>OZ020509.1:71450972-73850972 GCA_963971375.1 Platycheirus rosarum
CCTCCTTCTACCGACCCATAGCACTGACATCCCTTCTTTCTAAGGTCATGGAAACACCGATTGACCGTCAGCTTAAGGAATATCTCGAAGACTGCATGAGCGTCAGTATGGCTTCCGTAGCAACCGTTCCACTGGTGATCTGATGGCATATCTCACCGAACAGTGGAACAAATCTTTACATCGCTTTGGTGAAAGTAAGATTATTGCTCTTGATATCTCCAAGGCATTTGATAGAGTTTGCCATGAAGCTCTCTTATCGAAAATGCGTGATTTTGGGATCGATGATACTCTTCTTCGTTGGATTAAAAGCTATCTTCTGGATCGTTCAATACAAGTTGTATTGGACGGATTCAAGTCTAATTCCTACAAAATAAATGCTGGTGTGCCCCAGGGCTCTGTTCTGTCTCGACTCTTTTCCTCATTTTTATAAATGATCTTCTGTCTGTTACTTCTAATCCACTTAATTGTTTTGCTGACGACTTTACCCTCAGCTTTTCATATTTGTTCGATAATTCACGTTCTTCGCCTTCGGACGTACAATTGCAACGGTGCCGTATGTCGAGCTCATTAAACTCCGATTTATACAGCATTGTCAAAAAGTTTAATGCTTCGAAAACTCAATGCTGTCTTCTGTCGTTAAAGCTAAACATACCCCCAATGCCATTGTCCATGAATGGCACTTACATCGAAGAAACCGAAAAGCTCTCAGTACTCCATTGGAACGACCATATATTTGAAATCGCTAAGAATGCTGCTAAGTGCTTAGGTTTTCTGTATCGGGGTAAGAAGTATTTTTCTCCATCTGATCTGGCTACAATTTATAAAACGTTTATACGCCCTAAACTCGAGTATAACTCCCACGTCTGGGCAGGTGCTTCACAAACATCGCTTCACTTGCTTGATAGAATACAAAATAGAGCGTTAAGATTGATAGGAAACAGAACTGCCGCTGAAACAATTGCCCCTGTCGAACACCGACGCAATGTTTCATGTCTTTCCTTATTTTATCGTTTCTTTTATAAAAAAAATGTTCACTCGAGGTAGCCAGCTGCATTCCTCCCCTTAAAAGTTTCGCCCGTAATACTCGTCTTGCTAGGAATGCCCATCAGTTCACCCTTGAGCCCAATTTCGGACGTACCGTGAAATATAGAGATTCTTTTTTTAGCCGTACAACACGACTTTGGAATGGTTTACCCGGCGAGATTTTCCCTTGCCATTTCAATATGCAAACATTCAAAACAATGTTAATCGACACCTCCTATCTCTCCTCTCCCTATCTTCCTAATGCTCGCGCAGTGTGTTACATTAAAAGGGAAACAAATAGTCCTTTGTGCGCGCGTTAATTATATACATATAAAAAAAAAATCGCTATTTCTGTACTAAGTCTTCCTTCAGTAATTTAGTTCAGACACATTTTGGCGGGGCAATTGCAATTTCAGTCTGGATTTAAGCTTGTTGTAGATAATGGGCAGTCCTTGGCATATTTCACACTTTATTAACTGTTTTGATCTGGTGTGTGGAATCCAAGGCTCTTTCCCAGCTAGAGTTTTTTGAATTGGCTGCATTTCTTTGCGAAAATCCTTTTGAGCTAGATGCTGTTGATATGCTCTAAACATGGAGTCTTTTATTTGCTACAGAGTGGAAAATATATAGTGATAATATCTTCTAGTCTTACCTGTGTGTTGAAATCCAAGCCAAGATCTGGATCTCCATTTACCTCGTTTTTCTTTGGCCTTAAGTGTTGGGAATATAAATGATGTTCAGTTCGATGACCATTGGGGTTTTGCTGAGAATCGGTGTCATCGCATTTTAAGATTTTTAAGCCCACCGATGCTTCAGGAATTTGTCTTTGTTTTAAGATGGATCATTTCTTTGGTACTTTCTATAGCTGCAATGTTTTCCATTAATTATTTACTTCAAATCTGTTGATGAGCCAGATGGCAGAGTCACGGATTGTTTTCTACATTGTCAGTTTAAATAGGATTCAAGCCAGACCATCCCCTTGTCTGAGTCCATTAAAGATTATGATTGGTCTGGACCCCTAACTGGCTACTATTACTTTTGGCTTGTAATGTTAATCATTGTCAGCCTAAACAAAGTCATGTCAATTTGTTTGGGATATCGAATTTTTTCTACTATGGCTATGTTGTTGTAGGCACCTTTAAAGTCTATAGAAAGATGTTATGTTGTGGTTAGTTCTAGACTTTTTTCCATTACCTTCCTAAGGGTAAGGATTTGAAAAATTGTGTATTTACCTTGCATAAGACCACATTGATAGTGCTAATTATGGATTTGGCTTATGGGGCTATCCGTTCCCGTAGGATTGAAAAGAATATCTTATAAACTGACTTCATCTCCTTTAAAACAAGTAAATTTGTTGAAAATTTTGAAGAAGTGCAAATAGGAACAAGAGAGAAACGAGCTTTTTTCATAGAACACTAAGTCATATTTTTCATAACGCTTACATCCCACTTCTGATATACTGCCAAATATTTTTTCCCGAAAAAAATACAAAAAAACATCTTAAAAAATCAATTACAACATATAAATGTAAGAAAAAAAATCAAAAACCAAATAAGGATTTCCTTCTTCAATTTTCCCAGGAAAAACATAAACCAAATTGGCAGCGCCACTAGCAATGGTCTTGTAAATGAGAATATAAAATCATTTTCTTCCTCTCCTGCTAATAACATCGTATTGTTTCTTTATTATCGATATTCAGTTCGGATACTAACAAATAATAATAATAAAAAAAACAACGAGTAAAACAAAGCCCTTCGAGGGATCTATCCGCAATGGTAGAGTAAAAAACTAGCAAAAAGAATACTCCTGAACCCCACAAATTACCATAATCAAAACATTACAATGCATCCAGATATCATGTACATCCTGTCAGAGAGCAAACAATGCACAGGAAACAGGAGTATCGAAAAGATATACCAAAGCTGCCTCCGATAACTTCGACGATACGACGACGACGAAAAGATGACTGAGAACCCTTTCCTGAATAATGATAAGTTGTCTTCCTGCGGGTGAAGTTAGATGCTGGATGTTATGTTCTTCGCCAATCCACCCACTGTTTGAACTAAGGGAGAATTTTTTCATGTATTCAGGTAGAACTTCAAAACTAAAATATCTAGATAAGACACGTTTTTCTTAATATTTTTGAAAGAACTTTATTTATACACTAGCTTACCCATCCGGCGGTGCTCGGGTATACCATACACTTTCGAAAAAACTAACCCGGCGCCTTAGTTAATTTTTACAAAATAAACGACCACAGCGGCACCAATGGATGATTAAAATGGCCTTAGTTACACCTTAACACATCAGCTATTTGCCTGTGAAAGTCCCGTCGAAATCGGGGCATGAATAAGAATTTTCAAAAAAGCTCCTCCATCAGCGCCACCTAGGGGTTATTGAAAATAGCCTTACTAAATTCTTACAATATCACCTTTCTGCCTGTAAGAATCCCGTCAATATCAATCCATAAATAAGAATTAAGCAAACAAAAAAAGGCGCCACCCTGTGGGTAATTTAAATAACCTAAGTTACTCTCTAGAACATCACCTTTTTGGCAGTCAAAATCGGTGCATCCGTTTCCAAGATTACTCGGAACAAACAGACAGAAAGACAGTTGGCGCAGTTTAGAGGCTCTTTTTACTTGCGATTATAGAGACTATTAGGCAATTTTAGGATTCTTGAATATTAAAAAACTTGAGGTGACAGTCAAACATGACATTACGATCATAGAGAAGTCTAAAAAAAAGATCGTGAACAAATTTCTGTCTGTATGTATAACGAGCTGCAGCCTAAACGGCTAAACCGATTATCTTAAAATTTGGTGTGTATGATTATTTTGAATTTTTATTTTTAGGCCTAAATATAACGGTACCTGCCACATGACCGTTTAAGAAGCTTATTTTTGTCAAAAACGGCTACAATAATTTTGATGAACATTTTTGAGAATTGTTTTGTTAGTATTGGCTATCATTTGATTAGAACCAAATTCCCGGGAAAAGTCTTTTAACGGGACCTTTCATGTAACGGTTTTTTAATTTTGGGCTTTCTTGGTAACGGCTCTTTGGATTTCTGTTAAATTTTATATTTAAGAAGATCTTGGTAGCCAAATTCATTCTGCATATCAAAATTTTGAATAACTTTTTTTTCTAATTAAAACTAATTTTTGTATTTTTTTTTTTTTGAAAAATCAATATTTTGAAAACTAATCAAAAAAAATTATTCTAAATTTTAAAATCACGTGTTTTTTAATAAATTCTAGAAAACAGCATACCAAAATTTAAAAAATATTTTTTTTTCAAAAAACTAAAAATAAAAAACAGGATTTTATCAAAATCCATCTTACAATTTTCGAAATACATTTTTCATAAATTCCTTTTTACTTCATTTTTACTAAAAACCGTTAAGTATTGTGATGTTTAATACTTTTTATAATTCCAAACTGTGTTATTTTCAACGCAAATGTTACTTGTCCCTGTTAAAGATCTTGCTTTCCAATGTAATTATGCATATAAGAGCAAGTACGTGCGGCCCAGTCGTGCCCATTTTTCTTAAGGATCCGGCAAACAATGCTCTTATGGAATTCCATTCACCGGGCACGAACTAGTAAGAATATCTTTTTCCTTGGACTTAGTCAGAAGACTGCTAAATTCACAAAAAAATACCGTTGGATACTAAATTGACAACTAGATAGCATTACACACTACTTCTAAAATCTTGAAGACTGCGTCAACTCTGGGTTCCAAGTCTGAGTTTGACTGTACAACCTATGCTCAAAAATAGATCATCTAATATGGTAGGGAGCCAGTATTCCGGCTCCTGGAATATAAAAAGCAACCTGGGTGTCGCGCTGAGACGCGCCTTCAAAGAGCTCCATGTGAAAAGTTCTGGAGATTGAGTGCAGGGCTTAGATGGAAAATAGTCACGCCTTGAGACCAAGGTTATTAGAATAGCTGTCACCATTTAAATGAATCGAAATTGGCGACTGATCAAAAGAATTCTATATACCGAGCGAGAATCTTGAATAAATTGAAAGACCTTAAAGGTTGAATATGAAATATGACCGACATTTCAAGTTCTTTGTAGTCGAATTGCTATCCAGGTCATATCAACATCTTTTATGGAAACCGGGGATAGTTTGGCTTGAATCATCTTCAACTAGACATTGGAGAAAGAAGTTGCTGTTGAATATGACTAGTGTCAGTACTCACAAATAGATTCGAGCTTAATTAAAAGCATCACTCGGTCTCCTAACCGCGTTAAAGAGTAAAAGTCTTATGCAGGCTCGATGTCCCCGTCTTCTAAAGAAAAGAAGCGTCTTGATGGCGTAGGCCGGAAATCAGGATGTATGCAACAACTTATTATAAAAGCGGCGGAATGGATTCCGGATGTTATATAATGATGATCCAAAAGGCTTTCACATGAACTCTGGAGTACCCCAATGGAGTCATTTTGGTCCTGTTTTAATCATTTTGCTTGTCCATATCTTAAGCATTGATGTTCAAAGGGTAGACATGTGTCCCAAGAGGGTACAAGCACCCACAATTCACCTCTGTCTATCAACTCCTTCTCTCACATCCACGGGACGAACATCGGGTGCCTAGTACCTCGACTAGAGATTGGGTTCCAATCCCATGGAAGGTTGTTGGTGGCAGCAAACGAGAGGGGAGAAGTGTTTCCACTAGGCACTACTCCTTGCATCCAGGCGGCAGCGGAAGAATTCTCTAAATGGAATCAACGGTAGCGTCTACAGTTCTAGTCAGGCTGAACTACTTACTGCTACTTGAACACTTTTTATGGGCTACTAAGGCTCAGGCCCATAAGGAGCGGTTTATCGGGCTCTTCGTCCTTGGAGTCACAATGAGGACCTGGTTGGGGTTGTCCTTCGGGGTAACTTCCCGTCCCGGCCATGTTTAAGATAACTAATGCGAAGAATAAAAAAGATGTTTACACCAAAGAAATGTTTTTCGAGCTCCTGTAGCCAAGGTACGACTGAGGATATCCCGACCAACGCCAAGAAGAGATAATACTGTGAGGAAGTTTAACGTCGGACGGCTGCAATCGGAAGAAATCTCCAAGTCCTTTTCCGATCGAGTTTCAAATAACCTCCAAAGGAATCCTTTACAGCCAGCAACAGAACTAGTGGCAACATTGCCAAAATGTCATCAGGGAAGCCGCCTGTTGTGTTTTACACGGCAACCAAAACAAAACCCCTGGTTTGATGATGAGTGTCGGCAAGCACACGCAGCTAAGCAAAAAGCATACAAGGCGGCGCTGCAGAGAAGGACCAAAACTGCCCGTGCGCTTTACGAGCAGAAGAGGAAAGAAGAACACCGGCTTTTCAGAAAGAAAAACAGGGATCATGAGAATCGTGCGATCGAGGAAATGGAGAGCTGTTATTGCAGGAATGAAGTTCGAAAGTTTTAACAAAAGTTGAAAGGAAACTATTAAAGCTACAGAGCATGAACTGAAGCTTGCAAACACGATCAAGGGAACATCTTAGTGGAATCGCAGTCGATGCTGAGAATATGGAAAAATCATTTGAGCACACTGTACAACGGCGATGACGAATCGAATCGCTGTCTGGCTGAATGGTCCATTTTATCTGGGCAAAGTAGACCAACACTTCCGCCCACCACATCTGGATAAAGTAAAAACCTGGCTATATCTAAGCTTAAGAGCAACAAAGCCGCCGGTGCCGATAGCCTAGCAGCCGAGCTCTTTAAAGCTGCAGGCGATGACTTAGCTATAAGTATGCACCAACTCATAAGCAAGATATGGTTGGAAGAAAGCAGGCGATTCGTCAACAACCTGATAGGTCCTTATCAGTTCGGTTTTAGGTCAGGAAAGTCCACTTTCGACGAAATTTATAAAATAACGGCAGATCTTGAAAAAAACCCAAGAACTTCAAATCGATACCCACAACCTTTTCATCTATTTCAAAGCCGCGTACGAAAGCATTTATAGAGACGAGTTGTATAGAGCAATGTGCAGTTTTAACATCTCTGCCAAAAACTCGTCCGCCCGTGTAAAATGACGATGGAAAACGAACGCTGTTCCGTCAAGGTCGGTAAAGACCTCACCGATTCCTTTGAAGTCCAACAAGGATTTAGACAAGACGATGCGCTGTCATGGGACTTTTTCAACATCATATTTGAAAGAATAGAGCAGAACCCTCACGCCAACTTCATAAGCACGATCTTTCAAAAGTCCGTCCAATTACTCGCATACGCTGACGAACACAGCGTGAAATCAATAGCGCTTTTGTAGGTATTGTGAGGTGATGGAAGCGGCGACGATGTGTTTAGCAATTAATAAGGGCAAATCCAAGTATATGCTGTCATCAAGAAGAGACACCCAACATCGACGTCTTGGACAAAACATCACCATAGACAGCTATAACTTGGAGGTAGTGGAACAGGACCTCAACCGACTACACGTGCGAAACTTGATGCCAAAAGCTAGGGACCGAGCTGGCTGGAGAAGCTTGTTGGTTGAGGCCCAGGTCCACCCCGGACTGTAGCTAATGTAAGGTAAGTTATATCTTAAGCATTTCATAATTATTGCAACAACAATAAGACAATATTTTAATCAATTCAAATTGGTCTGCATATTTATTTAAAAAGATTCATGATGTATTATAAAACTTGTGAAATTCTCCTAAGCAAAAAAGTACATTTCTTTTCTGACACGACGGAGTAATGTCAGGGCAGCAGAAAAGTTATACAGTTCCTTCACGGCATTATTTTCATGTTTTGTATGTATATTTGTTTTTTTTTTTTTTTTTTTTGTACAGCGGGTTCTTGTCTACCCTTTGAAAAAACTCGGCTACATCAAGACTCTTAGCCTTCAACAGGACCAATATTCGATTAGACTTGGATTTCGTGATTGTTAGTTTCATGTTTCATCTGCGTGCACATTCGCATTTTGACTGCCGAGTAGGGTTTAACCCAACATGGGAATTATTTTGCGCAGAAAAGTTCGTCTGTTGTGTAGGGTCGAGTATGTCTTTATAGAAATAGATGGGGTATTGTCATTTTGATGGGAGATTCAGAATCATATTCAGTTGGGCTCAGATTGGGGTTGGGACTTTGGTTCGGGAGGACATGGTTTCAATTCAAACTTGTCATATAGTACGTGCCAGTTGATTGTATTCTAAACTGAAGAAGGAAACGCACATGCATATGCATCCGCAATCAGAGTTCTGGTGGAAAGTTTTGCAAATGAAAGTTCAATATCTGGTGTATAACCCGGCGAGGTGACGAAGCAATGGTGGGTTAAGAGAAAATCACGGATTGGGAGTTCATGTCACTTGGGATTTTCCGAAAACTAATCTCATTCCGGAGATATAAGTTTTCTGATTTTTTTTCTCCTCGTACCTATTCTGTTTGATTTCGTTATGTTCTGGTTGTTGTGCTTTCAAGGAGTGTTGGAGTCTTTGAAACTATGTTAACATTGTCTAAGTTTCAATATTATTTGAAGAGAATATGGAAATATGGTTTCGAGAAATTATGGATTAAAAATGAAGTAGCAATATGTTCTTGGCTCTTAGGGGTTTTCCAGGAATTAGAGTTATAAAATCCTGGGAATTGATAAAAGGTTTCAATTAGATTTAAGATCCAGGTGGTTTGTTTTACATTCTTATTATGACGACCATAAATTGGACGTAGCGCTCTTAACGTTGAGGCCACTGATTCTGAATTTCGGTAGTAAATTTTAATAATTTGGACTCGTTGTTGGCTCGTATATCTTTCCATCATGAAATGGCAAACCTTACTGAAGAGAAATGTCAAAAGAGCGGCAAGAAATATAGCGTAGTTTGCTGTTTCTGTCGCTCTACTTTTGTAGCGTCCCAAAAACGGTTTTTTTAAAAGACCGATTTGATTTTGTATTTTTAAAAGGACAATATTTTTGAGCTTGAGCACTGCAGGCAGATGTTTTAAATGTTGAGTATTTTCTTACTTAAAACCCACAGACGGCGCGGCGCCGTCTAGCTTCCAAGAGGAACCCAACTGCGATTTGAACTCATGATCTCTGTATTCACAAGCAAACATCTTACCCACTACACCACTGCCGCCCACCTTACTAGATCATAGGCAAGTACAGCAGCAGCTTATTTTTCACTGTATGGTTTTTGAATTGAAAGAACCTCAACAGGCTAAAGTGCTTTCTGTTAGATTTTAGTATCTGCAATGTTATATTTTTACTTATATCATATTTTTGATATAATGTTGCTGCAAAGGAGAGTTATAACTTACTATATTCTCTCTTTAATTGAACTTCTTATTTATAATTACTGTCTGCTTTGGTTTTAAAAATTGGTGTTAGGATGTAGTGCTGTTTATCCTCTGTTGTGTCCATTGCTGGTTCTCTCTTAGAACGAAGCTCCTTCGTTGTTCATAATATCCTCGAATCGGTCGACTGTGATGGATCGAATGTTGAGGTAGCGATGGTTGGGCTCTAGTTGTTGCTGGATTACCAAGTTGGGGAGGTTCTCCAAGTTCTTCAAAACATTTTTGGAGAGCTGTGTCATGAACTGATTTATTGGGATCAGTTTGTGTCTTCATATAGCTTTTTGTTTGGGACATATTTACTTGTAATGGGGTTTCGGTATAGACCTGTACAGCTACTGAGTATCTTCCTTTCAAAAACTTCGATCTTATTCATATACATAATGTTGGTGATATGGTGAACCAAAAAGGAGAAGCGTACGCCAGAACTGGACGGATCAGCTGGTTATAGATGAGGAGCTTAGAATTAGTGCTTCTCTTAAGAAGCGGGTGAACCAGAACTTGGCAGAACTTGGCTCTCTTAAGCATAAATGAAGCGTGTTTGTTGAACTTGAAAAGGTTAGTGAAATTCACTCCAAGGTATTTTGCTGTTGTCTTTGTCCTTATCGCTGTGTTGTCTGGTAGCTTGATACTGATATTATCAGAGCGTGATGCGAAACCTCCTCGACCTCTTGTTGCTGTTGTTGGGGTTCCTTATGTGATCTTCAACTCTCCAGCTTGCGATTTCTGGTTAAATGGATGTTGCATATGTTAAGAAGTCATCGGCATATCCCTGGGATGTTGGTAGGCTGGTCAGCTGTTTAAAGGTTGAAAAGTATGGGGCCCAACTTGGAACCTTGTGGCACTCCAGCGCTGATCGTCTTTCTATGTGAATATTCCTTGTTTACCTGTACATAAAAGAATTTTTTGATAAATCTTAGCAAGTGTTCAGGTAGTCCTAGACTTGACAGTTTAAATATTATGGCTTAAACACAATCACGCTACAGCTTTGGCTTCGTCACGTTACATTTCATTCGCTTTGTGTTCGCTTTATGTGACATTTTTAAAATTTCGGTTGTTGTTTTTGTTTTTTTCTGTCAAAGCGAGCAAAAGTTCAACCAGTTTCTATTTCTTCTTCTTATCTTGTATACGAACCAAATGTAACGTCAAAGCCAAAGCGACATTGTGATAAGATGTATTGATTTACTATGGTTGAATTTGTAAACGTCAGGCGAAACCGAAGCTAAAGCGTGATTGTATTTTAGCCAAACTGTGTCGAAGGCCTTTTCGATGTCCAGTAAGCAGGCGACTGTTTACTCTTTCTTGTTGAGCCCGTGTGTCACGTCGGGACTATAAGGCAAGTTTAGGATTCGTAAATATAAAAAAAATTAGAGATATAGAGAAGCTTAAAAAAGTCATTGGCAAAAAATGTCCGTCTGTCTGTCTGTCCGGGCGTATATCGAGCTGCAGCCTAAACGGGTTAATCGATTGCTTCAAATTTGGTATGCGTTTATCTTTTGGCATTGCTCAGAGGGGACATTGAAATTTTGTTTTTAGGGCTAAATATAACAGTACTTGCTATACGATCGCTTAGGAAAAGCTTATTTTTCTCGAAAACGGCTACAACGTTTTTGATTAAAATTTTTGAGAATTTTTTTGTTGGTATTGGCTATCATTTGATCAGAAACACATATACGGGAAAAGTCTATTAAGCTTTCTGTTAAATTTTATATTTGAAAAGATCTATTAAGCCAAATTAATTCTGCATATAAAAATTTTGAATAACTTTTTTTTTCTAATAAAAATTTATTTTTGAAATTTTATTTTTGAAAAATCAATATGAAATAATCAAAAAAATATTTTTTTTAATTTTATAATCACATGTAAATTAATAAACTCTTAAAAACAGCATACCAAAATTAAAAGAAAAAACATTTATCAAAAACTAAAAATAAAAAACAATTTTCGAAATACTTTTTTCACAAATTCTTTGTTGTTTAAGACGTGTGGTGGCGTAGTTCATTTTTACTAAAAACCGTTAAGTATTGTGATTTTGATAGTTTTTATAAGTTCAAACAGTGTTATTTTCAACGTAAATGCTATTTGTTTTTTTTTTCAAAGATCTTGCCGTCCAATGTAGTTAGGCAGTAGGCACATAAGAGCAAATACGTGCGACCCAGCACCCAGTCATGCCCATTTTTGTTTCACAAACATTTCAATATTCTCCATTATTTTAATTTCTTTACACAGGTTGCGTTAAATATTTAATTCACAACGAGCGTTGGACACTTAATTCACGATGGGATATTGATGAACAATAGTTTTAAACCCACAGCATTGTATATGAAAACTATAGTACTACCATGAGGCAGCTGTTGCCGTATCTATAAAAAACGTACCCAAAAACAGTGTATTTTCAAGGCAGAAATGAAAACTCCTCACATACCTGTCTAAATTTCTATCTTCTTCTTCTATCTTGAATTCATCTCCCGGCTAAAAGTCTACACTGAGAAAAAGCGAGATACCAAAACGAGATGGCGCTAGTTGAAATACCCATAGCACTATAGATTCTATATACAATGCCCACAGCACAGGGGTATAATTATAAGTTTTGCAAAAAATTCTTGAATTCGGATCTTTATTCAGGCTTACTGGTCGGCCTCGGCCGACTCCATCCATATGCCTTTGAATAAATTCATTTAGGTGACTTATATATCTTTCAACGGCAAGCAAGTGAATTAGAAATGAATGAATGTAAAAAGGGTTTTTCATCTGTACAAGCTTTTACTGAAGTAATTCAAGAAATATAATTACATAAGCATTATACTATTGAAACTTGGGGTATTCATTTCTAAATGGCGGTAAGAGTTGACAGGTTTCCATTTATTTTCATTCTTTTTATTTTTTAGACAATCATGTTTCCGACGAACGGTGATGTTTTCAAAAGCTTGCATACTTTTGACTTTATGGTTTGCACTTTGCAGTTCGCCTTACGGTGATACAAAATTTGCAATAAAAAAATACTCGTATTTTGACAAAATATTTGTGCTAAATTCCGATTCCGAGATCAATAGCAGTAGTACTTAACCTTCACTGTTTGCGTAGGGGAAGCCTCAAAGGAAGTTTTTCTGTTGGTATCTCCGTCGAATACACTGTGAGAAAATTGTCGATTAAGAACGCATATTAGGTAGGAATAAATAAGGAGTACGTAACTTACTGAGTTTTTTTTTTTAATCAGTCTGTTATTGCTCAGACTTAGAAACTAAATTTTTCCATTTCACTCCCTAATAATTTGCCTCTATATATTAGATAATTGTCTTTCATTGGCAACAATGTGACAACGATGGAATACATCCTCTTCATAGCATCAAAACAGACAGGATGTGACGTTCTTCACTCAAGCATCTTTTAATGACAGAAACAGTGAAACATTAATATAATAGAAATCATATTCTCCGCTTTCTACTTATGTTCAGGGTTTTGTAATTTCCGTTTCCAATAGTGATAACCTGTCATGAGCATGTAGTTTGAATTCAACAGGGAAAGCGCGTGGAGGAAAGAATCATTATCTGGCTTGTCAACCAAAACTTTTGACAAAAGAATCAGACTTTTGAGTAAAGTTAATCAACATTCGTTGTTATAAAAAAACCAAAAAAATAAGTATATTATTAAGATAATTCAAATACTTCTAACAGGCAGTGGCAACGTTATCGCTTACTGAAAGATTGATGAAGAAATAAATAAGAATAGAAACAGAAATTAGAATGATAAACTAAGCAATAACAAATAAACAAATATCTAATCTTGAAAATGGGGGTGATTTGGTTTACCAAGACTCATGCAAAGCTAACTTATTTGCAACAAAATTTTTAAATAATCGCACTGTGTCACAGAATCTTAGTGATGTCACTACTCAAAATCTTGTGAGTCAATTAATTCACAAAACGTTGATACACCTAAGGATCAGTTTGTTTCGAGACAGGATGGGAAAAATATCGTTTCCACTAGTCAGATAGAGTAGACAACATCAAACATATTTATATCAAAAAACTACCTAAAGAAGGCATTGATTTTCTTGCGTTCTTAATAATTGCATGCCTTAAATTACAATATTTCCTAATAAATTGGAAAAAAGCTAGGGTAATACCAATTCCAAAACCTGAGAAACTTGCAAAACTCGCTACCAGCTGTCGCCCGATAAGCTTGCTAAGTTGTCTAAGTAAACTGCTCGAAAAAGTTCTTAAATATAAAATATAAAAAATCTTTGATGATTTAAGTATTTTTCCAAATGAACAGTTTGGATGTAAAATGCATCACAGCACTTCTCATTAAGTCTTGAGAGTCCGCCAACATGTAAAGAAAAATAATTCTTTTGGTAAATCAACTGGTCTTGTTCTACTCGACATAGAAAAGGCATTTGACTTGCACAAAATGGTACGTCTTGGTTTTCTCATCTATTTTGTTAAAAACATTCCTCGCCAATTGCTATTTTAGTGTTTTTGTTAATAATAGTCCTTCAATTTGTTATCGAATTAACACAGGTTTACCACAAGGATCTGTGCTAGGTCCCATTTTATACAACATATACACTTCTGACATTCCAAGGCTACCAGAAGTCTAATTGACATTTTTGCTGATGATACAGGCATCTTTTCATCACATGAATTTTAATATTGAGACTAATTTACGTCATGCACTCGAGTTGATAATCCAATATTATCAAAAATGGAAAATCAAACTAAATATTGATAAATTACAAGCAATTTTTTTCAGTAGAAAAAGAAAGTTCTGCTATCTTCCCAGTAATCAGTCTAATATTAATGGCGTAAGCATTAAATGGGACTTAAGTGTGTAATATCTTGGGATTTACTTAGACCAAAAACTTACTTTTAAGGAACATATTGTTAAAACATTACAAAAAGTAAGTCAAAACGAAGTCATGTCTGAGCAACTCTAATAAAATGATTATCCATAAAGTAATATTTCAGGCAATCCTCTTGTATGGATGCCAAGTGTGGGGAAATTGAAAAAAATGTCACCTTAACAAACTGCAAATATCACAGAACAAGTTACTTAAAATGATGCTTAACCTCCCTCAATACCATTCCACTTCAGACTTACATGAAAGAGCAAATGTTGAGTTGATTTCTGTAAGAATCAATAAACTCAACAACAATGTTTTACTAAATTGTCAGACCACTGAAAATCCCTTTATTAACCAACTCATTCCTAAACCATTACTCTGATGTAAATTTTGTTATTTCATGTAAATTAATTTATTCAATCACTTTATTTGTTATTTATTTATTTGCTATTAATTTATTTAATTGTTATTTATTTATTTATTCAATTATTTATTTATTCTATTTTTGGTATTTTTATTTATTCGCAAGTAAAAAGCGAAACTCCGAAAAAAGTATTGCCAGATTAAAAACCACACGTCCAAAACAAATACCCTTTAGAGTTATCATGCGGCTCATTCCGCGATTTTTTTCTATAAAATCTCTCGGGAAAATATCTGGAGTAAGTTTCAAAACAAAAGAAATATTTTATCATTTTGAAATTCTTTCAATTAATTTAAACTGCATACAATTTTCTTAATTTTTATAATGTTTCCCGTAACAGCATTCGTCGTGCTAGCTTCATTTGGTATTTACGCATTTATAACATTAAATATGCATGTTTTGAGGCATGAAATACATATAAATAATAACAATAAGTACAAAAGAGAAAGAAATACTATATTCGACACAGCAAGTTGCTTACTGTATTCTTTCATTGTGGCTCTGCTCACTGTCAAATGAAAATCGTATTGAGCTTGGTTCACACTTACATAAAATTATTTTAACCTAAAAATATACTTTGTTGAAACCAAAATCATAACATACAATATATTTACAACTCGAAAAATCCATTCAAAGCCTAGGGACTTAGAAATTAATAATTTTTAAAACGGAATTCTGCGCCACGCATGAACGTAACTAATTGTTTTTAAGGCTGTACCTATAAGTTTGGTAATATAAATGATCATCTTTAAGCAAGACCAGAAGTAGCATTACTAAATCATATAGAATCTTATTGATGTCTGTTCCTGTTGTCTCAGATGTTAGAACTGACTTCTAATAAATAAGATACGATTCAGCTTATGAAGTCCTCCAATAAAGCTCCAAAATTTCGTTCATGTTTTAAGATTAAATAATTTTTCTTAAAGCCCGCATCAATAAAAATTCTTTAACTCAAAAGTTCGAAATATATGTACATATATGTTCATTTATTTTAATCCAAATTGATAATCTTTCTCGCTCCCTCCAACACTCCACCGATTGATCAAATCGACTCATCCCAAAATAAATTGAACATTTATAATTGACTATAACATTTTACAGAACACAAAAATAAGGCAAGAAAAAACATTAAAATAATCTCCTCGCAATCATATAGTATATCCTTACATGTAATCATTACCATGACGCATGTTGCCAACATCTCCATTTGCTCTCCGCTGCCAATAAAATCCAATTTCCATGCTCAACTCCAAGGGCTTAAATAAAATTACTGCTGCAATAAATCAGACCAAGCAAGACAGTTCAATCATATTTTATTGCTGCGATGTATATCTTAATCCTCTGATATATGCAAATCCATCAGTCAATTGAGCTTTTATGCAGCACACCCGCATACTCATCTTAACTCCTTCCATAGAACATTGGATACGTTCATCTGTATTATCCTTGGAGGAGATACGACACATTATTTCCACTTGTATATCAGCTCCTTCTTCCGCTAGAACACGCAACCCGGACTACACAGGACGAAAAGCCTTTCAATTATGCTGCCATAAATGCTGCGAAGCTCTGTTTGTTTGAGTGTTTGGTTTCAGAGTATAAAACACCAGTTCATTACTAATTTGCGTGTTCGCGGTAATTACAGGGTGGGTCAGTAGCTACCACCGACGATGACGATGACGACGACGACGACGACGCCACCATCACATTACGGCACAATCTCTCGAGAGAATCAAAGTACTAGATTTACGTTGATGCATTCTATTCTGCCATGGTAATTGCCTCAGAACGAATGAGAAACCACGCATAAATCATGAAAATGGAATAAAAATTAAGTTACGTAAATTTACTCAAATTACAATAAACAAAGAGTTGCCAGAGTTAGGAAATTCACTTTGTATGAAAAAAATGTTCATTAAGTTTAAGACTGCAAGTCTATGGAGTCAATGGGTACCTCAAGGTATTCAAGCGGATTAAACTGCAGTTTGATTTGAATTTTGAAATACTGCCATTGATGATCCGTTCGCCAACGAAGATCTTCGTTAGATATTGGATTAAGCCGGATAATCCTAAGGATGATATGTTTCGTAGACATCAATTTACAAACGTTTGCAGCTTCCTCGTGACAGTTGATGTAACTTTCTACATGCTGCATCAATAAAGCAGTACGGATTAAAAATTGGAGTAATTCCTCCATGTATTTTTTACCATACCGAAAGCAGCCTTTACAATCCCGATGGCTGATGAAGCTGATGTCTTGTTTGATTCGCCTTCTGTAAAGATGGTACTCCCAAGGTATTGAAAGCCCTGTACTTTTTCTACCGATTGTTGAGAAATATTTATTAGAGAGGATTACTGAGTTCCGAGGCTGATCACTTTGTTTTGCGGATTTTAGCTTCTCTCTCCACCCTTGTTGTCATTTCATAGAGATCCATGATCCTTTGAAATGAGATATTAAGCAAACATCGTTGCCACTTCCGAATAATCAAGATGTTTTAGGTAGGATGTCAGAATCCATCGAATCCCTCCGTTTCCTGTGCGCAGAACATCGCTTATCACAAAACAAAAACAGTATTGGCGACAATATCCAACCGTGAATTTCCCTAATTATTCAACAAAACTAAATTCTAAGATACAATTTTGGTTGACATCCCTAATTATAAGGCAAATTAACAAAAGAGTTGCAAATTGTGCAATTATTAATTATGTATGTAGGTTACTTGGATAAAGTTACGCATTCAAAACAAATGAAATTTTGTGATGTTTTAGCCTGGGTTTCGACATTACTCATTCAAAATTCCAAAATAATAGAACAAATCTCTTTATTTAATGAAACACAACGTCTTTCAGTTTAAATAACACCAAATTTGACTAATTCCACTTATTCACATTTCAAATTCGTTTTTATAATTCAACACTTTAAATTTATTTTATTTATTATTATTTATTTATTTATTATTATTATTTTAATTTAATCTTAATTCAATCACTTTTTACTAACGCTTCCAGTTGTTAACAATTGCACTTTTGAAAACTAAAACTCTCAATGCCATGTACTATTGTATTTATACAAATTTACAAGCTTCTGGAAGCTTCCGCCTGGTTCTGGCACAATCTAAGCTATCAGTACTAATTCGAGACTCGAAGTTTGATTTAGTAATCAGTCATAACATATTGCAAATATGTAGCATACTTTTAGGGGGCATGGTTGTTGTACACAATAAAAGTTGGTAGATGTACACAATGAATCCCACAGATGTCGTTAATTTACAAACAAAATATATCCTCCGAATATCTAATCATTTTGTTGCCACGTCACAATATATTGTTGTGAATGAACGTAGCGAAGTGTTAGCTCTAATGCAGACCAAATTTCCAGGCCGTGCCATTTCTCCGTTTGGCGATCAATTTTGGCTACCAAGATCGTACGATATAACTTCTGATGTGGCTTGTAGATGTTCTCTTATGCATTTCCGAACAATCCTTGTTACTATTTTGGCAACAGGAGGTAAACGACAATCCCCCCTCTCTTTTCACATTTTGTCAAATCTCATTTTTTTCGGGAACTGATTAACGATCAAATCCCTTTACCACAAAATTTGGGACACCCAGGCCGTCTCTATCATTGGGAGAAGAAGTTCGTTGGATGCCTTGAAGTCCTTCAGTGTTTTGATTGCGGTACAAATCTCATCTCTACTAGGGGTTGCCGTGCGAATTCGGAAGTTTGTTCGGGCAACTCGGAAGCTATGGGTTGAACATTGCTATCAGTCAATCGGTTTAATGCCGCAACAAAGTGGTCCTTCCACCACCTGAGCTGGTCCTCATCCGAGCGTTTTTTTCTGTTCTGCTGTCGCAATTATTTTGTAGCATATTATTGCTACATCTTACACTACTGTGAACCTCGAGCTTCCAGCTGTTATATTTCTTGTCGTTGCGCAGCTTTTAGATATACATATGTACGTACATTAATGCGTATCCAAGTTTCCCCAGAAAGCCAGGTGTTCTTGCTTCCCTACACTCGACCGATTATTCTTTCAGCACCTTATATGAGAAAAAAAATTCACAATACTCCAGTGCTTTTCGATGGAGTGGTGTTCTGATTATTCTCATTCTGTGAGAAAGGTGGTCTCTCTCTCTGAATTATTTGCATGTTTCGGGATCCTTTAGTTTATCAACGATAAACTTGGGCGCTCGGATGTTGACATCTCTTCTGTTCCCAATTTCTAGGACAAACCCAACTTATATTGCCTAGTGTTCAAACAAGGTAAGACCAATTACAATGTCTCAAGAGTTGCAGAGTCAATAATCCCCTCTCCATTGTTATTGCAACTGCCGACTCCATGGTCATCGTTGTTATTGCCAACTTTTCAAGTCTCCAATAACCACCATACTAATATTTTCGAGCGGTTTGTTGTTCTAGGTTATACTTAGCCAATTGTAAAAGCATTCCTTCTCTCCATCGGATGCAAACTCTGTTGGTTCGTATCATTGTCTAGTCCAAAATCTGGCTTTGAAGATTCTTTCTCCAAGTGGCTCCCATGAAATTAGGCTACTAAAAGCAGCGGCAGCCCAACTTCCAAGCACTTCTTGGAGCATTACCGGAGTAGAGCAGCACATTATTTACGGGTTTGTGACTTGAATTTGCCCGATCCCAAATAAAACATTTTTTTCAAAAAAAAAAAAAAATATATCATATTCCGGAATGCTACCTGGAAACTAGACTTTTCCGAGTGAAACAAGGTACCGAATATTCAGGATTTAGAGAAATAAATGTTGGTGTCCCACAAGGTAAGTGTTCTTGGGCCAGTGTTATTCGTACATTATATTCGAGATATATATCAAGAGAAGACCGCATGATAGCCGAATATGCTGATTATACGGCCATACTTGCACCATCAGGGTCGATCCAAGGGTAAATCGAAAAGCTATAAAAAACGCTTACTAAAACAACAATATGCTAACTTTACTTACAAGAAGGTTAACATTCCCCCATCTTTATTAAATCAGTATCAACAAATAACGTGTGCTATTAGAGAAAGTACTTATCTCCCGATGATAAACTTAGATAGAATACACACGTTAATAAGAAACGAGAAGAACTTGATATTAAATAAAACGGGTTTATTTGGAAAAATACTCCAATCTAAGTACATACCTAATAACAAAATGCTTATCTACAAGCAAGTGCTTTTACCTGTAGAGACGTACGGAATACAACTTTGGGGTTATACTTGTACCACACCAAGCTATGTTATACACAAACACAAAACATAAAAAAAACAACACATAACTTGCATTCTTCAACTTGGCTCCCTTCATCAGTATTGTGACCGCTATCCATCATATTGCAAAAAAAAATATAACTGGCAACTCTGCGTCAGCACACATATATGCGAACATTTTTATCACTGATACAAAAAAAAAAGGATATTAACTTTCATTTTAATGGTCAAAGAAACAAACTAACCCACATCCAAATCAGACCCTTTTGATGCCCACACACATAACCCCATTTATCATTCCAGGAAATAAATAATACAAACAATAAACCCAAGGCATTGTGGCGAAACAAGGAACAGCACACTCAACATGTTTGCACATTGATTTGGCATCAAACAAATTGATAAAAAATAATCCTGCATCGAACGAAGCGACTGATTTGATTAAACAAAATACCACAAACGAGCCCAGTTCCTGTAGGAAGACACACGCAATGCAAACAGGGATTGCCTTTTTATGAAAGTAAGGGAAACAGATATAGAGGAATCGATGCGGATCGATGAAGTGGAATATTTCGTTAAGCATCGTTATAGGTCGTGCTCGGAATAGAAGAGATGCGCTGATACAATGTCCGTACACAGGAAGGATATATCCTTAGGTGGCAGGAAGAAAAAAATTCACATCTTATTCATATCACGTTCTTAGCGTTTTAATATTGTTTATATATACAGGTAAGAAGCAGCTTTTTGAGGGGAGACACCTGAAAGGCATAACATAGGGCTGCATATTAGATTAACAGGGTGCAGATGTATAATGAAAGGACATACTATGATATTACAAAGCAGGTGTATTGTGCTTAGCAACGCTTTAAATAAGTGGACTTAACACAATTACCAGAGCTTAATATAATATTCATTGAAAACTCAATATTGCGTAAATATAATACTGGTAAAGGAAGAAAGGGCTTTAGAATGCCTTTGAAGGTATCGTCCTGGAAATTCTTTAAACAAGCAGTTATTTTAAGAAGAGGCTTGCATCTAAGGTTATAAGATTTTTTTTACAGGAACTACATGTTAAGAACACAGATAGTTGAACAAGATGAAAATAGCCCTTTGAAGTTATTACACATTTGTCCAGCCTGTCCCCAAGAAAGGTGACCCATCCTACCAACCCATTGCACTTACTTCCCTTTCTTTCAAAGGTCATGCAAACGCTGATTAACCGTCACCTGAAGGATTATCTCGAAGACCGAAAGATTCTCCATGACTGCCAGTATGGCTTTCGTAGTAATCGTTCCACTGGTAATCTGATGGCATATCTCACCGCACAGTGGAACAAATCTTTACATCGCCTTGGTGAAATTAAGACTATTGCGCTTGATATTTCCAAGGCTTTTGAAGTTCTCTTATCGAAAATGCGAGCTTTTGGGATCGATGATACTCTTGTCGATTAGAAGCTATCCTCTGGATACAACTTGTGTTCAACGGATTCAAGTCGGATTCCCACAAAATAAATTCTGAAGTGCCCCAGGGATCCGCTCTGTCTTCTACTCTTTTCCTCATTTTCATAAATGATCTTCTATTTGTTCCTCCTTAACTTAACTGTTTTGTTGACGACTCTACCCTCAGTTTTTCATATTCATTCGACTATTCACGCCCTTCGCCTTCGGAAGTACAATTTCAACGGTACCGTATGATAAGCTCATTAAACTCAAAATTACACAGCGTTGTCAAATGGGGTAATAGAAATCGTGTGGAGTTAAATGCTTCGGAAATTCAATGCTTGTCCATTAATGGCTCTTGCATCAAACAAACTGAAAAGCTTTCAGTACTCGCTATGTATCTCAACGACGATTTTCATTGGAACGACCATATATTTGAGACCACTAAAAACTCCGTTATAGGAACACTTCTTGTATGTATTCATAAGGCATAGGGAGCATAGGAGAAATCGTTTTGATACATTGCATCCAGACAACAAAACTCCAAAAAATTCAAATTAAAAATGTCGGTCATTGAAAAAACCTTTTGAATGCTTCCTCGTCCTCGGTATCAAAATTTCTTTTTAATAATAATTCATTCACCTGTGGTTACCTCAGAAAAACAAAGCCGATTTGCTTGCAACTTTCTATGGCATAACCGTGTATGTTTTTTTTGTAGAGCGTTAAATTTCCTACAATTTTAACAGTTAAGACGATTTGTATAAATTAATTATAAGATATGAAAATGCAGAATTTCATTTTATTTCGTCTGTTGTACTAGATACTAGAATCATGATACAATTTTGTTGTTATTATGATTCCTGGTTAAGGTCGCCAACTTTTTTGTTTGGTTCGAAGTGGTTTTGCGGGAGACCTGTTTTCCTGCAGGTGCAAGGTCCGGTGCTACATCCTCTGCTGCATTTGCAGGAAACCATCTGGAAATGAGGGGTAAGTAGTACCCCTCGCGGCCTAAACTGATTGGAGAAATTCGTTTCCTAACCAAGACTGCCGAAAAGTGCACAGGGAATGGTACTTGGCGTTCCTTGTCGGTGGTGAGCGGAGCGCGCTAGTTGCTATCTTGTTATTTAGCCGTCGTCACTGGTAGTTCGAATAATCGGTTGTTTGAAGTTGTCATTATCAATGTCGGCTTCATAAAGTGCAAGCAGGAACTTTTCTCCAACTTCGCTATGATCTGCTGACGAGTAGCCGCATTGTTGAGAGTGCCACTGCTGTAAAGATGGGGTATTCTTTATGTAAGTGCTGCATATATTCTTCTTCTCCAAGCCAAATGGTGCTGACGTGGTACAACAAATACTTTACTGCGTGGAGGAAAAGAATTTAATTGGCGAGTAGAGGACACTGTGACAACTGCCTCTTCCACTTCTCTGAAGATAGATGTTTATTGTGATTTTTTTACCAGCAATTTTCACCAGGCAGGAAACGGAAGGGAGAGTCACGACCTCATAATTCTTCTGTTTCATAAAAGAGATGGACGGTTTTGCTGGAAGACGCAAGGAAAAAAGTTTTAAATACCAAACCTAAGAAAGCTCAAACATTTTGCAGTTTTCCCCTTCCATTTTTGCACAGGGTTTCCGAGATCCAAAACTTAAAAATAACCAACACCAAATTTAACTTATTCCGAAAATTGTAGGACGGGTTTTGATAAAATCCTGTTTTTTATTTTTAGTTTTTAAAAAAAATATAATTTTTTTAAATTTTGGTATGCAGTTTTTTTTGAATTTAATAAAATACATACGATTATAAAATTTAAAATAATTTTTTTTGATAAGTTTTTAAAATATTGATTTAAAAAAAAAAAATAAAAAAAAAAAAATAATTTTAATTAGAAAAAAAGTAATTCAAAATTTTGATATGCAGAATTAATTCAGCTACCTAGATCTTCTTAAATAAAAAAAATTGACAGAAATCCAAACAGCCGAAACCGAGAAAGCCAAAAATTAAAAAAACTGTTATATGAAAGGTCCTTAATATACTTTTCCCGTATATGTGGTTCTATACAAATAATAGCCAATACAAACAAAAAAATCTCAAAAATTTTCAACGAAATCGTTGGAGCCGTTTTCGAAAAAAATAAACTTTTCCTAAACGGTCATATGGCAGGTTCCGTTATTTTTCGGCCTAAAAATAAAATTTCAATTTCCCCTCTGGGGAATGCCAAAATAATCACACACACCAAGTTTGAAAATAATCGCTTAAGCCGTTTAGGCTTCAGCTCGTTATACATACTGACAGACAGACAGGCAGACATTTTTTCTCGATCACTTTTTTAGACTTCTCTATGATCGTAATGTCATGTTTCATTGTTATCTCAATTTTTTTAATATTCACGAATCATAAACTTGCCTTATAGTCCCTATAATCGCAAGTAAAAATTACAAGCTTCTGGAAGCTTCCGTCTGGTACTGGTACAATATAAGCTTTCGGTATAATTCGAGTTCGAATTAGTACTTCGAGTTCGAATTAGTACTTCGAGTTCGATTTAGAAAATATATTGCACATATGTAGCATACTTTTAGGAGCATGGTTGGTGTACACAAAAAAAAAATGTTAGTCGTTGTGCACAATGTGGGATTCATGTCGTTAAATTACAAACAAAGTGTATCTTCCGAATATCTTAACATTTTGTTGCCGCATCACAGTATTTAAGATATTAACATTTCAAATTGTTTTTTTACAAATCCAAAACAATGATAGTTCTTTTATGAAAATGATTTCGCTGAAGGAGCTATTCATCTTATATTTCAATTAATGAAATAAGCATAATAAACCTTCCTCATGGCCATATTAAACAAAAGCTGCTCTTAAAATTTGAAAAGGAACACACCATTGAATAAAAAAAAAGAAAACTTCCAATTCTCCAACTAATAAAGTTTTATTTTCAAAAGGATACCACTAGACTTATAAAACATGCGATAAAAAAAATATTTGTACAAGACTACTGAACAAAGCCTGATAATTTGAATTGACGCCCTGAAGGTCCATTTAGAGAGAATGCACGGATTATGAGGAACGTGCCTGGAATACCAAGTACGCATCAAGTGCAAAATATTACTACTGTCCGGTATTAAGTGACCTAATTTTTTTGCGCGAATATTGCTTTATATTCTTAAAAGAATCTTTTTTTCCATATCCATTCGTTGGTTTTATACGTGAAAGTGCACACATGGGGTTGGTGTGGTTGGGGATGGTGTTGTTAGTTTAGGTTCTTTGAGGCACGTTTTTGGAATAGGTTTTTTTTTGTGTTGGAAACATGAACTTTATCGTGGAATAGAAGTTTTTATGTGAATTGTGTTGTGTGGTCTTCACATGAAACAAATCAAAATAAATTCTTAATGAAATCCAAAGCACTGGTGTATTCGGCTTTGACTTTTTGGGAGCAGGTCAATCGTTTGATAGTTAGGGGAATGTTTTGTTTAGGCATAAGGGTATTATTTCTGAATTTTTAACAAAGGATATTCTTTTCCCTTTTTGGAACATACTAGTTTCGTATGCAATGTGCAGATCAAATAATGTTTAAATATTAATAATAGGGAAATCAAATATAAATGTCCAATTGTTTTATTAGCCAAATAAGAAGTCGAGAGTACGGTGAGATAGAAAAAGAAACCTGAACTGATAGCTGGTGCAAAAGTGCACAACTGTTTTTAAAATTGCCCTAAAAGATGGAAAAATTGCAAGAAAATTTGTTCTCAAATATTCCTTAATACTGCTCAGGGTCAAATTTTTACGGATGGTGATAGTATTACGAGGAACTTTTAAATGATCAATTTTATTTCTTTTCATCATAAATGCTCTAATGCACTTGAAAGTGGCTTTGAATTAGACTGCATTTACACGAATTTTTCTAAAGCCTACGACCAACTTTCTCATAATGTTATTTTGTTTAAATTAAAAATGTTTGGCTTTCCACCTTTGTTTATTGCCTGGATAAGATGCTATCTAACAAATAGATCTTACCAAGTTAAATTTCGTAACGTATTGTCTAACCCTTTTAATGCATTATCTGGAGTTCCACAAGGAAGTCACCTTGGACCTTTACTCTTCATAATTGCTATAAATGACGTATCTTCTTACATTTCTAATAGTGAAATTTTGTTTTTGCCGATGATATGAAAATATTTAAAACAATTAAAAATTCTTCAGACTGTATGATCTTACAAGAAGATATAGATAGTTTTGTCTTATGGTGTTCTAAGAATGGTCTTAGTCTAAATGCTTCTAAGTGTCAAAGTATGACCTTTTCGAGTAAGAGAACGCCTAGTATTATCACTTATACAATGTCTCAACAAACTCTTTGTCAGGTTTCTACATTTCGTGACCTAGGTGTTTTATTTAGTTCTAACCTTGAATTTGATGAGCACCTCAACTCTATTATAAGTAAAGCAAATTCCATGCTTGGATTTATTAAGAGGTGGGCTAAGGAATTCAATGATCCCTACGTAACACTATCTTTATACAAATGCTATGTTCGTCCCCATTTCGAGTATGCTTCTCAAATTTGGTCAGCATTGTATGAATTGAGGCTATTCAGCATAGATTTATTCGCTTTGCTCTTAAAGGCCTTCCATGGGAAGATCCTTTTAATCTGCCCCCTTATGAGAATCGAATTCGGCTTCTGAATCTCCAATCCCTTTCTCACAGACGGATCAGTAATGATCTTGTGTTTTTTCATCAATTGCTTTCTGGTCAAATTGATGCTCCTGAATTACTTTCCTTAGTAGGTTTTAACTATCGGGGAGGCGCTTACCGATTGCGTAATAAAAAACTCTTGTATTGCCCCTACCATAGAACTAACTATGGCATGCATGAGCCATTAACTCGCATGAAAAGGTTGTATAATTACCAATCACCTTCAAATTGATTTTAATTTGAACAAAAAGTAGTTGAAACAAAACTTAATAACCAGTGTTCCACGAGCATGACTTCTATTTGTTATATGTTTTATTTATCGTATTTTTATTTATTTTTAATTACTATTTATTGTAAACGTGTCTGTAAACCGTCTTTCTTTAAGTTTGTAAAAATTTTTATTTTGTTTTTTTTTTTTTTGTTTAAATATTGTTTATTATTTTTTTTTGTAGTTAATACATGAATTGTTAATTTTTTTTGTGTTTATCTTCAGTCCTACGTTCTTTTTGTGTTGGTGTTGGGTAGTTTCTAACTGCTAACACCTGCATTCATGATGAAGAGCGTAAATAAGTTGCGTACATATGAGTTTGCTATAAACTTCGTACCACTTGACCTCTGAAATGCAATAAAAAAAAAAAACAAAAAATTTAGAAACTTTACTTCCCACTTTCCAGTACCTGCACCTTATACCATACGAAAGAGTCCCTCACATGATCGTCGGAGGAGTAAAAGAAAGCGAAAAGTGATTAGGCTAGATAAATATCATAAGATTGAAGATCAAATCCGTAGTCAGTAACCTTCTTCCAATTAATTTACCATTACAAGATTTCTAGTTAGTAAGACCACAACCATTACGAAGACCTCACAAAGGGGCCAACCTCTATTTAATAGGCAGCTACTACTACTACTACTAACCCTAGGTACTCAATATATATAGCGTGGGTAGTGTTTTTATCTGTTTACCCAAGTATTAGATTAGTACATGATTAAGGCATACCATTCTTTAATAACAACAGTTTTAGAAAAAAAAAACAGATTAAATTATATTTAAATTAAAATTTCTTGCATTTTTTTTAAACTGAATATTCTTGGGATGCTGAATTGAGTTTAATTTTGGCTCATTCCAAATAGTAGATGTTAAGTTTATTAAATTCTCTCTGCTGAATCCTTCAGCCACTATCTGTGGGTAAATGGGATTTCAATATATCTACTTATGGAGTTGCTGGTATCTTTACTTTGATGTTTTTGAAATAGCACTGATGAATTCAATTCAATTTCAATGTTAGTTTTGCTGGTTTGGTTTCTTGAGACTTTTTTGGCATTCCCAAAAACCCGAAAAGTCTGTCACGTCCTTTTACTTACGATTATAGAGACTATAAGGTATGTTTAGGATTCGTGAATATAAAAAAAATTGAGATAACAATCAAACATGGCATTTCGATCATAGAGAAATCTAAAAAAGTTAGGGGCAAAAAATGTTTGTCTATGTCTGTATAATGAGCTGCGGCATAAACGGCTAAGGCGATTATCTTCAAATTTGGTGTGTGTGATTCTTTTGGCATTCCTCAGAAGGAAAATAAGGGCTTAAAATGGTTTTGGCTATTATTTGATTAGAACCAAATTTACGAGAAAAATCTATTAACGGTACCTTTCATATAACGGTTTTTTTTTAATTTTTGGCTTTCTCGGTAACGGCTCTCTCGATTTCTGTGAAATTTTATACTTGAGAAGATTTAGGCAGTCAAATTAATTCTGTATATCAATTAATTTTTTCTAATTGAAATTAATTTTTTAATTTTTTTTTTGGAAAATCGATATTTTTAAACTAGTCAAAAAATATTATTTAAAATTTCATGGTTACATGTATATTAATAAACTCAAAAAAATGCATACCAAACTTTAAAAAAAAAAATGTTTTTCAAAAAACTAAAAATAAAAAAAACAGGATTTTATCAAAACCGGTCCTACAATTTTCGAAATACTTTATTCATGAATTCTTCGTCACTTTTTTTTTTACTTTTAATTGATTTTTATTTTCACTTTTACTTATATCTACTTAAATGCTAGACAAAAATCTTAAAACTAGCTAAAAATATCATCTTAAATAAATTACTGGCCCTATGCGGGCGCTATAAATTATTCTCTAACTTAATTTTAATTGCCTTTCGCCCTAAAAATAACTTAAATTTATCTTATATATAAAGGGTTTTATTTTTCACCCAGAAAATGAAAAAAAAACTGGGTATCTTATCAATTTCTTAATTAATTTCTTAAAACTAACTTTCTTAAAAACTAACTTTAAATAAACTAAATAAACTTAAAATAACTTAAATAAACCTAAAATACTTAAATCTAGAACAGCCACAGCAAGCTATTTTTTGAATTTTTTATATTTTTTTTTTTGGTGCCGCCGCAACTGCCCTACCTAGCTTAAAGATACCAAAAATAAATGAAGTCGGTCATAGGCGATATTTCGTTTTTGCCGACTGAAATATCGGTTTTTTAACTGAGCCACCAAAATTGGTGGACCTGATCTAAGGCTTCCTTCCGATCCCGGTCGGGCACAGCCCTACTGAAACGGAGGCGCTCTGCTTCGCTCCCAGCGACTATGTCTCGGTCGTAGAGGAGCCGCCTATCGACTGTTCTGCGGCCGACGTGGTAGATCAACGGAATCGCCGATCTATCCTGAATCAGCCCTCGACTATCAAGGTATAGGAAAGCCTCGGGCGGGATAAAACCACTCGAACGTGTGCTTTCAAAATATTCATCTTGGGGGTAGTAAGCCCCGAAGATTTGTCCATTAGTTGAGGTCATCGCCCTTGCAATGTGTCCGCGAATGAGCTTAATTAAAAAATTATCTATCCTGTTTGTATTGGCCCCGTTGTATAGAACCTCGTTGGAATAATGATGTTTGTACTCCGACTCTGGTGTTCTATAAAGTCTTCTTCGTCATTTAGGACGTGTGATGCCTTACTTCATTTTTACTAAAAAAACGTTAATTATTTTGGTTTTGATACTTTTTATAAGTTCAAACTGTTTTATTCTCAGGGTAAATGTTACTTGTTTCTGTAAAAGATCTTAAAAAAATTATTAAATTTTTTTCTTACTTGCGATTTATAGGGGACTATAAGGCAAGTTATGCATTCGTAAAAAAATTCTAACAATCAGACATGACATTACGATGATAGAGGAATATATTTGAGTTACTGGCAAAAATTTGTCTGTCTGTCTGTCTGTCCGTCTGTATGGATGTATATTGAACTACAGCCAAAACGGTTAGGCCAATCGTCATCAAATTTGACAAGTTTGACACTCTACAGAGGACTTTTTGTATTTTTTTTAGCTCAAATATTAGCGGTAACTATCATATAAAGTAACTTATTTTTCTCGGAAACGGCTCCAAGATTTTTTATGAAAAATAAAATCTGTACAATAGGGTGTAAGTTATGTTTTGGTAAAAAAATCAAGATGGTGGGCTAAAAACGGTACCTCCCATAGAACCGTTCTTTTCCCAAAAACTGGCCATCCGATTTCAATAAAAATTAATATTCAGTAATATGTTGGTAGCCTAAGTAATTTTAGTTTAAAATATTTTTTTTTATTTTTAATAATTTAATAATACCGGGTGGATTTTATTTTTAAATGTTAATAATATTTGTGTTTAAATTTGAATTTTTTTTTAATTTTTAAATAAGGTATTAAATAAAAGCCTTTTTATTAAAAAAACCGTTCCAACGATTTAAAAAAAAATCACACTTTTTCCAAATTTTCTAAGGAAATAAAATGGCGTTTACATTTTTCCACTGAAAAGTATTTTTTTAAACATACTTTTTTCAAATAATCAAAAGTCAGAAAAATCGAATAATAACTTTGAGTTCCTTTGATATTTTTCAAATTTTATTCGAAGCTGCCATCGCACATAAGAGCAAGTACGTGCGATCCAGTCGTGCAATTTATTATAAATCAGGCGTTATATGTTAATTAAAATAAAATGAAAAAGCGATACCAATTCATTTATTTTTGGTAGACTGATTTAATTAATTTTGTATTTTGAGCTAAGATGACATACATTTCAAAGGCGTTTCCGAAAGGGAGACTGTAAAGTGGCCATGTAATTCCTCAGTTACTCCGGTTTCCGGTTATAACCTACCCTCTTGCTGGTGCCACCTGTACCTCAGTCTACTGTGTCAAATAAATCACTTAAATTAAATTTAAAAACCATCCAAACAAAAGATAAAAATACCCAAAAATATTAAATTTTTATATAACCCGGCCTAAAAAGGCAATACAAAAAAAAAGAATCAACACTTACACAATATCCTTAATCAGTGTCACTGTCGATGGAAAATTCGTGTGCAAAGTGCTTTAATTGAAAAACTGCTTTTACAAAGTTTTTCCATTATTTTTCGGTATGTCCTATAGGCTCTAAAAAAAGGATTTTAATTGAAAAATTCATGACAGCGCTCATAGAAGAGGGCCAAAGTAATGCAGAATGAGTAAATTATTTTTAATTAATTTACTTTGTTTGTCTTCTAGCATAAATATTTTAAGTAAAATCGTGATGATAAGACGACAACTTGCCAACTGTGAGGCAGAAACTTCAAGAGGCCTCAGGGTTTATTAAAAAATTGTTCAATCATTTTTTAAGTGAATTTCTTTGAGAGTTTAGTTTTTGAGTATCATCGTGTTTTTTTATGCTTTTGAGGGATGAATATGAGTTGAGTGTTTAAATTAAAATGAGGTTGTAAAACATTGGACTGGGTTTGGGAAGTAGGTATGGGTAATGGCTGATGAAATCACGTTAAACTAATTAATGTTTTGCTTTGTGTTGTCGTAATTGCTGGATAATTGTCTGTAATTGAAAAATCTTTTGAAGCGCGTAATGTTCATCACGTGTCTTGGGCTAGAGAAATTAAAGATGTCCGAATTTAGATATAAATTCTTATATATTGGAATTTCTTCTAAGTGATTTTTAATTAAAGATATTTACTTGCATTGCTGCTTTGAATATTGTTAAGACAAACTCTTTAAGTTTAGTTCTTCATTTGCAAAGAATTATAAGTTAAAAGGAGTATTTGATATATTTCTTTTATAACATTGAACCTTTGGGAAGTTACAAATTGCAACGCTAATGACAGTTATTCATTGGATGATTAAAGCAATAACTCTCATGAATCGTGTCAGGAGTTAGAATAAGGGTCGAATTCACCGGAAACAGGGAACATTTATAGAAAGCATTTTTATTCCGAATGATCAATAATTTCCAAAGAAAATTTATCCTCGAGCGTATGTTTCATTCGTGCGCGCTAATTGGAACTTGAAAGAAAGTTTCGTCAGTTCCGAAGTAACTTTTCTTAAACTTGCTTTGATTTGGGGTGGCAACAGGAACGGTGAAGTAAAAAAGCCAATGTATCTATATAAATCCGCTGAACAGAATATTTAATTTGGTAATAGAAGGAGAAAACTATATAACTATATAATTTTAATTATTAATAAAAAAAAGACTATGATGTCGAAGATTTCGTCAATTCACATTCGTGCCTTAAAAATGGAACAAGTTGTGTTGTTTTAGTTACTAAACATTTTAATATACAAAGACCTAAATACAACACTTTTATAAGTAAAGTATATTATAGACACACTAAATTGTGTTTTTATGAAATAATCTTACATTGCTCTGTCTTCTTTGAGGTTCAGTGTTTTTTTTTTATTGTATCAGTCTTTCCAAACAATGTGAGCAATAAATAATTATGTAAGATCACATTTCGGATGAAAAATTCCTTAAATATAAAGTTCAATAATTTCTGATTTTAATAGGCCCATTAACTCACACCCACAAACCTTCTCGTTGAATCCACACACACACCCCAATATCTACATCTACCGTCTTTTTCTGTATTTCTTTTTCTCTTCTTGTTCTTTTTGAATTATTTTAAGAATTTGCGCCTGTTCTTTTTTTTGATGCGGTTGCGAACGAATTTGGTTAAAAAAAATTACTCTCGTTAAATCCACATACACCCCATTAATACATCTACTTTCTACTTTAACAAAACTCCGCCTATTTTAGATTTACATTACATTACATTACATTACATTTTTAATCTACTCCGTAGATAAATCTACGAGGTAGACACATTTACGAGCACTGGCTACTGAGGCCATCGGCTCAGACAATTACAAAGACAACACACAAGACGACATTGATACAGGACAGAAGAGAAGACAGAAGGAGAACGGAAAACAGAAAACACATAACACATGTCAACAGCACGCAGTTGGTTTTCAGACGGTCCTCCATCTTTCCACTAACCACGCGCAACGATGCTTAATTTCGCTGATATCACGGGAAGCGATGCTTTTACTACTTTTACTTTTAATTGATTTTTATTTTTTCTTTTACTTATATCTACTTAAATGCTAGACAAAAATCTTAAAACTAGCTAAAACTATCATCTTAATTAACTTACTGGCCCTATGCGGGCGCTCTAAATTAATCTTTAACTTAATTTAATTGCCTTTCGGCCTAAAAATAACTTAAAATTATCTTATCTATTACGGGTTTTATTTTTTTACCCAGAAAAATAAAAAAACTGAGTAATCTTTATCGTTTTCTTAATCTATCTTAAACTACTTAAAAACTAACTTAAAATAAACTAAAGATAAACTTAAAATTACTTAAAATAAACCTAAAATACTTAAAATTACTTAAAATTAGAACAGCCACAGCAAGCTTTTTTTTGATTTTGTGTTTTTATATTTTTTTTTTGTATTTTTTTTAAATTTTATAATTTTTTTTTTTTTTTTTTTTTTTTTTTTTTTTTTGTGCCGCCGCAACTGCCCTACCTAACTTAAAGCTACAAAAGATATATGTAGTCGGCCATAGGCGATATTTCGTCTTTGCCGACTGAAAATTATCGGATTTTAGTTAAGCCACCAAAATTGGTGGACCTGATCTAGGGCTTCCTTCCGATCCCGATCGGGCACGGCCCTACTGAAACGGAGGCGCTCTGCTTCGCTCCCAGCGACTATGTCTCGGTCGTAGAGGAGCCGCCTATCGACTGTTCTGCGGCCGACGTGGTAGATCAACGGAATCACCGATCTATCCTGAATCAGCCCTCGACTATCAAGGTATAGGAAAGCCTCGGGCGGGATAAAACCACTCAAACGTGTGCTTTCAAAATATTCCTCTTGGGGGTAGTAAGCCCCGAAGATTTGTCCATTAGTTGAGGTCATCGCCCTTGCAATGTGCCCGCGAATGAGCTTAATTAAAAAGTTATCTATCCTGTTTGTATTGGCCCCGTTGTATAGGACCTCGTTGGAATAATAATGTTTGTACTCCGACTCTGGTATTCTATAAAGACCGAGACAAGCGCGAAGGCACTGTCTCTCGAACACCCGAATCTTTTCCATTAGAGATGGTGCAACGTTGAACCACACAGGGCATCCATAGGCAATCATCGGCCTGATTAGGGCCATGTTGCAAATCACTTTCACCCTGCTATCAAGGCGGCTGCTATAAAACAACCGTCTTGTCAGGGCAAAAGCTCCCCTTGCCCTGGTCAGGGCAGCCTCTACATGTCGATTGAAATATAGATACTGATCCAACCAGATGCCAAGGTACTTTACTACACTTTTACTCGCCAGTGGATGTCCATGTGGCCCAGCGATCACTAGCTTGCGCCAGTTCTTTCTCGTATCCCTAGAGGCCCCAGACAAAGGGGTTCTAAACAGTATAGTTTCACATTTCTGGAAGTTGATTTTGAGCTTCCAATCATTACAATATTGTTGAATTTTATCGAAATCAAGTTGCAAGAGAATTCTGATGACTTCAACTTTTGGACCTGTTCTGTACGCAACTAAATCATCGGCATACGCAATTGCATGAGGTAGACTCCCAATGAGATCGCTGGTGTAAATACTACAGAGAATCGGCGAGTTCACCGCTCCCTGTTGCAGACCGTTTTTAATATCAAATGTTGTGGTAGATGTTACATTGCCACTCTTGACAACAAACTTTCTACCATTAAGCATGTCATAAAGCATATATAGCAGTGGTTTACTTATGTCCCATCTGGTTAGCTTCAGATACAGACCCTCTAACCATACGGTGTCGAAAGCCTTCTCCAAATCAACCAGACAGGCACCCGTGCATTGATTCTTAGCATTGTTCCATTGGACAGCAGATACTAGCTTTGACGCGGCATGAATTGTGTCATGTCCCGCCTTAAAGCCGAACTGGGTGTCTGGAATTATATTTTTGTCCTCGGCCCACTTGGACAGAGCTCTATTGATAACTTTTTCGAATACCTTGCTGATACTCGGAAGAAGACTTATCGACCGGAGATTTGCCGGATTGGAATTGTCCTTTCCCTTTTTGGGGAGAGGATGTACAACTGCTGTCTTCCAACTCACTGGATAATATGCATTATTCAGCGCGTTGTTGAACAGCGTTGTGTATATGTTTATTGCTTCCTCAGGGAGATGTCGCAGTACAACATTGGGTATACCATCGACTCCTGCTGACTTCTTTTTCTTTAATGATGCGAAGATCATTTGTAGTTAGACCTTTGAGATGAGCAGGGAACTTGGCCCATTTCGCTCGGCGACGGTGGCGTTTGCCAGATTGTCTTCATTGAATCCGGTAAAACCAAGATTCTCAGATCGCCATTGCGTGATGCTATTTCGCAGGTAGAAGTGATTCAGCAGAGCCCTGTTCTCCAGGTCGTGATTTGGATGAATGGACTCATTCACCTTATACACTTGCTGAAAAGCAGAACCCACTGTCTCAACCTTCTCCAGTGGATCTTCGATCACAAAGAAGTCGTCGTCCAAGACGGCGTCCCCCAGATCTACTCCTGCGGTCAGAAGTATGTTTTCGTTGTCTGTCGTTCTTTGGAGCTTAAGACACGGAAGATCATTTTGAGTGTTCTTTCTAAAGATTTTATTAATCTCGGGAAACATACTCGGGTCGCTAGAATTAACGGCTCGAATTCTGTTATCCCAGTACGAGTTAATAGACAATCGATAGTTTTGTTTAATGAGCGAGTTGATATTTTTGATTGAAGACTTCAGTGTCCTAATCTCCAGATCGTTTCTGTCAGTAAACCGCCTGTACAAGAGTTTTAATCTTGTCAGGAGGCCACTTTTTTGTCTATGTAGTGCGTCTATTGTCGCGTTCTTGTACATTTCAGTTGCGTTATGTTCTTTGTATCGTGGGATCGTTCTGTCCATCGTTTGTTTTATGACACCATCCATCTGAAGCAGGTATCCATCGATCTCTACGTTCGATAGATTCCTGTCGTTTGGAGGCACAATGTCGTTAGAGAGGAGTTCTCTTGTCAAGGTGTTGGAGAAACGTGGCCAGCGTGCCTTACTAAAATTGTAAGAGCGCGCAGGCACAAATTCATCCAACACCACAAGTTCATTTGGTAGCTGTATGACGGCGGAAAGTCCGCAGTGGTCACTGTCGTATTCTACCGTCTGTAAACAGTTTCTTGTCTGTTGGCCCACAAAGTCAGTTACTGTCAGTCTTGAGTCTAACAGTAGTAGATCTAGAAAAGCACCGCTCCTTGGGAACGATGGTCTATCTGTAGCAAGAAGGTCGATTTTATACTCAATATGGTGTCGACCCATCCAATCAAAAAGATGGTATCCCCTTGGATTTTGGATTTGATTTCCCCAATCTTCATGTTTGGCATTGAAATCCCCAGCGATAATAAAGTAATTTTCATCCGAGTGCAGGCTAAGGCATTCGAAAAGTTTTTCGAGCTCTGCAATAAAGTTTGCAGGTTGTGGTGCTTCTTGTGCGTACACTGCGATCACATTCGCTTCCCATGTTGGAGAGGAATGCATATGATGCAAGCTTCTAACAACTCGAATTTTCGCACTTCACTATTATATATGACCTTATGATCTATACCTTTTCGTAAAAAGATAGCGACAGTTTGTGTTTCTGGTTTAGCTTGGTTTCGCTAGCCAAAAAGACATCTGGACTCTGATCATGCAACAATTGAAACAAATTTGCTCTACGTTCGGTCCTGATTAGTGAATTTACATTCACAGTCAGGATTTTAAAGGGGTTCTCGTATAGCGCGCCCATTATGGTTTAAATTGCCCTAAACTGGGAAGGTAAGCGTAGACACGGTCTAGTCTTTCCTCCTGCTTTCCGAGCTGTTGTTGTAGGCTGGTTAACTGGGCCTGCATGGCCAGCAACACAGTCATTATATCTGCCTGTCCCGCAGGTGCCGTAGGCACGGGGGCCTGTTTGGCAACCTTTGGTTGTGGCTGTACCGTTGTTGTTGCCCTCCCTGCCGCCATTTGGGCGTAAGAGATTTGTGGTACAACGGCTGTCGGTGCAGGAGCAAAAATAGGTCGCCTCTCCACCACCTTCGGAGCTTTTGTTTGCTTTATCTGCTGAAACTTAGGACAGCTCCGATAACTAGCAGGGTGCCCCTCGCCTCCGCAAAGCACACATTTAAGTTGAGTCTTATCTTTGACCCTTTCCTGTCCGAGTTTACACTCACCTAAATTGTGGTTCTCACTGCATTTCACGCAGCGAGACTGCATACCGCAGTTCGCCGCGGCATGCCCGAACCTTTGGCAGCGCATGCATTGAAGCATGTCGCCGCGTCTCTTTAGTTTGTCCCAGGTTACAACCTGGTAGTCTAGCTTGGTGATTTTCCTTAGACTATCCAGTTTGCTTTTGGGCGACAGCTGTACTAGGAAGAACGGTAATTTCCGTTGCTCCCGTCTGGCTCTAACAGTCGTGAAAGGCTTGACTCCCACGAACTCAAGATCGTTCGTCGCTACCCGACGGAGTTCGTTTAAAAGCGCCACCGTATCAGTGGAGCTATCAAGGCCCTTTAAGAGGACCGTCTGAATTTTTTCCTCTTTCGGCGTGAAACTGTAGTGTTCAGTGGCCGTTTTTTCGAGAATTTCTTTTACTTTCTTATGCTGATCCACTGAGAAGCAGTGGATAGCATGTCTATCATTATTAAGTCGTTTGATTAAAAAATTGTCGCCTATGGCGTCTCTACATAAATCTATTATATCCTTAATATTCATTTTATATGTATTAATGGGCGGGACCTTACCTTTTTTTTGTGCTGGCTGTGATGGCTGTTGCTGCTGCATCTGCTGTTGTGTCTGCTGCTGTTGTCTCAGCTGCTGTTGGTTTTGCTGCTGCTGTTGCGCGTTCTTTGAGGTCGATGGTTGATTCATCTTTTTTTGCTGTGGCTGTTCTTTTTGCTGTTGTTGTTGTTGTTGTTGCTGCTTCTGCTGCTCAGCCGCCTGGAGGGCCTTAAGCTTGGCTGCCTCCTTCTGCTCTTTGGCGAGCCTTTCCGCCCTCCTTCTGTTCTCTTGCTTGGTTCTGACCGCCAGGATTTTGCGCTCGAACTCGCTGATTATTTCCTCCTCATCGTCGGATTCTGATGAGGAAGGCCTTTCTTCTATCTGGGTGTCTTCGGCAATTTGTGTGTCGTCAGGGGTGCTTGTATAGTGCCCCTCCCCTTCGTCGGACACATACGACACAGATATGTCCGACGCTTGTCCAGCAACTTCCAGCTGCTGACGTATTTTGGCTGCAGCGTTCGTCTTCGCTGGTCTTGTTTCCTCTACGGCTAAATTCTGAGCTGATGTTGTTGTTGTTGTTGTTCTGGTTTGCCTTTTAACCAGATTAGGCTTATATTGTTTTTTCCTTCTTTTTGCTGACGTCATTGCGACATCAGCCGATGTTCTTGGTAGCCCATCATCCGATGGCACCACCTCTTCGGTCTTGTCTACCATTGGCTGGGACATTTTCTCGCCTTCTAGGCTTTGTCTATTTGATAAAACTTTTTCCCAAAAAAGTTTTGTGAAGTCACCCAGGCCGGATTCGAACCTGGGTTCCTCTGCGCCGCGATCAACCACTCTACCACTGAGCTATTGGCTTATATATAACTTGATGGTTTTTTGAGTAGATATACCTTTGGGTTGCTTGCCCAAAGATCTACGTATGTTGTAGCTTTTAAAAAAGCTTTTTTTGTGTTGGAAAATTAAATCCAAAATAATTTTTGCTTTATTCAAGGCAAAAATACAAAGAATAATTGAACTTTTTTGCCTTTTGGCAAAAAACAAACTGACTTTACTGGAATTACTTTACTTAATAAAAATATCCACTTGTAAATATCACTGTGAAAGTCGTCAACAATGTCTTCACTCCTCCACAGTTGCTGATCGACTGACGGGAAGCGATGCTTTATCGGAGCCAAGGCCGTTGACTATTTTATATTTATTTTTCTCTTCTTGTACTTTTTGAATTTGAGTGGAATTATTTTGGGAATTTGCGCCTGTTCTTTTTCATATTCGCATGGTCCTTGCGATCGATTTGGTTTGAAAGAACCACAGCATCGCAGCGTGCGTCATTGTAAAAGTACAATGCTGTGAAGATCAGAATTTAATGAATTAATCATACGCTGCCCTTGCAGTTCCACATCCGTAGCACATGGATGAGAATCTGCAAACGAACATAAAAAGATGAGATCGCTAATATCAGCAAAACAATTTATTGGAGTTTCATATAATAAGCGGTTGATATATATAAAGAAGAGAGTCCGAGACAAAACAGAGCTCTAGGGCACACCAGCATTTATTTTGTGAATATTAGACTTGAATCCGTCCAACACAACTTATATTGAGCGGTTCGAAAGGTAAATACTAATCCAAGGAAGAAGATTTTCATTAAGTGCAAATGCACGCGTTAATTGCACGTTGTTGCAATGTTGTTCAGGAGTAAGTTTACTCATTATGAAATGGCAAACCAAATTGAGCATAAATCAAGTAACATCTGCCAAAAAGACCAACTCCAAAACAATGTATTGCCAGATTGAAAACTACACGTCTGGAAATGTAGAATCGTAAGGAGGAATTTAAAAACGTATCAAACAAATTTGTATTGCATTTTTGTTATCCACCAATCAAGCTGAAGTTAGGCCCATTTTATGATCCCCAAACTATTCATCGAAAAATTGTGTTTTCGAATTGAAGTTGAAAATCAAATATTTAGTTTCATTTCACTTCGTTAAGTCATCATATTGCCTCTGAAATCTGTTCTGTCAACGTTCCCCAAAAATGTGTGACATTAAACTCTAAGAAAAGAATCCCTTTTTCATAAATTAATTGTTTTGCTAGACAACTGAATTTAATCATAAAGCTATTAGATGCAAATTCTTGATTGAAAAAAAGAACGTCCTCGTTCTAGTGATATGCCAATCATCCCGAATTATCGTCTACACATTCCAACTTTTCATCATTCCTATTAATCATTCTTGTTTTTTTTTTTTGGTTCCAGAAAAATAAATCAATTCCAACTACTTTATGAACATTTCGTTCAGGGATAAGAAAAAGTAGGTACATCCAACGAATATGAAGAACGAGAATTCAGTAGTCTCAACTCTCAAGAAATACTCTGTCATATCGCATTTATATACGACTTGGCGTTGTGATATGAATTACAATTTAATTCAATATCATGAAAATCTTTTGGTTAGAGATTGTCACGGCTAAGAATAATGGCCTGACTTTAGGCAACCTTGTGTTACCCTAGCGCCCTATATACATAGGTATAAACGTTTTGAGGGCGAACTATAAGAAGCATTTCTTGAAGCTGAAGCTAACAAAAGAGCAACTAACGTCTATTGGCTCTTTGGTTGCTGTTGTGAATGAGACGCTTCGTCTTGATGGCATTTATTGCATTATTAATTTAATTTGTCCGCAGAAGTTCTAGTTTCAAATGACAACTAAAATGGATATGTTATGTCTATTCGATTTGCAAAAAACAAGGTGTGAGTTATAAATATTTAGACATGAAATTTGGATCGGAGATTGAATAACAAATTAGGTCTTTGAAAATCACATTTGGCAAGATGAACTCTGCCACTTATAACAAGTAAATTAAAGGTGTAAATATGCCTAACAAGGTCAAACGGAATCCATAATTTATTCAGTTTTACATTTTTAAGGGTTTAATAATTCATTCTACCATGTTTGTTATTAAGAGATCCTCTTCAACACTAACAAAACTTATATGTACGTTAACTTTGCCATCTTTAATAATAATAATTTTTGTTTGATAGTTTTTTTAACTGTGTCTGTAAGGCACATTGCCTTTCCTTTTAGAATGAAACTGGATGCTGCACGACAGTAGTAAGAAGAATTAGAAAGATAGGAAACATGTTGATGGAAAGCTTAGTGGCCGGCAATAGTATAGACCTGGAGCCGGCCGAAAGTAAAACTACCTTTTCGAGACAATGGAAAATTTAGATATTAAGTAATGTAAATTATTTAATCCGCTGGTCGGACATGTTTGGCCCAAGTTAAGTTTGCCCGACCAACATATCCTATATGTAGATGGTATAAGCTTCATTTGGTATCCCATTTGTGTACTAAATCGATACCAATGAGGTAGACCAGCAACAAAAACGCAATCGGAAGTGGCCATTTTACCGCCAAACGGACAAGACAAAGTCTGTCCGACTAACAGTTTTGAATATCTTATGTATTATGAGCCAAACGAAATATATGATAGTGACGAAGAAGAAGAAGAGGAAGGAGAATCGAGTGCTGAAGGTCGACAAGAAAGTGCTAACGATAGTTGTTTTTACGGTAAAGGTAGCACAAACAGGACAACCAGCTGCTACTGTTCGTTTGCGACAACATAACATCATGCGTTTTGGTGCCGGTCCGATGGAACAAAATTCAATTCCACTCGAAGTATTCAAGAAATTTTTCACTCCAAAAATTGCGTTCATCATACGAAATGCGAAAATTGCTGTTCAGAAATGGAATTAAGAACATCCTAACTCAAAGCCCAAAGTTTGGAATGATTTTACTTGTACTGAACTTGACGCCTTTCTAGGTATTCTTCTGGCTGCTGCGCGCTCAACCAACTTGGAGTGCGAAACTGGATGCAGCTGCTAGCCAAAGACCGAGCTGGCTGGAGAGGCATGTTGGTTGAGGCCCAGTAAGTAAGTAAGAAAGACTCTGCCCACGGAGCTGCACCACTAAGCCACAGTACACATATCTAAGGCAATATCATTAGAGTTTTTATTTTTGCAATCTTCTGCGCATCTGTCAAAATCAAAGTAAAATGGCGGCCGCCAGAGACTATTAATTTCTTTATTTGCTCTGAATAATAGATCTCGTGGCAATAATTTAAAGTATTTGTGGTAATTAATTTATAAAAAAGGTTTTTAATACACAAGGAAATAAGAAAAATATAAAACAAACGTGAGGTGTGCAGTTTTGTTCATACATTTCTTTGATGTAGGTCACTAACAACCACTATTTTTAATACAAAGTGACAGATCAGATTTTGACAACCTGCGCAATATATTACCTTAGTAATGTGTACTGTGCCACTAAGCGACCACATCAAAAGCGATGCTTAAATTGACAGAGAAAAAGTGTCGAAAACGACACGTCTTCAGCACAACTTGAGGGCATTCTCATGCAGAGAGATAGACAAAAGTACCACTAAGATATATTGTTTAGTAAAAGGGGAAAGGGGAAGTTTAAACAGCAGTCAGATGGCGGGTACTGAAGCTCTATCACGATGATGATATATTGAGTAGACGCAGACACCACGACCTTTCAATAATGGGAGCAACTGCAATTTTTACATGCAGATTCTACCGATTAAACTCGTGTTATTAGCTAAGCTTTCTTGTAAGCGCTTGGTAACCGATTTTAAGCAAAGGTTGCCTTTTCTTTGAATGAAAGTTAGAGCAAAACTTATGAATGACCCGAATCAAATCAATGATCACAATAAGAAACAACAGTTCCGATAATCCAGCTTGCTACTGGTAAAGGTAATCCAGCAATGGTATGAAATTCGTATAGTTGCTCTGCAGAGACAGATGGAGGAGAGGCTTAACGTGAGCACCTGCCTATTAAGGTTCAATCTCACGGTGGGCCTACCCACCTATGGAGTTCCCTTGGGGCGGACAAGACCCCTAAAGTGGTTTATCAGACCACACTATCACCTAGAGTGGCTCTGCTAAACCACTCTAGTAGCAAATGATGAATTTCTCATGCAAAATCCATCCTCCTTGCTAAGAAGCAGGGCCTATCATGCACCCCTAGTATCAAGGTTAAATAAGACAATGAACGCACGCTTCTCTCGAAGCCGTGCCATCCTCCCAGAAACCAAAGATACCTTTTCGCTTCCGCATTTGGAGTAACCATCAGCCCCCGTGAAGCTCCCACAGGGGGGCCTACCTCAATTTTAACAGGCGACTGCTACCGAGACAAGCTCACGTAATCAGCTGGGGCTCCTGTTAACCCGCGGTACCTAATTTAGGACCCCAGGTGAGGCTCGCCCGTCTCTCATGAGACGCACTTGTGGTTCGACTCCATGAGAAGTCGCTAGCCCACCATCCAGTAAGACAAACAGTTCATAATCCAGTTAACCAAGGTGAAGACTAGGACACTCCCTGGATGCCCGCCTAGAAGCATGGTTACAGCCTCTTATCCTTACGGAAAAAGTGGTGATCGCTTAACTAGGCTAGGTATTGGAAGACTCTTACTTCCGCTAACCTGAGCGTGGGCCTATTCTCACACCCCCGCACCCACAGGGAGAGCTCTGCAGAGACAGCAGGACCCGAAGGTCGTACATAGTTTTCAAGAAATTGCTTGGAACCTTAGATACCTTTTACATCAGGAACAGCCATGCGAAGCGCCTTTTCAAACCCTGGACTCATAATGGGGTGGTTTCCGCCGCATACTGAAAGCAATTGACTTTTCCAATTTATAAAAAAAAATTATGCACAAGGACCTCGGAGAACTATCGTGGGATAAGTATTTTTAATGCTTCCTATAAAACATTTTCTTCTGGTATTAAAAGACGATTTTGCTCCTGGATTGACTTAAAACATTTTATAAAAGATTCACAAGTTCTATAAAGGCCCCAAATGATTCATGACCGACCACATCTTTGTGCTCAGAAGCGTCGTACACGAATTTTGAAGAAATTTAATGAAAAAAAAAACTTTTTTTGTTCAAATCAATCATAATCAAATCAAAGTATAGATATAGAAATTGTTAAGGAACTTAAATCTATTTTACAAAAACCTATTGGGAAATCGTTTTTGAGTTCATAGTTCATAGAGTTCAACCTGGGTTAGGTTTTAGCTGCATATTATTGACATGGAATTTTTTGGATTGTCTTCTGTAATTTCTTTACTACTATAATATTTCCACAAAATGTCTTCGTTTGAAGACGAAAGAAACCCCACTTGCCATATTTTCCGCATAAAAGCGTTTTACGGCAAAAATCAATGCAATAGAAACTCTGGGCATTACTTTTCATAGCATCATTAAACGAGCATTCCAAATACGTTTTACCGAAGACACTCTAATGGAATGGAACAACACTAAGCATACATATATATAAACCATGCGATTTTAGCCATTGTCGCCTGGGCATGCTTTTCCTTAAGTTTTTCCCCAACAAAACAGCCAAGTAATTCCATTTAGACACTTCCACGTAAAGTGCATCTGGTGGACAAAAATTCTACTTAAGTGGATGCAAAATAATAAAAATTCACGCTGCGAAATGAAACCAAGTTCCTAGTTTTCCTCAGCTCAGCCCTACTGCCAACTCATAAAAGCGTCCTGCATAAGTTTTCCTTTAAGTTTTGCAATCAACCACAAAAGTTTAATTAACCACGTAGTGCTATAAAAGAAGCGCCATGCAACTTGGTTTTTTCATTTTTTATGTGCTCTTGGCATTTTTTTTACACCATACATGTTAAGGACTGTGTGTATCCTGCGTAAAGGTATCCAAGCGTTTTCCCTAAAGTGAACTTAAAATAGCACCAGCAGCAGCAGCGAGCAACAGAATGGAACAGATTTAAAAGACTCCCACGCCTCTCTGTCAAAAATGTAAAATGTTTTAATTTTTGACGTTTGTTTTTGCATTAGATATGATTGATGAGTTCCGTGCGTCTCGTTTGGAAAAATAAACAAATTACCTTTGGTGGAAGAGGAAGAGGTGTTGACGGCTTACTCGAGACTTCCAGGAATGCTTAAAGTTAATATGGATTTTTGAAGACGCCATATGAAGACATTATGACGTTTACGAGATATTTTTGTTACTTATAAGTATTTAATGCTTCGTAAAAATACTCTCACGCCTGGAGGAGAAGCCCAGACGAAAATAAATGTGTTTTTTTTTTGCATAAATCAACTTTAATTATGGCGCTGTGTGTGTGTGTGGGTGAATTATTTTAGGGAACATAAATTATAAAATGGCTGGAAAGGAAATTATTGTTTCTGGTGCGCAATTTTTTAGTCTACAAACGGCTTTGGATCTTTTTTAGCAAGCGTTTCATTTTTCAAAATGCATTGTTGCAAACAAATGATTTCAGCATATTTTATTGTAAGGCAAATACTGGTAATGCAACATGCAGCGTTGATTTTACAGCTTAAGTAAGTTAGAAGAACAATAATATAGACTTTTTCCAGATCTTCCAAATAACATGGGAGTAAAATGAATATACATAAAGGCTCTTCCAATAATGACTTATGAACTTTGACAGTTGATAGTCAAAGTGGTTTTTTTCCGTCTTCTTTCAAAAAATACAATTTTTATTTTTTTTTATATTTATAATTTCTGTAGAATTGTTTAAGTTTAACTATTATATCTATTTATTCTTTTATATGTTTTATTGTTGTTTTACTTAGGTTTTATCGTCAAAAAAAAATAATTTTAATTATTGTTCTTGCAAATTCCATATTTAAAATATTAATTAATTTATTTAAGTAAAATTAGTGTTACGTAAAAAAAAAACAATATACACAATTAAATATATTAACACTGAGCAGACAGTATTTTTTTTTTTTTTTTAATATTATCACAGATTATGAAACTTAACTAATGGCAACGCTATAGATTGCACTTATTAGGCGTTTTTATTTTTTCGTTCAGAGCAGAGTCAGAGTTGTTAAAAAAAAGAGTTGTATTTCTTTTTTCGCTGAGAAAAAGTTTTCTACCGAAATTTTAACCGCAACTTTAAGAGCGTTGAATTGTTGAATTTCATCGCAAAATCATTTTCAGAGACGAAGTTCATTTTTGACTCAATGGGTTCGTCAATAAGCAAAATATGCGTTATTGGTCGGATGAAAATCCACATTTGCTTCATGAATCACCACTTCATCCACAAAAAATACCTATTTGGTGCGGTTTGCATGCCGGCGGCGTTATAGGGCCATATTTTTTCGTCGACGATAACGACCGTCACGTTACTGTGCGTTATCGCACCATGATTACCGATTTTTTTTTGCCCAAATTGGAAAATATGGACTTGGACGACATGTGGTTTGAACAGGATGGTTCCACAAGCCATACAGCACACCTTAAAATCGATTTATTGAAGAGTAAATTTGATGAGCGTGCATGTTATTTCAAGAAATGGGCCAGTCAATTGCCCATCTTGTTCGTGTGATGTAACGCCTCTAGCCTATTTTCTTTGGAGCTACGTTAAGTCATTGGCTTATACCAACAAGCCGACGACGTTGGAAGATCTCAGAATCAACAGTAAACATGAAATAGTGGCCGACTCATCGAAAATTGGAATCAATGCAATGCAAACGATGCAATGCAAACGTGCCCGCGGTGGCCATATGAACGAAGTCGAGTTCCATTCATAAATGTTTTGATTGTACTTCAAGCCGATAATAAAGTTTTTGAAATATGTCAAATGGTTTACGTTTTATTTTAAAAAAAAGTTGTCAAGTCATTATTCGAGAACCCGTTATTTATATATTGTCGAATGGAGGAATTATTTCTTTTAAGAGAAAACTCAAACGATCACAAATAATTTTTTCAAACAACTTTAGAATCACGGATAATTTACTAACCGGTCTATAATTCGAAATTAATTCTTTTAGGGCACTTTTATAAATTAGAGTAATAAAAGTTTTCCATTCACAAAGAAATTCACCGTTATCCAGCGATTTATTAAATATAAAACACAAAAAAAAATATAGAAAATCGTTCGACCAGTTTTTTTAAAGTCTTATTTTTTGAAAAACTTTTCGAAAAAAATATTTAATTTTTTTTTAGTATGCCAATTTAAGAAAATCTGTAGTTTTCATCTGAAATTATTAAAAAATAAATTCAATCAATCCGTTTTCAAAATATTTCGAAAACCAATCTTTTTTTTAGAAAATTAAAAAAAATCGAAAACAAACGGTTTTGAAAATTTTGAAATGCAATATTAATTGAACAATAAATGACTTCCTGTGTGCAAATTTTATTAAAATCCGGATAATGTGAGAGGTACCGTTATAGAACAAATTTCAAAAAATGCATTCTAACTGAAAGATGTAAATAAAATAAATAAATTTATTGGCGCGACAGCTCCTTAAGGAGCAAAGGCCTAGTGACTTATACTCTCAACCATTCCTGTGTGTGTGTTGTTACTCTGCAAGAATGAAAAGGGACCTACACTAACCACTAAGCCACGGGCCACTACAACTGAAAGATGTATTGTTTAAAAAAAAATAGAACCCTGAAGTTTTATCAAAATCGTTAGAGCCGTTTTCGAGAAATTCAAATTTTTTATCAAAATCGTTAAAGCCGTTTTCGAGAAAATCAAATTTGTTGTTAAAAATTGTATGGCAGGTACCGTTAATTTTCAACCTAGAGCAAAAATGAAAAACACTATAGCCGCCAAAGTAACTAAAAAAAATTATCGATCGTTTCACTATCAATACCTTTGAAAAACAAAGAGATCGAGACGAAAATTATTCGTTCGTTAAAAGAAATTAATGTTTCCCAATGGACTATTGTGTCTCTTTCAAAAGGGTTTGAATGCGTGAATGATTTATGGCTAAAACACAATCACGCTTTAGCTTCGGTTTCTCCTGAAGTTTACATAGGAAATCAATACGTCTTATCACAATGTCGCTTTGGATATGATGTTACGTTTGGTTCGTGTACAAGATAAGGTATCGTGACTCAAACTCAAAGCTGAAGTAGAAACTGGTTGATCTTTTGCTCGTTTTGACAAAAAAAAGCAAAAACAACAACCAAAATTCTCAAAATTTTACAAAAAGCGAACACAAAGCGAATGGAATGTAACGTGACGAAGCCAAAGCTGAAGCGCGATTGTGTTTAAGCCATTAAGGGCTGTAGAACTTTACTAGTCGGATCACATTGCACTATCTGTTAAATGTTGCCTACGCGATGAAAATTCGGTAGAAAAGAATGAACCTAGACGGAAATATTATTTAATATGAATTAATGTGCTATTAGGAATTAAATTGCCTTAAATATGGAATAAAAACGATTATGCCAAATTCCATTCCATTTAATAGTTTTGTACAAAAAGATTAAAAATCGTCTAAGTCTCAAATGGTCATGCCTTAATGTCATGCAAAAGGCCCACAAAAACTTCCTCCTTTAATAAAATATTTGATGATGTTTCCCCCTATTATATTTCGTCGAATCTGGCAACACAATCAGCATTTCCACACCCACTTAGTTAATTATTTACGGTGTCAATCTCGAGGTGAGTATACATATACATATATGTAAACCTCAATCAATGTTAATGGCATAGGTGTTTACTGCCGGACTTCCAACATTACCTCAGCATATATGTGGCTGTGTGCTAATGCTGTTTACATAGCCAATTCTAATATTGAACAATTTCTGGATTGCTTTTTAGGGATGATACCTATGTATATGCTTTTCCTAACGACACACTCTCATATCCACAAAATCTTGCCGGGACTTAAGGCAAGGAATTGTCTTCATCATAAAGTTTTGCGAAAACAACTTTTTCATCAGGAGGATTTTTCATCGTCTTCCATAATAGCTTGTCGTGCTGTTAAACCCTCTGAGTCCTGAGTGTCTTGGAAGGCAAAATGAACAAAGTTGACACCTTGTGTAGATGGAGTCGTATGCTATACATTTTTAATTTCCATCGCATATTTGAGCTTATGAGCTTATTGGATCGGAAATTTAATGGGTGCCGTTAGAAGTTCTGTTCTATGATGTGCCAAGGGATTGAGTATGTTGAGGATCTTGGGCTTAAACAAATTTTAATTCAGTTTTTATGTGAATTTTACTTGCAAAGCATTACAGAGAATCGTTCAAACGCAATCAGGTTGCATAGGAAGTATCCATGTGCGATGAAATGAGTCAAAGTCGTTAATTATTTAAACTTTTTATTCAACAATAAAGATGAATTGTGTTGTATGTTTATTATCAATTGAATAACTTACATATCAGACATGGCAGACGAGCAAATTTTGTCTAATGGTTCACAATGTAAGTAGGTATATAGAAATTAAAAATTAATCTGATGTCTGAAATTTCTTACCACACTTCACAATTTAATGAAGAATTAAAATGGTATTTCTGATCATCGATCAATCATTTCTAAAAAGTTTGAATATTTTTGGAAACCCATTGCAGTTTTAAAACTACGATTAAATATTGTAAAATAAACGTGTATCTTTGCAATTTTTTATCTACACAAAAAGCATTTCTTAAATGTTTCCCACTTGTTTAAGTAAGATTTAAGAAACATTTCAGAAATATTTGTGAAATGTTTTTTTTTGCTGTGGTTTGAGAAACATTTCTAAAATATTTGTTTTTTTCCCATTTTATGTACTCAGTTTTGTTCTTCAAGATGAATTGTAACGTCATAAGAAAACATTGATGGCAGCAACATAAACATACAGCCCGTTTACACGCAAACCCAATATCTACATCTACTTTCTACTTTAACAAGACTCCGCATATTTTGTATTTCTTTTTCTCTTCTTGCTCTTTTTGAATTTGAGTGGAATTATTTTGGGAATTTGCGCCGCACAGTATTGCGGTTAGCATGATTGAATGAGTCCTATCAGCATGAGTTAATCAGCATGAGTCTTATCAGCATGAGTCATGTTATTTCGTACGTGTACCCTGTCATCTATTTATAAGACGCTATCACGTCAAAAGTAGCAATCATGGCGTCGCGTTTTGTCATCATTAATAAAATACAAACAAATAAAAACAAAAAACCTGTCAACTTGGAATAATAAAGAAAGTTTTTCTTTCGGAAGGGGAAACAGAGATATATTTCAGATATGTTTCGCAAAGCTTCTACACAAAATAAACCTTTCAGAAATATATTTAAAACATTTCAGAAACAAAAAAACATTTCTGAAATATTTTTAAAATGTTTCTTAAATTAAAAAAAAAAAAAAAATAATAAAAAATAAAATAAAATGGGAACAAGAATGAATGCTTTAAATATGATGATTCTTTTTTGTACAATTTTAAGAACGAAATTGGAATTGGGAATCCTTTTGTCTTTGTAACACATTCATTCGGGTATTGAAATTGAATAAATAAACGTTCAGGAAGTTTTACGTCATTTTTTGAGTTAATAAAGGGTCCGCCATCTAACGTTTTTTTTCAACTAGTGCTTATTTCGTGAATGGTAAAGCTCATGTCTGATGTAACAGATAATTAGTTTTATCCTTCCGCTAAACGAATATGGTTGTGTATACGCTTGAGCAACGCTGGGAAATATTGCGACATTACTTCCTGCGATCGATGCCGATTTTGCCAAAAAAATCATCTTTTCAGATGAAGCTCATTTTGATCTTGGCGGGTATGTAAACAAGCAAAATTGTCGCATTTGGGGCATAGAAAACCCGCATGCATACATTGAAAAGCCGATACACCCAAAACGAGTCACTGTTTGGTGCGGATTTTGGTCCAGAGGCATAATTGGGCCATTTTTCTTCGAACATGAGCAAGGAGTGGCCGTTACAGTCAATGGCGATCGTTATCGGGCCATGTTGAACGAATTTTTGTTTACAAAAATTAAAGAGAAGGATATTGGCAACATTGGGTTTCAACAGGACGGCGCTACGTACCACATAGCCGAAGCTACACTCGATGTTGATGAAGCATTTTCAAAAAAAAAAGAAGTTATTTGGCGGACCCGTTACCTATTCAATGCAGATAGAAACTCTGGTCGCAACTCCTGATAAGGAAGGCGCCCTCAACACAAATGCAATCACTAAGGCGATGAATAGTCTGAACACAGGGAACTTACTGGGCGAGTTGGTGTAAAATCATTAACTCATCTTTAAGAGATTTTTCTACAAAAAGAGATTCACAGCAAGGCTATGCAACATAGTAGTTAATGAAATTCTAATCAAACATAGTCATCGCTGTATTAGTGAAGCGTTTTCTAAACATTACGGAACTCATGCTCTAAAGATAACACTCATAACACTGTTCAAATCGGCAAGAAACAGTGGAACCATTCTGGTAGGAAACTATAGTCTGTTCACCAAAAATTGTCAGTATAGGAAAAAAAGGACGTTTGAATCTCAGTCTGGTTGCATTCTCTGTTTCAAGTAAAAGCTCTGAAAGGGTTTCTGTACTTGGGTTTCCGTACTTTTCACTATAAATCGTCGCAAATGGTAAATCGGAAAGCAATGTGCATAGGGTTACCACTTGCTGATTAAAATTCAATACAATACCATTAATTACAAAATATTATTTCACTTATAAATAACAACATTAGAATTTCATAAACCATTATATTTATTAATAATATAAGTGAATTTTTATATTTATTAATCACAATACCACTTCAATCTAATGAAAACACAGTATTACGAGAAAATAAATATTTTCTACTAAAATACCTAAAGCAAAACAATTGCAACTATCTTAGAGTTCTCATAAGCTTCAAAATCGAAAGCACCTCGATTAAAAAGTAATAAAAAAATATATTGTATTGTTTTCAATTGGCAAAGGTAACTCTGATGGTGGAATATCTTATTTTTTCAATCCATATGCGAGGGTAGACAGAATTCAGTAAACGAATATTATATTTCCATCAACGTTGATGAAGATCGGTCATGGTGTAGTGTACGATTTTTTTTTAAAGATACACAAAATGTATGTACTTTAGTCTATGGCTTTGTATCTTGCTCAGTAGAAGTTTTCTCAACTTGAACTGAAAAGTTTTATTAAACAAACTATAGTAGGAAGGATCCACGACCGCCCAAATCAGCTTATAAAAAGGAAAGCTTATGAAGAGCAAGGATTTTTTAAATCCGCGATTTTTGAACATTAAAAAGTTCTTCTTTTGTAAGTTCACTGAAAATTAATTATTCATAACCTTGAAACAAGTTTGTGCAACTCATTTGCATTTCAATTCGTATTTATTTAGTTAAAGATACTTTTATTTACTCTGGAGTTCATTATTTTGTATAGTTGTTTTGAACCATGAAAGCTTTACACTTATATATAAGAATTCGGAGTGTTTTCATTCAGCTGATGGAGTTCTCCAAACACTTTACTTTTGATGTGACTTTGTAACATATCCTCGTCAATTATTGAATCCAACAGCAAGATTTCGTTACGCATCAGCTGGCCTGCTAAGCTTAACCGCTTAAAACAACAATCCTTCGAACAAAAGTTTGAAGCACTGTTTGACTTTGGTGAGTCATTATCGTTCTGCCAACTGATTCCTTCCTCGACGACAAAAACAATAAGTCTTGAGAGTTTGAATTAAAAGGAATTAAACAAAAAAAAAAAAAAAAAACCCACATAAAACGAAAAGAAAGCTCCTTATTCGCTATCTGTGCCAATAAAGTGCTGAGCTCATCCTCCCATTTTTGCCCACAAATCGTCTTCTTATCTCAAAACAGTTTCAAGTGGTTTGTCTTAATGGAATGGAAGTTAACTTTCATGATCATTAACTCTTGACTTTTCTTCCTAAGAAGAAGAGCACACGCGATGGGTCTACATTTACAGGACCTCAGCAATGACACTTGTTTCACCCATTTTCCATCGTTTCCTTAATGAATTATCGACTTTCTGGTGTGAAAGATTTTCCTTTCGTCCTGCCACTCTGGTTTGCCGTTTTTCCACAGAGGAAATGTAAACGGGCTTAAACGCAAACTCGCCGCCCTCAGGTGGCACAACCGAGCATTATAATAGCAGAGTGCAACTGGTCGTCAATGCGATGCTTTTGTTTTGTTGTTTGTTGATTTTTTTTTACTCAGTTTCCTGCTCCAGCCCTGAGCTTGAGAAGCCTTTTGTTCTCAAACGACGACGATGGTTTCCACAGAACTCGAACAACAATTCATTTCACGTAACAGAATTTCATTAAAATGAAGAGTTTTTATCCCTTCGTTAGCACCAAATTGGCAAGTTTCAAGTTGTGTACTTGAGTACTTATCTGAAATTGGCTGGGGTTCTTAGGGGGCTGTTCTGCCAAACAAAGGTGCTTTGAGGCCTTCCAGAGCTCGAATATGGAACGAGGTGATTTTGGAAAAATAATGTTTATACGACTTGCTATTATTTGATGGAGCACATGGAGAAGTCATGATGGAGTCAAAAGTCTGGAAAGATTGTTTCGGTATATGAGGTTTCGTTTTTCTTTGTTTGGAATAAATGTTGCATCTCTGGTTTTTTTTTATTTTGGTGCTATTGATTCAATAGATTCATTGAAAAGTTCTTCAACAAACAGCAACTTTGTTGTGGGTTTTGAAAATAAATTCTCCACTGCGAGGAACGGAAAACAAAAGGCATAGTCCAGGGGAGGTGTTGGGGTGGATTTTTTTTTGAGAACTTCTGTAGACGTATTTTTACTTTATTGGAATACAATATTGACGAGAGGTAGTTGAAGTGGGATTACGAGTTTCTTTTAGAATATCAATATCGGAAAATAAATCCAAAGGAGTTTGATTTTCGTTTGAGTGGAGGCAAGGTATGCCCTTAAAAACTTATTGTTGTCGAATTGGGGTGTTGGATGTTGTGTCTTCTGCCTTGAATTCAAAGCCTACAATACGTTTCGGTTGAGTTTCTTGAATTGTGCGTAGAATATTTGTTTGTTTGTTTCTGGGTAAAGGGTTTTAAATAGTTTAGATAATGTAATGTAGTTAAGATAGGTTAAAAAGATTCAACACAAGGTCGTCTTATTATATTGGGTATGAATGAGAGATCTGTTTAGCAAAATTTTCGATTCTTGATATATAACGACAACAAAGCTTGAACGTTTATGCACTTTTTATTCTGTAAAACGCACAATTCTTAACTGCCATGAAAATGAATGAATGGAAATCTCACTAGAAGAGATTGAAGTTGGGCCCATTTATATTGACATTGAACTTAAATAGTAATGAGCTTATAAAATGACTTTCGGCAATAATTTACGTTTGTTACACCTAGACATCAATATGAAGCTCCTTAATTTGGAATGGCTTAGGCTTTTGGCCTATTCGTATACGATTTTATAAAACCCCACAGGAAAAAGTCCAATTGGGTCAAATCACACGTTCTCGGCCAGTTCACATTACCTCCAAGTGACAATGCCCTCAATTTTTTTTTTTATTTTTTATTTGTAATAACTTAAAACTATCTTATTACTAGACAAACAAATTTTGAAAACTAGCTTAAATATTAACTTAATAAGCCTAACTTATTTACTTAATTTAACTAACCGACAATAGGCAACAACGTCGACTGCAAGTATCAGCCTGTAAACCACCAAAACAGGTGCACCTAATCAAAATATTTCCTTCGAGAGCAGCCTCTACATGTCGAATGAAATATAGATACTGATGCAACCAGATACCAAGGTACTTTACCACATCTTTACTCGCCAGTGGATGTCCCTGTAGCCAAGCGCGATAACTAGCTTGCGCCAGTTCTTACTCGTAATCCGAAGAAGTGCTAGACAAAGGGGTTAAGTTAATTTTCAGCTTCCAATCACTACAGTATTGCTAAATCGAAGTCACGTTGCAAGAGAATTCTGATAACCTCAACTTTTGGACCTGTTCTGTACGCAACTAGATCGTCGGCATACGCCATTGCATGAGGTAGACTCCCAATGAGATCGCTGGTGTAAATACTAAAAATAATCGGCGAGTTAACCGCTTCCTGTTGCACCCCGTCTTTAATATCAAATTTTGTGGTAGAAGTCACATTGCCACTCTTGACAACAAACTTTCTATACCATTAAGCATGTCGTAAAGCATATATAACAGTTGTTTACGTATGCTCCATCGTGTCGTTGGTGTCTATATCATCCAATTCAGGTCAAAAGAAGTTGGTAATCATTGACCTTTAGCGCTCGCCGTTGCCGGTGATGGCTGACCAACATCGTTCTCAAAGAAATATGGACCGATGACGCCGCCAGCCCAAAATCTAAACCAAACAGTGAATTTATCGGGATGCAATGAAAGCTGTTGGATCTATGTGGATTGGTATCGTCCCAAATTCGACAATTTCGTTTGTTCACGTACCCATTCATCCAGAAATTATAGGACGATTATGGCGACCGTACAATGGGCGAAGCGCACGGGACATTGCCGGACAGAACACCCATTTTGATAAAAAAATTTTATTATTTGCACGTGTTGTTTAACGCTATATCTCAAATGTGATTTAACAAAACAGACTCAATAAATGACAGCTAATTTACGGACGTAGCTTCAACAAGATGGCCGCAATCAACTGGCAAAGTTCGGAAGTCCGTATTGGAAGCCCCTTTAGTATGTCCACCATCATCCATGACGTTTTAAAGCGTTTGCGTCCTGTCTATATTATGTCTAGATAATGCATCAGCGTCATAATGCAACTTTCCTTTACCAATAGTGGGTTTCAAAATCATATATCTGCCATATCTCTACCTTCTCTTGAGAGGTTTTTTTGGTCGAAAATAAATATGTTTTTGAGACCATTTATTATTGGTGTTATGTCGGCCTGGGGGGCGGGGGGTAAATATAAAATATGTCTCTTCGCATAGAATATACCAGTTGGACCATATCTGTTGCAGAGTTTCTCACCTTTTCTGTACAATTAATACAATGAACAAAAATCAATCCTAAAACCTATTCCATACAGTACAGAAAAAAATCAATTTTTCAGATCAAAATCTGAAATCCCTATGGAAAGTCCTATAACTCTATTATCTCATCCCATTAAGATGACGTCCAGATTTTAAAACCAATGTTCATCGGTATACCCTTCTAAGCCAATACCCGTGTTTCTCAACATCCTTTTATAATACTCTAATGATTTCTGTTCTTCCCTTGTCATTTATTCTTAATGTCAGAATCTTAATTCCACTAAGATCTTATGCAATTAAAATGAGTACCCTCACATTTTTGTAACATCTTTCTCGAAATATAGCACATTGTTTTCCAAATTAAATAATTACAAAAAAAATAAAAATGAAAAACTGTTTGCTGAGCACAAAACTCCATTAAGTTCGCGCATTCAAAAACTTTCAGCAATTTCAGAATGAATTGTGTAAACACCAGAGGTCGACATCGACACACACAAAACGTAATGTGTGCTTTCTGATGTAATTGCGATAAATCCTTTTTCGACGCCGTTTCTGGAAGTGCTTCCATGCTGAAATCGTAAAATCCTTTTACAAAGAGGAAATTAATTGCGTTTGCAGATTTTCGTTCGGGAGGATGTCATCCTTTTTAATTTGTTTGAGAAAAGAAAAATGGTTGGAAATTAATGTGTGCAGGCGTTCACTACATGAACTCCAACTCCAACTGTCGTGTGAGCAAATATTAGTTTCAAGTTAAGTGTAGGGGACATGGGGAGTCCTTGATTTCTTGGAAGTTTTTTTTTTTGTTTTTTTTTTTTTGATGGCAAACGATTTATTTTTTCTATACAAGTTGCAAGTTGTTAAAACTAAAGTAATTTTAAAAAGAAAAGGATTTGGGATTTGACTGATTCATGAGATTCAGGCGTAGGGACATAAGTCCCAACTTTTAGTTTTGGGACTAATGTTCCACATTGGTGGGCTTGAGTCATAAAATCCACCTTGTCGGGACATAAGTCCCCACTTTTGTTTGGTGCAGATGGGACAAAAGTCCCAAATTTTATAAAGAGATAGGCGCAAAATTTTAAACAATTAAAACATACTCCAAATCAATTTTAAAATGGAAGTCGGCTTTAAAAACAAAATATAAAACGAAGGTGGGCTCTATGTTAATTTTAAACGACATAAAGTATACTTTAACATTAAACAACTTGTCTAATCTTAAAACGAGCAAACCACTTGTTTATGTTTTTAAAGTATACTTTAAGCAGACGACATTTTGTAATTTCGTACCAAAAAAAAATAAGAATGTCTTATTCTGTCAATAGTAAGCCGTGTTGGGGTCGATTCCTAATCTGTGAAACTGTGAAATGGCAAATTTGTTGACGTTTTGAAGTTAAATTCGATTCTAGATGTATGAAAAAAGAAAAACAAGCGTCAAAAACTTTTCAAAATGGTGAATTACTTTTCACAAACGAAACATCCTATGAAGAGCCACACAGTTTTGAGATCAAGCAACGATGTATGGCGAAGGCAAATTATGGAGGACCGATTCATTCTTCGGCAATTTCCATTCTTTTTTTATTTCTTTACTTAATTATATTTTTACTTGCGATTTATAGGGACTATGGCAAATTATGCATTCGAAAAAAAATTATAACAATCAAACATTACATTACGAAGATAGAGAAGTCAAAAAAAGTGGGTCCGGAAATTCCGTCCGTCTGTCTGTCTGTCTGTCTGTCCGTATCGATATATACAGCCTAAACGGTTGGGCCGATTTGATTCAAACTTGAAATATAGTATTTTAGAGTGCTCTACCCGACAGTTTTTGGAATTGGCATTCTAGCTTCAAAACTAACGGTACCTGCCATATAACTTTTAATGAAAAACTTATTTTTCTCGAAAACGGCTCCTACGATTTTGATAAAACTTTCAGAATGATGTTTTCCATGCAAAATCTATCTTTTAGGTTTTAATGGATTTTTCAGAAAAATTTTTATAACGGTACCTCCCTTATGACCGGTTTTTTTAAAATCAGACTTTTTCGTTAACTAATAGACGGATTTTGATGAAATTTTCAAAATATGTAGTGTTTTATGATTTAAATAATATTGCTTATTAAAATTTTCTAAAACATTTTTTTTAATTTTTAACAATTAAAAAAAAAATATTTAGTTTTTTGAATATTTTGAAAACGGATCTATAGATTTCTTTAAATTGACATACTCAAAAAAAATTTAAAACATGCTTTCGAAAAGATTTTCAAAAAAAAACATTTTTTTTGAAAAAAACTGGTCGAACGATTTTGAAATGAAAAATTCATAAAATAGAAAACAGCAAAAGAAATAAGATGGCTTACAACATTTGTGCCAAAAAACGTTATGAATAGAGTTTTTTTTTTGATTTCATAAAAATTTTTCCCCAAAAATTTTATTTCATATTGCTCGGCTAAGCCCTAGCCGTTAGTCAAATAAAAGAAGGTGACAACCTACATACATACCTACGTATTTTAAAGCATTTTATCATCATAAAAGTACACAGAATAAATAAGGAATTAAACAAAATGAAAAAAGTCTCAAACAGTTTTTGGTGGAACTTGTGTCCCACAAAAGTGGGTTATAAGTCCCAAAAAAAAAAAACCTAAAACTGAGACTTATGTTCCCCTGGGGCCGAGATTCACACAATATGACAAAAGTTATCAAATGATACGATGTGGCTGTTTCTCGGTGAAGCTAAAATGTGTTTTGTTCAATGAAGATGATTTTAACACAAGATCGATCGACTTGTTAGTTGTTACTACAATCGTAGAGCCCAATCTAGGAACGTCGTTCGTCGATTCATTTTTTTTGCGAGGGAAAGTAAAATTGTACGTCATTTCATGCTAACGCTAAAAACTATTTTATAAGTTTTATTGATTTTAATTAAGTATATTGTGTTATTCTGTAATAATACGGACTGTTTACAGTAGATTAAAATCTTCCAATGTAGAAAGAATTGGTTTCTACTGTCTACTGCCCGAACTTTTTATGAGCGAATTAGTTGTCAATTTCGTGTAGAAAAAAACTCATACGCCATACAACGGTTTTTCAATTAATATTCATAGGATAGCAATGTTACTTCACTGTTCTACTTCATTTTGTTTTCGTGGAGAAAATTAAAACTTGACTACATAATTACCTATGTTCTAACTGGATGAAAAAAATGAGCAGTGTAAGTATTGGGAGAGGAAAAGTAAGCCAAACACTCAATTTTATTGTGCTCATACCGTTAATGTCTATTTTTGAGTAGAAATAAGCTTTTTTGTTAACATTTTATAAACTGCATAGTTTAGGTTCATCTGGTTGTGTTTAAAAAAATAATCTATTATTTTTATTGAAGAAAGCGGAGAAAAGAATATGACCCAAATATATAAACAAAAGAAAACTTTTAGATATACCTTGTTCAAAAATGGACCTTAGCATACTTATTTGCCAAAAGTAGCTAAATTTGTAAGTGATTTAAAGCCTCAAGCAGGAGAAAGAATTTATTTTTAGAAAACAAAAAAGTATGGTTTGATTACAATTGTCAGATCATCAGGGCAATCCGAAAATCCATTTGAAGAATCAAGTGAAAGAAGTAAAAGAAGAAAAACCGAGAATATTCGGGAATAGGTTCAAACTAAGGAATTATATTTTGCAACTCCGATAAAGTTAAAAGTAACTGCGAAGACCGTTGCTTTAAAAGTTTTTACAGAAATCTTAAAATCTCCTGAAAGAGCGCAGAACTTTAAACAAGCATACTCTGAATGCCTTCCATCTCCAATTTTTTTGTATTCTCATACAACATTTTTGTCTAAAAATCCCGACGAAAGCTACCGATTGGGAAGCTCAGCAGTTAAATGATCTGTGGCAGTCGGTGCATCTTTGTTGTCGATGACAAAGTGTGATGGAAGCTGCACTAAATGCAAGAGTTTACATAGCGGACACGATTTGTCGTAATGGTCAATTTCCAATAGTGGCAAGTTGAACCGTTTTAGAAAAGCGATTGCCAAAGCTATCCTTGTCAGCACCGAAAGAATTGCCTGACAGTGGACACTCTTATTCTTTTAACTTGCGATTATACGGACTTTAAGGCAAGTTATGCATTCGTAAAAAAAATAAATTGCACGTCTGGATCGGACGTACTTGCTCATATGTGCACATCGTCGAATATAATTTAAATCAAATGCATGACTGGGTCGCACGAGCTTGTTCTTATGCTAGAAATTGCTTAGTGGCTTAATATGTAAAATAAATTATATATATGCATATATTAAAATAAAAAAAGTAATTTTTTTCGAAGATTCTTTAATTTTTATAATTAGTTTACGAGTTTTCTCAGAAAAACTATGTATGCAATAAAATGTAAAAACTAAATTTCTACCGAGGAAAAAAAAATTTTAAAATCGTTCGACCAGTTTTTTTAAAGTCTGTTTTGAAAAATTTTTGAAAAAAATATTTAATTTTTTTTTAGTATGTCATAATAAGAAAATCTGTAGTTTTCACCTGGGAAAATAAAAAAATTCAATCAACCCGTTTTCAAAATATTTCTTAAACCAATTTTTTTTTTAGAAAATTAAAAAAAAATCAAAAACAAACGGATAATGGTTTACGATAAAACACATTTGAAAAAACCGGTTCTATGAGAGGTACCGTTATAGAACAAATTTCGAAAAAAATAATTCCAACTGAAAGATGCACTGTTGTAAAAGATTAGAACCCTGAAAGTTTTATCAAAATCCTTAAAGCCGTTTTCAAGAAAATCAAACTTTTTGTTAAAAAATGTATAGCAGGTACCGTTTATCTTCAACCTAGAGCAAAATTGAGAACAAGAGAGCGAGATACTATCAAATATATACTAAATACCAAGTTTGAAGCAAATAGGCCAATCCGTTTAGGCTGTAGAGACGCAAAACACAGACAGACAGACGGACGGAATTTCCAGACCCACTTTTTTTGACTTCTCTATTATCGTAATGTCAGGTTTGATTGTTAGAAAACAAATTTTGTTGAACGAATCCATAACTTGCATTATAATACCTATAATCGAAAGTAAAAATTCTAACAATAAAACATGACAATGATCGACAATAAATGTCTGTCTGTCTGTCTGGGTGTATAACGAGCTACAGCCTAACCGGGTTAAGCGCTTCCTTTAAATAAGGTATTTGTGTTCTTGGCATTAGAGGAAATTGAAATTTTATTTTTAGGGCAACAAATAACGGCACCTGCCACATAACAGTTAAGGAAATGCTTAATTTTATCGAAAACGGTTCCAACGATTTTGATCAAAATTTGTGATAGCATTTTTTGTTGGTACCATCTATCATTTAATTAGAACCAAATTTACAGGAAAAGTCTAACGATACCTTTCATCAAACGGTTTTTATATCATTACATTATAGTACCTATAATCGCAAGTAAAAAATTGTTTTAATACACAAAACACAAGTCTATGTGTAATGTCGGGAACACTAAGGTGAGTCTAGTAAAACGTTAACACCCTTGCTTGACACGATTGGATGTCATGGCTGGCGTTTAAGAAAAATCGAACACAACAAAAGCGGATCATGCTTATGATTATGAAAAACCACAAACCCTGCAGGTGAAGCAAGAGGGCCCATGACCGCTTATTTTGTTTCCATTTTCTCTGCTAAATTTTATTCTTATATATTGACACAGAAATTCAGTTGACCCAAAAACGTTGTTTAAAAAGAGTTTTAAATAAAGCTTACGTATACCGAATTGGAAGGTCCTTATCGCACAAACGAACGATTCAAAACCTCAACCAAAAAAAGCAGTCCTTACATATTTTTCGCTCCTTCCATTGTGACAATTATCGCATTTTTATGAATTTCTTAATCTTAAAAGCTAGGTACTCCTGCTTAAAAGTTTTAATACAATTATTTTAGCTTTTGATGCAAATCTTGAAAACTTTTTTTTTGATAATGAAATTAATGATTCAAAAACACCTAAGGGCCACTACCGGGCTGTTTATCAAATAATAATTAATTACAAAACTCAAGCCTCTAGAGAGGGTGGGTACAAAAAAAAACCCAGACAAATTTACTCAAGGCGTCCCCGTCGACTTAAGAAAGATGATTTCCTTCTTAAGAGCTTTTGCACAATTCTTCACGGCACACTAAAGTGATTATCTTTTGTAATCCTTATCTTTTAATCTTCGCTCGTCCAAACACCTACCTAGATGGATGCTCAAGGGAAAATACACAAATTCCTGAATCTCACTGCCCAATCAAGGATAAACGCCTTTTATCCTTCAAATGAATATTCTCCATGACAACCCTATCCAAGCAAATGAACGAAATGAACCACGAAAAAGACTATACATTGTTTTGGAAATATTAAAACCAAAATTAAGTAAAAGTTTTTAAGTTTTTTTTTTCTCCAGGGTTGTTAACATTAAACAAAAAAATATTTATGAACTCTTCTCTTTTCAATTTTGTCCGGATTTAGTAAACAGGAGTAATCCTTTACAGTTGGGTCGCTTCGAATGTCTGTCATTTACTTTTCGGCCTACTTAAGTGCCAACTGGAATTAGGGCGAACAAAAAATATGATAGAAGGAAGAACCTCCTAAATTCATATTTAATTAAAATACACGTCGCGTCGATGAAAATGGGAAACAACATGGAATTTGAGTTTCATAATGTACAAGAAAACTTTCGGCAGGGACATACCTCAAGAGTGATGAACGTCATCGTAGGAGGCTTAACTTTTTGACAGCTTTCGCACCACTCTGACTCCTAAAGGTAGAAATTCAAAGGCGTATAGACACCTACCAATACAAGCAATACAAACCTGTGTAGATATGGAATATTTTAGTTGTGTTTTATATACATATTACGTTGCTGGGAAGGACTTTACTTTCAGTTTCATCTTTGAAAGCATCTGGTGGAAGTAATTAAAGGATTCGGCAGAAGACCCTTTTCAAATGTTATGAAGAAGCCATAATCTCGTTTATCCTTGAAAGCACAATATGCAAATGTTCTTACAATACGGACAACATCAATATTTCTAGGTGTCGGTCACATCGTGTTTCCGTATTTCAAGGACATCACGCAGGTGAGTGAAAAGGAGGAGTTGTCCTGTTTCCTTGTTCGCTTAATTTTGTCTTGATGGGAGAAAAAAAGATTGCTTTCGAATTACTAAGCAGAGATTTATTTGTCAATTGAAAACTTAAGTTGTCAAATATTGAAAATAACTAGGAAGAGGCTATTGCCATCTTCCTAAGAATTTTGTCCATTAGCTTTTTTGAACTCGTACTTTTACTTCTACTTTGGGGTAAACTATTCCAAATTCGTGTTGTTTGGCTAAAAAAAGAATCGCTATATTTCACGGTACGTCCGAAATTGGGCTCAAGGGTGAACTGATGAGCATTCCTTGCGAGACGAGTATTACGGGAGGAATGCAACTGGCTACTTCGAGTGAAATTTTTTTGTAAAAGAAACGATAAAATAAGGAAAGACATGAAACATTGCGTCGGTGTGTAAATCAGCACAAAATGTGGCTAACGCAATTAAAAGTATCTAACAAACATTTGAAGTGTTCACTGCGAGTGAGAAATTCCAGTTGTTGGATCTAAGCTTTGTGGGTTTCTCTTTTCCTGATATAACTTCGAAAAAAACTTGCTGTTTCTAGAACAAAAATTAGCTACAGTTCTTAGCCAATTACAAATTTCACAATAGCCCACCCTTGTGATTACGTTAACTACTTACATAGGATAGGAGTTACACTAGCTAATTTAACCATTTTTCACTCAAGTTATAAACGAATTATTTAGCATACAAAGTCATCGCTTCGAGAACTTTTTTATGTTAGACTTATGCAATATGTTACAGCTAAACTGAGACGCAAACGTCCTATCTTCCCTTTACTGACAAATCTTTGTCGGACAGAATATATGTAGTACCGCAATGTGTTAGTTGCTTTGTTTTTTTTTCTTGGTTTTTGCTTACTTGTTTTTGTTATGTTTTATGTTTGTTTGTTGTTTCTTATTTGTTTTTAATTCGTTGTTTATTATTAATTAATATATGTGAATATATATATGGCTTCGCAATAATGGCGCCTAATGTGAAACCCACACCCACGACCGTGAGATTAAGAGTCAAATGCTCTAATGACTGAGAACGCTAGGCTACCAAAAGAGTGCCTTCTACTGCCCCAAAAAGTTCCCCGAGGAAACCTGCTGTGCAACAATATCGCCGAACGTATGTAGGTCGGAACTCGTCAATACCTTCTGACGAGCGTTTGGAATTCAACAGGACGTTATCTAAGGAAAATAAATTGCACGACTGGATCGCACGTACTTGCTCATATGTGCGGTCATATTGTAGAATAAATTTAAGAAAATTAAAGTGAATATCAAAGATTGTTCGAATAAAGTACGTTAAATTGTTTTGGGTGAATTTAAACGTCATTTTATTTCTTTAGGAATTGTAAAAAAGTGTATTTTTTTTTAAATCGTAGGAGCCGTTTTTAAATAAAACGGTTTTTTAACTTTTTTTTTAATTAAAAAAAAATAATTCAAGAATACAAAATTAAGCATACAGATAACATACATTTAAAAACAAAATTAAAAAAATCACTTACCCATTTTCAAAATTGATTTTTCAAAAAAATAAAACAAAAAATTATTAAAAATACAAAAAAAAATTTAATGCAAAATTACTAAGGCTACCTTCATCTTCTTGAATATCAATTTTGACTGGAATCGGATCACCAGTTTTCGAGAAAGTCGATAATTTTTTTTCACCAATATATAATGCATACCTACAGTAGTACACTGTTTTTTTTTTTTTACAAAAATTCTTGATATTTATTTATTATTTATTTATTTATTTATTGGTAACAATTTCTTACATAGTAAGATACACTATCTTATAAATTTATGCAAGTTTCAGTATAAGTATACTCTGTATAAAATTAATTGAATGATAAACAATAGAGCAGGAAAAGAAATCTAGTAGTTTTGTTGTATAGATTGTACACACGTTTTCCCATGGATAGCATCAAGGTCCTTGATTTGTATAACATTTCCCTTACTCTCTTAGAGTAGAGGTTTCCTTGTTCTCATCCTACTTTTTCAATCCTTATTTTAACTTGTGATTACAGGGACTATAAGGCATGTTTAGGATTCGTGAATATAAAATAAATTGAGATGACAATCCAACATGACATTACTATTATAGAGAAGCCTAAGAAAGTCATTAGACAAAAAATGTTCGTCTGTCTGTCTGGCTGCCTGTCTGTCTGTCTGTCTGTATGTCTGTCTGTATGTCTGTATTTATCCATCTACAGTCCAAACGGGTTAAGCGATTACGTTCAAATTTTATGCGGTCGATTCACAAGTTCAATTCTTCAGCAGTAAGCGAGGTAAACTTTAGCTAAAATCGGGTATCACAGGTTAGTAGTAGCCCCAGATAATAACGTGAATCTGTTTAGTAGTAGTTGCCTGTTAAAATTGAGTAGGCCCCCTTAGAAGTTCATATAAGGGGGCGGTGGTTACCCAAATTCACGGAAGCAAATGATGTCTGGTTCTCTTTAGAGCGGATTGTCTTACCTCGCAAAAGGAATAGTTTTAGAGTCAGCAAGTTAACCTTATACGACCAGAAGTGGTAATGTGCCTCTTTTTAGGCAATGAGAACATTTTTGGCATTACAAAAATGTATTGCAACTAGAGTGGATTTTAACCATTGCTCGAACGGGGAAAACTAGAAGGGAAGACCGAAAAATATAATCAGGTGGCACACGCCAGTTGAAGACCTGAAACAATTTTGCGTGTGAACTGAAAGGAAAAAGAGAGAAATCTGGAGTTCCTTTAGCAATCAAAGTAAAATTAACCTTAAATTTCGTATTCCAGCTCTCTGTTTATGGATAGTCCCGCCAAATAACTGCAGTTTGTCATAAAAAAAATTGAGGATCATTTCAGAGAAGATAGGCACCAAGCAGCGAGCTGGCATTGAATATTTTTTCTGTTAAACCATAGAAGAACCGAACTCTGTTGTCCTTCGAAATTTTGTATCAATTTTCCAAGTGTTCAAAGGGGTATTTCTTAATTGTCAAAGCAATAATAATTATTAATGTGATTACAGCTCAATAAAAAATTAAGGAAACTTAATAAATTTTGCAGCACATGGCACGTATTCAATTACAAAAGAAAGTCTTTTGTGGCTCAAAATAATTCTTTGAAATTGCCTGAGATTATTTCAGTTGACCTAAATAAACAACTTAACCGGAACTATTAAACTGACAAATAATTTATTTTCCGCATCCCTCCACCCAAAGCCATACTTCCTCAATAACCTTAAAAGTAAAATCATGTCCTGTGCCAAAAGTCAAAAATAATGAAGTGCAGAAAAAGCAATAAAATCTAATCACCTTTGGTGTTCCCGGCTGTTACTGTTCAAAAATAATACTGAGGTAGCGCCATATACACAATAAAACGAAGCACTGTCCTGGCAAAATATGTATACATATGTATATACAGAAAAATAATAATAAAACTTCATTGAATATTGTGCCCGCTTGAATTGAAAGGTCACTTCCCTCACTCATTCCAAATGAGCGAACAATGAACATGCCCTCGAATGCTCGAATCGGTTAATTACATCTGCAACCCCATTGAGCCAATGTGACAAAGCTCATTAGCCCTATCCTGCCATTAGGGCTTTATATATACACAAGTAGTGTATACAGCACAAACAACTACAAATGCAATTATATCAACTGGCATTATTAATTGAATTAAGCCCAAAGCCCCGGACGGACAACATATCAATTGGAAGGTTCTGGAGTCCGGATCCTGACCATTCCACCACACACTAAAGCACTCTAATGGCCAATTCTTATATCCATTTTGTTGGTCCACCCTTCAGTTTTGTCCACACACAGCTTAACTTATTGTGTTGAGCGGGGGCGGGGGATGAAGATTAAAATTATTTTCTACCATATCCTGGGAGAACGGGGATAAATCGCTTAAGAAAGTTTTACAACTGTATACACTTGCTTAATAATTCCAAAATTAAGGACTCCTGTGAACAAGGGCACAACCAAGGATACGGTCTCTAAATCCGATCCAGCATTGTAATCCACACAGTCGTATAGAGGTCACACAAGTAGAGTGTGACGCAAAACTAAAGGACGACATCAACACAAAGGGGAATTAAAGCTGGAACGGCCAAAAGACGTATCTAGAGGAACAACATTGAGGTAGACGACATAGGTAGGTTTACATGTATTTCGGAATCTCGGAACTTATGAACTTGGTAATAAACATAAACTGTTTGCATTAAAATAACTCCGGGTGGCTTTCATTGCTGTGAAAAGTTTGATTTTAATTTTTCAGCATTAAGGAGTATTTTTCTTCTTTTTTTGTAGGTCCTTGGGGGGTATGGTATGGTGTACATAATGCAGGAACAAGGGAGGAGATAAATGGAAAAAAGTGTCATGATGGAACACCATGTTGTAGAAAAAAAGATGGGAATTGTAATTATTTTGGGAACGGGTTTGACTTGATTTTGTATCTTATCCTGAACTGGAAACTTATTCATTATTCGATTAGATTTGGTTGCATTTGTTTGAGTGTAATAATTGCCGGAGGGTGTTTCTTTAGTGGAACTAATGGATCTAATGGGTGAGTAGAAGGAATTCATTGAATATTTTAATGAGAAAGCTGCATTTATTGGAAGTTTTCTAGGAAAAACGAATGCAATCTTCAAAAGAATGCATTTAAAGGTTTGTAAGGAATCAAGGAATTAATGGAATATCAATGCAGTCACTGCTGTACTAAAGAAACGATTTTTACCTTGGACGGGCTAAAGCTACTGGAAGCCTTTTGATCTGAATGATTACGAGCATACATCTTTAAATGCAATTCTATAGAAACATTTTAAACAGATTTTAGTTTAGAAAATATTTCTTTCTTTTTCTTAGTCCCTAACTGGGTTATATTGATTTTAAAGGCATCGATTGATTGCAAAATTTACAAAATATAATTTACAAATATAGTCCAAAAAGGTCCTATCGCACGATTTGGGTGGCCTTCCCAACTAACAATTTAATTTGTATAAGATTCTAAACAAGCTTTTTCTGACGGCTATATGTAGGTCTTATACAACTTTTTTTTTGGCGCACATTACACAAGTTATTTAACTGCTATATAAGACTTTTGTTGAATAGTCTTATAGCAGTAAATAGCTTTTCATGAAATGTCATTAGCTTGTCTGAGCAAGCCATTTTGTAACAGCTAAATGCTAATAGCCTGCTCTGGATGTTATAAAAAGGACTTACCCAAACCATTTAATGACAGGTTTTGCTGATATCATGCCTTATGTTAATATAAAGACTATTTTGTATTTCCACGAACAAAAAGTACTTGCCAGCCTACAATATTTTGTTTTTAAAGGAAAAAAGTTACTTTTTACAACAATAAGGCAGATTTAGAATTAAGGTAAACGAAAATTGCATAATATCGTTTTGTTTTAAAGTGTTGCGTTTTTATTGCATAATTTGTATTGCGTTTTTTAGCTTTATTTCTTCTCAAGCAGTTTCCAAACTGACTTCTGTACTGCATGCTGTAACGATCGAAATTGTATTTTAATTAGAAAAGTGAAAAGTTTTTTATTATCCTGAGTTTTGAACTCGAGTCCTTCTCGTAACACTACATATATCTACAAGCCTTGTAGAACTCACCAAACTCACTTTTTAAGGCCTTTTAACAGCTATATTTTTAATTGTCAAAGATTGAAATGTGTAGCTTGCGAATGTTTGCCTTATACAAGCTCTATGCAAGCAATTGCTTGCCTACTTAAAAAAAAAAATTAACCTTAATTGTTAGTTGGGTTGGAAAATGTCTTCATACGGCTACAGTCTCAAGTAACTGAATTGTTGCAAACGAGTAGTAGTAGCTTTGGTTTCTCTTGCTTTGCACACCATCACATTCCTTGCCTTGTTATGTCCTGTTTGGAATAAAATAAATTGCACGTACTTGTTCTTATGTGCGGTCACAGCTTGAAATAAAATTTGAAAAATATTAAGGGAACTACAAAGATTATATTCGATTTTTCTGACTTTCGATTGTTTGAAAAAAGGACGTAAAATAGTTTTCAGCGGAAAATAAATATAACGCCATTTTATTTCTTTAAAAAATGTAAATAAGGTTTGAATTTTTTTCAAAATCGTTAGAGCCGTTTTTAAATAAAACGGTTTTTCTTAACAACTTTTTTTAAAAAATTAAAAAAAAAATAATTCAGGAATACAAACTTAAACACAAAAATAACGTACATTTAAAAACAAAATTAAAAAAAAAATTCACTCACCCGTTTTCAAAATATTGATTTTTCAAAAAGAAAATTTAAAATAATTATTAAAAATACAAAAAAAAAGTTTTCGGAAAAAATTAATGCAAAATTACTCAAGCTACCTACATCTTCTTGAATATCAATTTTGATTGTAATCGAATCACCGAAGAAAAAAAAAACGGTCCTATAGGAGGTACCGTTTTTAGCCCACCATATTAATTTTTTTTCATCAAAATATAATGCAATACCTTCAGTAGTACACTGATTTTTTTTTTATAAAAATTCTCGGAGCCGTTTTCGAGAAAAATAAGCTTTTACATAACGGTTATATGACAGGTACCGTTAATTTATGAGCTAAACAAAAAATTGAAATTCTGTAGAATGTCAAAAGAATCTTAAGTTCAAAATTTGAAGACGATTGGTGCAACCGTTTAGGCTGCAGTCCAAAATACATCCGTACAGGCAGACAGACAGACGGACAGAATTTTGCCAGTAACTCAAATATGTTTCTCTATCATCGTAATGTCATGTTTGATTGTTATCTCAAAATTTTTAATCTGCACGAATGCATAACTTGTATTATAGTACCTATAAAAAGGGGTGACACGTTGTCAAGTGCCTCTTCAACATTGTACTGGCCGGCATTTTGACAAAACTCTCAAGCGTTATGCTTGTCCCCACCGCCACATACCAGCCAGCCAAAATGCCACATTATTCAATTGCCATACCTGCAATCCAGGCAAGAAAAATTACAATCTATCTATAGTTATCTATTCCAGTACACCACGGAATTTTCCATGTGTGTTGGTTCATTAACTAATAATTACAATGGCTTGTGGGTGAAACATATAGCGTAACGGATACAGTTATTGGCACCCCTAAGGAATTTTGAGATCCAAACGCGTGTATATCTCGTTTTTATGGAATTTAAAATATGTCAAATATACCAAATTGTAATTTGGAAAATTCTCTTTTCAAAAATATTTTTTTTTTTATTTTTATTTTGTTTTTATAAAGATTGTAAAAATAGTTAATTAAAAAAAGCTTACCAAAAATTACAATTATTGGTACCCGACCACAATCGTTGGCATCTTAATTATTTAAAATTATTGGCACATTTGAAATCAAAGAAATTTGTATTTTTGTTAGCTTTTTTTTTATTCACTGCTAAATAGCTAATAGGTAGCTAATAAGACTAGATTTAGGCATTTGAGACTTTAGATCTTTTTTTGTGAACAAACTTTACAAGATACAACTATTGGCACTCAAAAGGTTACTGAGAAAATCACTATTGAATGATGGGGTGCCAATAGTTGGGTACAAAATTAAGGGTGCCAATAATTGTAGTCGTTACGCTATAAGCACGGAATTGAATTCGAAAAGGAAGGCTTAAAGAGCTAACAAATATCGCCATCCTCCTGGTGACGATCATCTTCAACAACTGCAAGAGTAACAGCTTCTTCCCCGGAACATGGAAAACAGCAACTTTTTGCCCGTTCCGGAAAATACTAAAAGACTAGCGTCGAAGGAAATCGCCGGAATACATTACTATTCGACGTTAGCAAAATACTGGAGAGGCTTATCCTGAGAGAGCTTCATCATTTCTTGGGGAAAAGGGAGATAATACCAAAAAAAGACAACAGTCGCCTATTTACTGGACATCAAATGGCCTTCGACAAAGTTTGGATAAAAGGAATAGTATTGAAACTGTCAACTTTAGGAGTACTTGAACACTTGTTAAGATTAATCAAAAAAATTTAAACCTATAGATACTTTTATGTATAGGTTAACAAGTAATATTCACCAAAAAAGATGATCAGCTCTAGAGTTCCACAAGGTTCTAAATTGGGCCCCATACTTGTCAACATTTACACAGCTGACGACCCTGCCAACATCGCAGGGACGAAAACTAAGCTGTATGCCGATGACTCGTTAACATATGTAACATCCCTTTCACTGGAAATCGCGGTTAGGAGAGTTCAGGATCACATAAGAAACTTGTGAGACTACTACCTCAAATGTGGACTGAAGATAAATAGCGATAAAAATGAGCTTATCTGTTTCAGCAAGAAAGGGTCGAAGAGGTTTCACAGCACATTGTGATTACATCAGGATCAAGCTACCAGACAACACAGTGATAAGGACAAAGACAACAGCAAAATATCTTGGAGTATTTGAACAACCTCTTCAGGAAGCACGCTTCATTTATGTTTAAAAGAGCTAACTTCTCCCTTCATATGGTTTACCCGCTTCTTAGAAGGAGAAACACATTAAGCACAAGGTCTAAGCTCTTGAACTATAAATAGCTGATCGTTCCCGTTCTGACGTACGCTTTGAAAGGAAAATAGAGGTACAAATTTACAACGAAACCCCATTACAAGGAAATATGTCCCAAACAAGAAACTATATAATGACACCAAACGGATCCCAATAAATTAGTTCATGACACAGCACTCCTAAAATATTTTGAGAAACTTGGAGGACCATCTCAACTTGGAAATCCAACAACAACTAGAGAGAATCGAGGATATAATGAACAATGACGAAGCCCTGTTCTAAGAGAGAACTAGAACTAGCAACAGACACAACAGGGGATAAACAATTCCGTATCCTAACTCTTATTCTTAAAACCAAACCAAGAAGTCAGCGGGAAAGGTTAGAGTAACTAATTTTGTTCTTTTAAAACTACCGAATCTCGAAAATCTCCTGTTAATGGTCGTCATCAATCATTTATTTAACAAAACCTTACTGTTTTAGCTGTTTTAACTTGAAGTTGATAAATATTTTGATATGGTTCTGATAACGGGACTTGTAGATAACTTTCAAGTTAAGGGCTAACTGAACAGTGAACACTGGGTAAGAATAATCAGAAATACTCTACTAACCCACAGGTTCTTTAAGTAGCGAAAAGTTAGCAAGGAATATTCAACAAGAAAGAGAATCAAGGCTGGAGTTCTACAAGGTTCCAGGTTAGGACCCATACTACTTAACTAACTACTTGTAGGAGTACTACTTCAAATAGGGACCAAAGATAAGCAACGATAAGAGCCAGCTCATCTGATTCAGAACGCCAAAAGCAGCGACAAAATATCCAAGAACTTTTGCATCACCCTACATAAGTATGGTGCTAACAACATGATAAAGACAAATTAAAACGGCGAGAAGTTTTGTAGTGATAATTGGCAACAAGTGAAGAGAATTTTTGACGTCAGAACGTCTTATAAATCGATAACAGGCTACACTTTCGAAATAACATGACTCATGCTGAAAAGACTCATGACTGATGCTAATCGCCATACTGTGGTTCTATCAACCAAAATCGATCGCAAACGTATTCTGAGCACCAGAACACGAAAAAGAACAGGCGCAAATTCCCAAAATAATTCCACTCAAATTCAAAAAGAACAAGAAAACAAAAAGAAATACAAAATAGGGGGAGTTTTGTTAAAATAGAAGGTATACGGGCTGTACGTTGGTGTTGCTGCCATCGATGTTTTCTTCTGACGTTATCACTTAAAATTATCGTCCGTAAGCCGATTTTACAAGCAACCAACTCTTTTTTATTAACAATTGTTATGTTTTTTATTGTGTTACGGAAAAGATTTTCACTTGTTAAACAAGCATAGTTAAACATGTGGTTGTTGACTAGTTGATTTGTTGTTCTGTGTTATGGGCTCCTGGTTGTTAAAACTACTGTCTGACACAATATCTTCTTACAATTTTAGTGACCAACGCTATCTGGTTGTCAATTAAGTTTATAATCTTGTGAATTCAATGGTTTGGGTTGACGCGCTTTGGAGAAGAAGGTATAGCCATGAGCGTTTACAAGTTGTATAGTGACATTGGCTTAGTCAAGAAATTTCAAATAAATTGTTTAAAAGGGACAACGAAAAAGAGAAGGTCAAGACCTTAGCATGCAGTCTTAAGCTGTAGAGAGAACGATGCATTAGTTGGCTTTTTAGTCGTCCTCTCCGTTGATTATTGCTACTACTCCGATATTTTGTACGGAAAGTTCCTAAATATACATTTTTTTTTAAATTTTTTTCTTTCTGATTACCTTAAATTGAACGCTCACAAATTCAAATTTTAAAATTTTAAAATCGTAGTTCCCTTGATTTTTCCGCCACTTTAATTTAAGATGCGGAATATTTTTAAAATTGTTTTAAGTGTCTCTGTTTGGTTTATAAACGTTAGGCAATCGATGTACATTATTTTTACTTGCGATTTATAGGGACTATAAGGCAAGTTATGCATTCGTAAAAAAAAATAAAAAAATTCTAACAATCAAACATGCCATTACGATGATTGAGAAGTCAAAAAAGGTGGGTCCGGAAATTCCGTCCGTCTGTCTGTCTGTCTGTCTGTCCGTATCGATATCTACAGCCTAAACGGTTGGGCCGATTTGATTCAAACTTGAAATATAGTATTTTTAGAGTGCTCTACCCGACAGTTTTTCGAATTGGCATTCTAGCTCCAAAACTAACGGTACCTGCCATATAACTTTTAATGAAAAACTTATTTTTATCAAAAACGGCTCCTACGATTTTGATAAAACTTTCAGAATGATGTTTTCCATGCAAAATCTATCTTTTAGGTTTTAATGGATTTTTCAGAAAAAGTTTTATAACGGTACCTCCCTTATGACCGGTTTTTTTAAAATCAGACTTTCTCGTTAACTAATTGACGGATTTTGATGAAATTTTCAAAATATGTAGTGTTTTATGATTTAAATAATATTGCTTTTTAAAATTTTCAAAAACATTTTTTTTTAATTTTTAATAATTTTTTTAAAAAAATATTTTGTTTTTTGAATATTTTGAAAACGGTTTTATAGATTTTTTTTTAAATTTTCTCCTAGTATAAGCTTTAGATTTCTTTGAATTGACATACTCTAAAAAAATTAAAATATGTTTTCGAAAAGTTTTTCCAAAAAAAAATTTTTTTGAAAAAACTGGTCGAACGATTTTGAAATGAAAAATTCATAAAATAGAAAACAGCAAAGAAATAAGATGGCTTACAACATTTTTTCCAAAAAACGTTATGAATAGTGTTTTTTTGATTTCATAAAAAAATTTCCCCCAAATTTTATTTCATATTGCTTGGCTAAGCCCTAGCCATTAGTCAAATAAAAGAAGGTGACAACCTACATACATACCTACGTATTTTAAAGCATTTCATCATCATAAAAGCACACAGAATAAATAATGAGCCTATGATAAACACACAAAAACAACTAACAAATAAAAAGAATTATTCGATTACTACTGAATGCAAAAATTTCAATCGAGAAAACAAAAGTTTACACCTTCCTATAAATAAACAAAACCACTGTGTTAACTTTTAATATTGTCGCTTTACATACTCGCTTAACAGTAGTTGGAACGTGTATCTTATATTTAATACCTACCTTCCTTCCAACCTTATTATAGGTAAATAATATCCTTAATAAATTCCATTAATACCTATCCACATCATACGTTTATCGATCCATCAAACATAATTCAGCTATTTTAATTAATTTGATTTCAAAAAGTAAATTATTGTTATTGGGACCTATATAGGTCCCTAGCATTATTGCCCTACTGCTGATTCCCACGAATCTTTATGCCAGTTGTTCAATTTTTTCCATACCAAAACGAAAATTAAACTGAAAAAAGTCCTTTATATCTTTCTATTAGCAAATTATATTATAAGCACTAAACAACAAGTGGAAAGATAATACACTAAAAAACTGCAGAAGCTAACAATCCTATATATTTATGTGTTTATCCCTTTATCGTGACGCATGTTCGTTCGAGCTTCAAACCACAACGATTCTAAAGAAGTTGCACGTCAAAAAAACATTAAAATTAAATCTTTGTCAAAAAGACGCCTGTACCTAAAAAGGATTAGCACACGGGGGCAAGTACGTGCGACCCAGTCGTGCCTTTTATTTATTTTGTTTTCAATAGAATAAACTAATTTAAAAAAGGTAAGTTTTGTGAGTTTGTTGACATAATGCCGCAAGTACGGGAGTTGTAAGAAACTTCGTAATTTCTTGTTTTTTAGAAATAAAAGTGAAAATGGAAATGGAAACGCGTTTTCAAAGAAAAGTCTGCGAAATATGCAACTTTTGCTGACTTTCAAAGAAGAACGCCTGGAGTTTTTGAGCTTCGACTGGATTAACTTAAAAGCGAAGGAGAAACACTTTTTGACATAGCTGCTTGCAAATGCATTAAAATTAAAATTGAACTTTGCCGATGTCCAAAGAAAAACAAGTGCCTGCGAAAAGACGTTTGTTTTTAAATGACCAAAGAGCTCAGAGAAATATGTCAATTGGGAAAATTGATGTTGTTGAAACTATAAGGCTTCAAAAGTTTTAAGAAGGAAAATTTGCAAGTGCTTCATCTTCCAAAAGATTATGGTGTCATAAATCATAAGAATACCAATCGATGAGTGAGGTCAAAATCGAGGGCAAAACTAACCGATATTTGCGAAATTGACCTTTAAGAGCTTTATTTTGACGGTCGCAAGGACGTTACTAGAAATCCCAAAGGTTTTTCAAACCGAAGAACACATTGTCTTGATAGTAGAACGTAACTGACAATCTAGCTCATATAGCACCACCAAGTATTTATCGGAAGATCTGATGACATTGATAAATGCGTCTTTCTCCCGCAATGGTTACTTTGGGCATTGCAAAAACATTTTGATAGTAGAAAGTCGTTTGATCGAACCTCCCTTGGTAATGGATTTCACCACAGAAGACCTATGGAATTGAATATCGTGTTCCAAAAAGAAAATACCAAATCTGATTTCTTGAAAAATGTTCCATGTCACAGCCAAGCAGTTGAAAGAGCAGTCAAGTTAGTTACAGAAGCTTCTCAAACAGTTTGCAGATTCGACAACAGAGATGGGGTAATTAAAAATACATTGCTTTCGCGAAAAGTGCTTCCTACTGTTAACACAAAGAAGGATAATTTTAAATACAAAAATTAAAATAGAAAAATAAATTTGTTTTCTGTTCTATTGCTTGTTTTTCAACCTTATTTCTTGGGTTAAAATGTATGAGATATAACTAATTGCAATGGTAGATGTATAACAAAAGACTAGTTTTTTTCCATTTTTCTCCATAGTTTTCAATTCGAATACGTGACTCCTAGCGGACATTTTAAAAATAAAAAAAAAATCTTAAAATACGTTTTAGGACCATATGCAATTTTTGCGGGGGGTGTTTTTTTTTACAATATTATTTTTCTGCATACAAAACCGCTCCACTCTTTGTATATATCAAAAATATTATAAGTTTGAAGTGAATTAAGTATTAAATTAGACGTATTAAAACATAACGGTCATTTTTATCATCGAAAAAATAACGATGCACCACCTTCAACATTTACAGTTGAAAAGACCCTTTAAACGATGAAAATAAAATAATCAGAAAAGTATCCCGAAATTATTGGCAATAAATACATGAGTTGCTACGGTAACCGTTCTATCACATATTAATATTGAACCAAATGATGTGATTGATGACTAAAAGTCGTCTACTGTTGTAAAAAAAATATCTATTAAAGCATTTTTATTGGAAAAATAAAAATGAAAATAAGTGGGTATTCTCGTTATGACTTCGAAACAAGCCCTTCCTTTAAAAAAATTCTGGATATTACAAAAAACACCCTGTAACCACACTTTCCTAAAAATAAAAAAAATAAAATTCTTTTATGAAACATTGAAACTAGTTAAAGTACATAGCTTTAGCTACTTTGATATTCGATTATCGGAAAGTTTTTAGTTTCGAAACAAAATAATATTCGTGATGAAAATTTCAAAGCTGACGGTTATGAAAGTTCAAAACACACTTTTGGAAAATTTATAATAATGCAACTTATGGGAAAATGGAGATTAAGTTTTGGACTTGATATGTCATATACATAGCTCACAACAGGGTGCTTTCATGTTGCATTTATTAGGAACTCTGAAATATGAACAGTCTATACATTCTTTAATAAGCAAACTAATTGTACGTGGATGGAAGAACTTTTTGAGTGACAAAGTACTTATTAGAGAACAGGTATCATATTAGTTAATACCCTTAGCAAGTTATTTAAACACTTTTTATTCTAGTTTTGAATTTTTTAGATAGGATCTTGCAAGGCGAAGGTAATCAAGTTTTAAACGTACGGTTTTTTTATAATTAACGCGCGCACAAGGGACTATTAGGGTATTAGGATAATAGGGAGGGGAATGATAGGAGGTGTTGATTAACATTGTTTTTGAATGCTTGCAGATCAAAATGGTAATAGAAAATCTCGCGGGTAAACTGTGTGTTGTTCGGCTAAAAAAAAGAATCCCCATATTTTACGATACGTCCGAAATTGGGCTCAAGGGTGAACTGGTGAGCATTCCTTGCGGGACGAATATTATGGGAAAAACTTTTAAGGGGAGGAATGTAGCTACCTCGAGTGAACATTTTTTTACAATTAGGAAAGACACGAAACATTGCGTCGGTGTTCGAGAGGGGCAATTATTTCAGCGGCAGTTCTATTTCCTATCAATCTAAACGCTCGATTTTGTATTCTATCAAGCAGGTGAAGAGATGTTTGTGAAGCACCTGCCCAGAGGTAGGAGTTATACTCGAGTTTTGGGCGTTTAAACGCTAGCGAAATGGGCGGCGAGCAAGGTTGCCTTCTCTGAAGAGTAAGCAATTGCTTTGTTATTATAGAAGAATCACATTTGTGATATTTCAGCACTGGCATAAATGTCACTATCGAGGAAGCATAGTGACCAGTTAAAGTTTTTGAAAAAAATATTCAGGCCGTCCCAGTTGGCTTTCTCGTATTGCCAAACGTTCCTGATTGGAAGTTTTTCTTTAACTTACACACTAATGGTATACTTTGTTTCAACAACCAAAATATCTGCAAATTGAAAAGTACTTTTCTGAAAAAGCACAAAGTGTTGCTAGTTTGGAAAGAATCTTTTTCTTTTTTGCATTTAGGTAGCATTTCGACAAGACGATGCGTAGTCATATGAGCTCTTCAACATCATAGTTGAAAGAATATTGCTGAAGATGGATTTAGCAGTCAATCAGGGCAAGACCAAGTAGATGTTGTCATCAAGAGGAGACACCGAACGTCGACGTCTTGGACCAATAATCGCAATTTATAGCTATAACTTTGAGCTTGTTACGAACTTTGTCTACCTGGGCTCCGCTTTCAACTCAGAGAACAACACCAGCGCTTAAATCAAGCGAAGAATAACTTGCCAATCGCTGCTAGTAAATCAATTGAGTGTGCATTAAAACCCTCATCATCACAGTCCTACTCTATGGTACAGGGGCATATGAATTTTCAAAAATTAAAACGCGTAGATTGTGAATGCTTGTATGTCATGCTCGTAGCTGAGGTAAGCTTGCTGAAAGTGGATTCCAGGGTTTTCTAGATGAAAGTTCCTTGAAACTTGAGTAAGAAGAGTTCAATGAATACTCGTTGGTCAGTTTTCAATTTTTTTCTTTATTTATTCTTCATACAAAAACTATGTCCTACTGCCGAGTCCCTTCCAGGAGACGGACAAATACAATACTTAATTCTTTAATTCTAATACAATACTTTAATATGCTAATATTTCAAAACAAAAAAAGATTGTTTAATTTTCTAACACGGAATCACACGTTACTGGTTCGGAGGGAAGTTGCTCGAGGGAATGTACTTCGTTTTCTTCGGTGTTGTTTATCCTCTGTTGTGTCCGTTGCTGGTTCTCTCGTAGAACGGGGCTCCGCCATTGTTCATTATATCCTTGTATCGGTCGTCTGTGATAGCTCCAATGTTGAGCTAGCGATGGCTGGGCTCTAGTTGTTGCTGGAGTAGTTGCTGATACAGCATAGAAGCGAATTCGGCCGATATCCCTCGACACTAGTCCTGTTGGTTTTCTTCGGAACAATCACCACTTTTGCCGTTTTCCATGTTTCGGGGAAGTAGCTGTTATTCAGGCAGTTATTGACGATGATCGTCACCAGTCGGATGGCGAGATAGAATGGTAGCTTTTTAAGCACAAATTTAGAAATCCCATAATTTCCTGCTGACTTCTTAGAATTCTTCCGTATGGATTATGTCAGTTAGTTCCTCGATAGACGTAAAAGCATCTCCAGTTGGTCCAAATGCACGACTGTCCTCATTAAAATTGGTGACTGAAGTATTAGAGAGCGGGCGATCCGAAGGTGCCTTCAAAATGCTTAGCGTGGGCTTCTTCTTTTTCGGTTGGTGTTGTAGAGAATGTTGTCCCTGCATTGTTGTATCTGGCATCAAGCTCTTTTTACCAACGAGCTGGTTAATTTTCTTGAAGGCATCGGGTCCCGGTTTGATGTTTTGAATTTTCGCAGCTGAAATGTAGATGCTTTGCATGACGGCAAAGACATTAGGACGTAGGAGTACCAAATCGTTATCGAATAAAGAGAGAGGAAATCAGAGGAAGCTTCCACATTAAGAATATCATCTTGTGTGAAATATAGCATGACCAGCTTAGCTGATACTGGGAAGTAGAAAGAAGATGCTCTTAAAACTTTTTCAAAAACAACTCCTAAAATCAAAAAAGTACAACGAGGCCTACATTTCATTCATTTAAGCCATAGAAAAATCAAAAAACCGAAGCTTGTCTACGTTTTTTGAGTTAAACTTTGACATTAAACATTTCGAAAGTTTTTCTTAATTAGGTTGACTTTCTCGAAATCGTTATCCCATTACCTATTTTAGAGCACTTACTTCGTCCTCTATTTTAAAATTAAATAGACGGGTAACTTAAATCCTTTCCAAGTCTATTTAACATACTTTTTAACACTCTTACTTCGTATCTCAAGGATAAGATTTATTTACGAGTATAACATGACATCATAAGTATAACTAAGTAGCCAAGAATTCTTCTATTTTTTTTGTGGGGGATTTCTTGCATTCTCAACTCGTAAATAATAATCTAATTTGCTCCAAAGTAGCTCCCAGCCGTTACTTCATCTTGTAAATTCACGAGTTTTAAGAAGAAAACAACTCACAGATAATAATCTCTTTACAAGCACATCTCATTCCATAAAAGAAGCTAAAGAGATATTACTTATTTCGAATTTCGAAAATGACATTCGCCTCAGCTGGAATATCGAAAGAGAGGACATGCGCTTTAATAAGTTCCACCTTTGAAGGAAATAATATATTTCGAAGAAAAAAAATTCGTATTGAAACATTCATCTGTAGTTCTTAAGATAAAGATATATTCGATTTCGCTTACCAGGAAAATTAATTATTTAAAACATTATGACACCTTTAACATTATTCAATCTTTTCTGTTTCGAATAATGTTTGTCGATGAAACAGCAAGGGGGGGGGGGGGGGAAGAATTTCAATGATTTATTGATATGGAAATTAAGTGAATAAATAAATGTTTGTATGTATATATATGTATGTTTCTATTGTGTAGGTCAAAAAAGTATCCTTTAATTACATTAAGCCTACAAACATATATATACATAAGTACCGATGTTTCTACACATGTATACATGTTTCTTAGTACAACAATGATGTGCAACAGGGTTTGGAACGAATGGTGTGTTAGACATTTTTTGCGTCTTGAAGTTCAATATACTTATGAAGGTATTCAGCCAAATACCAGCACCATCTATCTATCTATTTATCGTGGAGGGAATAATCGGTCCATATCGGAATTTTTTTTTATATAATTCACACGCGCACAAGGGTTTGCTGAGATCCTTATAATATGAGACAAAGTGCTTGCGAAAAGGAAATTATGGAGGGAGAGAAAGAAAGAAGTGTCAATGAGTATTGGTTTTGAACGTTTGTAAATCGTGTACAGTGTCCCGTGGCTTAGTGGCTAGTGAGTCGGACTGCTAAGCGAATGAATCTGGGTTCAAATCCCGCTCATAGCCACCTTCTTTTCCGGGGTACTGCCTCTTGTGATGAAACTGACACAACCTCCAAAAGTAAAATTTGTCTCGAAAAAGTGCATCTCATCTAGCCGTTCGGACTCGGCAGAAAACTGATAGGCCCCTTCCAATCTTGCAGATTAACAACACACACAGGAATCGTTGAGAGCATAAGTCACTAGGCCTTGGTTCCTTAAGGAGCTGTCGCGCCAATAAATGTATGTATGTAATGTAAATGGAAATGGGAAGGGAAAACCGTAGTAGGTAGATACATTCGTGTTGTGCGACCAACAAAATAATATCAATATATGATGGGTCGTCCAATATAATGCATATTATATATATGTATATATAAAGGGTGTTTTTTAGTCGTGTCGTTTTCAAGAAGAAATAAAACGCATATAGTTTAATGTTATGGTAAAGAACCTAGCTTTATTATAAAGATAAGTGTTTGCATTATGTTCTAAAAATGATTTCGAGGAAGTGGCCGCCGTGGCTGGCTCCAGCCGAGGCCCAATTTTCCCAATTTTGTGAAAATCGGGATCGGTGGCCATTTCGTTTTGGGCCCATTCACCGAACGTGTGACGCGCTTGATGGGCGTTCGGCTTCAATTCTTGAATGAGTTGGATTTTGTAAGCCTGCAAACCAAGATCCTTCCGCGCGCAAAGGCTGATGCACTCATTTGGGTCTTCTTCGATACTCAGCTCCACCGAAACGAACCATTATTTTGGCAATAAATTTGCACAATTTGCAAACTTTGTTCAGGAGTAAGTCTATTCATCGAAATCGGAAACAAAACTGAGCATAAATCAAGAGACAGCTGTCAAAAAGACCAACTCCGAAAAAAGTATTGCCAGGTTGAAAACCACACGTCTATTAAAATAAAAAAATATTTTTTTTAGAAAATTCTTTATTTTTTTCATTAGTTTCAGAGTTTTTTTGGAAAAATTAAGTATGCAATACAATTTGAAAACTAAATGTCTATCGAAGAAAAAAAAAATCGTTCGACCAGTTTTTTTAAAGTCGTTTTTTTTTGAAAAAAAAAACTATTTAAAATTTTTTCTAGTATGTCATTATAAGGCAATCTGTAGTTTTCATCTGTGAAAATTATTTAAAAAAATCAATCAACCCATTTTCAAAATATTTCGAAAACCAATTTTTTTTTTAAATTTAAAAAATCGAAAAAAAAAGTTTTTGAAAATTTTGAAATGCGATATTAATTGAATTATAAATGACTTCCTGTGTGCAAAATTTTATTGAAATCGGGATAATAGTTTACGATAAACCCGTATTTGAAAAAACCGTTTATATGAGAGGTACCGTTATAGAACTAATTCCAAAATTCCAAAAAAAATTATTCTAACTGAAAGATGTAATATTGTAAAAAATTAGCACCCTGAAAGTTTTATCAAAATCTTTATAGCTGTTTCCGAGAAAATCTAAATTTTCGTTCAAAATTGTATGGCAGGTACCTTTATTTTTCGACCTAGAGCAAAAACGAAAAACACCCCCCGAGATACTACATAATTAGTACCTAAATCGCAAGTAAAAAAACAAGGAAAAATCCGACACTTAATTCGCACAAATCTTCTACATATGCGGAACCGATGCATGGGATGCCTCCCATTTCCGAATTGCGCTGATGACTTTGGTACATGGTACTTATTTAAATATTTATATACTACTACCACCATTTTCGAGAAAACGAACCCTGCGTGGCGCCACCTAGTAATCAAAATAATCAAAATAGCCTTAGTTACTTCTTATAAAATAAGCTATCTGCTTGTGAAACAACCCCAGCGGCACCAATGAGTGATAAAATGTCCTTAGTCACACCTTAACACATCTGTGAAAGCCCTGTCAAAATCGGGACATAAATAAGAATTTTCCAAAAAAGGCATCCAGCGCCACCTAAGGGTTATTGAAAATAGCATAACTTTTTTTTTTTTTTTTTTTTATTTGTAGCGTAATATACAAGTAATTGATTTACATTTTTATAATATCAGCTTTCTATCTATGAAAATCTCGTTGAAATCGGTCCATAAATAACAATTTAAAAAAAAACACCCCAGCGTCACCTAGTGGGTAATTTAAATAGCCTAATGGCTCCCTAGAACATCAGCAATTTAGCAGTGAAAGTCCCGTGAAAATCGGTGCAGCCGCTCCCCAGATTACCCGAAACAAACATACAGAAAGACACAAATGTGTTTTTGTTAAAAGTACTGTATATACTTTTTTTATATTAAAAACAAACATTTAATTTTTATTTATGTGTAAATACTACAAGATGACACTTTTCGATACTGATTAATGATGATGTAAAAAAATGTAAACAAATAATCATGATACACAGAAAATCAAGGTATGCTCACTTCGGCTGATTAAGCGTGTGAAGTCACATTCTTCTGATGTTTGTTCTTAGAGAGTGTAAATAAATGTGTTTATCTGCCGATTTTGTTATTGTTTTTTTATGTTTATTGTTCTTATAATCATAAAAAAAATCGTTTAAACCTTCAGTTTTAAAAAATAATCTTCACTTATTAAATAAAATAATAATAAAAGAAGAATGTGACGTCATAAAATATCAATGGCGATTTTTATGCGTCTAGTGAGCATACCTTGTATTTCTGTGTATCATGACAAATAATCATACCGGGCCTGTCTACAGTGGACGACAAAATTGGAGAAAATGAACAATAATTGAAAATCACATTGGTTGAAAGCAGAAAGCACTAGCAGTATAAAAACGAAAAACAGTGGGCGAAGGAAGGCGTGAGTGATCAGTTTGTAACAATTATTTGCTGTTGTTAGTGTGCTGAGTGAAAAAGAATTGTGCAGTGCTAAAAAGTGCCATTTATTTATTTACAGTGAATTGCAACAAGCGGTTCATTTTTAAAATGTAATAGTAAATCCATTTATTTACATGTGATTACTTCCAAAAAAGTTCGATTTATTGTTAAAGCGTTTCGTTACACAAAACGCAGGGGAATAGAGCCACAAACCCACAAGATTTTTTCTTGTCTCTTTCAAACCATATGCGAAACACCCAGTATACTGATGCAGTTCGTGAAAATTGGTGGAAACACAATTCGCATGAAAATAATACTTCAGCACTAATAAAGCGTTAATAATATGAACCTTAACTAGTTAATGTTGATATTCTTCTCCACCGTGCTTGATGAAGTGAATACATGAAGCATGGTAAATTATATAAAATATTTAATATCGTAAAATCATTATTTTTGCACCACTGCTAATGTTGGTCAACGAAACACCGCAGATGTTTTGGCTACACATGTCATTGTATAGACGAGTAGTGCCAAAGAAAATCAGTCGCCTTATCATGTAAACGTTTCTATGGATCACATACATACATATGTGTGAATAAATGGTATGATCCAGGAAATCCATTCGCAGTTTGGCTTGAACTGTCAAAATGTTGTAGCAACGGTAACGGATAATGGATCAAACTTCTTGAAAGCCTCAGGAGAGTTTGGTATAGACATTTGCCAAAGAAATAGTCCTTTAGAGGACGAGCAGGAAATACCTGGGGGCCTATTCCTGAATACGAGTCGAGTGAGATGTCACTCCAGAGCTCACAGTCGAGTTGAATAAGAATCGGTATTCCACAACTCTAGTGAGAGCTAAAAACATGACATGACTCCGAAAATGTTGAACACGCCCTTTGAATTGTAGCTAACTTCACTAAATGTTGACTTGACGTTCACAAAAAAATCTATTGATTTGGGAACTAATCGTTAAATGTAATTTGATAGTAAATTAATCAGTTTAAATCGTAAAAGTGCAAAAAAAAATTAATATGATAAGTACAGAGATGTTTTATAAAACAATTTTTGTATATTTGCTGCAAGTAATGGAGCACAAATTTTAAACAAACGCCAGATCGTCGTTTATGCCAAATTTTGTTTCAAACACTTATTATTCATAACAATTAGAAAATTACAACTTAGTCTTTTTTATTTTTACCTACATTTTTGCATCCATCACTGCTGCTTTCGAACACTTTTTAGACATGAATGATTTCTCACAGAAAAAAGCGTCACTTTCGAGTTCAGGAATAGGTATGTATCATTCGAGTGTCATTTGACGTTCGACATTCGAGTTGGGGAATACCGATAATTAGTGAGTCGTGTTCGAGAATACCAATTTGTCGATCTCACATGAAAACTTACCCTGATTTTGAAAATTAACTATTTACCAAAACACAAAATGTGTGACGAATACCTTAAATCTATTGGCGTCAGCAAATTTAACGCGAATTCTTCAAAAAAATGCGACAATATGCACATACTAAACTAAGGTCGTAAGTTCAGCAAAAATTACAATCTTATCGTGTTATAAAATATCGTTATTTCTTCCCATAAAGATCATGCAAAAATGATCTAACTTTTGAACAAGGTGAACAGACATAAATAATCGTTTAATCGGGTTTCCAATTAAACTATTCAATGATCCCTGCAGAAGGTTTGATGTGCCGAAATTTTTGCGAAACGATTTCGAATATCTCGAAGATTATTTTTTGTTATTGACACCTATTGACAAAGCAATCGATTTTTTACCAAAAAAAAGGGAATTGCCTATGGTTGCCTTCTTCAAACATTAGCAAGCATAAGATCAAAGTACAGAAAAATACAAAAGGACCAGCCCTATAGTTTATAAATAAATTTTTAATGTTCAAAACTATTTATGTAATTACGTTAATTTAATATTTGTATATTTAGATTGTGAGCTATTTTTAAGCTCCGTTGATAAATGAAACATTTTTGTTGGTGAATGGTGACCACAGTCAGAAAAGGAATGAACAAATAGAATCAAAAAAGACCAAACAAATGTCAAATTCAAATCGTAGGGTGCGTTCAGAATGCAATTATTATTAGTATGCGTTCTGAAAGCATGATGAATTTACATTGTGCGATGTAAAGATGATGCTCACATTTTTCATTGATTTTAGTTGTTTTTAGTAATTTGTTTGCAAAGGTTTTTTATTAATTGTAGTATCCACTACAAGCTACACTACATTTTTAAGACAGTAAATCTGGATATAGCTTCGAAAGTAGAATGTGTCGATAGATTTCATTGTTATTTTAATTTGACACAGGATCAATGATGCAATTGCCACTGCGTAAGCTTTTCCATTGCTCCTACTCTTCTGGAATCTTTCCTAGAAGATGGAAAACAGCATTTGTCCAGCCTGTCCCTAAGAAAGGTGACCCATTCTCGCCCTCCTCCTACCGACCCATAGCACTGACATCCCTTCTTTCTAAGGTCATGTAAACACTGATTAGACGTCAGCTTAAGGAATATCTCGAAGATCGTAAGCTTATCCATGACCGTCAGTATGGCTTCCGCAGCAACCGTTCCACTGGTGATCTGATGGCATATCTCACCGAACAAATCTTTACATCGCTTTGGTGAAAGTAAGATTATTGCTCTTGATATCTCCAAGGCATTTGATAGAGTTTGGCATGAAGCTCTCTTATCGAATATGGGATCGATAATACTCTTGTTCGTTGGATTAGAAGCTATCTTCTGGACCGTTCAATAAAAGTTGTATTGGACGGATTCAAGTCTGATTCCCATAAAATAAATGCTGGTGTGCCCCAGGGCTCTGTTCTGTCTTCGACTCTTTTCCTCATTTTTATAAATGATCTTCTGTCTGTTATTTCTAATCCACTTACCTGTTTTGCTGACGACTCTACCCTCAGCTTTTCATATTCGTTCAAACATCGCTTCACTTGCTTGATTAAATACAAAATAGAGCGTTAAGATTAATAGGAAATAGAACTGCCGCTGAATCAATTGCCCCTCTCGAAAACCGACGCAATGTTTCATGTCTTTCCTTATGTTATCGTTTCTTTTATAAATAAAAGGCACGACTGGGTCGCACGTACTTGCTCCCGTGTGCTAATCCTTTTTAGGTACAGGCGTCTTTTTGACAAAGATTTAATGTTAATGTTTTTTTGACGTGCAACTTTTTTAGAATCGTTGTGGTTTGAAGCTCGAACGAACATGCGTCACGATAAAGGGATAAACACATAAATATATAGGATTGTTAGCTTTTGCAGTTTTTTAGTGTATTATCTTTCCACTTGTTGTTTAGTGCTCATAATATAATTTGCTAATAGAAAGATATAAAGGACTTTTTTCAGTTTAATTTTCGTTTTGGTATGGAAAAAATTGAACAACTGGCATAAAGATTCGTGGGAATCAGCAGTAGGGCAATAATGCTAGGTATAGGGACCTATATAGGTCCCAATAACAATAATTTACTTTTTGAAATCAAATTAATTAAAATAGCTGAATTATGTTTGATGGATCGATAAACGTATGATGTGGGTAGGTATTAATGGAATTTATTAAGGATATTATTTACCTATAATAAGGTTGGAAGGAAGGTAGGTACTAAATATAAGATACACGTTCCAACTACTATTAAACGAGTTTGTAAAGAGACAATATTAAAAGTTAACACAGTGGTTTTGTTTATTTATAGGAAGGTGTAAACTTTTGTTTTCTCGATTGAAATTTTTGCATTCAGTAGTAATCGAATAATTCTTTTTATTTGTTAGTTGTTTTTGTGTGTTTATCATAGGCTCATTATTTATTCTGTGTGCTTTTATGATGATGAAATGCTTTAAAATACGTAGGTATGTATGTAGGTTGTCACCTTCTTTTATTTGACTAATGGCTAGGGCTTAGCCGAGTATGAAATAAAATTTGGGGGAAAAATTTTTATGAAATCAAAAAACACTATTCATAACATTTTTTGGAAAAAATGTTGTAAGCCATCTTATGTCTTTTGCTGTTTTATATTTTATGAATTTTTCATTTCAAAATCGTTTGACCAGTTTTTTCAAAAAATGTTTTTTTTGAGAAAAGTCTGATTTTAAAAAACCGGTCATATGTGAGGTACCGTTATAAAACTTTCTGAAAAATCCATTAAAATTAAAAGATAGATTTTGCACAGAAAACATCATTCTGAAAGTTTTATCAAAATCGTAGGAGCCGTTTTCGAGAAAAATAAGTTTTTCATTAAAAGTTATATGGCAGGTACCGTTAGTTTTGGAGCTAGAATGCCAATTCCAAAAACTGTCGGGTAGAGCACTCTAAAAACACTATATACCAAGTTTGAATCAAATCGGCCCAACCGTTTGGGCTGTAGATATCGATACGGACAGACAGACAGACAGACAGACAGACAGACAGACAGACAAACGGACGGACTTTTTTTGACTTCTCTATCATCGTAATGGCAGGTTTGATTGTTAGAATTTTTTTTTTTACGAATGCATAACTTGCCTTATAATCCCTATAAATCGCAAGTAAAAATGTTCACTCGAGGTAGCCAGCTGCATTCCTTCCCTTAAAAGTTTCGTCCGTAATACTCGTCTTGCTAGGAATGCCCATCAGTTCACCCTTGAGCCCAATCTCGGACGTACCGTGAAATATAGAGATTCTTTTTTTAGCCGTACAACACGACTTTGGAATGGTTTACCCGGCGAGATTTTCCCTTGCCATTTCAATATGCAAACATTCAAGACCAATGTTAATCGACACCTCCTATCTCTCCTCTCCCTATCTTCCTAATGCCCGCGCAGTGTGTTACATTAAAATGGAAACAAATAGTCTCTTGTGCGCGCGTTAATTATAAAAAAAAAAAAAATATGCGGGGACAGGCCTGTGGCAACGGAAGAAATAATGTTGGCATCAATAAAGGTGTTCAAAAACTAATTTTTGATAAATTTCCATGTGCACTCTTTTTATCTTGCACAGTGCATAATCTAAATTTGTTAGTGAATGATGCAGCTAAATGTTCATATGAAGTGCAATGCTATTTTTCTGCTGTTAAACTTTTTTTCGGAATCACCGAAGCGCTGAGCCATTCTTCAAAAACATTATGAATATTCTAATCGAATTCTGTTGAAAAAATTATCCGATACCCAAATAGGCTAATGCAAAATAAATATCCTTTCAAAACTGCTTCAATCAAAATTAATGGACTTCTTAACTTGTTTGGAGCATTTAGATAAACTCCAACAGTACTTTCAGATAAACCGTTCCCAGGAATCTTTGTTTGAAACATTCTACAAGAATGCCTTAAACATTGCTACAAATATGAACCTTAAAGTGGATTTTATTGTGTTTGATTCGATGAGCCTACGTAGCCGTCGTTATCAATCTGAACAATCTCTTAAAGCCATCGATCCAAAATTGAAATTTAAAGCTGATTTCTTTCTTACGTTCTCGATGTTACGTTATCTTCTTTCGATGAGCGCTTTGCACGATATCAATTTCTCAGCCAAAATTTCTGATTTTTTTGCGATATTTCAAAGAAGGTAGAGTTGAAAGACTGCTAACTACTTGAAGCAATATTAACAGCAACAATTGACAACGAAGTTAAAAGGATATTATATCTAAAAATCTCTTGAATGAAATTATTTTATTTAACCAAACTTCTACTTCTATTGATTTCAAACCTTTGTCAATTTTAAACTATTTAGCTTCACACTTCTTATTTGAACAATATCCAAATTTACTAACGGGGTTTAAAATAATATAGCGTTTCCTGTAAGTGGTGCTTCAGGGGAACCTAGCTTCTCGAAATTTAAGCTAATAAAAACCTATCTGCGCTCAACAATGATACAAGAAAGATTATTGTATTGAGTGAAATAATTTAAACGCCATTTTATTTTTTTAAGAAATGTAAAAAGTGTTTTTTTTTTCAAAATCGTAGGAGCGGTTTTTTAATAAAACGGTTTTTTCTTAAAAACTTTTCTCAAAAAATAAAAAAAAATAATTTAAGAATACAAACTTAAGCACAAAAATAACAAACATTTAAAAACAAAATTTAAAAAAAATCACCTACCCGTTTTCAAAATATTGATTTTTGAAAAAAAATTATTAAAAATACAAAAAAAAGTTTTTGAAAAAAATATTTATGCGAAATTACTTAGGCTACATACATCTTCTTGAATACAGTAATCGGAACACAAGTTTTCGAGAAAGTCGAAGAAAAAAACGGTCCTATGGGAGGTACCGTTTTTAGCTCACCGAATTAATTTTTTTTCCATCAAAATATAATGCTTACCTATAGTATAGTACACTGATTTTTTCATAAAAATTCTTGGAGCAGTTTGCGAGAAAAAAAAAACTTTTACATAACGGTTATATGACGGTACCGTTAATTTTTGAGCTAAAAAAAATTGAAAAAAGTTTTAAATTTGAAAACGATTGGCCCAACTTTTTAGGCTACAGTTCAAAATACATCCGTACAGACAGAAGACAGACAGAGAAACAGACGAACGGAATTTTGCCAGTAACTAAAAATGTTTCTCTATCATCGTAATGTCATGTTTAATTGTTATATCAAAATGTTTAACCTGCACGAATGCATAACTTGAATTACAGTACTTATAATAGCAATTAAAAAGCCACCCTTAGGTACAATACTTCTTTGCCTTCATCAGTGGCAGTGGAACGCTTATTTTCGTTTGCTGGGCTGATTAACATCCCTTGATGTGGGTCACTCTCAGACAGCAATTTCGAGAAATTGGTGCTCGTGAAAGTAAATAACTTTAAATATGGCCAATGCTTAACCAACTTTTGAGTTGTTCTAAACCTTTCATTAGGTATTCACTTACAACCAAGTCTATTTTAATACCTTATAACTATTTCATCGAACTTCTAATCTTTTAAGTGTTTAAGGATAAATCATAAGAATAAATAATATAAAAATAAATAAAAAATTAAGCAAAAAAACAACCAAAACTCAATATAGTGCTGATCTATTTTTATCAAACAGTTTTCCGCTAAGCAATATTTTTCTCCGAATCAAAATGCCAATAACTCTTCTTTCGCTTAGCAGATAACAAAAGCAATTGACTTTGGCAAAAGTGTTCAATCAACAAATTTCAATCGAATGTGTTCGGCCTTTAAAGGTTTTCAATATCATTGTATATTGACGCACAAACGTTATACGATTTAAGGCGCCACGCCGGTCAACTCTTTGTCAGCTACACTAACTTGAACAATAAATTATTTTTTGAAGATGCTACTTTCCTTCTTGGCAATCTCGAGTTGAGCTACTTTTGTTTGTTCTTTTTGTTATGGTTTGCCTTTGTCTTATGTTTGTTCTTTTCCTTTTAACACTTTCAAGTTCGAGGGTCTCTTTGAAAAATAAAAAAAAAGAAGCAGATACAATGTTTTCGTGTACATAGAGTGTACAGAGCACAAGACACTTGAGACCCGATGCACTAGAAGACTTTCAAACTCAAGTTATGTTTACCCTTCAAGGCTGTCAATATTTGCCGGATGTTGTTCTTAGTAATTATTTTTCTATCCCATCCTATGTATTGTGGAATTTCACCCTTCCGCAGGAAATGGTGGCGTGTGGTGTAAATTATTGGACGTTGGAATAGGGTATTTTCTACACATTTTGTGTTTGGCCAGCATGAATAGATATTTATATGTACATTTGTTTTTGAAGAGTTATGGAAGAGGTTGAACCAATAAAGTAGTGAAGAAGCTCGTTGTTACTAAATGATATTTACTCAAGTCATCATGGTTGGTATTATCGACCGAAGTCGTTTTAAAGTACTCTTGTAAACAATAACATATTGCAATAAAATTCAAGTCTTAAGTTCATTTTACTATTTCAAAAAAAAAAAAAAAAGAAATCGTCGCTGTACACGATGGATTTTTTTTTTATTTTTTGAAATATGCTTCCGGAATTTTGATTTAGTGGAAAAAAAAAATTCAAAATAATTCTACAGAAATAGTTTTTTTTTAATTTACAGAATCTCTGAATTTTCCAATTTTCTTGGTGACGGCTTTTGGGATTTCAATAAAATTCTATAAAAATGGTATAGGGGAAGGCGGTCCAATCACGGTCAGTGGGCAATGACGCTCAATGTAGTTTTGGCCTGACTAATGTGAAGTTAGTACTGATTTTTATCACATAAGAGAGAAAAGATCGAAAAATATATTTTGACGTTTGTCCAATTTTAATATCCAATTTTGCAGTTAAACCATCAAAGCAAAATTCAGTGGTCCTGGGGCCCTACTACGGTATTCGATCATCCTTTCCATTCTATTCGAAAGTTATTTCCGATTCTACTTTGAAATGGAACTATCTAATAGAATAGATAATAGAATCGAATTCCGGTAATGCCAACTTTTTTTTCAAAATATTTTCGATTTTCGAACAAGCTTCAAGCTGTTTGACAACTCATTCTTAAAAAAAAAAACAGAACTTTAAATTTACGAAAAAAAATTGTGAACAAAATCATTGTATATACATTCTCTATAGTACTCTCATGGTGGTCATTTTTCGTCTGGCCATCTTCCTGGTTGATTCGGAACTAACTCGATCATCATTTCACCATCATCATCATTCAGCATCATTTTTTAGTTCTGAATCAAGTCGCAATGAGGCGTGCTGAAATTGCCAATTGGTTTGAATAAGTGCGAATTGCGTTTCAGCTTTCAATAAAGTTGAGATTTCCAAAATTTCCAAGAGCAAAAATCTCTTCTTTTGGTAAAATATGACCTACCTGGTGCTCTCTACACCATCATTTGGTTAATTATCTGACCGCGATTAATCATAGGTAGTGTTGGATACTAAATTCAGAAACGAGATAGCGTTAAACATATGATTCAATACTAAACCCACGTCAACTCTGTTTTCTTTTCAATAGTTTGAAGTTCGGATCTTTACTCCAGATTACTTATTGTTCGGCGGACTCCTGGTAGAGAGTTGACGCTTGATGTATTTTCATTCCAAATTCATTATAGTTTTTTTGATTAGCGTCTGACTCTTAGTTAAAACGCGGCGGGGCTAGTTTTATTTTACCGGATTAGATTTTTTAGATTAGATTATTTTTATTACATCGTTAAAATTTATGTACAATTGGCCTTAAACTAACTTATAACTAAAATAAATCATGTCAACAACAGGGTGCTTCAGCTGGCTCTATACAATGCTATATTTTTACTTACATCATATTTTTTGTTTGCATAATCTTTTAATTGAAATTCTTAATTATAATAATTGTCTATGGTTTCAAAAAAAATTGGGGTTAGGATGCTGTGTTGTTTATACTCTGTTGTGTCCGTTGCTGGTTCTCTCGTAGAATGGGGCTCCGTCGTTGTTCATAATATCCTCGAATCGGTAGTCTGTGATGGCTCGTTGTTGAATTTGAAGCGGTTAGTGAAATTCACTCCAAGGTATTTCGTTGTTGTCTGGTAGCTTGATACTTATATTATCACAGCGTGATGCGAAACGTCTCTGACCTCTTGTTGCTGTTGTTGGGGTTCTGAAGCAGATAAGCTTTGGTCCCCATTTAAGGTTTTAGTCCCACAAGTTTCTTATGTGACCTTCAACTCTATGGTGCATATTGGAAAATTATGGTGGGAGAGAAAGGAACTTTGAACGAACAATGGTTTATACTGTTTTTAAGTATAAATGAACTGGGTAAATTGTGCTTACTACACAATTCTACATTAGTCTTGGTTAGCTAAAAATTAATGTCTTTTTATTGATGGTGAACGATCAAACGAAAAATGACCGTCAATCCGGGATCTCTATGATTCCTGATTTTCGACAGGATAGATCGATCCTGATTGATGCTTTGAACGATTTTCAAAGGGTTCGAAAAATGTGAATTTAATACTCCGAATTTTAGTTGAGAGAAAGCGAAAAAGATTTTGATGGAATAATCCGACCGCCATTGATGAATGTTATAATAATGTGTTCTGTCCGAATAGATGGTTCTTTCAAATTTGGGATCAAAGGTCACTTAATGAGAATTCCTAGAAAGATGGGTATTACGGGTGAATTCTGCAAGAGAGGGAGGGACATAACTCGTTTCATCAAATGAGTTTCGATAAAATAAGGAAATCCATAAAACATTTCCTCGATTTTCTAGCAATGGTAATGATTCCACCATAGTTCTGTTTGGCTATAACTCCTATCCTTATGAGTTCTATTTTATCCACCAAGTGCACCTACCTAAAGGTGTAAATTATATTCAATTTTAAGAAAACCTTCAGTATGTATTTTATACTATATTATAGTACTGAGAGCTTTTCGTCCTTATCGATGTTAGTGCAAAACTCAGAGGATAGTCTTCGGTCTTATAGTCTGTTCACTGAAAATTGTGTGTACAAAAAAAAAATCGAGGCAAATCAAAGAGCAATGTGGCTATCACCTGCTCATTACAAAACAATTCATTACTTTTAATAGCACTTCACAGTTTAAACACAAATTAAACCAATTTTAGTTCGCTATCTTTATTAAAAATATATTTATATTTATTAATCAAAATAAAAAACAATATCACGTCAAACAATTTTTCCGAATTAATATGATCACGTAATGCACTTTCAAATTTCAAGAAAATAACTTCTTTCTACTAAAATACCAAAATCCAAAAAATGTATGTAACTGCATTTTTCCAATCTCCCAACTATTAATACTTACCCACTCACTACTAAATTTCTCAAAAGCTTCAAAAACGAAAGCAAGGAAAGCACTATGATAAAAACTAATGAAAAAGCTAAGTACTGTTTTCAATTGGCAAAGGTAACTCTGTTGGTGGAATATGTATTTTTCAAATCACATCACATGGGTAGGTAGAACAAATTTTTTTACTGAAAGCACTATAGAAACGTAATTTCGGCGCCGAATCGACATCGGGCGTATCTAGAGAGTTCGAATCGGCATATTTTTCCGTTTGATTTGGGCATATATGTTACACCCTTATAAGATTGTGCTGGAGAATTCAAGTGTTCAACTTAGTATTATAAAAAAATTGATAAATATTGAGTGTATATTGCATCGGCCTTGTTTCTGTGAAAATCATTTCGGAACCACCCAACCACCGGAATCAGACACCTCCAAGGCCTTTAGCCATAAGAAGTACCAACCTTCTAAGTTCAAAGTAAGGATGCCAATCAATTTTAGTGCGTAAGATACAAGAACTATTTTGTTATCAAGTAGCTGAAAAGTAAAACTAAAATCCATAAGCCCTACAAAATTCTAATAAAATCTTAAAATGCAACTACCCTTATGTCTTTCTCCTTGGAAATATTAATAATATGAAATCTTTGAATATATCACAAATACCGCCTTACTTTACTAACACTTTAGTTTAGTTTGTAAAAGAATGTGTTGATTACAAATCTAATGGGAAGTTAAACTAAAAAAAAAACTTTTTGAATGTGAAAGTCAGTACGAAACTTATGGAAATATTATGCCGAAACAACTTTAATAAAAACTAATACAACGAAAACTTCTGATCTAATTATAAAACCTTTAGCCATGGTTTACCCAACACATTCCCCCGAAATTATTTAATTAATTCTTCTAATATCATGCAGGACCGCCATCCAAGTTAAAGCACAAATTAATTATGCTTGCAAAAAAGTTTCACAAACTATTTTCGCTATACACATACCCACAGCCACATTACACTCTCTGTCAAGCCTTACAAATCAGGACTTTGCCTACAAAAAACATGGTACAATGGAAAACTTCTCTAGCAGAAATACTTAAGCACTACCTTACCTATAATTCCATGATGACCTTTTTCAAACAAAGCGCAGAGGGGAAATTCAAAGGTTTCCAAATAAAAAAAAAAATAAATTTACTGTGTCCATCTAGATCAAAATATTTCCTTTATTTTTAACACGGAATTCCTCGACTTGTCGTTAGCAAAACATTTGCTCCTAAGTTTTTTTTTCAGAACCCTTTTCAGATGAAACGGGGGGTACCTTTTGAGGATAAAATAAAAATGTTGATGGTAAATTAAGTTGGCATCGATTCGGAAACTCAGTCATTATTCTGGAAAACGTCGCAGACCCCGCGTGCTTATGCTTCGAATATTCCAACCGATAACCTGTTTAATTTGTCAAAGAAAAAGTTTATCCTTTCATCCCGATTGATTTCGTTTTACAATCAGGAACAAGTGACTTTGTGGACTGCTCTGAATCCAAAGGATATAAACAGCTTGATTGCTTTGTCTACAGGGTGGTTTGGTTCAGAAAAACAGTATTGCGGGAGATTTCTTTAAGATTCATCATTGTATGTTACCACAGAAGCCGTTTCACAAAGATCTATATCTGTAATTTACAACATCTTCTATTCCTTTCAGTTCCGAAGAAGTTAACAAACAGACGTTGTTAAAGCTTTACTGAGCATTAAATCAAAATTTGGTCTCTACGATATCCATGCAATTTTGTTTAAAATCATTAATTTTTGACGCGATATTGTGGTTCTTTCAACCAAAATCGATCGCAGGCACCAGGCGAACATGAAAAAGAACAGGCGCAAATTCCCAAAATAATTCCACTCAAAGTCAAAAACAACAAGAAGAGAATAAGAAATACAAAATAGGCGGAGTTTTGTTAAAGTAGAAAGTAGATGTAGATATTTTGGGTGTGTGTGTGTGGAATAAACGAGAGGGTTTGTGGTTCATTTTTTTTCAAGCAAAATCGATCGCAAACGTATTCTGAGCACCAGGCGATCATGAAAAAGAACAGACGCAAATTTCAAAAATAATTCCACTCAAAATCAAAAACAACAAAAAGAGTAAAAAAAATACAAAATAGGCGGAGTTTTGCTAAAGTAGAAAGTAGATGTAGATATTGGGGTGTGTGTATGTGTGGATTAGACGAGAGGGTTTCGGGTCGATTTTTCAAGCAAAGTCGATCGCAAACGTATTCTGACACCATGCGATCATGACAAAGAACAGGCGCAAATTCCAAAAAATAATTCCACTCAAATTCAAAAAGAACAAAAAGAGAAAAAGAAATACAAAATAGGCGGAGTTTTGTTAAAGTAGAAAGTATATATGTAGATATTGGGGTGTGTATGTGTGAATTTAACGAGAGGGTTTGTCAACGGTCTGTATGTTGGTGTTGCTGCCATCAATGTTTTCTTATGACTTTATCACTTAAAATTTTCGTCCGTAAACCGACTTTACAGACAACCAACTCTTTTTTTTGTCATATTTACTCATGATCCTGGGGCTATGGCGTGTTATGTATATATATTTTTTTAATTAAATATGTTTTAAAGAAAATATCTTTATGAATTTCACTCCGATTTTTACTTGCGATTTATAGGGACTCAAAAAACATTTTTTTTGAAAAAAACTGGTCGAACGATTTTGAAATAAAAAAAAATTCATAAAATAGAAAACAGCAAAAGAAATAAGAAAGCTTACAACATTTGTGCCAAAAAACGTTGTGAATAGTGTTTTTTTGATTTCATAAAAATTTTTCGCCAAAATTTTATTTTATATTGCTCGGCTAAGCCCTAGCCATTAGTCAAATAAAAGAAGGTGACAACCTACATACATACTTACGTTATTTTAAAGCATTTTATCATCATAAAAGCACACAGAATAAATAAGGAGACTATGATAAACACACAAAACAACTAACAAATAAAAAAAAACTATTCGATTACTACTGAATGCAAAAACCACTGTGTTAACTTTTAATATTGTCTCTATACCCACTCGCTTAACAGTAATTGGAGTGTGTATCTTAATTTTAGTATCTACATTCCTTCCAACCTTATTATATGTACCTAATATCCTTAATAAATTTCATTAATACCTACCCACACCATACGTTTATCGATCCATCAAACATAATTAAGCTATTTTAATTAATTTGATTTCAAAAAGTAAATTATTGTTATTGATACCTATATAGGTCCTTATACCTAGCATTATTGCCCTACTGCTGATTCCCACGAATCTTTATGCCAAATGTTCAAATTTGTCCATACCAAAATGAAAATTGAACTGAAAAAAGTCCTTTATATCTTTCTATTAGCAAATTATATTATAATCAGTAAACAACAAGTGAAAAGATAATACACTAAAAAACTGCAAACGCTAACAATCCTATATATTTATGTGTTTATCCCTTTATCGTGACGCATGTTCGTTCGAGCTTCAAACCACAACGATTCTAAAGAAGTTGCACGTCAAAAAAACATTAAAATTAAATCTTTGTCAAAAAGACGCCTGTACCTTAAAAGGATTAGCGCACGGGAGCAAGTACGTGCGACCCAGTCGTGCCTTTTATTTTTTTTATTTTTTGCCTCATAACATATATAAAAAGCTATTTCAATACGACGTTATTGCTAGAGTCGTTGTGAGACAAGGACATCCAATACAATCCTCACAAAAATATTTTTATTTTATTTTTGTTGGTATATTTTTCACAAGAAACAATAAAATAAAAGTTATTTTGCTGATTTGCATTTTAATATTATTTTTTCTGAAAAGTTATCTATTTCACGTTTTTCGCAGTAAACTGGGATCACGCAGACATAGAAATTCCAAATCCGGGGCTTTCTCTTATTTTTGTCTTTTTCCCTTTAATCTCTTTGGTCATACAAACGAAATCATGTACGAAAAAAGGGCTCCAGGGATTGTCTATAAGATGAGTTACTCTTATCGGATACTTATTAAGATTTAAAGGTATAGACAGAATATCTTGGATTAAAATTGTATGGACCCAGGATCCTAAGAAGTATCTATTTTTTGTTGTAACCGAATTTAGAGACATCTTTGGTAATGGTGCACGAAAAATCATTCAAGAATGTGTATAAAATTGTTTTTCTTCTTCGTTGGAACGAGGCTAGAATGGTGTGGTGATAGGTTGAATACAGTGTCAGTGTAAAGACCAAAATAATTTGTAGATTTAATTTAAGTGGATTTTGCCCACCTAAATGTTTGCAAATATAAAATTTGATAGAAATCCGATGAGACGTTATGTGTTAGAAAATTACAAAAACCGTTATATAAAAGTTCCATGAATACATCTTTCCAATATATTCCTTTTTGATAAGATGATAGGGGGCCTGCAGCGTCACGCCGAAGTTCTTGCTTTACCTCCTCGTGGTGATCAAAGGGCAATGATTTGTGTATACTTTTATACAAAAGTTGGCAAGGGGCTGGCAACCTCTTCCGTAAAAAAAAACAAACTCATAACCTGAAAATAAGCTTCGGAAATGAACTGATTACACGAAGACGAACCAAGCAACGACAACGGCTAAACGATTTAAAAATTTTCTCATAGAACGTAAGGACGCTCTAAAGAGCTCGAGCTGCACAACAGGTAGCTGATGCCCTGGCCACATATAAAGCTGACATAACATCACTTAACAAAATGAACGGTGTTTTGCAGAAAAGAGAATATGGCATATATTATAGCGGTCACCCAAAACAACATGTGCTCGGGGTTTCTAGTCAGCCAAAAAATGAAGCCTACCATCATCGCCTTAAATGCAATAAACGAAAGGCTATGCCCCTTCACGTGCGGGGCCAATTTAATAACATAAGCCCCATAAGCCCCCATAAAGCTCCATAGGAGTCCGAAGAAGGCGAAGAAAATAAATTGCAGGACTGGATCGCGCGTAATTGCTCTTATGTGCGGTCACAACAAAATTTGATAAGTAAGAAGAATTTCAAAGTTTTTTATTCGATTTTTGTGACTTTAGATTGTTTGAAAAAAGTACGTAAAAGAGTTTTCAGCGGGAAAATTTAAACTCGATTTTATTTCTATAAAAATTTTGAAACAGTTTTTTTTTTTAAATCGTAGGTACGGTTTTTATTTAACAACTTTTGTTAAAAATTTAAAAAAAATATTCAAAGAATGCAAACTTTAGCACAGAAATAACCTTAATTTAAAACCAAAATAAAAAAAATCAGTAAAGCGTTTTCAAAATATCGATTTTTCAAAAAAAAAATGTTTTAATTATTAAAAATACAAAAAAAAGTTTTCGATTTATTTTATAACTGAACACGCGCCCCAAAATGGCATTCGAGGTATGTTTACCATTAACGACAGAAGACAGCATTGAATTTTCGAAGCATTAAACTCCACGAAAATATTTTAAATTGATATTACTAAGGCTACCTACATCTTCCTGAATATAAATTTTGGTTGTAATCGGTTAACCAGTTCACGAGAAATTCGAATAAAAAACAACTGTCCTATTTGAGGTACCGTATTTAGCACACGATCTTAATTTTTATTTGTGGTTAAATATACAATGATGTGAGAGGCAAGCCGTATTTTACCGTTAGCAAGGATTATCTCCAAAATTCATCTTTCTCAGCTATAGAGACGCAGTAGAGAGTGTTTTTAACAAGATAAAAGAAGTGGCTAAAAAACGGCTACTACCTATATAATGCAAGTTATGCATTCGTGCAAAAAAAATGTGAGATAACAATTAAACATGACATTACAATGATAGTTGTCCACAATACATACGTTCAGACCGACAGACAGACAGACGGAATTTTGCCAGTAACTCAAATATGTTTCTCTATCATCGTAATGTAATGCTTGATTATTATTTAAAATTGTTTACTCTGCACTCTGGTATCGTGTTCCGGATTGCGGGCGGATTGCTCTGCGAAGAAGTTTTGCATCCGCCGCTCAGGCTCGGATCAAGCCCTACGCGATGAAAACAAAAACAATCAATACAGTCGCACACTAAGGCTCGCCTCTGACTCGGAGACGGAGAGCTCGATGAGGGAAGAGTTAGTCCTGGGGACGTAGTGTCGGCCGTATTGGAAAAATGGTCACGCTTTAAGAACAAAGTCATTAGTACTGCTGATACCTACCATCTTTGGCAGTAGTTGCAGAGATCCGAGCGACTGGTTTGGTGATGAATGCAAACTAGTGTCTCAAAGTAAGAATGCTGCACACCGAACAATGCAGTAGTCTCATAGAACGCTGGCGAAGATGAATAGATCAGAAGAATAGAGAAAGACTTCACAGAAAAAAAATCAGCCTGGTAAAAAACATTGTCTTCAACTTGGCGTTGGAGAATGCAATCCGTGACTTTGGCACATCGTCACCAAGTCCAGCCAGATACTGGCTTACGCTGGCGACATTGACATCATCCGCAGAGGCCAACAAAACGTAGCTGAGGAGGCGGCAAAAACCTGGGGCTGCATATTAATATTAATGAAAGGAAGACTGTGGACATGGTGGCTACGTCTGCGTGAAGTTTTATTGCAACTATCAGAGTAGCGGAACATGATCTTGAAGTAGTGCAGTCCTTTAACTAACTTGGGTCAAAAGTAGGAGCCGATAATAATATGGAGAGATACGCGGGCGGCTGCTAAAATCCAAAAAAACCTACTATAGTCTGTTGTCAGGGCTCTTTAAATCCAGAAACCTTACCATAAAAACGAAAATGCTGCTATAAATGACTATGATTTTACCAATACTCACAAACGGATCCAAGACTTGGGTGCTTACAAAAAGGCACTCTGATCTCTTAACCGCGTTCGAGAGGAAAGTCTTACGAAGAATTGTTGGCCCGAAAAAGTCAGCTCGAAAAGTCTTTTTCAGTTCTCCTTATGGTAGAAAACAACGTGGCAGACCTTGCTTGAGTTGAAAGGATGGAGTAGACTTTATTTGTTAAAATTCGGTTTGCAGTATTCGCGTGATGCGCATAAAACATAACCATGTACATTGTACATAAGCTAGTTCAATTTTGTTATATACATACTAGCTTCTACCTGGGACATAGTTAGACTTCAGATCAAATTGTTTTTATACTTAAATCAATACTCATTAAATATTGTTTTTCAGATTTCACCCGCTGGAACCGTGTATTTTTACTTGCGACCATAAGGTAAATTTAGGATTCGTTAATATAAAAAAAAAACATGACGTTACGATCATAGAGAAGTCTAAAAAAGTTAGTCGGCTTAAGCGATTATCTTCAAATTTGGAGTGTGTGATTCTTTTGGCATTCTCCAGGAGGGAATTGAAATTTTATTTTTAGGCCTTAAAATAACGCTACCTGCCATGACCGTTTAGGGAAAGCTTATTTTTCTCGAAAACGGCTCCAACGATTTTGATAACAATTTTTGAGATTTTTTTTCTTGGTATTGGCCACCATTTGATCAGAACCAAATTTACGGGAATATACTATTAACGGTACCATTCATATAATGTTTTTTTTTATTTTTGGCTTTCTCGGTAACGGCTTTTTGGATTTCTGTCAAATTTTATATTTGAGAAGATCTAGGTAGACAAATTAATTCTGCATATCAGAATTTTTAATTACTTTCTATTTTTGGAATAAATGGAGCCTGCTTAGTAATATAGTCCATTTTAAAACTTCCTTAAAATTCACAAAATCTTGCAAATCGTTGAGATATGGAAGAGTGACACACATACCTCCAGCCATACATAATTTCATATTTAAGTCTCACCTGCAGGTGCCATAAATTTTTTCCCAAATAAAAAATAGCCTATTTCTTAATCTAGCATATCATCCATCTGTGTATCAAATTTCACCCAAATCTATTAAACCGTTGAGGCGTGATTGCGGAACAAACATCCAAACATTCACATTTATAGTATTAAAGAAGGATTTTATTTATTAAAAAGAAAAGAAAGATAAAGATTTGCCTCATACCTTGACGGCTTCTTTTCTTTTGCATCTTTTGGCTTTGAAATAATTTTCTAGTTCTTCTTCATGCCGAGAAAAGATCCCAGATCCTAGGTCCGAAGAAAAAACATAGTTACGTTCGAACTTTTAAGTGATTCTTAAAGATATCAAGGTAAAAATTATTTTAATCTTATATTTCATTAGAAATATTTTGTTTGCTAACAAAACAATTTTAAGCCTCGTTTAGATTTTTCCAACTCCCGCTAAATGTATTTGCTTCTAGTTGCTTAAATCAATTTTACTATCCAAATATTGAAACAGATTGCAGGAAATGCCAAAAGTGCTATTAAGGAGAAGAAATAAGACGACAGAAATTTTAATTAAAACGTGACATTAATTCGTTTGTACAGAGAAAGGTATCTTTTATTTCAATAACACCCTGTTTGCAATTTACCTTAAATTCAGTTTGGCCTTGGCTTCTTCGGCATGAAAAGAAATAATAAGTTCCTTCCAGTCAGAGCGCGTGGGGTGGCAAAGGATTAAGGCTCAACCTTTTCCTCTGCCAAAAAATCCCTCAATACACTGTTTACTGTCGCAGATTATTGAAGAAAGTTTTGTCATAACATTTCTAATTGATTGCCGTTTAATTGCTTTCTGTTTGCTCAAAGGAAAAAGGCATAGTGTTGCTATTTACAATTGAAGCACTGTTTAAATTAGGGATTTAAAGCAACCCAACAAGGACGAAGAGACTCATTTTTGGTGGGCCCAGCTTGGCTCGGAAAAGTTTGGCGCTTTCCTGAATTATTGTGTTGAATTTAAATTTGCGACAACAACTGCGTAAAAGGGAAATCAGATTTAGTTTGGTTTTTTCTTTATGTGTTTGTGTTTTATTTTTTGTTTGCTTAAGTTGAACTTAGACGAGGAAAATGAAACAGGAATTCCAGTTCCAGTATTGTATTGCTATGAGGTAAAGGACTAAGTTATGGAGCGACAAAGTTTTGTGATGAACATGCCAACGAAATATGTAAATATTTTTTGGAAAAAAATGGCTTAATTTTTCAGTGATTGCAGAGAAAAGGACGCAGTGATGAAAGCCTATTCAACAACTGGGTTTGTTAATAAAATAAATAAAAGACCGGTAGGAGGTTTGATGGAAGAAATATTGCCCATTTATCATAAACTCTTTAGTTCTATGAAATTCTTAGGCTCATAGAAGGTGAATATAATAATAATTATTAAAAAAATGATTTTGAAAGCTATTTTTCCTGACTTTTGTGTCAAACAAACTAATCTATAGAAGAGCCTTAAAAGACATCTAATTTTGATTTTTTTAAATTTTTATCAAGTTGTATACTTTTTTCTTATATTATTATTATTTTTAGCTAAAAACACTAACCAGCTTGTATAACAAGTGTACATGGAAAAAATTATCGAACTCATATATAAAAAAATTAGTGCTGGGAAGAAAAACTCAATATATGAAAAAACGTCTGAGCAAGAGCAAGATATGAGACAACAGGTTAACATAACTAACCATTCTCATCTCCAAACTTTTCCTTAAATTATACACTATATCAAAAAAAAACACACTTCCATTTGACTCTTTAAGAAAATCCTGTTTTTTGTTAGCAAATTTGAATGATTTGTTCACATTTTTTATGTTTGTATATTATTATAAGATCTTTCAGAAACAAAATAAAACTAGAAAGCTACTCCAAATCTTATTAAAAACATAAGTTCAAAAGATAAAAGAAGCAAATAGATAAATCAAACAATTGCTCGTACAGAAGTTATTTGCTTCAATTTCTTTAAGATTAGTAGTAGTTTGCCAACATTTAGCCTTAATTATATCTCCAAGACGGTTTTTAATTGATAACACAAGCTTTGAGGTAAGTTCTGCTGGTATTTTGATCCATTCCTTCAAAATTACAGTTTTGAGGTCACTTTTTCTGGTTATGTCAGTTTTTCGAAATCTTTTTTCCAAAATATCCCACTGGTGCTCATGGGGTAGTGGTCTGGAGACTGTGGAGGATGAGGCAACTAATGCATCTATTAATCTTCCTAAGAAAGACTTTGAAATATATAAAGCGAATTGAGTACGCTAAATTTTATTGAGTGAAATAATTTAAAAGCCATTTTAGTTCTTTAAGAAATGTACAAAAACATGATTTTTTTTCAAAATTGTAGGAACGGTTTTTTCTTAACAACTTTTTTTCAAAAAATTAAATAAAATAATTCAAGAATACAAACTTAAGCACAAAAAAACATACATTTAAAAACAAAGTGAAAAAAAAATTCACCCGTTTTCAAAATATTGATTAAAAAAAAAAAAAAATTTTTTAAGTACAAAAAAAAGTTTTCGATAAAAAATTAATGCGAAATTACTGAGACTAACTATATCTTTTTGAATATCAATTTTGATAGTAATCACATCATCAGTTTTCGAGAAAATCGAAGAAAAAAAACCTGTCCTATGGGGGGAACCGTTATTAACCCAACATATTAATTTTTTTTTCACCAAAATATAATGCTTACCTACAGTAACACTGATTTTTTTTTCATAAAAACTCTTGGAGCCGTTTTCGAGAAAAATAAGCTTTTACATAACGTTTATATGACAGGTACCGTTAGTTTTTTAGCTAAAAAAAATATATATATAATGTGAATGTCAAAATATCCTTAAGTTCTAAATTTGAAGACGATTGGCCCAACCGTTTAGGCCACAGCCCAAAATACATCCGTACAGACAGACAGACGGACATAATTTTGCCAGTTTCTCCATTAGCGTAATGTCATGTTTGATTGTTATCTCAATTTTTTTTGCACGAATGCATAACTTGCATTATAGTACCTATAATCGCAAGTAAAAAATGTTTAATAGTATACAATATAAAAAATTGGATAGGTTTCTATATATAATAATTCAAAACTCAAGTTTGTACCCATGAACCATACAATTTTTTTTTTTTTTATAAAATGTTATTTCAGTTGATGAGAAGCACGAAGAACAAATAAATAATCGTTTGTCATATAAAAATTGTATATTACACAGTTTTCTTGGGAATTTTTTTCCAATGTTATATTACATTAATTAATATATTAAACAGGGTGACAGATTTTGTTGTCATTTTCAGATATTCGTGATTGATCGTATACTTAAGACTTGAAAACGTTTGGACTAAATTGGATACTTCCTTCTGCGGATTTGTTCGTTGATGAAAATAAAATTCGGAAATTTCTCACCATGTGGCGCTGTAGGTGCACATTTTCGGTTTTCAATTCAATTCAAAATTTTTATTCAAATACCGATTTTGATGGGATTTTTACAGGCAGATAGCCAGTTATGTAAAGAGCGACTTATGCAATTTTAATAACTTCTAGGTGGTGCCTGATCGCTTTATTCAAAAATTCATATATGTGGTCCGATTTAATTCAATATCACACAGAATAATAATATTTATAACATTCAATATCACACAGAATAATAATATTTATAACATTCAAATAAAAATATTAATTAAAAGAAATACTGCAAAATGTTGACCCGATAAGTGGAAATGAGGTGGATATATAAACGAAAATGTATTTATTATTATATAATTATATTATGTATTAACAGGATTACGTTAGTGGTGTTTAGTTACTGTTGGGCCCCATATGTGGCGCTGTTGTCCGGAACACGTATGGTGTACCCGACCAACGATTGGTGGGTCAGCTAGTAAATAAACAAGAAATAATACATTCATTTCTTTATCGGGTTAAAACAACAAGTAAATATATTCTTTGGTAAAAAGTTCGTCATCAGCCATCCCCTGGCAAAAAAGAAGATGTAATTAACACCAAACCAATCCATTTATTTAAATAACGACAAAGTCTTTGTTTAAAATTAAGCATTCTAATTAAAATGTCCTCGCAAACAAATTCCTTAGTTCCTCCGCACCATCTTTTAAATTTAACTAAATATTCGCACGGATGTCCCATCGTCCTACAGTCTTCCTTAATTACACTCAACAATAGGCTTGAACTTTCCAAAAGCCAACCAAAGGCGCCAACACAAGCAGACCACAAAATCCACAGAAATATTAATTACCAAAGCTGTTCATAACCTTAAGTCGCTTAATTGCAGTGTATTTCATTTCCGATGTCACAGCTACACCTAATTGTAATGGCCACACAATAAAGACCTAACTAACTGTCGCACCATATTTTAGGTCGGTTCCTTGCTCTTCCTTGTTGTGGATTGGACTGGGGGTGAAGGATGTCTTCATCCCCCTTGGCCAAGCGGAGGGAAGTGTCCTGCACAAATAGAACGGTAGGACGGAGAAGCTACCTAAATTATTATTTTATTTAGACAGAGGTGCAGAACATAGCGAATTCCATAGCTTTTTTGGCACGGAGCCAGTATTAAAGGACTGGGCCTGCTCCCAGTCCAGGCCTGTGTTCTGTTAAAATGTTTAACTTTTGATGCAATTAGTAAAGTGGTGATACAAGTTAAAGCGTTAACACAATTCTTCTCAGAGTCTTTCAAGGGTGGAGGAAGCTGTTTTTTTTTTCTTTTTTTCATTGGGCAGAGTTATGTGTGCCGTGGTCATATGTAGGTACTCCTTCATACTGGAACTGGTGACATTCAACCTCCCGGCAGGGGTCAATGGAGAAATAATCTTCGTCCAATTAATGGAAATTTTCTCGCAACTTTGGATCGTGTTTAATTATGCCATTTAAGGAATGAAGCATTTCTGTTGGGTCATTGTAGGAGGAGATAATTGAATTCTGATCAGTTGAGTAAACCAATAACTTTTTTCGTGTATTTAAATTCTAGGATTGTGGATGACTTAATTCAATTAACCAATATTTTAAGGAAGTCTGAACTTCACTTTTTTGTGAACTATTCCATCAAAAGAAAAAAAGATTGTTTCGGGCTGAAAAGAGACAACCTAGCGTTTAAATATTTCATAGGATACTTACTTTTAATTCGTATGTAATTTGCATGCATTTTTTATCCTTGGCAGGAATTTTTCAGGCAATATAAAGGGTGTTTTTTTTAGACGTGTGGTTTTTAATCTGGCAATACTTTTTTCGTAGTTGGTCTTTTTGACAGCTTAGTTTGGTTTTCCATTTTATAATGAATAGACTTACTTCTGAACAACGTTTGCAAATTGTGCAAATTTATTACCAAAATAATGGTTGGTTTCGGTGGAGCAGAGTACTAAGGAAGACCCGAATGAGTCCATCCGCCATCGCGTGCAAAAATTGGAGCTATGCCCTTCCACTTTATGGAAGATTTTGCGGGCTTACAAAATCCAACTCGTGCAAGAATTAAAGCCGAACGACCATCAAGCGCGTCGCACGTTCGGTGAATGGGCCCAAAACGAAATGGCCACCGATTCGGATTTTCAGAAAATTGGGTCTCTTGGCTGTCGTTCAAGCTAAACATAACTCTCATGTCAGGGTCCATGAATGGCACTTGCATAGAAGAAACACAAAAACTTTCAGTACTAGATATGGACCTACATACATTATGTCAACGTCGATCTCCGTTGGAACGACCATATAATGTGTCTTCCAGTAGGGTTTTCCCAACTCTGACAATTTATAGCGGCCATCCTGTTGAAGCTACATCTGCCAAATTGAATGTCATTTATTGAATCTGTTTTGTCAAATCACCATTGAAGGATATAGCGTTCAAAACCCATGCAAATAATAAAATTGTTTTATCAAAATGGGTTTTCTGTTCAGGGAACGTTCCGCACGTTTCGCTCATTGTACGTTCGCCATAATCGTCCTATGATTTCTGGATGAATGAGTACGTGAAAAAGTCATCACCGTCAACCGCGAGCGCTATAGGTCGATTATTACCTATTACTTGTTGTTATATTATTTGGCCTGAGTTGGTGTCAACAGGACGGCGCCACGTGCCACACAACTCATGCCTCACTGAACATTCTGCACGAGCGATTTGAGGGCAAGGTCATCTCACGTGGAGGTGATGTGAAATGGCCACCACTCCTTTTCAGAAAACCCTCGCGATCGAAAAACTGACCTGTTCTGTCTGTCATGTTGGTCTCTTTCTATAGGCTTCCGGTAGAAAACGTGAGTTATTACAAAATTTATGTTTTTTGTTTAAGGCTTTCTAGATTGTTGCACCACAGCCACCACAAAACTCTCAGAAATCGGTCGACCGCTTATTTAGGAGGCAGCTAATTTGTTTCTCTGCTAACCCGTGCACCTAATATGGCCTTGGTTTGTTTTGGTTTATTTTTATACAGTTACTAAAGATATGGAAGTCCCACCAGTTAGCCCAGTTTCAGGAAAAGCGTCGTGGTGATAGAATTTTAGCCCAGTTTCAGGAAAAGCGTCGTGGTGATAGAATTTTTAATTTCTCATACTTATTCGCAGTAATTACATTAGTTGTTGACTATACATCTTTTAATAAATGTATCAGACGTCAGATCACCTTCAATATGTGCTTTAGTATCCAAAATTTTGAACATATTCTAATCCAGAAATCACAATTGAAAAACTGGGAAATTTTATTTCAAATTGACAAATTTGGTTCACATCGTAGGTACGTTCAAAGTTGCCAAGTCCCAATTAAAAAAAAAAAACTTAAAACAATTCTGCCCTATAAAAACGTGTATATTTCAAGGAAAATAAAACCCCAAAATGTAAGTAGTGGTTAAGCGGTTTTGACTCAAAATACAGATATCATACTAAGGTGTTTGAAAAGAAAAAATACGACTTCAATTAAGTAACTATTTAAGAGCTTACACTTTACTTCTATTACAACTAATTGTTCTGTTTTTTTTTTTAATTCAAAAACATGAAACTTTTACTAAAAAAGCTTTCGAAGAGCAAAAGGGATCCAGCCAACGTCATCATCAGTGTAATTTAAGAAATATTGTTCTTTTTAATTAGACTCCGCAGAGACAATTTAAATTTTGTAAACATACTTCTGACACCTATAATATGCTTTTGTTTTCCCAAACAACTCAGTGCAAATGCAGTCATCCTTCTTACTACTTTGCCCTCAGGCAAATGGTAAAAGTGGCACAAGTTCTAGGACGAACAATACCGACGCCGACAATACACACTGCACTTGCTAGGAGTCTGGTTGTCTATCCTTGAACAGATTCTACTGGTTGTTTGTCTTTCATTTGTCTCTCAAAACTCCTGCACTTAGATTTATAAGTATACACATGTAAACTCGTGTCATGTCGCCTTTGTTGAAGTGTCCCTTTGTCGTTGAGGGTCGTAAGTTAATGGGTGCACAAGACATGCACTCAAAATATCAAATAATATTTTCCTAAAACGTATCTGGGATAGATGGCTTATATGGTATTATACGTGCAATCCTTAGAACTGGATGAATGGGTGATGACCTGTTCCTGGTAAACTGAGGCTTGTCTCTGAAATTAAATACCAAAAATTCCACAAGCTCACAAACACGTCCAATTGTTGTCAACTACAAAGGCATATTATAAATTAGTAATTTGGAATGCAAGAAGACTTATGATGCAGCGTAGGCCGGATATGGAATATTTTGAACTAGAATAACAAAAATCCGAATGCATTTGTGGCAAAGTTTTTGTTAGAATGTGTCCTTGGAAGTAATTTGATTAAATACCACAAACAATACTGCAGAATGCTACATGACGTTCTGTGGAAGAGATAATGTCAAATCTCTGCTAGATGGACAGCAATCCAATTAATGGAATTGTTTTCAGAAGGTAAGGAGCAACATTCTTAGAAATATTAGTTAAAGTCGTAGAAAATTTATTTGCAAAATATTTGATAAGAAATTTAAAATTGTAGTTCAACTATTTGATATATTCTTAGAAGAAATTATCTCTGTGTTCTGATTTATGTATGTATATTAAGTCCATCTGCCTCCAGGAGTTTTCACTGTAGTTCGTTGAAAATTTGCTAAAATAATATGATTTAAAAATAATAAAGGAATTTATTAATTAAATTATTTTGAAAAGACAAAGTCAACTCTATTTTATTTTTTATTTTACAATATACTGGACAAGAAAAATGTACCAGGCCTAAAACTGGATACCTTAAAACTGAGATATGATATTACTTTAATTCAAACGCATTTACAAAGTCATAAATAAAGTTTCTATCATTAGTTATTACTAATACAGCTGAATTATCGTTAGTATTGGTCAAGATAAGCCAAAGAGCCTTTTTTCCTATTATTTTTACTTGCTGCGGACTTTTTCATCACTTTTTTATCACAAAATCTGTGCATTTTATGCATAACTGTTATTAATTTTTATTTTTTAATTGTTACATTCATTCAAACAAAAAATTTGGTTGTGAGTAAAGTCGGTTTACAATCGATAATTTTACGTATTAATGTCATAAGACAACATTGATGACACCAACACCAACATACAGCCCGTTAACTCATACCAATATACAATTCCACTTCCTCCACTCCATGCACACGTCATTATACTTTTTGTTATTTCATGGCATTTCATTTCGACGATGATCAACCAAACCACCACGAAAACAACCTCAAAGCATATTCAACAAATTGTATGCAGTTTACGTACATATATACAAAGACTCCACCTAACAATAATAAAATGCTAGATTTACAAAAAGGTTGTTGCATTAAATACAAAATACAAGCCACCTGTTGCAATACGTACAAAGTCTCGTGTACGTTTAACAAAAAAAAATCTAGTACTAAATCTACTACTAAGTACCAGTACCAAGAAATACAATACCAAAAAATTCTAGTACTAAGTACTAAGAATCTAGTACCAAATTACTATTGTACCAACAACCTAGTACCAATCGGCACCAGATTTATTTTTTGGGAAATTATCCGCAGCGAAGCAAGATTTTACACACACTACAAAAACAACAACCAGCTGCCGAAAAAAGTAGATGTTGAATTTGGCTGCGGGATGCATTTTCGACACAAGAATATTTAATTCACAATAGACATGATATAAGACTTGTATCATGCTACAGATACTATATTTCCATAGATATTGCATGCTACATTGTTTAAGAAGGAAGGTAGCATTTGTTGGAATCTATAGATACACATTTATTTGTTGGGATTCGAATGCCAATGCAACCATTGTTCGTGCTCGATCCTCTTTTTTGTTGTATCTTGTGTGTAAATATTTTTTAGACTCACTGGCCGACGGTCTTTGTTGAATGATCGTTTTATGTTGCATTGTTTCAGAAGTTTGAAAGGTTGGACTGGAACATAAGACAACGGGCGGCTGCCTTTGCGCGGCTGCCTATACGTTTTTTTGGAAAGCTGGCCATAGCTTTCCCAAAAAACACGGCTAATGCCATCTGTTGGAATACGTACAAAGTCGCTTGTACATTTATGAAATCTTCTTTCAGTTGCTATAAAAAGTATTCAATACACAAAACACACATTGTGCTTAGGCCTTTCCGAGAAAAGCAAAAAGTAAAGTGAGCATGAGTCATGTTATTTCGTATGCGTATGTGTAGTGTGCCATCGATTTATAAGACGTTATCACGTCAAAATATTAAAACGTTATGTTTATCACGCATTTTCTGGAGAAAATGGAACCCAAAGTCTAAAAATTAGCATGGGCAAAAAAAAGGGGACAGGCAAAAACTGGAACTTTTACCTAATTTGATTGCGAAAATTTCCGTAAGTAAGTTGGGGGAAAAAAGTTGCTGCAAGAAGAAATGTATGTTTATTATACATATGTATGTAATTTTTATAAGTTCTAAAGCAAAAAACAAGGAAACAAGAAACAGTTTAAAGTCCTCCTACGCAAAGATAAACATTAGTAAAAAAATTTAGAAAACGTCAAATCAAAAAGTTCGATAAGTGTCGTGGCGGCCCCAGCCTCTAGTAGTACACATAAGTCCCGGATTTGGAAGAAGGAATCATTCGACTTTATGCAATCAATGAATCGGTGGGAGTGCATTTCCATAAAACTTTAATATTGTACGACGCTTTTTGTTATTTCAAAACTTCTCAAAAAATTGAAGTATTTCTGAAATCACTTCCTTTTAAGACGCAAAAACAGAATTTTTTTATTTAAACTAACAAATTTGGTGCTGTCAAAATGACTTCGAAAATGATTAAAACATTTATAAATTGGTATAAATTGTTTCGTGGGGAAAAAAAGTTGGTGGGAGATTCACGATGGGAAACTTCTCTTCCGGGGTAATATTTTTTTTCCTTTCAGGGAAAAAAGTTTCCAATAAAATGGCGATAGGGCTGAATATTCAATGAGATTTTTCGAATAAAAAATCACACTTCATATCATCCTTTTTACACCTACTCTTTCCCAACTTCAAGGTATTATAAATTATTGAGGACATATTAGTGAATTTGTATAAATTTTCCTGAAAAAGAAAACTATTCCATTAAAACTAATAACTATCATTTTTTGGAAATTATATGTTGCGTACTTCATATCGAAATAGGTGGCGCTACAATCCAGGGTAGATTTGGGACCAAAAATAACTTACAGAATTTTTCTTTTGAACAACTTAAAGCGTCCCCATTCACTTTTGACCATGTCCATGCCTCAGCACCATACAACAGGACAGGGTCGAGGAGGGTGTTATAAAGGAACAATTTAGTTGCCCCAAATTAGGGTTTTGCTATTCAATTTCCTTCTTAGCCCGAATAAGCCAACGATCGGCAAAAGTTAATTTTCGTTTCATCTCAGCGCTGGTCTAAGCATTTCAAAATCAAAACTTCTTGCTTGAGTTAGCTTCCAACAAAGAACCCTCACGCTTTTTGCCTAAAGCAGTTACCATAATCAAAATCGCAGTTTTTCATCTCTGCCTTATAGCAAACCAGGGAATCCGTTAATTGTTCAGCTGCAAGATATGTGTTAATTTAAGCTTTTCAGTAATTAGTTCATTTAACGTTAGGTGGCGCTGTTTTTAATCTTAAAAAACGGTGAAACAATAATTTTATAAATCCGCCAAAATAAGAACCAAACAAAAGTGTCGAAGATTCACTTTTTCGTCATCATGCAGAACTTCATTATAGCTCTGAACGCCTATATGTCGGAACTCATGTATAGGTATAAAGAAGACTAACACGCATTCACTGGCTTAATCTAGAGACTTTTACTAATCGATAAATCGTTTTATTGGGTCATTACGAATATAATTTACATAAGTTTGCAGACTATGTTTGCATCTAGTGACAAATAAGTAGTTTGCAGACATATGCCTTCATGTATCTGACATTGACAAACATGCATGTAATTTTGGTGAGAGGTTCCTTAAGGATGCCCTACCCACATCCCTTTGTGGTGGTCAACTTCTTGATAAAAGACAAATACAGTATCTCTGGGATGTGTGCATAAACTAAACAAAATATAGATCATCATCACATCACTGCTACGAAGCTATTCAATCCAAGATGGTCGAAAGGAATAAATGACAAGGACTTCAAAAAGTTCCTTCCACTACTCTGCATTCCGTCTATCGGATGACTGGAGATGCTTTTTCAATATGGCACACGTGATGGGTTGGCGAATATGGGTGAGCTCACAAGTGTTCCTAACTCAAAGGCGAAACACGAGCAGTTCCGATTCCAAGTCGAAGTCCCAATGACATGATATTTGATGTATAAATAATGGGACGAGGGGGTTGTGCCAGGGTGTCACAAATGAGTATACCCATTTCCCGCTGATGACGGATGGTGAATAATTTATGGAGGAAATAGGCGGACAAACATGTAATCGGAATGAGATTATTCCGTGCTTTTTGCTTGGTTGGCACAAAAGAAGTCTGAGTTCAATCGATCTGTCATTTTGTGACCACATTGATTGACATGGATTATTTTATTGATAGTTGGGTGGAACCAATGTTATTCCTCCAAAATAAAAATAGGCAGGTTTCGTAACGAAAGTTATTCTATTCGAAGTTTGTTTGTTCTATATATACATAGAGTGGGTTTTTCTTTTGGGGATTGGGGGACAGTTATTGTGTATTTGGATATTGGAAATGACAATCAAATAATCATTGTCATTGATCAACCTACCAAATAGCAAAAGGTGAACGACACGAAAATTATTTCAATAAAGGGTATTGTTCACTTAGTGATAAATTAATGGTCAATATTTATTTGAATTCTATTATTCAAGGTTTTTTGTATCTCTGATTGTAATTAATGAAATGGGTTTAACAATGTTGGGCATTTGTACACGTGGACCATAGAGCACTGGCAATTAGCGCACATACATTTTTGAGTTCTAAAAGTATTAAAAAGGTTAAAGCAGATTCTCAAAAAATGAATCAAACTTTATGAAAGAATGTCATTAGTCGCTGAAAGTATTAGGGAAAAGATTCAATGATTACAAAATTCAAGAGCTTCCGTAGCCCATAGGAGTCTGTGAATTATATGCTCTCTAGACCAACCTTATTTTGTTTGCAGGGAATTCATCCGTATCCGAAGCTTGTGGTGGCTTCCAAACTAACTGTTCTGTACCGACGGCAAAATCGACAAAGTGGAGGCTGAACTCTCACGGCCATACTAGGGCTAGACTATAGGCTCGTTCTTTCAAAAGTTCATCCAGTTACTCGCCCACGATATTGAAATTACGGAAGAACACAGCGTGATATCTGTAGAGCTTTTCTGTGTATTGAGACGGAAGGAGTGACAGGTTTATAGTCTGTCACTTAAAAACTGTCAGTACAGGGATGTTTGTCTTTCATTCGCACTCTTTTATTTTCCATTAAGCTACTGTTCTAACAAAAGCTCTCATAGGGTTACCGTAGTAAGCGTTTTAAAATGAAAGAACAATATATATATGGTGTTAGCTATCTCCTTTTTAAATGCAATTATAGGCACTATAATGCAAGCTATGCATTCGTGCAAAAAAAAATTATTTTTGAGAAAAAATCAAACATGACATTACGATGATAGAGGAATGTATTTGAGTTACTGGTAAAATTCTGTCCATCTGTCTGTCTGAACGGAATTATTTTGGACTGTAGCTTAAGCGGTTGGGCCAATCGTCTTCAAATTTTGAATTTTAGGTTATTCTGAAATTCTACAGAGTAGTTTTTTCAATTTTTTTTAGCTCAAAAATTAACGGTACCTGTCATATAACCGTTTTGTAAAAGCTTTTTTTCGAAAACGGCTCAAAGAATTTTTATGAACAAAAATCAGTGTACTATTGTAAGTATGCATTATATTTTGAAGAAAAAAAAAATTCATAGGGTGGGCTAAAAACCGGGTTTTTTCGACTTTCTCGAAGATTGGTGATCCGATTACTATCAAAATTGATATTCAAGAAGATGTAGGTAGCCTTAGTAATTTCGCATTTTTAATAGTTTTTTTTTTATTTTTTTTGAAAAATCAATATTTTTAAAGCGGGTGATTAAATTGCACGACTGGATCGCTCGTACTTGCTCTTATGTGCGGTCACAGCGTGGAATAAAATTTGAAAAATATTAAGGGAACTTCAAAGATTATATTCGATTTTTCTGACTTTTGATTGTTTTTAAAAAGTACGTAAAATAGTCTTCAGCGGAAAAATTTAAAAGCCATTTTATTTCTTTAAAAAATGTGAAAAATGTGATTTTTTTTCAATATCGTTAGAGCCGTTTTAAAATAAAACGGTTTTTTTTAACAACTTTTTTTTTAAAATTGAAAAAAATTATTCAAGAATACAAACTTAAGCACAAAAATAACGTATATTTAAAAACAAAATTTTAAAAAAAATTTTTTTCAAAATATTGATTTTCCAAAAAATTTTTTTTTAAAAATTATTAAAAATACAAAAAAAATATTTATGCAAAATTACTCAGGCTGCCTACATAATCTTGAATATCAATTTTGATTGTAATCGGATCAACAGTTTTCGAAAAAGTCGAAGAAAAAAACGGGTCCTATGGGAGGTACCGTTTTTAGCCCGCCATATTAATTTTTTTTCACCAAAATATAATGCATTTTTTTTATAAAAATTCTTGGAGTTTCGAGAAAAAATAAGCTTTTACATAACGGTTATATGACAGGTACCGTTAATTTTTGAGTTAAGAAAAATTGAAAAAGTCCTCTGTAGAATGTTAAAAGAACCTGAAGTTCAAAATTTGAAGACGATTGCCCCAACCGTTTAGGCTGCAGTTCAAAATACATCCGTACAGACAGACAGACAGACATACGGACAGAATTTTTCCAGTAACTTAAATATGTTTTTCTATCATCGTAATGTCATGTTTGATTGTTATTTCAAAATTTTTAATCTGCACGAATGCATAACTTGTATTATAGTACTTATAATCGCAAGTAAAAATGGGCATGACTGGATCGCATGTACTTGCTCTTGCTCTTTAAAGGAAACTAATAATATGTACGTATAAAAAGAACACGCCCTGAACAAAATAAAAGTGTCAAAACCATTACATTTAACGATTTTTAGTAAAAATAAAGTACGCCAATACACGTCTTATATAATTACGGATTTAAAAATTTATTTATATAAAATCCTGTTTTTTACTGTTAGTTTTTTGATATTTTTTTTAAGATTATATTAAACAGTTTCTTAGAGTTTATTAATATACAGCTAATCGTAAAACTTTAACTAAAATATGTTGGTTAGTTTAAAAAAATATTGAATTTTCAAAAAAATAAATTTCAAAAATTAATTATAAATAGAAAAAAGAGTTATTCAATTTTTTTTTTATGCAGAAATGTTTGGTTGTTTAGGTCTTTTTAGATTTTTTTATAGAAATCAAATCAGCCGTTACCGATAAAGTCGAAAATTAAGAAAAAAAAACATTATATAAAAAGTACCGTTAATAGACTTTTCCGGTAAATTTGATTTTAATAAGATAATAGCAAATAGCTACAAAAAATCCTAAAAAATGTCATTAGAATCGTTGGAGCCGTTTTCGATAAAAATAAGCTTTTCTGTAACGGTCATATGACATTTCTTGCCGCAAATTTTCTTATGCTTCTCCATGATCGTATTGTTCTGTTTGATTGTTATCTCGATTTTTTTTATAATCGCGAATCCCAAACTTGCCTTATATTACCTATAATCCCAAGTAAATATTTTGTCACACTTATCGAAATCGTCTATTTTTCTTTTGAGGCCAGACCAAATGTTTTTGTTTATGGTTATTTGTGGCTTTTGACGTTATTTTCGTTGAGAAATCTGTACACTGTTATTTTAGACACAAAAAAATGTATGCTATACCTGCTTCAAAGTTTCGGTTTTATTTTGAAGGCACTTATACATATTTTTCGTCGCCTCTTTTTTTTGTTAGTTAGGTCTTTTGATGATTTTAACGTCATTTCAAACTAGATGAAAAAGCACAATGTCGCAAAATTAAAAAAAAAATACACATCTTAAAAATGGAGTTATATTTACAAAACTTCAACTCAAAATACTTTACTTCACATTAAATTCGCCATACAAACTCTAAAAAAATGCCAAATCTACGTAAATAACTTCGTATATTTTAGTAAATGCATTTTAACGGATTTCCCACAAATAAAAAAATGTTAAATACCACAAAACAATCCGCGATGGCACCCATCATATTAAAAGCTTTAATATCAAAAGTTCCTCAACATAAACCCAAGGAACAAGAAAAAAACGGAACGAGTTTCGAAATTGACAAAGGCAACTCTGAATCTGTATAGGTATGTTATTACTTAATGGGGCTTGAAAATCGAATGCAATTTGCGCGTGCTCAAACTGTGTAGGTCGTTTTGGAAATTATTTCGGATCGAATCGAAAATTCATTGGAGAGTGAAATTTGTTTACAGGAGATATCTTCAAACTCAGTATGGTACAAATATATGGCAAGCTATTGATTTTCAAAAGGCTTTCTCATTAAACCTGTCTTCGACAAAAATCATGATAGAACTGTACAACTGACACAGACCATAGATCAACCCCAAGGAGTAAAAGTCCAACGTGTCAGATGGCTGGGTTATATGGAGCGGATGGTCATCAATGCTCCGGTACGGAAAATCTTCGATTCCACCCTGAGAGACGGGCGGCACGACGCAGTAGAGGAAGACCGAGACTTGCACAACTATTTTGCTCTAAATATCTGAAACAGTTGTTTAAAATCCTTTTCACTGACATCTTTTTCTAATACTTTTTTCAATTTTTAAAAATTGCAATTATTAAGGCCAACAAATGTTAATAAGCAAACGTTTTTCGGCTTGCTTTTTAAACCCCTATATATCTCACTGCAACAGATCTAACTATTCGATGTTATTCTCGATATCAATCTGTTGTAACTATATCAAAAAAAAAATCTATAACGAAGCACGCATAAAACCTTTACCAAGGGGTGTTTTAGTTTAAATACAAAATGTTATCCATGTTACCCAACAACACTTATTCCATTGAGGTGCAGATTGCGGAAAATTGCATTTTTCAAGGTTCCTGCATTCAATGTTGAAAAAAAATCTATAAATATGCATCTGAAATAATTGCAATTTTTTTCCCTACAAGCTGGCTCTTGGCACATTCCCTATTTTTATAGAGTAACAAAACGATAAAGGCCGAGCAACAGAAGTTCAACCGTATGCTGCATCAACAGCCACAGGAAATCGCAGAAACTTCCTTCAATGTTTTTCAATAATTTTTTTTTGTTGAGCTAACTTTATTTCGTTTTGGAATTTTCAACTATTTTAACTGCCTCCTGCCTCCATCCTATAGCTACCCAGTTCCAAATTCGTATGTGCTGCATCATAAGGAACTGTTGAATCGAGTTCCACTCTACCTCACCGACAATGGACGATACTAATGAACAAAAATAAAAAAAGGAAATTTCTACGGTTCTCAATTTTTCGCATCTCACATTTCAAATACGAACATAAACATTTTTCCCTCCCTACAACATCTCATTGTTAGTACAACTTCAATTTGGAATAAAAGAGGCATTTCTGGTGAAGTCCTAGAGGCCTCGTAAATGCTGAAATGTTAATTATATTTTAACAAAAAGACAGAATGCTGTGCATATTTTTTTCGGTTTCGTTCAGAACTCATGCAATACTTAAATAAAATTGTTTTTTTTTTTTTTATATAATTTAAACGACCTTGCTTGGTGGGAATGATAAGAAAAAATAAAACTGAATGGGTAAGATTTACTGGAAGTGAATCCTTGATGGAGTTGTATAGTCTACCTTGAGCTTGATAATACCTTCTTCTCAAGGATGTGCTGAAAAAAAAGTAAATCGTAAACGAAGCGATGCGATGTGATGTGTCGACCTTCGTTTCGCAAATAAAATATCAACAACAATGCAGCTTAATTAATTTATTATCCTGCCGAGCGAAGAAGGAGGCAAATGAAACATGGCAGTAAAGAATTAAGTTTAATTGTTTTGGAGAGGAATGTGTTGGGGATGGATGATGGACCTTGCCATGGATGAAATAGGTGAAATAAAAATTAAGAAAAACTTGCGATGGAAAGGTTATTATATATTTGGGGAAGTTTATTTGAACATTTTTAAAGAGTTAATAAGTGTAAGTGCAAGTGGTGGTGTTCGTTGGAAAGTCCTTTCTGGGCTTTAGCAGTTATAAGACAAGACAGTATACAATTAATTCATATTGTGATGTGACAACAAGTTTAGTTATTCGGAGGATACATTTTGTAAATTAACGCCATCTGTTGGATGCATTGTGTACAACAACCAACATTCATTGTGTACAACGACCATGCGCCTAAAAGTATGCTACATATTTGCAACATGTTGTTAACTGAGTACTAAATCGAACTTGAAGTACTAATTCGAGACTCGAATTAGTACCGAAAGCTTAGATTGTGCCAGAACCAGACAGAAGCTTCCAGAAGCTTGTAAACTTGTATAAATACAAGAGTAGATTGCATTGAAAGTTCAGTTTATTTTCGAAAGTGGAATTGTTAACAACTGGAAGCGTTAGTAAAAAGTGATTGACTTGAGATTAAATAAAAAGTGTTGAATTATAAAAACGTATTTGAATTGTGAATAAGGGGAATAAGTTAAATTTGGTGTTATTTAAACTGAAAGACGTTGTGTTTCATAAAATAAAGAGATTTGTTGTATTATTTTGGAATTTTGATTGAGTTTTATTTGTCGAACCCCAGGCCAAAATATAACATTGGTGTCAGAAATTGGGGATAAAACTCAGTAAAGTGCTAAAAAATTCCATAGTGACATTTTCTAAAACAGTTTCGGTGACTCATTTAATTGTGAAAGTTGAATTTTCCAGAAACTATTGAACTGATTGTGCTATAAAACTGTGAATAGCGAGTATTTTTGTTAAAAATAGTGTTGGAAAAAGATCTTTCTAGAAGAGACATTAAAATAAAACTGACTGTGTTTTGAAAATAGTGTTTCAGTTACATAAAATGGGTCGCAAATTAGAACAATTGACAACAGCTGAGTTGAAAGAAGAATTGGAAAACGAAATCTTCAGACTTCGGGGCTGAAAAAGGAACTATTGCTCCGACTTCAGAATGCTATCACTCAGGATGGTGGAGACCCCGATACCATGTTGTTCGATGTTGAAGAACAAGGGAGAGAATGCAGAGTAAGTACAGCCGATGAAATGCCTGCTTTCATGAAGTTGCTTCTGTCGAAATTCGAAGAACAAAAGAACGTTCTCGAAGAACCAAAGAATGAACAGAAGAATTCGTTGGAAATTCTCCAGCAACAACTAAGCGACCAAAGGAACGTTCTCGAAAGTAAATTCGACGAACAAAAGAATTCATTAGAAACTCTCCAGAATCAACTAAGCGAAAGACTTCAAATAGTAGATCAGAAATTTGAAGCCAAAATAGAAAGCTTAGAAGAAAAGTTCGGAAAGCAAGTAGAAAGTGTACAACAACAGTACGAACACCTGGCTAAGAAGGTTGATTCTTTGAAAAAGCAGAAGGTTCGGGAATATTCGAGCGACGGTCCACGAAGAAAGGAAATGCAGCCCTGTCTTCGATGGTCAAACATCATGGCCAATTTATAAGAGGCAGTTTGAAGCTGCCGCCTTGACGAACAACTGGGACAACGAAGACAAATCAATTGCTCTTACGCTTGCGCTCAGAGGAACAGTTGCCGAATTGCTGCAGACGATTCCTGAAAACAAACATCATGATTATGATGCCATGGTCAAGGCAATCGAGATGAGGTTTGGCGACGACCACATGCAGCAAGTTTACCGAGTCCAGTTGCGCCGAAGGGTCCAGACAAGAGGTGAAATGCTACAACAATTGCAAGCTGACATCGAGCGTTTGGCCAATTTGTCTTATCCCAATACCAGCAGGGAAATCATAAACGAACTGGCAACCGATGCGTTCACTAATGCCATTGCAGATGGAAAACTACAAATGGCTGTGAGAATGGCAGGTAAGAAAACGCTCGCTGAGGCTTTAGCGTTTGCCCTGACAATGGAAGCAGCGGACCAAGCTTCGCAAGGTAGCCATCGCGTCAGGGAAATGGCTACGCTAGAGTGCTCATGTCAACGTGTCGACATTGAAAGACAAAACCCGAACACTGCTCGAGGTCAAATGAGATGCTGGAATTGCAACAAGCTAGGACACCTACAGCGACAATGCAGATCTCCACCTAGACAGGTAAGCTGCCCACATTGCGCAAGGAGGAGGCAGAATGACGAAGCACCTGGCAGGAATAACACTCACACTGCTGGACAAGCTTCTGATCAACAGCAGGCGGGAAACGCCTAAGAACCAACTTCGCGGGGCTGAAGTTGGTTGATGGAATCGACGCCCCCAGGACCATCATCCAAGTTTCGCAAACTACACGCTGCTGCAAGAGCTTGACAGTGGAGACAGTCATCAGAAACAGAAAATGTGTGGCCACTATCGACACGGGTGCCACAGCCTCCATAATCAGAAGAGACCTTGTTCAGACATCATGGCTACATAACACCAGCTGCTACACTCTGAAGACAGCTACGGGAGAAGCAGCAAAAGTATACGGGGAGGTATTTCTAAAGATACAACTGGCAGGGTTGACCTTCTCACATGCATTCTTGGTAGCCGACATATGCGACGAATGCATCATTGGAGTGGATTTTATGAAGGCACATGAGGCAATCATAGACCTTCGAATGCAAGTGTTAAGGTATCGAACCGTTGAGATCCCTATGGTATACGGAAACGAGAACGCTGTGAATCTTCGGGCGGTTATAAGCAGAGATGAAGTCCTACCACCTTCTTCAGAGACAGTTCTTTGGACGCGTTTGGAGGGTGATCCTGGGAACCACCGATTCTATTTCATAGAAGCAGATAATAAAGGGGACTTTCCAAGCTATATCGTTGGAAAGATTTTAGTGGAACCAAAGAAAAATATGGTTCCGGTAAGGCTGATGAATCCGAACAAACACTCCGTCAAGCTCAGACAAGGAGAGGTGCTTGGAAGATGCGTACCCATTGCAGCCATATCGAAAACATCTGGGAGTGAATCTGCGAGTCCTGTTTCTGCAACAAAATTGGCTGAGGTATGTAATGCTATCCTTGGAAACTGTGAGCTAAATCAGGAGCAGAAAACTATGGCCAAAAATCTCATTGGCGAGTTTGCTGATATATTTGCATCGCAGGATGGAGACTATGGTCGAACGCATCTAGTACAGCACCGAATAGACACCGGCGATAGCAGACCGATCCGACAATCTGCTAAAAGACTTCCATTGGCAAAACAGTCGGAAGTCGATGAGATGATATCAACCATGAAAAAAGAAGGTCTAATCGAAAACTCAAAAAGTCCGTGGGCATCACCCGTTGTACTAGTGAAAAAGAAGGACGGCAGCACTCGATTCTGCGTGGATTACCGGAGGCTCAACGATGTCACCAAGAAGGACAGCTACCCTTTGCCTCGAATAGATGACACCTTGGATATCCTTTCTGGAGCGAAATGGTTTTCCACCCTCGATCTGAAAAGTGGTTACTGGCAAGTACAGATCCATCCAGAAGACAAAGAAAAGACCGCTTTCACAACGGGTAATGGACTATGGTAGTTTACCGTTATGCCATTTGGCTTGTGTAACGCTCCAGCCACCTTTGAGCGTTTAATGGAACGTCTGACATGGAAAACCTGCCTGGTGTACTTGGATGACGTCATCGTTGTGGGAAAGACGTTCGCTGAACATCGCGACAACTTGAGGGAGGTGTTTACACGACTTCGAACTGCACATTTGAAACTAAATCCAAAGAAATGTGCTCTGTTCAAAGCTGAGGTGAAATATTTGGGACATGTGATATCATCAAATGGAGTAAACACTGACCCGGAGAAAATCGAAACCGTGAGAAATTGGCCAGTTCCCGAAGATAAACACCAGCTGAGGAGCTTTCTAGGTCTCGCCACTTATTACAGGAGGTTCGTCAAAGATTTTGCCGGAATCGCAAAGTGTCTGCACCAGCTAACTGAGAAGGGTAGACAATTTAAATGGTCAGGTGAGTGCGAAAGAAGCTTTCAACATCTAAAACAGCGACTTTGTGAGGCACCAATACTAGCTTACCCCACCCCTGGCAAAACATTTATTGTGGACGCGGATGCTAGTAACGTGGGTGTTGGAGCAGTTCTGTCGCAGATACACGATGGGCAAGAGAAAGTGGTAGCCTATTTCAGCAAAGTTCTGTCGCGACCAGAGAGAAACTACTGTGTAACCAGAGGGGAACTCCTTGCTCTGATACTGGCGACAAAACATTTCCATAAATATCTGTATGGACAGAGATTCATCCTGCGTACCGATCGCGCCGTTTAAAATGGTTGCTACAGTTCAAAAATCCTGAGGGGCAGGTAGCAAGATGGATCGAACGATTGCAGACTTACGACTTCGAACTACAGCATCGCAAAGGAAGACTGCACTGCAATGCGGACGCGCTTTCCCGCAGACCATGTGAGCCCAGTTGCAAACATTGTGCGCGAAAAGAGGAAAAGGATGAAGGTATATCTGTCCAGAGAATAAGAGCCGAACCTGTAGAGGGTTGGAGTGCCGAAGAAATTCGTAATGCACAAAAAGAAGACCCTGACATCGAGCCAATCCTTGCATGGAAGGAATCTATGGAGAAACCAAACGCAAGGGACATCTCCGATAGAAGTCCTACTTTAAAGGCATACTGGGCGCAGTGGGACTCTCTCCATGTGGAAGATGGTGTTTTTCGAAGAAGATGGGAAATGCCGGATGGAAGATCCTTCAAGATGCAGCTTGTGGCTACACGATCGAAAGTAGAGGAGATCCTACGAGAAATGCATGCTGGAATATCCGGTGGGCACTTGGGAATCAACAAAACACTGGAAAAGGTACGGGAACGCTTTTGTTGGCTAAGCGCGAGAAACGATGTAGAGAGCTGGTGTCGAAAGTGCACAACATGCGCAGCTAGCAAGGGACCCAAAGTCAAAACACGAGGTAAAATGCACCAGTACAAAGTGAGCACCCCGTTTGAAAGAATCGCCGTTGACATCACAGGCCCGTTCCCGGAAACTGAAAACGGTAGCCGTTACATCCTTGTTGTCATGGACTACTTCAGCAAGTGGCCGGAGGCTTTTGCGATACCCAATCAAGAAGCTAAGACCGTTGTCGAGCAGATAGTGGACCACTGGGTCTGTAGGTTCGGGGTGCCTATGGAATTGCATTCCGACCAAGGGCGAAACTTCGAGTCGAAGGTATTCCAGGAAGTATGCGCGTCACTCGGGTTAAAGAAAACAAGGACAACACCTCTTCATCCACAGTCTGATGGAATGGTAGAAAGATTTAACAAGACCTTGAAGGAACATCTGTCCAAAGTCGTGAACGAGAACCAACGGGATTGGGATCGGCGAATCCCTTTATTTCTTATGGCCTACCGGAATGCGGTTCATAGTACAACTGGATACACTCCATCCGAAATTCTATTTGGACGAACTGCCCGGCTTCCAAGTGAGCTAAGATTCGGTTTTCCTATTGAAGATCCAAAATGCGAAGAGGACTACGTGTTAGATCTTAGAGAAAGGATCAACGACATTCACCAGAGAACAAGAAACAACATAAAAATTGCGAGTGACCGCATGAAGACCAGATACGATGCGAGAGCAACAGCACCTGAATTCAATGAGGGAGATCTGGTATGGCTTTATAACCCACAGCAGAAAGGGAAAATCGCCCAAGCTTCAGCAGGACTGGGAAGGTCCCTACCAAATAGTTACGCGCATTAATGACTTCGTTTTCCGAATCCAACGAGGACCAAAAGCAAAAATGAAAATTGTCCATGTGGATCGACTGCATCGTAACCACGGAAACAATGATGATGTGCTTGTTCGGGACGAACAAAACTAAGAGGGGGACAATGTGATGTGACAACAAGTTTAGGTATTCGGAGGATACATTTTGTAAATTAACGCTATCTGTTGGATTCATTGTGTACAACAACCAACATTCATTGTGTACAACGACCATGCGCCTAAAAGTATGCTACATATTTACAACATGTTTTTAACTGAGTACTAAATGGAACTTGAAGTACTAATTCGAGACTCGAATTAGTACCGAAAGCTTAGATTGTGCCAGAACCAGACAGAAGCTTCCAGAAGCTTGTAAACTTGTATAAATACAAGAGTAGATTGCATTGAAAGTTCAGTTTATTTTCGAAAGTGGAATTGTTAACAACTGGAAGCTTTAGTAAAAAGTGATTGACTTGAGATTAAATAAAAAGTGTTGAATTATAAAAACGTATTTGAATTGTGAATAAGGAGAATAAGTTAAATTTGGTGTTATTTAAACTGAAAGACGTTGTGTTTCATAAAATAAAGAGATTTGTTGTATTATTTTGGATTTTGATTGAGTTTTATTTGTCGAACCCCAGGCCAAAATATAACAATATTTATGGTTGTCTGGAGCCAGTCCCTTTTGAGTAGAGCTTTTAGTTCAAAAATTTAGTATGAACAAGTGATACTTGTGGATAATAAAGACGATCACACAATCCTTAAAAAAAATATAACATTTAAATTTCCTTTTTTCAACAAAATATACTCTTTGATTTGGCCTTAACTCATTCTGCTTATATCGATCTCTTTGGTCAAAGGTATCTGGTCTTCTATCGGCCACCGAAGACTTTTGAAAAAATATACTTCAGTTGTCTTCATTTAGAAATTTCTAACGATTTCGATTACGTTTCTCCGGGTTCGAAATCTGAAATCGGATTTCATTTTATGTGTTTAGGTATAACAAACTTACCTACTTTACCTTCGATTGTACTGGATGCTTGCTTAATATTTTTCTCCAGCCGGCGCTGGATTAAGCTTTTTTCGGCCCTAGGCTTAAAAGTAAATGCTGTCCCCTATTTATATTTTCTTTTATATTATCAGATTTATTACATATAAAATAAAATGCACGACTGGGTCGCACGAACTTGTTCTTATGCTAGATAATTGCTTAGTGGGTGCATATGTACAGCTGCGTTGAAAATAATAGGAGTTCTTTTATAAAAAAATTCGAAGTTATTTCAAAAGCAATAAACTTAAAAATTTCTAAAAAAAAATTAAAAAGTAAGAATGCAAATTTATGCTGGAATATCTTAAAGTTCAGTTATCGTTTATTTCCACACATTTGATTATTAAGTGGGCCGAGGAAAACATTGCACAGACAAAAAGCGTGAGTTGATAAAAAAAACTGCTGTCTCATGCGAAATGGAATATACCATTAAAATGGGTTTTCCAGCAAGACAACGACCCGAAACATACGAGTAAGTTTGCTAAGGAATGGTTTCGGGTCAATGGGGTTGATGTTATGCAATGGCCAGCTCAATCGCCTGACCTTAATCCCATATGTAGTGATCCACTACATGTGACTCATCCCTTACTACTAGTATATCCATTTTCACTCCCAAGCCACCGCATAGAATTTCATATTGAAGATATTCTTTTTGTTGCGCAAACGATCCTCATGATCATCATATCCGGAAACCCATAGCACCGCCTAAACACTGCAATTAATTAATTGTCGCCTGTTGTCATCTGAAACCACTCCGCCAGATACACAACTATATGGGACAGTGCATGGCAAACGCAAAGGGAAAGCACGAGATTCATCAATATGTCATCACCCAAAATTCATTGATTCTTTACACTGCAATTGTCAATCGCTATTTTCGCTCGTTGTGTACTATGATAGAAATATTCGTGAAAAGTTTCTTAAACAATTCAGAAATATTTAAAAAAAAAATGTTTCTTTGGTGTGGAAATACCTTAATATTTAAATTTTGAAATGTCAATGGCAGCTCGACTTGTCGACTTCCATTGGAAATTCCAGTCAAGTTAAGAATGAAATTTAAGGTTATCGCAAGGATTTACAGAACACCGATAAGTATGGAATTGTTTGTTTCATATTTTATCGATGCGAAAAGTTATCGACAAAGTTACAGAACAGAGGTCCTGGACTCGATATAGCTATGGCTAAGATACCGATAAGAGATACACAACAAATAGAGCCAGTGTGAAGTGCATGAGTTATTATTTAATGGTGTAAATGACCGGAGTCTTTTTAGCTACGTTTGGATATGTATGCATTTTGGGTATCGATATCAATTGGCAATAAAAATTGATGTTTTACGATGAGAACGCATTTTTTTATGAAAATACATGATAATGCACTTTCATAGGACAAGTGTTAAAGTATGGTTTGTGGATGGAAATGGACATGCAAATGATTTGTATAAATAGGCAAAGGATGATGAGGAATATTCAGAATTTTGTGAATCATCAACTCGAAAGGCCGCACCTATAAGCATTGAGACAGCGGGTCCAAGAGTAAATAAATTAAAATCATCAAATCATTTACAAATTCCCCCGTACAACTCTTCTCCTTTGCGACAAAGGGAAAGCACGGTTGCGTTCGGGTTATTACACATAGAAAATTAATGGGCAGATGTCAAAAAGGGCGTTTCCCAGCGGAGACCTTCGAATTCACGGCAATTATGGAATGCAGTCCAGGAAGCATGGCATCAAATACCAATTGAGCGCTGTCAGACCCTAGTCAACTCAATGCGACGCAGATATGCAGCAATAATAAAAAACAAAGGTTTCTCAACAAATTACTGAAAAAAAACTTGAAGTTTGATTATTTTCTTCGTTTTTCTATTATTTATTATTTTCAGCAGTTACTTTTTACCTAATTTAAAAAAAAATAATAATAAAAAACAAAGGTTTCTCAACAAATTACTGAAAAAAAAACTTGAAGTTATTTTCTTCGTTTTTCTATTATTTATTATTTTCAGCAGTTACTTTTTACCTAATTTAAAAAAAATATGTTTTTACTATATTATTTGTTTTAAGCAAAGTAGTCAATAAGCAAAAACACATGACTGCATGTCCTATCTTGTACAAATGAAAATTTAAATAAATAGTAGTTAAATTAACTATTGAATTGCGATTTTATCTTTAAAAGAAGCACTCCTATTTTTTTTAAACATAATGAAAATCGTTCGACCAGTTTTTTTTAAGTTGTTTTTTTGAAAAACTTTTCGAAAAGTTATTTCAATTTTTATTATTTTTTTAGTATGTCGTTATAAGAAAATCTGTAGGTTTAATCTGGGAAAATTATTTAAAAAAAATTCAGTCAATCCGTTTTCAAAATATTTTGAAAACAATTTTTTTTAGAATTTTTTAAAAAATCGAATTTTTTTTTGAAAATTTTGAAATGCAATAATAATTTAATTATAAATGACTTTCTGTGTGCAAAATTTTATTGAAATGGAGATAATGGTTTACGATAAAACCGCATTTGAAAAAAACCGGTTCTATGAGATGTACCGTTATAGAACAAATTTTGAAAAATTCATTCTAATTAAAAGATGAACTGTTGTAAAAAAAATACCACCCTAAAAGTTTTATCAAAATCGTTAGAGCAGTTTCTGAGAAAATCAGTTTTTTTGTTAAAAAATGTATGGCAGGTACCGTTATTTTTCTACTTAGAGCAAAACTGTTTACCCCCCGCGATACTACCAAATAAATACTAAATACCAAGTTTGAAGCAAATCGGCACACCCGTTTAGGCTGTAGAGGTGCGAACAGACAGACAGACAGACGGACGGAATTCCCGGACCCACTTTTTTCAACTTCTCTATCATTGTAATGTCATGTTTGCTTGGTAGAATTTTTTGCACGAATCCATAACTTCCATTATAGTACCTAATTCAAAGATTAATTGATTCACTTTGCGGTTCACCACTTTACCTTCTAGCAGAAATGACGGAATGGGAACTCTTTGGTGGTTTTGAAGTTTTTATTTATCGACCATAATCGAAATATTAAAAAGCCATGTTATTCCACATATGTATAACAATTGGTCTAGTTGTCTATCTTGGAACAGGTACAATTGAGTGTAACAATTTCTAATTGAGCAGGTATTTCGTACATGGATTGATTGAGTGACGTGAAATAAAAATTGAAATTCAAACTCACCCAACTTCTAAGCAGTATACACTGTACAGGTAAGCTAAAAAAATTGTAACAAATGGTTACTAATCTTGTTACATTGACTTGAATTTGGCCTCTCCAAACTATAAGAACAATCCAATAAGACTCACAGAAGCTTTAGTATCAAAACGGCACTTAATCAAACTTATTAGGTTTGTCATTAATAAAGATGATCTACAAAACCGTTTGCCTCTAATTTCGACAAGATATTACAGAGTTATTAAGTCTTGACAAAATTTAACAAAACAGCATTTTAATATTTTCTCGTAGTAGCAAACTAATCACCTAATTTCTTAAAAAATACAATAACCTTAAAATCTTGGCGCTATATATTCAGGAATGGTTATTAAATATTTAATGAGTTTTATCCCCCCTCTGTGCTTATTACTTAAGCATCTTGAATGGACCCAGTAGACAAAAAGCAAAACACGTATTCTCTGCTACTCATAACATTTTATCCTTCCCTGCAGAACACCCTGTTTATTAATGCCCGTACCGCAGTGGTCCTTAAACAAGACTGCTTGTTTTTTCTTGTGCATATAGTATGTTTTCCGAAAGAAACCCTATAAAAAACTGAATAGATCCTAGGCAAAAACGATGACAATAAAGCAGACGACGACGACGACGACGGCTTTAACTATGACGGTGAAGATGGCGGTAGACGAGGAAACATTTCCTTTGCATGTCTCATGTTTATTAATAATTTCTTAATAATTTCAAAGGAACGTGAATTTCATTTCAATTTTCCAGGACATCCTTCTGTCCTATCCTTTTCTTTTTGTTTTCTCTTACTTGCGAACTTACGATGAAGACAATGAAGGGGTATGTTATGCATTCGCTAATAATTCGAATTCAATATTTGGATCGAATATAACTTTATGGAATGTTGAAGCTTCTATTTAAAAAGATCAAAGACTAATTTTTTAAACGTCTCTTAAGTCTAAAATAGAAATTGTTTTTATGTAAATAAATTTTGTAACTTTGAATCCATTATAGGGGTGTGATGTGATGCACTAGAGAAAACCCACACCCAAGAAATAAATAAATAAATAAAAAGAACCGAATGTAAGACACAACCCTGAGGCACATCAGTATTTATTTTGAGAATTAAAGTTTTCAGATATATTCACTATTGTTTGCGTAAGAAATAATTCACTTCGAAAAAATCGCTTAAAAAATCCGATGATTTGGAGTTTTGGAAATATAAACAATAATTAGTTGATGAAAGAGCCACTACATTCGACACACTTGTGCACTTTTTCTTATGTATGCGCCTTTTAAAAGGGCAATGAAAGAGCTCTAATCACGTAGCAATATAAAAGAAAAATTCACACAATTCCATGTTATGAACAATGAATGAAGGATTTCGCAAGGAAGTTAGAGGAAGTCCTGGAAAAATGAAAAAAAAAATCTTTTCACCATTATTCATCGTCGCTCGTTGGTCGTTGCTGCCGCCGCCGTGCGTCGCAGTTACATGAAACAAGACCGTGCATTACTGCAAAATCTTATGCGGAGTAGAAGATAATATTGACCATTAAGGGAACAAAAACTTTCAGATCCTTTTTCCCACAATGCAGACGTCCATTAGGTTGGCAAGGAATCCACAAAAAAGTTTATTATGAGCATTGGCAACAATCAAGAAAAAGTTGATGATGATTTGCCAGTTGTTACCACCAAGAATTATTGATGTAGTCCGAGGGTGTGTGGTTGAACAGATGTAGAAATGATTAATGTGATAAGAATCATAGTGTGCGCCAGCGGAAGTAAGACTGAATTCAAGACGACTCAAGGAGTTTTGTTTCAATCAAGAAAAAAAAATTCAAGGTGTAATTTTCTTGCCCATTAGTTTAGAGCTTTCTTTCAAGATAGTTAACATACATAATTTCCTTGTAATTATAGAAACATAAAATACACTCAAGCTTTTTTTTTCTTTTATTTTGTATCAAAAGCAAACCTTGGGGAACTAAATGAAATACTAACCAGCAATTTTTTCACAAAGTTTAAAAATCAGCTTTAATCTCGATTTAGCAAAATTCGGTCTATACCCGTTATAAATGGGTTTTTCAAGAAGAGCGCTACAAAAGTTTTTTTAAATAAAACAAAAACGGTTTTGGATATCAATGAAGTTCTTTATTCCTTTGAAAGTACGTTCGATGCCATTATGTATGGAACTCGATTTCTTTTGCATGGCCACCACGGGCACGCTTGCAGAAGTCCAGACACTGAACCCAATTTTCGACGGTTTTTAAGCATATATCGGCCGATACTGCTGCAATTTCACGTTTGATATTCGTACGAAGTTCATCAATCGTCGCTGGCTTGTTGGCATAAACCATAGACTTTGTTTATTGACGAAGCCATTCAGCCAGAAATGAGCCTCATCGCTGAAGATGATTTTTCGGTGAAAATCCGAATCATTTTCAAGTTGTTGCTCAGCCCAATTCACGAACATACGACGCTTCTGGTGGTCAAGCGGCTTCAGTTCTTGGGGCAATTTAGTCTTGTAAGGTTGTAGGCCAATATTTTTTCGCAAAATTTGCCACAACGACGTCACAGAGATGCCCAACGCTTGTGAACGACGTGTGAGAGACACATTTGGGCTTTCTGCAACTCAGCGGCAGCAATATTCTCAACACTACGGGCACTTCTTTGTCTCACTGGCACGGGAATATTTTGTTCTGTGCCTGTGGATTAAAATTTTTCCACTAGACGCTCAATTGTTGATCTGCTAGGACGATTATGACGACCATAAATTGGACGTAGCGCTCTTAACGTTGAGGCCACTGACTCCGAATTTCGGTAGTAAATTTTTAAATTTTGACTCGTTGTTGGCTCATATATCTTTCTATCATAAAATGGCAAACCTTACTGAAGAAAAATGTCAAAAGAGCAGCAAGAAATATGGCGTTTTTTGCTGCCTTTGTCGCTCGACTTTTGTAGCGTCCCTGTTGAAAAACCCGATATTTTCAGTATAGGGAAGATAGGAAATTTGCTTTCCACTATTACTTTTATGGATTTTAATAAGCTATCTCGATTTCAAAGCTCACATATCTAAGAAAGCTTTAATTCCGAAACTTCCATAGCAAAATCCAGAGAAAAGGGTATTATAATTTCCATAACGGCAAATGGTAACTCTGAATCAGCGTTTTTTTTTAAATAAACACAATAAGTGAATAAACACAATTAGCGAATAATCTCCTCAGTCCTCACAGCGGACAGGTAATGGTGGAACGTACGTTGGTTTATAGAGTATTACATAAAGAATTTCAATAAAACTCAGGGGTTCAGTTTTATATTTCAGTGGAATTTTTTTTAAGTTGATTGGGATGCAAACACCAACAGGTACCAGTGTGTTTGAAAGCTCTCTTCTATAAGGCCTGTACTGAAAATATAAATTACACAGAGTATAGATTCAAAACCTCAATTTTTTTTTAAATTTCGGTTATTTCTTCGCATAAAAGTTTAAAACTATACATATATAAATCTCTTGCTAACTCATGAGGGAAGACTTTCTTCGAACCCTTGCATCAAGGCTTTATAAAGATGAATAAATAACACTTCGCGAAAGATGTCAACCCATCACCCCACAAACCAAGAACAGTTCTAGAAATTCACTAGTGCAGTGAGAAAGCAGGACCCTAATAACTTACACTATTCTCAAAGATCTTCATGGACGAGTCTCCCGCGAATGGGTCGTTTTAAATTCAACTTAAATCAAACTCACCTTTTTTAGACTTTCTCTTACCAAAAACTTATAAGATCAGGATCGATCTCAGAATTAGACCACCACGTTATCAACTATCTAGATAGACCATGGAATTTCAACTAGAAACTATAGACTATAATGCGCATTTTTCGGAGGAGCTATCATTATCACTACCGCCGGTGGCCACAAAAGGTTGGACCAGTTTTTTCCAACTTTTCTTCCTCTCTTTTATATTCCAAGACCTTATTCACTACTAGCTAACCCAGCCGGCGTTGCTCAGGTATACCATACATTTTCGAAAAAAACGACCTCGGCGCGGAACCGCCTGTGAAAGTCCCGTAAAAATCGGTCCATAAATACGAATTTTCAAATAAAACCACACCAACACCACCTAGGGGTTATTAAAGTAGCCTTAATTACTCCTTACAATATCAGCTATCTGCCTGTGAAAGTCCCGTTAAAATAAGTTCATAAATAAGAATTTTCCAAAAAAAAAACCACACCAGCGCCAACAATTGGAAAATTAAAATATCTTAAGTTACTCCTTAGAATATTAACTACTATTAAAACACGTGCATTCTACGTTGTAAATAGCAATAATATATTATATCATATCATATTATGAAAATACAGCGTGGGCCAAAAGAAGTCATCCATCCGATGTTGTTTGTTGAAAAACTTCGATTCTGTTTTTTGATTATGTTTATTTAAACCTTTAGAATTGTATTGTTCAAGTCGATATCATTGGCCAAATGGGCGCCGTCACAATTGATAGCAATACGGGCTCGTTTAATGGCACTTTTCATCACTTCAGCGAGAACTTCGGGCGAAAGATTCTCGCACTCTTGTCGAATGTTGTCCTTGAGGGCTTCCAGAGTCTCGGGCTTGTTCATGTAAATACGGGACTTCAAAAAACCCCACAACAAAAGTCTGAAACGGTTAGATCGGGCGATCTTGCGGGCCAGTGCAAATCGCCAAAACGAGAGATAAGGCAGTCTGGCAAGTTGATATTTTGCGGTATCTGAGGCCTTTAAGATTGTCAATTTCGAAAGTCCCTCCACACAATTTGACAAAGAATTTCTCTTCAAAGTCAGAGGCTTGAGTTGGAGTTTCTACGGGATCTTTAAAAATCGCCAACGTCTCTGAAAGGCTAGGATTCTTGCTGTACATCTGTAACACCTTTTTTTCCAATATCAAATGGTACTGAAGTGGTGTCACACCCACTTATCGCACGCAGGAGAAGGTTATGTGGTTCGTACTTTAACGATTTAGATTAACATTATTGCCTTTGGGCTGTGACCCTTTGCACTCTTCTGAAAAAAGCACCAGGAGAAGAAGAAGCACTTCCCCTGTTATTACGACACTCTCATACTTGTCAGCAGTCTCCGCAATCATAACATCGGCGTCTTCTACTGCTGCCTGCTTTCTACTGCTATCCTGCCTAAAGGTACGATATTTTTAAAACACAGCCTTTTCTTCAACATTTAACTTCATCATCAAAGAGTTGATATGCCAACTAAGCCCGAGTTCCAACGTCTTAAGACTTAATGAAAAAATAGCTTAGAACTCGTTGGAGTTTTAAAATTTCGTTAAACCGAGATTAAGTTGTTACAAACTTTGTAAGGATGTCGGTTGAAAGTTAAGTATTTTCTAGGATAATGGCTGAAAATAGCTTGAGTGTACGGAGCCTAGTTTGAACTCTGCTGTCTATATAATTAGTATGATTTTCAATCATATTATATGATATTCCTGTCAAAATCTCATTTAACATACATATCAAATTTTCTTTTAAACCGAGTGAAATGGAAATTTACATTTTTGTATATCATCTGCATAATGATCCAACAGTAAAATTAGAACATGCTTTTTAAAGGTTATTTATATAAATTTAAAACAATAAAGTTTCTAACGGTTCTACCGTGCGGTAAACCTAGTTGCTAATTCAAAGACTCAGTTTTGTAACTGACAACAAAGTGTACTCAATGGCAGTAGCGAAGTGGAGAACGATGTGAAATCTACGAAGGCTCAAACTGAACTAAATTAAATACTAAAAACTAAATTTACATTTTGGAATGAAATTGAAGAAAGTAACAAAGCAAATGCAAAATAATAAAAAAAGGGCTCATGCTCTTTGTGTATGTGTATATTGAATGGGTTCGACTATACGTCAGGCTTGTTGAAAACTGAAATGTGTAAGTTATTTGTCATCGTTTTGTAGTTGTGCTTAAGAGTTAAGACTGCGATTCTCCTAATGGATTTACTCCATCCCACATACATATAATATAAGTATGCATCTGCATTGTTATTAATTATAAAGATCTCAGCTCAGTACCTATTATTTCAAAAAAATCGGATCTTTATTTTTTAACTAATTTGAATCTGCAGCTGAGATAATTGAATACTTGCTGGTCTTGAAAACTGTTTGATTATAATTTTTAATAACAGTGACAAGAAACATATTAAAATTGAAACAAATACGAACAATTTTAAAAAACACAAAATGCTGTTCGCATAACAAACTACATATATCTGACGTCGTTTGACGTACTTTGTACTATAAGAAGACAATCGCTTAGCTGACAATCGTGCTTTTAAATTACGCCATAAGATTCAAGTCATGCTTTTCAATTATCATTTGTTGTTAAAACTTATTTCTAGTTAAAAGGTTTACAAATTAGAAAACGGATTTCTTGATGAAAATCGAATCAAATACTGAATGCGATGATTTCGAGAATAATACCACTGCCCAACTTGACGCACACATCCGGATCCTTATATGGCTCTTTATTGTAGTAAAAATTACTCCCAGAAAATTGTTCCTCTTACGAAATCAATTCAATGGCAGAGGAAGAACGTATTGCAAAATAAAATACCACCAGAAGAACATCCGAGACATGTTGTCTTAAGGAATGTATTTCTTCTTCCCTTTTCAATATGGCCGGATGTGCCATACAAGTCTTGAATTCCTTGGTCTAGTCTCTGTATCCCTCACCATCCACCAGTCAACCATAGATATACTGGACATGGAGTTAAATTAAACTGGAACGAGGGATGGCAGCTGGAAAATAATAATGAACTTTAACGCTGGTCGTCCAAAGGATGAAAAATCCTCCTTTTGTTGTTATGAAAAGAATAGAAGGAAGTTTTCTTTTCAATTTCTTAAAACATGTACGTGCCATGAAGTTTTAATCCTTCACACACAAGCAAAGCACACAGTGAAAAGGTCGGATTTCGTCATATGACCTTCTTTTTTTTGATTTAGGTTTTTTTTTTTGGATCGAATTCCTGCAGGGATATACTATAGCAAAATATTTGTTCTTGGTTAGGTTCATTGTGTGTTGGGGTGTGATCAAACTGTGGAGATATTTAAGAAATCATTTTCGAGACAAGGTCTCTTACAATGGGCCAGTAGTAAATGGTGGAAGAAAAAAAGTGTTAATCTTTATAATAAAGTTGCTAGGTTACGGCAATTTTGAGATATTAAAGGTTTCACAAGTGAAGATAATAGCTTTCAGACTTTTTTCAGGCAACTCAATATACTCAATATATTTTCGGGGGTTTGGCCGAGTCAACGGTGCTATGTTGGCCAAATCTTCTTCTAGGCAAAATTCCCAATTCAAAGAAACCAGCGATTACTGATTTAACTGCGAGTAATTACCTAAATTATATTGCGACTAGTGATTCCGTTAATTTTTAGAATCAAAGAACGGCCAATTGGAAACTGAAAAAGTACCCCTTATCTATTTTGGATAAGTTGTTTAATGTGATTTTCTTTTGGTAAAGACGGATTTTGATCTCAGATTTCGGATTTTGCCCGCCCAAACGAAATTAAAACAGATTGATCTGTTTTTGTAATTGTATGTGTTTTTCTTTTGACAATCTTTTTGACGTTCTTTATTTTGGGTGTGTTTATACGTATGACAATTTCTAGCTTTCTGTCATGTTATCTCGTTTAGAAAAATCTTTAGTCAGATTTTTTATAGATTTCTATGCAATATATTTCAATGTTAATAAAATATAGTCGTTGGAATTAATTATTTGATTAGTAAAAATATACTTCAATGCGTTTTTAATGTTTTAGGAGTGGAAAAGTTGTGTTTGTAATAAAGTCAGCATTTAGCATTCATAAAATAAAGTTCACCGATTGAACACACCCAACCCAACGTTCGAGAAATGTCAACTTTATTGTAGTGTGTGGGCAAATATGTTTTAAATCTCGATTGAAAACGAGATTTCAGATTTTGCTCTTAGATCAAAAAAAAAGATTGATCTGTTGACCAAAGAAAATCACATTTCGCTGTCAGATCAAAAAAAAAGATTGATCTCAGATCAAAAAAAAATTGATCTGACGTACCAAAAAAAAATCACATAAAACATTCGGCATTCCAGGGCAGGTGTGAAGTAAAGTCCGTCGAAACATAATAGGTTTGAATGAAATAGGCATATTTAGAGCGGTCAGTGGGTCTTGGAAGAAAAAGAAAAGGGACTGTTCTAGGTTTAGTAGTAAGTAAGTAGTAATATTTTTTATTTGTAATAAATCAGTACGGAAGGAGTTGTAACCGCACATTTTACAATACAGTGATTTAACATTACATCTGAAACATAATTTTTATTGTTATAAAAAATATATTTGGGAAAGAATTTATTTGAAGAAAAAGCAAAGAAAAAACCTCGAATTTAAATTAAGTTGTGTTAAAAAAAAGAAATATTAAACAATCAATAAAACAACAAATAAATAAATAAACGATTAAATGGATACATACATTAATAATTAATTACATAGGTAGTCAATAAAGTAACAAATACAAATAAATATATAGATAAACAATAAAAACAACAATAATAAATAAATAAATAATTAAATAAGTAAATAAATAAATAAACAAATAAATAAATAAATAAATAATAAAAAATAAATAAATGAATAAATAGTTAAAATGTTGTTTTGTGACACCTGAAGTTTTTTAATGTGAGAAAACGCAGCCCTTCCCCAAACAGGCATTTCATACAGCAATATTGCGTGAAATATAACCTTTAGAATAATTACATACTTTATTCTCAATTGTCAGTAAAGATCGGTTTATAAAAGCTTAAAGCAGTTTAATAGATATTAATTTTCTTTCTAGTATTATTAATATGATGGTTGAATGTAAGTTTTGCGTCAAGATGTATCCCAAGATATTTTACAGAATTTTCCCAAGCTATGTTTTTACTATTTATTATAATGGATTGGTTGCTTGAAAGATAAAAAGACTTTCTTTTTTTTGAAAAAAAGATAGCCTGGAATTTGTCAGCGTTTAACTTTATTTTCCATTTATTGAAATAGTTTTGTACACCAAAATTGAACCTAATCTAACCCATCAGTTTTTACTTGCGATTTTAGGTACTATAATACAAGTTATGCATTCGTGCAGATAAACAATTTTGAGATAACAATCAAACATGACATTACGATGATAGAGAAACATATTTGAGTTACTGGCAAAATTCTTTCCGTCTGTCTGTCTGTCTGTACGGATGTATTTTGGACTGCAGCCTAAACGGTTGGGCCAATTGTCTTCAAATTTTGAACTTAAGGTTCTTTTGACATTTTACAGAGGACCTTTTCAATTTTTTTTAAGCTCAAAAATTAACGGTACCTGTCATATAACCGTTATGTAAAAGCTTATTTTTCTCGAAAACGGCTCAAAGAATTTTTATGAAAAAAAATCAGTGTACTACTGTAGGTATGCATTATATTTTAGTGAACAAAAAATTTAATACGGTAGGCTTAAAACGGTACCTCCCATAGGACCGTTTTTTTTCTTCGACTTTTTCGAAAACTGGTGATCCGATTACAATCAAAATTGATATTCAAAAAGATGTAGACAGCCTGAGTCATTTTGCATACATTTTTTTCGAAAAGTTTTTTTTTGTATTTTTAATAATTTTTAAAAAAAATTTTTTTTTTGAAAAATCAATATTTTGAAAACGGGTAAGTGAATTTTTTTTTTTAATTTTGTTTTTAAATGTACGTTATTTTTGTGCTTAAGTATATATTCTTGAGTTATTTTTTTTCAATTTTTTAAAAAAAGTTGTTAAAAAACCCGTTTTATTTAAAAACGGCTCTAACGATTTTGAAACAAAATTCACACTTTTTTCACATTTTTAAAGAAATAAAATGGCGTTTAAATTTTTCCGCTGAAGACTATTTTATTTTATTTTAACAATCAAAAGTCAGAAAAATCGAATATTATCTTTGAAGTTCCTTTAATATTTTTCAAATTTTATTCCAAGCTGTGACCGCACATAAGAGCCAGTACGTGCGATCCAGTCGTTAAATTTTCTTTTTTTAACTTTTAAATCTGTAATAACCATTTTTATATCTTTTAACGAAAACAAATGTATCATAAAGTGTAAAAGTATTTAAAGAATCAAAATTTTCGATTTCTGTATTAACATCTGTGTTTGTTTCCCTGTCACCTAAATGTTTCGAAACCCTATAAAAAGTTGCTAGAAAATAAATTGGCCTTTTCCTCACTTGCACATATGATTTCATTATTTTGTCCCAAAAAAGGAATTTTTCTGTTTTTATTTTTTGTAAATTTGACAAATTCCAGAAGGTATCAAGCATACTCAATTTGCTGTTTCACTGTTTGTTTCGAAGAAGTATAATTTCTCCTGAAACTAGTTGGTTATAATATGAAACCCTGTATTTCGAAAAAGACTGACGGTATCTTTGCCAATTCCTTCGATGAATATTTCTTAGTTTAATAAGATCCAAGGCATGAACAGGAAGAGTTAAGTTACAAAAAGCATCTCGTTTTAATTTTTTTGGGGACGCTCTTTTCTGCGGAGGATAAAATACTGTTCGTGAAGCTTTCTACAATGCAATCAACATCATCAAAGGAAGAGATATTATTCAGATTCATGGATACATTTCGAAGATCAGCATTAATGGAAGTTTGAAAATAATTCTAATTCGTTTTATGAAATTGTTGAATATATTGCAGTTATCAACCAAAATAAAGTACATACAATTTCCTACAAAAAACAATCTACAAGAAATTTTTTTGGTTGAATGGTTTGGCCGCTAGAGCGCACCAACAATCTACAAGAACATTTTTTGGTTGAACGGTTTCTATTTTTTTAAAGCCCAATTTTTCCTTTAATTATTTGCTTGTTGCTCAAAAACTATGTTTGTACAAAAAAGCTTGAATTTTGTTAAAACTACATTATATTGCACGCACTTGTAACTTGTTTTGGCAAAACCATGTATTTGGTCCTCAGATTTAATAGTATTTGTAATAATAATTAATTCTTAACTATGTATATACACAAATAGTATCTCAAAAAACAACTTATTATATATTCTCATTTCAATTTGCATGGTTAAGATACATATGTATATATTTTAAGTATAAGGAAAAGATAGAAAGCTACAGTTTAAGACGCTTAGCTGTTGAAGGTCCTGGTTGCTCTTCTAAAATATGAAAGGGCCTATAGTACTATCATGAAGCATAATTTTTTACTTGCGATTATAGGGACTATAAGGCAAGTTTAGGATTCGTGAATATTAAAAAAATTGAGATAACAATCAAACATATCATTACGATCGGAGAGAAGTCTAAAAAGTGATCGAGCAAAAATGTATGCAGCTTAAACGCCTTAAGCGATTATCTTCAAACTTGGTGTGTGTGATTATTTTGGCATTTCCCAGAGGGGAAATTGAAATTTTATTTTAGCCCTAAAAATAACGGTACCTGCCATATGACCATTTAGGAAAATCTTATTTTCCTCAAAACCTGCTCAACGATTTTAATGAAAATAATTTTTGAGAATTTTTTTGTTGGTATTGGCTATCATTTGATCAGAACCACATTATACGGGAAAAGTCTATTAACGGGACCTTTCATATAATGGTTTTTTAATTTTTGGCTTTCTCGGTAACGGCTCTTTGGATTTCTTTCAAATTTTATATTTAAGAAGATCTAGGTAGCCAACTTAATTCTGCATATCAAAATTTTGAATAACTTTTTTTTCTAATTACAATTAATTTTTGATTTTTTTTTTTGAAAAATCAATATTTTGAAAATTAATCACAAAAAATTATTTTAAATTTTATTATCACATGTATTTTAACAAATTCTAAAAAACTGCATACCAAGATTTAAAAAATATTTTTTTTTTTTCAAAAAACTAATAATAAAAAACAGGATTTTATTTTTTCGAAATACATAAATTCCTTGTTATTTAAGACATGTGATGGCATACTTCATTTTAACTAGAAACCGTTAACTATTGTGGTTCTTAATACTTTTTCTAAGTTTAAACTGTGTTATTTTCAACGCAAATGTTACTTGTTTCTGTCAAAGATCTTGCTTTCCAATCTAATTATGCACATAAGAGCAAGTACGTGTGACCCAGTCGTACCCATTTTTAGTTATGAATCAAGTCGCAATGAGGCGTGCTGAAATTGCCAATTGGTGTGAATATAGAATAAGTACAGAACACACAAGTGTATTAAATACTGGTAAATTATCGGTTAAGGTTCTCGTCTTCACTATTTAGAGTTAGTTTCGAATCAACCAGAAAGATGGCCAGACGAGAAATGACCACCATGAGAGTACTATAGAAAATCCACTGCTTGGGCTGTAATAGGCACACTAAAGCAATGTGACGGCCCAGGGATAGGCTCTTCATCTGAAATAGAATGCGCCAGGGAAGCTCAATGAGATTTTTTTTTTTATTAAATAATATAGGTTTGTGTGATCGAAGTACTTTAACCTGTTAACCCTCCTCAGACCTCTGGCTAGCAGCAACAATACATGTTTCTCTCATATAAGTACTGCTTCCGACATCTATCATGCACTTGAATTGAGGATACCCTCTTGAATAATATTACCTTACCATCTTTTCTCCTTTTACTAGCATCAACAAATGTCTTCACCCTTTTTCTTTCACAACTCCCTTTGGGGTTCCATCTGCCAACACTTGATCACAAATAGCACATTTTTTATAGGACATAGCTTCTAATTCTAACAAAATAACACGCTTAATATTTACAAATCACGCTTTATAATATTATATAGTAATCTAAAAAGGCTTTATTACAATATTGAATATAGTACATGCATTTCAATGCTTGCTTGTTGGCACTTATTTTCTCAGCAAGACGTGAAGTTCTTATAAAGAACAAATACACGATTTGACCAAAGTAATTTTAAATATAATGTGCAATTTAATGGGTTCTTAGCTTAATCTAATTTTAGAGATACAAGCAAATAATTAAGGAGAAAACTAAGTTTTTCACTAAGTTTTTTTCAGTGCGCTCTAGCGGCCAAACCTTTCAACCAAAAAATGTTCTTGAAGATTGTTTTTTGTAGGAAATTTTATGTACTTTTGGTTGATGGTAGTCTTTCTCGAAAAAGACATTTTTGTAAGACTTTTTGACAAAGAACTAAAAAAGGTGCAAAATTTTGAGGTTTTTTGCGATTTTCGTTGTAAAGCCATATCCGTAGGAAGTAGTAAAATTTAACATCGGATTCAGCGACCCTCAAAACATAAAGGACAAGTGAAAAAATGACTACTGTATTTTATTCCTGAAACAGGCAACCCCGTAGACGATTTGACTGAATTAATTGGTCTAATGACCGTTAGTACGCCCCTGCGTAGCAATAGGTTCCCTGGTAACCTGATGGTTTATCTCCCTGAAATTTATTTTTTCTTAATATTTTTTAATAACATAATTTTGGATCTTAATCTTTTAACGGTTTCTCAAAACAGTCGGACGGAATTTCCGGACCCACTTTTTTCGACTTCTCTATCATGGTAATGTCATGTTTGATTGTTTGAATTTTTGTTTGCACTAATCCAAAACTTGCCTTATAATACATACATACCTATAACCGCTATTAAAAATAGAACTGAATATAGTGCTTCTTAGAAGACGTACATACATTGTACATATGTACAATTTCAAATTCAGAAAAAGAGCTAGCTACTCATTTTAGGAGAGAAGGTCATTGTTTGATGACATATTGGAATAATATTAGTCTCCTAACATCTTTTTGCGAATTTACAAGTCATTTCTTTTATTATTGTCAAATTTGACATTTCTACCCGAAGAAATTTCTTTCTCTCGTGAGCTTTCTCTTTTTTCTGCCTAAAACTACCCATTTTGTGTGTTAGCGGACAGGATTTGGCTAAAAATAGTTAAAATTTGTGAAAATTCCTAGTTTTGGCTATTAAACGAACACAGATTTTAGTTAATGCAATTACTTGCTTGTCAAACACGAAATTAGCTAATCGAAAAAAATATTAGGTGTGGTATGTTTACTTTTTGGGAAAATTTGGGCAGGCTGTCAAAATCTGAAAAGTGGGGATGAAAATCTCTCAACATGCAAAAAAGGAAACTAACGTGCTGAACAACAAATTAATTAATTAATTTAAATGTCAAACAAAATTTTTTACATATAAAAGAAAACAAAATTGTCCGATTTAAGATTTTGTGAAGTGGTTTTTTAAAACTGCAATTCAATATTTTTTCGTTCCATTGTTATTTTTGTAATTTGTTGAATTTTTTTAACCTTCTCAGAACTATGCATGAGCGTGAGCCGCCTACAAAATAAAATAGATTTGGTGTTATTTTTTTATGACAAATGTGAATTTTGACAGATTTACCATTTCTTCCGAATATGGCTAAGTTCGGAACAAGGGAATATACAATAAATACTTCACTCTCATGGAAGATCTCTTTTCTGTGAAAAAACAACACAATTTGTATGCAAACTAACATGATTTGCCTAAATTTTGCAAAATTTCGTAAAAATTCGTAGTTTTGGACAGTAAACATACACCCCTATTGAATTTGAATTTAAAAGTCTGTGAATTGTGAATAGATTTGTTTAATTTTGTTTGTTTGTATATTTTGTTAAACGCTTTAATTGTTAATGCTTTCATTTTTGTTTTAATTCTTCAGATTGATTCATTTCCAAACAAAATTTTTGTGCCCAAACTTTTTCCCAAACGTTTATCCAAAAAGTAAGGAAACAGACCTAGTATCTCCCATAGAGCCGTTTTTTATAAAGGTTTCTCGTGAACGGTTAAATCGATTTTAACAAAATTTATTTCTAGGAAACCATATCCAAATACGATTTTTCAAGAATGCTTTGTTTTAGTTTTAATTAATTTTGTAATTCGTTATATACGAACTGTTTTTTAATTTGAATTAACATACAAAACAATATTTAAAAAATCGGTTTATTTGAAAACAGCTCTAACAGACTTGAATTTCTCATATTTATAATTATATTATATATAATTATTTTATATAATTCATTGTCATGACAATTTTTATATGATCTATAATCCTGACAATTCTTTTAAATTTTCCTACAGTTCTACAAAATTGTCTAATTCTTTATGGGACAGGAATTTGACAATAAACTGTCGAGTAGTCAAGTTACAAATTGTCACCTCGCACCTGTCAATGTTTATGAAATAGGGTTCTAGTTCTAGTTTGTTAATTTGTTGATGTTTCTTCTTTCAATAAATTCTGTTAGTTACTACTATTATGTACATATATTTTGCATGTGCATATGTACGTTAATTTAATAGGCACTTAATTGCCACAACAATTTCCATTATTAGCGTGCAACAAGATAAATTAGTTTACCAATATGAAGCTAATAAACTATATAATGACTTTGAAGACAAGTAGCTTATTAATCCCATTATCACTGAAATTCCTTAAACTATATTTTCTTCTGATAGTTTCATCGTGTTTCCTACAGCAAAGTTTTTATTACCTATCGCTATCCTGGCACATAATTAATTTTCTTGAATTTTTAAATGGAATTCTTGTTTGAAAATTGTTTTATCCTTTAAAAGCATAGGATGCTCATTAGATACTAAAAAATTCATACATTTTAAATTTGTAGGTGATGTAGGAATTTTTCGTTCATTAACTGAGAATATATGTATGTACATAAGTCAAAAGTAAAATTAGACACATTATACCAAGAAAATGAAAAATTAATACAAAAACGAATATTAATTATATCATTAAATTTGAAATACCTTACCTTAACTTTCCTAGCGCTAGATAGCTTGGTACTCCTGGGCCTGGTTCAATATGCCCCTCCAGCTGGGTAGATATCTAGCCTTCCCTTTCCAGTTCTGCACACCAAGTCGGAGGTCTCCTTCTAACTGGTTGCTCCATCTGAGATGAGGTCTCCTATTGCTTCCGACTCCCTCAAGCACGGCATCGAAGACCTTGAGCGTGGATTGTCCTTGTTCATTTTCTTCGCCAATCTCTCGTAGCTTGTTTGTAAACAGGACCATAAATCGCGCGTAGCAATTTTCTCTCGAATACCGCTCAATCTTGAAACAACTGCACGACAGTGCATCACCTTGTTGTAACTCTCTGGTTTAGTTGAACATCTCAGTAGTGTCCCTGCTAATTTTTACGGAGTAGGGAGCATTCTCCATCGTCATCAGTTTAGCAGGAATTCCAAGGCTAGACATGGCTCGGTACAGTTCATCCCTGTTTACACTGCCATTGGCGGCTTTAAAATTGATGAAAAGATGATGGGTCTCGATGGTATAAATTCTTGAGTTTCCTCCAAGATTTGGCGCAATTTGAAAATTTTGTCGATCGTAGATCGGTCTAAAGCTGGCTTGGTAAGAGCCTATTATTCCGTTAACAAACGGCTTAAGCCGTTCACATAAGACTCTGGACACAATTTTGTAAGTGATGTTTAAAAGGCTAATTCCTCTGTAGTTGGTGCAGAGTAGTTGATCTCATTTTCAGATGGTACTGCGTTTCCAATCATCGGGCATTCTTTCTTCGGACCATGTTTTGCAGATGATTTGCACCTGACCAGGTTATCTCCAGTGTGTTTATAAAGTTCCGCTTGTAGCTCATCGGTAAGGTCCAGGTCAATCATTGGCGGATTTTGGACGTCATCGCCATTCAAAAACTGGTTGAAGTAGTCTCTCCAGATGGTTAACATCGATTGCGTATCTACTACAGTGTTTCCATCCGCATTTTTGCAGGGCCCAGGAAAGCTAGTGAAACCAAATGTTCACTGTTTCACTCTTCTGAAGAAGTTTCGCACCTCTTTCCTATTAAAGCACCTCGGCATATCCTCGACTTCACGTTGCTGATGATCCTTTTTCTTTCTCCTGAGTAAGCATTTTCCATCCGAACTTCTGCTTTCCGTTTGTATTACCAAAGATGTTCACCCTCCTAAGCGATTTTGGTAGTATAATTTAATTATTTGCGATCATTTAACTCGCTATGATAAAAATGTTTCTTTGAATGGTTACCATTGACAGTTAGGCAAAGTTGTGAAGTAAGTATTGGGTTAAGCGATTGCCTTCAAATTTGGTATTTGTTTATCTTTTGGCATTCCTCAGAGGGGAAATTGAAATTTTATTTTCAGGGTTAAAAATAACGGTACTTGCCATACGACCGTTTAGGAAAACCTTATTTTTCTCGATGACGGCTCCAACGATTTTGATTAAAATTTTTGAGAATTTCTTGTTGGTATTACTTATCATTTTATCAGAACTATATATACAGGAAAAGTCAATTAACAGGACCTTTCATATAACGGTTTTTTTTAATTTTTGGCCTGTTCGGCAACGGCTCTATTGATTTCTGTCAAATTTTATATTTGAAAATATTTTGAAAACGGGTAGGTAAGTGAATTTTTTTTTTAATTTTGTTTTTAAATGTATGTTATTTTCGTACTTAAGTTTGTATTGTTTAATTATTTTTTTTATTTTTTTAAAAAAGTTGTTAAAAAAAATTGTTTTATTAAAAAACCGCTACTACTATTTAAAAAAAAAATCACACTTTTTTAAATTTTTAAAGGAAATAAAATTTAAATTATTTCCCTCAATACAATTTAACGTACTAACGTATTCAAGCAATCAAAAATCACAAAAATCGAATAAATGCTTTGATGTTCCTTATAATTTTATTTTACAATGTGACCGCACATATGAGTAATGACGTGCGATTCAGTCGTGCAATTTATTTAACTTCCGATTATATTATAATTAGATACTATAATGCAAGTTATGCATTCGTTCAGATTAAGAATTTTGAGGTAACAATCAAACGTGACATTACAATGGTAGAGACACATTATTTGAGATACTGGAAAAATTCGGTCTGTCTCTCTGTCTGTTCGTATGTATTTTGGACTACAGCCTAAACGGTTGGGCCAATCAACTTCCAATTTAGTACATAGGGTTATTTTAACATTCTCGGTTAACAATCGTTATCAATGCAAGAGACTTTTCCAAAATCGTGTTGTTTGGCTAAAAAAGAGTTTGTTGTCTGCAAAGTTGGTTTACGAACGATAATTTTACGCGATAACGTCATAAGAAAACATTGATGGTAGCAACACCAACTTTCGTCAAATTCATACACACACATCCCAAATTTCTTTTTCTCTTCTTGTTCTTTTTGAATTTCAGTGGAATTATTTTGGGAATTGGCGCCTGTTCTTTTTCATGTTCACCTGGTTCTTGCGATCGATTTTAGTTGAAAGAACCACAGTATCGTGGTTAGCATGAGTCATGAATCTTATTAGCATGAGTTTATCAGCATGAGTCATGCTATTTCGTACGTGTAGACTGTCATCGATTTATAAGACTTTATCACGTCAAAAAAGATTCTCTGTATTGCACGGTACGTTCGAAATTTAACCCAAGCGTAAACTGATGAGCTTTCCACTCCAGACGAGTATTACGGATGAAATTCTAAAGGGGAGAAGGGGAGTTTTGTATCCTATTGAGAAGGTGAAACGATGATTGCGAAGCACCTGGCAAGAGGTTGGAGTTATACTCAAGTTTTGGGGTCTCAAATATTTGATTTTTCCAATGGAGGTTATCGTTGACACACAAACCGATTACTAACTTTTCGGTTTCTTCGATTTACCATTAGGCAATGGCATATGGAGGTATATTTGAATTGAGGTTTCTAACTGGTTTCTCAAGCGGAGCATGGTTTATTATAAGTTAATTTATTTTCCTTGCAATGGTGTATTAGAGGCAGAGCATCGAAAACCACATGTTTGCATGCAAGTCCGACACATTTATTACTACACCACTGGGCTCTACCCAAAAAGGGTTGTTTTATAAATTATTGACACATGACTCGCGGCTTATAAATTGATTTTTTTTGGAAGGAGAATGCACAACAGGTTTCTTCGTTAATAGGTTATATGCATTATTAAGCTCGTTTTTGAACATACTGGTAGTGAATCCCTTCTGATGTTGCAAACGATCTATCTTCTTTTGCTTTGTCTCTTAATTCTAACAGAAGAAATCGATCTTGTTTTATTAGCAGTACACAATCGTTTTGACTCAATCCTGTTTAAACACTCCAATGCCTTTGAATACGTTTGTGTTAAATTAAAATTATCCAAAAGAACTGTCTTCATAATCTGCTGTTATATCAGACCTGCTTAACCTATCCAGTCCTACCAGCTAGCTGTTGATGCTTTCGACTCTATATTTAATACTGCTGAATCTACCGTCACCATTTTAATTGCTGGCGATTTCAATTTCCCAGATCTCCAATGGGCTCTTTCCGAAGAGGAATCTTTCTACACAGCAAATAATCCATCTTCTGATTAAGAGATCCTCTTTACAGATCGTCTCTCCGACTTAGATCTTTTCCAACTGAGTGGGGTTAAAAATAAATTGGATCGTCAACTTGACTTATTTTTATTCCTCTGACGTCGATAATTGCGTTGTTTCAATAAGCAATCATCTTCTATCTAAAATTGACTCATGAGGAATGAGTCTTTTTTTGAAGTTCTCTTATGGACTCACTCATACTCATGTAATTTATTGGAAAGGCAGTCGTCCTTCAACTTTCGTAAAACCAATTTTACCAAACTTAATAACCTGCTAGCTTGCACCGATTTTACTTCTATCGGAGAATACCCTAATATTGACTTCCCTTACTAGCTTTTATTCTAAGGTTTTCGAAAAGAGCATTGCCTCCTCCCCACATGGTATAACAATGAACTGAAATATTTAAGAAATAAGAGAAATAAACTTTGGCGGAAGTATCTGATTACAGGCTCCGACACCGACCTTCTAAATTATCAGTACAGCTCTCATTTTTCAGAAATCTGTGAATTCCTTTACCATGAATATCTCAGTGTCATGCAAAATAACATTATATATGACCCCAAAAGCTTTTTCCACTTCATCAATGCCAAAACAAAGTAAGACAGCTATCCCTCAAGTTTAAAATATATTAATTCCTGCTCAGATGATTCCCAAAAAATCTCCAACTTGCTCAATTTTTTAGTCAGTCTTTTTATACCGATAATTTCCAGCCCGATCCTGACTATTTTTCTTATCTTAATAACTGTAACCAAACAACCTTAACTTCAATTGTCATACAATCGATAAATATTGAAGATAAGATCAATAAATTGAATGATGACTACAGCGCTGGCCTGCAATAATCCTAAAAAATGTTCTTTACACTTGATCGCACCCCACACTGCTATTTTTCAACTTTCATTGTCTAATAAAATCTTCCCTTCTATATGGAAAAAATCTTTCATAATCCCCATTCATAAAAAGGTGCTAAGAAAGATATCTCTAACAACCGCCCCATTGCGAAATTGTCATGCATCCCTAAACTCTTTGAAAGTATTGTTTATATTATGGTTTTTCATTGTATATTCTCCCCTAACCAACATAGATTTTTAAGAGGTAGATCCACAACCACCAATCTAATAGACTGTCTTCGGCACCGTTTTTCTTATGGAAAACGGTAAAGAAGTTCATGTCATTGCAACTGACCTTTGTAAAGCCTTCGATGAAATCTCCCATGCATTGATCCTCTTCAAATTAAAAACTATTGGATTTCCAATCGATTTCATCCAATGGATTGATTATTTAAAGATCGTCTCTATGAAGTTGTTTTCAGATCGTCCTTATCTGACCCTTACCCTGAAACTTCCGGTGTTCCCCAAGGTAGCCATCTTGGTCCTTTATTCTTTATTCTTACAATTAACAACGTTGATTGTGTCATAAAAAAACCCATATATCTCGATTTACGCCGATGATAAGAAAATTTATAAGTGCATATCCTCTCCTTCTGATTCAATCATGCTTCAAAATGATTTAAATAACTTTTGTATATGGTGTCAAAAAAAACTTTCTTGAGCTAAATGTTAGCAAATGTCAAACTATTACATACTCCCGTAAAACCATTCCAAGATTTTATTTATTGAACATAGAAACCTGTTTAGCAAGTGGACTTCCTTTGCGATCTCGGTGTTACCTGCGATAGAGAACTAAACTTTCGTTCTCATATTGATAATTCTATAAAGAGGGCTAATTCAGCTCTTGGCTTCGTAAAACGATGGTCCAAATAATTTTCCGATCCGACCTCTTTTAGAATATGCCAGCCAAGTCTGGTCACCTTATTACCCAACCCACTCCTTGCGTGTTGCGTATTGAAGCAGTTCAACGTAGATTTCTTCGCTTCGCCGTCCGCTCTCTCCCTTGGGCAGATAGATATAATCTCCCACCATATGAAGACCGTCTAAAGCTGCTCGATTTGTAAACTCTGGATAAACGTCGCCAAGTTGCTGATATCATCTTTATACACCAACTTCTAACTAATAATATTGACTGCCCCTCTCTTCTGCAGAAAATAACCCTTAACACCAACCCTAGAAATGTTAGATTGGTTTCACTTTTAAATATAAATTTTCATCGTTCAAATTTTGGAAATAACGAACCCTTGAACCGGATGTTGCGTACAACTAATAATATATGATCTTTCTTAGATTAGATTATTTTAGAGATTATATTAGATTACTTTTATAACATCGTTAAAATGTATGTACAATTGGCCTTAAAATAACAACAGGGGCCCGACGTACTTCAGCTGGCTCTATACAATGCTACATTATAATAATATGATCTTCTCATTCTACTTCCACTGTAGTAAGAACACCATTAAAACTTCCTTTTTACTTGCATTATAGGTACTATAATGCAAGTTATGCATTCGTGCAGATTAAAAATGTTGAGATAACAATCAAACACGACATTACAATGATAGAGAAACATATTTGAGTTACTGGCAAAATTCTGTCCGTCTGTCTGTCTGTCTGTTCGGATGTATTTTGGACTGCAGCTTAAACGGCTTGTCCAATCGTCTTCAAATTTTTAAAATAAGGTTATTTTGACATTGTACGGAGGAGTTTTTCAATTTTTTTTTAGCTCAAAAATTAAGGGTACCTGTCATATAACCGTTATGTAAAAGCTTATTTTTCTCGAAAACGGCTCCAAGAATTTTTATTAAAAAAAATCAGTGTACTACTGTAGGTACACATTATGTTTTGTTGAACACAATAAATAATATGGTGGGCTAAAAAAGGTACCTCCCATAGGACCGGTTTTTTTCTTCGAACTTTTCGAAAACTGGTGATCCGATTACTATCAAAATTGATATTCAAAAAAATGTAGGTAGCCTGTGTAATTTGCATACATTTTTTTTTCGAAAACTTTTTGTTTGTATTTTTAATAATTTTTATATTTTTTTTTTTTTTGAAAAATCAATATTTTGAAAACGTGTAAGTGAATTTTTTTTAAATTTTGTTTTTAAATGTACGTTATTTTTGTGCTTAAGTATGTATTCTTGATTTTTTTTTAAGTTGTTAAAAAACCGTTTTATTTAAAAACGGCTCTAACGATTTTGAAAAAAAATTCACACTGTTTTCACATTTTTTAAAGAAACAAAATGGCGTTTAATTTTTTCCGCTGAAAACTATTTTACGTACTTTTTTAAAACAATCAAAATTCAGAAAAATAGAATATAATCTATGAAGTTCCCTTAATATTTTTCAAATTTTATTCCAAGTTGTGACCGCACATAAGAGCAAGTACGTGCGACCCAGTAGTGGAATTTATTTAATTCCTCCTACCATTCCTAATTTATGTACCGGAACCCTTATAACCTTAACCTTACAGTTCTTACATTTAAGTTTAGTATTTTAAGAATTAAATGTTAGTTTTAAGACTGCTTTAATTAAGCAAATAAATAAAGAAATAAATGACAGTAGTGCCCTGTGGCTTAGTGGTTAGTGTTTCGGACTGCTAAGCGAAAGGCTTGGGTTCGACTCCCGCTCATAGACACCTTTCTTGCGAGGAACTGACAAAACCTCCAAGAGTAAAATTTGTCTCGAAAAGTGCATCTCATGAAGCCGTTCGGACGCGGCGGTAAATTGTAGGTCCCATCCACTCTTGCAGACACACACACAGGAATGGTTGAGAATATAAGTCACTAAGCTTGGCTTCTTAAGGAGTTATCGCGCCAGTAAATTTATTTATTTATTGATAGGGGTGACGAAATATAATATTGGGTATACCATCGACTCATTTCCTTAAATGATTTAAAAATTGTTTAGAGTTCTACATCCACATTTCTCTTCAAAGTTTATTTTTTTCCAAAATCCATCTCCTGTGGAATATTTTTCATCTTCTTCTCCACCAAAATATTAGCTCTTGCGAAAAAAAAATGGCAATAAAAATACACGTATTTACCATACGTCTTCTGATATCTGGCCAAGCAATTCGTTGTTGAGGCCATCAAGGCAAAAGTGCGAACTGCCTCAAGGTTAATTCCCAAAACTCTGCTCTCATCCTACAGCGTGAAGCCCAAAGGTCCCTAAAACAAGGAGAGAACAACCTAAAATATATTCCAATCTGGTATTTATAGTTAAGTGGTGAGCCATACATACAACAGGATGATAGGGATAGATGAACTTAGGAAAAAGGAAGAATTTGCTGTCGTCAGTTGATCTCAGTGGGACAATAAATCTCACCGCATGTGCTTGAGATAAACTTCCGTCTTGTGTGGTATACTAGAGACATGCTTTCTGTCTTTTTGGAGTATTTTTTTATCGAAATCTCCATTACGGATGACAATAACATGCGATTTAGATACAAATTTCAGTCGTTGGAACATTTTGAGTTGAGTTTTAGTGCGTTAGGGAAACTATTAAGAGAATTAAAGATTTTATTTAAATTTTCACAATATTGCCATGCTATTCGAGGACATTCTTACTGCTAAAATACATACGTAAGTATGTACACGGGTTTCGTGAACTTTGCTCTATGAAAAAGGAAATGGCAAATGTCTTGAGATACAAATAACATTTTTATTTAAATTTAGAAAATGGTATAACTCATTTTGCTGTTTTATTATATAAAAGATAAGTGCAGAAGGATGTCAGAGGAGGCTACGAATTCCATTTATGTAGAAATAAAGCTTAACTAACTATCAAGGATGGAAAGTTTTAATTTAATGCTCACGGGAATGGAACAAATAAATGGTTTTCTTTTCCACCATTTAAAAATATTAATCTATTCTAAACCTTTTTTTTTGATTATTAATTCACATTGTTTCATGAAATAATAAAATAAGAAAAAAATATTGTTGACAATTAAGGTGGCTATTTAGAAAACCTATGTAGAAACTGCTTATTTACAAGCAAGTGCTTACCAGTATAAGAACGGTATACAAATTTGGGATGTTATTGAACCAAGTTATGGGGAAACAGTGCAATGGAATCAGGTCATCGTAACGCTTCAAATTATATACCTTGGAAGAAAAAATATTTGCTATTGTTGCGGCCCCTTAGAATGGGAAGTGGATTGGGGACGGAATCAGGGACGCACTGGTGGCTCGTTGAAAAAGGAGTCGACGGCGCAGCTGTTCCACACGCCACGGCTCACCCAGGAGCTTGAGTGGTTGGGTGATTTACCCTGGGCCGGAGGTTTATTTATGAAGGGAGAATTGAGAGGGTCGGGGAGTCAGTCTCGCAGAGACTACACTACAATAAAACATTCATTTTTTTTTAGCTGATGTTTTATTTATTTTTTTTAAATTATCGATCAAACTAAAAAAAAAAAAAACAAAAAAAAAAACACCAACCCTTTGGCGAAGGGTTGCGATCGCGTCCCGCGATTTGTGGTGTCGACAACGGCCGAGCGAGCAAGGAGCGGTGGCCCGAATTGGGCAACAAATACGCGAGAATTTACGGATTCGAAATTGGGCGAGGAAATTAAAAACAAACAAAAAAACGAAAACGTAACCAACGAAAAGATTAAATTAAAACGATACGACGCGCACAATGCATACAAAGGAAGACATTTTGATTTCTGATGTTTGATTTTTGACGTTTAATATATAGCGTCGGCCAGGTAGTTTCCTTTCCGAAAAGTAAGATGTAGTGTTGCCAAATCGCAGTCAAATTTCGGAAAGGGAACAGATAATTATGTTAAACAGCTGATTTCGATCATTATATACAATGTTTCGATTTGATATATAGGTCAAGTCGTTGAACCCAAGGGCCGCGACTTGAAAGTAAATAAAGGAAAAACGGCAAAGACGGGAAAAAACGGCAAGAAGGAAAAGAAAACGAAAAATGGACTTTCTTTGGGGGTCGGATGCTTCGACCGTTGGAAATGATTTTCAGAGTCGAGAATCCAGAGGTACGAGCAAGATCGTTTACGATTATTTTAAAAGTAAAGTTTACACCAAGTAAATGTACTGTCGCAATAAAACAAGTTTATTCTGGTGGTGATATCGCGATTTATATTTTCTGTATATTGCGAATAATTTTTAAGATAATTCACTGTGCGTAACCATTGTAAAAAAAAAAAAGGTAAGAAACAAAGATTAAGTGAATAGAGTATAAGATATAAAATATGATCAATTAATTGTCAAGGTGAATTTCGACGGTGGACGGATGACGGATGTCGGACGTCGGAAGCCTAAGTATCCGAGTTAACGATAGCAGATTAGCCGACAAAGAGAATATAAAGAGGACTTATGGATATTTAGCCCGTGAAAAAGACCCGGGCTGCCAAGTAAAATTATAAATATAGAAATTGATATATGTACCTCGATAAAAAAAAGATATGAGAATTTACCGTCGGAATTCACCATAAAAAATTAAAATAGAAAGAAAATAAAAAAAAAAAACGTTATTGACTCTCAAAAAAAAAAAAAAAGGAATAAACGAAGGGACATACTGAGGAGGAAAATCCATCTGCATATGATAATCCTCCACAGGGAACAAAGGATTTTTGGCGGGCTCGATCCTGAGCATAGAAGTTTTTTTTTTTGTTTGTTATATATACATATGTGATTTTGCTCTTACTTTTTTTTATTTTTTTTTCTCTATTTCCTTTGATTATATTATATTATATTTAATAATTTTGGTTTTTCTTAATTAATCTTAATTTTTTTTGGTGTGGATCTATGAGTAAAGGGATAGCCGAGTATAATTTTTAATTTATATTGAAAGCAACAGCCATTGGGAAAGGGTTGCCACCTATCCAGCTTTCTCAAACTTCCCTTCTTACCACGGCGATATTTGGCCGATCACCACTCGTAAACTCCTTTATAGAGCTCTGTGAAGGTAGGATCGGGGGGGTTTGTAGACGAAAAAAAAAAAGCGTTAGTATAAGTACGCGTGAGGGATTTGGGAGGAAGCTGGGCTACCTCATACAACCTTCTAAGGTTCCCGGGTACAATTGAGTTATGTTTTTTTTTTGTAAGAAAAAAGTGTCACCAAATAATTAGTATCCTACTCGGTGACTAACTAGAGCGAGCGGAGCTTGCTAGTTTTTTTTTATGGTTATCTTTTTACCTATATAGATATACATTATTTGGCCTCCCGAACTTTTTTTTTAAGAAAAAAACCAAAAAGTTTAATTCGTTTTATGGTTAATCTAAATATTGTTTGATCTAATTTATTCTATTTTATTTGTTTATAATCAATTATTTGTTCATTGTTTTGGATTGGCTTCATATTGTGGCCCTTTATGGCTAATGTTTGGTATATTTATAATAAATAGAGAATGTGAATCAAGATCTTAAATTAGATTCCTGTTTGTTTTTTTTTGGGGTAATTCCTGTACGTTGAGTGTGAAAGCCACACCATGGCGTGCTAAACGCGTTTTTCAGGGGGTAGGGCTAGGCGGAAACGGCCTCGGGTAGAAGATGACTTGACAGCAGCCGGTGCAACCAATTTGGGGAATTCACTTAAAATTTGGGACCGTCGAATTCCAGGAGGGAGGGAAAAAGGTCCCCCCTGCAACAACACCAGCGGGGTATCCCGGGTGTGGTCCTGCTTCTTCTTGGTGGTATAGTAAGTATGGCATGTTTTATGTTTATTTTGGAATAGGTGAGGTCAGGCTGAGGGGGCAAGATCCCCCCCCTATCCGGCGAGCTTAGCCGTGCTACGCCAGCATGCCATCGCCTCCTTAGCAGACATTCTTTCATTTCCTTCCATCCTCTACCCCCTTCTCCTTTTCCTATCCTTCCCATGAATACTCCTATCTTTGGTTTCCTGTGCCTACCCATTGTACTCCCTTGGTCCTACCCCTTCCTTCCCTACCTTCACAACCACTTCCCATCCTCTACCCTATCCCTTCCAATACCTTCCCCCAAATTACATCCACTTCCAACTACCCATAAAATTCCTAATATACCTATTTCAAATGGCGCCCAACGTTTTTGCCCTTGTTTATCCTTAATGAAGGGTTTGCCTTCGTTGACGAGGTTAAGGCAACTCGTATGTCTTAACTAGGATAGCTCTTAAGAACGCCTAGTTAATTGCGACGAGGTGCATTAAGCCCGCCAACGGAGACAATCAGTTCATTCGTTGTGATGTTTTTGATTGCTGTCGCTGGCTGAATGAGGATTCTGGATGTCTTCATTCGTAAAGCTTTTAAGCATAACGATTGAATCGCTCCAGAACTCCGAAGATCTGACAGCGGGAGTAATTAACCTGTTTCCTGTTCCGGTTGCGGTTGCGGTCAGGTCGAAAACAATTCGTAAGTCTTAACCAGGATAGCTCTTGAGAATGCCTGATTAATTGCGACGCTGCGTTTCTGACCTGACAGCAACAGCAATTAGAAATTGTATCGTTGTGTTATCGTTTTTTTTTTGTGTGTTAGGTAGCACCACACTCGGGATACTATATAAAAATGAAAAACCGTTAGAAAATCTGTTTGCGAAGTTAAGCTGTCAAGTCACAAGCCAACAGAAAATGAATGGCCTTTTATCAAATGCCGCCTAAAGCTCCCCCGAACTACTTATGAATAAATCCACATAAATACAAACAATATTTGAATATTAATACATACATATCTACCTATTTAAAAAAAAAATATAAAAAAAAGGGAAATTAATTATTTGAAGATTCTGTCGTTTTTTTTTTATTTTTTTGTTAATACATTTTTTTGTTATAATTGGTGTTGGGTTTTTTTTTTATAATAAGATATTGTAAGTTTATGTTAGTTTAAAAAAAAAAAAAAAAAAAAAAAAAATATATCTATATATAATTACAAAACAGTTAGTTTGAAGTGATTACCTATACATAAATTCTAGGTTCAAGTAAAATAACTGAGTCCTAAGCAGATTATTATACATATATACAATATAAATTAATTTATTTATTTTTAGTTGTTTTTTTTTATTATTCCCTTCTTTAATTTTTGTATGGATAGTCATTTATTAATTTATTTATAGATTTTATTTTTCGATTAATGTTTCCCTCCTTTTTTTTATTGACTAATTCGTCATTTTTTTTTTTTGCTATTTGTTTAATTAGTTTTACTTATTTGCTTACTGGTTATTTATTTGTTTAGCTTATTGATTTATTTTGTTTATTTATTGTTTGATTGTATATTTTTATGAGTAATATGTATTGGTATTTTTTTTTGTGTTTTGTTTAGAAAGTCAGTTATTTATTCATTTATTAGTCAATTTTTTTTATTTTTTTTTATTTATCTATTAGTTAATGATCCATCTATTTATTAGTTAATTATTTATTTATCTGTTAATCATTTATTTAGTTAATAGTTATTTATTTATTTATGTTAATTAATCGTTTATTTGCTATTAAGTTATTTATATATCAGTTACTCATTTATTTGTTTGTTAGGTAATTATTTATTAGATAATTAGACACTTATTTATTAAGTTAATTGTTAGTTCTTTGCTTATTTCTTAGTTTATTAGTTACATTATTGTTATTTATTCATTAGTTCTGTTGTTTCATATTTATATTTTTTTTTATTTATTTAATTACGATTATACCGAGTTTTTTTTTTGTTTGGGGTTATACACCTAGTAACCGTGTGTCACTACCTCTACTGTCGGCAATCGGCATACATACATATTGAGAAATTTATCATCCATCTTTCCGTTTTTTTTTTGTTTGCTTTGATCCATTTTGCTGGCGTCTTGTTGGCTAGGGTCTTAGGGTTCATTGGTGTTGACTCTTTTAATCCCAATCGGATGGCACAGCATTTGACCAGGGAAGAAGAAGAAAAAACGGTAAGAATAAAAAACAAGTTAGAAAATCGCCCAGTTACCCGCTCCTTACTCAGGAATTTCAACGAGTACTGCCGAGAAATGCCGATTGGACGATCGCCCGTCGCAAACGCCACTGCTCCTGGGGAAAATTCTGGAGGCTTCGCGTCGCCTCCAGTGACAAATAAGAGTACCTCTGGAGTACCGCAGGGAGACATCCAATCACGCTCTCGTATCGATTCCATTCCACCCTTGTCGGGCCGCAGCAGCATGTCCGATGCGTCCGTCGATTCACTGATGGCACCACCATTTAGCAATATAAGCGAAGTAGCAGTTACCAGAGGAGATGGGGGACCAAACAAACCTCAAATAGTAAAGAAAATATCCCATACCGATCAGAGGAGCGACAACAGAGATGGAGAAACAGCCGGGTCAATCTCGTCGGAATTAAGAACTGTCATCAACCTTGCGGTGGTAAACGCCTACGATTCATACCGCGAATCCATAAGGGAAAACATCTCGGAGTCCGTGAGAGCCGAGGTGCAAAGGGGATTCCTGGATTTCCTGAAGGAAATCAACCATGCGACCCGTCCGCCACCACCGATCGAAGAAAGGACCCGGCCACCGGCGAACAATCCCCTACCAGCCCCGATGCCTTTCCCACCACCCCCATCGTTACCGTCCAGGCCATCCCAGCTGGATCCACAGACCAGGCCATTTGTTCCCGTATCTAATCGGCACGAGGAGTCGAATTCGGCCATGGCTCCAAACTTGGGACCAGTCCTGGAATCGGGGGTACACCAGTTAGGGACACATCCTGATTCATTCCATAGAAACCCCTATCCCAGACCACAGCCGACACCCTCCCACTTTTCGCCACATGCCTATCCAGGACGGGGAAGGCCGCCGATACGTATCGATAAGTGGGGGGTGGTTTTCGAGGGGAAACCCGAAGTTCTCACGGTAGAAGATTTTATTTTTAGGGTGGAGCCGCTCCAGAACCAGTATGAGTGCTCATGGGCCGAGATATTACGAGATTTTCATTTGCTGCTCTCAGGAGCAGCCAGCGAGTGGTACTGGCAGTACCAAAGGTGTAACTATCGCCCGGACTGGCTGGCACTGAGGGACGCGCTGATGCGTCAGTTCCGCAATTCAAAATCGGACTATGAAATAATGCGCGACATCATGGACCGGCGGCAGGGCTCCTGGGAGTCCAGCGACCAGTATTTCTCCGCAATTAACAAGTTAAGATCTCAGCTCAGGGCACCAATTCCCGAGCTGGAGCTCGTGAAAATTTTAAAGAAGAATTTTGTCGAAAGGATTAAAAGACTGGTGTATCCTCAGCCAATCTTCACCTTAGACCAGCTGAGGATGGCGTGTAAAGACGCCGAGTACGCCTTTCCAGTAGCGGACCGAGATGGTCCAAAGCACCAACGCCCACAGGCTCGTTACATGGCGAATGAGCTAGAAATCGATGGAGCGACAGGTTTCAGCCAGGAGGAATACGTTGAAGCTGTTCAACCTATGGGAGTTCGTGCGAAAAACATAAGGGCACAAGGAGAAGCCCGACCCTCTGCATGCTGGAACTGTCGGGTGGTAGGCCACACATTCATGGATTGTCCGTCGGTGACCAGAAACATTTTTTGTTATAGGTGTGGTCACGAGGGGGTTATTACCCCTAAGTGTCCACAGTGTAACCCGGGAAACCCGATCCGGAACGCGAGGTCAGCGGGGGAATCGCGTTCCACCCAAACGAATCCGGAATTTCCACAACCCCGGTAGCCAACCAGTCTTCTAGTAAACAAGTCACTATTTTAAGCAGAGATCCGAACCACACCTCTTTCACAGAAAAAAAACCTAAATTAGCAATAATTAAGCCCCTGCATGTTAGAATTAGGGATTATTATGAAACAAGAGATAGGATTTTTAAGGTCACAATTAGCGCGATATCTAAACGTATACAAAAAGCTCGAGAAAGATTTAAAGTAAGAAAGCACCTAAGAAAAAGTATAGCTTCTACGGTAATTGATACTAGCACCGACCCCAGGCCTTATGCTAAGGTCACCATAGCAGGCAACGAGTTGCTTGGCTTGCTGGATAGTGGGGCCAGTGTTAGTATTCTAGGTAAAAATTGCATGTCATTTGTGGAGAATGCTAAACTCACAATTCTTAAATACAGTTCAGGAGTGAAAACCGCCGATGGCAAAAGCCAAGCTATAGTGGGCAAGGTCCAGGTCCGGGTAGGGTATAAACAGAACGAAAAGGCGATGACCCTATATTTAGTCCCCAACCTGGATCAAGAACTCTACCTAGGAGTTGATTTTTGGCAGAGGTTCCAGATAGCACCTAATATTGTTAGCTCCATATCGATTCCGGAGGAAAACGCTGAAACGGTAAATGCACACAATTTGACATTGGGTCAGAGATCTGCATTGGAAGCGGTCAAGCGGAAATTTCTTGATTTTGATCGAAACGGGCTCGGAAAAACGGCGCTTATGGAGCACGTTATCGATACCGGGGATTCGACCCCGGTGAAGCAGAGACACTACCCTGTTTCTCCAGCGGTACAAGCTCTTTTGTACCAGGAAATAGACCGAATGCTTAAGCTCGGCGTTATCGAGGAGAGTGAAAGCCCGTGGTGTTCGCCCGTTGTCCTTATTAAGAAACCAGGTCCGAACAATACTACCAAGTATCGTTTTTGCCTGGACTCTCGTAAGGTCAACGCGTTGACTAAAAAGGACGCTAACCCTCTTCCCCATATCGAAGGGCTTATCAGTCGGCTACCCGATACCTACTATATTAGTAGTGTAGACTTAAAGGAAGCATTCTGGCAAATACCGCTGGAAAAAGAGAGTAGGGAAAAAACGGCATTTGCGGTACCGGGGAGACCCTTGTACCAATTTACCGTCATGCCCTTTGGGTTGTGTAATGCCGCTCAAAGGCTGTGTCGCTTGATGGACAAGGTGATCCCTGCACGACTACGGGATCGCGTCTTTGTGTATTTAGACGATCTGCTAATCATTGCGCCTGATTTTGAGACCCATATCGCCTTGCTAGATGAAGTGGCCGACTGTCTTAGAAAGGCAAATTTAACTATTAACGTAAAAAAATCCCAGTTCTGCTTTAGGGAACTAAAATACCTTGGTTTCATAGTAGGTGGAGGCAAGTTGAAGACCGATCCAGCGAAAGTCGAAGCGGTCGTTGACTTTCCCTTACCGAAAAACGCCCGACAGGTCAGGAGGTTTCTTGGTCTAGCAGGGTGGTATAGGAGATTTATAAAAGATTTTTCTAACTTGACCGCTCCCTTAACAGATACTCTAAAAAAGAAGAACCCTAAATTCACTATGACGGAGGATGCAAAGAAAGCTTTCGAAGAGTTAAAAACCGCATTAACTACGGCTCCCGTTCTTTCCCATCCCGACTTCTCCAAACGGTTTTATATTCAATGCGATGCATCAGACTCCGGAATCGGTGCGGTGCTATTTCAGAAGCACGGTGATGAAGAGGAACTTCCGATCGCCTACTTCTCTCAGAAGCTTAACGCTTGCCAGCGAAACTACAGCGTGACCGAGAAGGAGTGCATGGCAGCTGTAATGGCGGTGAAGAAATTCCGGCCCTATGTCGAGGGTATGGACTTTACAGTCATAACCGACCACTCCTGTCTGAAATGGTTGATGACGATGAAGGACTTGAGTGGCCGCCTAGCCAGATGGAGCCTGGAGCTGCAATCCTATGCCTTCGACATAGAGCATCGGAAAGGCTCACTTAACGTCGTACCAGACACTCTTTCTCGGGCACACCTAGATAGTTTAGAAATAGAGCAGGTTGCCCCTTTGGTGGATTTAAGTAGTGAGGAATTTAGATCCGAAGAGTATAAGTCCCTCCTAGGTACTGTTCTTGACCACCAAGATGAACTACCCGATCTGAAGATAGAAGACAACTTCGTTTACAAACGTACCCTGCCACCAAGCGTCGATGAATCTCTGGTCGAACATAGTTGGTGTTTGTGGATTCCTTCCGGACTAACCGAGAGTATAATAGCTAAAATGCACAATCCCCCTCAAGCCGCCCATGGAGGGACAGCGAAAACTCTCCATCGTATTCGGCAGTACTTTTACTGGCCAAACATGACCGTCCAAGTAAGGCAATTTGTCGCTAAGTGTGATGTCTGTAAACAGTCCAAGTCTTCTAACCTAGTCCTGCGTCCAACTATAGAAAACAGTTTTTGTACCGATCGTCCTTTTCAAAAACTCTATGTAGATTTTATAGGCCCCTACCCTAGATCCAAAGCAGGGAACGCCTATGTGTTTGTTGTCCTAGACCACCTATCCAAATTCGTGTTTCTCAAGCCTTTACGTGCTGCAAACTCCAGCAGTATAATTAAATATCTTCGAGAAGAAATCTTCAATACGTTCGGAGTACCGCAGATCTTACATTCTGACAATGGGAAACAGTTCCTGGCTAAAGAATTCCAAAACCTCTTGCAAAGCTATGGTATAAGGCACTTTAGAACCGCAAATTATTCGCCGCAATCGAACGCCTCCGAAAGGGTCAACAGGACGTTACTTGCCGCCATCCGTTCCTACTTGAAAGAGGACCAACGCGATTGGGACGTGCACCTGAGTGATATTGCGGGTGCGTTGAGAAGCTCTGTCCATACAGCTATTGGCGTGTCCCCCTACTTCGCATTGTTCGGGTGCAACATGATGGTACATGGAAGCAGCTACGAGTTAGCAGAAAAGTTGAACGTTGTTGGCGACGGCGAACCGTTGACCCTACCGAGAAAAGACAAGCTACAGGTGATACGCAACAAAATTAAGGAAAATATCCTAGAAGCCAATGACAAAACCGCACGAAAATACAATATGCGCACGCGAAACGTGAAATTTATACCAGGACAAGAGGTTTTCAAACGCAACTTTGTTCTTAGCGACACGTCTAAACGCCTTGCTTCCAAACTATGCCCGAAATACACTAAATGTCGTATAGTCAAAGCCGTTGGGAAAAACCTTTATGAATTAGAAAACCTTGCAGGAAAAAGAATCGGAGTTTTTCATGCGAAAGACATAAAACAATAGATTCCAATAATGAATTCTTGGCATGTGTGCTACATTAAAGGTCCTTCAATGTGGTCGTATCATTTTGTTTTTCTTCCTTTTTATTCGAACATCTGTGATATATATTTTTTTTTGTTGGTTTAAACGACCCCGACATCCCTATTTGTACCTGAAAGGCGATTTGACCGCTAGACTGTGATACAGTTTTAAACAATTTTAAGTGTAATATTATTTTTATTATGGTAACAATTTGACCAAATCTTTTTTTTATCCAGACGACTTCCTGGGTGAACGAAATACGCCTAGATGTGAATTACTTTCCAACGTCCTAGCCACACACTGTGTTGGTTAATAATCACTAATGTGCTATATAATTTAAGTTAATGTATGTACCCGATTTCAAGTTTTATACACTCACGACGTTAAATTCAGAAAACTATCTTAAAACCTGTGGTACCTGAATAAAGAAAACTCAAACCAATACGAACTGTGATATTTTATGTTAAAGTAGTAAACTACACGCTGAGACCGACTGTGATTCTTTTGGTTGATACTTATTACCTATTATTGTTTATTTAGTATTTATTTATTTCATCCTAACGATGCCTTACGATCTGTGATAAAACCTCATACAAAAATATTCGACCCGAACCAATCGAATTATTATGAATAGTTAACACCGGTGCCACCCTACACGAAGAAGAAAGCAGGCAGGTAGTTTTATGGGCTAAGTGAACTGCCCCTATCAGGACAAATTATACTATCCAAAACAAAAATAAAATTAAAAACGGAAGTTAAAATCTGTGTCTTCATGAAGGGAATGTTCCATTTATTTAAAATCGAGCTAGGAATATATATTTATATACAATTGATGTGCTTTCAGATCGTAAAATCAATAAGCGCAGTACAACATTTATAAATGTAATACAGAAAAGAAAGGACGTACATACTTACTGGATACTAATTTGCAGAGGACACGGGGCAACCGAAAAGTAAAATTATGCCCGGCTTGATGATCGGGGGTTCTCCCCACATCAGAAGAGGACAGGTTCGAAAGTACCGAGGAATAGTAGGGACGAGTCATTCTCTTCCCATAATCCATCTACCTATTCCACCTGGTTCGTTTCTGGACATTGCTGAAGAATGGTGATTTGGTATCTAGTTAGGTACCTAAGAACTAGAGTTATACAGGTAAACATAAGTCAAACAAGAATGATTGACCTACCTTGGACAGTGATGAGATGTTTTCCTGACGATCGGCTTTCTTACTCGTCAAGGTACTCTCGTCGGTCTTGTTGGAGAACGGAAGGTTTCTGTTGTCGTCCTATATGAAAGGAAAGAGGATTTAGGATGAAAGTTAAGTCAGCTAGAAGTCAGATACTTAGCTATTGTTACCGGCACTTCCAATCAGCGAAAGGATATGGGCCGTCTCACCGTGCCTGTAGAAACTCCAGCGGAATCCCCAGACCCGGAGTTTTGTTGCGGCCCCTTAGAATGGGAAGTGGATTGGGGACGGAATCAGGGACGCACTGGTGGCTCGTTGAAAAAGGAGTCGACGGCGCAGCTGTTCCACACGCCACGGCTCACCCAGGAGCTTGAGTGGTTGGGTGATTTACCCTGGGCCGGAGGTTTATTTATGAAGGGAGAATTGAGAGGGTCGGGGAGTCAGTCTCGCAGAGAATTGGACCTTCTAGGCACTGAATCACTACACACAACTAAACACTACAATAAAACATTCATTTTTTTTTAGCTGATGTTTTATTTATTTTTTTTAAATTATCGATCAAACTAAAAAAAAAAAAAACAAAAAAAAAACACCAACCCTTTGGCGAAGGGTTGCGATCGCGTCCCGCGATTTGTGGTGTCGACAACGGCCGAGCGAGCAAGGAGCGGTGGCCCGAATTGGGCAACAAATACGCGAGAATTTACGGATTCGAAATTGGGCGAGGAAATTAAAAACAAACAAAAAAACGAAAACGTAACCAACGAAAAGATTAAATTAAAACGATACGACGCGCACAATGCATACAAAGGAAGACATTTTGATTTCTGATGTTTGATTTTTGACGTTTAATATATAGCGTCGGCCAGGTAGTTTCCTTTCCGAAAAGTAAGATGTAGTGTTGCCAAATCGCAGTCAAATTTCGGAAAGGGAACAGATAATTATGTTAAACAGCTGATTTCGATCATTATATACAATGTTTCGATTTGATATATAGGTCAAGTCGTTGAACCCAAGGGCCGCGACTTGAAAGTAAATAAAGGAAAAACGGCAAAGACGGGAAAAAACGGCAAGAAGGAAAAGAAAACGAAAAATGGACTTTCTTTGGGGGTCGGATGCTTCGACCGTTGGAAATGATTTTCAGAGTCGAGAATCCAGAGGTACGAGCAAGATCGTTTACGATTATTTTAAAAGTAAAGTTTACACCAAGTAAATGTACTGTCGCAATAAAACAAGTTTATTCTGGTGGTGATATCGCGATTTATATTTTCTGTATATTGCGAATAATTTTTAAGATAATTCACTGTGCGTAACCATTGTAAAAAAAAAAAAGGTAAGAAACAAAGATTAAGTGAATAGAGTATAAGATATAAAATATGATCAATTAATTGTCAAGGTGAATTTCGACGGTGGACGGATGACGGATGTCGGACGTCGGAAGCCTAAGTATCCGAGTTAACGATAGCAGATTAGCCGACAAAGAGAATATAAAGAGGACTTATGGATATTTAGCCCGTGAAAAAGACCCGGGCTGCCAAGTAAAATTATAAATATAGAAATTGATATATGTACCTCGATAAAAAAAAGATATGAGAATTTACCGTCGGAATTCACCATAAAAAATTAAAATAGAAAGAAAATAAAAAAAAAAAACGTTATTGACTCTCAAAAAAAAAAAAAGGAATAAACGAAGGGACATACTGAGGAGGAAAATCCATCTGCATATGATAATCCTCCACAGGGAACAAAGGATTTTTGGCGGGCTCGATCCTGAGCATAGAAGTTTTTTTTTTTGTTTGTTATATATACATATGTGATTTTGCTCTTACTTTTTTTTATTTTTTTTTCTCTATTTCCTTTGATTATATTATATTATATTTAATAATTTTGGTTTTTCTTAATTAATCTTAATTTTTTTTGGTGTGGATCTATGAGTAAAGGGATAGCCGAGTATAATTTTTAATTTATATTGAAAGCAACAGCCATTGGGAAAGGGTTGCCACCTATCCAGCTTTCTCAAACTTCCCTTCTTACCACGGCGATATTTGGCCGATCACCACTCGTAAACTCCTTTATAGAGCTCTGTGAAGGTAGGATCGGGGGGGTTTGTAGACGAAAAAAAAAAAGCGTTAGTATAAGTACGCGTGAGGGATTTGGGAGGAAGCTGGGCTACCTCATACAACCTTCTAAGGTTCCCGGGTACAATTGAGTTATGTTTTTTTTTTGTAAGAAAAAAGTGTCACCAAATAATTAGTATCCTACTCGGTGACTAAGTAGAGCGAGCGGAGCTTGCTAGTTTTTTTTTATGGTTATCTTTTTACCTATATAGATATACATTATTTGGCCTCCCGAACTTTTTTTTTAAGAAAAAAACCAAAAAGTTTAATTCGTTTTATGGTTAATCTAAATATTGTTTGATCTAATTTATCCTATTTTATTTGTTTATAATCAATTATTTGTTCATTGTTTTGGATTGGCTTCATATTGTGGCCCTTTATGGCTAATGTTTGGTATATTTATAATAAATAGAGAATGTGAATCAAGATCTTAAATTAGATTCCTGTTTGTTTTTTTTTGGGGTAATTCCTGTACGTTGAGTGTGAAAGCCACACCATGGCGTGCTAAACGCGTTTTTCAGGGGGTAGGGCTAGGCGGAAACGGCCTCGGGTAGAAGATGACTTGACAGCAGCCGGTGCAACCAATTTGGGGAATTCACTTAAAATTTGGGACCGTCGAATTCCAGGAGGGAGGGAAAAAGGTCCCCCCTGCAACAACACCAGCGGGGTATCCCGGGTGTGGTCCTGCTTCTTCTTGGTGGTATAGTAAGTATGGCATGTTTTATGTTTATTTTGGAATAGGTGAGGTCAGGCTGAGGGGGCAAGATCCCCCCCCTATCCGGCGAGCTTAGCCGTGCTACGCCAGCATGCCATCGCCTCCTTAGCAGACATTCTTTCATTTCCTTCCATCCTCTACCCCCTTCTCCTTTTCCTATCCTTCCCATGAATACTCCTATCTTTGGTTTCCTGTGCCTACCCATTGTACTCCCTTGGTCCTACCCCTTCCTTCCCTACCTTCACAACCACTTCCCATCCTCTACCCTATCCCTTCCAATACCTTCCCCCAAATTACATCCACTTCCAACTACCCATAAAATTCCTAATTTACCTATTTCACTATAAAGTTTGAAGTACCTACTTTTACATGGCTATTGGAAGAAGAAATATAACAAACTTGACAATTTAAACCTTGTTCGCCGACTAAGGTGAAGTCTTTCAAGTTCCTTTGAATTTATATAATATGCAAATGTACAGTGGATAAAATCGTATCATGCAGACATTGACACAGCACCCCCCCCCCCCCCCCCCCGCCGACTAAGGTGAAGTCTTTAAAGTTCCTTTGAATTTATATAATATGCAAATGTAAAGTGGATAAAATCGTATCATGCAGACATTGACACACATCCCCCCCCCCAAAGAAAAAACCGACAACGATATACGTGGAAGGTGCACATGGAAGGTGCACACTATAAACAAGCTGCGCAAAGCTGAACAGCTAGCCGAGACCATCGCCAGTTTCAAAGCTGATATAACTACACTCCAGGAGATTCAATGGAATGGACCGGGCTTATGCTTAACTTGCATTATAGTTCCTATAATCGCAAGTAAAAACCAAGCAACATTTATAATGAAAACGGGTTTCCAAATGTCTATCCATAATTTCATATTCAGGTGGGTTTCAGATCATGAACTTCAAAAGATCGTCTAAACAATTTAGCTTACCGTGGTAAAAAAGGGTTTTCTAATAGGAACTTGACAACTTTGCCTAACTGTCAATGGTAACCATTCAAAGAAACATTTTTATCATAGTGAGTTAAATGATCCCAAATAATTAGATTGTATTACCAAAATCGGAAACCTTAAGAACATTGCAAGATCAATAAATAAAGCATCATTGATTTTGTTTGTTCCTGAATGCCTGTAACATAATGGACTCGACAGCGTATGATCGCGGGTTTCCCGATCAGAGCCAACAAAAGGACCTTTAAGGTCCTGTCGATATAGTGGATATGTAGTTCAATTTAACACCTTTTAATTTTTGGATACAGCACTGATAGCAGCCATTTCCATCTATATATTTTTTTTTACAAAAAAGGCCGATTAATTAGCTTCAACAATCTTTTTAATTGCCACTTAAGTTTTATTCTCTCACAAAATTGCGTTTTTACTTCAGATTTATTCCGATATTTCAGTTTGTATAATAATAAAATGATTTGCTTCTTAACAATTATGCAAAGCATGAAAAGATTCTGTGATATGTGAAGATACTGGCATGTGCCATTAAGTTGCGGCAGTTGCCGCCGGAAGTGTTATCTCAAAATAAATAATTTTTCAGTCAGTTGAAATGAGAATGAAATTAATGTCAACCATAAAACATAGTGACATGATGTAATCAATTTTACTCTTCGCGTTCTGCAGCGAGAATTCTACAATCGAGAAGTTCATAAAGCAATCTGGCCACGTGTGGGGTGGAACATTGGTTCCCAGTACGGAGCAGTGAATTATATTCTGCGAAACATATAGCGTACATCCCACTTCTGACGTGATTATTGATTACCCTCTTCGGATTCTATTTTGCTACACATCAATCCAACCCGATAGTTTGGTTTGTGTGCAGCTGCGGCTCCTCTTTAGCTGGTTCCATTTTCCCGAATTCACTTTTCAGCAGGAACATTGTGCGAAAAGTTTTACCGATCAGGGAGTTTGGTTGGGGGTTTTCGAAAGGAAAACTCAGCAGCAAACAAAAAATCAACTATGCTATACATAGATATGAATTCATGTCCTTGTCACTTTCCGCGCTCTCTATATGCTCTATATGTACGTTTAGTATACATAATATCGTGGCAATAGTACTGCTGTTGCATGAATAAAATAAATAGTTTTCTTAGTTAAAATGGAATAACGGGAAGAGGGTGGTGGAAAGGAAACATAATTAATAGTTTGCACTGACACTTTGATGAACGAGCGCTGGCGGATAGATTAAATCCGGCAAATTCCGATTTGAAGATGGAGTGAGTTTAGCAGAATTGCGTTTTAGATGTTTTATTATTTGCTATTTCTTCGAATGTCTTGCAATGACAAATTGGCATACAACTCATCTGAGTCGGAGTAGTGTTCAAGTTTAATTGACAGAGTGTGGCATGTGCGATGATATCAATTGCTCTGGCTCATCCAATTGAATATTTATCTCCATTTTTGTTTGTGGTTCAGATGAATTTCAAAAGGGCTGTAGGAGTGTATCTATCATGGTTAGTTTTATGGTTTTTGTTTTTTTTTCTGAAGTGGCCTTGATTGACACTTCAACTTTGACATTGCAATAGTGATGTGGGGTAAGGATCCATGTCGTTTTTGAAAAAAGGATTGAATGGAATAGAAATATATGGAAACGTATATTGTGCGGTATACAAAAATTAGCAAAAGCTTGCTTTTACGAGACACAGTAATTATTTGAGAGACCAGGCACAGATAAGTATGTTCCTCAAAATCCAATAACACCCCACAAATATTTTGGGATTAAATCTGCATGACCAGCACCTAGAATATCATTATGGCTCTCTGTATACTAAAACATTTTAAAAGCTAATTCCCGTACCTTTTTGAATGTGATAACGTTTACCTTTTTGTTCCACTGATACGATCTTGAGATGTTGAAAATTTAAGCGGATGCTAGAGAAAGGCAGAGTCCTTTCCATAATGACCATACAGTATATCCCCAAATAACTCCCACTCAGTAATTACTTTTAATAGGAAGAAGTATATTAATTATTTTACACAGGATTCTACACCAACTGCTTTTGGCTGCCCGTCGTCCGTCTGTCGCGTCGTATGTCGGCACCTCATTTTCTTTTTCATTACTAATTCTAGGTAAACCGTAATAGAGATTTGATCAAGAAAATGAGAAAAATCACATTAAAAAATTTTAAAAAATTCAATGTTCGAGTAGATATCCTTAAGGAGGATTCAAGATGTAATTTAAAAGTCCAGTTGTAAGGTGCTTCTTCTCTAAAAAATATTAGAAACACCATTGTACATACGCCGATGGAAACCTTTAATTACTTTGATAAAGTGAGGTTAAGGGTTAAAGGAACATACATTTAAATTTTAACGAAACTCTAGTGAAAATGGTATACACCTAATCTTCAAGGAAGAATTTAATATTGCCTGGTTAAAACAAAGTTTAAAAAAAATTGGGGAAGATAATGGGAACTTACAACATATTGTTGAAGGGGGAGCAAACATAAAAGTTAAGTGCTCTTTTTAGATTATTTATGTCGGAAATAAAATAAAATAAAATAAAACTTTTAATTAGACCACAAAAGTTAAAGGTGTTTATAGGGTTGATCAGCGGTGCTATATAGACTCTAGATTGAAAGTTAAATAGTATGGCCGTTGGGTAAGTGCGAAGGTGGGAAGCATATTTTGAAATGGAACAGAAGAGAGAAAAAAAGTTATTTCCTTTAAATCGCCCTTTTTAATTTTTTAAAAAAGAAGAATTTTGTAAAGATTAATTATTTCCCTTTTAGAGGAAACCGAAATGTGCCGTCGTTTTAAGGTTGGAAAGAGTAAATAACTTTAGTAAAAAAAATACTTATAGATTCTTTCGTCGGCATCACTTTCTGTTAAGGGGGAAACAGCCATTTTATAAGAATATACTTAAAATGGAAAAAAAACACAAAAAACAACAGCAAAACTTAGAATTCATGTTTATTCCATAAATACTTTTTTGACGTGATAACGTCTTATAAATCGATGACTCGCTACACATACGAAATAACATGACTCATGCTCATAAGAAAAGTAACGCGTTACGCTAACCGCGATATTCTGGTTTTTTAAACCAAAATCGATCGCAAGCACCAGGCGAACATGAAAAGGAACAGGCGCAAAATCCCAAAATAATTCCACTCAAATTTAAAAAGAGAGGGTTTGTGGGTAATATTTTGATGTCTCTGAGCCTCGGTGCACACTTGCGTCATTTTAACGCAGTGATGACGCATTTGCGTCTTACATTACTCATAAATAACGCGGTGTTATCTGACGAGTATGTGCACCACTCTAGTTATTTGTGAGTACTGTAAGACGCAAAAGCATCACCGCTGTGGCGCCGGCACGTCAAAATGACGCAAGAATGCACCAGGCCTGAATTATAACAAAAATCGATCACAAACGTATTTTAAGCACCAGGGGAACATCAGATGTATGTACTCCTAAACCTCCCAACGGATTTTAATGAAATTTACAGGGTAAATATAGTTTTGTCCAGGGATCGTTCCTGTGAATCTTTAGTTTTGCTAGCATTATTTTCGGATTTCACATTTAAACATGTTTTTTCTAGGGCGGAGTAACGCGCGCTGGGTACCGCTAGTTAAATATAAAACTAGTGCCGATTGGAACTAGGTTATTGGTACAATAGTATTTTTGGTACTAGATTTATAGTACTTAGGTCTAGAATTTAGTACTATTACATTTTGTGGTAGTAGATTTGGTAGTAGATTCAGTACTAGCTTTAGTACTTAGTCGTATATTTAGTACTAGATTTTTTGGCGTGATAAGTGGAATTGTATATGGTGTGAGTTAACAAGCTGTATGTTGGTTCTGGTGCCATCAATGTTTTCTTATGACGTTATCACGTTATTGTTTCACACATTTTGCATCGTTTTGAACTACTCTTTTGATGTCAGTGGACACAGCGCGAACTTAAGCTAACAGGAGGGACTTCGAAAGGAGAGGCCGATGCACATGGGTTTTAAACTTTTAAACACAATAATGGGGTTGTAAATCAGAGTTATGCAAAACATTCCACATTCGATTTGTACGGCTGAAAAACGAGTTTCTATGCCTACCAATTGGTGAGCATATGTGGATGCGCATGTGTTACGGCTGAGTTGCTTAGGAGGAGAAATGCAATACGCTATTTCTCAAGGCTCTAGACTCTAGAGTCTATAGTCTGCATCTAGAGCCTTGACCGTAGAAATTAAGGTAGCAAAGAGAGAGACATAAAACACTCCCCGTCGATGTACGACTGTCGTAAAAGTTTTGTTTACCTTAAAGGGAAATAATCGTTACAGGCACAAAACTTAAAACTAATGTAATATAATAAATTTTTTATTTATTGTTTGTTTCTCAGTATGTATGTCGGTTTGTTTCTTTCGTTTTGTGTGTTTCATTCAGGCACGGGGTGCTGTATGTGAATATTTTTTTTTTAATTTAAGGTTAATAGCAATAAAAGATGGCCACTTGGTTTTTTACAGTGCATTTTCGAAATATTTTTGAAATCGGTTGAGTTTATATGTGTATGTCTCCAATTTATCTTCTATTCTTCCGTTTTGACGGGACTTTCATAGGCAGATAGCTCATTTTCAAAGGCATAACTAAAGCTATTTGAATTACCCGTAGGGGTGCTGGAGTCGTGTTTTTTTTTTGAAAATTCTCATTTATGCTCCGACTTTGACGGGACTTTCACAGGCAGTTAGCTGATGTTTAAGGAGTAGCAAAGGTTATTTTAATCACTCCATGGTGCCGCTGAGGTCGTTTTACAAGCAGATAGCTATTTTTTAAGAAGTAACTAAAGCTATTTTGCTAACTAGGTAGCACCTCGCCACGCCACGTATGGTATACCCGAGCAACGCAACGTTTGTAAGATAGTATATATATAATAATATAATTAATATGAGTGAAATATGTAGGTACAATTTGAAATTCAATAAAAAGGAACCCAGTTTCTGAAAATATCGAATTTGTTTGGAAGTATTCATAAGTAATAAACAATATTCTAAAAATAATATTCTAAAAAGCTGGGAGCATATTGTATGTGCTAGCAAAATTTTATTTGACATTTCATCCTGTTAATGCTCTGATTTTTAGAAATGCAACTGTCTAAAAGAGAGGAACATATTACCGAATGAAAAAAAAAACTTAATGATCAAAGAACGACAAGGAAAATGAGCAATTTTAACTGATCACAGGTAACACATCAGAGACTTGTCCCTGTATCTTATTTTTAAAAGTCGTACTGAAAAAGAGTTTTTGAAGCCCCGAATATCCTACTTATATTATATTTGGATGTTTGGATGTTTGTTCCCTAATCACACCTCAACGGCTTAACGGATATGGACGAAATTTGGTAGGTAAAGGATAATGTGCTGGATTGAGATATAGCATTTTTTATTCAGAAAAAATGCACGGTTCCTGTGGGAGAGGCTTAAATGTGAAATACTGCATTTCTGGAAGGTTGTTAAATATGCTTTCATGCTTTAACCACTGCATATATTTGTGAAGTTTGGTTGAAGGAAGAGTTACATGATTCACTACACTATAAAGAAACATGGAGATATGGAGAAATAAATATATATAGATATTATAGAGATTAAGTTATAATTATAGAGATTTAGGTATATAAAAGAATACAGAGATATGGAGATACAGAGATACAGAGATATGGATATATAGAGATAAAGAGAAATTTAGAGATATAGATATACACATATAAAGATTTAAAGATATAGAGATATCGAGATATAGAGATAGAGATAAAGGGATATAAAGATAAAGAGATATAGGAACATTGAGATATAGAAATATGGAGATAAGTACAATTTTATCCAGAGAAAAAGCAGGGTTGAGAGAGGCTTAAATATGAAATATGTACTTATGCCTTAACAACTACACGAATTTGTGACAAAATGAACCGTTTCTACGGGAGAAATCTGAGTAATTTTCTTTGGCGAGTTTTGATTTAAATAATATAAATAATTAAATCTGAAGTCCACGCAGACGAAGTTGCGGGTAAAAGCTAGTAAAATATAAAATTGGACTTAAAAGTGTAAGGTCTTATCAATTGGGAAAGGATATTTTTTATCTACCGATACTAAATCATATTCAAAATAATGAACTTCAATACTCTATTTTGCAGTAAGAAAAAGAACAAATTGGAATTTTGCGGTTACCTTGTGATGTCCAGGCCATTGAGAGACAGTTAAGACGCATCAGTAGCCATCTTATGCACAAACAATGATGCGAAGGATTTATAAAATTTGAGAAATTTTTCACGTAAATTGATGCCAACATTTGACATTATAAACGTTTTTTGTATAAATTGACATAAATGGACATTCCATTTAAATTAAAAAGTTCTTTAAAAAATCCAATGTGATCAAAAATATCTTTTTGTTGCAGTTTCATTAAAACAAAAGAGTTTAAAAAGGGATTTAATTTACTTTGAAAAAAGAAAACTCAATGATTTTTTCTATGAAGAATTGAAGCCAGATGATTGATTGTTATAAAATTTTGTGTATTTGTTCCCAACAAAGAACCTTTTTTTTTATTTCCTGCATTCCTTCAATTGGGTTTCAAGTTGACAATTACTTCCAGCTCTGCAATAAAAGTGGTTCTCATAGCTGAGGTTGTTTTTTTTTCTTATATGGGTTCATGACATTAATGTTGTTCTTTTTTCAAACTAACAAAAGTCTTTTCGCAGAGAAAATCAAGCTTCTAATTTTGGCAATATTTGTTAACTGTCAAACTCAAACGACCATAACGATAAAATCACATAGTAGCCTTATCTATATTTTAAACAATTTTTACTTCATCTTAATATAATAGTTGAGCCAACCATTAAAAAACATTTTTCTATAATTACATTTTTAAAATACCATTGGCCAATCGATTTCTAATTGATCCAATTTTGTTTACATTTCCACAGGTGTAAAATAATAGAAGAACGAAAAGAAACCGGACGAAGGACGAAAATAAATTGAAAACAAAATCCTGTATCTATTAACGTGGCAGATGGCTTAAATCCCCAACCAGGATAAACATCAATGCATTATTCATTGGGTTGTGAAATATTATAATAGTTTTGAGTTCGAAGTTGTTATAGATATTGTTTTTTTTTTCTTTCTATTTTTCCTTTTCTGACCGCAGGTCTTTTACACGCCATAATCCAAGAAAATTGAAATATGAATCACTTAATTGTACATATACCGCTCTCCCTTGTATCCTCCTGATCGTTAAGGGTCTTTTTCTAATCACCTTCCGGTCGAATGGGGCTTGTAGGTAGGTACCCTCCCTTCACCCGTTTCTATCTGTAGAATATTATTCTATAGAAAATGTTCGTTTCAGCGTAATCGAATGGAATTTTAATTTGTTGGAAAATAATTTCACCAGTTCGATAAAGTACATTTTTGTGATAAAAAAATATTTAGTAATTTAATTTTGTTTATGTTTTTTATAATTTAACTAATACAGTAATTTTTTTCATATTATTTTTAAACAAATTAAAGAGATGTTCTTTAAAGTGTTACATGTTTTACAAAACCCTCAAACGGAATGACCGATTTTAATAAAATCTAAGAAATAGAGCCGATCAACGCCGGGCTAAGATTTAGGACAACTTTAATAAGAAGTATAGGATAGGAGACCAGTTTTTGCACAAGGGAGCCTTTCTCAGAACCTGGTGAAATACGTACATCATCAAGCAACAGAAGTTGAAGAACAAACTGTACGTAAAATAGAAAAAAAAAATCATGTCCTTTTGCCTTTGTCCAAGGAATTTATGTCTTCTCTCATTCAGTCACGATTTTTTTTTCCGAAATTCGAAGCTCTAAGGAATTATTCTTCGACTAATGCCACACTTTTTTTCTTCTATATGAACAAAAAGTGGACACAGGGACATCGAGAGATCGAAGACGGACGAAGGCGATACCGTCTTCGTGGCAAGGAGTCGAAAAATATATTGAATTGAAATTTATATTATTTCATTCGCTTCGTCGCCTCTAGTAAGTCTCGCTTCAAAGGACGATGAACGTTGAAAATCGGAGAGACAACCAATGCCAGGCAATCAGAAGATGAACGTCGTCCTGCCGTTGGAGGAGGTGGTATCTGAAGGATATACAAAAAAAGAGAACTCGCCAGGTTAGAGAAACTCCCAAAAATAAAATTATTAATAGCGGATGAGATGGAAAAGCTGGTGTTGCAAAAGCTGTTACAGAAGCTGTTACACCAACACCAGAGGTAGTGGTAGCATGTAATTGTTGTCTTTGGCTATATACCACCGAGCAGGACACTAGTGCAAAAGCAAAACAACAAACAATTGGGAATAAGATAGTGTGGGGGTGGATTGTTGAAGGAACGTGTTTCCATTTCCTTGTTTCCACTTTAAAAGACACAAAAATAAAAGAACAGAGAACCAAAGACTGGTCAGAGGTGAACCCCAAATTCTGTTGAAATATTCAATCTCTTACCACCACCACCAACATCCTTTGAACCCACCTTGTCGCCGGAGGGAGGTATGTGTATATATGTCCTGCAGGTTAGGGAATAAGAACAAAACTTTTTCACAAATTGAAAGCCGTTGTCCGAAAAGTATGAAAAGAAACGTGTCATCTGGGCACTTTAGAGAGAAAGTGTTTCTGGTTGAGTTTTTAGAGTTATAGGTAGGTAGCCAAAAAAGGATCAAGGATATTTCTATAGAAATATAGGTACGTAGGTTAAGGGCGGATTGTAATAGGTATAGATGTCAGAATTGATTTCTTTTTTTGGTGTGTTTGTGATATCGCACGAATCCTTTGTGTCATGAGGGCGTAATTGCATTCAACATTTCTTCGAGATAAGTTTGTCACTTAAGGAACTTTATTTTCCCTCTGACCTTTTTCTTATTTTACCAGGTGTTAGTCCAGGGTTAAGGGCAGGAGGCACAAGTTTCTAATGAATTGTACGTCAAGTGTTGAAAAAAGGTGATATGTAAGATCACGTGAACTTTAAACTTTTCACACAGAAAGGGTTACTAATATATTAAAGAATGTGGGTAGTAGGTAGTTGATAATCCACAAGAAATGAATGAGGTTTTGTAGAATGTTGTAGGTAAATCCCAAAGAAAATTCTTGGAATTGAAAACGCAAAAAGTTGTATATTCATTTACAAACTTTAAATAAGACAAGGAAATGATGTTGAACACTAATAAGAAAAGTAAGTTTGATGTTAGAAATGTTGGCCTTGCATGTGAACAATGGAATTAAAATATCATTTCGGATATGGTCCATATTTGGATCACTAGCTATGGCAACAAGCAAAACTGATTGACTGCGTCGATTAAATTCCAGAAGTGTTCCACTAAGTATAAATACTAATACAAATATAAATCTAAAAAACTGATAATTTGGTGCAGTTTATGGCAAAGACACCTTGGAATCTTTACAAAAAACATTTTCAAAATAAACCTGAAACAGTTTCGTCCTCGATATAAAGATAATGTCCAGCATGGCTACAGAAACCTTTCTTTATGAACTTACAACCACCTTATAGAAAACTTTAATTTCCTTTGAAAAGACCTTATGTAGCCTCCTGAATATTCAGAGTGTCTTTATTAATTTAACTAACAAAAAGACTCTTTTTTTATTATTAACGCGCGCACAAGGGACTACTTGTTTCCCTTTCAATTTAACACACTGCGTGGGCATTAGGAAGATAGGGAGGGGAGAGATAGGAGGTGTCGATTAACATAGGTTTTGAATGTTTGCAGTACGAGTATTACGGGAGAAACTTTTAAGGGGAGGAATGCAACTGGCTACTTCGAGTGAACATTTTTTGTAAAAGAAACGATAAAATAAGGAAAGACATGAAACATTGCGTTGGTGTTCGAGTGGGGCAATTGTTTCAGCGGCAGTTCTATTTCCTATCAATCTTAACGCTCGATTTTGTATTCTATCAAGCAGGTGCAGCGATGTTTGCGATGCACCAGCCCAGAGGTGGGAGTTATACTCGAGTTTAGGGCGTATAAACGCTTTATAAATTGTAGTTGTAGCCAGATCAGATGGGGAAAAATACTTCTTACACCGATAAAGAAAACCTAAGCACTTAGCAGCATTCTTAGCGATCTCAAATATATGGTCGTTCCAACGGAGGTCGTCGTTGACACACATACCGAGTACTGAGAGCTTTTCGGTTTCTTTGATGTAAGTGCCATTCATGGACAATGGCATTGGGGGTTTGTTTAGTTTTAACGACAGAAGACAGCATTAAGTTTTCGAAGCATTAAACTCCACACGATTCCTATTACCCCTTTTGACAATGCTGTATAAAACGGAGTTTAATGAGCTTGACATATGGTACCGTTGCAATTGTACGTCCGAAGGCGAAGGACGTGAATTATCGAACGAATATGAAAAGCTGAGGGTAGAGTCGTCAGCAAAACAGTTAAGTGGATTAGAAGTAACAGACAGAAGATCATTTATAAAAATGAGGAAAAGAGTCGGAGGCAGAACAGAGCCCTGGGGCACACCAGCATTTATTTTGTAGGAATTAGACTTGAATCCGTCCAATACAACTTGTATTGAACGATCCAGAAGATAGCTTCTAATCCAACGAACAAGAGTATCATCGATCCCAAAATCACGCATTTTCGATAAGAGAGCTTCATGCCAAACTCTATCAAATGCCTTGGAGATATCAAGAGCAATAATCTTACTTTCACCAAAGCGATGTAAAGATTTGATCCACTATTCGGTGAGATATGCCATCAGATCACCAGTGAAACGGTTGCTGCGGAAGCCATACCGACGGTCATGGAGAAACTTTCGATCTTCAAGATATTCCTTAAGCTGACGATTAATCAGTGTTTCCATGACCTTAGAAAGCTTACGCAGTGGCTTTGCCAGTGTGGAAGAACACCTCTTCAGAAGAATCGGGGGTTTACCATCCGGGCCAGCGGATTTGTGTAGGAGATCTTTGAGAACTCTGTCCTATGGAAAAATTTACATTCGCAAGTACAGGAGGGGCAACGTTGCTTTAAGGCAGCGTGGAGCCAGCAGAGAAATTGGCGGCGAGCAAGTTTGCCTTCTCTGAAGAGTAAACAATTGGTTTGTTATTGTCGATGAGCGTTGGAACCGAAGATCTTGAGGAGTTTTTAATATTTTTTACAAATGACCAAAAATTTGTACTGCCTTTGGGACACTGCAGAATTTTTTGCCGTAATTTTTGGTCATGCAAAAATTTGGTTCTTTCAATAACGGAGTTAAATGAGTTCCTTGCTTGTTTGTGCTTTTTCCGATTTTCCTCTGTAGGGTTTTCTTTGTAGGATTGGAAACTTACTTCTTTGAGCCTGATAGCTTCTTTACACTCAGAATTAAACCAAAACTTTTCCGTAGGCCTGAGCTTTTTACTCTGTTAGGAATAAAAGCACGCATCCCTAGAAGAATCACATTTGTGATCATTTCAGCACTGGCATCAATGTCACTATCGAGGAAGCATAGTGACCAGTTAAAGTTTCGGAAAATGATTCAGGTCGTCCCAGTTGGCTTTCTCGTATTGCCAAACGGTCCTGGTGGGAAGTTTTTCTTTAACTGGATGGGTGGAGGATGAGAAATTAGCTGAAATGATACAATGGTCTGTAGTGCCAAATGGAGAAGTTACACTAATGGTATATTTATCAGGGTGAGAAGTAAGAAACAAGTCAAGAGTATAGGCGGCTTGCCCAGCAACATCCGGTATACGCGTTGGCACATCGATAAGTTGGGTAAGGTGATGTAACCCGGCAAAGAGCTCGACATACCTTCCTTCGGGTGTTGTCTGACCAGAATAGCGGAGCCAATAGGAATTATGTACATTGAAATCGCCCGCAATAACGATTTCAGTGCGAAGACAAAGGGAAACAACTATCGAGATGGAATCAGACAGTGCATCAAACTCGTTACAAGTCGTACTACTGTCAAGATTTGGACTCCTGTAAATAAAACAATAATGAATGACTTGCTTGCGGACAGTGAATTTAAGCCATAAGAAGTTAAAGTCTGTGTTGGAAAATTACCCATATTGGGGAAGGCTCTGGCAAGCAATATCATTCTTAACATAGACCACGAGACCATGATGGGAGAAGAGTAATGGCACCAAGCTATACCCATGTAGAGCAAATTCTGATAAATCAGTATTTACTCCAACTTGGGTTTCACTGAATGCCAAAACAGCTGGCCTGTATTGAATAGTGTTGACGTACACGTGAAAGAAATATTTTCTTAGGCCTCGAACATTGGAATATACGACACGAAAATCACTTACCATTTAAAAATACATACTCAGTCGAACCATGCAGTGAAAATCCAAATTAATTTCTGTAATAAACAAACCGTCCTAGGTGTTATGCCCATAAGACAGCTTGCATACATAAAATCAATTTAAATATTCAGCACAATAAGACAAACTCAGATGCCCTTATCCATTTTATTAGATGGTCATGCGATGCCTACAGTAGATAAGAAAGAGGCAGTTAAGCCCAAAGGTCTTGGGACAGACAAGAGGATAATTTGGTATGCGAATGCGTTTTATTTATTTTTTTTCCCATCGCGAGTGAGCATCTTTTTCTTTCCTCCAACGACGTGAGTGGATATTATTTTATTCTTTACAGCACACGCGAGGGTTTTTTTTCGGTTTCTCTAACGAGTGTGTATTAATATTTTTTTTTTTAAACACTCGCGATAACAATTCCCAATAGTTTTTGTTGACTTTTTCTTAATTATTTGTTCGCGCACCTCGACGTCCATTGTGCAAACAAAAATTCTAATAATCAAACATGACTTTACGGAGATAGAAAAATTGAAAAAAGGGGGTCCGGAAATTCCGTCCGTCTGTCTGTCTGTCTGTTCACACCTCTACAGGCTTAACGATTTGCTTTAAACTTGGTATTTAGATCGAAAAATAACGGTACCTGCCATAAAATCCTTAACAATAAGTTTGATTTTCTCGCAAATGGCTCGAACGATTTAGATAAAACTTTCAAGGTGCTATTTTTTTACAACAATACATCTGTCAGAATAATTTTTTCGAAATATGTTCTATAACGGTACCTCTTATAGAACCGGTGTTTTCAAATGTAGTTTTATCGTAAACCATTATTTCGATTTCAATAAAATTTGTACGCTGGAAGCATTTATAATTCAATAAATATTGCATTTCAAAATGTTGAAAACTTTTTATTTTCGATTTTTTTAAAAAAAATCTAAGAAAAATTAGTTTTTGAAATATTTTGAAAACGGGTTGGTTGAAAACTATAAATTTTCTTATAATGACATACTAAAAAAACATAAAAAATATTTTTTCGAGTTTTTTTCAAAAAAAAAGGACTGGTCGAACGATATTTAATATTTTCGGAAAAAAATTACTTTTTTATTTTAATATATACGCAGCCACTAAGCAGTTATCTATCATAAGAAGAAGTTCGTGCGACCCAGTCGTGCATTTTATTTAAATTTTTTTCGACAATGTGACGGCACATATGAGAATGTACGCGCGATCCGGCTGTGCAATTTATTTTTCCGAGTTATATCTGTGAAGTAATTTTTTTGGAAAGCATTAACAATTTTGTATTCAAACCAACTGATATAATAGAATTTACTGCTAATATGAATTCATTAAAAATTGAAATATACATATATGCATATATATGTATGGAACGTTTAAAAGTTCTTTTGTATATTGGATATTGAACAAAAATGAGTGATATTGAACGTAATAGAAACAATCAAAGTTAAACTACTTTAACAATCTTAAGGTTAATTAAACAAAAAACCCACACTAATGAAGCTTTAAATTCAATAATTTAACTTTAATCTAGGAGCTTAAAAATTGTTCTTGTGTATAATTTTAAATACGCAAAATTATTTATTTAATTTAATAAAAAATTTGTTTGTAAAAATTTTTCCTGAACTTCTCTTATTAATAAAAATATACAAAAAAACAATATATTTTTTTAGTAAAAGCTGTTTTTTAGACGTGTGGTTTTCAGTCTGGCAATACTTTTTTTCGGAGTTGGTCTTTTTGACAGCTGTCACATGATTTATGCTCAGTTTGGTTTGCCATTTTATAATGAATAGACTTACTCCTGAACAAATTCATTACCAAAACACTGGTTCGGTTCGTCCAATATTCCGTCGACATAAACGCCCAGCAGAGTCGGTAATTCGAGCTACCATGGTCCACGTTTACTCTAATAGTTAATGCGCATCCTCACAGACGCCGTACAGTGCGTACCGAAGACCATACGCGGCTGCTGCGGAGAGTATGGAAGAAGACCCGAATGAGTCCCTTCGCCATCGCGCGCACTTTTCACTTTATGGAAGATTTTGCAGAAAGAATGGTTTGCGGGCTTACAAAATCCAACTCGTGCAAGAATTGAAGCCAAACGACCATCAAGCGCTTCGCACGTTCGGTGAATGGGGCCAAAAAAGAAAATTATGTTCAGCGATTAAGCTCACTTTTGGTTGAATGGGTACCTTAATAAGCACAATTGTCGTATTTGGAGTGACCATAATCTACAAGCCATTGTTGAGACGCCGTTACATCAAAAAGTCACTATTTGGTGTGCTCTATGGGGAATCATTGGTCCATATTTCTTTAAAAATGAAGCCGGCCATAATGTTACCGTCAATGGGGAACGCTATAGAGACATGATTAATGACTTTTTGGTGCCTGAATTGGAGAATGTTGATGTGGACGACCTTTGTTACCAGCAAGATGGTGCTACATGCCATACAGCTAACTTTTTGGTGAGTTTTTTAAGAACAACAAACTTTTAAAAATAAATAAAAAATAGATATAAATTCCCAAAAAAAAACTTACAATACTGTTAATTAAAATTGATATTCAACAACTTTTCTTTAGTCTTAATTCATTTCAGGAATATAAAAGGTACACTTTAAACCACATAAAATTATTGCTTAATGCAACAAAGTTCAAAAATAAAGTAAATAACAATTCAATGTTTTTTTAGGTTTTGGTAAAAAAAACTTTGATCTCCAAAATAACAAATTAAAGGCACAAATACTTCAATATCTTTTTTCTTTTCTTTTGTCAGTTAAATATAAAACGTCTTTCAACTGTTGAAAGCCTTTTTATTTTTAGTTATTTTAATTTATTGGAATTTGCCACTTTTTTAAAGTTTTATGATACATTCACAGAATATCAGACTTTTTATATTTGGCAATTTCATCCGGTTATTCGGGTTCCGGAGATGACGTATATTTAATTCCTACCATGCTGCCCCCTGCAACCCCCTGCTAGTGGTCACTATATTATATTGAGTCCTGTAATAACCCCAAGCAGGGGGTTGCGCGGCTTTCAGATACACCGAAATGCATGATACAAATCTTATATCATGATAGAAATGATCTATTGTGAATAAAATCTTTTTATGTCAAACATTCTATCCCCATCCAAATTTAACATCTATTTTTATGGGCAGGTGGTTGTTGGTTTTGTAATGTGTGTAAAATCCTACTTCGCTACGGATGGCTTTGCCGAAAAAAGACGCCAAATCTGTTCTCACTTTTACTCGCAAAACTTCACTGTTATTCATAGTGGGGTGAAAATGTAATTTTAGTAAATAAGTTTAGGGCTTTTATGAAAGTCGTATACTTATACGTACAACTAATTAAAATGGGCAACATATTCAAGCTTTATTTCTTGCTTCATCTTTTCGGTGATTGTTTTTGGTTTATTTACTTACAATTTAAGTATTTTACACAACGGTTGGCTAGGTTTTGTTTTCATTTACATAAATATCATTTGTGGATGTTGAATTGACGATAATTGAAATTAATTCGTTATGTCTGACTTCTGAGTGCTTTAACTTGTTATTGTTTTAATAGTTAAAAGTTTGGCATTTATCGCCCAAAAAATTTTTTCTCGTTGAAAGTTCTGTAGCTTCAGAGAGATTTGTTTCGTCTCTGAATGACGTGTTAGGAGAGGAGTTATACAAAAATTATAGAAGAAACGTTTTTTTTTAACCGGTTTTCCCCAGAACCTATTTTTGAGGGTGGTTAAAACTGTTACGTGAAACCGAAGGATTACAAAAAACGAAAAGCCGAAAACCAGTTTTTTTAAACCGTAAAAACAAAGAGTGGATAAGACAAAACAGGAAGTAAATGCTCGAGAATGATCGAGAAGGTCGGAAAAGATTGTTCTGGAATTTTTAGATCTTAAACCAAACTTTTTATACTGATTCTATATTGTACTACCATTTGCCTGCGATTTTAACGAAATTTTTTCAGAATATTTTGGTGGGTATTGGCTCTCATTTTATAAGAACCAAATTTACGGAAAAAGTTTAGCTTGCCTAACTAATTCTGCAAACAAAAAAAATTAATAACTCTTTTATTAAATTTATAATATTTTTTTTGAAAATTCAATATTTTTATAACTAGTTAATATATTTTATTTAAAATTTTTCGGTGAGCTGTATTTTAATAAACTGTAGGAAACTCCTTACCAAAATCTCAAAGAAAATCATTTATTAAAAAAACTAAAAAAAATTAAAACAGGATTTTATCAAAATCCGTCCTACAATTTTCGAAATACTTTTTCATAAATTTTTTATTATGTAAAACATGGTATGGCGTATACATAATTTTACTAAAAACCGACACTTTTTCCAAGTACAGATCGTGTTATTTGTGCGACCCAGTCGTGCCCATTTTTTGAAAGGTCGACGTAAATGTTTACGATTTACGAACGTTTATTTAAAACGGTTACCACTGTGGGCTTGCCGCCGCTATACAGCTTGCAAACGAGCTTGTGATGTTGAATGAATTAGTTGATCCACGCTCTTTTAACTTTAGTATGATGCGTTAGCTGCGTTTCTCTAATGTCAATGTTCAAATGACATTTCGCCAACAAATGACAGGAATCTATTTAACGTAAATATCGATGAATATCTGATTCAAATGTATGATTCCTACAACAGAAGAACTATACAGCCAAAAAAGTAGACTTTACTTAAAATTACGGCACGAAAACATTAAAAATAAAAAACGGCACGAAAACATTAAAAATAAAAAAACATTTTTTTTTAATTCATATATATTTAAACTTTTAAACTTAGAAGTTCTAATAGTAAGCTTTGACCGGTCACATACATTTTATTCTTTTCCCTCTCCGATTTATCGGACATCAAAATTGCTTATCCAGTTGCCTCTGTTGTTGTTGTTGTTGTCGAAGTAGTTGAGGTTGATGTCGAAGTTGATGTAGATGTTGACGTCGATGTTGATGTGGTAATGCAAAGTGGCGATCCCTTGGCACAGAGCTTCATCTGAATATGAGGTTTAAGGATAAAACTGCCGAATATGAATCCTTCCGCTTCTGGCATCGTTTGGAACATCAATATCAAACCAATAAGGCAAAATGAAATACATTTTGTTGAAACCATTTTGTTTTGGAAGACTTGAGTTATGATTAAACTGAGTTGATATGCTTGACTGAATTAACAACACTGAATCTAGGTTCTTTTATATGGGTATCTTCTATCAACGGGTGTTTGTTGAGTAAATAAAGAACGTTTTGTACAATAAAATGCTTACCGAATATTACAGGTAACCTACATAGAAGTTTGAAAAAATGTAGGCATGTTTACATTTTGCAATCAGATGCATATTAGAAATCTTTTCAAAATTATTATCATTTAGGTTAAATTTTGGAAATTCTAAGTTTATGCAACAACTGAGCACACAGAGGACTGAATATGATTGAAGGCCATGTTTGATATTTGTCATAGTTCGCTGTAACAATCCAATAAATTAGTCCCAAGGGTAAGCTTATTGGTTAGACTTTTGTTTTTAAACCGAAGTAGTAAAAGATGATAAAAATAAGCATATGTGAACAGTGGGTAAGTTTTCGACAGATGGACGGATTGGACTCATTATTTATAGCTATAGATAAAATTACGTTTTAATAGAACAATGGATTATACCAGTCAAATAAGCTGACAGAAACCTTAAACATGGCACGGCTAGTGTCGGGTGTTTGTATGGGATTAAAATTGATGCCAAGAAGAGTTAGTTGGGGATGAAAAATTAAAATTAAGATTTAGTCGAAATAATCACTAGAAAAAAAATATATTAATGACATCTTATATCAATTGCAACAAATGGTTGGACAACTTCAGGATTGATTAATAGGTGTTTTATTCGAACCTCAGCCTTTCAATTAGAAAACATCTGCAAGAAAAACAATTAATTTCAACTGCGGAGCAGACTATTTAACAAAATAGTACATTTCTCCTAAAGCTAAATATAGAGTTTTTGAAACAGTCTGAATGCAATAATGGGATATGCAATACAAGTATGACATGAAGTATCTTACAATTTGAAGAAACGAAGACATTACCATAACGGAAAGTAGCAATACTAATAATTGAAGCAGCCATCTTTAGAAGTTTCTGAAGAAAATCGATTACTACCAAAAACCGATTCTCAGAGGCAAGCCCAAGAGAATCATAAAAGTAATACCTATAAGCTACTTCAGCTACCTCAATTTAGAGTCCCGATGACGGCATAATGATCGCAAATTGAGGAAAAAAACAGAGGCGAACTTTTCCCCCCTAAGCTGTACGACACACAGAATAGTTAGGGATTCAATGAGGACTTGGTGCAATCTTAAAGATACATAGGATATTCAACACTTCATCGGAGTGTACCAAGTTCTAAAGGCCATACTCTCACTTTCCAACAAATAAGGTTCTATAAAATAGGAAAATTGGAAAATTGGTCGGTTTACACGCTGGTGGCATAATCGGTCCTTATTTATGGAAGCCAATATACCAGCCACCAATGACGCTATACAGCCAGATTTATTGGATAAAGTAGTGAATGGACTATGTAACTTAGGTCTGAAAAAGGCCCTTTATATTAAAACAGAGCTAATGTACCCAAAAAAAATAAACGAAGCTCTTTAAATAAATAAAACAATATTTTCGTTATATTTAAGAAAATACTCTATTTTTTCGGCTGACGGCATAAAGTTAATGTTCTATTGTGAAGTTTGTAAAACTTGCACTTACAGAAATAATAAAATCACAGACATATAGAATTGCCAAAATACGTTAAAAACTTTTCTTCAAAATGTTTATCATAATCCCTTTAGTGCGGACTAATTAAAACAAAAAAAAAAACAATGAGATAGGGATCAGATTATTTGAATTAAACGAAAATTTAATTAAAACAAAGTGTGTGGGAGATATCGACATTTTTTATTTGTTTGGAAGTCCTATTGAATATTGATGCCATTATGTGTGGAATATAACATCGTTTAAATGTCCGCCGCATCAGCTTCTCTTGGTGGCGCGCATCACAAATGTCTAATTTTCTATAACTATAGCGCATAAATCAGGGTACATTTGACCGATGGCATTGTTATCTTTGAGGGCCGCTGTGGTTTGTGGCCTATTCGAATAGACTTGCGATTTCAGAAAACCCAGCAAGAAAAAGTCCAATGGGGTCAAATCACAAGATCTCATCACCTTCACATGAGATGACCACGCCGCCAGCGCAAAGTGCACACCAAAAAATGACTTTATTGGGATGCATTTGAAGATGATTTTTCGATGAAAATTAGGGTCAGTTGCCAACTGCTCCAGATCCCATTCAGCGAACACAGTTCGTTGTCTATGTCGTTTACTTTCAGGGCCAGTTGAATTTTATATGGTGTGGTCTGGTTGTGGTCTGCGAAAAGCTGACGCGAAATCGACTGCCTCGGATTCTCAGCCACACTCTCACGGACGGTGGCGATGTTTTCGGCAGATATGGCGTTTCGTCGACGAACGGGTGTTGGTGTTGGTTGATTGTTAACTTAACCAGTGGACTCAAATGTATCCACCACACTGTGAATAGTCCTCTTTTTTTTTAATTTAACCATTTTTGATTTAACAATCTTATCATTTGCACGTGTTGTTAAACGCTATATCCGTCCATGGTGATTTGGCGAAACATGCTGAATAAATGACAGCCAATTTTACAGATAAAAACTGCTTCAACGTGATGGCCGCTATCAGCTGTTAACGTTCAGAAGTCCCTTTTGGAAGACGTTTTGCATTCTTCTCATATTTCGAATGGCTTTCCAAAAGAGTTATATTTAACAGACCTGAAGGTTTTCCAGCACCTTTCCACTATAGCTTTCCTTTTTAGTTTGCACAAAACTTAGCTTTTAAGTAGTTATCCTTGGTGTTGGGAAATAATGCCGATTTCTAAGATTCCAAGTTCGTTCTTTTTGCACTTTGTTGGCACTATAATCTGGTTTTTACTAATGCCCTTTCTGCTCATTGAATTGTGAGCCGTAAGGATTGTGACCAAAAGGGTCAATTGAGGTCTACCTAGCTTTTGAATGTATTCTGTGTTTTTCTAAGATGTTTGGCCAAAGAATTCTTGAGACCCGATAATTGTCGAGTTTTGACGTTATCTCGTTTGCGACTTTGAGGATAATTTTGGAAATTCTATTTTTCTTATTCTCCAGTGGCTCAAGTACACAGGGCATAGTTTAATTTGGTTCCATGGGTGAACCGTTTTTGGTCAGTTCATCAGCCTTTTCATTTCCGTGAATGTCACACACATCGAAGGGTAACAAGGTTTGGTTCACTGATTTGGCGCAGATCATTGTGATAGCGGTCCAGCATTCTTTTGTGGGTAAGTCTGTTAGTGCCACCGTGTTAAAATCTAAGTGCTATACAGTATAGCCAGTTTGGGTTTCCCTGTTTATTCCAGTTGTTGGTATGCCTTAATTTTACGGTACTTATGGCGACCAGCTTCTTTCTGAAAAGGTCTATTGCGGCTAGTGAGAGGAATGTTTCTAGGGCTGCGGTTGGAGAAGTCCTTAAGGCACTTTTCGTACCAATACACGCTAGACTTTGAATTTTGTCATGGTTTTGAAATAGATTGCCTTGTGAAGGGCAGCCCACGACTAAACATGCGTATGTCAGGATTTGCCTATGATAGCAGTGTACATCCAATAAATGGTTTTTGGGCTAGGACCCCATCTCTTAACAAAAATTCTACTGCAAGTATATAGAAAGCTATTGAAACTTTAATTCTTTTTCTTTGATATTTTCTTTCCAGTCTAGTTTACGATCTATTACTATCCCAAGAACCAAGATATTTGGTTGTAGCAGATATACGGAGTGGGGTCCCCTTTAATTTGGGGAGCAGTAATTTGTTTTTACATTTAGTTTCCTTGTAAACAAAACTAATTCGGTCTAAGCGGATTTATGTATGTTTGTACATCCAGTCCGCAGCTATTTGCACAATGATTTAGTTTAACAAGGGCAGCTTGCAAAAGTTTGCATAAGGTGCGAATATTAGATTTACTAGATTTAATTTTTTTTTTATAATTAACGCGCGCACAAGGGACTGTTTGTTCCCCTTTTGTTACATCACTGTATGTTACATCACTGCGCGGGCATTAGGAAGATAGGGAGGGAAGAGATAGGAGGTGTCGATTAACATTGGTTTTGGATGTTTGCAAATTGAAATGGCAAGGGAAAATCTCGCCGGGTAAACCATTCCAAAGTCGTGTTGTACGGCTAAAAAAAGAATCTCTATATTTCACGGTACGTCCGAAATTGGGCTAAAGGGTGAACTGATGGACATTTATAGCAAGATGAGTATTACGGGCGAAACTTCTAAGGGAAGGAATGTAACTGGCTACCTCGAGTGAACATTTTTTATAAAAGAAACGATAAAATAAGGAAAGACATGAAACATTGCGTCGGTGTTCGGGAGGGGTAATTGTTTCAGCGGCAGTTCTATTTCCTATCAATCTTAACGCTCGATTTTGTATTCTATCAAGCAGGCGTAGCGATGTTTGCGAAGCACCTGCCCAGAGGTGGGAGTTATACTCGAGTTTAGGGCGTAGAAACGCTTTATAGATTGTAGCCAGATCAGATGAGGAAAAATACTTCTTACACCGATACAGAAAACCTAAGCACCTAACAGCATTCTTAGCGATCTCAAATATATGGTCGTTCCAACGGAGGTCGTCGTTGACACACATACCGAGTACTGAGAGCTTTTCGGTTTCTTCGATGCAAGTGATATTCATGGACAATGTCATTGAGTGTATGTTTAGCTATAACGACAGAAGACAGCATTGAGTTTTCGAAGCATTAAACTTTTTGACAATGCTGTATAAATCGGAGTTTAATGAGCTCGACATAAAAAGAGTTGTCCTTAAAGTCGGTTTACGGACGATAATTTTACGTGATGACATCCTAAAAAACATGGATACATACACACCAATATCTACATCTACTTTTAACTTTAACAAAACTCCGCCTATTTTAAATTTCTTTTTCTCTTCTTGTTCTTTTTGAATGTGAGTGGAATTGTTCTGGGAATTTGCGCCTGTTATTTTTTCATGTTCGCCTGGTGCTTGTCATCGATTTTGGTTGAAAGAACCACAGTATCTAAAACTTTTAACAAATAAGAAAATCAACAACAAATAACGTTATTTAATTAATATATATTTATTTTTTTTTTCATATAAAAGAACACAGATTTTTGTAATTTCATTCGTTAAGGTACTAACTTACTGGTTGCACATGGTTTCTTCAAAATTATTCGTGGTTCTCCTTATTGGACTTTTGGCCATTCAATCGTCTGAAGGAGTATTCTTTCATGTAATATCGAAGCCTTTTGTTCAAAATAAACTTTGCACCATCGGATCATCACTTTGCATCCCAACAGCAACCACACCAGAGCCAACATCAACTTCAACATCAACAACAACCACTACAACGCAAGCAGTAGGATATAACTCAGAAGACAATTTAAGCTCAAAATGGTTTCAGATCTCAGAAATAAATTCAAAATAAAAGATTAGGCGTTTTTCTTTTTTCAAAAAAGAAGTTGTGTTTCTTTTTTCGTTCATATCTTTAAAATTGTATTTCTGTTTTCGTTCAGGGAATGATCAGAGCGTGCTCTGAGAAGACTATATGCGCTCAGCTCAGAAAAGATTGAGTGAGCATTCTGAGAAAATACTGAACGAAATTAACGTCACTTTAGAGTTGTAGGCTATTTCACTCTATACCAAGCACATTGCCTACACCACTCTTCGAAAAATAGATGCCAAAACAAGACAAACAAAAAGAGACAATAGTATTACGTATATGCATAATATTGCCGCCTGTGAACAAGCCATATGAGAAGTGTCGATTTGTGACAGCCAAGAACTAGAACGTATTTCAAAATTATATCTGAGGGCTCAGATCACGCTCGGTTCAGAGAATTATCAGAGTATGCTCAGAATGTTCAGACTCTGTTCAGATCCCTTTTCTGAGTGAATAAAGAAAAACGCCTATTATAATGTTAAAATCAGTTTTTTTATTCGAAAGAAATGCATGTTAGTTTTAACGAAAGAACAAATATTTAAAGAGGCAATCCAAAATTGACGTTGCAATGTTGTTACTTTGATTTCTAACTTTCAATTATTAAAAAAATATTGATTCATAATATTAGAACTATAATAGTAACAAATGATTGCCTTATTCTAAGGTTTCAAGTGCCAATCTTGATAAACAACCAGGTTCTTTTAAATTCCTATAACGTTACTATAGTGCTTTAAGTTTCAAAACATAATCCATTTCCGACAGTATCTAGGTAGAACCCATAACTCAAAGAGCCTCTAGTTCCAGTTTACTTAAGAAGTGAACAAAACCCTTTTGAAATTCCCGAACACTTTCAAGCCACAACTACAATCAACCGCCTCATCAATAAAAAGGATTCTCCTCTCTGTTCAGACAAGATATAAGGACTGGTCCATTGTTGGTCTTAAAAAGTACTTGTTTGTTGGCATAACGTCTTATCAGATTTGCATTCAAATACCTAGAAGCAATTTAAATATTCCAAGAAGGTAATTCAGAGATACTATGTAAGAGAAATATTTAACGCCAGTCCCAGTAGTGTCGGGTTTCTTAGGAAAAATTAACTCTGACCCATCTCTACTCCGGGTCTTCTTCGAAGAACCTCTTAGAATGTGTCGCACAGACAAAGAGGTGTGAGGTGTGGTGTTTCGCAAGCAGCGCCGAGGATTTGAAACCTACCTACATAAATATCCAAAAAGTACTTAATTTTTCCATTTAAAAAAATGTATTGTTTATAGTATGCCTTGGGGGTGCTTTTATTATGATACCGATATGGGGATACCTCTTTGCTGCTGCTGCTGCTTCTGCTGCTGCGGTCAATGGCGCAGAGCTGAAATGTATATTCAGGAGATATAGGTTTACTCATATACATATTTACCCTATCCAACGATGTTGTTTGGGGGGGATCGTAAATTAAATTGAATAAATTAGAATATTATCATAAAATGTAACATACACAGCCTTCAGGTTGAACAGAGTAAGGCACTTTACTTTTAATTGCAAGATGTAAAGATTGTATCCACTTTACTTGTGCTAAGGAATGCAGAGCAGTGGGGGGGGGGGGGCTTCACTGCTCAGCTCATTGGCTTTTTGGTCGGGTATAAAATATTATTTTGAACTTTAGATCTAGAGGGAGGTATAAAAAGTTTTACTTTATGTGGTTTAAAAAAGTTGGTATTTGATGAGCCATGTGTTTTTGGAAGCATCAGATGCTCTGAGCCTAAAGTAATAGCCTTGTTGTATTGAACCTCTAATTTTCGCATTATGTAATGTGATTCAAAAAACTTACCATATTTTTGTGCTTTTAAGATTTTTATTTTATTTTTATCACAGTAAATGAATAAGATATATAATTTTTTTTTAATGTTAGAAATTGTAATTTACACGTAAATGTCTTATCTCTATTCAAAACATTAAAATATATTTAAATACCTCACCCAAAACATGATGACAACTCCTGGTTGTAGAAATTCAAAACTTAGTAGACAAGGAAATCATTTGTTAAAGTCCATCAACTGCACTGACATCTGCGAAATAATTGTGCTGCCCTCATAAATTCTGCTAAGACTAGTCGGTATTCAAATCATCTAATATTTCACAGAATTAGGTAGGTAGGTAATATTAGAATTGGCAAACATCTGAAATCATTTTATCTAAAAAATTATTCTAATGTATTAACCAACTATTTATATGATCCATTTCTTAACCAACATTTTCGTTACAACGCTTTGTAAAAGTTAATTATTCGGCACCTATCGTTTTATTTTAACTTATTTTAAGTTCGAAACTGTTTCTTCTAAGTACGTCGTTGAAAGTTTAGTTTTGACCAACAAAATTAAATGATTGCAGTGGAAGTGTTCAAAGAATATCGGCCGATACCAATCGCCATTATGATCTAAAGAGCTGAGAGATTACATAAGCAAGCTAACCAATTTTAAATCTAATGGTTTCTGATCACTGAAACAGTCTGAGTCCCTGGAGCTAGGATGATTATAGAGTTATGTTCTTGATTTTTTTTGAAAACTCCAAAACATTCAAAATGATCAAGCACAACATATTGCAACCCAGTTCATATATATATATGATGATTTATATCTAATTGATATGAAACATGCAGTGATATCTTGAACTCGGTTTTCTGCTTTGATAGTCGAAGGCTGATTCAGGATATATCGGCGATTCCATTGATCTACCATGTCGGCCACAGAACAGTCGATGGGCGGCTCCTTTACGACCGAGACATAGTCGCTGAGAGCGAAGCAGAGCGCCTCCGTTTCAGTAGGGCCGTGCCCGACAGGGATCGGAAGGAAGCCCTTGATCAGGTCCACCAATTTTGGTGGCTCAGTTAGAACCCGATATTTTCAGTCGACATAGACGAAATATCGCATATGCCCGACCTATACATCTTAGGTATCTTTTAGTTAGGTAGGGCAGTTGCGGCAGCACCAAAAAAAATATATAAAATTAAAAAAAACAAGATTTTCTAGATTTAAATATTTTAGGTTTAATTTAAGTTCATTTTAAGTTATTTTCAAGTAGTTTAACATAGATTAAGAAACCGACTTGGTAAACTATCCCATTTTTTTTTTCATTTTCTGGGTGAAAAATAAAACCCGTTAAAGATAAGGTAAATTTAAGTTATTTTTAGGCCGAAAGGCAGTTAAAACTAAGTTAGAGATTAATTTAGAGCGCCCGTAAAGGGACAGTTACCTAATTAAGTTGACAGTTTTAGCTGTAGTCTTAAGACTTTTGTCTAGCATTTATGTAGTCATAAGTAAAAAAAAATCCAAAAATATTCATAAATAGAAAAAAACTATTAAAAATCTTGGTATACAGAATTAATTAAGCTGCTTAGACTTTTTCAATTATAAGATTTGATTAAAACATTATTTGTCACTAAGTTTTTACCTGCGATTTAAGGTACTACCATACAAGTTGTGCATTCGTGCAGATTAAAAAATTTGTGATAACAATCAAACATGTCATTACGAAACACATTTTAATTATTGGCAAAATTCTATCTGTCAGTCTGTCTGTTCGTATGTATTTTGGACTATGGCCTAACGGTTAGACCAATGGTATTCAAAATTAGTATATAGGGTTATTTTGGCATTCCTCAGAGGACTTTTTTCTAATTTTTTTTAGGTCAAGTATTACCGGTACCTATCATATAACCGTTAAGTAAAGGCTTAGTTTACTCAAAAAACGGTTCCAAGACTTTTTTGGAAAATCAAAATCAAAAATCAGTGTTCATTTGTAATTGTGGTTTATGTATGAAAAGTGAAAAAAAATTAGTTGGCAGGTTAAAAACAGTGCTTGAGTTTGCATTCTTTAATTTGTTTTTTCCTTTTAAAAAAAGTTGTAAAAAATCGTTATACTTAAACCGTTCCTACGATTTAAAAAAATCACACTTTTTCATATTTTTTCAATGAATAAAATGGCGTTTAATTTTTTCTGCTGAAAAGTATTTTAAATACTTTTTTTTCGAACAATCAACAGTCACAAAAATCGAATAAGAACTTTGAAGTTCTTCTAATATATATCAAATTTTATTCGACGCTGTGACAGCAGATATTTGAGCTTATCTATCATCGTTATGCCATGTTTGATTGTTATCTCGATTTTGTATATTAAAGAATCCTAAACTTGCCTTATAATACCACCTATTAAAATCTTAAGTAAAAATAAGTAGTCATGTTTACGAAGTGTACACAACAAATTTTTAAGACTTTATAAGCAATGTATCTACTACTTTGTAAGCACACATTGCTCAAGATTTGGAATCAGAAAAAGTCGTGTGACATTGCTATGTATCTTAACCGAACAAATATTTAGTTGTTACAAAATTTAAATAATTGGATCTACATAGTTAAGTTGAAAAAAACTTTTATAGCCGGATTCAACGTTCTTGCTGTAATACTGCCTGCAACATTGTTAGCCAACATTTTGACAGCCTCATATACTATGTTAGAAAAAAAAACGATGGGACGGGTCAAGTGAAAATAAATTATGCAATCACAAGACAATAATAATTGTATTATTATATTTAATAATTTGAAACATCATAATGCGACAGAAAAATAATCTTTAATTCATAAATATGAATTTTTTAAATTTGCCGTTAAATAAAGCAGGGTAAAATGAAGTCGATTTTTTTTATAAGGGATGGCAAGCTGCCCCCTTCTTGTTGTGAGGTAATTTTTTTAATTCCAAAATAAATTTTGCATACATGTATTGATATTCTTAATCTTATACTTACTTTTCAAATCCCATTATAGTCGCTAGCAGGGTGCTATTTGAAAAAAAAAACAAATGACAAATTCTGAAATTTATTCTAAAATCTTGAATCATTTCAGGATTAAATAGTAAGTATTAGGAATTTTAATTATTTTCAGATTTACTAGACACTTAAAAAATTAAAATTTTCTGAAATCTCGTTGGTCCACTACAGCTTAGCTCAGCATTTTAAAAGTAGCAATTTTTGTTCTCGTTGATTATCACTAATTAGTTAAATTTAATTCAGCGTTTTTGCATATTTATATGAAAAGTAGGAAATCGGGATTCTGTGTTTTCGGATTATGTTAACTTGAATATTGTGTAATGCGATTTTGTTAAGAAGGATTTAATAAATGATATAAGCGAAACCATAAAAACATAATCTGAAAAAATAAACCGTACAAAATATTTTCTAAAGTAAACAAACAGTATCATCGCTTGGTCTCAATTAATGATTTTTTTAAAGAATTGTTTTTGGCTATTTGATTTTATACTCAATCGCGGTTTTGAAACAATGTTAAAAGGCCAAAAGGATTACAAAATTCAAATTGGCTCCGCTATTCTGTTCAGAAAACACCCAGAGGAACGTATATTATTATTATTATTATTATCAATGTGCCAACTCGAATTCCGGATGTCCCTGATCAAACCGCCCATACTAGTGATATGTTTCTTACTGTTCACTCTGATAAGTAACCATTATTGTAACTTGGAACTTCAGACCATTAAGTCATTCCAGCAAATTTCCCTTCCTCCACTGATCCAGTTAAAGAAAAACTTCCCACCAGGACCGTTTAGCAAAACGAGAAAGCCAACTGAGACGGCCTGAATAATTTTTTTCCGTAACTTTAATTGGTCGCTATGCTTCCTCGATAGTGACATGGCTGAAATTATCACAATGTGATTTTTCTATGGATGAGTGCTTTTATTCCTAACGGATTAAAAATTATGTAACTCAAAGAAAAGTCCAGGTTCAACTCTGAGCTATTAAGCTCATAAAGTAAGTTTCCGAACCTACAAAGCCAACCCTGCAGAGAAAAATCGGATAAAACACAAACAAGTAAGTATAACTCTTACAACTCCGTTATTGAATGAACCAAATGTTTGCATGACCAAAAATTACAGCAAAAAATTCTGCAATGTCTCAAAGGCTGTACACATTTTTGGTCATTTGTACAAAATATTAAAAATTTCTCAACATCTTTGGTTCCAACAAACCTATTGTCTACTCTTCAGAGAAGGCAAACTTGCTCGCAGCCCATTTGCTGCCAACTCTACGCTGCCTTACAGGAACGTTGCCTCTCTTGTATTTGAAAATATAATTTTTACTTGCGATTTATAGGGACTATAAGGCAAGTTATGCATTCGTAAAAAAAAAAAAAAAATTCTAACAATCAAACATGCCATTACGATGATAGAGAAGTCAAAAAAAGTGGGTCCGGAAATTCCGTCCTTCTGTCTGTCTGTCTGTCCGTATCGATATCTACAGCCCAAACGGTTGGGCCGATTTGATTCAAACTTGGTATATAGTATTTTTAGAGTGCTCTACCCGACAGTTTTTGGAATTGACATTCTAGCTCCAAAACTAACGGTACCTGCCATATAACTTTTAATGAAAAACTTAGTTTTCTCGAAAACGGCTCCTACGATTTTGATAAAACTTTCAGAATGATGTTTTCTGTGCAAAATCTATCTTATAATTTTAATGGATTTTTCAGAAAAAGTTTTATAACGGTACCTCCCATATGACCGGTTTTTTAAAATCAGACTTTCTCGTTAATTAATTAACGGATTTTGATGAAATTTCAAAATATGTAGAGCTTTATGATTTAAATAATATTGTTTATTAAAATTTTCAAAAACATTTTTTTTTAATTTTTAATAATTTTTTTAAAAAAATATTTTGTTTTCTGAATATTTTTAAAACGGTTTATTAGATTTTTTTTTAATTTTTCTCCTAGTATAAGCTTTAGATTTATTTGAATTGACATACTCAAAAAAAAATTTCAAATATGTTTTCGAAAAGTTTTTCAAAAAAAACATTTTTTTGAAAAAACTGGTCGAACGATTTTGAAATGAAAAATTCATAAAATATAAAACAGCAAAAGACATAAGATGGTTTACAACATTTTTTCCAAAAAACGTTATGAATAGTGTTTTTTTGATTTCATAAACATTTTTCCCCCAAATTTTATTTCATATTGCTCGGCTAAGCCTTAGCCATTAGTCAAATAAAATAAGGTGACAACCTACATACATACCTACGTATTTTAAAGCATTTCATCATCATAAAAGCACACAGAATAAATAATGAGCCTATGATAAACACACAAAAACAACTAACAAATAAAAAGAATTATTCGATTACTACTGAATGCAAAAATTTCAATCGAGAAAACAAAAGTTTACACTTTCCTATAAATAAACAAAACCACTGTGTTAACTTTTAATATTGTCGCTTTACATACTCGCTTAACAGTAGTTGGAACGTGTATCTTATATTTAGTACCTTCCTTCCAACCTTATTATAGGTAAATAATATCCTTAATAAATTCCATTAATACATACCCACATCATACGTTTATCGATCCATCAAACATAATTCAGCTATTTTAATTAATTTGATTTCAAATTATGCCAGTTGTTCAATTTTTTCCATACCAAAACGAAAATTAAACTGAAAAAAGTCCTTTATATCTTTCTATTAGCAAATTATATTATAAGCACTAAACAACAAGTGGAAAGATAATACACTAAAAAACTGCAAAAGCTAACAATCCTATATATTTATGTGTTTATCCCTTTATCGTGACGCATGTTCGTTCGAGCTTCAAACCACAACGATTCTAAAGAAGTTGCACGTCAAAAAAACATTAAAATTAAATCTTTGTCAAAAAGACGCCTGTACCTAAAAAGGATTAGCACACGGGAGCAAGTACGTGCGAACCAGTCGTGCCTTTTATTTCCATGGGACAGTTTTTTTCCGCACTAGAACAAAAGCAAGAGTTCTTAAAAATTTCGATAAACATAAATTTGCTGGACCGGATGGTATACCCCGATTCTTCTGAAGAGGTGATTTTCCACATTCTGTAAGCTCTTCCATAACTCCTTCTCATCTGGAATCTTTCCTAGAAGATGGAAAACAACATTTTTCCAGTCTGTCCACAAGAACGGTGACCTATTCTCCCCCTCCTCCTACCGATCGTTCTAATGGAGATCTGATGGCGTATCTCACGTTTCTCCGACTCTTTTCCTCATTTTTTTTTAAATAATATTCTGTCTACTACTAATCTACTTAACTTTTTATATTCGTTCGATGATTCACGTCCTTCGCTATGAAGTTTGGACGTACAAACGCAACGGTACTATGCTAAGCCCATTAAACTCCGATTTACACAGCATTGCCAAATGGGGTTATAGGAATCGTGTGGGGTTAATCCTTCGAAAACTAAATGCCCCATACCATTGTCCACGAATGGCATTTGTATCGAAAAAAACTAAAACGAAATCGCCAAAAATGGTGTTAAGTTCTTAAGTTTTCTGTATCGATGCAAAAAGTTTGTCCAACTTCTGATTTGACTACAGTTTCTAAAGCGTTTATATGCCTAAAACTTTATTATAACTAACAACTCTGAATAGAAGCTTCTCGACCATCGGTACATTTGCTCGATAGAATACAAAACAGAGCGTTACAATTAATAGGAAATAGAAATATATCTGAAACAATTGCCTCCCTCGAACACTGATGCAATGTTTCATGTCTTTCCTCAATTTTTTATCGTGTCTTCTATTGAAAAAATTCACTCGAGGTAGCCAGCTGCATCTCTCTCTTTAAAAAAATCACCCGTGATACTCGTCTCACAGAAAATGCTCATCATTTCACCCTTGAGCCCATTTTAGGATGTATTGTGAAATATAGAGATTATTTTTTTAACCGAACAACACGAATTTGGAATAGTTTACCAGGTGAGGTTTTTATTGGTTCTATGCGTGCTAGCGGAACTATGTTTATTCATATCTTTCAAAACTCTTTCCACTGAACGAGTGCCAAGACAGACCGTTCCATAAAATTTTTAAAGCCTTCGGTATAGGAAGAGCTTTAAAATTTGCTGGCAGCGTTGAGTTTCTCCCAAATCCGGTGGAAAATAAAATCTAAGATTTAATATTATGCTATCAAAACTTAAAAAAGTTAATGTAATACAATTTTCTCTCCAATATTAAAGGGTGTTTTTTTAGACGTGTGGTTTTCAATCTGGCAATACTTTTTCCGGAGTTGATCTTTTTGACATAAGTCACTTGATTTATATTCAGTTTGGTTTGCAATTTCATAATGAATAGATTTATTCTGAACAACGTTTGTAAATTGTACAAATTTATTACCAAAATAATGGTTCGGTTCGCGCGACGCATCGGGCGCTGCGTCCAATAGTCGACATAATCGCCCACCGATCACGATTTTCACAAGAACATTTTGTTCAGCGATGAAGCTCACTTTTGGTTCAATGGGTACTAGTTAATAAGAAAAATTGTTCCATTTTGGAGTGATCATAATCCACAAGCCGCCGTTACATCCTCAAAAAGACACTGTTTGGTGTGCTCTATGGGTAGAGGAAATCATTGGTCTATATTTCTTCAAAAATGAAGCCGGCCATAAGGTAACAGTCAATAGGGAACGCTATAGAGCCATAATTAATGATTTTTTCGTGCCTGAATTGAAAGATGTTGATGTGGACGACCTTTGGTTCCAACAAGACGGCGCTACATGCCATACAGCCAACGAAGCAATCAATTTATTGAAGGAAACTTTTGGTGAACAAGCCATGTAGCGATATATGAACCGGGTCGCCTAATCTCTCGTTTTGGCGATTAGCACTGGCCAGCAAGATCGCCCGATTTAACCGTTTCAGACATTTTTTGTGGAGTTTTTTGAAGTCCGGTGTTTACGTGAACAAGCCTGAGACTCTGGAAGCCCTCAAGGACAACATTCGACACGAGTGCGAGAATCTTTCGCCCGAAGTTCTCGCTGAAGTAATGAAAAATGCCATAAAACGAGCCCGTGTGACAATCAATTGTGACGGCGCCCATTTGGCCGATATCATCTTCTCGACTTGACCAATACAATTCCAGAGGTTCAAATAAACATAATCAAAAAACAGAATCGAAGTTTTTCATTTAGAAAAAAAAGAGAGCCAAACAACATCGGATGGATGACTTCTTTTGGCCCATCCATCTACCTTTTGTAACTAACATAAGTGTTATCGTGTAAAACCGATACGAATGCCACTCTACTTACAACCATTTGCGTAATTGGTGAGTTTTGAAATATTTATTTAACATAAACATATTTCTTAACCATACCTGCTATAATTTACTTTAATTACATTTACATCCACGCTGAATATATAATTTTTTCTTCTATTTATATAAAACTTTTGTTTGTCTTTCGTAATTATTTCAGGAACTTCTAAATGCATTGTTCCATCATTACAGTCTGCGTTTTGTTTGCTTAACAAAATCTTTTTGTACCCCAATTTAAAAACAAACATAGCTATCTCACATTAGACAAGGTCGCACATCGCACTTGGCCCAAAAAAACTATTCAAACAAACAGACCTGGGAGATGTGTACACAAAAAGTGTGTTACACAAAACCCAATAGAGCATACTCTTGACGTTTCGTTTCTCAATCATAATAAATGACATGTCATTAAATAACGTTATTGACTTGGCATCGGCATCAGCTAGCTCACCGGAGTCACTTTAAGTACAGTACAACTCACGGCCGGATATCTGGCTGCCATCAAACAAAGAGTCAAAAAAAAAAAAAAAAAAAAAATACGAAGCCAATTTCGAGGTATTAACTCATTCTCTAAAGGACCAAGTCGAGCGAAATGGAACTGAAAGGTAAATCTGTCAAATTGAATTTAAATCCATTCTGTCCCTTATTGCCTTCCTAACCCAGCGGCAGACCCCAGACCCAATCCATTCCAACCCAGCGAGGAGTTTTCGTTGTCATCGACGGTCGTTTAAAAATGTTCATGGGAGCGGGTCCTCTTGCAATATGCCATAGGAAATTGAAAGCCTATTTTGATTTAGTCTTGCCCTCTAAACTCTTATAACTGTTTAATGGATAAAGTTCGGGAAAAGATACGGGTTGAGAGGGGAGTGGTGTTTTCTTTTCCTCTGCATCTCGTATCAGGACTGAGTCACAGAGATAACCTTAAATTAGGGAGGAAGAGGTCAAAATATTATTAAACTCAACCATACACCACACCAATGCTGCGGGTCGAGGTAATATACGGTTGATTCAGTTCCTGTCCTGGAAAAGTTGTTTGCCAAAATCCCTTCGTTTTCAACTAAACAAACAAAGGCAAGGGGAACAAAGTCTAACCGAATTGAGCCTCTGGAATGCAATATGGTTTCACATACCTATCCGGCAGCCAGAAGCATATGGTAGTAATTCTGTGCCCGGAGCCAGTTGAGATTTTCGGTAGAGCAGGATAATCCATTTGGAATAGCATTGTTGTTGGGCTGTGAATTGGCCATGTGGGATTGTGGGCTTCGAAAGCAAAAACAATTGCGCCTTTTGTAGTCGAATTTCATTGGTTAGGGAACCAACTAAAGTGACTTAGTGCGGTTAGGATTGGGACTGGGTTCTGGGGGAATTATATGCGAAATCACCATCGCAGAAGAACGATATTGTGGCAATAGGAGAAGGTTGCTTCTGCACAATAAGCAATGGCATTACGAGGAGTATTGTATCCAACGAGAGAGATGCTTATTTTTTGTTTGGTTCGTTAAGAAGAAAGAAAACAAATATCCCTAGACTGCCATCTTAACTCTTATGAAAGAAGACACAATTGTAAACCATTGGGAGAGTGAATGTTGGCGCAACTCAGCGTGACGCACTCTAATGAAATGAGTGATAATTTCTTTTACACTCCACTAACGCAGCAAGGGACTTAATGGGTTCCTTGCTCGTGCTAGTCCTTGCCGGTTTTGCCGCACATTACTTTGTAGAAGGCTATTAACGGACGTTTTTTGGCCCTGCCAATGTGTACTAATAAAATTGAAAAAATATTGCATATTGAGTCAGCAATTTATTTTTCGTCTTTTGTGGTTGAATAATCAGAAACTTATTGTGCGAACAGTTTTATTTCTTTTTTACTGATGAAAGATGAGAAATAAGTTCAGCAAAATGGCCAAGAAATGACCATAGCCAACTTTAATGAAAAGTGATGACGAACAGAACGTTTAAATTTGAAGACGACTGTGTTTTTAACGCGTGTATGGCTTACCAAGCGGTTAAGCAAGAAACAATGAATTTATATACTAGAAATTAATTTTTAAATAAAAATAGTGAACAATTGTTCTTTACATTCTATTCAAAGAAAACCTTTTTCCGGATGAGCCAAACAATTTGGGGTAGCTTGGTATTATCTGTATGGCAAGGATACACTAATATGCAGTGGCTTTGCCAGTGTTAGAGAACACCTCTGCAGAAGAATTAGGGATTTACTATCTGGGTAGTTGATTCGTGTACATCCAAATCTTGGAGAACTGTTGCTTCTGTACGAGTGCGGAAAAATCAGTGAAATAGGTCTTCTATTGCCTTTATTAATGGTAAATAATTGGTTTGTCATTGGCGATGAGCTTTGTAACCGAAGATGTTGAGGAATCTTTAAAAATGACTAGACATGTTTACTTTGGGACATTGCATAATTTTTTGTAATATTATTTTTGGTCATTCCAAAATGTGTTTCTATAAATAAAGGAGCTGCATGGGTTTCTATCTTGTTTGTGTTTTTTTTTCGATTTTCTCTGTAAGGTTGGCTTTAAAGGATCGGAAACTTACTTCTTAGCAGCTGATAGCTTCTTCACACTTCGAGTTTAACAAAGACTTTTTTTGGGTTCCATACTTTTTACTCTGTTGGGAACAAGGGAACGCATTACTAAAAATATCACGTTTGTGATTATTTCAGCACTGGCATCAATGTCACTATAGAGGAAGCATATAGTTTTTTTTATAATTGGCCCGCACTTAAGGGATTTTGACTACCCTTATAATGTTAATTTAACACAGCGAGGGCTTTAGGAAAATAGGGAAGGATGAGAAAGGAGGTAACGATGCACATTTGTTTTAAAGTTCTGCACTTCAAACAGGTAGGGAAAAACAGAGTCTGGCAAGGCATTCCACATTCGCGTGGTATGACTAAAGAAAGAATCCCTGTACTTGACATTAAGTCCGAAGTTGAGCTCTAGGGTATATTGATGGGCATTCCTTGAAGTACGAGTATTACAGTTGAATTGTTTCAGGGGAGGAATGACACTGGCTATTTCGATAGAGCATTGTTTATGGAATTAGCGATAAAATAATGAAAGGCAGGAGACATTACCTATGTGCTCCAAAGATGTAAATGTTTCTGTTATTGTTCGATCGCCTGTCATTTTTAAAGCTCTTTTTTGTATTCTATCTAGAAAACTCAAGTGGGTTACCGGAGCATCTGCCCATATGTTGGAATTATACTCAAGCTTTAGGCGAATATATGCTTTATATATTGTAGCCAGATCAGACGGGGTGAACAACTTCTTGCATCTTCGAAGGGAACCTAAACATCTCGCAGCATTTTTGGCAACGTCAAATATGTGGTCATTCCGCAGAAGGTGGTCTGTGGTCTGTAATGCACATACCGAGAATTGAGTGGCATTTGGTGTATATTTCGCTTAAACGACAACATTGAGTTTTCGAAGCATTAAATTCTACGCGGTTTCTTATTCCCTAGTGTACAATGCTGTGAAGATCAGAATTTAATGAACTTATCATACACTGCCGTTGTTCCACATCCGAAGAACGAGGATCAGGATGTGAATCTGGAAACGAATATGAACAGCTGAGAGTACTGTCGTCAGCGAAAAAAATGATAGTGTTAGTTGTTTCAGATAATAAGTCGTTGATATATATAAGGAAGAGAGTTGGAGACAAAACAGACCCCTGGGGTACGCCAGCTTTTATTTTGTAAGAATCAGACTTGAATCCATCCAATACAACTTGTATTGACTGTTTCGGAAGATAACTAATCACACGAAGAAGAGATTCATCGAGTCCAAATATACACATTTTCGATGGGAGCGTGTCAAAATACTGCTTTTCAAAGTTCTGCTTTTAAAATGAAAATTCTGCTTTTCAAAATACAGCTTTTTTTTATTTTTTCTGCTTTTCAGAATTCTGCTTCTCAAAAATTCTGCTTATTTTTTTTTGAATTTTTAATTCACTTTTTTTTGTATTACCAATAGCAACGGGAAACAAAAATAAAACAAGTGCCTTAAAAAGTTGAGATAGTCGCTCATATGTACATATATAGATAAGAAACAAAAAAAAAACTAATTTCTTATTAAATTCTTAGAAAGTATGAGCATGGCTATGAGTTTTTATAAGCAAAATTTTGAAAAGCAGAATTTTGGCGAGCAGAATTTTGAAAAGCAGAATTGACCCCGGCAGAATTTTGACCCCATTTTTGATAAAAGTGCTTCAGCCAAACTCTATCAAATGCTTTAGAAATATCAAGTGCAATAATTTGTCTTTATTTGAGTTAGCAGTGAATTGGGCTGCAAGCAGATCTGCGAAAAAAACCGGTTCTAGTTGATTCTCAGCCTATTTACCGAACACAAAGGCGCAATTGATGGTCCATTGGCCTTAGTTCTATCTCCACTTGGATCTTATATAGATGTACGCCAAAGATCTTTCCTCAAACTTTTCCAAGTAGTGAACTGGCAGAGACCGATTTGCTGACAACTGCCTCAGATCGATAAATTCGGGTCCTCCGTCATACTCACGTCGAAAGCAGTGATGGCTTCTTTTGTACGCACGGTACTAAGCGTAGCTTCTAAGATGGACGATTATGCGCACCGTAAAGGGGCCGGTTATAGCGATCAGTAAAACGGATCAGAAAAAACTTTTAAATCAATATTTTACTATATTTTAATTCGATTCGAAACACAAAAGCTACACTCATCGATGACAAATGACTCAGAGAATTTTTTTTACAAATAAAAAGTTCAGTTAAACTAGTATTTTTTGTTAAAAATGTGTTTTTTTTATTTTTCTGATTGAATTTCATTTTTCGTGCCAGCTGATTGCCATTTCGACCAAAATGAAACAAATCGTTCCATGATTTGAGTTCCAATTTTTTTCTGTTCCACTTACATATTTCTTTCAGAAATGACTGGAATTCCAGTTTTTTTCTGTTCCAAAGACAAATTGCTGTCAGAAAAACTTTTTCGTGTACATTTCAATCAGAAAAAATTGGCGGGCGTTTGATTTTCTTTGTTTTGGAATTTTTGTTTGGGATTGTGAGTTCGTTTAATAAAGATTTTGCATTGAAATAGTAATAATATTGTTGTTTTTACAGAGAAAAATGAACAGCAAAGAAGCGATAAGATTGCAGAAGAGGGTAGCAGCAAGAGAGTTTGAGGAAAAGTTAATAATGGAAGTGAATTTCCATGATTGTCTCTTCGCCAAAGACAAACCCTCGTATAGCCCAACCCATTCTAAAGTACTCAAAAAATTTAATTGGGTACCTTTCAAGCAAATGGATGAGGGAAAAGAACTCTCCTTGTTGTCTCCGGATGCGATATAAAGGATGCACTTGAAATTTTCGATTTTGTCGTCGATTTCTTTTTAAAACAAGCAAAGTAATTGCAAGGTTTATTAACATTGTTTTTTTTGCACGCGTCATTTCACTTTTAGGATTTTTAATATTAAACAAAATATACTTAAAACAAACTAATATTTCAACTTTTTACGAAGCGAGTGCTTATCAAATGTCAAAAAGAAACATTCCATAGGCTGCTTGACAGCCTTCCAATTGACATGTTTTTTCTGTTCGCTATAAACGATCTTCAGAAAAAAATTCCTGTTTTTGATCGTTCCAACTTTTTCTGATGGTTTTCAATGATCGCTATAACTGGCCCCAAACTTGACGAAGTGCTCTATAAGTTTGGCGAAAAAGCCCGAATTTTATAAATAAATTTGCACGATTTGTAAAGTTTCTTATAGTTTAAGACCTTGCATGGTGATTTGCCATAGTATGGAAAAAAATGGGCACGACTGGGTGTCACGTACTTGCTCTTATGCGGCTTATTACATCGGAAAGCAAGATCTTTGACAGAAACAAGTAACATTTATGTTGAAAATAACACAGGTTGAGCTTTTAAAAAAGTATTAAAACCACAATACTAAACGGTTGTTAGTAAAAATGAAGTACGTCATCAAACGTTTTAAATAACAAAAAATGTATGAAAAATATATTTCGATAACTGTAGGACCGGTTTTGATAAAATCTTTGTTTTTTATTTTTATTTTTTTTTTTGAAATTTTGGTATGCAGTTTTTTAAAAGAAAGCCAAAATAAAAAAAAACGTTATATGAAAGGTACTGTTAGTAGACATTTCCCATAAATTTGATTCTAATCAAATGATAGCCAATACCAACAAAAAACATTCTCAAAAATTTGCATTTAAATAGTTGGAGCCGTTTGCGAGAAAAAACAAGCTTTTCCTGAACAGTTATATGGTAGGTACCGTGTTTTTAGGCTTAAAAATTTAATTTCAATTTCCCCTCTGGGGGATGCCAAAAGAATAACACACACCAAATTTTAAGATAATTTCTTAAGCCGTTTAGGCTGCAGCTTGTTTTACATACTGACATACAGACAGACAGACAGACATTTGTTGTCGGTCACTTTTTTAGACTTGTCTAGTAATGTCATGTTTCATTGTTCTCTCAATTTTTTTTATATTCACGAATAATAAACTTGATTATAGTCCCTATAATCGCAAGTAAAAAAGTCAAACACACATCATTACTATGACAGCTAATTTGACAGTTATCCCTATCGGAAGTTCTATACCTCTAAAAAAACACCCTTTTATATTCAAAATAAGAGCTTGATTTTCGACTCTTGAAACTTTTTTAAACGTGTTAATGTTAATGAAATGTAGGGATTCTTTTTTTAGCCGAACGACACGAATTTGGAATAGTTTACCCGGCGGGATTTTCCCTTGCCATTTTGATCTGCAAACATTCAAAACCAATGTTAATCGGCACCTCCTATCTCTCCCCTCCCTATCTTCGTAATGCCCGCGCAGTGTGTTCTACATTAAAAGGGAAACCCATAATCCCTTGTGCGCGCGTTAATTATAAAAAAAATATATACAATACAATGATGTTGAAATTTTAAAATTGAAATAAGGAAGGGAAACAAATTATTCTAGAAATTCTTTAGAGGAAGATAGAAGAAGAGAATAAAAAGAGGACATACAAAAATAGGACAAAAAAAGAGTTTAATAAAAAAAGAGTGTAAAATATATCTGAATTGAAAAAGAGAACATGTTTTCTTTAGAAGAGATGTTCTGGAAACCTTATGAATGCTAAAAAAAACCTGCGTCGATTAAAAAAACTTATGCATAAGGCTGTTAAGCGTGCATAATAGATATCAAATTTGTAATCAGTTTTTTGTTTACAAAATGATCACTATATTTGTCATGAAGTTAACAATCGCAACATTGTAACCGTCCTAAGTCCTAAATCGTAAGACTGGGTAAGAAAATGCATTTGAAAGTGACATTAGGCCATAATGGCCATATGACCTTTTGGCAAAGCGACCGATGGCTATACGTTTGAATATGGCTATATGACACTTATGACCACATGGCCATATGACACGGCACCTTTTGCCACTATTATTAGAGAGTTTGCTGATAAAAAAGGAAAAAAAGATAATGTTATAGCAATTTTACATATTTTTAATAACTAAAATATTTCGTGAATAAATAATAAACAAATTAAACATTAGGTTTTTAATAATAATACAAATATGTTGATAGTTATCTACGTTAAAAGTAATATGATATCTTCAAAATTTAAAGTAAATCGTAACTAAGTAAGGCGTCCCTTGTGCCCTAGCACTATTACTGCCAATGGTCAGCATAAATGTATATAAGCTAAATAGGAACCAAATTTGGCTACCCTTCTAAGGGCCAATGTGTAAGTGCGCCAATGTTCTCAAGCAACCTAGAATCAGCAGACTGGGCCATGAGAACTTTATCCTTACCACGGCTTTAGCAAAATTTAGAAATGCTTCAGTGTTTTAATTCTTTTTTCCAGAGACCTTAAACTTTAAAACCATTTCATCCCAAGTGTAGGTAACCAACCTTTTTAAGTAAAAATCAAATCTTCGATTGAAAAAAAAATATTTAAAATTTATAACATTTCACTTGAAATTAATTTGATCGTCAAATATTTCAGATGCCACATTAATACATGTCAAAATGGAAATATATTCACATTGCCTTGACAAAGACGTCACATTCTTGAAACGGCCGCATAATAATAAACCAGAGAACAAAAAGAAGATTTATATTTTCGTTTCGCACAAAGTGTTTTATGCCTCCATGTCCATGGTACACATAAACATTTTAGCATACAAAGTTTTCCAGGAAAAGTGAATAATCCCGAACTAACACACGTACTCATTCCTGGTTTGACAATGTGTGTCCGACATCACCACACCACCCGAATCCGGTCGACCAAGTACCATTATTCGGTGCAAACAGAACATAGAAGGCATTGTTACCCAAAGTGGAAAAGTTTTGCGTTTCCTTTTAAATTTTCTTTCCAGAAAAAAAAACTGAACCTCTTGGATATTGTTCGCACGTTTACAATTTTTTTTATAACGAAAATGTTGGGCAGAAACTTAGAATATTTTATGGGACATTGCTGGAACTTTAATAGGGCAAAATCGTTTTTCCAGGTATTTTAATTTTCTTGTCCAAATCAACTTAATTCTTAAAGTTTATCTGTGCAATGTATGGAACTGCGGAGTTCTTAACCTTTACTGTTTCCGAATGAAATACCCTCGTTCTGGATGTCCCTCCAACCGTCATTAACTACCCTTCTACAATTGAAAAAATGTAGGTTTTTTTTGTTTATAGTGAGAACCATCTCGGTTGCTTCCAGATGTAACCATTTGGAGGGTTTTACTACCCTCTGGGCGGACGGATGTCAAATGTATTGTTACTGTCCATTGTGTTCATTTACTGAAATACTTCTTGGAAATAGGGAAAATAATGAATGAAAGACGGAAGGTCAGAGAAAATATCAAAAAATAACAGAATTATAATTTATAAACCTTTTATAGAGTTAACAGAGAGTAGCATGAGAAAACTTTATGGTTTTTCAAATAATTATTTATTAACATAACCCAATCGGTGAAGGTGGTATAAAAAAACTTTCGACAAGTTGAAATCAAACTAACCTCTATTGTGAAATTTAAAGGACCATTGCATCCTTTCTCGACGCACCAACAAAAATGAAAATCCTCGTCTTTGTTGTAATTGGATCTAGATAATTCTTAAAGAATCAAGAGAGACCAACAATTGTCTTTCTTCGTCCACACGGATTTTGTAGAATTCGTTTTCCAATATCTCTTTGAATACCTATTGAACTGCTCCACCAGAAAGATTCTATTCCTTATATGAATTGGAAGGTAAGTGATATTAAAATTCCTCAAAATTGAACTGAATAAGCGAGAAAAAACTTTGATTCCATGAAATGTTCAAAAGAAAAAATAGTGACCTTGCTTAACATTACTTTAATAGCAGTAGGTAGCAATTTTCTATCAGAAGATATCTAGCGTCTAAGATGCAGCATGATGAATAATTTGAGTTCACTGCGTAGGTAAACGATCAACCAACATCCGTACGTTGACGAAAAGCAAGAACTGCCCAAAACTTCTCCCCTGCATTGTTTGAATTTTGAAAATGTCCTCTTTTTTTCTTTTTACATTATGGACGGACACCCTATTCGTATAAGCCAACCTGGTGCCGGAAAAAATAAAAAAGTGGTACTTGCCTGGTCGGTGCTACACAATTTTCTCATATAAACGAGTCTAGCGTCTACCGTCCAATTCGTTCGACCAAGTTGACGAAAAAGGAAATGAGACGAGTAGGTACAGGAAAATGGCGGTCTGAAGCAAAAACGTCGGTGCATTCATACTAACACGAGATTGATCGGAAGATGTGAAGGAAATTCGAAAAAGAACTACATATGTATTATTTTACTGGAGAAGGTGAACTTCCTTGGCAATACAATTTTATAAAAAGCCTAAAAAGTCATTATAAATCTCGCTGGGAGCGAACGAAGGCGCCCACCAACAAATTCCCAAAAGCTTGATATCTATCGGATGCTCTTGCACTCAGATTGCATACCATTTCCGCTGCCAAATTTCTCATGCTTCCGCTTCAGGATGACATTGCGATGAAGTTGGTGTTAGTGAATGCCTCCGTGAAGCAGTGGGAATTATTGCCGAAGTGAACTGTTGGCTCGAGTCCCTAAGAACGGAAGTATCATTGTGAACACCTTCTTGAAACGATTAAAACCAATATAATATCTAAACAAAATGAAAATTATATAGACACAAGAACCAACCAACTCCATTGTAGAAGTTGAAGCTGACGACTGCGAAACTTCTCCCGACTCTAAAAACATAATTTCAGGGAAATATTCCCATGCCACTTTCCTAAATTATATTTGAACAGGCTCCGGACGATGCTCCACTTGTTTCGTGCTTTTCTGGCATCCACTTCGGGGATGCCAAGCTCGTGCAACACCTGCTGCCAACAGTCGAATTTAACGTTCGATAGCATGTAATCGCTGCATCCTTTTTCCCACTGAGTCGGCCTCTTCTGAACAGCCGAAATCAAGGCTGAAGTTTCAGCCTGACTGGCCAACGGGTATTTAAGCTTCCGTTGCTTTTTCTGCTTAGGCCCTTCTCCTGAAAAAAAAAATGCTTATTAGATGTTCAATTTAATTCACAAAAAAAAAACTCGCGGAAAATGTACATGTTGGTAGTATGCTCTTTTTTAATTTATGTTTTGGTTTTCATTGTGATTGTCATCGCGGGGTACATTGTACATTGCCTGCGTTCGGGGCCGTTAACTTTTCTGATTTAATAGCTGAAAAATATATTGTTCATTCTTTGAAAGCATTATCCAATCAAATTTGTTAAAAAAAATGTTTTTTTTTATTTTTTATTTATTGTTTTAAATTTTAAAAGTTCTTATTTTTAGTTCTTGCCTTGCCTACAAAAATATTTTCGGGTTTAACTTTGACGGTAGACGTTGTTTGAGAAAGAAAGTTCTAGGAAGGGGCTAATTTAAGTGGTAATGGATATTTTTTCCTTGGTTTTCTTAGAATTTTGCAAATTTCTTTGAAAAAAAATATTTCGTTCATCATACGGCCATCAGCTCGAAACTTGAGTATACGAAAATGCAGTTAAATACATAACAAAAGAATCGAAAAAGATTTCAACCCCGAACGCCCTAATTGACAAGCAATGACAGCGATGACCCGGCAGAAATTCCTGTCGTATAAACGTTGGACACAGTTATCGCAGTCCTGGTGCGGCATTCAAAACGTCCACTGAAAGTCAGTTCATGTTCAATTTAACTTTTATTACCAATGTTGGAATTATTGGTAATAAAAGTTAATAAAAATATGATTTCAAACAATTTTCTCAAACAATTCCACAAATTCCTTTATTACTTATTTTAGGCATGACGTTTAACAAACAGCTGTTTGAGTTACGACAAAGTTTAGGGGCCGCCCCATGGGGTCCCGATTACGGTTGTCGAGAATCAATCGACTCGCCATTTGTCGATCGCGACGATTAGTTTGTGTGTTATTGTGAATAATGTAAAACTATATTGTGAATATAACGATTTTGAGAGTTCATTGGAGTTTTTTTTACAAGTAAATGTTTGCATTTGTAATTTTTGTTTGCTTTTTACTTTTTAGTATTCAAAATTCATTAAAAATGAGTAAAATCGAAATCCCTAATATCTAAATATTTTTTTAATCTATCTATATGCATATATTTTTTTATTGAGTAAAAGCACTCAAATCAATACAATTCAAGTGAATCGTATTAACCTTCCATCACAGCGATAAAATGCAAATGAATATATCTGTCAAAAATGAAACGATATGAGAAGGAAACTTGTGTCACTCCACTGCACAGAGTTTTAAAATAAATTATGAGATTCGTGCAGATTTTTTTTTCTTTAGCCCATCTCTTTCCTTATTATTAAAATTCATTCCTTCTCTTTTATATTTTGATTCAAGTTGCATGTGCGCTTCCGTCAATGTGGCCAGGCAGTATGGGAGATGACCCATAGGAATCGCATGTGACGGACGCACTGCATCATGTAGACCAACTTTTAACTTTTCTCTCCGGCAAATAGATGTCAAAAGCGATTTAAAGTTTCAATTGTTTTCTAGTCATGGCCTGTTATTTAGCGTAATTTTTGCTGCTACTTATTGTTATTTAAGTAGCAGCTAAAATTGTGCTTGTTGCTACTTGTTTTTATTTAAATAGCAGCAAAAATTGGGCTTAAATAACAATAAGTAGCAGCGAAAATTGCGCTAAGTAAAAACCAGTACAGGAAAAAGAAGGGAATATAAAATAATAATGCTGAGATGTTCTTAGATTTGTTTTTAATTTTCAGATTTCATTTGTGATTGTTTGAACGCCATTTGACAACTTTCTGTTATGTTTCCACAGCCATTTTCAACGGCATCGTAAAAAACCAGATAAGAAGGTCAAGCTAGAAGTATAAATAAATTAGTTTCGCTAGAAAATTTAATTAAAACATCAATATGAATATTGAAGCAAATTGTTAAATAATAGATATTATGAGAACCGATGTAGTCATAATTATTAATATTATGGATATGTAACTCCGTGAATCTAGAAAGTGAAGTTTAATATTGTAAAAAGGACAAAAGCTGATTTTACTTCGACCAACTGTTGCTTGAGAAACTCGAAAAATATCATCATTTGAAGACGATGACGACGTGATGTAGATATTGGCGCAAAATAAAGGGTAACTTATATTGATTCATTAACTTCACACTATTTAAGAGCTGCAATAAGTTGCCCACAGTTATAAACGAAACCATTGTACTATTTAAAATCTAGTTTAGCACGTTGAGAACTTTAAAGAATTGTGTTCTTACTGGATTTAGGCAGTATTTTGTGTTAAGTTTAATTTACAAAATGGCGTTTTGTGAGAGTTGTCATTCTCTCAGAGAGCTCTTCGTTTTACACTAGAAAAATAATATATGCATTTCCTGTTACTTAAAATCCTGTGAATCTGGATATAAAAAATAAATCAAAAAACCTTACCTTAAATCTTAGCACCATACTTTATTTGTTTTAGTTTTATATTGAAGTGTATATAATCTTGCGCCATTGTATCTAATGGGGATTCTAAGAACTCGTTCAATATTTTTAACTATTCATTAATTTTTTTTACTTTTATTATGACAAAACTTTACAAAACCACAACAAAATCCAAAGGAAATGCAAACTTCGGTCATATTTGGGAAATGTCATATATTGTATAGCAAATCGGTGTAAATCTTGATAAAAACAAATAAAAAAAATTGTTCTTAATAATCTTCATGCATTAATATCGCTACCGAACAAGTACGATTCTACCAGTTACCAAATCTCACTATCACTCTTAACTCACCCACCGACTCATCGCTTGTTCGTTTTATATTTTATGTCAAAAAAACGCAACGGATTCATTTGGTCGCCTCTTTTCTTCGCATGCGGCAAAGTCACCGGATTCGTTGCCGCAACGGACGCAACGTATTCTATGGTTCGGGCCCTTTACAACATTTGCAAAACAACATTTCATGAAACGAGCATCGTAAACCACGTTGCATTACTATTTTGTTTCTTTTATTATTATTATTATTTATAATGTCTCTATGGTTCAATTCACAACTCAACTGAAAAACAAATTTTGTATATTAAAGGCGCAGAGCTAACGAAATTATCTGAGCCTTTGGCATATCTTTAACCGAAATACAATTTGTAATAATGTAAATACGAATGGATAACCTAAAGAGCTGTTCATTTCATCCATTATATAAGACAATTCTTGGAACAGTTTAAGCGAGTAAGTTGCAGGGAGCATAACCTGTAATGAATGAATACATTTCTCAATCAAATAACAATAGGTTTGCAAATCAAACATGTCCATTGTCCAATTTGCCATCAGCTTCCAATTCAGTAACTCAATTTTGTTGCATAATTCAAATAATATTCGATCAACTTCTAAAGACACTTTCTACATTTTCCTCACTCCGAATAAACAGTAATTATTTTCATTAAATTTTCCCAGAAATTTATTATCATTTTTATCCTCTGGCTTACCGATACTCCGAAAAACTCAAACCCTTCTTATCTCAAGGCATAAATAAATCTACATTTAATAACAATTTCAATTTTCCCAAATGCATCACAAAGCCAAAACTCTATCAGAACACTTACCGGGATCCACCAGAATTATGGGTTCCTCCATTAGCATAATATATTATTTTATTTTATCGATTATATCCTGTTATTTGGATATGCACATAAATTATTATCCAACACAAGAACTGAAACACTGGGGTTTTGGGGCTTAACCCAGCACCAGCTAACGTCATCGTTTCTGAACTCCAAAATATTCTTTAGCGAAACAGTATATCAAAAATATGTAAACTCTGATCAAACAAGTGTTTAGAACTGCTTATAAACTTTTCTTTTGTTTGTCTTTAAACTACCCTTTGCTTGTTGCCGCAGAGAAGTCCTTTGAAATAAAAAAAAATTTAAATTGTTGAAAAGGCATTATTCATTCTCTACCCCAAGGAATAACTCCCGAAAATTCCAATCATTTCGGATTGAAACAGGAGAACCAAAACGCTTACGAAATAAAACAACAAAAAAATGCAAGAAGAAGAAATTATTTGAAATCCTCTCTGTTCTGTGGAAGTTTTTTTTTTTTTTTGGTAAACAGGATAAAATATTCAAAACAGTCCGTTGTTTCGTTGAATTAGAAATCCCAAGGAGGACCTACAAATAAAAGGCAGATGAACCAAACACACCAGTTTCCAATGAAAAAAATCACCTCGAGGCGTTTGATTCGTTGAGGTTGTATAACTGCTGAATGGTTAGGCGTTTTTTGCCTAGTACGCATATAAGCATCCGGAATCCTTGTTTCATAAATATACCGGAAAAAGGTTAGCCCCACTATTGCTCGAATGAATAAACCAACTTGGGACTGAGAGTCTGGTAATGAATTGAGTGATTCTTATAATTTAAACGATGAACAACAATACGTGGGTTGCGTTTCTATGAATCAATTTTTTTTTCTGGTGATTGGTCCTCCGGCCTTCAACCGATTTCGAAAAATCCTAAATGCTATCAATGGTCTGATCCTTCGATGCGTTTTGTGTAAAGAGTGATATTTCGATCCCACTTTTTTTATTGAAAAGTTTTTTTAATATGCAGAAAGATGTGCGAGATATGATAACCTTATGCAATCGTATTCTAAGTTAAAACCCTTTCAATGATACAATGCAGTACTAAGAGGCGGTGGTTTTTGAATAGGCAATGATAACTACCATACAGTGAATGCTCCCATTTTTCTTTTTTTTAATTTTTCAAAAAAAGTCAAGAACACTGAGAATGATACAGAATTTTAATTTATAACGCGTGGCCAGCAAGCAATGAGAGTTTTTCATATACATATATATAGGGTGGGCCAATTAACCCAACCATTGCTAAACATAAATATAACTTTATTATTTTCCAATATAGCTAATAGATTTTTTCTTTTTGCAGATTATAAGTGAGTATGCAGTACCCAACAACGCATTAAAATTATAGTTTTTTTTTCATTCTTTCTGAACGATCAATTTTATTCTTATGACATCAGCGAAAACATCCTCACTATTGTTATTCAAGAATCTTGATGAGGAATTTGACATTTTGAGGTTCGGGTTCAGTCCTGGTCCTGGAAGAGCTGCTCATCAAAATTTTCGCACTGAAGACAACGTGGAAGATGTGAAATGATCCATCTGTCTGCTGTTTCAAATCGTCGTTATCCGGTATTTTATATCTTTCATTTATTTTTTTATTTATTTATAATTTTTAAATGATCTAATTACGTATTGTCTGAAAAGTGCAAGAATGTAGAAAGTAGAAACAAATAAGTTAAATTTCAATTAAAGCAAACAAATATTACTCATATATAAAAACAAAAACCGTTATTTAAAATTTAAAAGCCACATCTATGAAGTGTAGTGGTTCGGTCCCAACATTATTGATTGTTCCACAGTTTGACAGCATAAGCGAAAAATTCTCGGTACGTTCGTGATGACAAATAGATATATATTACTGAGAGAGCACAATAAAATACAACGATTTAAAATACAAACAAATTACTAATAATTATTTTCGAGGGCAATAGCATTAAAAGCAGCCTACAAGCTTCAATCTTTAAAAGGAATGGAATTTCAGGATCTAAGAATAACTCACAACCATATGACATCGTTGAAATGATAAGTTGAGTTTAGTTACTGAAAGTCCACTTAGCAAAGCATAAATATTGGAAATACGTGAACTAAATATAAGTATACAACTGCTGTCAAAATAATAGCAGCGGAAACAGAAATTATGAAAACATGAAAAACCAAATGCATTTTATGAACCCAATTTATTTTTATATTATTTAGAAAGTTTGAAATTTTGTAGAGAAAAGCTAAAAAAAAAATTTATTTTAATTCAATACAATAAGAAGAGGCTTAAGAAATGTAAAATGGTAAAAAATGTCTGTGGCTATCTGTCTGTCAGTATGTATAACGAGCTGCAGCCTAAACGGCTTTAGCGATTATCTTCAAATTTGGGGTGTGTGATTTGTTTGGCATCCAACAGAGGACAAAATGAAATTCTAGTTTTAGGCCTATAAATAACGGTATCTGCCATATGACCGTTTAGGAAAAGCTTATTTTCCTTGAAAACGGCTCCAACGATGTTGATGATTTTTTGTTTGTTGGTATTGACTATCATTACATCAGAAACAAATTTAAGTTAAAAGTCTATTAACGGTATCTTTCATATAACATTTTTTTTATTTTTGGCTTTCGCGTTAACGGCTCTTTAGATTTCTGTCAAATCTTATATTTAAGAAGACCTAGGTAGCCAAATTAATTCTGCATACCAACATTTTTAATAACTTATGTTTTCCAATTAAAATATTTTTTTTTTTTTTTGAAAAATCAATATTTTTAAAACTAATCAAAAAAAATTATTTGAAAATCACATAAACATGTACTGTGTACCAAAATAAAAAAAAAACATTTTTTTTTTTCAAAAAACTAAAAGAAAAAAACAGGATTTTATCAAAATCCGTCATACAATTTTCGAAATACTTTTTTCATAAATTCGTTATTATACAACACCTGTAATTGCATCCTCCATTTTCATAAGAGGCGAGTACGTTTGGCACAGTCTAGCCCATTTCTTACTTGCGATTAAAGGGACTGCAAGTTTAGGATTTGTGAATATAAAAAAAATGAGATAACAATCAAATATGACATTACGATCATAGAGAAGCCTAAAAAAGTCATTGTCAAAAAATGTCCGTCTGTATGTCTATCCGGGTGTATATCGATCTGCAGCATAAACGGGTTAAGCGATTGCCTTCAAATTTGGTATGTGTGTATCTCTTGGAATTCCTCAGAGGGGCAATTGGAATTTTATTTTTAGGGCCAAAAATAACGGTACCTGCCATATAAGGACTATAGAAAATTTATTTTCTCCAACGGCTCCAACGATTTTGATAACGTTTTTTGATTTTTTTTGTTGGTAATAGCTATTAATAGTCTATTAACGGTACCTTTCATGTAACGGTTTTTTTAATTTTCGACTTTCTCGGTAACGGCTTAATGGATTTCAACAAAATTTTATATTTGAAAAAATCAAAGTATCCAAATTAATTCTACATTAAAAAAATTGAATAATTTTTTATGGTGGCGTACTTCATTTTTACTAAAAACGTTAAGTATTGTGGTGTTGAGAGCTCGAGCAGCTTTTCAGAAATCTTAATTTAAGGACATGACATAACAGTACCGCAATATAATTTACGAAAAACTTATTTTTATGAGAAACGGTTTTGACTAAAATGTCGTTTTATCAGAAACGATTTTACCTAGGACTTCTTCGTTTATTAAGTATCAGTTAACTATTTTATAACAAGGGGATAGGAGAAAGAACTGGCAGAAGTTATATTGAAATATTGGTGAACCACTGGCGAGTAAAAGCTTGGTTAAACACATTGGTATCTGACTGGATGAGATCTATTTATTTCATGACATAAAAAAGCATTTATTTAGTTATAATACAAAGAAATTTTTTTTAAAAAAAAGTCACTATATCGATGAATCCCGCTTCCGCTTTATAGCGATTTCACTGTGAACGTATATAAAAATGGATAAGAAAACTCTTCTCAAATATAAAGTATCAATTTGGATAAACGAAGGGGTAGGCAAGTGCGGTTTCTGTTTTCTTCCTTTCTGAAGAATTCAGGGTTCAGAACCATTTTAGGAGCTAGAGGCTTAGCTGGAAAACACATTGTTACCATTAGAAATGGAAAATTCGAAACTCTCCGCAATTTCATTTAGAAAAACCTGTGAAATTTCTAAATGAAATGTGATTTGTGTCCTGATAAAAGGTCCACGGGAATCAGTTACTTTTTTCCGGACAAATTTTAGTCAATTGATTGGTTGCCCCTCAAGGCTTTGGGTTGCTTTTTTCTATTATATCTCGGCCCTAGCTGACGTTACAAATCAAGGGTTAAATTACAAAAAAAACTCCCCAAGGAGCTAGGAGAAGGCTTCACCTATCTAGGGAAATGTTTACAAATACCCAAATACAAAGTATAAATAAATGTTGATATTACTAAATGAGAATTTTGATTTTACTTATTATATTTTTCTTTTCTTATGAAACGAAAAAAATACATCGGGAGTTGTCGTCCTTGTGTTGTCTATAATATGGTGCGGGATAATACGCCTTTACGCACGCATTCTTTTCACCCAAGGGAAATATAATATAGAAAAGGTCTGGAGAAAGAGTGAATCTATGTCAACCACATGTATGTATATGTATGAGGAGGAAGTTTGGGAAATTGATGCTTGAGTTTGTGAGCTTAGAGTTCGTTGATGTTATTTTCCTTTTTCTTTTCATTTATTTGGAAAATAATACATTGGTGATGCAGAAGGTGTGGATTGACTTTTTGGTTTTCTTTTTTTTCAATCTTGGGTTGCTCCTTGAAATCATACTGTGTTGACTTAGTGTATTATCCTGTGGTTTAGCAAGGATAAATTTGTGCAAATATTTCAAAAGTTGTTAAGTTGGTTTGTGCGTTTTATTTTTTAGGGAAAATGGTTCTTATCAAGATAACATATGTTTTGAATAATTGGTTGGTGTTTTTATTTATCGCAGTTTGCAGACAAAATTTAAATTGAATTTCAACGGATGTGTTGCTGGATTTTAATTTTAAAGTTCAAATAAGGGGAAATCTTATTTATTTGTTGGCAATTACACAGGAATTTTTAAAGCTTAAATTTAGATGATTATAAATTGCTTGCATTTAGGGGGTAGATACAGGATAGTTCAAAGACCTAAGTCACCTGCTTAGCTTAGGCGATTTTGATTAAGAAACTGTAAGTAAGTGCTTTTCAAATATGTATTATGACGTTCCTATTAATGGCTAAAAAAAAAAACGTAATTCAAACCATTCGTCTTATAATTCTTATAATTATGTTTCATATAACCTTTTTTTACTACAAAAGCCTTATTTTTGTATTCGAAAACATATCAACCTTCACATGTATGTACATACATATATGTTTAAGTATGGGTTCAAGAATAACTTATGCACAATAATAAAAAAAAGTATCCTTCAACTCTTATAGCACCAACAATCGAATCTCAAAGCATATAGAGTTGAAATCCCAAAAAATTGACCGTAAAATGATCATAAAAACCATTCTTTGAAAGTATCTTTTTGAGCTTGGAATGTTGATTTACATAAAATTATTATTCATGCGGTTGATTGGGTGAATGTGACGAGTTGATTTTTTTTGTGAAATAACTTTCCTTTTCCTTTGCAAACTTTTTATTTTGTGGCAATGGTCTGACAATTCATATTTTATGTATCAATTCCAAAGGCCACTTCGCCTTTATGATTCAATTTGGAAATCCATTGCAAAGGCAGACAGGACACGTCTAGAATCCGGATGTGTATGGTGGAATATAAGCAACACACACTTGAAACTTCTGTCAAACAAAGCAAACAAAAATCTAGATACTTGAGGTATTTTTTGAAAGCTTAGTTATTTGGTACATTTTTGGGTACTTTATGAGTGCAAAAAGGGTAGTTTTATGACGAAATTTATTTTTGTGTTACCCTAAACACTAAGTAGGAGGATAGGTTGTTTGAGTTATTTTTCTATTTTGACTCAGTAAGAAAAGATATAAAAAGACTATTGATGAGGTCTGGATCTGATTATATCCAATGCTAGGATGTCATCACAAATGTTGAAAATGCAAATAAAGTAGATTTGTTGAATAAAGTTCATGGAAAAGTGTCGAGGGTCCTATACTAATAAAGCTCAAGAAATAAAATAAAATCTTGCCTCAGAAAAAACAACGGAACGAGACTTTCTACTGACTTTCTATTTTTGACAGCGATGAAGAATTCAATGTTTGTAGAAGAATACCGATGCACCATTTTAAATGCCTGCCTGATTGAAAACTTCGTGTAAAGTCTTCCAGATTTGGGACTACATCTTCAAAAAATTAAGAATACAATTAAACACGACATTACGAAGATATAGAACACGAAAAAAATTGGTCAAGCAATTCCGTATGTCTCTTATAGCTCGATCTGGAGCCCAAGACGTTGAAAAGGCTTTCAATTTTGGCTAAAAATTTATGAGAGCATTGAATTGAATGAAGAAACGAAAATAAAAAACGTATAATTTTGAAAAATCGTTTTAATTTTTTTCATTTTTATTTGCGATTATAGGGACTATAAGGCAAGTTATGCATTCGTAAAAAAAAAAAAAAAATTCTAACAATCAAACATGATATTACGATGATAGAGAAGTAAAAAAAAGTGGGTCCGGAAATTCCGTCCGTCTGTCTGTCTGTCTGTCTGTCTGTCTGTCTGTCTGTCTGTCTGTCCGTATCGATATCTACAGCCTAAACGGTTGGGCCGATTTGATTCAAACTTGGTATATAGTATTTTTAGAGTGCTCTACCCAACAGTTTTTGGAATTGGCATTCTAGCTCCAAAACTAACGGTACCTGCCATATAACTTTTATTAAAAAACTTATTTTTCTCGAAAACGGCTCCTACGATTTTGATAAAACTTTCAGAATGATGTTTTCTGTGCAAACTCTATCTTTTAATTTTAATGGATTTTTCAGAAAAAGTTTTATAACGGTACCTCCCATATGACCGGTTTTTTAAAATCAGACTTTCTCGTTAACTAATTGACGGATTTTGATGAAATTTTCAAAATATGTAGTGTTTTATGATTTAAATAATATTGCTTATCAAAATTTTCAAAAACATTTTTTTTTTAATTTTAATATTTTTTTTTAAAAAATATTTTGTTTTTTGAATATTTTGAAAACGGATCTATAGGTTTTTTTTAAATTTTTTCTCCTAGTATAAACTATAGATTTCTTAAAATTGACACACTAAAAAAAATTTTAAAATATGTTTTCGAAAAGTTTTTCAAAAAAAACATTTTTTTGAAAAAACTGGTCGAACGATTTTGAAATGAAAAATTCATAAAATAGAAAACAGCAAAAGAAATAAGATGGCTTACAACATTTTTTCCAAAAAACGTTATGAGTAGTGTTTTTTTGAATTCATACATTTTTTCCCCAACATTTTATTTCATATTGCTCGGCTAAGTCCTAGCCAAGCCATTAGTCAAATAAAAGAAAGTGACAACCTACATTACATACATACTTACGTATTTTAAAGTATTTTTCATCATCATAAAAGCACAGAATAAATAAGGAAGCCTTTGATAAACAAACAAAAACAACTAACAAATAAAAAAAACTATTCGATTACTACTGAATGCAAAAATTTCAATCGAGAAAACAAAAGTTTACACCTTCCTATAAATAAACAAAACCACTGTGTTAACTTTTAATATTGTCTCTATACCTACTGGCTTAACAGTAGTTGGAACACGTATCTTAATTTTAGTACCTACCTTCCTTCCAACCTTATTATAGGTACCTAAATCCTTCATAAATTCCATTGGTCCCATATTGGGACGTATAAAGGTCCCTTTACCAAGCATTATTGCCATACTGCTGATTCCGACGAATCTTTATGCCAGTTGTTCAAAGTTTTCCATACCAAAATGAAAATTTAACTGAAAAAAGTCCTTTGTATCTTTCTATTAGCAAATTATATTATAAACAGTAAGCAGCAGCAAGTGGAAAGATAATACTACACTAAAAAACTGCAAAAGCTAACAATCCTATATATTTATGTGTTTATCCCTTTGTCGTGACGCATGTTCGTTCGAGCTTCACCCCAAAACGATTCTAAGGAAGTTGCACGTCATACAAAAAATATTATAATAAAATCTTTGTCAAAAAGACGCCTGCACTTAAAAAGGATTAGCACATAAGAGCAATTACGTGCGACCCAGTCGTGCCTTTTATTTTCTTTAAGTTTTGAGTTTGAAAATGATTTTTTAACTGTTTACTTACTATCTTTGCTTCGGATTTTTTTTAATATTTTTTATCTGTTTCGATAATCTTTTTTAAGAAATTCTCACCAATTACTTTGAAAAAATTAAAAAAAATCGACAGCTGAATTTTGGTTGAGAGCCTCATTTTTACGTTCTAAACATACTTTAAATTTGGAGTGTAGCAAACAATTTAAGGGAGGTACGTAAAGGGGGTAAAATTCAATTGTTTTCCATTTTTCTAAAAAAAAATCCAAATTTTAAAAGTGGTACCCGAAGGAAAATGCTGCCATTTTAAAAAGTTATTTATTTTACTTTGTTTAATAACTCCCAAAAAGTTTATTTTTTCTCAAAATTACATAAAAACTACTTGTTGACAGTACAATTGTATATTACAAAAAGATATATTAGCGACTTCTGTACGTCAATTCGTTTTTAAGTTATAGCGGTCCAAAGTGAATTTTACCCCCTTTATCTACCCTACTAATTTTTGCACCATTCTAAATTAATTTTATGAACTTTAAAGTGGAGTTCTCCAACAAAATTCAGCTTTATCGGAAATTTTTCGATGTAAGGTCATTTTTTTATTTAATTTTCCTGGACTATGTGCTTGCTGATGTTTTTTTTTTATAATATGGAACGCAGAAGGGATTTTGTTTTGCCCTTTAATGTTGTGTATACTGTGGAAGCATATGGAAGTTATTGAGAATGTTGGACAGACGATGTCGATAAACATTGGTAATGAATGATTTCAAATTGCAATGGCAAGGGAAAACCCCGCTTGGTAAACTATTCCAAATTCGTGTTGTTCGACTAAAAAAAATCTCTCTATCTCAAGAGTAAACTGATGAGCATTCCTTGCGAGACGGGTTTTACTTATAAAAGAAGCGATAAAATAATTAAAGACTTGACACATTCTTTTTCCTATCAATGTTAACGCTCTGTTTAGTAATTTATCGAGCAGGTGTAGCGATTTTTGATAGGCATCTCCCAAGAGGTGTGAGTTATACTCACTCATTTGTAAAAAAAAAACTTGAATCATCGATACAGAAAACCTAAACACTTAGCAACATTTTGGGATATCTGTAGTATATGGTGATCGTAGCACAGTGGGACAGCCAATACGGCGCAGCCGGAATTAAATCAAAAATTAAATGAGAGGGGGTGAGTGTAAGTTATTTATCCGTTATTTTACCTTTTAGTAGATCATTTATGAAAACAGTTATCAATTTTACATGTTTATTTGTTGCATAGCATATAGATGAAATCAACACTTTAGTTCAATTTTAAACGTGATGCTAAAAAGTAGAATATTTGAAGAGTTTTTGATTACCTATAAGATAATACATATACATTTGTAACATATAAAGGTAGTTGAAAATGTATTTAACTAAGCTGTTAAAAAAAACGAATATTAATTTTATGTTTTTCATTTCGTTGTTTTATTTAATAAAAAAATAAAAACAAATCGAGATATTTTTTTGCCATTTTGAAAATTATGAATATAAAATACTCTTAAATATAAGTCAAATGAATTGGTTAAGTGTTTCTCATTATTTACAAAGTTTATTCGTACACAAAGAACAAAGTTTAAGTACAGTTTGCTCCTTTGGTGATTTAATTCCAGTTACTGAGGCATTTTGCCCCACTGTGCGTGCAAGCATCAAGCATCAAACATCATGCGCGTGGTTAGTAATCGGATGGATGACCTTTCGAAAACAGTTCACCGACTCAAACATTTTCATGAAAATTAACGTCACTTATTTATATTTATTTAAAGCCAATGCTGCTGAGCTTTAGAATACTATTGGAAACCAATTCACAGTTTGCTTTCATCTGCAAATCAATTCTGAAAAGATTCCATGGAAAATTGACCACCATTTTTAAAATATTATTTCTGAAAATTTATCATGTTAATGTGAATTATCCGGAAGTGATAAATGGACTTAATAAATGCATAAGTATAAAAAACATCATAATCAATTTCTGGTGAATATCATTTGCATCTATTAGAATATTCTGTTTGCAGAGGAAGCATGAATTCACCTTTTAACAAGAAAATGTTCTCTAATATTGTTTGAATTTTTTTAAGTTTTAATTTTTTCGGCTCTTTTGGTTTATAATTCTTTGAATCAGAATAAAAACAAATTCATTCTATCTTTTTTCCCTACGTTTCGTGAGATATATATATTCGTGGGATATATATGTTTTATTTTGTTTTGTATTTTGAATTTACATATTTTTTACTTTTTTAAACATTTTTCAGAATGTAATAAATTAACAATTATATAAAAAAAAGAAAAAAAAATACAACTAGAACAATTTTGACACACTTTCTCTAATATTATTTATTTTTGGTTCGGGTAATTGCAGCTGCTTTCTTTAATTATTTCAAACAAGATCCAATTCCGTTGGGTATAAGTAACCACTCGAGTATCACAAATCAACTCTCTTTAAAGGATTCCAATCATTCCGAAGGAACAGACGGTCGTCTGTTACCCAAATGTTAACAGCTAAAACTAAATTCGGTTTCACTTCCCCGTTTGCTATATAGCTCTGGAATTAAAACACAACCAGACAAATCTTTTTCATCTTCTAAAATAGAATCTTTTAAATCCTGTTGGAATTCAAAACCAAATAATCCTTCATCTCTTCTGCAATCCGTCTGGAAAAATAGTGATGAACACTTAAGTGGGCTTAGGATGGAGAGAATACTATCTAGACGAATTGCATTATATACTCCACCTACATTTTACTGGAGCTGCAGAAGCCTCTACGACATGGTGCATGAAGGTCCTATGAGCACGGAAATGTTTGAATGTCGTCATCGTCATCCTGGAGCAGGCAAATCGGAATGGTACACAAAAGCCATTCACGCCGTAGTTAGAATAATTGTTGTTACCCATAAAGACAATTCTCCAGTGGATAAAGCAAATTAAAATTTTCCATTTGCTTTGCCTTCAAACAAACCTCTTTCTACCCACCTAAAAGTGTACACCTTACGTATATAGACTTAGCTGTTTCGTGTGTATCTTAAGGGAGATAGTACAGATACTATATACAGAGCTGGAGCAGGGGTACTTACTGAGTAGTGCACATTTCGTAGGTGCAATTCTCCATCTCCATTTGTAACGTTCTTAAACCTTGAGTCGCTTTGAAGCGGGAGCAACGTTTTCGTATTCTAGATATCGTGGAATGCTGGATGGAGGAAACAAGGACCGTTAGAAGTAGTATAACGTGTCTTCGTTAAAGGATGTGGTAGCTTGGGTCGCATAGTCCTCACAGCTGGTTCAAAGCCGATGAAAACGAGACAATATTTTCTTTGAAAACCATGTTCAACTATCTTCAAGGTGCACGGGTGTTGAGAAATTTCACCAGTTAAATAAATGTTCGCTGTTAGATTTGGAAACAAAATTAAATATCCGCCATTTTATTTATACAAGATAAGTTCATTTGTGTTTCCTTACGACGCTCGGTCGACCTAGTTTTTCATCATATCTGCTCCGGTCTTTCTGAGATAGATTCAACGACTAACGAAAAACGCACAACAAAACAGCACCAACAAAATTTAGAGCTCGTGAGATCCTTAATTTTAAAGAAATCTAAGGAACCATTGTCGTTACAACTAGCATTAACACCACTGCTTACTGGCGACGAAAGGCTTTGTGAGTAGCATTGTCTAGACACCGTTCACCGTTCAAAGGATGGTAGAGTTATCGTTTGCTTTTGTGAACCTTGCCGTTGATCAATTTAACTTCTATAAGGTTCTAAACAAGCTATTTTCAGACTGCTATAGTAATATTAAAAGGCCTTTTAAAAAGATTTTTAGAGCACATTCTTTTTTCCTTTTAATTTATTGATTATTGTACTATTTTTCTAAAATTTAAGATTGTTCATTATTTTAATTATATATTATATTATTTAAATTAATTAGTAATTATTATTTATAATTATTTTCTTCTAAATTTTTCATGTGGTCTTCGATTTCTTGTCTGTCGTCATCTTCCATTGTCCCGAATAAAAATTCTAAACCTATGCCAAATATATGAAATAATTCTCTTTTAACAATTCCATGTGTATTAGAGTTTGTAATTTATTTTCTGATGTGGTAATTTCGCTTATTTGCTTATAAGTTTTGTTTGGTATTAGGTATTAGCTTACGCTGTTCCTTTATTATTGTTTCGTAGTCAGTTAAGCTTATCAAATGTATTATTAAATTATAATCTTCTAATAATGGTATACTTTCACTTTTTATATTTTTTTTTTTATAATTAACGCGCCCATAAGGGACTATTTGTTTCCCTTTTAATGTAGAACACACTGCGCGGACATTAGTAAGATAGGGAGGGGAGAGATAGGAGGTGTCGATTACCATTGGTTTTGAATGTTTGCAGATCAAAATGACAAGGGAAAATATCGCCGGGTAAACTATTCCTGTGTTGTTCGGCTAAAAATCCCTATATTTCACGGTACGTCCGAAATTGGGCTCAAGGGTGAACTGATGAGCATTCCTTGCGAGACGAGTATTACGGGGGAAACTTTTAAGGGAAGGAATGCAACTGGCTACTTAGAGTAAACATTTTTACTTGCAAGTTAAGGATTCGTGAATATTAAAAAAATTGAGATAACAATCAAACATGACATTATGATCATAGAGAAGTCTAAAAAAGTTATCCAGAAAATATGTCTGTCTGTCTGTCAGTATGTATAACGAGCTGTAGCTATAGCGATTATCTTCAAATTTAGTAAAACCAAATTTCCAGGAAAAGTCTATTAACGGTACCTTCTATAACGTAACGGCTCTTTGGATTTCTGTCAAATTTTAAATTTGATTTGATCTAGGTTATTTAATTAATTCTGCATATCAAACTTTTTAATAACTTTTTTTTTCTAATTAAAATTATTTTATTTATTTATTTTTTTTTTTTTTTTTTTGAAAAATCAATATTTTTAAAACTAATCAAAACAAATTATTTTAATTTTTATAATCAGATGTATATTAATAAACTCTAAAAAACTGCATACCTACATACATTTAAAAAAAAAAAACAAAAAATAAAAAAATAGAATTTTATCAAAAGCGGTCCTAAAATTTTCGAAATGTCAACGGCCTTGGCTCCGATAAAGCATCGCTTCCCGTGAGATCAGCGAAATCAAACATCGTTGCGCGTCGTTAGTAGAAAGATGGGCGACCGTCCGAAAACCAACTGCGTGCTGTTGACATGTGTTATGTGTTTTATGTTCTTTCTTTATCTTCTAACGGGTGATTTTTTTGAGGTTAGGATTTTCATGCATTAGTATTTGACAGATCACGCGGGATTTCAGACATGGTGTCAAAGAGAAAGATGCTCAGTATGCTTTGACATTTCATCATGAATAGACTTACTAACGAGCAACGCTTGCAAATCATTGAATTTAATTACCAAAATCAGTGTTCGGTTCGAAATGTGACAAATTGACGAAAATGACAAATTTTGTTCAGCGATGAGGCTCATTTCTGGTTGAATGGCTACGTAAATAAGCAAAATTTCCGCATTTGGAGTGAAGAGCAACCAGAAGCCGTTCAAGAACTGCCCATGCATCCCGAAAAATGCACTGTTTGGTGTGGTTTGTACGCTGGTGGAATCATTGGACCGTATTTTTTCAAAGATGCTGTTGGACGCAACGTTACGGTGAATGGCGATCGCTATCGTTCGATGCTAACAAACTTTTTTTGCCAAAAATGGAAGAACTGAACTTGGTTGACATGTGGTTTCAACAAGATGGCGCTACATGCCACACAGCTCGCGATTCTATGGCCATTTTGAGGGAAAACTTCGGAGAACAATTTATCTCAAGAAATGGACCGGTAAGTTGGCCACCAAGATCATGCGATTTGACGCCTTTAGATTATTTTTTGTGGGGATACGTCAAGTCTAAAGTCTACAGAAATAAGCCAGCAACTATTCCAGCTTTGGAAGACCACATTTCCGAAGAAATTCGGGCTATTCCGGCCGAAAAGCTCGAAAAAGTTGCCCAAAATTAGACTTTCCGAATGGACCACCTAAGACGCAGCCGCGGTCAACATTTAAATGAAATTATCTTCAAAAAGATGTCATGGACCAATCTAACGTTTCAAATAAAGAACAGATGAGATTTTGCAAATTTTATGAGTTTTTTTTAAAAAAAAGTTCTCAAGCTCTTAAAAAACCACCCGTTATTTTGTCCTGTATCAATGTCGTCTTGTAATTGTCTGAGCCGATGGCCTCAGTAGCCAGTGCTCTTAAGTGCGTCTACTTCGTAGATTTATCTACGCAGTAGATTAAAATGTAATGTAATTTTCGAAATACTTTTTTCAAACATTCTTTATAATTTAAGACGTTAGATGGCGTACTTTATTTTTACTAAAAACCTTTAAGTATTGTGGTTTTGATACTTCGTATAAGTTCAAACTGTGTTATTTTCAACGTAAACGTTACTTGTTTCTGTCGAAGATCTTGCTTTCCAATGTAATTAGGCACATAAGAGCAAATACGTGCGATACAGTCGTGCCCATTTTTTATAAGAGAAACGATAAAATAAGGAAAGACATAAAACATTGCAAAAATAACAAATGAAAATTAAAATTGTGCTCTAAAAAAAGATTTTAAGAGCATAATTCTTGATGTTATGTAAATCAATAAAGGGAGCAACATTGTGCTCTAAAAAAATTTAAGAACTAACTTTATTAACATTATTATTGTCTTCTATTTTTTCTATTGCATTTTTAACTTCGTTAATTTTATATGGAAATTCTAACTCTATTCTAAGCTCATTTACTTCATTCTTTTGCCCTTTTAATTTATTGATGACTTTTGTATCTTGGTTTACCATTTTTTTCTAAAATTTAAGATTATACTTTAAACTGTTTATTAATTTTAATTGTTTGATAAACATTGTCAATTATGTTGTTTATTTTCTTCTAAATTTTTCATATGGTCTTCGATTTCTTGTCTGTCGTCGTCGCTTATTGTCACGAATAAATATATTTAATAATCCTCTTTTCACAATTCCATGTGTAATCAGAGTTTTTTATTTATTTTCTAATTTGGTAATTTCACTTATTTGTTTGTTATTAGCTTACTCTGTTCCTTAAAGGTTTCTATTATTCTTTCGTAGTCAGTTAAGAGCCATTTTCTTCACTATTGCTCATCTTGCCGGAAACTCTCAAGTTATCCAACTCTTGAGTTGACACCAAGTTGAGAGTTAGGTGACAAGTTGAAATTTGTTTTTCTTCACTATTTTAAATCTCAACTCGAGAATTGAAATTTAAAAGTTCGCCTACTACCATTTTTCGAAATTTCTCTGGGATATTTTTGACAGATACGTAAATTTCAACTTTAGATTTGAATTTATTCTGCGCGATTGATTAAAAATTAAATTAAATTTAAATTGATTAAGAAAATAAATCATGACAGAAAAAAATTAATAATTTGCAAAAAAAAATATATTTCATAGAAGAGGAAGACTGTCTTGTTTCAAATCCTTTACAATAAAGCCATATTATTGAAAAAAAACTGACGGCGCAACGAAGCACGATAAAGACAAGGCGTAAGAAAATGGAAGATATTTTTAAAGAGTTTAATATCACACCACCTAGCCAGGTTTTTTTAAATTTAATTTATCTTTATTCGAACATTTTTTTACACATTTTTCGAGCCCGACCGACATTTTATATTCTTCTTTCAATCACCAAAAAATCTTCTTCATCTTCGATTCCGGACGCAGATGATGAATGATTTTTCCAATAATAGTTTTTTTCGAAACATTTTATGAAACAAATATTTTTGATTTAAACCGAGAATATTTTTTTTTGACAGAAGAAGTGACAAAGTGTAAAAGAAATAAAAAAAGATAGAAAACTCTTTCAACTTCTACTTTTTTTCGGAAGTTGAGAATATCGGAATTTGATTAACACGAGAGTTAAACATCTAAAGTTGAAACTGTCAACTTTGAGTGAAGAAAAACAAAATCACAAGTTGCAGTGAAGAAAATGGCTCTTAGTTTATCAAATGTATTATTAAATTATAAGTTTCTATTAATTGAAAATTCGTGTTATTGTATTAAGTTGGATCACTTAGGATTTAACTGTTGTTGTATCTTGTTTGCTGGTTTGTTAGAATTGATATCATCATATTCCATATTCCCATCTTGATCTTTAAATCTATAGATCTATATGTAGTATTTGTTCTCTTAAATGTGGCTTGATGGTTATTTTTTTTTTTGTCTTTTTGTTCAACCACTTTATCTTTCCTGTGTAATTTTAGTAAACTTTGGGTTAATTATTTATCTTCTCGATTTGTATTTAATTTGTTTAAACTTTGTTTTTCATGTTTTCAATACGTTCAAAAATTATTTTGTGTCTCACAAAGTTTTTCTTTGGTTGTTAAGTGTATCGTTTGAGGTTTGATTGATGTCGACTAAGTTCTGATTCGACTGCTCAAGAGACCTTATACTTTCGTTTAATTTGCTAAACTGCGAACGTGTTCTACATCGGAATTTCCTGTGTGTCTGTAAATGTAGTTCTATCTCATTCTCTCTAAACTATTCTTTTATTAGAGATATTCATGCAATGAGATAAATTCATACACCGTAGAAAGTCCTATCCTTCCGCAAGGATTTGCATGAACGCCCCTCGACTCGAATTAAATTGCGTAAATGTGGAAACAGTCATTTAACGCCAGAGTTGTACACATTTTTACGAAGTTCATTTTTTCACTTTACCCAGCAAAATCATGAGATAAATTTATAAAATTCGCATAAATAAATTCCAATAAAAATTCTGACAGTTCATTTACGAGAAGATAAATTCACGAGGTTTTAACGCTTTATCAGGGTTTTACGCGATGTTTCGGATTATTCATGTAAGTCATTATCTTTGTTATTGCGTTTAAAGTATCAACTTGGTTCTTTATCTTAAATTTTGCACGTGATACAAATTTGCTGAACTAATCTATACATACATGTCCAGTATCTACTTGTATTGGTTGGGCAATATCCATATGTCCATGTGATAATGTTCGTGTGGTTGTTGTGGCGTCTTTGTTTTTTTCATAGGGTAACCTGATTGGATTGCGTTCTATTTTATTTTGCATACATATACCACAATTATTTAAAATTTTGGTTATTGCATTTTTAAAATTTGTGGTATAGTATTTTCAAGAAAGTTCTAAATATGCCTTTTCTATTCCTATATATATGGTTGTATTTTTGATGTATTCCGTTTGTTACTTCCTCTAAGTCTGGGGATTTGATATTGATCAAATTCTTCATTGTTCCATACAGAATTTGGTTATTATGGTGATTTTTTCCAATAGTCTTGGAATTTGGGAAGAGATTGTCGTTTTCTATTAGTAAAGCATTCTCTGGTTTAATATCTATTTTACTTATTATCTCTTTAAACGATTCTTGGTTTATTTCTTTTCTAGTTATGTTAATTAACCTTTTTCCTACAAATGGGCATTCTATTATTTCGTTAATATCTCCTACTTTTAATATGATTTGCCGTTATGGGTATGAGGTTTGAGTTGTCTGACTCGACACTCTGTTTATAGCTATTTAAATCTTCTTCTAATATTTTGATTCGTACTCTTGATAGTGCATCTGAAACTTTATTTTCTTTTCCGACAATATACTCATTGTTAAAATCGTATTCTTCTAATTTTATTTTTCATTTTTGAAGTTTTGGTATTGTGCTTTTTTGGATCCATACCAATGGTCTATGATCTGTGAGGATCTTAAATTTTCTACCGTATATCTAATGTGAATTGTTTAGTTGCCCACACAATTGCTAAAAGTTTCTCATCGATTGTTGAGTTATAACATTCATGTGCGTTGAGTATTCTATTTGCAAAACATAAACATACTGCGCCTATTGCAAAGTTTAAGGTGTCTGTGGTTAAAATAAAGGGTTTAGTAAAATCTGGAGTTTAATTCGTTAATGTATCTTGCACTGTATATTTTTTTCAGACGCTTCTGTATAATCTTTATCTTCTACATTTATTTTATATCTTTCTTTAAAAACAAGGTCATTGGTTTAACTATTTTCGCATAGTGTTAAATAAATTTACGATAGTACCCAGTTAATCCTAGAAAGGATTGAATTTCCTTTATTGTGGTGGGGATAGGACATTTTTTGATCGTTTCTATTTTTGCAGGGTTAGGTTTGATGTCTTCAGGAAATTATATGTTCTTCTAATGAAGTGCTTAATATGATTATAGCGCCTCAATAGATGTTACATGTATTTTCGATGTAATCCTTTAGAAATTCATTCATCATGCGTTGAAAAGTTGCTGGAGCATTTTTCAGTCCAAACCGCATGCAAACAAATTCATTATGTCCTGATAGTGTTGAAAAATCTGTTTTTCTATATCTTTTGGGTCAACTTCGATTTGATTAAATCCTTTAGTTAAGGTGGTAGAAAACTTTGATTATAATTTTTTTTTTGTATTAACTTGAATTATTAGCATGGTTATCCTTATCAGTATTATGAACCTAAGGACCTTTCTCATGTACTTTTTCTGGTCGTCTAATTATTGTTCCTACAAAAGCTGCTTGTGTAAGTTCATGTAATGCTGCTTGTAAACTCTTATATAGGTTTCAATGCGTATAAAATTGTTCTTATATGTTGGCAGTTTTTCTTTGAAAACATTCAATACTGTGTTTATTATTGTGTGGAATGTCATTTGATCTGTCTTCTTGTATTGATTTTCGATTTAAATCACATAATCCTTGCTTAGTATTGTGGTAAAAATCTGATACACTACCACTGAATTAAATGTTTTTTTTTTAATTCTTCGTATAATTAATATATCGATTTTAATTCGCCGAAATTATCCACTAGTATTTCTCTGATAGTGCCCCGTGGCTTAGTGGTTAGTGTGTTGGACTGCTAAGCGAAAGAACCTGGGTTCAAATCCAGCTCATAGCCACGTTTTTTTCTGGGGTACTGCCTCTTGCGAGGAACTGACAAAACCTCAAAGAGTAAAATTTGTCTCGAAAAAGTGCATCTCATTTAGCCGTTCGGACTCGGCGGTAAACTGTAGGTCCCTTCTATTCTTGCAGATTAGCAACACACACACAGGAAGGGTTGAGAGTATAAGTCACTAGGCCTTGGCTCCTTAAGGAGCTGTCGCGCCAATAAATTTATTTATTTTATTTTTATTTCTCTGATATCTGACCATTTGGATTTCCATATATCTTTCCATATACCTTTGAACTTGCATTTAAGTATGTTCATACATCTAATCTGTGATTAATCATCACATCCTCTAAGTTTCGGAATTATGCCGTCTACATTAACAAGAAATGTATACAACTCTTCAGACCTACCATCAAACGTTCCTAATTTTCAATGTATGTATTTTAATGGATCTAATGTTAATTTTTAATTGCGATTATAGGTACTATAATGCAAGGTATGCATTCGTGCAGATTAAAAATTCTGAGATAACAATCAAACACGACATTACGATGATAGAGAAACATATTTAAGTTACTGGCAAAATTCTGTCCGTCTGTATGTCTGTCTGTCTGTACGGATGTATTTTGGACTGCAGCCTAAACGCTTAGGCCAATCGTCTTCAAATTTTGAACTTAAGGTTATTTTGACATTCTACAGAGGAGTTTTTTAATTTTTTTGTAGCTCAAAAATTAACGGTACCTTTCATATAACCGTTAATTAAAAGCTTATTTTTCTCGAAAACGGCTCCAAGAAGTTTTATAAAAAAATCAGTGTATTACTGTAGGTTTGCATTATATTTTGGTAAACAAAAATATTTGTATGGTGGGCTAAAAACGGCACCTCGTTAAAAAAACAATTTTATTCAAAAACGGCTCCTACGATTTAAAAAAAAAATCACACCGTTTTACATTTCCCAATACAATTTAACGTACTTTATTCGAACAATCAAAAATCACAAAAATCGAATAAATGCTTTGATGTTCACTTTAATTTTCTTTAATTTTATTCTATTATTATACAATAGCAAGTACGTGCGATCCAGTCGTGCAATTTATTTTTATTTAAGTCGTGATGGCGTACTTCATTTTTACTAAAAACCGTTAAGTATTGTGGTTTTGATACTTTTAAACTGTGTTATTTTCAACGCAAATGTTTCTTGTTTCTGTCAAAAATCTAGCTTTCCCATTTATTTAAGCACATAAGAGCAAGTACGTGCGACCCAGTCATGCCCGTTTTTTATTTACAATATTGTTTGGTAAGCTTCCAATTATGTTTTTTTATAATTATAAAATACGAATCAAATATGCGTAAAAAAAAACACAAAAGCAGACAAATTATACCACACTTCTGGTTAAATTCACCTTTCATAACAACTTTGGCTCATTTCGGATGAGAAAAGATACAGCTTTCATTGTATCCATGTTACCGTTTTCAAGGTGCACGGCTGCTTCTACTCCCAAGCCGAACCAACACAAACCCTGATTCATTTCGTGTTGTTCAACTGTTTACTGCTCAACTGTGCAGTAGGAACGAGCTGTATATGTTTACTATATGTTATATTATTATGGAGCGACTGCACTCTGCCATGTTGATTTAACGATGCTGACGTGTAAATTGTTTGCCATAAAACTATATTCTTGAATTTCTCTCTGCGGGCTTGATGTTGCAACTTCAGTGTCAGAATTCAGAACCGAGAAAAGTAAAGTATGTGCAACGATGAGACAAACAAACATAGTTGCTGTAGAAGTGCAAGTGGCAGTGACAGAGTAGTGATGGTAAGGTGTCAGCCAGGACACATTTCGCTACCTAAAAACACAACAATTTGAGTCAACCTCTTTCGTGGATGGTTTCTCGATGCTTAAACATTTTTTGGAACTAACATGAAGCACTTTATAGAGTAAACGTTGTCCTTGCCATGGATTCTTGTACTTTACTTCAACAAGAGATTTTGTTTCTGCATCACCCGAATATTTTTTTAACAAAAAAATAAAAAATAAAACCATCCTTTCCCATCAAATCACTGATGCATACTTTTTCTGTGTGTTCGGTGATCGGGTTGAAGAAGAATTCTTTATTCAAGTTTTTATCTTTTTTTCTGGAATACGAGATGCTAGATGCGATGCATTTGGGGAAAATATAGTAGGTAAGCCATCAAGATGAAGGAAGCGGATTACTCTGCCATGTGAGCTGTGATAGGTGCAAGGTGATGGGTGAATTTATCCCTGAGCGATTTATGGGTTCAAGTTTTAGCACATATAGTGAAAAAGTTGTTTTGGAATAGCAGAATGTTTATCTTGCAGAAATTTGTTGTATCCGGTGGGTTTGAAAATATATTTCACTCTGGACGAGGATAGATGACAATTCAATGCATTATTGGAATCAGAAACGTTAAAGAAAGAAATTGTATTCCGGAATTATATTACATAATTTATTGTTTAGTAAAATTCCAATTATCAATGCTTTGAAGCAAAAACTTGGTTGTTTTATTAAATTAGTGGAGATTCTGGTTTCTCTTCGGCCGTTTTGGTCAATGTAACTAAATTAATTCATATACTTTTCTCACGTTTCTAGAGGTTTTCTGTTTTCTTCAGGGAATCTCTTATTAAATATTTAATTACTAGTCCTAGAGAAGCATACCGAAATAAGATGTAAGCCTGCAGTGCAGGAAAATAACATCTGTGCCAATTCCAGGATGATGAAATTCTTATAAAGGGTCACATTGATTTCCGAGAGAGAGCTTTGCATTTCAATTGCCTTCTTAGTCCACAGAAACAGTGATCGCTAAAATTATTCTTCGTTTTATATCAGGGGTTGGTATTGTTTTCAGACTTAACGCGCAGTCCATGCAAATAAAGTCTTAACTACCCAAACGCTTAATCTGTCTACCGTCATGATTTGTCCAAGAATTCAATTTCGGATGAAACATTTATTTATAACAGTATATATATATGCAGAATTTCTAAATAATTGTAAAATGATAGTCCTTAGGGGGTATATTTTGATAAAAAATATAATACACTTTATTTATTTTTAATTACACACAGGGAGCGACTGATCTTTACTAGATGAGTTTGAAGACTGAACTCTTAAACTAAAAATTAATTAGATTCTCGTATCTCTTTATTGCGAAAGTGTTTGATGAAATCGACACTTTTTCAACTTCTCATGTTATTCGTTTTTGTTGGTATTCGTCACCAGTGTTATCGATAGAGTTAGTTTCGTCGCGTGTGCTCATTTCCAATCCCACATTTATTCTGTTTTATCTTCATTGACTGCTTATCCCACCTTCAAAGCTTCCGCCGCACTATTAGCACAAGTATTACTGAAGAGTCGGTGTTAGTGTGAGAGGTCTGCAGTATTTTTTAAAATTTAATAATGAAAATATCATTATCATCATCATCGGCGCAACAACCGGGATCCGGTCCGGGCCTCCTTCAACAAATTCTTCCATACATCCCTATTGCTGGCCGACGCCATCCAATTGCGCATCCCAAGGCTTCGGGCGTCCTGGTCTACGCCATCCTTCCAAAGTAAGCAAGGTCTGCCACGTTATCTTCTACCATAAAAAGTACCGCAAAAGACTTTCCGAGTTGGTTCCTCTTCGCTCATGCGAGCTAGGTGTCCAGCCCACCGGAGTCTACCGAGCTTTATTTTTTCAACATCTGCTTCGAGATAGATTTCATACAATTCATGATTGTAACTTCTCCGGAATCGTCCTTCCTCACACACGGGGCCAACAATTCTCCGTAAGACTTTTCTCTCGAACGCGGATAAGAGATCAGAGTGCCTTTTTGTAAGCACCCAAGTCTCGGATCCGTATGTCAGTATTGGTAAGACCATAGTCTTGTACAGCAGCAGTTTGGTTTTTATGGTAAGGTTTCTGGATTTAAAGAGCCTTGACAGACTATAGTAGGTTTTGTTGGATTTCAGCAGCCGCCCGCGTATTTCTTCCTCCATATTGCTATCGGCTGCTACTTTTGACCCAAGATAGTTAAAGGACTGCACTACTTCAAGTTCGTGCTCCGCTACCCTGATGGTTGTACCAACATTTCTCGCAGACGTTACCGCCATGTACTTAGTCTTCCCTTTATTTATGTGCAGCCCCAGGTATTTTGCCGCTTGCTCAACCTGGGTAAAGGAGTCTTGTGCAGCTTGTTGGCTTTTGCCGATGATGTCGATGTCGTCTGCATAAGCTAGTATCTGGCTGGACTTGGTGACGATAGTCTCTCTTGTTGACGTGCCATAGTCACGGATTGCTTTCTTCAAGGCTAGGTTCTTTTTTTTTTTTTTTTTTTTTTTATAATTAACGCGCGCACAAGGGATTATGTGTTTCCCTTTTAATGTAGAACACACTGCGCGGGCATTACGAAGATAGGGAGGGGAGAGATAGGAGGTGCCGATTAACATTGGTTTTGAATGTTTGCAGATCAAAATGGCAAGGGAAAATCCCGCCGGGTAAACTATTCCAGATTCGTGTCGTTCGGCTAAAAAAAGAATCCCTATATTTCACGGTACGTCCGAAATTAGGCTCAAGGGTGAACTGATGAGCATTCCTTGCGAGACGAGTATTACGGGAGAAACTTTTAAGGGGAGGAATGCAACTGGCTACTTCGAGTGAACATTTTTTGTAAAAGAAACGATAAAATAAGGAAAGACATGAAACATTGCGTCGGTGTTCGAGTGGGGCAATTGTTTCAGCAGCAGTTCTATTACCTATCAATCTTAACGCTCGATTTTGTATTCTATCAAGCAGGTGAAGCGATGTTTGCGAAGCACCTGCCCAGAGGTGGGAGTTATACTCGAGTTTAGGGCGTATAAACGCTTTATAAATTGTAGCCAGATCAGATGGGGAAAAGTACTTCTTACACCGATACAGAAAACCTAAGCACTTTGCAGCATTCTTAGCGATCTCAAATATATGGTCGTTCCAACGGAGGTCGTCGTTGACACACATACCGAGTACTGAGAGCTTTTCGGTTTCTTCGATGTAAGTGCCATTCATGGACAATGGCATTGGGGGAATGTTTAGCTTTAACGACAGAAGACAGCATTGAGTTTTCGAAGCATTAAACTCCACACGATTTCTATTACCCCATTTGACAATGCTGTATAAATCGGAGTTTAATGAGCTTGACATACGGCACCGTTGCAATTGTACGTCCGAAGGCGAAGGACGTGAATTATCGAACGAATATGAAAAGCTGAGGGTAGAGTCGTCAGCAAAACAGTTAAGTGGATTAGAAGTAACAGACAGAAGATCATTTATAAAAATGAGGAAAAGAGTCGGAGACAGAACAGAGCCCTGGGGCACACCAGCATTTATTTTATGGGAATCAGACTTGAATCCGTCCAATACAACTTGTATTGAACGGTCCAGAAGATAGCTTCTAATCCAACGAACAAGAGTATTATCGATCCCAAAAGCACGCATTTTCGATAAGAGAGCTTCATGCCAAACTCTATCAAATGCCTTGGAGATATCAAGAGCAATAATCTTACTTTCACCAAAGCGATGTAAAGATTTGTTCCACTGTTCGGTGAGATATGCCATCAGATCACCAGTGGAACGGTTGCTGCGGAAGCCATACTGACGGTCATGGAGAAGCTTACGATCTTCGAGATATTCCTTAAGCTGACGGTTAATCAGTGTTTCCATGACCTTAGAAAGAAGGGATGTCAGTGCTATGGGTCGGTAGGAGGAGGGGGAGGATGGGTCACCTTTCTTAGGGACAGGCTGGACAAATGCTGTTTTCCATCTTCTAGGAAAGATTCCAGAAGAGTAGGAGCGATGGAAAAGCTTACGCAGTGGCTTTGCCAGTGTGGAAGAACACCTCTTCACAAGAATCGGGGGTATACCATCCGGGCCAGCGGATTTGTGTATATCGAGATCTTTGAGAACTCTTGCTACTGTACGAGTGCGGAAAAAAATGTGTCCCATGGAAAAATTTACATTCTCAAGTACAGGAGGGGCAACGTTGCTTTGAGGCAGCGTGGAGCTGGCAGCGAAATGGGCGGCGAGCAAGTTTGCCTTCTCTGAAGAGTAAAGAATTGGTTTGTTATTGTCGATGAGCGTTGGAACCGAAGATGTCGAGGAGTTTTTTATATTTTTTACAAATGACCAAAAATTTTTACTGCCTTTGGGACACTGCAGAATTTGTTGCCGTAATTTTTGTTCATGCAAAAATTTGGTTCTTTCTATAACGGAGTTGCATGAGTTCCTTGCTTGTTTGTGCTTTTTCCGATTTTCCTCTGTAGGGTTGGCTTTGTAAGATCGGAAACTTACTTCTTTGAGCCTGATAGCTTCTTTACACTCAGAATTAAACCAAGACTTTTCTTTAGGTTTGATGCTTTTTACTCTGTTAGGAATAAAAGCACGCATCCCTAGAAGAATCACATTTGTGATCATTTCAGCACTGGCATCAATGTCACTATCGAGGAAGCATAGTGACCAGTTAAAGTTTCGGAAAAAGAAATTCAGGCCGTCCCAGTTGGCTTTCTCGTATTGCCAAACGGTCCTGGTGGGAAGTTTTTCTTTAACTGGATGGGTGGGGGATGAGAAATTAGCTCAAATGATACAATGGTCTGAAGTGCCAAATGGAGAAGTTACACTAATGGTATATTTATCAGGGTGAGAAGTAAGAAACAAGTCAAGAGTATGGGCTGCTTGCCCAGCAACATCCGGTATACGCGTTGGCACATCGATCAGTTGGGTAAGGTGATGTAACCCGGCAAAGAGCTCGACATACCTTCCTTCGGGTGTTGTCTGACCAGAATAGCGGAGCCAATTGGAATTGTGTACATTGAAATCGCCCGCAATAACGATTTCAGTGCGAGGACAAAGGGAAACAATTTTCGAGATGGAATCAGACAGTGCATCAAACTCGTTACAAGTCGAATTACTGTCAAGATTTGGACTCCTGTAAATAAAACAATAATGAATGACATGCTTGCGGACAGTGAATTTGAGCCATAAGAAGTTAAAGTCCGTGTTGGAACATTGCCCATATTGGGGAAGGCTCTGGCAAGCAATATCATTCCTAACATAGACCACGAGACCATGATGAGAAAAGAGTAATGGCACCAAGCTATACCCATGTAGAGCAAATTCTGATAAATCAGTATTTGCTCCAACCTGAGTTTCATTTAATGCCAAAACAGCTGGCCTGTGTTGAACAGTGTAGACGTACACGTGAAAGAAATTCTTTCTTAAACCACGAACATTTGAATACACGACACAAAAATCACTTACCATTTAAAAATACTTACATACAAAACACAACTCTGATTAAGTCGAACTGCGCAGTGAAAATCAAAATTAACTTCTGTAATAATCAAACTGTCTTAGGTGTTATGCCCATAAGACAGCCTGTTTACAAAAAATCAATCCAAACATTCAGCACAATAAGACAAATTCAGATGCCCTTATCTATTTACCGCAAGCATTGTATGGTCATACGATGCCTACAGTAGATAAGAAAGAGGCAGTTAAGCACAAAGGTCTTGGGACAGATAAGAGGATAATTTGCTATGCGAATGCGTTTTATTTTTTTTTTTTTCTTCTTCAGCGCGAGTGGGCATCTTTTTCATTCATCCTACGACGCGAGTGAACACTATTATTTTTTTTTACAGCACACGCGAGGGGTTTTTTTCTAATTTCTTAACGAGCGTGTATTATTTTTTTTTTCCTTAAAGCACTCGCGATAACAACGCGCAACAATTATTTGTTTGGACTTCGTTTAACTAATTGTGCGCGCACCTCGACATCCGTCTTCAACGAGCTTAGGATCGACTAGGTTGAAGAGGATGCAAGCCAGACCATCCCCTTGTCGGAGTCCATTAAAGATGTTGATTGGTCTGGATAGCAAACCGGCTACTTTTACTTGGCTTGTGATGTTGGTCATGGTCAGCCTACATAGTCGTGTCAATTTATTTGGGATGCCGAATTCTCCTATGGCCTTATAAAGTTCTACCCTGGCTATGCTATCGTAGGCGGCTTTAAAATCTATAAAAAGATGGTATGTTGGGATATTAAATTCCACACTTTTTTCCATCACCTGCCTAAGGGTAAAGATCTGATCAATTGTTGATTTGCCTAGTATAAAACCACATTGATATTTGCCGATTATGGTATTACCGTATGAGGCTTTCAGGATAGAGGAGAATATCTTATAGGTTGTACTCAACAATGTTATACCCCTATAGTTGCTGCATTTTGTGATATCTCCCTTCTTATTTATGGGACATATGATGCCTTTTCGACAGTCTTCTGGCATCTCTTCGTGTTCCCATACGTGTACTATGGTTTCATGAATTGCTTGATGTAGTGTTGGCCCTCCATTTTTGATCAGCTCGGCAGGTATACCATCGGCTCCTGAGGCCTTATTATTTTTGAGCCGATTAATCGCCTATTTTATCTCCTCAATGCTTGGTGGCTGCAGCATGAGATCTTCTTTTTGAAATGTTGGAGTCTCTATTTCTTCCGTGAGCTGACCGTTCAGCAGTTCATTAAAGTACACTTCCTATCGCTCCAGAATGCCTTCAAGATCGGTGATCAGATTACCCTCTCCGTCTTTACAATATGTACAGCGTGGTGTGTATTGCGACATGTTTCTGACGGATTGGTAGAACTTCCGAGCCTGGTGCGGACTTCGCTCTCTATTTCTTTCCATTTCACAGACAATGTTTTTTTCCCAGGCTGCCGTTTTACGTCTGTGAAGTCTTTTTTCTCTTCTTCTGAGCTCTTTATATTCATCTTCACGTGCCCGCGTTCTATGAGACTGTTACATTGCTCGGTAAGCAGCATTCTTACGTTCAGACGCTAGTTTGCATTCATCATCAAACCAGTCGCTCCAATCTCTGCGACTACTGCCTAAGATGGTATCAGCAGTACTAATGACTTTATTCTTAAGGCATGACCATTTTTCCTCTACGCCCGGCATTCTGTCCCCAGAACTTACTCTTCCCTCATCGAGCTCTCCGAGGGCGAGCTTTAGTGCGCGACTGTATTGGTTGCTTTTGCATTCATCGCGTAGGGCAGCCGTGTTGATTCGAGCCTGACCAGCGGATGCAATACTTCTTCGCATAGCAATCCGCCCTCGGAACACCATACCAACGAGATAGTGGTCCGAGTCGATGTTGGCACCTCGATACGTTCGTATCGTCCTCAGGCTCGAGTAGTGGCGGCGATCTATCAACACGTGGTCAATTTGGTTACGAGTGACTCCATCAGCCGATACCCACGTGACTTTGTGGATATCCTTACGCAGGAGGCTGGTACTCGCAACGACCAATTTTGTTGATGCTGCCTTTTCTATGACTCGTAGTCCGTTGTCATTAGTGTTCTCATGCAAACTATGAAGTCACCAAGGATGATTTTAACGTCATACCTTGGGCAGGCATTGAGGGTCCTCTCTACAAGTGCGTAGTAGGAATCTTTTTCTTCTTCTTCAGACTCCTCAGTAGGTGCGTAAACGTTTATGAGGCTGTTATTGAATTTGCCTCGCACGCGAAGGGTGCATAGCCTTTCATTTATTGCGTTAAAGCCGATGACGGTAGGCTTCATTTTTTGGCTGGCTAGGAAGCCTACCCCGAGCACATGGAGTTTTGAGTGATCGCTAGAATATATGTCGTATTCTTTTTTCTGCAAAACACCATTCCCTGGCCATCTCACTTCCTGAAGTAATGTTATGTCATCTTTATACATGGCCAGGACATCAGCTAGCTGTTGTGCAGCTTGAGCTCTATAAAGCGTTCTGACGTTCCATAAGAAAATTCTAAAATCGTTTAGCCGTTGTTGTTGCTTGGTTCGTCGTAGAGAAATCAGTATATTTCCTCCACCACGTGGAGGTAAAGCAAGCCGCAGGTCCACAATGAAAATGTAAGACAACGTTTTATCTGTATATTGTAACATAGTATGTTATAACAAGCGGGCCCGACTGACGTCGTCCTGCCTTCCTCCAAATTCTTTTGGTTTTAAAATAGCCCTTTTGATGGGTTTTCTTGCGTTGTATATAATCTGTTGTTTCCAAGCCACAAATTTCACAATGATTGAAGATATTATCAAAATAATGGAAGGGCATTCAATGCAGCGATTGTTAATTTTCTTGGACGAATTTACATATAGCTTAGTGTTATTGCTCACTTGAAAATTCGTCGTGGCATCCACAACTGCGGCAATCTTTTTCTTCCCGCTTGTTTGGTTCTAAAGAGATATTATAGGAACCGCTCTTTTAACACTTTATCCTTACAATTAATGTATAGGTTTTAATTATTAAACACAAAAATCAAAGTGATAGTCAAACGATCGTTAGCAGCCTTACAGTTTATTCGTATTGCTGCACACAAATTTTGCAAATTGTACCTACTGATGAAAAACGCTTTGGCCATATTTAATTTTTTTAGTAGTTTACCAAAGCCACATAAACGTATTCCTTTCTTGTAAATTAAAGTAAATATTACATGTTAATAAATCAAGTTGGCCAATCAAAAGCATATATAATTTTTCTCTGTTTAAAAACTAACTAAGTTAAATTATTTTTTTATTGTTAATATAAAACTACTAAATAATAAACAATAAATATTAAATAAATTGCATGATTAGATCGCACGTACTTGCTCATATGTGCGGTCACATTGTAGAATAACATTTAGGAAAACATCAAAGCATGTATTCGATTTTTGTGACTTTTGATTGTTCGAATAAAGTACGTTAAATTGTATTGAGTGGATTAATTTAAACACCATTTTATTTCCTTAAGAAATGTCAAAAAATGTGAATCTTTTTTTTAAAATCGTAGAAACGGTTTTTAAATAAAAAGGTTTATTTTTAACAACTTTAAAAAAAAAATAAAAATAATTTAAAGATACAAACTTAAGCACAAAATTAACATACATTTAAAAACAAAATTTAAAAAAAAAATTCACCAACCCATTTTCAAAATATTGATTTTTCAAAAATAAAAGTTAAAAAACATATTAAAAGTACCAAAAAAAAAATGTTTTCGAAAAAAAGTTAATTCGAAATTACTAAGGCTACCTACATCTTCTTGAATATCAATTTTAATATTGATTGGATCACCAATTTTCGAGAAAGTCGAAGAAAAAAACCGATCCAATGGGAGGTACCGTTTTTAGCCCACAATATTTAATTTTTTTATTTACCAAAATATAATGCTTATCTACAGGTACACTGATTTTTTGTTTCATAAAAATTCTTGGAGCAGTTTTTGAGAAAAATAAGCTTTACATAACAGTTATATGACAGCTAAAAAAAAAATAAAAAAAACTCGTCTGTAGAATGTCAAAATAACCTTAAGTTCTAAATTTGAAGACGATTGGCCCAACCGTTTAGGCTATAGTCCAAAATACATCCGTTCAGACAGACAGACGAATAGAATTTTGCAAGTAACTCAAATATGTTTCTTTATCATCGTAATGTCATGTTTGATTGTTATCTCAACATTTTTAATCTGCACGAATGCATAACTTGCATTATAGTACCTACATATATTCACAAGTAAAAATGGGTGTTGCGGGTAGGAGGATGGAAATAATGGTTTATAGGTATTTTTATGTGCCAAATATAAAAAAGAATGAAAAAAAAATAATAAAGTCTGTAATATATAATATAATCACCGCTCGACATGAAATATACTTTACGACCAATTCTCATATCTACCAAATATACACATAAAATTTCATGAAAATATGTCAAGCCGTTTCGGAGGAGTACAACCACAAACAACGTGACACGAGATTTTTATGAATATCGTCCAATCAAATATTGATCTTTCTATCGAGAAAATATATTTAAAAACAAACAGACAACAGTTGTTGTGAAACAGTTGCCAGAGTACGAAGCTGAAATCACTGGTTGAATTATACAAATAAAATGTATTTCAAGTTTAAAGCCTAAACTCAATTATTTTTGTTGCTATACAATAATTAAAATATCTATCTATCTATCGATACTATTCACTCAGAAATATCTTGACCTTTGACTTTGTAGAACTGTAAATTGGCAGCACTGTTGTCATTAACAGCCATTTTAGTGTAGTTTCAAATCCAATTGGAAATCATGACAATATTAATGTGAATTCAATGAATCATTGTCATTCACTTTGATAAAAGCAATACCAAAATATGAATGCCTCCACAAGAGTAAACAATAATCATGATAATAATGCAATATTCAATAATAATGCACCATTTTTCTGTGATATACAGTTATGGCTTCATGTGGCCCAAAAATCCTCGTTGATGTTGCTCGAAAACAGATGGTCTTTTAAAAGTTTCTTCAATGGGATAACCACAGCTTTATTTCTGACGTTTCTAACATTTTCACATAAAAGCATTTTCATTTGCTACTCTCTAGTTTTAGCTATGCAGTCAGCCAGGTTATAGCGACCGTGTGCGTTTAATATCCTCCATTAGACCACAGGATATGCAATCCGTTAATCTATTATACATTCGACTTCCAATAACATGGCTTTTCAAATGTAATGATTAGAACGGCCAGTGTGAATTTGTATTCAATCATGTGTATTGCATATGCGGTTAACAGATGTAATCGTCCTGCGGGCTGCTGCTTCAGGCTCCAGATTTGGTTTGGAGTTTGGGCAAAGGTAGATGGACGCTGCCGACAGATTGTTAATAATCTTATCCATATTTGATGAGAACCGTATTGTATTAACACAAACACAAATTCCTGCCTTCCATACGGTTCACCGGAAATCAGCCATACCCCGCATCAAGCAATCGTCATCGTCGATAGAATTTGTGTTATAAGGGTGGTGGTAGTAGATAGAAGGTTTAAAGGTTGGGCACAAGTGTAATTACGTGTAGATATAACACTATTTGCTGGCTTACACCGGAAAATCGGTGGTCAAAGGATTAGCTATCTAGTTTTGGTAAATTTGCCTTTGAAGAAGATATATTATGTTTGATAAATTCTGTCGGTAGCTTTCGAATCAATTTGTTGGCTTTGGCTTTTCAGCCTAGATAGACAATGCCAATGCAACACAAAGGCAAAATGGTGGTTTATAATAACTGATAAATTCAAATAAATTGAATTGTTAATTAGACTGCGAAATTTGAATATAATATTGATGTCATTATGTTTTTACGAATGTATACATTTATGTTTATGGTTCACTTTGACGTGTATGTTATTACTCTGGTGCTTTTAGTAATCCACGACTTTTTACTTGCGATTTATAGGGACTATAAGGCAAGTAGTTATGCATTCGTAAAAAAAAATCTAACAATCAAACATGACATTACGATGATAGAGAAGTCAAAAAAAGTGGGTCCGGAAATTCCGTCCGTCTGTCTGTCTGTCTGTCTGTCTGTCTGTCCGTATCGATATCTACAGCCTAAACGGTTGGGCCGATTTGATTCAAACTTGGTATATAGTATTTTTAGAGTGCTCTACCCGACAATTTTTCGAATTGGCATTTTAGCTCCAAAACTAACGGTACCTGCCATATAGATTTTAATGAAAAACCTATTTTTCTCGAAAACGGCTCCTACGATTTTGATAAAACTTTCAGAATTATGTTTTTTATGCAAAATCTATCTTTTAAGTTTTAATGGATTTTTCAGAAAAAAGTTTTATAACGTACCTCCCATATGACCGGTTTTTTAAAATCAGACTTTCAATTAGTAACCGAATTGACGGATTTTGATGAAATTTTCAAGATATGTAGTGTTTTATGAATAAAATAATATTGCTTATTAAAATTTTCAAAAACATTTTTTTTAAATAATTTTTTTTTAATAATATTTTGTTTTTTGAATATTTTGAAAACGGATCTGTAGATTTTTTTTAAATTTTTCTCTACTATAAACTATAGATTTCTTTAAATTGACATACTTGAAAAAAATTTCAAATATGTTTTCGAAAAGTTTTTCAAAAAAAACATTTTTTGAAAAAACTGGTCGAACGATTTTGAAATGAAAAAAATTCACAAAATAGAAAACCTCAAAAGAAATAAGATGGCTTACAACATTTTTTCCAATAAACGTTATGAATAGTGTTTTTTTTGATTTCATAAAAAATGTTCGACAAAATTTTATTTCATATTGCTCGGCTAAGCCCTAGCCTTTAGTCAAATAAAAGAAGGTGACAACCTACATACATACCTACGTGTTTTAAAGCATTTTATCATCATAAAAGCACACAGAATAAATAAGGAAGCCTATTTTTAACACACAAAATAAACTAACAAATAAAAAAACTATTCGATTACTACTGAATGCAAAAATTTCAATCGAGAAAACAAAAGTTTACACCTACCTATAAATAAACAAAACCACTGTGTTAACTTTTTATATTGTCTCTATACCCACTCGGTTAACAGTTGTTGGAATGTGTATCTTAATTTTAGTACCCACCTTCCTTCCAACCTTATTATATGTAGTGGTAACTAATATCCTTAGTAAATTCCATTAATACCTACCCACACCACACGTTTATCGATCCATCAAACATAATTAAGCTATTTTAATTAATATGATTTCAAAAAGTAAATTATTCTTACCTATATAGGTATCTATATAGCATTATTGCCCTACTGCTGATTCCCACGAATATTTATGCCAGTTGTACAATTTTCTCCATACCAAAATGAAAATTAAACTGAAAAAAGTCTTTCTATTAGCAAATTATATTATAAACAGTAAACAACAAGTGGAAAGATGATACACTAAAAAACGCTAACAATCCTACATATTTATGTGTTTATCCCTTTGTCGTGACGCATATTCGTTCGAGCTTCAAGCCACAACGATGCTAAAGAAAATGCAACTAAAAAAAAAACATTAAAATAAAATCTTTGTCAAAAAGACGCCTGCACTTAAAAAGGATTAGCACATAGGAGCAAGTACGTGCGACCCAGTCGTGCCTTTTATTTTTACTAATACTAAGATTTTTTGTTAATTAATAGGAAATTATCTTCTATTTTATAAATATGCTCTGCCGTGTTTTCTACTTTCGTATTCATTTATATAAAATAGTACATTATCAAAAATTAAAACAGTGCATAGAGCTACTGCTGGCGTTATAGGCAGAATTATAGCCTCAGGACCAGGACCTATTTACTAACAAAATTACTTACTTCGTGTCTCACAAGTACATTGTGTCTGATAAGCAAAAATCAAATACGAATTTATCTTCACTTTAAGCATTCACAGAAGATTGGAATAATAAGCAATTGCAAAATATTGGATCATGTAAACATTAATCGCGAATACTCAATGCCTTGGGATTTTGGTGAAGAAGTATGTAGTTATTTGCTTACACTGAATTAATTTTTCAAGGACAGAGATATTGCCGCAAAAAAACTACAGGAGAACAATTAAAAAAGAACAAAATAATGAACAACTTCTTCCGGCAGTGTGAAGTTGATCAGCTAGAAGGTTAGGCCTTCAAATATCAACATTTTAATGAATCTTTCATGAACCTTGGTACGCACTATCAAATATTCCATGCATAACATTTTTTTTTATTATTAATGATTTTTTTATTTTATTTTAACTTATATCTGCTTAAATGCTAGACAAAAATCTTAAAACTAGCTTAAACTATCAGATTTATTAACTTACTGTCCCTATGCGTGCGTTCTAAATTGTTTTATATCTTAATATTAATTGCCTTTCAGCCTAAAAATAACTTAACTTTATATTAAAATTAAAATGGCTTTATTTTTTGCCCAGAAAAATGTAAATTATGTACCTTTATCATTTTTCTTAATATATCTTTAACTACTTCAAATTACCTAAACTAAAAATAAGATTTAAAATACTTAAAATAAACCTAAAATACTTAATTTTAGAACAGCCACAGCAAGCTTTTTTTTAATTTTATATATTTTTTGTTATTATTTTATATTCGGTCGGGCACGGCCCTACTGAACCGGTGGTGCTCTGTTTCGTTCCCAGCGACTATGTCGCGGTCGTAAAGGAGCCGCCTATAAACTGTTCTGCGGCCGACGTTGTAGATCAACGGAATCGCCGATCTGTTCTCAATCAGCCGTCGACTATCGAAGTAAAGGAAAGAATCGGGCGGGATAAGACCACTCAAACGTGTACTTTCGAAATATTCATCTTGAGACTTATCCATTAGATGAGGTCATCGCCCTTGCAATGTGTCCGCGAATGAGCTTAATTAAAATGTTATATATCCTGTTTGTATTGGCCCCGTTGTATAGAACTTCGTTTGAATAATAGTTTTTGTACTCCGACTCTGGTGTTCTATACAGTTCGAGAAAAGTGCGAAGACACTATCTCTCGAACACCGGAATCTTTTCCGTTAGAGACGGTGCAACGTTGAACCATACAGGGCATCTGTAGGCAATCATCGGCCTGATGAGCACCATGTAACAAATCACTTTCACCTTGTTATCCAGGCCGCTGCTATAAAACAACCGTCTTGTCAGGGCAAAAGCTCCTATAGGCCTGGTAAGTGCAGCCTCTACATGTCGATTGAAATATAGAAACTGATCCAGCCAGATACCAAGGTACTTAACCACGCATTCATACATATAAAAGGCGCTTTCAATAATGCCTGATGGAATTGCATTGAAGAATCTCGACGTAGATAACTCACTTGTTGAACTAAAGTATGTGAACGGAAGTATTTGGCAGATCGGCTAGACCTTGGACGCGAGTTACCAACTTATTAAATCAAATTATCAAAAAACTTTTAACACAAAATCCTTAACCAGACAATGCAAAATCCCATTTTTAAAATCCTCTTTTCTTCAAAATTCTAAGATTGCGAATTTAAAAAAAATGAAATGCAAATATACAGTGATGTGTAAAAAATGCTGGTTATTTTTTTCTTTTTTTTAGTAACAGATTTTTGTAAATATTGAAAATCTTTTCATTTGTTATTTCTTAATATAATTAATATTTTTACAATTTTGTATTAATATTATGACTGTTTAAATAACAACTAGAATATATTTAAAATGTAAGTACAAAAATAGCGTTATATGTACATTACCTGTATATAATTTCAGTTTGGTTTGACATTTCATAATCAATAGATATACACCTGAACAACGTGTGCAAGTCGTGCAAATTTATTACCAAAATAATGGTTCGGTTCGCGCGACGCATCGCGCACTGCGTCCAATATTCAGTCGACATAATCGCCCAGCAGAGTCGGTAATTCGAGCAACCATGGCTCGGCCTCGCACCACATTTACTCTAGTGGATAATATGCGCATCTTCAGAGATGCCGTACAGTGCGCACCGAAGACGCTATTGCTGCTGTGGAGCATAGTATAGAAGAAGATCCGAATGAGTTCATCCACCGTCGCACGCAACGATTAGAGCTATGCCCATCCACTTTATTTTGCAGAAGGATCTAGGTTTGCGGGCTTACAAAATTCAACTCGTGTAAGAATTGAAGCCGAACGACCATCAAGCGCGTCGCACGTTCTGTGAATGGGCCCAAAACGAGATGACTACCGATCCCGATTTTCACAGGAAAATTTTATTCAGCTATTAAGCTCACTTTTGGTTGAATATGTACGTTAATAAGCAAAATTATCGTATTTGAAATGATCATAATCCACAAGCCATTGTTCAGACGCCGTTACATCCTTAAAAAAATCACTGCTCTATGGGCAGAGGGAATCAATGGTCCATATTTCTTCAAAAATGAAACCGGCCATAATGTTACAGTCAATGGGGAACGCTATAGAGCCATGATTAATGACTTTTTTTTCCTGCCTGAATTGGAGGATGTTGATGTGGACGACCTTTTGTTCCAACAAGACGGCGCTGCATGTCATAATTGAAGGAAACTTTTGGTGAGCGCATTATCTCGCGTCGTGGGCCTGTGCGTGGCCTCTAGTGGCCGTAATAATTGATTGATGATCACTTACTGAAAACGGTGCATATGTTAAGTTACTTTGCAGCAAATGTTAAATTATTTTCGCCAGTTGAATTAAAAAGATGTTAACATAAAACAGAAAGCATTATTTCCAACAACGTTAATGCAAGGAAAATATTTCTGAGCTCGGCCGAGTAGCAGTTTCTTCGGCGAACTCGGTATTGTAAATATAAACACGTAGTCCTCTGAATAAATTGACTATTATTTTCAAACAGCACTGTATTTCGATTGAAAATCTCAAAACTGAAATGCAATCCAAATCGAAAAGCATTCTACTTTCTTCCCATGTGTACACCTTAATCTCGAAACTCACATTGGACTTCATCTCTCCATGTCACAGATATCCCACAGTTAAACCCCCAATTTCATTTCAAAGCCCCAACAAAAATTCCGACTACCTTCATATTTTGGACGCCTTTAACGATCTGAATTCAATTTTCTTCAATCTATCGTTTGGAATTTCATTGCATCGTGGTATTGGTGCTGTGTTATAGATATCAACTATCAACCCTTCAATCTTATCGTTCCTTGTCGTCCCCGGCATTCGTTCCGTCGTTGGCTTACTTCAGCTTTAATATCATCCCAGAATGCGTGCTCCTGCTCCTTTATGCCAAGCTCCGCACTCGATATAGCAAATTCGATTTCGAAAATGTAATTTATCGACGACAGGTACCGTTCGAAGGGCTCAATTTTCTTTCATATAACGGATGAATGCAACAGCAATGTCGATTGCCGGAGGTATCAAGTTATCTATTGTTCCTTCTCGATTGCAGAGAAATTCGTCTCAGTTCCATTAGATTGCCACAGGTTCTGGTATTTTGGGGTAGAATATGTGTGTTTGTGTTCATGGTTCCGTGTCCATAATTATTTCGTTTCATATATTTTCAATACGAGGAGTTTTGTATGTTGTATGGAAAGGCGGAAAGACATGTAACTTATATAGTTTAATGTTTTACCAGCGATCTAATGGCATGTATACTTGTATAGTACATGTATTTCGTACTGACTGATGGAAGAAAGATTGAGTGCAATTCTCCAATAAAGCCGATTTTGTGATGTTTGATTCGATAGCTTGCAAATTGTAAGAGGATTTAAGCTCACTCCAAGGACACGGTGAACAAAATCAATGCCAATCCGATTTCTTAGCGACAGTATTTGGTTATATTTGAAGTTCTCTTGGGATACAGACATGCTGCTGCACAAACTGAATTTTGGGTAATATTATGTTTAGTTCCTTCTTTGGGGATGGAATTCTCTTTTGCAATCGGATTTTGCAACAAGGAATATGCATGGTAATGGTACGTTCTCAATTAAAGAAAAAAGAGGTTTCCATCGGCTCATATTTTTATTAATTAATTAAACAAATTTGTTTTAAGAATATAAATTTCACATCAGGTGAATATTTTCATTGATTTTTACTTGCGATAATAGGGACTATAAGACAAGTTTAGGATTCGTGAATATAAAAAAAATTGAGATAACAATCAAACATGACATTACGATCATAGAAAAGCCTAAAAAAGTCAGTGACAAAAAATGTCCGTCTGTCTGTCTGTGTATCTTACTGTCTGTCTGTCCGGGTGTAGCGATTGCTTTCAAATTTGGGATGTGTGTATCTCTTGGCATTCCTCAGAGGGAAATTGAAATTTTATTTTTAGGACTAAAAATACCGGTACCTGCCATATGACGTTTAAGGAAAAGCTTATTTTTTTCTCGGTAGTAGCTATCAGCTTATTAGAACCAAATTTACCGGAAGACTCTATTAACAGTACCTTTCATATAACGGTTTTTTAATTTTCGACTTTTCGGCAACGGCTCAATGGATTGCAATTAAATGGATTTTAATTAAAATTAATTGCTGAAACTTTTTTTTGAAAAATCAATATTTTTAAAACTAAACAAAAACTTTATTTGAAATTTTATAATCACATATATATTAATAAACTCTAAAAAACTGCATACCAAAATTAAAACTTAAAATAAAAAACCGGATTTTATCAAAATCCGGCCTACAGTTTTCGAAATACTTTTTTCATAAATTCCTTATTATACAAGACGTCTGATGGCATACTCCATTTTTACTAAAAACCGTTAAGGGTTGTGGTTTTGACACCATTTATAAGCCAAGAACGTGTTTTTTTTGTACTTAAATGTTACTTATTTCGGTCAAATATCTTGCAATATGATTTAGAACATAAGAGCAAGTACGTGCGATCCAGTCGTGCAATTTATTTGTTATATTTTGATTTATATTTATAAAATCTGCTTCAAAACAGAGTTCATAAAAATCATTATTATATGTTCTCCGGAATCATAATCACTCGCATACATGGCAAACAATTCTCAGTAAGACTTCCCTCGAACCTGTTAAGAGACCCAAGTATCTTTAAGTAAGCACCTTAGTTATATTCAACAGCAGCTTATTTTGAACGGACGAATTTATAGATTTGAAAAGTCGTGTTAAACTATAACAGAATCTTTTTTTTTTTATAATTAACGCAAGCACTAGGGACTATTTGTTTCTCTCTTAATATGTGTAAGTACACTGCGCGAGCATTACGATAATAGGGAGGGAAATTACAGAACGTGTTGATTAACATTAGTTTTGAATGCTTGCAAATCAAAATGGCAAGGCAAAATATCGCCGGGTAAACTATTCCAAATACTTGATTTAAGGAGCTGCTATTTTTACCCAAGGCAGTTCATTGTATAGTACTCTCATGGTGTCAATTTTCGTCTGGCTATCTTCCTGGTTCATTCGTTACTAACTCTAAATAGTGGAGACGAGAACATTTACCGATATTTTACCAGTATTTAATACACTTTTGTCGTTTGTTCTTATTCTATATCCACACCAATTTATTGGCGATTTCAGTGCGACTTGATTTGCAATTAAAAAATGATGCTTCATGATAGTATTATATGCAGTGTATATAAAAAGATTCAAACAAAATTTAGGGTTTCTTGTTATATTCATATGCTTGGTTTCCTTCATCTTCGTTGATAGGAATTTCCGAGTCTGTGCCACAAAAGTTGTGGCACAAAAGTTCACAATCGATTCAAAATGAAAAAAGTTAAAAACTAATTTTGTTATTTTTCAAAAGCTCATGAACTGAACCAAAACCATTTGATAAGAGAATCATAAGTTTAATTATCACCCGGGTATTCGATAACAGAACACATATTCGTGCTTAGAAGCATCGCAGAAGAATTCTTAAAAATTGAACAAAACCTTATCGTTTCTTTGTCGATTTTAAACCAGCATTTGATGCGGTGGATAAATATGCGTGTTTAATTTTAAATAATAAAATAACCATAATTGTTACATTGAGTTGGAGTATTTAAGTGAACCAGATTTAATAGAAAGTCATGATTTTTAAGAACGGTTTTAGAAGACATTTCTTAAATCAGAAGTGGTACAATGAGCAAAATATAGAATTTATTTCGGATTTTAAATATCTTGAGATCTACTTTACAAGGAACCTTAACATGGAAAAGCATGAAGAAACTTTGGATGATCCCTGGGAAAAATGTTTCGACTTATCATCAATTATGCTCATGTTGACTTTTAGAATGCAGCATGACGTTGCACGATACTAGTTAAAAGAATTAGAAAGATAGGAAAGAATTTTTTTCGGCGCAGTAAATCGAGAATTAAGTGACTATTTCCTCACTTAAAACTCACGGACGGCTCTAGCTTGCACTAGGAGTATCAAACTGACGATATCGAATTGACGACCTCCGGGTCAGGAGCAAACATTTTATCTACTACACCAATACCGCTCGCAATTCAATGCATTTATATTTGCTTTCAAGGTAAATGCTTGTTTTATTTTCAGGACTTCCTAATAAAATGTGTAAATATGAAATTTCATTTATTCTGGCAATACCCGATTAGAATCCACTTCATCCACATGTACGTCAAAAAGACCTGACCTACACACTTACACATATGTATTTAAATTACTTTACTCCGATACAATTTTGTAAACAAAACAAACACTCATGCGCCTACCCAAAACATACAATAAGTTTTGTTCTGCCTTATAATGTATGCCACCTTATGGTAGGTAGTTCTAGGGCAATAGGCCATCAGCACTTTCTCTTTTCTTAATTTTCCTCTTTTCAAATCCACATGAATATCCATCCATCCATTGGCTATCATTTGCTTGAATCCCTAAGAGAATGAAAAACCATTAAAGAGAACACACTTTCCAACAGAGCGAAAAAGCTCTTCTCAAAAGCTTATTCGCCCGTGTGGAACGTATTTTCCGCCAGCAAGAAGGACAAAAAACCCAAAGAAAAAAAATGCCAATCGTAACTGCAACTAGCAAGCAATAGTAAAACAAGTGGAAAACCTTATGGAAAACCTGTGTGTACATAAAATACGGAACCAACAAAAAAAACACTGTGGATCAACACATGGATACTCAACAAAACATCAAGTATCTATATCTTTTGGGGCATGATTTTCATTTTCCAATCTTACGGATTCAGTTAAGATGTAATATTCGCCCGGTTCAAATGTCTTTCTATACGGACGCGGTACTTATTAAATTAGTTTTTTTGTTGTTGTAGTGGCTTATAAAATAAATATTATTCTCTCTCTTCACTTCGACAAGCTAAAATATACAACACAAAATTTGCAAAAAAAAAGTAGATACAAAATCTTAAAGGAAAAACTTAAGCAGATCTTTATTGTAAAAAGTTGTTCCTAGACATTTTTCTTTTCATTCGATATAAGTACTCATAGTTCATTGAAACGGTCGTCATTCGCGCGAGTTTTGAAGAAGAAAAAAAATGTGTGAAAAAGTTCCTTTCAAAGTGTTTGAGATACAAAAGTATCTTAAAGTGTCCAGTGTTTTATAGAGAATTGTGCATGTATTGAAACAGCATCCTTGAGCAAAGAAGAAATAGTTTTTTTTTGGAATTTATACAAAGGCCAAGAGGGAAAAAATGCAAATTAAAGCTTATTTCGGAAGATAAATTAGGCCCTTCTGTAGAAATAAAGAAAGGAAAATTCTGTACCGTTCTGTAAACGCGTGTGAATGTTTTAAAAAAGCAGAGTAATCAGCAAACCACAATTTTTTGTCGGTAATTACCTTGGAAGTTCCATTAAAATTATAATTAAAAGGAATTTCGTATTCAAAGAAAATACGATGGGCCACTGTAAGTGGCGCCCAAGAGACAATGCTACCTTTGCCAGATGTGACCGCATTGAATCAACCAAAGAAATCACATGAACAAAACTTATAATTAAAGCTCATTTCAATTGTCATCACCATTGTTTGCGCCAACTATAGCGCACTTTTGCAGTTTTGACATTGGAATTTACATACAAATTGTAAGATAATGTGCCAAATTGAATTAATCTTCCAATTAATCGCCGTATTCCGTTGTCATCGTGTCGTACATAATTGCAATTGTATTTGTCGTTGCAAAATAATTCGCAATGCACATCATCAGCGACAACCTACATCTTCATCTTCAATTAATTCATAATTTGATACATAAATTTGTAGACTTGTAACTGTAATTGTAAATAAACAAATAACAACAAAGATTTTAAGAAAATAATGAAAACATGTAAATAACTGCTATTTAAAGCCATATTTTTTTCCGAAAAACTTGGTTTTCAATACAGCAATCGAAAAGTCGGATAGACACGGGTACAGATTTCAACAAAAGTATTAACAAAAAAAAATTAACACTAAACACATATAGTTGTAAAAATCAAAAAAAAAAAAAATATATCGGAATTTTAAGAAAAAAGCAAATCAAAATATTTAATCAAAAATTAGATTTTAACAACCAACAAGTGTATATCCAATTTCGCTTTAAAAAAATTTAATATCTAAATGTTAAATATATTATAAGACTTTTATGTTTTAGTTAAATATAATTTATCAAACCGAATTCGTCGGGACCAATCAGAGTAAAATTGAAAATTAAAAATTATTGAAAGCATAAAAAGCTTAAGAGGAGGCGTTTCAAAATATAGAATATATTTTTTTTATGTAGAGTTCGAATCCGATAATAAAACTTTTTACATAAGTTAACCAACAGATAAGCAATAATATTAATGAACGCTCCCTCCCACCTATCTATCTGACTTTGTATAAAAAAAAAAATAATTTCATATAAAAATCATTTAACGTCCACCGTATAAGATATTAGGCTCACACTTAACTCACCAAACAACACAAAACAAAACTCACCATTCAACAACATGGATTACATGCAACAATTCGCATCGTCGAACATCAACAGCAACATCAACACCGGTAACATCAGTACCGATGACTTCCTGGCAATTTTCTCCTCAAATCCAAGTCCAACGGACTACCAAATCAGCAATCAATCAACCGGAACCGCCGCCATCAATGTTGCCGCCTCAACAATCTCAACAACATACGGCTTGAGCCAATCTGTTGATCCGGTAGCTTCAGTGTCGTCTGCTGTATTCGGCACAACGACACTATCCTTCAACGATACCCTGCTATTTATCAACAACAACTTCAATACGAACAGTAACTATTTCTTCACAAACAACAATACGCCTAACGGTAATGTAACGACCACTATACAATACAATGACACCTATCCAAGTGGCTATACATTGACGCACATAATTATCGCGTCGATAATCGTTACGATACTAATGATTATTATTGTGGTGGGAAATATGTTGGTGATAATAGCGATTGCAACAGAAAAGTCGTTGAAGAATATTCAGAATTGGTTCATAGCTTCGCTGGCGGTGGCAGATTTCTTTTTGGGGTTGATTATAATGCCGTTTTCGTTGGCAAATGAGCTGATGGGTTATTGGATATTTGGGAGTTGGTGGTGTGATATTCATTCGGCCATGGATGTTTTGTTGTGTACGGCATCGATAATGAATTTGTGTTTGATATCTTTGGATCGGTATTGGAGTATCACGAAGGCGGTGGAGTATTTGAAGTCGAGGACGCCGGCAAGGGCTGCGCTGATGATAGCATCGGTGTGGATAATGTCGGGACTGATATGCATACCACCGTTGTTGGGATGGAAGGTGAAACGACCGGAGGGTGATTTGCCACAATGTGCGGTAAGTTGGAAACTTTTTTTTTGTTATTTTTTGTTTTGAGATTGGGTGGGAAATTTTAGGAGAAATAAATTATTCAATATAATTTGTAGGATAATCGTTGAGATAAATATTCGACAAATGGTGAAACTTACTTTTTATTTCCCATGAGGTTTAGGGTTTTTTTAAAATTAGACGAAGGCAAAATTAAAATGCATTTGAAACCTATAAATTAATTTCTCAAACTAGTCTCTTGATAAGAAAAGGACTTACTGAGTGTAGGTTACCATAAAGGACCGATTGCAAGCAAAAAGTGATGTGCCATAATTTCACTCTTTTTTATGAAGCAGGATGAATAATTTTAAACGTTTGTTACATTTAAAAATAATAATTAATATGAAAGAAAATTGAGAGATATATTAAAAACATTTTTATAACTTGACCGTTATATGGAAGAAAATGTTTGTTAATCAAATACAGCTACTATCCCATTCACAATTAAATTTGTATAAGGTATAATTTCTCGAACTAAACAAGTTATAGCTTTTATAGTGTGTCATAATTCTTATTTATGGTTGTTCATTATTTTTTTTAATTAACATTTTCAGTAATGATTTCTGAAAATAATGTTATAAGTTGTAAGAATTAACGAGGAAGTTATGTTAAAGGTAAAGTTACAAAAGTAGGTGAAGTAGTAAAAACAAAAGCTTCTTTAAAGCTTATTTTTCGAATTTAATAACAAGATTCCTTATAGCTCTTGTTTTATTGAAACAATATACATATACAAAGGTGCATAGATTGATTAGGTTGTCGTACATAATATGGATATTATAAGGCATGCCTAAGTTAATAAGTTGAAGTCTAAGAAATATAAGCTCCTATAAGGTGTTTAAAGTTATTAAAATTATTTTTTATAAGGCTCGTAGATTGATATAAGTAAAAAAATTAAATTGCACGGCTGGATCGCACGTACTTGAATCTTGGGAATCTTGATTGTTCGAATAAAGTACGTTAAACTGTATTGAGTGAAATAATTTAATTGACATTTTATTTCTTTAAAAAATGTAAAAAAGTGTGATTTTTTTTTCAAAATCGTTGGAACGTTCTTAACAACTTTATTTAAAAAAATAAAAAAAAAAATATTTAATAATACAAATTTTAGCACAAAAATAACATCCATTTAACACAAAACTTTAAAAAAAATTCAGCTATCCGTTTTTAAGAAAATTGATTTTTCGAAGAAAAATTAAAAAAAAAATAAAAAAAATACAAAAAAAGAGTTTTCGAAAAAAAAAATAATGCAAAATTACTAAAGCTACCTTCATCTTCTTGAATATCAATTTTTTTTAGTAATCGGATCACCAGTTTTCGAGAAAGTCGAAGAAAAAAACCGGTCCTATGGGAGGTACCGATTTTAGCCCACCATATTAATATTTTTAAACCAAAATACAACGCTTATAACAGTACTACAATGATTATTTTTCACAAATGTCCTTGGAGCCGTTTTAGAGAAAAATAAGCTTTTATATATATGACAGGGACCGTTAATTGTTGAGCTAAAAAAAATTGAAAAAAATCCTATGTAGAATGTCAAAATAACCTCAAATTCTAAATTTGAAGACGATTGGCCCATCCGTTTAGGCTACAGTCCAAAATACATCAATACAGACAGACAGAACGACAAACAGACATACCGACAGACAGACAGACGGACATAATTTTTCAAGTAACTTTAAAATGTTTCTATATCTTTGTAATGTCATGTTTGATTGTTATCTCAACATTTTTAACCTGCACGAATGCATAACTTGCATTAAAGTACCTATAATCGCAAGTAAAAATGGCAGTGGCAAATATATATAACGAACATAACTTGCTGGACTCATTCAATGAAGTAGAAGAAGTGAGAGGAATATAATATAGAAAGATTTTAATTGTTTGTGTTTTTACTTAAATATTATTAAGACGAACTTGAAGAAAGCACAGTTATTGCTTGCATCTACCCAAAAATTCTCCTGAGTTACTGGTATTTAAGATCACAGAATAGTTTAAATTGACGTGATATTGATTAAGGATAGTTTAAATCCAGGTATATATTTTTTTATATTTTTTTACAAGCATTTTTACATTTAACAGATCTACATCTACAGTTGTAGGCTCTCCAGAAAAAAATTAAATGTTAATAAGTACAATAATTAGTATGATTTAAAATTTTCACGTGTACTACATAACAAATCAATTCTTAAAGACACTTCATTGAAAGATACAGTGGATCAGAATAAAAGCGCATTGCTTCCATTTCAGGTTTTATGCGTTCTTTGAAATAAAAAAAATCTAGCTCCTAGTGTTCTGGCGGGAACATAAATTGGAACCTGTGCAAGAAGTGATGGAGACCTTATGCGGTAGCACAGCAGATCTTTAATGAGCATAACACCATAAATTCTTCTTCTAGATTCAAGAGATTTTATGCCAAGTAATTGGCAACTAGCCTTATAATCAGGACAAGAACTTCCAGCGCATTGGCCTGAATATGAGTCTGGTGAATTTTTTTTGAATTTTGTTTAGACAATCAGAGTGAACGTTAAATGCTGGGCTCCAAATAACATATGTATTCTAAAATCGATCTAATAAAAATGTAAACAATGTAAGAAGAACATAAGGATCTCTAAAATCCTTTGCATTTTGTTTGATGAATTCCACCAACGAGTTGCCCTTTGGAATTAAATATTCAAAATGTAATTTAAAAGAAAGAGGCTGAATCAAGTATAATACCTAAATCATTTATTTGTGAGACGCGACTTTATGATCAGAATCAATGGCAAAGTCAAACAATAGACTGAAGGATTTTCGGGAGAAAGAAATTGCATTGCATTTATTGATATTAAGTTTAATACCATTAGTATGGCACCAATTTGAAAATTCGTTAAAGCCTGTCAGAATCAGCTGGCAATCTTCAATGGTTTTAAATTTGAATAAGAGTTTTAGATCATCTGAGTAAATCTGGCAGTCACAATGTTTAATCACTGCAATAATATCATTAATAACAATAAAGAGGAGGGGACCAAGGTGGTTTCCCTGGGGAACACCTGATGAACAAATAATTTTCCTAGAGCAGCTATTATTTATCTGCACCTGTTGACTTCTAAGGGTGGGGTAAGATGACAACCAACTAAGCAGCCAAGAGTAAAATTAAAAAAATTCAAGCTAGTTTAGAAGTGTTTTATGGTTTATAGAGCCTTACTGCAGTCGGTGTAAGCAGCATCTACTAGGAATTTTTCTTCCATTGTATTAGTGACATAAGATACAAAATGCACTAAATTTGTTACAGTAGACCAGATACAAAAACATGTTATTCTGGTGACATAGTTTTAGATGCAAGAAAGTCAATTCTCCCTTTTACTAAACTATCAAATCATTTAGGAATAGCAGATAGTTTACAAATACCTCTTTAATTTTCAATATTATTCTTAAAACCATATTTCTGAATAGGCGCGAGATATGAGAGTTTCACTCCTCTAAGAAGTGACCCTTCTGAAGAGATTTATTAAAAATAATTAGCATCGGTAGATAACTTGAATTGCAAGAATTTTTGAGAACTATAGCAGGTATGCCATCTAGATCAGAATTTGAGTATGGCTTGAGTGAATTAGTCAATAAATTTTACTTAACATATTTTTTCAATGAGCTGCTTTTGAATCTAGAAGAAGAATATACCGATCGAAGAAAGTCAGCAAACAATTCTACAGTTAAGCTTTAGTCATACGACTCAACATCTCTAAAGAACAAGGAATTCAGAATTCCTACTGATTTTCTACAATTTGCTTTACTTTTATGTTACTCTCGATATTCGAGATATTATGCTCTATACAGAAATTTACAGAGAATGACAAAATCCGTACGAAGTTTATTAAAGTTAAGGTAATTAGTATCATTTTTTGATTTCTAATACTTTGCAAAAGCTTTACGCTTAAGCATTTCAGGATTACTGAGTTGTTTGTTACTACACGGTGGCTCAGAAAACATTTTTAAGGCAAAGGAGGGACGGGACAAGCTTATCGAAACCAGTTGCTAAAATTTCAATGAAGCGATTATACAATTTTTACAGATCTAGAAACAAATATTTGTTACACCACTCAAAATTTAAGAGATAGTTATTTAATTCAGAAAAACTTGATTTAACAATGTTAAAAAACTTACAATTTAAATTTATATCATTTAATGAATAAGCATTATATTAAATTTCAAACATCAGTTCTTATGGTCTAAAAAGAGAAAGGAACATTTGTTACATAACTTTGTAAATCAGTACAGTATATAAAAATTATATCTTAAATCTTCTTCAAAGAATTAGGATTATCATTGGGTTGATTCAAATTAAACCAATACATAAAATCAATAAATGTGAGCTTAAATTTTTGTTCCTATGTTTGTATTAAAAGGAATTAACATATTGTTATCAAAGCAAAATAAATGGGACCAACAAGAAAAGGAAAGCATTACAGAAAATATCGTGGAATTGGGAAATCTTGAAATTTGAGAATTTCAAATTCTGTATAAAGTTGTGTAGAAGTTAGATCTTATGGTGTGTCCACACCAAAGAAACATTTGCTTAAAAACCATTTCTGAAATGTTTTATTTTTTCTTTCAGAAACATTTATGAAATGTTTATTTGTTTCCCAATTTATGTATGTATCCAGTTTTGTACTTCAGATCCGATTGTAAAAAGTAGCAATCATAGCGTCACGTTTGTCATCATGAACAATACAGAAACAAACAAAAACAAAACAACCTGGCAACTAGACTAAAATGCTTGAACAATGAAAAGTAAAGAAAGTTTTCCGGTCAGAAGGGGAAACAGAGAAACATTTCAGAAATGTTTCGCAAAGTGTCACCTAAATAAACATTTCAGAAACATTTAAACATTTAACATTTAAAACATACATATCAGAAACAAAGAATCATTTCTGAAATATTTTTTAAATGTTTCTGAAATGTTTAAGATAAAAAGTTAAGGGAGCGTTTTGTGAGTAGCATCCTCTTCCGCTATGCAAATGCTAATTGAAAGTTCAGAGAGTAGAAACATTCAGGAATGTCATAGAAACTGCAACTGGCATAGAGCTTATTGAAGGAAATGCAACAAGACAAGTTAAGCATTCGTGAAGGTAACACAAATTAAAATAACTATCAAACATGACATTACGATAATAGAGAATCGTATTTGAGTTTGCTGTAAGATTGTCTGGTTTGCCTGTTCTTCTCTCCATTTGTTTATCTTTACGAATTTATTGTGAGCCATAGCCTATGGCATTTTTATTATAATCTTACTCCCAATTAACGAATTAACAATTAGAAAAATGCGAGTAAGTTAATTTATATTTTTTAAGGATCAACGTATGGTATATAATATGGGACATAAGGCCCTCTGTGGGTTCATTGTATTAAGTCCGAATGTTAGTTTCATAATTTTTTTGGAGTTGATTCAAAAGAACTGAACTGCACACAAAGTGGGAATAAGTTCATTGTGAGTTAGTTCGTAGCGCCTATTTTGACATTCTTAATAAGACTAATTATTAATTGATTAGGCTTACGAAGTTATATTAAATATTAAGATACAATATCTTTTTAATAAGTGCCAGCTTCAATATAACAATACTTTTAATTATAAAACCAAAGAAATAAGGTGATGCCAAGTTATCAAAAACCATTAGTGTATGCATTAATTAATAATAAAAAAAAAACAAATTTAAAAAATGTGAAGCCATTGCAAGTATCGGGTTTTCCAATAGTGACTTGACAACTTTTTTTTTTTTATAATTAACGCGCGCACAAGGGACTATTGTTTCCCTTTTAATGTAACACACTGCGCGGGCATTAGAAAGATAGGGAGGGGAGAGATAGGAGGTGTCGATTAACATTGGTTTTGAATGTTTGCAAATTGAAATGGCAAGGGAAAATCTCGCCGGGTAAACCATTCCAAAGTCGTGTTGTACGGCTAAAAAAAGAATCTCTATATTTCACGGTACGTTCGAAATTGGGCTCAAGGGTGAACTGATGGGCAAGACGAGTATTACGGGCGAAACTTTTAAGGGGAGGAATGCAGCTGGCTACCTCGAGTAAACATTTTTTATAAAAGAAACGATAAAATAAGGAAAGACATGAAACATTGCGTCGGTGTTCGAGAGGGGCAATTGTTTCAGCGGCAGTTCTATTTCCTATCAATCTTAACGCTCTATTTTGTATTCTATCGAGCAAGTGAAGCGATGTTTGTGAAGCCCCTGCCCAGAGGTGGGAGTTATACTCGAGTTTAGGGCGTATAAACGCTTTATAAATTGTAGCCAGATCAGATGGAGAAAAATACTTCTTACACCGATACAGAAAACCTAAGCACTTAGCAGCATTCTTAGCGATTTCAAATATATGGTCGTTCCAACGGAGGTCGTCGTTGACACACATACCAAGTACTGAGAGCTTTTCGGTTTCTTCGATGTAAGTGCCATTCATGGACAATGGCATTGGGGGAATGTTTAGCTTTAACGACAGAAGACAGCATTGAGTTTTCGAAGCATTAAACTCCACACGATTCCTATAACCCCATTTGACAATGCTGTATAAGTCGGAGTTTAATGAGCTTGACATACGGCACCATTGCAATTATACGTCCGAAGGCGAAGGACGTGAATTATCGAACGAATATGAAAAGCTGAGAGTAGAGTCGTCAGCAAAACAATTAAGTGGATTAGAAGTAACAGACAGAAGATCATTTATAAAAATGAGGAAAAGAGTCGGAGACAGAACAGAGCCCTGGGGCACACCAGCATTTATTTTATGGGAATCAGACTTGAATCCGTCCAATACAACTTGTATTGAACGGTCCAGAAGATAGCTTCTAATCCAACGAACAAGAGTATTATCGATCCCAAAAGCACGCATTTTCGATAAGAGAGCTTCATGCCAAACTCTATCAAATGCCTTGGAGATATCATGAGCAATAATCTTACTTTCACCAAAGCGATGTAAAGATTTGTTCTACTATTCGGTGAGATATGCCATTAGATCACCAGTGGAACGGTTGCTGCGGAAGCCATACTGACGGTCATGGAGAAGCTTTCGATCTTCGAGATATTCCTTAAGCTGACGGTTAATCAGTGTTTCCATGACCTTAGAAAGAAGGGATGTCAGTGCTATGGGTCGGTAGGAGGAGGGGGAGGATGGGCCACCTTTCGTAGGGACAGGCTGGAAAAATGCTGTTTTCCATCTTCTAGGAAAGATTCCAGAAGAGTAGGAGCGATGGAAAAGCTTACGCAGTGGCTTTGCCAGTGTGGAAGAACACCTCTTCGGAAGAATCGGGGGTATACCATCCGGGCCAGCGGATTTGTGTATATCGAGATCTTTGAGAACTCTTGCCACTGTACGAGTGCGGAAAAAAATCTGTCCCATGGAAAAAATTACATTCTCAACTACAAAAGGGGCAACGTTGCTTTGAGGCAGCGTGGAGCTGGCAGCGAAATTGGCGGCGAGCAAGTTTGCCTTCTCTGAAGAGTAAACAATTGGTTTGTTATTGTCGATGAGCGTTGGAACCGAAGATGTCGAGGAGTTTTTTATATTTTTTACAAATGACCAAACATTTTTACTGCCTTTGGGACACTGCAGAATTTTTTGCCGTAATTTTTGGTCATGCAAAAATTTGGTTCTTTCAATAACGGAGTTGCATGAGTTTCTTGCTTGTTTGTGCTTTTTCCGATTTTCCTCTGTAGGGTTGGCTTTGTAAGAACGGAAACTTACTTCTTTGAGCCTGAGAGCTTCTTTACACTCAGAATTAAACCAAGACTTTTCTTTAGGTTTGATGCTTTTTACTCTGTTAGGAATAAAAGCACGCATCCCTAGAAAAATCACATTTGTGATCATTTCAGCACTGGCATCAATGTCACTATCTAGGAAGCATAGTGACCAGTTAAAGTTTCGGAAAAATATATTCAGGCCGTCCCAGTTGGCTTTCTCGTATTGCCAAACGGTACTGGTGGGAAGTTTTTCCTTAACTGGATGGGTGGAGGATGAGAAATTAGCTGAAATGACACAATGGTCTGAAGTACCAAATGGAGAAGTTACACTAATGGTATATTTATCAGGGTGAGAAGTAAGAAACAAAACTTTGAATTTAATTTGTGAATACACCTTTCACTAATCAACGAACTGTCATTGTCAACTTATTCAGTAAATTGAACGTTTTCATCATGGTAAAGAACATGAGTGAGCAAGGTCTGCAAATTATAAAAAAAATATCTACCGAAATTCGGAGTCGGTGACCGCAACTTTAAGAGCGTTGAATTGGTGAATTTCATCGCAAAATCATCTTCATTGATTTTGCTTCAGCAAAATATACGTTATTGGTCGGGTTAAAATCCACATTTGCTTCATGAATTACCACTTCTCCCACAAAAATAACTGTTTGGTGCGGTTTTGCATACCGGCGGTGTTATTGGGCCATATTTTTTCGTCGACGGTAACGATCGTCACGTTACTGTGCATTAGCAGCGTTATGGCTCGATCATTATCGATTATTTTTGGCCCAAATTGGAAGAAATGGACGTGGATGCCATGTGGTTTCAACAGGATGGTGCCACAAGTCACACAGCACACCCTACAATTGATTTATTGAAGAGTAAGTTTGATGAGCGTGTTATCTGATGAAATGGACCATTCGATTGGCCGCCTCGTTCGTGCAATTTACCGCCTCTAGACTAATTTCTTTGGGGCTACGTTAAGTCATTGCTTTATGAAAACAAGCCGACATCGTTAGAAGAGTTCAGACCCAACATTGAACTCGAAATAGCTGCCGATTCGGTCGAAATTTTGATAAGAGTAATGCGGCGGGTTGCTCATAGCATACGTAAACCTCTGTATATTCCGCTCAATCGTTCCTGGTTTCACCAGGATAATATCTTGTTAAAAACAATATTCCTAAATTCCTTGTGAATTCGACGTATTGATTCATATGTATCTTAGCTCAAATATTTATGGTGAATTCCATATAACCCTTAAGTAAAAACCTATTTTTCTCGCAAACGGCTTCAAAAATTTGTAAAAGAAAAAACAAAGGACAATTGCAGATACAGTACCTTCCATAATACCGTTTATCCTGTCTTTGACTTTTCTGCAAAATAGTTAAACGATTGCAACAAAAATTTAAATTCAAAGAGAGTAATGTTATAATAAATATTTTTTTAAAAAAATTTTTTTATTTAAAAATCAACATTTTGAAAATGATTTTTAAATGTTGGCCATTGTTGTATTTAAATTTCCATTCCTGATTTTGAATGTGTTTGAAGAAAACCTTTTTTAAACGATTCCGAAGATTTTGAAAAAAAATCTTATTATTTAATCTTGAAGGAGCGTCAGAAATCTTCTCAACACTTTTTACATAGGTAAATTTTCGAACAACCAAAACTAACGAAAAAGAACCTTGAAATGACTTTAGTACATATGATTTGTTATTTCAAAATGCGACTGCTCATAAAATCAAGCACTTGCGAACCTGCGGTGCAATCTATATCCGGCTAAAGGGGATGCTTTTAAAAGCGCATAAGTGCCAAGACCCAAGACCCTTGGCTTAGTATACTCATTCACACATTTATTCCTCTGGCAGTCTTAGCACCACATCATACTCCTTTGTTCTTAGTTTAAGTATTGCAATTTTTTTTTTATAAGTAAGCAAAATATTAATTAAGAACAAATAAATTAAATCAATTTTGTAAGAATCCAATTTAAATAAATTTAGTTGTACAAGTTATTACACAAGTTATATGTAGTTTAAACAAAGATAAAATATGGTCATTTTCTATTTTCAAAAGCTAAAATAATAAATTAATCTCAACAGATACATATTTCAAAATCTCGTTTTACCATTTTTTTAAAACAAAATATTAGGAATGGCTTGATTAATTAAGAACTTTTTTAATTAATCAAAATGAAATATTATAAATAATTTTTTTTTAATGAAAAGGGAGTAAAAACAAGGTTAAGCATTATAAATTCATGTGGTGCGACTAAAGAAACAGTCCCTGTATAAGTGAAGTTAAACTAAAGGATGAACTTATGAGCTTTCTTATTTCTAGAATTGCTAATATAACGATAGAATTGATCAATCAGATGACCTCACGATTGCAAAAAAAAAAATCAAAATCTGTTTCTTTAGTAAGAGTTGTATAGTACTATGTACTATTACAATTATCTTCTATTGCAACTCTTCCTTGGTTGGATGGTTTTACCGAAATTCTATAAGGATAATACTAAAATAAACATTTTTTTTTAAATTATTGGACTCTATGAGATAATGAACACTTGCTTAAATGTTGACAGCTAAGAAAAACAAAAAAAAAATACAAATTTGTCGCATATTTTATTCATTTATTTAAATCCCCACTGATTTAAGTGTTTGCAAAAAGGACATTTTTAAAACAAACGGATCTCAATTAACTTTTATGGAAATCACTTTGAAAACTTCATCACGTCCCTCCCTTGATTCCACATGAACTCAGTGGAGGGTAAATAAAATTTATTTTTCGTAATTACAGCAAAATAGTTCATCAGAATCCTTATTTCCTTGCTGAACTAAATCCGTTGAAAACGGTCCATTCGTCGTTCCAAGAATACCCAGATAAAACTTGCCCTATCAAGGATTCTTAATAAAAATATTAACATTAGTTCCACCTGACTGCATCACAGAAATAAAGCTTCATAACCATTTCGCAAGGAGTTTATCGTTTTCCTAGAAAAATATATATATACTCAAGAACTGAGCTGAAAAGTATGCAACCAAGCAGATCCAACAACCAACAAAGCTGGCTGCATAACCATAGCAAAGGATCAGGCCAAACGCGTTTACGCTAGATTAAAACGCATTACGTTAAAGTGCTGGAAAAAACTTCTTAAAGTTGTTCATCTTTATACCGCCGTACTCTTGTTGCTTTAAGAATCATTTTCGCTACTATTGGTTCTTTTTTTTCGTTCTTGCCGCTGCGGTGTTTTGAGTTAGTTGGCTAAATGCGCATAGACACACAGCAAAAATATTCACAAGAAACCAACTGAAATCGCGTTGCAAAGATGTAGCAAGAGAGAGGTGGGTTCCTAGAAAAAAGGGCAAGCCAAGTGGCATGAATATAAAAATCCAAGATAGAGACAGACTATGCGAGACGGATCCGGATAATTCAGATTATTAAAAGTTTTTCCTCAAGAGTAGATTTGCACATCAAAAAAGTTTTCTCCTTCTCGTGTATTATCCTCTGGGAAAGAAGAACGAAACGAACACTTCCTCTCTCTATTACGACCGTGCTTATGTGTAATTTATATCCTTTTCATGAATTCTAAAGGAACCATTTTTTTCTTTGTTGTTAGTATTTTTTTTTTTGTTTTTATAGAAATTTAAGGCTTTTTTGGCCTTTAAAATTGAATGGGATGAAGAGGCTCAAGTCTTTTTTGTGGGAATTTGTTTATCAAAAAATAAAAACACCATTTCTTGGAGAAGACGCAAGAAAATAAATTAATTTGGGGCCTTGTTAGCTGGTAATCTCCTTGCATTGCATATAATTTTTAATTCAGATAGGCTTTCGTTCTTCTGAGGAATCTAGTTAAAAGGGATTTGTTTTGGGGCTTCTTAAGTACATAAATATTTAATGCGGAAGCATGAGATTTAAGAATGTGTGTCTTGTAATCTTATTCATTTGTATTGAACCATAATCCTGTGTGTTTTACGAAATGATCCGGATGAATACAAGTTTGTCTTAATTAAGGACTATATTGGGACCGTCCGCTGAGCTTAAATTCATTGCCATTACATAAGGGATTTTTAAAATGTTTTTATGTTTGAATTAAACAATGATTTAAGGAATTTTTCTACTGGGACTTGTACCTATGGCCACGGTGCTTAAGAGAATATAGTATCCAAGATTTAAATTTTAATTGGTTCCAATAAGGTTCAAAAACATAGGTAATGTCGAAAAAAAATAATACAAAACATTTGTCAGGAAAAACAACATTTTTAAAAAACATTTAATGACATTGGACCTATTTTTTATTCTGGGTTGGACCATTACAATTTAAATAATTTTAGCGGAAGTAACATAAATAGTCCCCTTGTTAGGAAAAGTTAAATATAAAAGTCAAGTCTCTTGTTTCTAATTGTGTTTCGTGTATTTGTATAATAAGTAACATTTGAAAGTTTCCAGGATAAAGAAAATGGTAATTACTATTATTTCCTGTGTTGATTTTTTTTCGTTTTATTTCGAAAGGCACGCATATTTTGAAAGTTGGTTTAATATGATCGTAGGGAAATAGAGTCCTTTGAGGAATTTGAAATTAAAATATATCTAAGCATTTAAGGAAAAGTATAAATTGTGTTTCTAATTATTTAGACTCATGCAAAAGAGATTGTTTATTCAAGGAAAAATAGAAAATCGTGTTTTTATGGTTATAATTTGTTAAGGTAATTTTCCAAGTAAATTAAGCTTGAGAATTAAGACTTTTTTCTGTTTTTTTTTTTTTATAAAAGATTTTTGAAATCAGCGAGGGTAGATGTTGAAAGGTAATAAAACGAGCCCATTTTCTTTAAAAGGCACATATATGCTATTATGGAATGAAATATGATATATGACATCGTTTCAATTCACGCCTCGGCTTCTTACAGTGGCACGGATATGAGTGCTGCAATTTTTAATGACGAATGTTAATCGTACCTTAAAATCGATTACCTTGCAATTTTCTTCAAATTACAATGAATTTAATGCTCTGTCAGTTATCACTCAAAGAATTTTTGGCCATTATCCTAACACTCAAACACAATTAGGAGTAATTTCAATGTACACATTTCTTGCTGGCTTCGGTGTTCTGGTAGGTTCAGTTTTTGTTTAGTTGAACTAAGTTACTCAACTCATGGAGGAGCTAACACGAATACGAATCCCTGACATTACGATTCAAAAAGTCATCCTGGTAAATGCACTAATTATACTTGATTGCCTCTATGCACATCTGACTAAAGTCTGATGTGTCTAACTGAAAGTGTAGTTCCCAAACGGAAGTCGGTAGGTACACTATGGATAGTCAAAAAAAAAATCATTAAAATCATCATCGTCATTCCATTCCGATTTTCAATTGCTTTTAGAGCTGGTTGCTCATTATTGTCTCCTAAAAAAAGTGTACAAAAACTGTTATACGAAAGGTAATGTTATTAGATTTTCCCGTAAATTTGTTTCCGATCAAATGATAGCGAATACCAACAAAGAAATTCTTAAAAATGTTCATCAAAATCTTTGGGTTCGTTTTCGAGAAAAATAAGCTTTTCTAAACGGTTATATGGCAGGTACCGTTATTTTCATGCCTAACAATTATATTTCCTCTTTCCTCTTTTAGGTCCTCGCTGCCAGGACGCAAAAAACTGCAAAATTTAGGTCTTTTCACTTTTTGTTTTAAAATTCATAAACCATTTCGATAAACAAAATGAAGCCCTATTCTTGGACCAAAATAGTCCATTTTTACCAAAAATCGACAATTTTTAGTTTTGTTGCCGTCCGGTTCAAAATATTGTCAAAATCGCTCATTCCACATTAAAGCATAAAACAGTGTTTTGGAAACATTTTTAGTTTCCAAAGGGAAGAAATTTCTTGTTGGCCATAATGATCGAATAGCCCCATAAGCTTTCTCAGCAATTTGATAGATATGGTCAGTTTTAGTTTCAGTTTCAGTTTCAGTTTCAGTTTATTGTTATAATTACTCAGTAAGATACAATATCTTTTAATTTAGAGCAAACATCAGTACGTAGTACTTTCATAAAATATAAATTATTATAATATGTTGCATAAATTGACAATTCATTTCATTTTAAGTAAATAATAATTAGTTCATAAATTCATAATTTAAAGGAAATAAAAAAAAAAAATGTTCAAGATTATGACACACACCATCATCACCACCACCACCATCAACCACCACCAAGATCATCACCATCATATACTTTAGCCCCTAAATAATGTATCAAGTCGCTTTATAAAATTCTTTTAACATTTTACTAAATTGAGTAGTGCAAATTATCATTTTTAAATGAGTTGGGAGAGAGTTCCATAGTCGAACAGCATGGACATAAAACTGGCACTCAGAGAAACGAAGAGGAATAAGATTTCCAGACCTATAAGATCGAGGGAATTGAATTCTGTTAAAAAGATATTCAGGTTTACGTAATTGTATGATATTATGCAGCAAGGTTAAAGTTTTGCATTTGAAGAGATTATCGAGCGTCATATCATACATTGACTTCGAATAACTAGATATGTGCTCACTCCTTCTTATTCCGAAGACATACCGTGCTATACTATTGAAAGCTACATTAAGTTTATTTTTATGTGCATAGTCACAATTGCAATAGATTTCGCAACAAAAAAGTAGAATTGGAACTAACAACGTCTTCGCCAATATCATTCGCGTTCTGAGCGGAGTTATATGGTGGGAAGCCCAGAGTAATTGTAGACCTCCATATACCTTTCCTAAGGTGGTCATTCCAATCATTCCAATTTAAGGTTGTTTTAAATCAAATACATAGGTGTTTAGCTGTATCCACGAACTCCATTTTTGAGCCTTCAAAAAGAATATCCCGAAAACCGTAAAAGTTTTGGTATCTCATTTATATAAATGGAGAAAAGTGATGGAACTAAAATACACCCTTGTAGAACTCCGCTACATATTGGCAAAAGATTAGAAGTTTTGTTTCCCAAAACAGTTGCCTGGTATCTCTCGGAGAGGTAAGAAGAAACAAGTCTGACGGCATCTGCCGAAAAAATATAAGTTTAAAATAACTTTTGACATAAAATGTTATGGTTTATAGTATCAAACGCTTAAGAGTAATCGAGAAGAGCTAAAAAAGAAACTGTTTTAGCATCTAATGCTTTTCTCACCTGTTTACCAACTTCTCTAAAAGGAAGCCATCTAGCAGTTTGTATATATACGAGAGAAGCGGTAGTATTATTGATAACATCACCATCGGAAAAGTGGGATGTTTGTCAAAGCCAACAGCATTAGATTTCTTTGAAGTAAAGCTTTCAACTACATCTTGTGCTCTAATACAAGTAAAACCTTCTTGTGTACTTTGCCGAGGAATCGTCTGCAGACAAAATTTGAAAGCAATTTATAGACGGTTGGGGAATGGATGCAATAAAAGGTTATTTAATATGTTAAAGTCAAACTCTTCTGGACTTTAGTTATTTGGTTAGCTAACGATTTACTTCAGGTTTCTCCACAGCTTTCGTCCACCAAAGAAGATATTTAAATGGCGCTGGTTTCAGCTTATTTTAGGCAATCTTATAAGACAAACGGCAATGTTACGCAGCGACGATATTCTTGGAAATCGTCTGGTATAATAAAATGTTTCAACTTTTTAAAAGCCGAGTCCCTTTGTTGAATTTTGATTCGTATAACTCATTAGTTTCGATTCCAAAACAATTGCTTACTCTTCAGAGAAGGCAAACTTGTTCCCAACCCATTTCTCTGCTGGCTCTACGTTGGTTCACAGTAGTGTTGTCTCTTTCTGCGTAAGTTTTTCTATCGCTCATACAGTAATTCTGGAATTTGTCCTAGACGGTGGAAAACAGCATTTATCCAGCCTGTGTAAAGTGAACCCTCCTCCCAACGAAGCTCCCACTAAGCCCCTTCTTTCTGAGGTCACGGAAACGATGGTTAACTGCCAGCCTAACGAGCCTGAACGAGAGAATAGTTCTGTGTTTCACTTCCTTCGCCTTCCGACATGCAATTAGGTTCATTAAACTCCGATTTACACAAGAGTGTTAATGCTGTACCAGGAATGCTGTGAAGTTTAATGCATCAAAAACTCAATGCTGCCCTCTGTCGTTAAGGCTAAACATACCCCAATGACATTGCCCATGCATGGCTCTAGCATCAAAGATGACGAAAAGCTTGCGGTACACGGCATGTATTTCTTCGATGATCTCTATTGGATTGGTGTTTAGGGTAAAATTTGTAAGGCTTTTACACCCCAAAAACTTAAATATGACGCCACCTGTAGGTAGGTGAATTTTAAGCATCGATAAAGCTACTCGATAGAGTACACTATAAAATATTCAGAGTTAATAACAGACAGTGATGCAACACATTTACGTGAATTCATTAGTAGTCAAATGATAATAAAAAAAAATACTCATACGCCCCAGTGACTTAAAATTTTAAAAACAGTGGTGTAGAAGATAGAGGTAAGTCTCGTTTTTTAAGGCTAGAAGTATTTCAGAAAAACTTCAGCTTTAACTTAGCATTACTGCCTAGTCAATTTTGTCATCATAGAACCTCAAATAACTTTTTAGAAGCAACTGCAGATGTTAATGAGATGTTTACGCATATATGCACAGATATACCTATATGGAAATACATGCAGAATTTCGACATAATTTTTATATCTTCTGTAGCATTGTTATTTCAAGTTCGATTATTTCAACGAATACATTACTTACATCAACAGTATTGTTGCATGTAAATCTAAGCTTCAATGTGCAAATCTGTATCCTCCTTCTCGCATTCAATATTATGCAACACACATACCAGGCATGAGGATTTGAAAGTAGGAAAAATATGACATTTTGAATAAATACCATTGTCACTTCTTTTATGTGTGAGAGATAGTTTTTCGATTCCAAACAAACTATGTATACTAACAAATACAAAAAATAACAATAATAAACAAAACGCATAAATATATAAAACTTTTCATTCATAAAGTTTGAAAAATGTGCTGAAAGGGACATCAATTTAAAATTTATAAATTCTTTTCAGTTTCATATGTCCTTGACAAGAGCATGGGAACCTATTTTATTCGTCTGACACCCATAAATAGCCTGAAAAAAGCCAAAACCAAATAGAAGATGGAAAAAAGGTACAAATCCTTGAAAAAATCCTTATGACTATTGATGTGGAAATTTGAGTGACACTTTTGCGTCATGTGGCCAAAAGCAATCTGTTTAAAAAGGAGATTTTTTTTTTTTGTATTCTTGTGATACCCAAACCGTATGAAAGACATATTCTTTTTATTAAGGTTAACATCGAAATCTTCGACACAAGTGGTAATATAAGATTTGTTTGAATATGTTTATATTACAATATTATTTAGGCGTAAAAAGAAACGAAATCGTAAAGGGTTAGATTTCACAGTGATATTTTATTGTTTGCAAATATTTATATACAAAATATAAATTGTATGGCATTCCTAAGTTAGCAAAGAATTAAATATTAAACAAATATACATTTTGAAGACATGGATCCTTTTTTAAACAAGAAAAGAAAGTTTTATGACTTTAAAAGTGCAATTTTTGAATCTTTGTTTGATTTTTATGTATCTTTGTAATTTTATTACATAATTTTGCAATATAAATATGCAGTTAAGTTTAAAAAATTAAAAGAATGCTACTACCAATTATTTTGACGTCATATAAGCGTAATTTTTTAAATTATTTGCATTTTTCGACAGCGCAAAATAAGCATTATGAACAAAAGAATATATTCTTAAACTATTAAAAAAAAATGGTGGTCGAAGGTGTTGGTAAAAATCTTGCTAATGTCGGTGCCTTTAATATTATTGGAGACATTATTGACGATAATGAAAACCCAACTGCGGTAGTTGAGATTGGTTGTGATGATGATGGGGGTGCTGATGCTGATGTTGCTGTTGCTGTTGCTATGGGTTCTGTGGATGCTGATGATCGTACAATTGATGGTGGTATTACTAATGGTACCGCAGATGTTGTAGCCTCTGTTTGTGCTGATAAAAATGCTGCTGTTAAAGATACCGAAAATTTTGTAGCTGATTGTAATATTACAAATCATCATGGTATTTCTGTTCCAGTAGGGATTAATTCTTCTGCTTTACCTGTTTTTCATCGGAAAGGAATCAACATAATAATGAAAAGCAAACTAATCATCGTATTGTTTCTGGGACAGGCATGCAAAAGGCGGATTTTGTAATTTATAATAATATAAAATGGTTTCACTTATCTAGATTCACTTCATTTACATCCGCGGAATCTATTATAAATTTCTTATCATCTAATTTAAATGTGAATCCTTCACTTTTTAAATGTTATAAATTGCTTAAAAATGGATCTGATTCAAACCTAAGATTTATTTGTTTTAAAATTGGAGTCCCTGTTGAATTTGTTAAATCAGTTTTCAACTCATCATTTTGGCCGTGTGGCATTAAGATTCGAAAATTTGAATACATTCCAAAAAACGATTCAAAGATGGAGGATCTAATAAATCGATAATTAAAGCTCCTTCCGTTTCTCCATCTAACCTCGTTAATGCTGATTGCCTAAAGATGTACTACCATAACTCCAGTGGAATTCGTACTAAACTACCTGATTTATACCTTGCATCCAGCCATGCTGACTATGATATAATTATCATTGTAGAATCTTGGCTTTGGAGTGGAATCTCTGATTCTGAAATTTTTGATGGAAATTCGTATATCATCTTCCGTAAAGATCGTTGCATTGCTGCTGAAGAACGTGGTGGTGGTCTACTTTTGGCTGCTCGTTCAAGTTTTTCATGTAACTTAATACCTTTGCCTATCATGGAAATTGAACAAATGTGCGTTTCAATTAGTATCGGAACAGGTATTTTTGTATATATTATTATTAGTTATATTCCCCCAAAGAGTAACATTGATATTTATGAAAAACACCTGGCTAATATTGATTTTATATACAATTTAAAAAATAGTCCACAAAATGTTTTTGTAATTGGGGATTTTAATTTGACCGATGTTAACTGGTTCCACTCTTTTACTGAAAAAATGCTTATTCCCTGTAGTTTAAAAAGAGATATTGAAATAACTTTTATTGATCACTTATTTGCTCTTAATTTACGCCAAACCAATAATATTGTTAATGACTTAAACAAAATTCTTGATCTTGTATTTATACCATATGATGACTTTAAAGCTTCAATCAATGAAATCGTTCCATATACATTGTTAAACAATTCTGTTCATCATAAAGAATTATTTATTGAAATTGATTTATATAGTTATTTAAAAAATGATTGTAATAATTTAAAATCTTATAACTTTTTAAAGACCAATTTCATTGAACTTGATAATTATCTTGTAAACGTAGACTGGAAAACTGAATTTTTAAATTTAAATTTGAAGTATATGTATAATAATTTTGCGAATATTCTACGAAATGCTTTTGAATTATTTGTCCCAACTAGGTTGAAAAGGAATGTCTCGAAACCTCCTTGGTATAATAGGAGATTAGCTCATTTGAAAAATCTTAAAAACAAATCTTTTGCCAAATTTAAAAAATCTAACGATTTAAATGATAAATTACAATTTTGTAAACTTCGTAAAGAATTCATTGTTCTAAGTAAATTCTCGCACAGGAACTATGTCATGAACGTTGAGGTTAACTTAAAAAATGACCCAAAACAATTCTGGTCCTTTATAAATTCAAAACGAAAATCACTTGGGATTCCTAACTGTATGAATTTCAAAGGTGAAGAATCAACAGAGGTTAGTAAGACCCTTGAGTTTTTTGCTCAATTTTTTGAATCGGTCTACTCCAACTATGAAGGAAGTATTGCCTCTCCCTCAATTCTTCAGCCTAAGGTAGATATTGGGTCCTTGCAGCTTGATTCTGTGGATGTTTTAGATGGATTAAGTACTCTTAATCCTAATTCAAAATCTGGTGCAGATGGTATTCCTGCAATTGTCTAAAAAAGGGCTCTAAATCCCTTTGTCTACCTTTGCTTATTATTTTTAATCTTTCTTTGACTACCGGAATATTCTTGGACGAATGGAAATCTTCCTTTTTGATTCCTATTTTTAAATCGGGCTCGAAAAACAACGTTGAAAACTATAGGGGAATTTGCAAGTTATCTGCGATTCCTTAACTTTTAGAAAGCCTAATTAAAACAAAACTTGATTTTCATGTGAAGGAACATGTAAGTAATGTTCAACATGGATTTATTTCTGGCAGATCAACCGTTACAAATTTAGCATGTTTTTCTTCATTTGTTGTTGATTCTATTGAAAAGAATAGCCAAGTTGATGCTATTTATACGGTTTTTAGCAAAGCTTTTGATTCCGTTTGTCACAATATATTGCTCCATAAACTCCAAGTTTTTGGCATTCACTCTGGTCTTCTTGAATGGATCGCATCTTTCCTAAAAGGTAGGGTGCAACAAGTGAAAATTGAAGAATATACTTCTAGGCCTATAAAATGTACTTCAGGTGTTCCTCAAGGCAGTCATCTTGGTCCATTGCTGTTCATTATATTCATTGATGATATAGTCAATTATATCAATTTCAGTCAGTGTCTTATTTATGCTGATGACCTCAAATTATTTTTGAACGTATCAAGCGACTATGACTGCCTAAAACTTCAAATGGATTTGAATAATTTATCCCGCTGGTGTAAGTCAAACTGCCTGCACCTTAACATTAAAAAATGTTTTGTCATAAATATCTCTGGGAAACATTTTTTGCATGAGTTTCCTTATTTTCTGGAATTCAGTCATCTCCAGAGAAAGGTAAACGTAAAAGATCTAGGGGTTACATTCGACTACAAGTTTTCTTTTGCACCTCATGTAGATGCTATTGTCGCCAAAGCTAATTCAATGTTAGGTTTTATAAACAGAAATTCTAATGATTTCTCTGACCCTTACACTCTTGTGGCCTTGTATACCACCTTAGTTAGATCTAACCTTGAATACGCAGATGTTATCTGGAACCCGCACCAACTAAAATTCGGTGATAGAATTCAAAACGTCCAGAATCGTTTTACAAGGTATGTCTTTTATAAAATGCATTGGAATTTCTGTCCAAATTCTCTATCAAGACAAATTCTTCTCGGTCTACAGCCACTCAAAACTCGAAGAACGATTCATGATATAGTTTTTGTGCGTGATATTTTGTGCTACCATATTAAGTGTCCTACTTTGCTTTCCTTAATTTGTATTTATGCTCCAACGAGACCACTGAGGGAAAAACACCTTCTTTTTCAACCTAGACATAGAACTAATTACGGTATTAATGAACCGATTTCAAGGTCAGTTAAGGAGTTTAATGAACTAATTGGTCATATTGATTTAACTTTTACTAGAAATAAATTCAAGAATGATTTATTTTATTTACTTCTATGTAGTTAATTCTACTGTTGTTTATTTTTAAGATAATTTAAGATAATTCAATTTAATTTATTTTTCAAAGTAATCTGTTGAGCTTGTTACTCGTAGATAAATAAATAAATAAATAAATAATTATATTTATATCTTTAACAAAAAAAAAAAAATATTTAAATATACAAAGTGCTCACTCAGGAGCTGAGGGCATTGAACAAGAAAATAATATGGCAAACCAACAAAGTTTTAATGATGAAAGTTTTATCCTGCCCAACTCACTCATGATTGACGTTAAGTTCCGTAGCCAGGATGCTTACACAAAAAAAAACATTATATAAAAAAAACAAAATTCGCTTATGCTCTTTCAAAAAAGTAAAAAAAACCGAATAAAAATTGTATATAAATGCAAATTGAACATGGTCCAATTTCCAATACATTTGAATACAAATATCTATAAAAATAGCCAAAAAAAAAAACAACTCCTTGGATGCCAATTATTTTGGCATAAAGCGTCAGTTTTCTTTAAGGCGAACAAAATCCTTTTATCGTACCTAGAAAAGCCCTTTTTCTCACGCCCTTGTGTGCGACAATCTGACTCTGGCCCATATAAATTATGATGAATTTGATATCCAGGATATTCAGGATAAAGTGTATACATTTCCGTTAGCTATTCCTCTTACTCTATACCATGAACATGCACTATAACTATGTGTACGAATATAATTTCTTGTGTTTTTTCTGGTCCTTTTGGAGAAAAAAAAAGAAAACCAAACGATATGGGGCAAGGATATCGGATCGATTACCACTTACCAAGAAAAAACATGGTTTTCTGGGAAAGGTCGTTTATGCTGTTAAAGTAAGTACATTATTTTGCTGCCAGAAAAGGGCGACACTTGAAAATAAGATTTACATTACTCTTAAAGCATCATAAATCTGTATTCATACTCAATGTTGTTTGTTTTATGATGAATAATCGGGTAACTGTTTTTATACATTTTAAAGCCCTTAAATTAAAAAAAATAATAAAAAAATCTACTATTGATTAGAACAAAAAAATTTGCGACGTTAACAGATGTGATCTTTACTACAACCTTGAGCTAGATATCAGACCAGTTGTTCTTTGTTGGAGGGATCAATTTTCGGAGACGTTTTTTAAATAAAAATAAAAATAAAAACAAAAAAATATTATAAAACAATATTTAACGATAAATTTATTATCAATACAAAAAAAATATTAAAAATTAACTACATCGTTTGATCATTTTTTATTTGCGATTATAGGGATATAAGGCAAGTTAAGGATTCGTGAATATAAAAAAAAAATTGAGATAACAATATATAGAAGTCTAAAAAAGTGATCGAGAAAAAATGGCTGTCTGTCTGTCTGCCTAAACGAGTTAAGCGATTTTCTTCAAATTTGGTGTGACGGCGTATTTCACTTTTACTAAAAACCGTTAAGTATTGTAGTTTTGATACTTTGTATAAGTTCAAACTGTGATATTTTCAACGTAAATGTTACTTGTTTCTGTCAAAGATCTTGCTTTTCAATGTAATTAGGTACATAAGAGCAAGTACGGGCGACCCAGTCGTGCCCATTTTTTTTTCTTGCTCGAGTCCTTCAATAACAATTTTTAATACAACAAATACAATGGAAATTATGCATTCGTGCAAGAAAAAAATTGAGATAACATTTCATGTTTAATTGTATTATGATGAGAGACAAACATATTTGAGTTACTGGCAAAAATCTGTCCGTCTGTCTGTGTCTGTCTGTCTATACCAATGTATTTTGGACTCTAGCCTAAACGGTTAGTTTAGAACTTAAGGTTATTTTGACATTCTATATACAGCTAGGAGTTTTTTTTGAATTTTTTTTAGCTCAAAAATTAACGGTACCTGTCATATAACCGTTATATTAAAGCTTATTTTTCTCGAAAACGGCTCCAAGAATAATCAGTGTAATATTGTAGGTAAGCATTATATGTTTCGAGAAAGTCGAAAAAAAACCGGTCCTATGGGAGGTACCGTTTAGACCAATTTGGTTTTGGTAGAATCCAACTGAGCTACTTGGATGAAACCCCAATTTTGTATGGCCTTAAAAGCGGCAAGAAGCTTTGTTGAATCAAATTTTACTTTCTTAAGGTGTGTCTATACTAAAAAAACATTTCAGAAATATTTAAAAAAAACATTCCAGCAACGTTTAATTTGTTTTTGAAATGTTTTTTAAACGTTTCTGAAATGTTCATTTAGGTCTGGCTCTGGACCCTTCGCGAAACATTTCTAAAATGTGTCTCACTTTTGAACGGAAAATTTTCTTTATTTTTAAGGCATTTTAGTCCAGTTCACAGATTTTTCTTCTGATTTGTTTGTGTTTTGTTCATGATGATAAAACGGGTTGCTATGATTTCTCCTTTTTTAGAATCTATCTTGAAGTACAAAACTGGATACATAAAGTGGGAAACAAATAAACATTTCAGAATATGAAAAACAAAAAAACATTTCGGAAACCCTTCTGAAATGTTTTTTAATCAAATGTTCCTTTTGCGTGGACACACCTTTAAAGATAAAAAAAATTAGGTAAGAATTGAAGTTTTCATTAATAAAATAATTAATTAAAAACACAACAAACACAAGACACACAATTCCATCGAATTACCTCGGGCTTGAGCCTATGCCGCTAAGCCAAAACTTTTGACTAAGAGTTTTAAACTTCCTAGAAAAGAAATTGAATTTTTTCTTTTTATTCGGAGAATACCCGCACCTTCCGCGAAATTCTAACAACATTGGATCACAGAATTTTTAATCAATATGTACTTAGTGGAAATAAATATTTGATTCATTTTCATAATAGCTTGCTTTGTGGAAAAGCGTTTACTTTAGAATGTAGGTTTTTTGAAAATAGATTAAGTCTTTAAAGTAAATTATCAAAATACAATTTTATCACATTTAATATAGCTTTCTGAGGAATTTTGTTTATATTTATTTTTTTAAAGCATTTGTTGACCTTTTAAGCTCCAATTCAACTTCCTTGTACCAGGTATAACCAATGCTTTGTCTTCATTTTAATTATTTATTATTGTATTAATTGTCTGGAGAACAGATAAATACCAAAAATAAATCATTCCATTCAAAAACAACACTACAAATTTTCTTTATTTTTATAATAATAACAATATTTCTCTTTAAAACAATGTCCTTGGAGATTCAAAATTGCAGCTAACAATATAACCCAATGAGAAAGCGCGCGCCTTTTTTTCATTTCCTTCCGACTGACTTAAGTAATTTTTCATAGCTTTTCCTCCGACAAGGCCAATTAAGATTATATGAAATAAATGTTGTGTGAACAATATAATAAAAAAAAACCTAATAACCACTTCAAAAATATTCATAACTTTTGTCCTCAAACAAAGGCAAAATGAAAACGCGACGCATTAAAAATTCTCATTAAGTAAGGAAAAGCTAAAAATAATAAGACACACAAAAAAAATATTAAAATGAATGAAGAAAACATAGCAAATGGATGACCAAGATTTCCTCCTTGAACTCCTTTAATGAAAGAATTGTCAGCGTTCAGCTCGCAAAAAAAAAAAAACGTTTAAGCAAAAGGGAATTTGGTTTTTTTTCTTGGCTTTTTTTTCAATTTTAACAGAATAATTCCGGGCGAATAAGGAATAAAAGACGAGTTGAGTCGAAGAAATAAAAAAGGATGAACTGAACAATAGTTCAGTATTTGAGGTTTTATGCAAATTAATGTCCTGAAGAATTGACCTTGATCTGTTCGCAGATAGAATTCCATTTTTCTCATCGTTGTCGTCAACTGTTCTTCATGAATTAGGCATTAGCCAGGGGAAAATATCAAATATTAGTTAAGCTCTCCAGTTAAAAAGAGTTTCTTTTTTCGGTCAATCACTTCGAATTGAGTTTCTAGTGAGTGTGTGAGAGTGGGCCTGAAAAATATTAATTTGAATATGCAAATAAGGTTTTCAATGGAATAGAATATTTTGTATTGTTTTTGTTGAAGTGTATGATTAAAAACAACGTCACTGCTTCGTAAGAGTAAAATTCTAAAAGCTGCTAATTAAAACTATGAATATTCGTCATAAAATATAAAATTCATTTGAGAAATTAAAAGAAGAAAAAGTCAACTGCACTAGACAGGCTATAACCCCACATATAAAACTGAACTGCAATTTCAAATTAGGAATGCAGATATCTTCTAAATTAATATAAAGTGTTCACTGGGGCGTATGAGTTCTTTTTTGTTGAAGAAAATTATCATATGACTAATTAGGAATTCAGGTAAATTTCGTGTTGTAGGAGTGTTTGTTATTTTAAAATACTAGAAAAACCATCCATTTTTTTTTGTACAATAAGCACGCGTACGAAGGTTTATGTGTTGCTCCTTAGTGCTTAAAAACACATACTTTGCAAGTGGACCGAAGGCGTTGATTATCATTGGTTTGTGTGCTTTATACTTTCCATAATAGCCATAACTTGCGACGGTCATGCACTTTATTTAAACAAAAATTAATGAAGTGCCAAAATTAAGAAACTATTTTAAAAAACTTTTTCACTGCTTTTGAACAATTTATTAAAAGAAACTCTCAGAAGCGCTGGAGCTTTTCAAAAAAAAATAAACCTCTACATTTCTTAAATTTTGCACCGAACCCTACAAAAGTCATCGACTCCATTTATTAGTTTCTTAACACTTTGAAATCTCCATACTTCAGATGAAATAAAAAAAAAAAATAAAAAAACACTGTAAAGATAAATGTTGAAAAAAAATTACGAAAACAAAATGGTTTACGTTAATAGAAAATATGCATTTAAAAGAAACTGATAGACATTTCTGATTACCAATTGATTTCCAGAAAATTATAAGAAAAAATCAAGGCTGAGAAAAACATTGCCACATAATAAAAATCCCAAAATACATACATAAAATATTTCTTAGTTTTGTAAACAATTTCATAAGCGTGGCCATTACTAGGTACTTCTATGAAACTGTGCATGATATAATTTTATTTTCAAATTCAAATAAATAGATCAGTTTGATTTTTTCAGAAGAAATAAATTTGAAATGTTTCTGAAGTATGTTAGTTTTTTTTTGATAGTTTGGTTGTGTATTAAATTATTTTTTAATGCGTTTTTTTCCCGATATTGTTTAAGTGGACTCTGTTGAGAAAAATTCTGTTATATATGATAAAAAATAAATAATAAATCCTTGAAACTGTGAACATTTTGTTAAGCAATAAAAATTCGAAAATTTTGAATTGAAACACACTTTCTTTCAATTAAAAGTTTTACACTTTAAATATTTTGCATAATCATCTCATTTTTACTACCACCAAGTTCATAGGCTGGAGTTATAGCTATTTCACGGGGGACTACCGGATCATCAGACTCCTTCAGCTTTATCGCTTTTTATGTTCAATTAATTACGAAAAACCTTTTGGTCCCGAGCTGGGTTTGAACTTTCAACAAGCGATCTAGCCTTTGCGAAAACCGGATAATTTACGGCAAATTTTAAGCCTATGTAGATAATTTTAGGTGACATTTATAGAAAGATATGCGTTTGGTCATGCTAACTTTATATCAAGTTGGCAGTACATGAGAAATCACATGATTCGACTTCGCGGTAATTTTTTTTCACGGATAATTTACCGCAAATTATAGGATATTTGTTTTTAGTCCAGCTCAAAATGGTCATGCCAACTTAAGAGACCTATTCTGTAGGCATGGGTAGAGCATTTTTAATATAAGAAGTATTTGAACACCAAATTTCTATCTGAGACGGCAAAGTTCTATTGAATTTAACTATTTCTAAGTGTCTACGGGTAGTGCCCCGTGGCTTAGTGGTTAGTGTGTCAGACTGTTAAGCGAATGAGCCTGGGTTCGAATTTAGTTCATAGCCACTTTCTTTTACGGGGTATTGCCTCTTGCGAATTACTGACAAAACCTCCAAGAGTAAAATCTGTCTTGAAAAAGTGCATCTCATGTAGCCGTTCGGACTCAGCGGTAAACTGTTGGTCCCTTCCATTTTTGCAGATTAACAACACACACACAGGAATGGTTGAGAGTTAAGTCATTAGGCCTTGGGTCCTTAAGTAGATGTCGCGCCAATAAAAAAAAAAGTGTCTACGGGTTGTTTCAACTATTACTGTTAAGTTCATTTTTATTTAAAACTTCTTCTTCTACCTGATTTAAGTAACTATTTAATTATTTTTATTTTCTTATTAACATACGTAGCGCTCAGCAGAAACGAACTTAAACAAACGAGATTCTCCAAATAGCTCCGACCTAAACAAATCTCAGTTTTGCACTTCCAAGTTGATTAAGATTATCTTTTGACTGTGCGCTTTAAAATAGAAATGAGGATACCGCGTGCTGGAGCAATAATTCCTATTCGAATTCGCTCATAACAACCTTGATAAATCTGGACTACGTAAATTCTGTGACAAGACCAAGTTGATGTACAGCTCTTATTACCTCTGTATCTTTTCCTCTCAAACGTTCAACATATGAAGGGCTGCAAATCTTGTCTTAGACTATTTTGCTTGAATCTTACAATAATTGGTGCTGCTGCTTTTGTACTTGCTTTTAGTACAATCCATGTATTGACAATGAGCAGGACTGGGACAAGGTCTTTCAAGGAAAGGCTTTTTCACTCAAGTCTTACATTACAGTCGATCCATGGCAAGAAAAGTTCCTTAATATCTCTTAATTTTATTCTTCTATTTCGATGCTTTGGTCAATTCTTTGTGCTTATTTTTTCTCACGATTTTTGTTGTTTTTATTCAAAACTTCGGCTTCAATGCTATGAAACTCTTCAGTAACAACTTGCTGAGTTGAACCACTAATCTAAATTTCATTGCCATTCCCTAGCAACAGTCAAAAAGAGTTTAATATAAAATTCTTATAAGGATTTCCATTTAACTTAAAAAATAAAGTCAAGGCAGCCTATTTTGATAAAAAATTATAAGACACTTTATATACTTTTAATCGCAAGCAAGCGACCGATCTTTATTATATGAGATTGAAGACTGTGACTATGAATACCCACCAAAATCTAGAATACTTTTGAACTTCAATGGCACATTATATTTCATAGGTATACCTAGATCCATTCATTATTCATTACAGTTTTTCTCTTGAAACAAGTGACAATACTGCTCAACACTTCTGAACTGGGTTTAACAATAGTTTCCTTCGACACCACCATAGTCTCATATAAAATTACCGAAAAGACAAAAAAAAATAATAAAAATAGCAAAGCAAAAGAAAACAGGAAGGAAACCATTTGTTCTTCCTTTTTCATGGTCTTAATTCACATCACACAGAAGCAACATCAATGACGCTTCCTTTGGTGTACGGCGCGGCGACGCATACATCCTCATCCGAAGAACAGTAGTATATATACGAGAGAACATCCTTTTCCCATATAGCCATAGTGTTGCTGCTATGCCACCACCACTTAAACTTAATGAAAGTGCAAATTAAATATGCAGTGATTTAGATTTCCGTTTGTGTTTTTTGTTTATTTTGCTTCTTTTCTTTTTTTTTTTCATAGTTTGAGCCTTCCGGTTGCCGGATAGAAGATATAGGCGTTTTGTATCTATTGTTTTTCCTTTTTTATTTGTTTAAACTTAAATCTGTAGAAGAGATCATGAAAAACCAACAGTAAATGGAGACAAGGCTGTAGAAGTGTAGGACTAAACATTTCCTTTGATTCAAGTAATTGCCATAAACATTTTCCGATTAGGTTTTTTTCGACATTTTCGTTTTTTTTTCTTTGTCCTTTGATTTGGTGGGCTGAGTTGGGTGACAGAAGTTTTTTTGAAATAATTAATGCGGGGAGTTGCTATTATTCTATTGAAAGGATTACCGAGAGGAAGAACCTTCGTTTTAAGTTAAGGCAAGACCTCAATTTATTGAAAGGGAATTTATTTATCTGTTTTTTTGTCTTCTTCTTCTTAACAAGTTTTGTCTACCATAGCAATATGCGATACTGTTACACATGTTCTGTATTTCACTTTATGTGAATTCACATGGTGAAAGTGAATTAATGTGTTCCATAATTCGTTGTTGTGGATTAGAATTTTGAAAATGAAATTGATGTTCTGCATTTCGGATTATTCCATTTTCTTAACGAATTCATCTCACTTTGCTTATGTTCGGTGAATTGTTTGTGAAATTGGTGGAATTACATTTATGGCTGTGTAATTTTTCTTCAAAAGTGTAAGAGAAATTATATACTGTTGATTTTTAGTATTTAATTGTAAGAACTTACTACAAAAGAAGCTTTTCTTGGAATACTTACATTGTGTCGGTAGACCTAATATATTTGATTTGTCTCTCAACATTTGCCTTCTAATTTATTCTTTAGAGTTCTGATTCCTAATTTATTTTAAAATTAGGAATCATGTTGTATCCATGCTTATAAGGAGTATTAATTTCACTTTAAAAACAAATTGAAAAATGAATGAAGCTTTGAGTTCGGACATTTCGTAGCAGTTTCGGAGTTTTCAAAATCGATTGAAATGTAGAACACGCAATTTCATTTCACGTAAAGTTAAAAAGTGATTTCAATTCGGGTTCGATCGAAATTCAGAAAATGGGCGTATGAGAAGAAATTATATTTAATCTCAAACTAAGATCTAAATTCCATAAAACTTCGATGTGATAAAAACTCAAAATGTTTTTATATAAAATCAATGTTTTATTCGGTAGAAAATAAAAACAAAATTACTGTAATATAAACAAAAAATATTAAAATTTTTGATGTCTGAAATTTCTTCAGCAATCAAGATTGTCAAGTTATATAATATTTTCGAATCAAAATTTCAGAAAACCGTCAGAAGGAAAAAAAAAATGAAAAAAATAGACCAAACGATTGAACAAATCAACAAAAAAAATATTATCGAGGATAAAAGGTTTTTTGTATCGATTAGCATTATATGTAAGTTCATGTTCATGAATGAATAATGAAATGTTATACATATAGTGTTTTAATTTGCAAGTAAAATGTTTATACTATAGTACTTATCTGCCAGTACTTAATATGCATTGTCTGTGTTAAGTTCATAGAAATTTGAGATAAAAAGACGGACAAATGTATGTTTGCCGACTCTATGAGGGTTTGCAGGCTATATTCGAGTGCATATTGAACATTATGACATTCTGACGAAAGATAGCCTGATATTTTTTCCAAGAATGCATCCCAGGAGTATTATTAAATTTATTGCACGAGCGGCTCCCACATACTTGCTCTTTTGTCTACATAGAATGAAAAGGAATTTCAAATGTGTTCACATCATTTCCGAGATTTTGATCCATTTTGAAACCTTTTCCAAACATTATAAAAGCCAACATAAATTCATGAAACATTTAATATTAAAATCTTAGAAATAATTAAATTACTACATATTTCAATTTAGAATTTCTAACTATGTATATAGGCAGGGCGTCCAAGCTTATGAGAAATTCTCCTTTCGGAACGTGTCTTGAGAGATAACATAATCGGCACAACATAACACCAACGGAAGGAAAAAGAAAACTTGTTTCCAAAGAGAATTGTCGTTGGTGTTTGTGCACAATATATTAACAAATTTCTTAAAACAAGAGAATTTGACATGTTAGTCCAGGAAGCGGCCGTAGGAACACCTACTCCATCGAGTCGATGGAAAAGGCAAATTACATGAAATGTACGAAACCGCTGGTCGGACAGACATTTTTTCTCCCTTTGGCGCTAAAATGCCCACTTCCGGTTTAATGTTCGCCTACCTCATCAGGTCATCGAACAAATGGGGTATCAAATGGTAGCTTAGACCATCTTAATTAAGAATCTGTAAGTCGGACAAACTTAACATGGACCAAACATGCGTCACACCACTTTTTTTCAATATAAGTTTGTCTAAAAATAATATTTATATTGACTTAAAAAAAATTTGAAGAAACGTACAGTAATTTTTTTTGTTTTAGAAAAGTGATCGGACGCGTGTTTGGCCCGTGATTATTTGTTCAACCAGCAGATTCTTAATCTAGACGGTCTAAGCTTTCATTTGATACCCCATTGACTCGATCCCAATCAGCACCAAAAACGCAACCGGAAGTGGCCATTTTACCGCGAAAGGGACAAGAAAAAGTCTGTGCGACCAGCGGTTTTGTACGTTTTATGCAAATTGCCTTTTATTTATGGCTACATTTTCCATTGACCTTTTATACTATATATTGCGCTCGCTAGCTAAAACGGCTGAAGTTTTTACTTTTAAATTTGGTTTGGGTGCTTATATTTAAGCACTCTTCAGAGGCGTTTTTGAAGTTATAATATTACCTTACAACCGTTAAGCAAAAGCTGAATTTTCTCCAAAATAGCCTTTACGATTTTGGTAAAAGTTTGTTGAGGGTCCATAATAGTCAGTAGTTATAAGACCTGTTGCTCGTGATTTGCGAGGGAGTACGAAAACATGACTTCACCATCCTTAAATTGCTCTTTAATATGCATTCCTTCAAAGTCCAGTCCAGGAGGAAGGTAATTAATCAGATCGTCAATCAAGAATGGGCGAACAATGTACGGTTTAATGAACATCCATGTCTTACTCCAAATGTAGTTTCGAACAAATTCGAAATTTCTGCTCTGTACCAAACTACAACTTTTGTTCTTTCTATATTTCTATGCGATAAGCCTAAGTTGAATTATTTTTAAAATAAAACAGCGCGAAACGGGGTGAGACTGGTTTCAGCCAGTTCGGTCTCTAGTCTTACACATGAAGTTAAAAGAGGTCTTTTCTACTTGCGTGCACCACCTAAGTCTCAGTGTTCGTCTAACACTGCACCGTCCTCCGTGGTGGAATCGAAGATTTTCCGGGCCGCAGCATTGATGCCGGTCCGCTTATTATGACCCAGCCATCAGAGCCATTGGATTTTTAATATTTGACTGCTTCTGTGTTGCTATACAGAACGTACAATTTCTCGTTGTATCTCCTTCATTAATGCATACGGGATAAAAAAAAAAAACAAACCTAAAGCGTCATTCATTATCTATCTGCACCATCAAACAGCTAGACTATGCAAATGAGGGTTTTATAAAGGGACACTTAAGTTGCCCGAAAAGCCCAAATAATCAGTGATCAGAGTTATTCTTCGTTTGATCACAGCGTTCGTGAAATTTCGGTGACCCAACCAAAATTGTTAATTTTTCTAATTCCCGTAACCGATGAAAATGGGCTCTTTCGTCCCTCTTCTTGAGCAAAAAAAACTATAAACAATTATTCCGCGTTCTTGAGAAGTTAGTCGTTTCTAAAGCTTATTGACGTATATTCTGCATCTGTTTACTTCACAAATGCGACAAAATAGAATTGACATTTTCCGTCATTTGCAAAAGTTAAAACGTCTTCCAAATTGGAGTTTCTTTTAGGTTGAGTTCTAAAAAACATTATAAGTTCGGTCAGAATGAAATCTTAAATCTTTTTATTTTTAAATTTCCACGCGATTGTAAAACCCTCTAAATTTATTTTTGTTTTTCATCATAAAATGAATCCATGTTGCCAAAGAGATATTCCTCAGTTTCTTCGTCTTTGGCGTGATTTATACGCGCGCATGAAACACAAACCAGACACCACCTAGTTCCCCTAAATCATGACGTGGCAAAACGAAAAGGATGAGTAATACATTTTATTTCTTGTTCCTAGTTCGGTTAATATTTCGTTCTTTTTATTGTATTTCCCATTTTTTTGTTCTTTTGAGCGCTCTTTTTACTTAAGAAAAATTTTATTAAAGCTGTTAAGAAAGTATAGGATACGCCATTAAGAGGATTCCCATTCCCTCTATATGCCTTTGAGCGACTCAGGGTATACCAGAAACATTTCCGCCATTTCTAAAAAGCCCTACATTTTACAGCGTAAACCCGAATCAAGGCGATTCTAATAGTCACAATTCCACGTGGCAAACGTACAGGGTGGTATCTATATTACAGAAAAAAATCCTTTCAAGGATTTCATACTAAACAAGAATAAAAATGCCTTGCAAGTTTCGAAGGTTTCTAAAGGAACAAAAAATGAAGGATATCTATTTCAATAGCCATATCTTGTCGCCCATATTTATATAGACTTCGCTAGGAGTCACCCTATTTGAGAACAAATACAAAAACAGGCATCGCATATTAGGTACTTCGTAATGAATATAGCCAGCTATTTATGCGGATGGGGTGCGAATATTGATGTTGTTCTTATTTAAATGCGTTGCCATCAACCTTGTGGAACAAACATCCGTTAGATATGTGTGGCTTTATATCACGAGTATATTCACGCACATAATATATGTACCAACCTGAGTATAAACATTTTATATATGTTTATTGGCAGCAAAATTAGTTTCATGCGAGTTAGACGTGCGAGTTATTATGATTGATGGGAATTTCCAAGCAAACAATGAAATGGTGGAATACATGGACATAAAAACAAGGACTAATGTTAACAATGGCTTCATTGTCATTTGCAAAAGTGGTTTGATACAACAAAATTTTAGTATTAGTATAGGATTTAGTAAGTGGTTACAAAAGAATTCGTTGTTAAAAATATATAAAAAAGCGACATTTTATTTAGGATTTTTGCCAGACAACAACAAAACAAACAAAACAAAGATTTTATATACAAAACCCAAATGAAATACTATTTTTTTATATCTATTAACTAGCGCGTGCACAAGGGATTATTTGTTTCGCTTTTAATGTAGAGCACACTGCGTGAGCATTAGGAAGATAGGGAGGGGAAGGACAGGAGGTGTCGATTATCGTTGGTTTTGAATGCTTGAAAATCAAAATGCAAGGAAAAATATCGCCGATTAAACTATTCCAAATTCATATTGTTCGGCTAAAAAAAGAATCCCTATATTTCACGGTACGTCCGAAATTGGGCTCAAGGGTGCAAGTGCCATTCATGAACAAGGCATTGGCGTATGTTTAGCTTTAACGAAAGGACACAGCATTGAGTTTTCAAATCATTAAACTCAACAAGTTTTCCATTACTCCATTTGAAAATGTTGTGTAAGTCGGAGTTTAATGAACTTAGCATATGGTACCCTTGCGATTGTACATCCGATGGCGAAGAGCGTGAACCGTCAAACGAATATGAAAAGTTGAGGGTAGAGTCATCAGCAAAACAGTTAAGTGGATTAGAAGTAACAGACAGAAGATCATTTATAAAAATGAGGAAAAGAGTCGGAGACAGAACAGAGCCCTGGGGCACATCAGCATTTATTTTGTGGGAATCAGACTTGAGTCCTTCTAACATAATTTGTATTGAACGGTCCAGAAAAAAGCTTCTAATCCAACGAACAAGAGTATCATCGTTCCGAAAAGGACGCATTTTCGATAAGGGAGCGTCATTCCAAACCCCATCAAATACCTTGGAAATATCAAGCGCAATAATTTTACTTTCACCAAAATGATGTAATGTTCGGTGAGATATACCATCAGATCAGCAGCGGAACGATTACTATGACAGCCATACTGACGGTCCTGGAGAAGCTTTCGGTCTTCGACATATTCCTTAAGCTGACTGTTATTTGGCGTTTTCATGACCTTAGAAAGAAGAGACTTACTGCTATGGGTCGGTAGGAGAAAGGGGATGGGTCACCTTTCTTAAGAATGTACATTTTTCCATGAGACAGATTTTTTTCCGCGCTCGTGTATCTCGATATACACAAAGCCGCTGCCCTGAATGGTAAACCCCCTTCTTCTGAAGAGTCGTTCTTCCACACTGGCAAAGCCACTGCGTAAGCTTTTTCATCAATCCTATTCTTCTGGACTCTTTCCTAGAAGATGGAAATCAGCATTTGTCCAGTCTGTCCCTAAGTACAGGAGTGCCAATGTTGTTGTGAGGCAACGTAGAGCTAGCACCGAAATGGCTATTGTTATTGTCGATGAGCATAGGAACCGAAGATGTTGAGGAGTTTTTAATATATTTTTACAAATGACCAAACATTTTTACTGCCTTTGGGGCTTTGCAGAATTTTTTGCCGTATTTTTGGTCATGCAAACATTTTTCAACCTACCTAATATTCTCATCGCTTCTTCTTGAACGCAGCCAATTCAATTCAATTCTTAATAGGCGTCATATAAGACCGTAGAAATTGCTGTTTTTGTAAAATAGTTTTACTCAAAAATATGCTGTTGTTCCGTAAAACGCTCCATCATTACTAAGATTGCAAAAAACGACTCATAATTCCCCTCAACGGTTTTTAAGATATCAAATGTTGCTATTACAAAAAACTATAAGCTAACCTGTATAACATTATTAAAAAATACACTAAAAATCTTATTCACTGAATGGGTTTTCATGTGTTTTATAAAAAAAGAGCTTATGCTGCAAAAATTTCATTCAGTTCTTAGTTGGGTTACTTTTGAATTGAAGCCCTGATAAAACTTTAACATAAAAGCTAAATTACATTTTCGCTTTACTTGGATCAAAAGGGAATACAAAAAGGAAGATTCTTGTTTATTTCGTACAATCTAACTGTCATCAACTCTTACATTAATTTCTCAAATGAAACTTTTATTTCTTTACTTAATTTAACAATCTAACCCAACGATCTCAAACACTTTCATTAGGTTTTTTATTATTTTTTTGGGATAAAGAAAAAAGGTACGTGTTTACCTTTTCCTCTAGACCCCCAAAAATACACAGCAATCATTACCGGGCGGTTATATTTACTCATCGTTTAAAGTATCTATAAAGTCTGTCTATTAATCTATCTTATACATTTACTCATGCTAAGTACACACACACATAACCTTTACACACCACCTGTGTTCACTTTCACATGTACCTACCTAGGAAATTAAGGACAATCAATTAATCTAATTCATGCAATTGACTCTACACCGTACAGCACTACACAGACGTTCACAACATTGCTTAATGCGGAGGAGACCTAAATTCATTGCCCAATCAATCGGAAGGCCATCTTAATGAGAATTGAGCTCCAGATGTAATTGATTGCACAGTTTGTGTTGATTTTGCTTTTTGCCCATCAAAGAAAGACTTTAGCTTTCTGTTTGTTTATTTTTGTATGTTAAAAGTTAATAACTAATGCTAAGTCACTCCTGATTCCTGGAAAAACGAGCGCGAATTAATCGCTCGCCCCCACCCAATAGCCTTGCTGACACCACCACCGAGTCATCTAATCATGAAATCTCTCTTCCCTCGCCATTCTCTGGCACAATATTTACAATCACTGAGGCAGAAAATTGTCCCTAATTTCTAATGAATCTCACCATCATCCCCAGAAAAAAATCCAGAAAAGTACAGAAATAGAAATTACGATAACTACCCCCAAACACCGGCCTTCCCCCTCCATCATAACGGAACAAAGAGTACACAGGATATAAAAGACAAACATAAAATCAGCCATCAACTGAAATGAAAAAGCAAAGACGAACAAAACACAAATTCAAATAGAAATAAAAAAAAAAAACAAAATGGAAGGACACACTGAAAACCGCTTTTATCGAAGAGTCAACATAAAGTTAAAAACACCCTTGCATCTATGCGGGGGTTCGGTAGAGAAGATATAGCCTTAACCTAGATCAAGCTGAAAACCTTAAGATCTGTCATCAGCCGTAGCAAATCAACAATTTCTTGAGGAAACCTTTGAAACTCCACCGTTGATATGGACGACGGCTTCTAATCAACCAAGTTGCTTCTCTGAGTAGCAATTAGTGGATATATATGCCATTTGGCATATTATTACTCGGATTTGTGTTTTGTGCGTTCAGCGTAACAATTTGTGAATTTCCGGTCGGCTTGTGCTGGACAAGTAGAATTATGGACGCATAGAATGCGTGGCCTCAACATTAAGTTCTCTAGGGGGTATTTCGAATTAGTGTGTTCCTATGGATAAAAGAGAATTTCACAAATTGAAATTGCAAAGATTATATATGGTAGTGTCAAAATTATGGACCAGGACATAGAATTTTTATTAACGTCTCGCCTTACTCGAATAATAATAGTTTTGAGCACACTGTGAAAAGATTTTTTTTTTAAATAATGTTATGAATTCACCTCTACAATTTTTGTCTGAATGCTTTCATTTCAAATCAAATTGTGAAGAAGAATCTTGATATAAGCCTAGTCCGCCAAACTGTATTGCATTCCAAGAACGACGAACATTTATTGCATTCAATTACTATTGGCGGTGGTCGATTTGCCGTAATTGACAGTTCAAAACTCATTTGTCAATACCATCAGCCCTATCCTTAGTTATGATTAATCAAATTCAATAGTTAAACGCATAAGCTTTTTAAATTTCGTCTAAAAATGGTACATCGCATAGGACCGTTTTTTTTTTATTCGACTTTCTCGTGATCTGGTTAACCGATTAGTACCAAAATTGACTTTCAGCAAGATGCAGGTAGCCTAAGTAATTTTATTTTAAAATATTTTCGAAAACTTTTCTTTTTGTATTTTTAATAATACACTTTTTGTGAAAAATCGAAATTTTTTTTTAATGTAGGTTATTTTTGTGCTAAAGTGTGCATTCTTTAGTTATCCTTTTTTTAATTTTTTAACACAAGGTGTTAAATAAAAACAATTTTATTTAAAAACTGTTCCTACGATTTTGAAAAAAAAAATAATCACACTGTTTTACATTTTTTATAGAAATAAAATGGCGATTAAGTTTTTCCGGTGAAAACTCTTTTACGTACTTTTTTCGAACAATCAAAAGTCACAAAATTCGATTAAAAACTTAGAAATTCTTCTTATATTTATCAAATTTTATCCAACGCTGTGACCGCACATAGGAGCAAGTATGGTAAAACGTGTGAATTTTTTTTTCAAAATCGTAGAAACGGTTTTTAAATAAAACGGTTTTTATTTAACAACTTTTTTTAAAAATTATAAAAAAATAATTAAAGAATGAAAACTTAAGCACAACAATAATTTACATTTAAAAACAAAATTAAGAATAAAATTCATATTCTAGTTTTCAAAATATTGATAAAAAAATGCAATTATTAACAAATATAGAAAAAAGTTATTTCAAAATATTTTGTGTGCCGGATTGCTTATAATATTTACATCTTCCGAAATATCAAATATAATTGTAATCGGTTAAGCGGTTATCGAGAAAGTCGAAAAAAAAAACGGTCTTATGGGGTGTTCCATTTTTAACCCACCAACTTATATTTTTTTCACCAGTACATATACCACACCTACAAAAGTGCACTGTTTTTTTCATAAAAATTCTTCCCAGCCGTTTTCGAGAATAATAAGCTTTAACTTAATGGTAATATGACAGGTAAGGTTAATATTTGAGCTAAAAAAAAATAAAAAAAGGCCTCTGTAGAATGTCAAAATAACCTTAAGTTCCAAATTTGAAAATGTTCAACCGTTTAGCTTGTAGTTCCATAAACATCCGAACAGACAGACAGAAAGAATTTTTCTAGTAACTCAAAAATGTTTATCTTTCATCGAAATGTCATGTTTGATTGTTATCCCAATTTTTTTAATCTGCACGAATACATAACTACATAGCTGTGGGCTTGATATTTCCAACTCATTTCATAGATTTTGGCATCACGCTCTATTATCGAAATCGCTGATTTCCAATTGCTGCAACTTTTAGCAGAAAAAATATATCAAGTGGACACGGCTTATGAGTTATGGACATACTCTCAGGCAATAAACTCTTTAAATTCTTCCTGAGAGCTCGCGACTCTCAGATGGACAGCCACCCGAGAGTAACCCTCGAGATTTTCATTTTACTAGCGAAAGTATTCTCAAATGGACATGCAACTTGAAAAAATGTCTGCTAAATATTATTTTTATTATATTTTACAAAATGTTGGTGAAATTCACCGTAAGTATATCATCAGGTCGGTCGTTAGTTGCATCACATACGGTGATTAATGTCTTATGCGATATACCTCCCAACACTGGGTTAAAGCTAATTTACTGATTTGGATTATTTTTCTTGTTATAAAAGGCATTGAGAAATAAAGTATCTTCCGTGAAGGAGTCACAAGGTCATTTACCATGAAGACCATTTCCGGTATAATTAGATTACTTTTATATGTATTCATTAAATAAATAAATAAATTTACTGGCGCGACAGCTCCTTAAGGAGCCAAGACCTGGTAACTTATACTCTCAGCCATTCCTGTGTGTTTTGGTAATCTGCAAGAATGGAAGGGACCTACAGTTTACCGCCGAGTCCGAACGGCTACATGAGATGCACTTTTTCAAGACAAATTTTACTCTTGGAGGTTTCGTCAGTTCCTCGCAAGAGGCAGTACCCGGAAAAAAGATGGCTATGAGCTGAATTTGAACCCAGGCTCATTCACTTAGCAGTCCGATACACTAACCACTAAGCCACGGGGTACTACTACTACTACTATGTATTCATTAGACAAGGTTAAAGATCAAATGACGGTAAGAGTGTATTGACAATATGTTACTTACAATGTATTTAATCATCTATTCACATAAATAAAAATGAAGCATCTGTTCTTGATATGAAAATAAAGCTTTTTACTAGATCACATGAAAATATATACAGTATTTATAACAAAAAAAAAACAATTTTTAAGTCTTTTGTCTGTCTGTCTGTTTGTTCCGTGTAATCTCGGGACTTTAACTGGCAGATTGCTGATGTTCTAGGGAGTAATTGAAGCTATTTAAATTACCCACTAGGTTGCGCTGGGGTATGGGGTAATTTATGGTTCAATTTGGACGGGATTTTCACAGATAGAAAGCTGTGCGTTCACAATTATAATATTCAGAATTGTGTAGTCCTACTTGAAAAACTTTCGTTTTATTAAGCCAATCTCAACCTTTCAGCCGATCTTTAGACGTTGTCAATTTGACGCCTGCTATAACAACCAAAACTGCCAGACCACAGTTAACAATAGTATAATAATAATATTAAATTGAATATGATTTTACGTTGCAGCCGTGTCATATTCCTTATCGATTCCGCTCAAGGATTAGTCTTTTTCTCTTATTTCAATAAAATCTAAGACGATGTATGGAATTTAAAAGAGGATTATAGTGTTAATTGAACATAACATTATTTTATTGTGTTTGTCTTTTGCATTATCATAATATCATGTTATATTAGTACTTCTCAATTAATTTGTTTGTTATGCTATTTATAAATAAAATATCTTTAAGGATACTTTATATACAAATAAAATTTGTATAAAAGCCATAAAAATTTAAAGGTAACTCTTTTACCTTGTAAACAAACCTACGGCCAATTTAGGGAATTCAAAGGCGATCTTTAATAATTCTATATTAACAAATGAATAATAAAATTTTCCTGCCAGGATAATTAAAACAAAATATACATATTTCGTTAAGGCTGTAATTATACGCCATTGTATTCCATTCTTTTCACTTTTTACTTGCCTTGAATACAATGAAACCTAAAGGAAAGAATTTTTCTTGGAATTTATCTAGACTAGGATAGAAGCCATAAGTAGCTATATACCTTGAAAAAAAAATATAAAAATAATAATATTCAGCAATGTAAAATATTTGCTTTTCCCTTAGGCTATTTCTAATTATTATTTCTCAAGAAAAAAAAATCTTGTCTTCCTTTTATTTGTCCATAATACTTTGAACTGCCTTATTTTCTTCCTTGTCTCGTTGTTGAATTTTGTATGAAACTAATAACCTTGCTTTTTACTCATTCATTGTATTGCCCTCTTATTTCTTAGAGGAACAGTCCTTCAGAGCTGTTTTCCATACTATTCAAATTCCTTGATGTTATCGTATTTTTTTTTATTTGAAAAATATTAAACATTGACTTTTCTTTCTGCGAGGAAATTTTTAGATGAATGTAAGCCTATATATATGTTTTACTGAGATATTTGATAAAATATTCTAGATTTATGGTAACTAAAATAAAATATTGAGAAGCAAAGTCTTATTCCTTTGTTGTCCGAGAGTAATATTTGGAAAAGCAATGTCTGAAGAAAACTCTCGATTTTCAACGACTTTCTTTTTGTTTTTAAAAAAGAAAAGATTTATGACAACAAGCAAAATAAATTTTAAGCTGAAAAAGTTACAAATTCTTAAAGCACATTTTTTCCAGTTCTAACATTTTTGAGCTTTGAATAAATAAAAAAAAAACAACTAACACAAATACGAAAGATTTAAAATGCAAAAGTGCTTGGGATTTTCAAATACCATCCGACAACAATCCTTTCAAAATTGTAAATTAAATTTTCATCTGTTTTTCTGTTGGTCCTGTAATCCAGCCTCAACGCCTTAATGGGTTTTGATCAAATTTGGTAAATAGATGGATGACCAGGACCTTATCCATTTATTAACCAAACTTTCCAACGTGGAAAAGTAGATACTATTAATTAGGAGCTCTAAAAACTTCTCTAGAATCTAGAGACGCGTGAACTCACAAGTTATGATGTTAACCAGTTTGTTAAAGATTTACCTTAGTGTTTTGTTTTCTTCTCAAGAAAATGATGTAAGTGGCCTTTTTTAAAAGCCCATTTAATAACACCTAAAGAAACAGAGAAAGCCAAAAAATTTCATCAAGACCTTATACTGGTAAATATGTTTGTTTTTATTCATTTATAAAGAAAAATTGATTAATTCCTCCTTGATTATGATTCCAACACTTATCCTCAATAACATTAGATTGTTTAGTTGTTTGCGGCTAATTCTACACACAACACCCGTTCTTGAAAGCATAAATAATTCTATGGAACTAATGCTCTTTCGCACTTTATGAATTGGCCAGAGTTTTGAAAGATTTCGAAAAACATAAATCTGCTTATCCAAAATATTTCGGATATTGTTCAGAATAGGTGTTCTTTAACGCTGGAAAGGCCACTGCGTAAGCTTTTCTATTTATCCTATTCTTCAGTGCTCGTAAATAGCAGATAGAAAACAGGCGAATCCTCCTTTTCCGCAAACTACCGACAGATTGAACTTATGACCTTTCATTTCAGAATCACTGAAAAGCTAATAAATTATGAGCTTAAGAAATTTCTTCATAATGACGTAGCCAGGTGACCTGAAGGCTTTTGTGGCTTAAGTAATTATTTTCAAATTTTGGTATATGTGGTTCTTTTGGCAATCTTTAGAGCAATCTAAGGGATCAAAACAACGGTTGAACCGTTGCGAAAAAGCTGTTTTTTTTTCTAAAACAGCTCCACTGATCTTGACGAACATCTATTAAGGCCGATCACTGACTTGTCATTGCGGTATCTTCATTGCGGTATCTGTTATCGGTATTTACCGCTTTACCGAATGAATAGCGACCTCATTTTCATCTCACTTCTCTGTAAACTTTCTGCACAGAATTATTCAAAAAGTGTTTTTGACGTCTGTGCAGAATGTCGTCATCAGAAGAAGATAATGTAATTGCTTGTTCTTTCTTTACCCGTTTACGAAAAAAAAAGAAAGAAGTAATGGCAACATCCGTTCATTGAAAAAAAATATATACACTGTCGACTTTTTATTGCGGCCTGGTAGATGTCATTTTCCTTCAAAAAATATTATTTTGTATCAATAATTATTTTTTTTATTTATTTTTTTTACAAAACAAACTGATTTGTCGGAGCGGTATCTGTATTCGGTATTTAGCTCTTTACCGAATATATACCGATCTCATGTTCATCTATTGACTTGTCGGTAAGCTTTTGGCACAGAATTATTCAAAACTTTAAATTCGGAGCAGTCTCGGATCTCATTTTCTTTCAAAAATTATTATTTTATATCAACGTAATATTGTATTATATTTTTGTTTATACAAAACAAACTGTTGCCTAGACGACAGACGTGAAACACAAATCCCTTGCGGTAAATATAGAAACAATACTGAAAATCTATACCGACACTCGGTACACCGCTTTCTTACCGTACCGATTCCGCACATAGTGCACAAATCAGTAGGTGATCATTGAAATGTGTGTAATCAGTAAAATATCGGTATTGAATGTGTACCGAGTAAACCGAGAGAAACGACACCGCACCGAGAAGTGTGGGAGTGGCCTAACGGTACCTTTCATATAACGTTTTTTTTAGTATTAAATTTTCTCGCTAACGGCTCATTGTATAGATAGGTAGCCAAATTAATTCTACTTTCTATTTTATAATAAGTTTAATTTTTTTTAATCTTCAATATTTTTAAAACATAATATTAAATTTTACTTTAAAATTTATGATCAGATGCATAATAAACTCTAAAAAGCTTGCAACGATGCCGTTGAATGTTAAATAAATCATTTCTACTTGAGTGAAAAAGAACTAGCGTTGCCACCTTGTAGGTTAAGTCAAACAATAAGAATTCAAAAAGAAAATATATAATTTTGCTTAAACCACAATGAAGTAAGATAATACGTGTGTTTTTTGAGTAAACCTCAGTAGGCGTAATCCCGTAAAACCACAATAACAAATTTCTATTTATAAATAATTCTTTAAATAGATAATACATAATAAAGTAAAATATAATTTAGCAACATATAAAACAACCAAATATTTGCAATGCATGTAAATAAAAATCAATATTAAATATACTTAACCTCAGTCAGAATCTGACGAGAAGTTGCTACTGCTACTTTCATCATTTATGTCAATTTATATGCTTTTTGATGCGTCTTCTTTAAAAACGTCCATCGCCCACATTTTCGCTTTAACAACCTTATCCACGTATTGCATACAGTTTTGCCATTTTGTCCGGTCAACATTTCCAAGAGCGGTTATCAACAGTTATTTGATTTTTGAAATTGTTACTTATAATTAAACACTTTTATGATGAACACTACTCTTCATAAAATCATTCGGCCGAAAAAAAATTCTCCCGCAAATTCTAATTGACGTACGTTGATATAAAATGAACATACAAAAGGATATGAACTTTGAAACAAACGACAACACTTGATCTTTCTTCGATCCTTAAAACACATAAAAACCTTAATTCTGAAAGCTCTTGTAGTAGTAAGAATATGTGTAAGATTAGATAGAGTAACTCCGATCGTACAAAAACAATGCTTTATTGTGTGTTTTAGAGAAATTGTTTTGGTAAACAGATTGGCAGACTGTGTTGGAAAAAGCCCTCCTATAAGGCCTGTACTGGCAATCTTTGTTGGACAGAGTATAGAAAAACGATCACATTTCACCTATACAATACTGCTTAACACACAGGGAGATTTTTTGGTTTCATCCAGCTTCCTTACTTTACTTTTGGTGGCGCTAAACATATAGCGAAGTGCTTCTGGGCGTGTGTTTATATGCCATTCTAGTGGACTAGATATCAAGCCTGCTGTTTCCATTTTCGAACTCCAAACAGTCGGAGTTCTCCTTAAACCTAACCTTGACTTTGTGCGCTAGAGCGCCGATTTTCATACATGACCTAGCCATCTTAGCCGCTGTGTACGGATTGTTTTTGATAGGCCTATGTCGCTGTACAGCAACTACAAATCGTTTTTGTATCTTCTTCGCCATTAGTTATTTTCTGAGTCGCAAACAGGTCCAGTAATATTTTAAGACACGCTGGAGATGACCTGGTCAGGGGCCTAAACCAACTCTACTGAAAAATTTGGTCGGAGTAGAAGTATTCCCAATGATTGGAATCTAATACCATCTATCCGATCCCAAAGCCTTGGTGTTTTATGTGGGCTTCATCCAATGATATATGTTGTTGGATATAAGACTCTATGTTTTGTTTCTTATTAGTTTGAAATTGGTATGAGTTTCATAAATTTGAATTTAATTTCCAGATATTTCTGTGCAGAACCATTTTCGATAAAACGAAATTTCACACAATTTTCTTTCATATCTGTTCCTTATAAAGCCCTATTTCCATTAATTTGGTAGATTTAATCAGCTAGGATATTGCTATTATTGTCATCTCTACTTCAAGAACAATATTACACGTCACATGTATTTCCTTAGTTTAAAATGAAGACTCTCTTGTCAGCAAAAATACTTATCACTATATACACCTCTACATTTCTTCTCACTAACATTGATGAATATTATCCCCAAGGTATTTTTATTCTGAATTTATTCACAATGATACAAACAAAACTTAGGTTTTCTATAAATTAGCAATGAGCATATCATATCTACATATCAAAAGCTTCTCACCTTGAACCAAAAACCCCCAATTACAATGGGGTGGCTATGAATTTGTATGCCCGAAGCTACTATCATTTACGAACCTCCGTCAGCACGAACAAAGGGTTTAGTTTTTTTGTTTTTTCCTATTGTCATTGGCATTCTCTCCCGGAGCTGAATTCTTGCGTTCAATTTAGTTTTTTACAGATAAAGAGTCAGCCTTTCATATCCTATCTACCATCCCCCCCCCCAAACCCTCTTTCATTATGTGGCCACCTTACAGTTTTCCCAAGCTCACCACATATGTTTCGTTTGATTGTACAATTCCAAACCATTATAAAGCAGGTTAGGGTTATTCACACAGAATTCGAAACTTTCAATGGCCAACCTTTCAATACAATATGTTTTTTCATACTAAACATTTTTTTTTCAAAACTCATGCTAAACACGCACAGGGATAATATATTTACTTCAAGACATTGATATTCCTGATCCTGACCCTCATCCGGAACACACAAAAAGGGGAACAATAATAAAACCCGCATACAGATTTGAATTCGAACAAAAAAACATTTTTTTTACAGAAATAATTCGAAACCAACAAGACAACTGAATATAATCTACTCTTTGATATTCTGCTGCCCTAAGGGCGCAATGAAAATGCCGAGAACACGCAACCCATTTATAAGAAAATGTGCAACCTCACACAGTTATATTGGGTTGCTGATATCATATAATGTCCTTGAAATACTCTTCTTTGACATAAGGGATCCCACTCTAACTGTATATTATTATTTTCTCTTTTTTTTTTGTAATTCACACCAAGAAAATTGTGATACCTTCAGAGAATATTTTTTGAAATATAATGTCTTCTAGTTAGTTTTTTATATACTTTTTCCAATATTTACATCCAAATGGCCTTGAATTTTACATAAGGATACGGGCTGAAAAAAAGATATCCTTAAACCAGAACCATTGAGCCGAAAATCAAATTGAAAGCAATATCCTCTTTCGCACCCAATTCTAATACACATTTCCGTATACAAGATCTGTTTCCGTTTTGGCTTCCATTTTTTTTTTTTTTTTTTTTTTTGATTAAGAAGTATGGGCCAACAGAATATAATTTGATTACAAATCGAATATTGCTTTGCTTGAACGAGACCAGAGAGACGTGTCTTTCGGATTTGGAAGACCTTTTCAGGCACAAATAGACACGCAATTAAATTGTTGACAGCGTGCAAGTTTTATAAAACAATATTCAAAGAATCGAGAACGAATTCAGAAAAAAACAGACGAAACTTCTGAGATGTGTAATTTAAAAGACTTTTCTACTTCGCTGGAGGAGAGAAAACTGTTTTATTGTTGGCCAATTCCCACAACGAAACATTCGTTTCTCAAAAAAATTAACTAGCGCAATGTATTTCATTATTTTTAGGAATATTTTATTTGTGTCTTATTCTAATACATACATACATAAGTGTGTTGGGACCAAAAGAAAATTTTCAAAACCATATACATAAGTAACAATGATTCTGAGAATTTTCTCATTGGCTGGTGAAATGTAGTGTGTGTTTTGATTAGAATGGCGAAAAAGATTTTTGAAATTGTTCTTTTTTCTGGCAAGTGTCCGTGTTTTTCAATTTAATTTTAAATTAATTTAAAAATATTTTCAAACCATATCCATCATCTTCGTTATCATCGGGGCAAAAATCGGGATCTGATCCGGGCCTCAATTAAAACGTTCATACATACATCACGATTGCTAGCCGACGGCCGCCGCCGCGATGCCTTAACAGTTTCTTAGCCAAGTATTTGAGCGTCCTTGTCTACGACATCCTTTCGACGCAAGCAAGTTCCGACACTTTGACTTTTATCATAAAAAGAATCACAACAGGGAACAGATTGTCTTGCCCACTGGAGTTTACTGATGTTTTTTCCGCAACATCTACTTCGAGGTTGATTTCATACAATTCATTATTCATTATTAAATCTTCTGCAGAATCTCCCTCCTCGCATGCAGGGCGAAAACAATGACCCGTACAACTTTCCCCTCTATTACGGTTATAAGATCAGAGTGCCGTTAAGTAAGCACCCAATTCTCGGATCCGATTTTGCTGACTTTTGATTGTTTGAAAAAAGTACGTTAAATAGTTTTCAACGGAAAAATGTAAACCCAATTTTTTTCTTTGTAAAAAAGCATGATTTTTTTTTTTATCGTAGAACGGTTTTTTTAAATAAAACAGTTTTTATTTTACATTTTTTTTATTAGAAAGAATTAATTGAAGAATGCAAACTTAAACACAAAAATTACTTACATTTAAAATTAAAATTTAAAAAAATCCATCTACATTTTTCAAAATATTGATTTAAAAAAAATTAAGAAAGTTATTAAAAATACAAAAAAAAAAAGTTTTCGAAAATATTTTAAAATAAAATTACTTAGGTTACCAACATCTTCCTGAATATCAATTTTGATTGAAATCGGATGATCAGTTTTCAAGAAAGTCGAAGACCTGTATGGGAGGTACCGTTTTTAGCCCACCATCTTGATTTTTGTTCACCAAAACATAACCTTCACCTACAATAGTACACTAACTTTTTTCATAAATTTTTTTGGAGCCGATTCCGAGAAAAATAAGCTTTTACTTAACGGTTATATGACAAGTACCGTTAATATTTGATTTAATTTGATACGATTGGCCGAACCATTTAGGCTGTAGTTCAATATACATCCGTACAGACGGACAGACAGACAGAATTTTGGCAGTAACTCAAATATGTTTCTCTATCATTGTAATGTCATGTATAATTTGCCTTAGGGACTATAATATATAAATCGGAAGTAAAAAGTGTCATAACCACAACACTAAACGGTTTTTAGTAAAAATGGAGAACACCATAACACGTCTTGTAGATAATAACAATGAATTTATGAAAAAAGTATTTGGGAAATTGTAGAACGGATTTGGATAGAATCCTCTTTTATTTTATTTTTATTTTTTTAAATGTTGGTGTGCAGTTTTTTAGAGTTGATTATTAAACATGTGATTAAAAAGTTTAAAATAATTTGTTTGATTAGTTTTAAAAATATTAATTTTGCAAAAAAAAATCAAAAATTAATTTTAATTAGAAAAAAAGTTATTTAAAATTTTGATAATCAGAATTCATTTGGCTACCTAGATTTTCTCAAATATAAAATTTGACAGAAGTCCAAAGAGCCGTAACCGAAAAAGACAAAAATGAAAAAACCGTTGTATGAAAGGTACCGTTAACAGACTTTTCCCGTAAATTAAGTTCTTTTGAATTTTTTTTTTTGAAAAATCAATATTTTTAAAACTAATTAATATAATTATTTTAAATTTTATATTCAGATGTATATTAATAAACTCTTAGAAAGTACATACTACATATTTTTCTCGAAAACGGCTCCAAGATTTTTTATGAAAAAATAATCAATGTTGTATTTTTGTTATATTTTGGTGAACCAAATATTTAGTATGTAGACAAAGGGCACCCCCCATAGGACCGTTTTGTTTTTCTTCGAATTTCTCGAAAACCGGTGATCCCATTACTATCAAAATTGATATTCAGGAAGATGTAGGTAGCCTAAGTAATTTCACATTAATTTTTTTCGAAAACTTTTTTTTTTGTATTTTTAATACTTTTAAACTTTTTTTTTTGAAAGATCAACATTTTGAAAACGGGTAGGTAAAAACATCTTACTTTTTACTTTTTTTAACAACTTAATTAACATACTGGCCTTATGCGGGCGCTCTAAATTAATTTTTAACTTAAAATAAATTGTCTTTCGGCTTAAGAATAAGTTACATTTATGTTAAAATTAAGAGGTTTTATTTTTACCCAGAAAAATTAAACTTGGTATCTGAACTTTTTCTGTCTTAGACCACTTAAAACTTATTTGAAATTAACTTAAAATTACCTAAAATAAACCTTAAAATAGAACTGCCACAGCTAGCTTTATTTTCGTGTTTTTTTTTTTTTTTTTGTGCCGCCGCTATTGCTCAACCTAATAAAAAGATACCTTACATAAATGTAGGTCGGCCATAGGCGATATTTCGTCTTTGTCGACTGAAATATCTGTTTCTAACTGATCCACCAAAATTGGCAGACCCTATCAAGTTCTTCCTTCCGATCCCGGTCGGGCACAGCCCCGCAGGCGCTCTGCTTCGTTCCCAGCGACTATGTCTCAGTCGTAATCGAGCCGCCTATCAACTGTTCTGCGGCCGACGTGGTAAATCACCGGAATCGCCGATCTATCCTGAATCAGCCCTCGACTATCAAGGTATAGGAAAGCCTCAGGCGGGATAAAACCACTTGAACGAGTACTTTCAAAATATTCATCTTGGGGGTAGTAAGCCCCGAAGATTTGTCAATTAGCTGAGGTCATCGCTCTTGCAATGTTACCGCGAATGAGCTTAATTAAAAAGTTATATATCCTATTTGTATTGGCCCCGTTTATAGAACCTCGTTGGAATAATATTGTTGGTACTCCGACTCTGGTATTCTATAAAGTCCGAGACAGGTGCGAAGACACTGTCTCTCGAACACCCGAATCTTTTCCATTAGAGATGGTGCAACGTTGAACCACACAGGGCATCCATAGGCAATCATCGGCCTTATGAGGGCCATGTAGCAAATCACCTTCACCCTGCTATCAAGTCGGCTGCTATAAAACAACCATCTCCCCTAGCCTTGGCCAGAGCAGCCTCTACATCTACATGTCGATTGAAATATAGATACTAATCCAGCCAGATGCCAAGGGTTTTACTACATCTTTACTCGCCAGTGGATGTCCATGTGGCCCTGCGATCACTAGCTTGCGCCAGTTCTTTCTCGTATCCCTAGATGCCCCAGCCAAAGGGGTTCTATACAGGATAGTTTCAGCTTCTAATCATTATCTATTGTTGAATTTTATCAAAATCGCGTTGCAAGAGAATTCTGATGACTTCAACTTTTGGACCTGAGATCGCTGGCTGGTGTAAATACTAAAAAGAATCGGCGAGTTAACCGCTCCCTGTTGCAGATCATTTTTTAATATCAAACGTTGTGGTAGATGTTACATTGCCACTCTTGACAACAAACTTTCTGCCATTAAGCATGTCGTAAAGCATATATAGCAGTGGTTTACTTATGCCCATCTCATTAACTTCAGATAAAGACCCTCTAACTATACGGTGTCGAAACCCTTCTCCAAATCAACCAGACAGGCACCCGTGCATTGATTTTTACCATTGTTCCATTGGACAGCAGATACTAGCTTAGACGCGTCATGAATTGTGTCATGTCCCGCCTTAAAGCCGAACTGGGTGTCTGGAATTATATTTTTGTCCTCGGCCCACTTGAACAGAGCTCTGTTGAGAACGCCACCTAAGGCGAGGTCTTCCTTGACTGCGTCTACCCTCTGGGATGGAATCGAAGATCCTGCGAGCAGGAGCATTGTTGTCCATTCGCTCTACATGACCTAGCCATCTTAAACGTGATATGCGTATTTTGTTGACCAGGTCAATGTCGCTGTACAGCTCGTATAGATCTTGGTTGAACCTTCTCCTCCAAAGCCCCTTAACGCAGATAGGGCCAAAAATTCTCCAAAGAATCTTACGCTCGAAACGACTAAGGATATCTTCATCCGCTTTAGATAGAGTCCATGCCTCGGCGCCATAGAGCAGGACAGGGATGATTAGGGTCTTATACAGAGTCTCCTTTGTCTTTCGAGAGAGGGCTTTGGTACTCAATTGCCTTCCTAGCCCATAGAAACAGCGATTGGCAAGAGTAATTCTTATTTTATTTTTTTATTTTTTTTTATTTTTTTTTATTTTTTCATCAATTAGAGAGCCATAATCTCTTACGGACTTATTAAATAGGAATATGTACATTTATGTAGGTGGGTATGAATATTATACAATAAATACACTTAAATTTATACGCAACTGTTCAATAAGAAAATAAATAAATAAATGCGTACGAGATAGTTGCAGCAACTGTGCATCACCAGTTTGATGCCTTTCAGTGCCTACCCTATTCATACAGCACCCAACCAACTCACTGGATAATATGGTTTATTCAGCGCATTGTTGAACAGTGTTGTGTATATGTCTATTGCTTCCTCAGGAAGGTGTCGTAGTACAATATTGGGTATATCATCGACTCCTGCTGACTTCTTTTTCTTAAATGATGCAAAGATCATTTGTAGTTCGACCTTCGAGATGAACGGCTCGAATTCTGTCTTGCTTTATGAGCGAGTTAACATTTTTGATTGAAGTCTTCAGTGTCTACTGCACCATTGCCGCCCGCACTGTGCTGTAAGTATACTAGACTTTGTTCTATCTGGGATTGTTTTAAAAATAAAGTTAATAAATACAAGAAAAACTATATTTCCAATGACATTATATTTAACATATATTAACACTAATTGATGCATGTACAGTACATATTTACGTTGTTCGAAATATTTCCTAAAACTCATTTTGAATAAAGTGATGGACATTCTTAAATTCTCCAATGTTGATATTGCTGCTGCATTGCTATTAATAAACTCTTAACTCCCATTCATCATTCCTGCCAAGTGGTCCATATTTTATAGATGTAGAAGGCAGGATACTCTCTGTTTAAAAAGCGGAAGTTCATTTGGTCAGCTTAATACAGAACAAATAATGTGGTCGACGAGGCTATCCATATGCAGCACTTGAGTAATGCAACCACAAAACACCCCCCTTTCATGTTTCATGCTCACAAACTATTTTCAATGTGCATAACTTAACAACAAATTCCTTCCATCTTGAACTCAATGGCTCCTCGCATGTTTGTGTTCATTTATTTTTAATTTTTTAATTTAACTTTTAAATGCTAACCTAACCATCCTGCTGTCTAAATGCTTCTCAACAATACCCCCTACCACCCGCTGGCTATACTGTCAGTTCTTCACCGTTTTGAATTCCTTTAAAAAAAATAAAGAAGTTTTCTTCATTGTAATGCCACATAATCTTGCATTTATATGTAGTATACAAGGCAACAGACAGTTTTCAATTTTACATTTTCCTTACATTTCCCACATAACAAACACCACAGTAAGTTGCACCATCGAAAGCTGTGCTGCAGGGAGCCAGAAAAAAATGAAAACAGGACGATATTCCCATCATGATTTTGCACTTAGAAAATACTCCATCAACTACTACTGCAATCTTTTAGTTTATTGTGTGTGCATTTTTGGAAAAGACTTTCTTATTATTCTTCCTGCAAGTTAATACCAAAAATAGGCAAAAGGAAAAACCAAACAGGAAAATGGTAAAAGAATTTAATTAATAATGAGAAAAACTTACGTACGTAACGTATATATCCAGGACGAAAGAATTATGTGAAAAGTTTTATCGGAGAAATAAGACTTGGCATACTGTGATGTTCACGATGTGTTGGTAAGGGGTTTGCAAGTTGTAGGGGGTTAGCAAAAAAAATTAAAATTAATGTGATAGGAAAACTTTAACTGACACGCACCAAACGAAACGAAAAGGACACGACAACAAGAATGTCACTGATAAATTCATAAAACATTGAAAGAGATAAACCATGGCATTCCATTTCCCACAAGAATTCAGTTTTCAGAATAAAAAGTCATTAAAGATAGTTAAGGACACTTCTCTCGGTCCTTAATAATGTCAAATAGATAGAGGCGAAGGCATTAATGTCGGAGACAACTGCCTCAATAAATCGTGCATCAGCCATTATTTTTCTATCGGAAGCTTTGAAATAGTTAAAAAAGGGTTGCTTAGACATAGTGGAAAATTTATTGACGGTGTTCAGAACTTACTTATCTTTCCCATTAATATAATTTTAGAAATTGTATGTGCTGTAAAATTGTTTAGGGAGGGGATGTAGTTAGAAAGCTATGATCAGAGGCAATGAACTCTATAGAAAAGCTTACATAAGTTCTTCCAAACGACAGACATTTTTGGACTTTCTGAATAAGATATATAAAACATACCATTAAATTATATCCTTCATAAATTAGTATAATTAAAATCGAAAACAATATCAAACCAAACTCCATCAACACGCTCATGTTCTTATTTTTTCCAATTATTGCTTACAGCAAAATCTGACAATGACATGGTCTCCATATAGTATATATACATTTTGAGGATGCATTCCTTGACAAAATGTTCTCTCAAGGGTACATAGCATTCGCACATAAATTTGTAATTATAAACGAATAACGCAGAAAAGCTTGAGGCAAACATTCCATATGCAACGGATTGCTAATGCTAACCCAAAGCTAAAGCATTAGCTGCATCGCTAAGGACGAAAACACTGTTGGGTAATTGAAACCAAAACACACACACACACATATTATCTTATATCTCTTACAGAATGGATATACCGAAATTACGTAATCATCTTGTTTAAAATTTAAGGATTTCACACACATGTTTGTACGTATATTAGTTTCTAGAAGTATTTGGGTATAGAATATCGAAGGATCAAGTGGAGACAATTTACAATAAAGATGATGAGGAATGTTCAAATGGAATGTCAAATTCCATTAGATCTGCATAAAGACCTTGGCTTCCCTTTTCGAAAATTATGTTATTTTCTGTTTGAGTTAAAATATTGAAGCAAGAAGAAATATTTCTAGAATGCTGTACAATACAGTACAACTTGACAATAGATTCTTTGACTTCCTGTAACATATATTTCCACGCGAAGACAAACTTATATTGATTTAGAACATGGAACATTTAAAGGAAACGTTTAAAAAGAAGCTTTTCAGGCTCAAATTAAATAAATTGTACGACTGGATCGCATGGACTTGCTCTTATGTTTTTTTTTTTTTTTTTATAATTAACGCGCGCACAAGGGACTTTTTATTTCCCTTTTAATGTAACGCACTGCGCGGGCATTAGGAAGATAGGAGGTGTCGATTAACATTGATTTTGAATGTTTGCAAATTGAAATGGCAAGGGAAAATTTCGCCGGGTAAACCATTCCAAAGTCGTGTTGTACGGCTAAAAAAAGAATCCCTATATTTCACGGTACGTCCGAAATTGGGCTCAAGGGTGAACTGATGGGCATTCCTAGCAAGACGAGTATTACGGACGAAACTTTTAAGGGGAGGAATGCAGCTGACTACCTCGAGTGAACATTTTTTATAAAAGAAACGATAAAATAAGGAAAGACATGAAACATTGCGTCGGTGTTCGAGAGGGGCAATTGTTTCAGCGGCAGTTCTATTTCCTATCAATCTTAACGCTCGGTTTGTATTCTATCAAGCAGGTGAAGCGATGTTTGTGAAGCACCTGCCCACAGGTGGGAGTTATACTCGAGTTTAGGGCGTATAAACGCTTTATAAATTGTAGCCAGATCAGATGGGGAAAATACTTCTTACACCGATACAGAAAACCTAAGCACTTAGCAGCATACTTAGCGATTTCAAATATATGGTCGTTCCAACGGAGGTCGTCGTTGACACACATACCGAGTACTGAGAGCTTTTCGGTTTCTTCGATGTAAATGCCATTCATGGACAATGGCGTTAGGGGTATGTTAAGCTTTAACGACAGAAGACAGCATTGAGTTTTCGAAGCATTAAACTCCACAAGATTCCTATTACCCCATTTGACAATGCTGTATAAATCGGAGTTTAATCTTTAATGAGCTTGACATATGGTACCGTTGTAACTGTACGTCCGAAGGCGAAGGACGTGAATTATCGAACGAATATGAAAAGCTGAGGGTAGAGTCGTCAGCAAAACAGTTAAGTGGATTAGAAGTAACAGACAGAAGATCATTTATAAAAATGAGGAAAAGAGTCGGAGACAGAACAGAGCCCTGGGGCACACCAGCATTTATTTTATGGGAGTCAGACTTGAATCCGTCCAATACAACTTGTATTGAACGGTCCAGAAGATAGCTTCTAATCCAACGAACAAGAATATTATCGATCCCAAAAGCACGCATTTTCGATACGAGAGCTTCATGCCAAACTCTATCAAATGCCTTGGAAATATCAAGAGCAATAATCTTACTTTCACCAAAGCGATGTAAAGATTTGTTCCACTGTTCGGTGAGATATGCCATCAGTTCACCAGTGGAACGGTTGCTGCGGAAGCCAAACTGACGGTCATGGAGAAGCTTTCGATCTTCGAGATATTCCTTAAGCTGACGGTTAATCAGTGTTTCCATGACCTTAGAAAGAAGGGATGTCAGTGCTATGGGTCGGTAGGAGGAGGGGGAAGATGGGTCACCTTTCTTAGGGACAGGCTGGACAAGTGCTGTTTTCCATCTTCTAGGAAAGATTCCAGAAGAGTAGGAGCGATGGAAAAGCTTACGCAGTGGCTTTGCCAGTGTGGAAGAACACCTCTTCGGAAGAATCGGGGGTATACCATCCGGGAGAGCGGATTTGTGTATATCGAGATCTTTGAAAACTCTTGCTACTGTACGAGTGCGGAAAAAAATGTGTCCCATGGAGAAATTTACATTCTCAAGTACAGGAGGGGCTACGTTGCTATGCGGCAGCGTGGAGCTGGCAGCAAAATGGGCGGCGAGCAAGTTTGCCTTCTCTGAAGAGTAAACAATTGGTTTGTTATTGTCGTTGAGCGTTGGAACCGAAGATGTTGAGGAGTTTTTAATATTTTTTACAAATGACCAAAAATTTTTACTGCCTGGACACTGCAGAATTTTTTGCCGTAATTTTTGGTCATGCAAAAATTTGATTCTTTCAATAACGGAGTTGCATGAGTTTCTTGCTTGTTGTGCTTTTTCCGATTTTCCTCTGTAGGGTTGGCTTTGTAAGAACGGAAACTTACTTCTTTGAGCCTGATAGCTTCTTTACACTCAGAATTAAACCAAGACTTTTCTTTAGGTGTGATGCTTTTTACTCTGTTAGGAATAAAAGAACGCATCCCTAGAAGAATCACATTTGTGATCATTTCAGCACTGGCATCAATGTCACTATCGAGGAAGCATAGTGACCAGTTAAAGTTTCGGAAAATGATTCAGGTCGTCCCAGTTGGCTTTCTCGTATTGCCAAACGTTCCTGGTGGGAAGTTTTTCTTTAACTGGATGGGTAGAGGATGTGAAATTAGCTGAAATGATACAATGGTCTGTAGTGCCAAATGGAGAAGTTACACTAATGGTATATTTATCAGGGTGAGAAGTAAGAAACAAGTCAAGAGTATAGGCGGCTTGCCCAGCAACATCCGGTATACGCGTTGGCACATCGATCAGTTGGGTAAGGTGATGTAACCCTGCAAAGAGCTCGACATACCTTCCTTCGGGTGTTGTCTGACCAGAATAGCGGAGCCAATAGGAATTATGTACATTGAAATCGCCTGCAATAACGATTTCAGTGCGAGGGCAAAGGGGAAACAATTTTCGAGATGGAATCAGACAGCGCATCAAACTCGTTACACGTCGAATTACTGTCGAGATTTGGACTCCTGTAAATAAAACAATAATGAATGACATGCTTGCGGACAGCGAATTTGAGCCACAAGAAGTTAAAGTCCGTGTTGGAACATTGCCCATATTGGGGAAGGCTCTGGCAAGCAATATCATTCCTAACATAGACCACGAGACCATGATGGGAAAAGAGTAATGGTACCAAGCTATACCCATGTAGAGCCAACTCTGATAAATCAGTATTTACTCCAACCTGGGTTTCACTTAATGCCAAAACAGTTGGCCTGTATTGAACAGTGTAGACGTACAGGTGAAAGAAATTCTTTCTTATACCACGAACATTGGAATACACGACACAAAAATCACTTACCATTTCAAAATACTTACACACAAAACACAATTCTGACTAAGTCGAACCATGCAGTAAAAATCCAAATTAATCTCTGTAATAAACAAACTGTGTTAGGTATTATGCCCATAAGACAGCTTGCATACAAAAAATCAATTTAAATATTCAGCACAATAGGACAAACTCAGATGCCCTTATCCATTTACCGCAAGCAAACTATACTTACAGTAGATAAGAAACAGGCAGTTAAGATAAGCACAAAGGGTTGGGACAGATAAGAGGATAATTTGACTTGTTATGCTAGTGTGTATTATTTTTTTTTTTTCTTCCACAGCGCGAATGGGCATCTTATCGTCTTCCAACGACGCGAGTGGATTGTGCGGTCACAGCTTTGAATAAAATTTGAAATATATTAAAGGAACTTCTAAGTTTTTAAAGGATTTTTCTGACTTTTGATTTTTTGAGAAAAGTACGTAAGATAGTTTTAGGCGGACAAATTTAAATGCCATTTTATTTATTTAGAAAATGTGAAAAAAGTGTTTTTATTTAACAACTTTTTTTAAAAACTAAAAACAAATAATTTAAGAATGCAAATTTAAACAAAAAATTATCTACATTTAAAAACGAAATTAAAAAAATCCATCTACCTGTTTTCAAAATATTGATTAAAAAAAAAAATAAGAAAATTATTAGAAATATAAAAAAATTTCGAAAATATTTTTAAATAAAATTACTTAGGCTACCAACATCTTAGATTGAAATCGGATGACCAGTTTTCAAGATAGTCGAAGAAAAAAAAACGGTACCGTTTTTAGCCCACCATCTTGATTTTTTTTCACAAAAACATAACCTACACCTACAATAGGACACTGACTTTTTTCATAAAATATTTTGGAGCCGTTTCCGAGAAAAATAAGCTTTTACTTAACGGTTATATGACAGGTAGATACAGGAATTTGAGCTAAAAAAAAAATTAAAAACTCCTCTGTAGAATGTCTAAATAACCGTTTCAAATTTGAAGACGATTGGCCAAACCGCTTGGGCTGTAGTTCAATATTCGTCCGTACAGACGGACAGATAGACAAGCAGACAGAATTTTCACAGTAACTCAAATATATTTCTCTATCATCGTAATGTCATGTCTGATTGTTAGAAATTTTTTTTTACGAATGCATAACTTGCCTTATAGTCCCTATAAATCGCATGTAAATAGAGGACAAAAAAAGAATTTTATAAAAACAGTTCTGAATTGAAAGAGAGAAAATGTTCATGAAACCAAAGGGTGAGGTAATTACTTAAGAATTAACTTATATTTTGTACAAAATATCAGATTATCAGTACCCAATAGCCCACAGAACGTGAGTTCCAATTGTGATTTTATTTTTTTTGTACTGCCATGCGCACCTCCACCCAAATGCCGTATCCATGGGATTCATCCAATCCATGAATATTCAAATTCACAGTTTTCGCAATCAATATGAAAATTGCATGTGCACAAAACACAACACCAAAAACCTCCTTGATTTTTTTTAATTCACGTAAATCCCTTATCATTTATGTACAAAAACAAAATATATAGATTCTCCTCTTCGGTGTTGTAAAACGTTTATGTTCATTTATCTGGCAATTTTTCATAGAATTGCGCTGCAATGAAATGGAAAACCCATTTATTTTTTTCGCAATTTTATAAATCTTTAATTCAAAAAAATATATATATATATATAATGTATATTACGAACACGCAGCTCAAACCCGAAAACATACATTTCTCTGTTTACAAATTGAATCCCAATTCACATCCAGTGATTATTGGACTGTGCGTACTGCTTGACATTTTTCATTTATTTTTTGGCCAAAATTGCTCAAGTACTGTGCAATATTGTCAAGTAATAGCACAGCAGCTCCAAATTCCAAATACAATGGTTGTACTTGAAAAAAAAATAAATTATTCCAGTCATGTTTTCAATTATTTTTTGGGTTTCTTATTTGTGCGTACGTATTTGTGAAGATACAAAATAAAAAAGATATTCCTGTTCCTGTATTTACCAAATGCTGACATCGATTATTTAAATTTATGGCGTTTTCGTCCCTTTGACTGAATAAAAACAATGGTATTGGCCATTAGGCCTTCTCCGTCTTGTTTTTTACAGCGTGATGTTGCGAGGAATATGCAAAAGGCACTCTTATTAGGAGTGTATCTATAGGATGAAATTCTTTCTCATTTGAAATTCATAAATACGATCTTTTAATTGGACATTGTAGGCTTGAGATGACAGCTCTTTGGTATTTTTATAAAATTGGATTTGCAGAAGACTCGGAGAGTTATTGGAACTTGGGGAGGAGGTGATGCTTTTGTGTGACCTTTGATTTGAAGTCAATGTCATTTTTGATATACATATGTAAATGAGATGTGTGTTCCAATAGAATGAAGATTGTTTTTTAGGCATTTCTAATTAAAAAAAAAGTTGAAGATTGGTTTAAGTTCAATGACCGCATAGGTGGAGTTGCTACTTTTAGAAGAAGGTGAAGGTATAGTTGATTTGAAGTGTTTTCTTTTTTGTGAATGAAGTGGCTCTTGGTCGATAGTTAGCAAATGTCATTTTCTTTAATGAAGAGGATTTGGGGATGTGCAGAGGCAGAGACTTTCTTATGTATCAAATATCTAGTTTTGATTGGAGATATTAAATTTTCTTGTTTGGTTTTTTGTCTGGATAAGGTTTCATTTGAAGCTGCATGTAGAGGCTAAGAGATATCAGTATCAGCTTTGCTCAATTAATGTACCGCTCTATTTTGTTCTAAGTCTGTTGACTGGTTTAGAACGAGCTAGAGCTTCGGTACTCCTGTGGCGGATCGGTAGCATTCGTTTATAGCTATATCGATGTTCTCCAAGTATTTCTCCAAAAACACATAAATTGGATAAGTTGGTACTGGAGGTTTCATAAATTTCACGTCTTCCCATTTGGAAATTGTTTCAGAAGCTACAATATGTAGTGTAAATATTGTTTACATGTACACGAACAAAATTTAGACTATGTTTTGGCGTTTTTACTTCCTATTCACTATACGGTGAGGTTCTGAGATTTGCCAGAAGAACGATTGCTGCGAAAAGACATACTGCCCGTCATGAAGAAGCTTTCGGGCTTCGAGATTTTTCTTACTCTGATGGTTTTTATTACGGTAAGAAATATGGGTTGGTAGGAGTTGAGGTCACTTTTCTTAAGGAAAAGCTGAACGCTGAAAATATTTCAAAAGAGTGGGAGCGATGAAAAAGCTTGCGAATTGGCTTTGTTCTGGATGGGTAAATGAGACCGCTATATTGATAGAAGCAACTGTTTGCCTTTTATACCAGGAATATGACAGCAATAACCTTACCACAAACGCTGAAATGTTGTCACAGCAGCCTTGGAAAAATCAAGAAGCATCAGAAAACAATAACAATAACAACAATAATCATTCAAAGCTTCTCTGATATTTTCAACATCGTTAGTGATGGCATATAAAGCCATATTTTTTGCTTAATTCCGATGGATTGGGTGACAAAATATGTTTGGTTGCAAGATGAATATTGAACAGCTTTTTTCATTATCCTTTTAAAGATTTTAGACAAAAGAAGAAGAAGGCCAACATCTTTAGCGTTGAGTTGAGACATTTTGAGAAAAGAATCACTTTATTTATTATGTATTAGAACCATGCAAAAAGAAACCATTTGGAATATATATATATATTTAAATTTTTTGGTATCGAAATAAATGCCTTCTTTAAATACACAAAATCAACCCAAAGTTAAACTTAAACACCTACACGCAATCTTATCGAAAACAACCTGTTTAGTAATTTTCCATTTTAAAATAAAATGCTCTTCACTTAAATTCAACAACTTTTCCCACTCCAGTGAATATTACACCATGACCACTAAAAATGAGCTTAAGCCGTTAATGATTCTAGAAGGATTTCTCAAGCCCAACATTAAAAGGGTTTCCCATTGTTCTTACCTTAGGTATTCATAAATTTTGCTAGCAAGGCAAAACAAATTACTTAAGTTATAATTTGGGTTTGGGATATACAAAAAATGGGAAATCCTTTCATTTTTACTTAATAATTACATTCGCATGGGAAAACCCTTTTTATTAATTAAAGTGACCAGTACTAAAGCCACTTTCGGGCGAAACAAAAGTGAACCCCACTTTTTGTCGGAGGTTAGAAACGTATTGTATTATAATTAAATTAAGGGTTAGCATAAAGCGTGAATAAATTCTGTTAATATTTTTTTTTTCATTTTTACCTTTTGTTGCTCCTTAATTTAAAAGGAGTTTTTTTGTGTGTCTTTTAGAAATACTTTTGTTTTGTTGGCTTGTTTAATTTAGCTGAAGGGTTGTTGGCCATTTATATATTTTACTTCTGTGACAAGCTCATTCGTTTGGTAAATGGTTTTTAACTTTTGCCTTAATCGTTTGCTTTATGAACTATTAAACAATGAGTTGGTGTTCTTGACACATTTATACAGAATGGGAATTCAGTGATCCAATTGTAATTGGGATTCAAAAGACTTATATATCCCTTTAAGAAGACTCGCAACCAGTTTATCTCTGGTCCAAAGGATTCTGATTTATATCGTTATTCACATGGTCGTCTGTATGGTTCTGTTTAAAAATGGATTTTTCTTATAATACCACATAATCTTGTTCCAACAAAACCAGGAATTTAAATTATATTCTTTCCTCTGAATGACTGATCCATCAAAGTGACAGTTTAATCCTCGTTGAAATACTTCCAACGAATTTGTCGGATTAGGCGGAAAAAACATCATCCAGTTGAATGGTTTTAAGGATAAATCTAGGGGAAAACCTTGTTTCATATTAAAATTCAAATTAGGTTTGTAAGTTTGTTTTTTTTACATTTTTTTCAAATTTAAAGGAATTTAAGGATCTTAAGCCAAAACATAATTTTGTTCATTTCAACAAAAGATACAATTTTTAAAAGTTTTAAGAAAACTAAAAGGAAAAAGTTCTCAGTCAAGTGAAAAAAAACAACAAGCTTTTTCATTGCTTAGATATCAATAAGCACCATAAGGGTGAGTAATCTGAAAGGCTTTGAGAATACAGAGATAAAATATCTATTTACTTTGCATCTGATTGTTAAGTGAATAAAAAAAGACAAGAATAAATTAAATCTATTTTTAACAAGCGTTATACTAACATCATTTAAAAACAAAAATGCTTCCGGCTTATCTCACTGGGATAGTTTCGTTATTATAGATAGGGATACTTGTGTTATGTTGGCCCTCAGAAAGTCCAGACATCCATGCCTTGCGAAGAAGCGACGCCGACGGTTGCAATTTAGTCAATTTTGTTGACAGTTAATTGATCAGGAGATCTCCGTATCCCTCTTTCTCTCCTTTCGTGATCTATCAACTGTGAAGCAGATTGATTGGTATACGATTGACGCAAGGCACTGATGTCCGAACTTTTCGAGCGCGAAGTGCGAACATTCATAAAGGTAAAAGAAACTTTCAAAGCTTGCAGGGCTCAAACTGAAGCTTGCAAAGTCAGTCGATGCTGAGAATATGTAAAAATAAATTCTGCTGACTATATAACGGCGATGACAGAACGTAGTCCGCTATCAAGCAGAATAAACTGAATAAAACCCGTCAGCCATCAAATTTTCCGAGTGATTTTTAGTCCCAAGTGAATAAACGGGGAGTGGAGAGAAGAGGAGATTAGTTCAGCCCGGAAGAAAGGCGCAGTAAAGGAAAACCGAGACATAGGAGGCGCACCCAAGTGAAAAATCACCATAACCAACTTCACGCGCAAAACTGGAGGCAACTAGCTAAGAAACGAGTGGCTGGAGAAGGTTGTTGTTTAAGGTTATTGTCCACTCCGGACTATAGCGCCACCTTAGGTAAGCCAAGGGTAGGTGTTATAACCATATATGTATATGAGAAATAAACGGTTAAAAGAGGGGTTATAAAAAAAACCGAAGAAAATTGCGAATTTAATTATGGCACAGGGCTTGTCATGTTTAATTTGTATTTAATGTTTTATTATCTATTGGTTCATACACGCACTTTCATTGCAATCACTTGTAATCATGCAAATAATTTAATGTAATATTTTATTTTTTATTATTTATTATAAGCAATTTTACTGGTTTCATAAGAAAATTCTAAATTTAATTTTTTTTATTACATATTGCAATATTAAATTAAATGATTAATAAAAAATGTATTTCTATTTTTCTTTCAGGTAAGTTTGGTCACTTTATGATGAAAAATATATAACTTTTGGTAAGAAATATTAGAAAAAATAAAAATGTCTTTGTTTTAAATTTAAGAAAATATTTTTTAAGTTCTAAGGATGTCATTTATTAAATCAAATTTCAATATAAATTATTTAGTTAAATTATTTAGCTATTTTTTCAAACTCAATATGCACCATAAAATATATTGCAATTGCATAATATACATCTTGTATCCTTAAAGCCATCGATAGATATTATACAACTCTTTTCTTTTTCCTTTTCCCAAAAGCATCACGTTTATGTTACGCAAAAACACTATGAACAAAAATCAGTTGAATACCAGACGCCGAACGAATTGGTTGTGTTTTTTTTCGCTGTCCCCAAAAATAGTTTTTGCCGCTGACTGCACATTAATTTTAAACCGTTAGCAGCACATAGTCTGAAAAAAATTCGCCGTTTTTTGGCGAAACAACATATAAGTCCGCAACATTATCTAAAGGGTATTTTTTTAGACTTGTGGTCTTAAAGAAGAAATAACACGCATATACACGCGCACACCAAACAGTGTCTTTTTGAGGATGTAACGGTGTATCAACAATAGCTTGTAGATTATGGTCACTCCAAATAAGAAAATTTTCATCGCTGAACAACATTTTCTTGTGAAAATCGGGATCGTTGGCCCATTCACCGAACGTGCGACGCGCTTGAAGGTCGTTCGGCTTTAATTCTTGCACGAGTTGGATTTTGTAAGAACGAAAACCAAGATCCTTCTGTGCTGACAGTGTGGTGAATGCCTAAGATGCAAGGTCTTTTCTGCGGGAATTGTGTGCCGACAGTACGGTTGTTGTTTTCATAATTTTAGCCAATTGATCGAGGGTATCTTCACTCAAAGGGGACATGATGTTTTCACAAATTCATCGAGAGGCAGCCTATCTACAATATTGAGATGAATTTGTTCTCAATGTTTTCTCTAGAGAGGCTCGCCTGTTTTTCACCTACCGTACATTTTTTGAGAAGTTTTGTTACGTTGCTGTATCGAATGTCTTTCAATTAACAGCTATTATTATTAACTATGATTCTAAAAAAAAAACTAAATCTCCGTGTCGGATGTATAGAAATTATTTACTGATGATTCGGCTAGCATTGAGCACTAACTAAGACTCGGGTGTCTGAGTTACAATATTTGCCACAATATGGGTGGACTCTCCGATATTTTAGGTTTTTTTCATTGTTCTTTGCAACAAATTAACCTTCATCATGGTCACAAATAAATTATGATAGAAAAAGGTGTACGAAAAAGTACAAAAATTTCTTTAAAAATAAAATTCAAATTTTAAATACAATAGACGAAATAATAAAAACTACTATTTTGAAATAGTCCACTATTTCGAGCGGTAGTTTTTAAAATGTTTATCTACAGTTAATTTGATGCTTAAATAAAATTCGTGTGTTTATTTTAGATTTTTTTTTTTATTAATTCAACAGTTTAAATTAAAAAAAGAACAGTTTTTATTTTAAAACTGTTAAATAACAAATCAATTAATTTTGTTCTATCTTTTGTGTTTAACACACAAAGATATTTTTTTCAGGAACAGGCAAAAGGTTGGTGGTTGACTATATTGGATAGCTCACTGTACACTACTATATTCTATAATGAACTTTTACTATTCTTTACTATTAATATTAAATAAACTTGACCTTTTTGAAAAAATATGTTTATGTATCCAGGATTTTTAAGAAAATCAAGCTCTATAAAAATGGACGCGAAGATCTGTTTTATTTTCATTCTCAAGCAACTTGTCAGTAGATATGTACTTTGAAGTCCAAGTAAAGAAGAAAAATATCTAAGTTTATTTATTTCCATTTTTAAAATAATTTAATTCAATTAAATTCACCAAACAATATAAGAAAATAAGTAGGCACTTCCATAAAACAGACTTAAGTGTCTTTTGTTGGCACAAGCTGTTACCAAAGGACTCTTTAGTTTTTTAATAACACAAACCATATCCTTGTTTTGTTTATTTCGCAAAGAGGCATTTCTTAAATTGAAGAAAAAAAATAAATAGAATACTCTATTGGTTTCGGATTTTCCATTACACGCCATTTTAGCGATAAACATTTTCAAAAATGGCAACCAGCCCATTTCCACGATGTTGTTCGATTTTTTTTCTTTTTGTATTCAATAAAATACAAAAGCCCTGTAAATCATTTTCATCATCGTTTTCCGGCTCAATATTTTTTCTTTTATATATTTTCTTTTTTGCATTGAATTTCATGCTTGAAAAGCAGAATTCCTCTCTTTGTTGTCACGTAGGTTGGCATTGGCATGGCTTAAAGGAATCTTCAAGGAATATAGGAAGTTTCGAGGAATCTCTGACAATTTATCGATAGCGCATCATATTTTTTGAGTGTTTTTGTTTTGATGTTGGCCTGGCCAAGGGGGGGGGGGGGAACTGCGCTTGATGTGAAACAATTTTTTTAACGCCCTAATGGCTTTTTTTGGCTCCCAAGTAGGCCTCGCACGTGCTAAGCAAAATCAAATCATCCGAAGGATCAAATAGAATTAGATTTTTCAATAGCGACTTTCTCTTAACGTGAAGACTGATGACGATGAGAGGACGAGGATACGTTTTGCATTTCACGCTCCTTGAATTGTTACTCCTTGATTCAGTGATGATGCTTAAGTATGGCATTTGTCTATGAGTTAAGGTGAATTTCACAAATAATTTTTTTTGCTTTAGTTTTTGTATCAGAAAAATTTCAAAATAAATTTATTTTACAACAAGAAATGGAAATACAGAGAAACATTCCAGGAACACATTTTGACGAGGACTTAATGTATCCACCCTAAGTAACAATGCAATTTCGATTAATTTAAAAACTCTGCTTTTTGCATTCCTGGTGAAATTCACCTAATTTATTTTCATCGATAGTGACTGTCGCGGTTGTTGGAAAATTTTATGTTGCCAATGTGCTTAGTGATTGATATGAGTGTATTTCATTTTTTCCTTACTAGGTGGCAGGATAATGCTCTTTGGCGTACCTTTTCACGAAAAAAAAGGGAAAAAATTTGGGGTTGTGTCGGGCGATATTATATATTTCGGTGCTCCTTACTATTGCTCCTGTTAACGCCATTGAGGTGATTCAATTGCGTTTACATGAAAGAGCACTTGGGGATCCTATTCCAACCACCTTCCCCGGCATCATCTCTTCAACCCCTTAATCTATCATCATTCTGTGGAAAAAAAATATTTGTTGATTTTTATGAGAGAAGTTGATGCACGAATTGTTTCTTTGTGCCAGCCAGGATTTCTGGAAGGAGATCACTTAATAATAAGTGGTTGGGTGCTGGTGATGTGGAACAGAATGAGGCTGTAAGTAAGGAATTTATGCGTCGTAATGTTATTTTCGTAACTCCAATGTGTGTCGCTAAATTGAGTTGAATTCCTAGATTCAATAAGAAACTCACTCGTGAGTACGAATATTATTTTTGTCGTGTCGTTGGTGTTTAAATGGGATTTTATTTTGAATTTCGCAGTTAAGTTCGAAATATAGAAAGAATTAAGTGTGATTTGAAATTGTCCATCATCAACGCTAAAAAGAGATTTGTTCGAGTAATAAAGTATAATTCAAAAAGAATTTTGACTTAAATAGCTTTGTAGAGGGCGGTGTTCTTTTTATTACTTTTCAATTATGGTTTATATGCTCGCAACCATTTTTTTCTGTAAGATATTAATATATTGATGAAAAATTTCTGAATAGAGAATGTTCAATTATGATATGGAATTTCATGGTCCATAAAATCATAAATCATTTATTATGGCCGAAATAAGAAAGCCTGCGCGGCAATTTACTCAAGTATGTTATTGGGATGTATTCGTTTATTTGATAAATTAAATGAAGTTAATGGCGAAAGCTACCTACATTTAATATGATGTTTAGAAGTAAATGAAACTTTATGTTTGTCTAAAATATGGTCCTTGAAGATTATAAACAAATCAATTATAATTTTGAAAGATTTATGAACTGTATGCGTGCCTTTAGCTGGCCAAAAAAGCGATGAGAACTTGAATTAATTTCCATCAGAGCCATGGACAAAATCGCCTTCAAAAGTGTTTTAATTTTAAAAGAAGGCTTAGGGTCGGAGTATTGTATATATGAGTATATTCCTAATAAGTTGGTTGGAGCCATTATTTGGAAGTAAGGTGGGCAGTTTAGTGTTAAAGTAAATGGAAAGCATTGTGTAGTGCAGTCAACGGAAGCAGAAGAAAGTCGGTAATGAAAAGGATATCAGCAACCACTCTTCGTTCTTCTAGAGTTTCCAAATTAATAAATTAGATACATGGATGACCACGAAAAGCGAAACAAAAAAAATTTTTGGATGCTTTCGATTCTGGACCATCGTTTTATAAAGCCGAGAATTGAATTGGCTTTCTGGATTATTTCGTCAATGTGTGTAATGATATTAAATTCACGATCACATAAAACAATATGATATCAAGAATACAAAAAGAAAGTTTTCGAAAATATTTTAAAATGATATTACTTAGGCTACCTACTACCATCTTCCTAAATATCAATTTTGATTGTAATCGGTTTTCGAGAAAGTAGAAGAAAACAAAAAAAAAATGGTCCTATGGGATGTAACTTTTTTAGCTCACCATCTTACATTTTTTATTCACCAAAACATATAACCCACATCTACAGTAGTACACTGATTTTTTCATAAAAATATTTGGAAACGTTTCCAAGAAAAATAGGCTTTTAATTAACGATTATATAGCAGGTCCTCTGTAGAACGTCAAAATAACCCTATATCCTAAATTTGAAGACGATTGGCCAAACCATTTAGGCTGTAGTCCAAAATACATAAGTACAGACAGACAGACAGACAAACAGACGGACAGACAGACAGAATTTGTCCAGTAACTCAAATAACTTTCTCTATATCATCGTAATGTCATGATCTCAATATTTTTAGTCCGCACGAATGTATAACTTGCATTATAGTACCTATAATCGCAAGTAAAACAAGTACTAATTTTAGGCAAGCATTTCTTATTTTATTTTTCAAAAGAACACAACCCACACCGACAACTAGCCCACTATTTTTACCTGCGATTATAGGGAATATAAAAAAATTGAGATAAGAGTCAAACATGACATTACGATCATAAAGAAGGCTAAGAAAGTTAGTAGCAAAAACTGTCTATCTGTCTGTATGTCTGTCTGTCTGTCAGTGTATATAACAAGCTGCAACCTAAACGGTTTAAGTGATTATCTTCAAATTTGCTGTGTGATTCTTTTGGCATTACCCAGAGGGGAAATTGAAATTTTATTTTTAGGCTTAAAAATAACGGTACCTGCCATATGACCGTTTAGGAAAAGCTTATTTTTCTCGAAAACGGCTCAAACGATTTTGATGAAAATTAAAAAAAAAGTATTGATATTGGCTATCAGTTGATCAGAACCATTTACGGAAAATGTCTATTAACGGTACCTTTTATATTACGTTTTTTGTTTATTTCTTAGCTTTCTCAGTAATGGCTCTTTTTAAATTTATGAAGATCAAAGTAGTTTAATTAATTCTGCACATCAACATTTTTTTTTCTAATTAAAATTAATTTTTGATTTTTTTTTGAAAAATAAATATTTTTAAAACTAATCAAAAAAAAATTTTTAAATAAAATTATAACATGTATATTAATAAACTCTAAAAAGCTGCTTACCAAAATTAAAAAAAAAATAAAAATTCAAAAAACTAAAATAAAATACAGGATTTTATCAAAATCCGTCTTACAATTTTCGAAAAACTTTTTTCGTAAATTTGTTATTATACAAGACGTGTGATGGCATACTCCATTTTTACTAGAAACTGTCCAGTGTTGTGGTTTTGACACTATTTATAAGTTCAGAACGTGTTATTTTTGTACGTAAATGTTACTTTTTTCGATCAAAGATCTTGCCTTCCAATATGATTTAGCACAAAAGAGCAAGTACGTGCGATCCAGTTGCAATTTTTTTGTTATAGTAAAATGTTGACCCATTTACCAGAAAAATAACATTTTTTGTACCTAAAATGTGTATATGAAAAAAAAATGATAATCGAACATATAAAAATTTAATTAGTCCTGTGTAAAATATCAAAGTCGACTTTTGTCTAATATTACAATAACAGAATTGTCTCATTCGTCAATTTTCACTGTTACGGCTAATATCGGGTTTTCCAATAGGAACTTGACAACTTTGAATTTATTTTTGAACGCACCCTTTCACTAATTATCGAACTGTTATTGTCAATTTATTCTGTAAACTCATTATTTTCACCATGGTAAAATATTTGAGCGAGCAACGCCTGCAAATTATAAAAAAATTTGCTACCGAAATTCGGAGTAGGTGAACGCAAATTTAGGAGTGTTGAATTGTTGAATTTCATCGCAAAATTATCTTCAGTGACGAATCTCATTTTAAGCTCAATAACCAAAATATGCGTTATTGGTCGGGTTAAGATCCACATTTTCTTCATGAATCACCACTTCATCCACAAAAAATAACTGTTTGGTGCGGTTTGCATGCCGGCGGCGTTATTGGGTAATAGTTTTCGTCGACGATAACGATCGTTACGTTACTTTGAATGGCAAGCGTTATCGCGCCATGATGACCGATTATTTTTGGCCCAAATTGGAAGATATGGACTTTGACGACATGTGGTTTCAACAGGATGGTGCCACAAGCTACACAGCAAACCTTAGAATCGATTTATTGAAGAGTAAGTTTGATGAGCGTGTTATATGAACGATAACAAAGTTTTTGAAATATCTCAAAAGGCTTGCGTTTTATTAAAAAAAAGGTCAAATCCTTATTGGAAAACCCTACTACGTAAAATTCATCACTGTGCTAAATGTTTATTAATACGATTTAACTTATTTTTCGTATTTTTTTTGTATTATCTACCATTTAAGAATAAGTAAGTTATCTGAGTCAAAACACATCAGACATCTTTGACACAAGATCATGAATTTTAACTTCCTAGTTTTCGCCTCGAAACTCATAAACCATATATGTATGAATCCTTGAGACCCGATGAACACACTCTTGTTCACAAATCCGATGTGATGTATTTGATCTCTATAAACGAACCCAGGCTGTCTAGAAAATATTAAATTTACATCTTGCTTATGCTTCCTTCTCTCAAAAAAGTGTCTCTCATGAATTTATGCAAGGTCGATATGTTTTTTGGAAATAATTTTCCCATAAATTCATCGATATTCTTTGAAAACAAATATTCTTGTTAACCTCACGTTTCCGAATATCGACCAAACAATATTTATAAATAAATAGAGTGAGTGCACACTCGTTTTTCAAGGCGCCATATGTGCCTTGTCCATGTCAAAAAGTATAGCTAAAAATATCACTGCCGTACGTAGTTTCTCATTATTATGACGTTAAGGGGTATACGACTTGGTCGCATGTATTTGTTGATGCTTGCTAAAAAAATAAGAACAAAAAATATTCTAGGCGAAGTTTTAGAAGAATTTATTCAAAACACAGGGAAATTGCAAATACTTAAAAAACAAATTTTTGACACTTGATTGTTAAATGCTTTTCAAAAAAATTGTTGTATCATCAGTCATCAACTAACTCTAAATATTTAGATTTCAAAACATTAATGCAATCAGGTTTGACAAAATTTTCATTTTAATTGCTTAAATAATGTAAAAACTAAATTAAAAAAAACATGTTGGAAAATGTTCTGAAAAAAAACTTTGAAAGTTAATATATTTGGAGATGGTAAGACGCAAGCCAGATTGAGCGATATAAGTCATGAGGGTTAAGCTATGCTTTTGTGTGGATTATTATATGAAATAAAAATCAAACAAAACATTATGTTGATAGAAACACGAAAAAAGTGGGTTACGTAATTCCGCGTCGTCTTTCCGTTTGTATGTTCCCACTAAGCTAGAGCTTAAACAACTACTGTTAAAGCGATTTTCTTCAATTTTTGGAATTAGGGTTCTTAGGCGATTCCGCAAAATTGAAATCTGATTTTTTTAGGAAAAACGATATTACAAAATATAAAACTGAGTTTCGTGTAATATAAGTCCTGCATTTTTTTTGCAATTTTAATACTAAACCCTTTAGAATGTTGTTAAAAGTAAATCAAAAATATTTAGAAGACGAGAAAAATGTTATTAAATTTTGAACTTGTCTTTTAACACACTATGATTGCTTAGTATTTTCTTAATGCTTACAATAAGCAGACATGCCAATGTGAAGGCAAGTTAATTAAAAAAACAATCAAAACAAATATTTTTTAAGCTTTGTTCCATAATAGCTAGGTATTTGTAAGAATGGGAAATTAATTTATCTTTAAAATAAATAAATAAATCAAATAAAAAAACAAGTTCATACTCAAATTTGTTTCTATATTTTTTTTTCTGGAATTACGTCAATTATAAATTACCTAATAGATAAAAATCCAATATGCGATAATATTATGTAATGTATATTAAGAAATAGGGGCTTTAGGCGAATACTCATAAGGGCGGCCCGCTGTATTCGAGTTTCGAGGTATGGATACAAATGAGGTTCAGAAAGACAGTTTAAAGGGTCGATCTTAAGCTCGTAGAGGCCGGACGTCGAAGTGCGCGCACAAATAATTAAGCAAAAGTAAAAAAAAAATGATTGCGCATTGTTATAGCGAGTGTTTTTAAAAGATGCCCACTCGCGCTGTGGAAAAAAAATAAATAAAACGCATTAGCATAGAAATTATCCTCTTATCTGCCCAAGACCTTTGTGCTTAACTGCCTCTTTCTTATCTACTGTAGGCATCGTATGACCATCTAATGCTTGCGGTAAATAGATAAGGGCATCTGAGTTTGTCCTATTGTGCTGAATATTTAAATTGATTTTTTGTATGCAAGCTGTCTTATGGGCATAACACCTAAGACGGTTTGTTTATTACAGAAATTAATTTGGATTTTTACTGCATGGTTCGACTTAGTCAGAATTGTGTTTTGTATGTAAGTATGTATTTTTAAATGGTAAGTGATTTTCGTTTCGTATATTCTAATGTTCGCGGCCTACGAAAAAATTTCTTTCACGTGTACGTCTACACTGTTCAATAAAGGCCAGCTATTTTGGCATTAAGTGAAACCCAGGTTGGAGTAAATACTGATTTATGAGAATTTTCTCTACATGGGTATAGCTTGGTGCCATTACTCTTTTCCCATCATGGTCTCGTGATATATGTTAGGAATGATATTGCTTGCCTTCCCCAATATGGGCAATGTTCCAACACGGACTTTAACTTCTTATGGCTCAAATTCACTGCCCGCAAGCATGTCATTCATTATTGTTTTATTTACAGGAGTCCAAATCTCGACAGTAATTCGACGTGTAACGAGTTTGATGCGCTGTCTGATTCCATCTCGAAAATTGTTTCCCCTTGCCCTCGCACTGAAATCGTTATTGGAGGCGATTTCAATGTACATAATTCTTATTGGCTCCGCTATTCTGGTCAGACAACACCCGAAGGAAGGTATGTCGAGCTCTTTGCCGGGTTACATCACCTTACCCAACTGATCGATGTGCCAACGCGTATACCGGATGTTGCTGGGCAAGCCGCCTATACTCTTGACTTGTTTCTTACTTCTCACCCTGATAAATATACCATTAGTGTAACTTCTCCATTTGGCACTACAGACCATTGTATCATTTCAGCTAATTTCACATCCTCTACCCATCCGGTTAAAGAAAAACTTCCCACCAGGACCGTTTGGCAATACGAGAAAGCCAACTGGGACGGCCTGAATATTTTTTTTCTGAAACTTTAACTGGTCACTATGCTTCCTGGATAGTGACATTGATGCCAGTGCTGAAATGATCACAAATGTGATTCTTCTAGGGATGCGTGCTTTAATTCCTAACAGAGTAAAAAGCATCAAGCCTAAAGAAAATTTCTGCTTTAATTCTGAGTGTAAAGAAGCTATCAGGCTCAAAGGAATAAGTTTCCGATCCTTCAAAGCCAACTCTACAGAGGAAAGTTGGAAAAAGCACAAACAAGCAAGGAACTCATGCAACTTTGTATGACCAAAAATTACGGCAAAAAATTCTGCAGTGTCCCAAAGGCAGTAAAAATGTTTGGTCATTTGTAAAAAATTTTAAAAACTCCTCAACATCTTCGGTTCCAACGCTCATCGACAATAACAAACCAATTGCTTACTCTTCAGAGAAGGCAAACTTGCTCGCCGCCCATTTTGCTGCCAGCTCCACGCTGCCGCATAGCAACGTTGCCCCTCCTGTACTTGAGAATGTAAATTTTTCCATGGGACACATTTTTTTCCGCACTCGTACTGTAGCAAGAGTTCTCAAAGATCTCGATATACACAAATCCGCTGGCCCGGATGGTATACCCCCGATTCTTCTGAAGAGGTGTTCTTCCACACTGGCAAAGCCACTGCGTAAGCTTTTCCATCGCTCCTACTCTTCTGGAATCTTTCCTAGAAGATGGAAAACAGCATTTGTCCAGCCTGTCCCTAAGAAAGGTGACCCATCCGCCCCCTCCTCCTACCGACCCATAGCACTGACATCCCTTCTTTCTAAGGTCATGGAAACACTGATTAACCGTCAGCTTAAGGAATATCTCGAAGATCATAAGCTTCTCCATGACCGTCAGTATGGCTTCCGCAGCAACCGTTCCACTGGTGGTCTGATGGCATATCTCACCGAACAATGGAACAAGTCTTTACATCGCTTTGGTGAAAGTAGGATTATTGCTCTTGATATCTCCAAGGCATTTGATAGAGTTTGGCATGAAGCTCTCTTATCGAAAATGCGTGCTTTTGGGATCGATAATACTCTTGTTCGTTGGTTTAGAAGCTATCTTCTGGACCGTTCAATACAAGTTGTATTGGACGGATTCAAGTCTGATTCCCACAAAATAAATGCTGGTGTGCCCCAGGGCTCTGTTCTGTCTCCGACTTTTTTCTCATTTTTATAAATGATCTTCTGTCTGTTACTTCTAATCCACTTAACTGTTTTGCTGACGACTCTACCCTCAGCTTTTCATATTCGTTCGATAATTCACGTCCTTCGCCTTCGGACGTACAATTGCAACCATATGTCAAGCTCATTAAACTCCGATTTATACAGCATTGTCAAATGGGGTAATAGTAATCGTGTGGAGTTTAATGCTTCGAAAACTCAATGCTGTCTTCTGTCGTTAAAGCTTAACATACCCCCAATGTCATTGTCCATGAATGGAACTTACATCGAAGAAACCGGAAAGCTCTCAGTACTTGGTATGTGTGTCAACGACGACCTCCATTGGAACGACCATATATTTGAGATCGCTAATAATGCTGCTAGGTGCTTAGGTTTTCTGTATCGGTGTAAGAAGTATTTTCCCCATCTGATCTGGCAACAATCTATAAAGCGTTTATACGCCCTAAACTCGAGTATAACTCCCACCTGTGGGCAGGTGCTTCACAAACATCGCTTCACCTGCTTGATAGAATACAAAACCGAGCGTTAAGATTGATAGGAAATAGAACTGCCGCTGAAACAATTGCCCTCTCAAACACCAACGCAATGTTTCATGTCTTTCCTTATTTTATCGTTTCTTTTACAAAAAATGTTCACTCGAAGTAGCCAGTTTTCCCGTTATACTCGTCTCGCAAGGAATACTCATCAGTTCACCCTTGAGCCTAATTTCGGACGTACCGTGAAATATAGGGATTCTTTTTTTAGCCAAACGACACGAATTTGGAATAGTTTACCCGGCGAGAATTTCCCTTGCCATTTTGATCTGCAAACATTCAAAACCAATGTTAATCGACACCTCCTATCTCTCCCCTCCCTATCTACCTAATGCCTGCGCAGTGTGTTACATTAAAAGGGAAACAAGTAGTCCCTTGTGCGCGCGTTAATTATAAAAAAAAAAACAATTATTCCTGCCTGACTTCTCGGAAACAGTTTTTTGTCAATGTAATCCGACTTTGGAACTCCCTGCCAAGGCACTTATGAAGAGTAATGAGTGAAGCACAGCTTCGTAGAGAATTACGCATTTATTTTGAAAAACGATCATGATTTCTGTCTTTTAAACTTATCTTACATAACTTACATACATGTTTTTACTTGCGATTATGAGTACTATAATTACGATGACCATCCGTCCTGTATTTCTCGGGACAGTCCTGTATTTAACTCGTCTACCCCGGACGTACAACTTTCCCGTATTTTATTTTTTGTCGCGATTTCGATTTTTTTTTAATTTTATTTACAATAATTGTATTATGCGTTTAATATTTTTGTGTGTCAAAGTTAGTGTCAAAAGGACTGTTAGTCAAATATTCATGAATTACATAGCCTGTTACGAATACTTAAATCAGTTGGATGTAAACTTTAAGTTTTTAGTTGGGTAGTTCTCCGAAATATTCTTCCCTGGCCAGAAATAGAATCTTCGTTATTTATTGTAAACCAAAAGCGGAAAAATACAAATAACAATGATTGCAACTTGTTTGACGAATTTTGGCTAACTAAAATCATTCTTAACCCTACGCATTACAAGAAAAACAAAACAATAAATCGTGGCCGATAAATAGAAAGGAATTTTTGAGCGTTTTGCATTTTTAGAAGAAAAGTGTAAAATTTAAAAATCTTTTACTAATTGCCGAGTTTGGTTGAAATGCTGCAGTCAAGAGTTTTTTTTTATTTTAAACAATTTTTGGACAAATGAAAAAACACAATTAAATGTGAAACTCTCTGAACTATGTTAAGGATAAAATTAAACTATAATTTGAACTCTCAGAAATTAAAAAAAAAAAAAATTTAAGAGCAAACGAAAAAATCATTTAGCAAAAAAAATACCAACAATGAACGACCTCCTTGATAAACTGTTATTTATGTTTATTTTTTATAGACTTTGTTCGAAAAAGTCTAAATTTAAAAACAAGTTAAATTTAAAGTTTTTGTTTTGGTTCTAAGCATTTTGTGTTATGATTTTCTATTCTTTTCTATTTGAGAATTTATTTTTTAATTTTGTATTATATAAAAGTTATAATTTTTTTTTCACATGTATGTTCCGGGTTTTTCTCAGAGAAATTGGTCACCGTAACTTTAATGCATGTTATGGATTCGTGCAAAAAAAATTCCAAAAATCAAACATGGCATTACGAAGAAGTCGAAAAAAAGGGGTCTGGAAATTCCGTCCCTCTGTCTGTCTGTCTGTCTGTCCATTCGCACTTCTACAGTCTAAACGGATGGGCCCATTTGCTTCAAACTTAGTATTTAGTATTTGATTGGTGATATATCGGGTGTGTTTTTCATTTTGGCTCTAGGTCAAAAATTAAGGGTACCTGCCATAAAATGTTTAACAAAAACTTAGATTATCTCGAAAACAGCTCTATCGGTTTTGATAAAATTTTCAGAGCGCTATTTATTTTAGAACAATACATCTTTTAGTCAAAATAATTTATTCGAAATTTGTTCTATAACGGTACCTCTCATAGAACCGTTTTTTTTTCAAATGCCGTTTTATCGTAACCCATTATCACGACTTCAATAAAATTTTGCACACAGTAAGCCAATTATAATTCAATTAATATTGCATATAAAAATTTCCTAACAAATTTTTTTTGATTTTTTTTTAATTTTCTAAAAAAAATGGTTTTCGAGATATTTTGAAAACGTGTTGATTGAATATTTTTAAAATAATTTTGCCAGATGGAAACTACAGATTTTCTTATAAAAAAATTAAAATATTTTTTCGAAAAGTTTTTCAAAAAAAAAAAAATTATTAAAAAAAAAAACTGGTGGAACGATTTTCAATATTTTTTTTCGTCGATAAACTTTTTTTGCATATGTACTTAGCTTTTGCGAGAAAACTCTTAAACTAATTAAAAAAATGAAAGAATTTTGGAAAAAAATATTTATTTTTTATTTTAATGTGCAGCCACTAATCAGTCTTGGATTTTATTAAATTTTATTCGACGATGAGACCGCACATATGAGTAAATACGTGCGATCCAGTCTTACAATTTATTTTTGATTGTTTGTGTTTTCTAATTTGAAATATATTGCATTTTTAAATTTATATTATATTCTTTATTTGTTTTTCTCAACGTGTAAATATTAAATATCAAATTTTAAATATAAATAAACTCTAATAGTTCCGTTTAATATTATATTATTAATTAAAACATTTACAAGAATTGTATTTTGGACATAAATCCAGTAAGTAAAGGGCCATTTATAAGAACGCAACAATACTCGTAGAAGTAAAACACAGGCAAAAGGTGGAATTCTGATAAGATTAAAACTGTTGTACAGAAGGTTGTTGCGTGACAAGAGGAGGGGAATAGGATTGAAGGTAATTTGGATGATGGTTTGTAGTTAGGAACTAGGAGGAAAGCCAGGTTAGGATCGGGACTCACAAGGGTGCAGTGTTCAGCACTAGAGATGCGGCCTGCTTGCGTCGCTCGGTCTTAGCTCGCCGGAATGGGGGGGATCTTATCTCCAGTCCTGAACCTCATCCGCAAACAAAACACATATCAGGCCTGAAAAGGATACCAGATACCATCAGGTATAAAACGACCTCGGACGGACTATTTCTCCTACGCCAGGGCACTGCTGGTGTTGTCGCAGCGAGGCCTTATTACCCACCCTCCTGGAAATTTGCGGCCTTAGTTGAATTTCCACCAATTGAAGTTACCTGTACCAATCGATTAAGCCATCTTCACCAACCAGACACTTACCTTTCACACCCCTGAAATATATTTAGATTTCCATGTTTATCGATTTAAACAAGCAAAGGACAAAAAAAACGGGAATTCAATCATGTACTATGTATAGAACAATTTATTCGTAACCAAGTCTTAACATATTTTCTTTTTTTTTTTTGAAGCAATACAGACTTGAATCATAAAAAAAAATTTTAAACTCACCAAAAAAAAGAAACCGAATTATTTATGATCTTAAAATCTAATGTGACGAATTTTCGTTTCCATCTATAAATTATACCAGATAGGGTACCACACTCTATCCCCTCTGACCGAATCCTGATTCCTTACCTAGATAGAGCTCTATATAGGCAACTCTCAAGGATGCCACAAATATAATTATACACTAACGACACGAAAAAAAAAACGGAAACTTAAATTATCACTTACAAACTAAAGAACAAATCATAATACAGATATTTATATAAAAAAAAACATTTAAGGAGGCATTTAAGAAAAAAATTCAGTTAAGTTAATTTTTCGTAACGGTTTCTTGGGTTTTATTTTAGACTGTCTATACTTATTCGTGGATTTAAAAAATATATATATTTTACAAATATAGCTCAGGGCTATATCCTTGCAAAATTGACACTTATTTGGTGCGAACAATTCAAAATCCCTTCTTGATGTATTTTTTTTTTATAAAAAAAAACAAAAAAAGAGTACCTTGCATCTCCCGTTCAAAGGCTACTAAGACCCCAGGCTCACGTGATACACTTCTCGACGGATTCGCTAACGTGGCCTCTCTCTGTGGGTTTTCTTCTTTTTTTCGTTGCAGGAACTTAGTTTCACCACGCTGGTCACACCTTTTTTTTTCCTTTAGTTAATACTTCTCGGGATGGCACACAAAAAAACTCTTGGCGGTCACGACTCCTTTCTTCAGTCTATGACCCCCACGATTTCACCAGAATATATAAACACCTACATATACATTCATAAGTAAAAAAAAAATAATACCTATTCAACAAAAAAAATCTGCCTTAACTTACCCTCCTAATTTTCCCCGAAAGCTTCAGCTTTTCCTTTTTTTTCTAGATTCGTCTTTGTGTCCTTTTTTATTTTGCCGTTGAAATTTGCTTCGGCACTGGAATTCCTTGAACTTCACTTGTGAACTAGCTAGATACTAAGTACCTTAAACATCTTTTCTTTTCTTGGTTTTTTTGTTTTTTTGTTTTTTTTAAAAAAGATACTCACTGCCGACAAAATTATTAAAATATTTAATTTTAAATTTAACCGCCACTTTACAATCACTACTGCGAGGCACTCGGTTAGAAATTCAAAGACGAACTGTCCTACTAAACTACGACTAGTCTATTTTCCGGCCTGACTTTTCCAATTTTTTCTTTTATCCTGTCCTAGACATCTGATTTTACCACTTTCTCAGGCCATCTAACCGGATTTTGAAGACCTTTTTCGACTTTCGTCCTCTTCTTAAAATTCGTAATTACGAACAGTTGCATTGATCTGGCGACTGTTTCTGTCATAATTTTGTTTATATTTCTTTGATCTAACAGGCAGCAGGCCAAACAAATATAAATCTACAAATCCATTGTGTGCCAAGTGAATTTTCATTTTTTTTTTGTTTTCAATTCGTCTGCGTGCAGTGGAAATTACCAAATTTTAATATCATAAAAAGAAAAAACAAAACCCCCATCTCATCACCGTTGCCCGAAACATTAAAGTGTTCTGATGGCGGAAGCAAAATAATCAACTGGAAAACTAGAAAACTATCTCCAGCGATAGTGATATTTCTGTGAAGTGTTTTTATGCTTGCCTGAATCCCATTGTCAAACGGACGGACATTTCTCCAAACAACCAAAAGATTTCAGAAGAGCTTAACTCGTACTTAAACGAATGATCATACAGTAGCCCGTTCCGGCTGCCATTTGTTGTTGCTTGAATCACTACGACAACAAGGATGCAATTTTTCTCGCCGAACGTCTGTGTCCCGAAGTGGAATCGGACGAAACAATATCATCAAGCGTATTGGCTGTTAAAAGAGAAATCCCGTTCTCCCGAATGCCGGTTCCTTCTTGCCAAAGGTGCGTTCCATCTTAAGAAATACTCCGAAGCCTGATTGTGGTGAGTACTCTTTTTGGATAGTCTGCTTTGAGGTTCCTTATCTACGGTATTCCCATAACAAGGTTTACTCACAGAAAGGATCCGGAGATTAAGACACTGAAATTTTCGATCAAAATGTTAACTTTCGCATTAAACAAAACTATGGATTGTCTATTAACTCATACTGGAACAAAGTTTGTTTCCGAATCTTAATCTCCAGAAAAATAGTCTAATAATACTTAGGTCCTCACACCTATTAAGGCAGTCGGGTACACCTACAACTACGCCTTTACTCCACTTTTCGTTTCTGGAAATGTTTTTCAGTTCCTTTCAGGTCTTGCCTAGTTGAGCTGATTCCTAATCGATTGTTCTACGGCATTTGCTTCTCGGCTGCCGAACTCTTCTTTCTTCTGGTATAAACGGATTCAACTGCCCAATGACTACGAACAATGTAATTTTTTTATGAAAGCTCAGTATTTTCTCACTTACCGGGTATTGAGAAACATTTATTAGAGAGGATGACTAGGTCGCGAGGATGATCATCTTTGTTTTGCAGGTTTTTTCAGATTTTCAACCCTACGATTTCAGCTTCACTCTTCACCCTTGTTGCCATTTGATGGAGATCCATGATTATACGAGCGAGTTAGCATACGTCGTTCGCATAATCAAGATGCTTCACGGTAGAATGTCAGAGTCGAATCCCCCAATTTCCTGTAAGCCTACGCCCAGAATATCGCTTATCCCCAATAAAAAAGTATTAGCGACATTATGACATGTAGATTCCTTGACAAGACGATTCTTAAAAAAAACGCGAACGCCAGCCAACTGTTCGACTTACAATTAAATCAAAAACGATGGAATTTTATAATAACATAACTCCTCCCCCTTCGAAAATCTACGTCCCGTAGACTAATGACGTCATAGCGGGGGGTCATGGTGAAACGTTCCGTGGTGTTTGCTCCGCAAATGTTCGTACAGACGGAAAGCTGATTTCAGGATGTATCCTTCGCCATAGGTACTAGTATCAGGCAAATTGTTCCCAGTCATGAGTGAGATCTTAAATTTTACATCGAGATTGCCAAGACGTTCGATATTTCCTATGCCGATGTTGTGAACATATCCAAGGTCTAGTTTATATTATTGCCGCGTAATATTGGTCAGTGCCGGGGGAAGGGCTTGAAATATTATTGGTCAGGCCGGCGATAGTTTGCTGGTTGGAATATGCGAGTCGAGCTTTAAATGGGCCTCTTCCTAAGAAGACAACAGGAAAAGTGGTCATTGATTTTTACTCTTAAGGAGCCAACCCTACGGACTTATACTCTCAACCATTTCTGTGTGTGTGTTGTTAATCTGCAAGAATGGAAGGGACCTACAATTTACCGCGGAGTCCGATCGGCTACATGGGATGCACTTTTTCGAGACAAATTTGGAGATTTTGCCAGTTCCTCGAAAGAGGCCGGAAAAGAAGGTGGCTATGAGTGGGACTCGAACCCAGTCTCTTCGTTTAGCAGTCCGACACACTAACCACTAAGCCACGCAACTATATGTTGATTGAAGAAATTTGTTTGGGAAGCGTCATCTTTCTGGTAGGAAAACATACATGCACGTTTTGGAAAGCGCTTGACATAAGCTGTCTGATGTTCAATTATGAATAACAAACTATGCGTCCTTCTGGTATCACCTGTCAGATTCAAAACTTCTATAGAAATGTCAGTCAAGTAACACTATTAACAGCCCAATAAAAGACCAAGTTCATTCAATCTGTTTTTCAACATTTTGTTTTGTAAGTTGCATGCCCCAAGCTCTTTAGATAAACAATCTACCAGTAGTAAGTATCTTTTTTGATTTTCACGTTAAAAACGTATGCTCTGGGCCAAAAAGAAATTATGTACGACAGCCTTTAAAAAAAAAAAAAAAAAAATTCCCCTGATGACTGGGATGAAGTAGTATCCTTCACCATCAACGAGGGGACATGATGTGTGTCGGCTCAAATGCCATGTGGGTAAATCTATGCCGCCATCAATGCCAATGCTTAAGGGTTTCATTTTTCAAACATATAACCCAAGTGGGTGGTGGTGCTGTTACCCGACCTGGAACTACTGGTGGTTTGAATAATAGTTGTAAGGAGTTTTATTTTTCAAATTTAATAAGCAAGTCCGGATAGACATGGGAGATAAAAAGATAAATTCAAAGAACCAGCACAAAGTTAGATATGGGGGACGAACAAAAATAACGACAAAGACAGATTCCGAGGCAGCTCAGCTTTCAGTGTGGATCCTTTATTTGAACTTATATATGAATGTATGTCAAATGTTTATTCTTGCCCCAAAAAAAGCAGAAAACAAAAAAAAAAAAAAGGATTGCCCTTGGGAGGTTGAACGACATAAAGCCATTTGTTTAGTTGTTTCCTTCGTTTGGTGTATAAATGTTCAACGATATGACTTTAGGTTATTTGGACGAGCTTGTAAAAGACATGTGCCGGAGATTTTTGTTCTCTTGTATTATTTGCATGTAATATGCTTACTTATGAATTTTGGTCCCTTTGGAAATACAAGAAAATAAATATTCCAAATTTTACAAAAAAAATGTTATTTTCTGATTTGACTTTACATTGAAAATTATTATTCTTTGGTTAATAATTTATGCATTTATTCAGCATTCAAATGGGATTAGCGTTTTAGAAATACGATATTGATGACGAGCATAAGCAATTGCCGAAAGGGTAGATTTAATGTGTTAGGCACTTGGATGAATTCACTATTACTATAAACATGTCGAAGGAGCTAGCGATTTTATAAAAAGGTTTGATGGGGCTTTAAAAAACCAAACGATACGTCCGAGGACGAGTTTTTAATCGAAAGGGATGAAAGCAAGACTTTACTGGGTGAATATAGAATACAAGGGATTGTGCTTCAATTCCTAGTCAAGCCGTCTTCGGGATCGGAGAATTAACATGTAGTATAAGGGGACCTGCGGCTTGCCTTACCTCCACGTGGTGGTACCCGGGCAATGATTTGTGTATATTTTTGTACACAAATTAGCAAAAAATGCAAGCACTTCCTAACGGTTGGCGAGGGGCTAGTAACCTCTCCCGTAAAAAAATATTACTCAGAACCCGACAACAAGCCTCGGAAATATACTGATTTCTCAACGACGAACTAAGCAACGACAACGGCTTAACGATTTATGAATTTTCTCATGGAACGTCAGAACGCTCTATAGAGCACGAACTGCACAACAGCTAACTGATGTACTGGCCATGTATAAAACTGACATAACAGCACTTCAGGAAGGCTTCCTAGTCAGCCAAAAAATTAAGCCTACCGTCATCGGCTTTAACGCAATAAATGAAAGGCTATGTACCCTTCGCGTGCGAGGCAAATTCAATAACATCAGCCTCATAAACGTTTACGCACCTACTGAGGAGTCCGAAGAAGAAGAAAAATATTCCTACTACGAATTTGTAGAGAGGACCCTCAATGCCTGCCCAAGGTATGACGTTAAAATCATCCTTGGTGACTTCAACGCAAAATTAAGTAGGGAGCCAGTATTCAGGCAGTAAATAGGATCCTATAGTTTGCATGAGAACACTAATGACAACGGACTACGAGTCATAGAAATGGCAACATCAACAAAATTGGTCGTTGCGAGTACCAGCCTACCGCGTAAGGATATCCACAAAGTCACTTGGGTATCGGCTGATGGAGTCACTCGTAACCACGTGTTGATAGATCGCCGCCACTACTCGAGCCTGAGGACGATACGAACGTATCGAGGTGCCAACATCGACTCGGACCACTACGCGATGAATTCAAAAGCAACCAATACAGTCGCGCACTAAAGCTCGCCCACGGAGAGCTCGATGAGGGAAGAGTAAGTTCTGGGGACAGAATGCCGGGCGTAGAGGAAAAATGGTCATGCCTTAAGAACAAAGTCATTAGTACTGCTGATACCATCTTAGGCAGTAGTCGCAGAGATCGGAGCGACTGGTTTGATGATGAATGCAAACTAGCGTCTGAACGTAAGAATGCTGCTTACCGAGCAATGCAACAGTCTCATAGAACGCGGACACGCGAAGATGAATATAAAGAACTCAGAAGAAGAGAAAAAAGACTTCACAGACGTAATTCGGCAGCCTGGGAAAAAAACATTGTCTGTGAAATGGAAAGAAATAGAGAGCGAGGTCCGCACCAGGCTCGGAAGTTCTACCAATCCGTCAAAATCATGTCGCAATACACACCACGCTGTACATATTGTAAAGACGGAGAGGGTAATCTGATCACCGATCCTGAAGGCATTCTGGAGCGATGGGAATTGTACTTTAATGAACTGCTGAACGGTCAGCTCACGGAAGAAATGGAGACTCCAACATTTCAAGAAGAAGATCTCATGCTGCAGCCACCAAGCATTGAGGAAATAAAACAGGCGATTAATCGGCTCAAAAATAATATGGCCTCAGGAGCCGATGATATACCTGCCGAGCTGATCAAACATGGAGGGCCAACACTACATCAAGCAATTCTTGAAATCATAGAACACGTATGGGAACACGAAGAGATGCCAGAAGACTGGCGAAAAGGCATCTTATGTCCCATACATAAGAAGAGAGATATCACAAAATGCAGCAACTATAGGGGTAGAACATTGTTGAGTACATCCTATGAGATATTCTCCTCTATCCATACGCTAATATACCATACCATAATCGGCAAATATCAATGTGGTTTTATACCAGGCAAATCTACAATTGATCAGATCTTTACCCTTAGGCAGATGATGGAAAAAAAGTGTGGAATTTAATATCCCAACATACCATCTTTTTATAGACTTTAAAGCCGCCTACGATATCATAGCCAGGGTAGAACTTTATAAGGCCATGAGAGAATTCGGCATCCCAAATAAATTGACACAACTATGTAGGCTGACCATGACCAACATCACAAGCCAAGTAAAAGTAGCCGGTTTGCTATCCAGACCAATCAACATCTTTAATGGACTCGGACAAGGGGATGGTCTGGCTTGCATCCTCTTCAACCTGGTCTTGAAGAAAGCAATCCGTGACTATGGCACGTCAACAAGAGGGACTATCGTCACCAGGTCCAGCCAGATACTAGCTTATGCAGACGACATCGACATCATCGGCAAAAGCCAACAAGCTGCACAAGACTCCTTTACCCAGGTTGAGCAAGCGGCAAAATACCTGGGGCTGCACATAAATAAAGGGAAGACTAAGTACATGGCGGCAACGTCTGCGAGAAATGTTGGTACAACCATCAGGGTAGCGGAGCACGAACTTGAAGTAGTGCAGTCCTTTAACTATCTTGGGTCAAAAGTAGCAGCCGATAGCAATATGGAGGAAGAAATACGCGGGCGGCTGCTGAAATCCAACAAAACCTACTATAGTCTGTCAAGGCTCTTTAAATCCAGAAACCTTACCATAAAAACCAAACTGCTGCTGTACAAGACTATGGTCTTACCAATACTGACATACGGATCCGAGACTTGGGTGCTTACAAAAAGGCACTCTGATCTCTTATCCGCGTTCGAGAGAAAAGTCTTACGGAGAATTGTTGGCCCCGTGTGTGAGGAAGGACGATTCCGGAGAAGATACAATCATGAATTGTATGAAATCTATCTCGAAGCAGATGTTGTTGAAAAAATAAAGCTCGGTAGACTCCGGTGGGCTGGACACCTAGCTCGCATGAGCGAAGAGGAACCAACTCGGAAAGTCTTTTGCGGTACTTTTTATGGTAGACCTTGCTTACGTTGGAAGAATGGCGTAGACCAGGACGCCCGAAGCCTTGGGGTGCCCAATTGAATAGCGTCGGCCAGCAATCGGGATGTATGGAAGAATTTGTTGAAGGACCGGATCCCGGTTGTTGGGCCGATGATGATGATGATGATAAGAAAGTATGAACGTGTCGTAAATATTCCGACTGACGAAAGTCCTTCAATGGCTTCCTCGTGTTCGCTGCTGGTATCTAACTTTCGTTGGTTCTTTATAGAAGTTTGGCTTATTATTGAGAGGCTAGTCCCGACTCCCAATTCGTGAATATAAAAAAAATTCAGATATAAATCAAACATGACATTACGATCATAGACAAGATCGACAAAAATTGTCTGTCTGTCTGTCTGTCTGTCTGTATGTATAACGAGCTGCAGCCTAAACGGCTTTAGCAATTATCTTCAAATTTGGTATGTGTTATTATTTTGGCATTCCTCAGAGGGAAAATTGAAATTTTATTTTTAGGCCTAAAAATAACGGTACCTGCCATATGACCGTTTAGGAAAAGTTTATTTTTTTCGAAAAGGGCTCCAACGATTTTGATAAATTTTGTTGAGATTTTTTTGTTGGCATTGGCTTTTGTCTGATTAAAACCAAATTTACGGGAAAAGCCTATTAACCGTACCTTTCATATAACGGTTTTTTTTTATTTTTGGCTTTCTCGGTAACGGCTTTTTGGATTTCTGTCAAATTTTAAATTTGAGAAGACCTATGTAGCCTAATTAATTCTTAAATTATCGCCTTCCAATGAAAATTCCAATAGAAATGTGATCGAAAATATATGTAGTTATCACATCGGGTTCAGTACCCTACTACTTCCAGACGCGATAAGAGGAGAATGAATAGTTTCAATTTTTTAACGATGCGAAAACTTATCGCTTATGTTACAGAATATAGGTACAGATTACACAATAACGAAACAAGTCAGCTGCATTCCTATCTTTACAAGTTTCTTCCGCAGTACCCTTCCTCGCAAGGAATGCTCATCAGTTCCCCCTTGAGCCAATTTCGGACGTACCTGAGATATAGGTATTCTTTTTTTAGCCAAACAACACGAATTTGTAATAGTTTGCCCGACGAAATTTTCCCTTGCCATTTTGATTTGCAAGCATTAAAAACCAATGTTTGTCAACACCTTCTGTCCTTCCCCTCCCTAATATCCTAATATTCGCCCAGTTTACTTACATATACTTATTAAGGGACAACAAATCGTCCCTTGTGCGCGGTTTAATAATAAAAAAATAAATTGCACGACTGGCTCGCACGAACTTGCTCGTATGCTAGTTTGAAAGTATGCAATAAAATTTGAAAAGTAAATGTCTATGGAATGAAAAAAAATATTGAAAATCGTTCGACCAGTTTTCTTAAAAACTGTTTTTTTTTTTTTAAACTTTCAAAAAAATATTTTAATTTTTTTTAGTACCTATGTCTGCATTGTATTTTCATCTGGAAAAAAAATTCAATCAACCCGTTTTCAAAATATTTCGAAAACCAATTTTTTTTTTAATTTAAAAAATCGAAAAAAAAGTTTTTGAAATTTTTTTAAATGCAATATTACCTACTTGAATTATAAATGACATCCAGTGTTTAAAAGATGTAATGTTGTAAAAAAAATTGCTTTCGAGAAATTAATTTTTTTTGTTAGAGATTGTATGGCATGTACCGTTATTTTTAGATCTTGAGCAAAAATGAAAACACACCCCGAGATACTACCAAATAAATACTAAATACCAAGATTGTTAGAATTTTTTTATTTTTTTTGCACGAATCCATAACTTGCCTTATAGTACCTAAAATTGCAAGTTAAAATCCACTATTTACGAATTGGCTCATGGGACGTGAGATCACTCTACAGAGCTCGAGCTGACCGGTGTCCTGTCCAAATATAAAGTTGACATAACATCACTGCAGGAAATAAGAAACCTTACTATAAAAATCAAGCTGCCGCTCTATAAGCCTGGTCTTACAAACGCTGAGACTATTGCTGCTGCTGCACAAGAGGGAAGACCTGGATCACATAAAAATCGAAGGTGTTCTGCTTCTTCTTTTTGAGATAAACATAATATTTCACATTCTAAGCTGGAGTCAACTCGCGATAAGGACAGATTGTTGATTGAAGTCCAAGTCCATCCCGGAATATAAAAAAAATCAAGCAAGTGTCAAAAGGTCATGAATTTATGCTCAGCTTGGGATTATAGATTCCAACAGATTTACATTTTGGTCAAAAATACTACTCCATGCAGCACTCGTAGAGTAAAATTTTCATTCATTTGATACTTGAACACCAGTTCTTTAAATAAGTTACTTTGAAGTAATTCCTTGAAGGTTAACAAGTCCAATCAAAAAGTCCATCTTACTTTCCGCCACCAAGTATCCTTAATACTTATGCCCAAAAAAACCATTGGCTATTTTTTGTTAATTAAAGGGTTGTTAGTTTGAATACTCCCCAAAGCGTGTTGTACTAAGTTTCTTATTTTACACAAAAAAAAACTTTATTTTATACACTTACTCAAAAAGATTGAACTATCAAGTTGGAAATTGTTTCTGAAATCAATTAAGAGAATGCTTAGAGGGATATAATGTTGAAATATTGTAGCCCAAGCACTATATTCCTATATGTCTATATAAAATATTGTCCGTCTAAAAGTTTTGTCTCCCCTTCACCCTGAAATGTTGAAATTCGCCAACTCATAGATATAAATCTTTTCGTTTTCGATAGCCGAAAGCCTGAAGTCGAAGTGTTGATCTAAAGGAGGACTTTTGAAATTGATTTTCAATCATAATAACACAACACAATGGATGGACGGGGAGGATGAAAAAGCTGTACGGAAAAGTTTGAACGGCCATTGAAAGTATGAAGTACTATGGCAGAAAATTAGACGGCATGGAGTGGTGTGGAATTTTGAAAGAAAACTTTTTTACAATGGAAGTGGAAATGAACATCTTTAGGATCATTCGGGAAATATAATATCCTTGTAAGTGGGGGTGTATGTGTGGGGTTCGTTAGGGGTTTTCAATAAGGGTGAAGTGTTTTCAAATCAACCCAGTGGCCATGTTTGGAGTATCAGGAGCTTGTGTCAGTTCACAATTTTATTCAGTAATGTATGCAATTTAAATATGGAAGGATATACACCTCAAAAAATGTTCTTTGGTGAGGACGAACCGAATATTGCCACCGTTCTGGCTATTATTGTGGTGGTTCATTCAAATGTATATTTTTATCAATTCAAATGTGGTTGATCAAAGTTGTGCGCTTTCACAAAAGAAATTTAAGGTTAACTGATTAAAAAAAATAAGAAAGACCAAATCATTAAAAGAATATGATTCAACTGTTATTTCCAAAACGATACCATATAAATTAACATATTATTTAAATTAGAAAACTTAGAAGAAATGATATAGCAAAAGTCTGATAAGTAAGAAACAGTTTGTTTATAGTTGAGAACTTTGTTATCCCCACTTTCTTTTATATTAGAACATCTCTTTTTCTGGACTTGGAATGAATAACTTTCCAACTATTTCATAAGTTTTTAAGAAGTGTTCTATGTAAACTGATATCTAGCCAGTTCAGCTATTTCAATGCCTCGGAGATCTCAATTGATGTCTTCATGTACCTTGAGGTGGAGCTTAACAATTTATTTGATTGATTTATCGTAAAACGCCAAAAAAAAAACTTTGCTTACCTTTTAATCATAAAGAATTCATCCTCATCATCATTTGCGCAACAACTGGGATCTGATCTGGGCGTCATCCAACAAGTTTTAACATACATACATCCTGATCGCTGGCTTCTAATGTAAACAAGGTCTGCCGTTTAATTTCCTGAGTAGCTTGATGATAAATATGTTGGTGCTCCACTTTCGATCAGCTTGGCAGGTATGTCATCGGATATCAAAGTTTTTTTTTTATTTTTGAATCGATTAATCGCTTTTCGTATCTTCTCAATGCTAGGAGAAATCTTCGTCTTGAAATGATGGAGTCTTCATTTCTTCCGTGAGGAATTTATTAAAGTAGACTTTCCATCGCGCCCATAATAATGCCTTCCGGGTCATGGATCAGATCATGGTCCATTCATAATCCAACCAGTCGCACCGATCTCCACGACTACTGTCTTAGATGGGACCAGGACCAGCAGTAATAATGACTGTTCTTGAGCGATATAAAGATTGATTCCACTGTTCGGTGAGATATGCCATCAGATCACCAGTGGAATGATTACTGCAAGAGCCATACTTACGGTCATGGAGTAGCTTTCGGTCTTCGAGATATTCCTTTAGTTGACTGTTAATCGGTGTTTGCATTACCTTTAAAAGAAGGAACTAAAATGCTATTGTTCGGTTGGTATTGCAGTTTATTTTGCGGTAATTTTTGGTCATGTAAAAATTTGGTTCTTTCAATAACGGATTTGTATGAGTTCCTTGCTTGTTTGTGTTTTCCCGATTTTCCTCTGTATGGTTGGCTTTGTAGGATTAGAAACTTATTCTTTGAGCCTGATAGCTTCTTTTCACTCAGAGTTAAAACAGGAATTTTCTTTGTAAGTAAGTAAGAAGTAAGAATCAAGTCAAGAGTGTGGGCGGCTTGCACGGCAACATCCGGTATTCGCGTGGGCACATCGATCAGTTGGATAAGGTGATGTAACCTGTCAAAGATCTCGAAATACCTTCCTTGGGGTGTTGTCTGATCAGAATAGTGGAGCCAATTGGAATTGTGTACATTGAAATTGCCCGCAATATCGATTTCAGTGCGAAGACAAAGGGAAACAATTTCCGATGTGGAATCAGACAGTGCATCAAACTGGTTAAAAGTCGAATAACAGTCGAGATTTGGACTCCTTTAAATAAAACAATATTGAATAATATGCTTGCGGACACTGAACTTGAGCTACTAGAAGTTAAAGTCCATGTTGGAATATTGTATTGGCAAAGGCTCTGACAGCAAGGTATACCCATGTAGAGCAAGCTATGTGATAAATCAGTATTTACTCCAATATGGTAAGCCAGCTACCATTTAGAAAACACTTAAACACAAATCACAACTCTGATTTAGTCGAATTAATTTCAGTAATAAACAAACTCTCCCAGGTTGAGTTCATTAAATGTTGTTTTTAGTGTGGAATAAATAATAGCTTCGCATTGAATGCCTTCCAAACGTAATGCTGTCTCATTGAGCCAATATCCATGGACAGTACTTACATTTAAAATAAAAGGCACGAATGGGTCGCACGTACTTGCTCCCGTTCCAACTACTGTTAAGCGAGTATGTAAAGCGACAATATTAAAAGTTAACACAGTGGTTTTGTTTATTTATAGGAAGGTGTAAACTTTTGTTTTCTCGATTGAAATTTTTGCATTCAGTAGTAATCGAATAATTCTTTTTATTTGTTAGTTGTTTTTGTGTGTTTATCATAGGCTCATTATTTATTCTGTGTGCTTTTATGATGATGAAATGCTCTAAAATACGTGGGTATGTATGTATGAAATAATGCAATGCAATATGAAATAAAATTTGGGGGAAAATTTTTTATGAAATCAAAAAAAAAACACTATTCATGACGTTTTTTGGAAAAAATGTTGTAAGACATCTTATTTCTTTTGCTGTTTTCTATTTTATGAATTTTTAATTTCAAAATCGTTCGACCAGTTTTTTTCAAAAAAATGTTTTTTTTGAAAAACTTTTCGAAAACATATTTAAAATTTTTTTTGAGTATGTCAATTTAAAGAAATCTAAGGCTTATACTAGGAGAAAAATTAAAAAAAAAAATCTATAAAACCGTTTTCAAAATATTCAAAAAACAAAATATTTTTTTAAAAAAATTATTAAAAATTAAAAAAAAATGTTTTTGAAAATTTTGATAAGAAATATTATTTAAATCATAAAACACTACATATTTTGAAAATTTCATCAAAATCCGTCAATTAGTTAACGAGAAAGTCTGATTTTAAAAAACCGGTCATATGGGAGGTACCGTTATAAAACTTTTTCTGAAAAATCCATTAAAATTAAAAGATAGATTTTACATAGAAAACAGTTTTATCAAAATCGTAGGAGCCGTTTTTGAAAAAAATAAGTTTTTCATTAAAAGTTATATGGCAGGTACCGTTAGTTTTGGAGCTAGAATGCCAATTCCAAAAACGTCGGGTAGAGCACTCTAAAAATACTATATACCAAGTTTGAATCAAATCGGCCCAACCGTTTGGGCTGTAGATATCGATACGGACAGACAGACAGACAGACAGACAGACAGACAGACCGAGACGGACGGAATTTCCGACTTGCCTTATAGTCCCTATAAATCGCAAGTAAAAACGAAACAGCTCTCAGTAATCGCTTTGTTCATTGAAAATCATCTTCTGTTGCACAACAACATTTTCTACGTCTTCTTCCCTATTTCAATAATGATTCATTTAACTCGGCTCTTGCCTAATACGTTGTGTAGCTTTACTACGACGCCTGATATTGATATTGATATTGATATTGATTGGCAGGAGAGTGATAATTTGATTTATGTTGCACTGATGTTTCTTTTAAAGGGAAAAGTAAAATACAGCTAAACGGTCTCTTTTTCAATCGAATAAAGCCATTTAAATTTATAAGTCAATTTTAAAAGAATTCCACTTTTATAATTAAATTTCAACAGCGCACTTAATCAGGTTCATTAACACTTCTATACCCACATCAAGGATCATATCGCACCGCAACCAATAACTCTGTCAGAATCTATCTAAGGATACACCTCTACCTAATTAATTTATGAAAATATTTATGGCATTCACCCAACGTAATAGATTCCACACTACCTCAAGCGGTTTCCATATTAATTCAAGTTGATACAACAAATCCCTGGAAACCGGGATATGTATAATTCTAACCTGTAATCTGCAGCCGACAAATTCCCATAAAGAAGTACGTATATCTTTAGGATGCATGATAAAGTACCTCTAATTATGTGTGGCTAGAGCAGATTTACCTAAGATTGCAAGCAGCAATCATAAATCCCCCCAAATGATCTTGCTGATTAGAAAACCGTTCTTTGGGGTATTATTTGAACCCTAGTGATTCCACCATTCGAAAATTTGAACCCCTAAAATGTAATATGTGCATTTTAGTGGGTAGTATAATAATCGGTGGAGTATTTAGGAGTAAGTAGCAAAGGGTGTAGAATAGAGTTGTGGTTTTTTGCATGCAACTGCTTGGTGAGTGGTTTGCATAAAGCTCCCATTTCTCACTGGTTAAGTGAGATTTGCGTTTGCCGGAAATGCTAGGATACATATCGCTGCCACTTCCGCTTTGAAGTGAGCGCTCCATGGCAATGTTGATAAATACTCTTTTTTGGCAGTGCATACGGAGGCGGAAGTGGATGTTACTGCGCTGGTGTTTGCATTGCATTTGCAACATTTTAATCATGTGAATTTTCTGGCGCAGGTGAATTGTAATCATATTATTTGCTAACATCCTGGCAAAATGGTGGAGGCGGAAGTGGTAGGTTGTTTCTTATACCAACAAGTGTTTGTAAAAGGAGGTAATGTGTTAGGTCGGGCGGAAATTTTAATCACATCAATTTTGTGAACGAAAATTTGCTTCAAATTGCGGCTTTTGTCGTGTTTGAATAACAAATAAGTCGAGTGAGCCTGTTAAATTGTGGCAATTTTTATATAAGTCTGGAAAAAAGCTTTTCCTGTTTGCAGTTGCTTAAACAAGAAGGAATTTCGTTTTTGTTTATTGGTAATTTAGGTGTATATAAGTAGAAGGTTGTAGTTTTTCCAATTCAAACATTTTATTTAGTTTGATATCATTTGAAAGATAATTAAATTTCTTTATTTATTTTTTGTGGGATGAAAATGATTGATGTAAAAGGGTTCCTGACGCTCGTTGACACATTGATCTGGTTTAATTAGCTCAAATAATACTTGCTTACGTTGAAAGAAAAGCGAAGACCAGACCTCCGGAACCTGTTCTACTAAAACTGAATTTTTTTTCAAATTCAAATTTCGTATCAATTGTCGCCTTATTGCCAAAGTTTCATATCAAGATCTCTTGTGACGTTTGTATGGAAAAATTAGTAGCAGTTGATGAACCCTGTGAACGTTCTTTTTGAGATATACATACCTTCAGCAAATATTTTCATACCAGTCGTATAATGGACCCCACCAACTTAAAAAAAAAATACTCTTGAACTAAATTCTACAAAGCCAAGCTTTTAATGGTTATAGAGTTCAATAATGTTTTTAGATCGAGTTCTCAAGATACTTTTGATTTGAAATAATGCTACAGCTGTAAATATTTCTAAGATACAAGTTTCAAAGTTACACCAAATTTCACTAAATTGACTTTAACAGTGACTTGAGAAATTTTGAAATTTGGGGTTAGTATTGATGTTGCTAATACATCATTAGCTTTCTAAAAGAAATTTCACAAATACAAATGTGTATTTTGTATGTATTGAAACCTCTACGACCCATGCGTTAACATTTACTCTCTAATTAACAAATCCTTAGTATTTCACCAAAAACTCTATCACTATTTTTTTTTTTTTGAAAAAAAATCTTCCCATTTTGCACATTGGTATGTCCTGGTGTTATTGTATAAGACTTCGGCAAGCTTTTTGGTTTACCCCGGTCTGAAGTCTTATTTATGCTGAGGGGTCTGCATTTAGGCCGTTATAAATGTTATATGGTCTGTGTTTCAAATTTTTTTTCCTGATTTTTTTTAATATACTATTTTACACATATCCATGATTATCTGCCATTATTTTTGAAACTCCTCGATTTTCAAGAGCGCACTTACCTTTTAATTCGTGATTATATGTCAGTCTGTCAGTCTTTCCGTTTGTATGTATAACGAGCTGTAGCTCAAACGGCTAAGCGATTATCTTCAAATTTGGTAGGTGTGATTCTTTTTGCATTCCTCAGTAGAGTTTTTGACATTATATTTTTACGGTTAAAAATAACGGTACCTGCCATATAACCGTTAAGGGAAAGCTTATTTTTTCTCGAAAACGGCTCTAACGATTTTGATAAAATTTTTGAGTGTATTTTGGTGGCTTTTGGCTATCATTTTACTAAAACCAAATAAACCGTAAAAGTCTAATAACGGTACCTTTCATAAAACAGTTTTTCTAATTTTCGATTAGCTTGGTAACGGCTCTTTAGATTTCTGACAAATTTAATATTTAAGAAGACCAATGTAGCTGCTGGTGGCGCACACTCATTCTTGTCCGTTTGGCAGTAAAATGGCCACTTCCGGTTGCTTCCTGGTGCTAATGAACAAATGGGATATCAAATGAAAGCTAAGACCGTTTTTATTAAGAAGCTGCTGGTCGGACACACATAATATGGACCAAAGATGCTTCCGACCACTTAAGAAAATAAAGTGCACGACTGGGTCGCACAAACTTGCTCTAATGTGCGACAGTGGTCTTGAGGTTTGAGATTTTTGAAAAAAGGAGGTAAAAAATCGTTTGAAATTTTGTTAATCACTTAAAAATCACTAGTTAAAACGTTTTTTTTTGGAAAAAAATTGAGTAAGCCATTTAATTTCTTTTAAAGTTTGGAATTTTAAGGAAACATTTTTTCAAAATCGTTTGACTAGTTTTTTTCAAAAATTAGTTTTTTTAACTTTTCGAAAACATATTCCAAATTTTTGTTCAGTATGCCTACATCTAGCAGCTGGTAGTTATTATCAGAAAAAAAAAATTAAAATAAACTCAAAAAAATTCTTTCATTTTTTTTTTATTACTTTAAGAGTTTTCTCGGAAAAAATGCAATACGATTTAAAAACTAACTTTCTATCGAGGAAAAAAATATTGAAAATCGTTCGACCAGTTTTTTTAAAAAAATCGTTTTTTATTTTAAACTTTTCGAAAAAATATTTAAATTTTTTTAGTACGTCATTATAAGAAAATCTGTAGTTTTCATCTGGATAAATTATTTTATAATAATTCAATCAACCCGTTTTCAAAATATTTCAAAAATCAATTTTTTTAAAGAAAATTTAAAAAAATTGAAAAAACAAAAGTTTTTGAAAATTTTGAAATGCAATATTAATTGAATTATAAATGACGTCCTTTGTGCAATATTTTATTGAAATCGGAATAATGGTTTACGGTAAAACCGGATTTGAAAAACCTGTTCTATGAGAGGTCCCGTATAGAACAAATTTCGAAAATTCATTCTAATGAAGAGATGTAAAAATGAAAAACACCCTCCGAGATACCACCAAATAAAAAATATTAATTACCAAGTTTGAAGCAAATCGGCCCATCCGTTTAGGCTGTAGAGGCGTGAACAGACAGACAGACAGACGGACGGAATTTCCGGACCCACTTTTTTCAACTTCTCTATTATCGTAATGCCATGTTTGATTTGTTAGAATTTTTTTGCACGAATCTAAAACTTGCATTATAGTACCTATAATGGCAAGTAAAAATTACTGTAAATTTCTTAAATATTTTAAAGTAAGTATCAACATTTTACCGCCAAACCGACAAACGATTTCGTACATTTTATGCAATTTGCTATTCATGTATGGCTAAGTTTTTCTTTGACTCGAAGAGCTAGGTGTTCTTCTGTACTTTAAATTTAATAAACAAATTTCCCAAAGGACTATCCCTTCTGCATGTATGTATATGTATATGTATATATATACCTATATATATAAAAATAACCAATTTCAAATGCATAGCCACGCATATTTAATCTAAGAATGACATTATTCTATAACGGATGTCGTATTTTTTTATTCATGTGTCTAATATTTCATGGAAAAATAAACGTCCACTATTTCCAAGGAACTACTCTACTCATCAATGCCAGTTTCCATTGTCCTTCATTTCACCCATTATTATATTACATGGGACAAAGCCAAATGAAGTCCAAATGGAAGCTCACACATTCATTTGTGCTATCCTCTTCGTCACTTCAGCAATATGCCGGGCCGGCTATGTTGGCCTAATGTAGAGGATTTGAGGGTAAAAGAAGTTCACCCTTGAAAAGGATATACGCCAAGACGTATATACATTCACAATTTCTGTACAGAATTTATGTCGTCATGGCTGCAGGCTGTCTATCGGAAATGAGGCCTATCCTTCTCAGTTAAGTCCTTGAGGCAAGTGGTATATACCTGAGAAATTGAATGAGGGACAAACTAGAAAAATACACTTTCGGCAAGCCTTGTAAAGTGACAGGTGGGATAAAGTGGGAGAGCGAAAAATGTCCTATCGCACCACATAAATTTCTCTAGAAAGGTACAACGAGCTTGTGTGTACGTCTTCCATGAAAACCTATACATACGTAACGTATAGGTAAGAACCTGTGCCATTGTATAGTTGCCAGCCTTTTGTTTCCTCGTCATTGTTGATCCTTTTTCTCCTTTAATTCTTTAAAGAGGAATACGAACAACATTGGGGTGTCCGGAAATTGAAAATGAATTGGAACACGTATCATGTGACTTTAATAAAAAGCACGGCGGGTGATTTTTCCTCGCTTAACACAAGCCGCCCGACACTATCATTGGCTACGTCGACATCTATACGCCACCGTCGACAAGGACGAATTCGTCGGCCACAAGGACTTCGTCGCCGTGTCGACAGCTGATGAAGTGTTTATGGATGATAAGGTTTTCGACTTTAATAAGCAGCATGATGCTGTGATTCAGGTTTCACTTTAATTTCTCTGTGCTTTTTTCTTGTCATTTGAGAACGTGATGAGAATAAAATCGTCCGACAGGAAGCCGCCATTTCGATGGACCGAGCTTATCATGTTTTAAGTAGATGGCGTGTTGTAGTCGAAAACACGAACATATTTAAGCTTAATGATTATTAGATGACCAAATATCCAATAAATGAATTGTTTATCAATTTGTGGACATTTTGTTCCGATCTTGGGAGTCGGACTATCGGAAAAAGATTGTGTGAAACGTGGTAAGCGTTTAAAGCAGAGGAATATATGATCCGATTTTTTCTGCATAGGAGTTAGGACCTTTTATTGAAACGAAATGAGTTTTTTATGAGAGGCATGATGCTATTTAAATATAAAGATAATGTAAATCTTAACAGCCGTGTTAGTTTTCACATTAGAACTTATTTATCTCCTCCCATGACTATAGTTGAAGAATTTTTTTAACGCTACAAATTTGGAGGTTATAGATATATAAGGAGAATTAAAATAGATGGCGATGCTGATTAGTGATTACCTTGTATTAGTTTCGATTCAAAACAACCGATTGTTCTTTTCGCCAAGCTCAGTCCACAAAGGGTTTTACAATTGGCGGGTGTAGATTTTGATTGCCCCTGGCAGCCAAAGTGTTTAAGGGACATCTGTCAATTCTGTTGTTTATTGTTTTTAGTATTGATTCCAAATCACCATCACTTCAAGTTACACGATTGAATTGCACAAAAATGATAAAACTTTCTTATCAAAGTGAGTGTTTAACGGTAGACTTGCTTACTCAACACACTTGACTCTTCAACATTTGGTGGTCAAATTTTAAATGACCGGTTCGGTAATCAACCAGCCAACATTCGTTAGTCAAAGGAACGCACGACCGACGAGAAAGTTACCGCGGTCGATAGCGGAACCCGAGTTATTCGATTCAAGAAGTCTGTCTTTCGCAGCCTTCAACTATCAACATGGCTCATTTTGCGTTGATACTTGGGCCTTCATCCGTAAAAGATTCAACTAACAACGGAGCTCCAAGCTCATGGCCATAGACAACGCCGTTCATTTACTGACTGGGTCTATGTGCGTTTCAGGAAAAGGACGGCTTTGACGGCGTGGCTCATTTCAGGTTGAATGGCTATGTTAACGGTTATCTAAACAACGTTGATGAGGTGGACACCAACAATGGAAAGCGCTTCAGAATGATGATAACCAATTTCTTATGGCCCAAATTGTGAATAAATGTTTGGTTATAGGGACACGGCCGGCATCATTTAAAATGGCATAGAGGGATTTCTGGGATCGGTAGCTTCAGAGATTACCAATCACCGATAAGTCGCAAATTGATTAGACTGAAGAATTTAAATAGTATTAAAACTTGCTAGGGTTCGTCATCATCATTATCGGTGCGATAAACAGTTGTTTATCCCGTCGAGGCCCTATTCAACAAGTTTTTCAATACATGCTGTTTGGTGGACGACGACGCCATCCAGTTTGGCACACCAAAAAGTTTACAGCGTTCTGGTCTACGCCATCCTTCCATCGTGATCAAGATTTGGGACTTGAACTGCAAAAGACTTGCCGAGCTGGTTTCTCTTCGCTTATGCGAATCAGATGCCTAGGCCACCGGAGTCAACCAAGCTATATTTTATCAACAACAACTGCTTCGACGTAGAATTTCTTCCTCCATAGTCTTATCGGATACTACTTTTGACTCAAAGTAGTTAAAGGACAGCACCACTTAAAATTCATGCTCCACTATACCCTGATTCTCGCAGTCGTAGCCACCATATACTTCGTTTTCCCTTGATTAAATGCAGCCCAGGTTTTGTGCCACCTGCTCGATCTGCATGATAATATCTATATACAGTTTGTTGACTTCTGCCAATAAGGACGACCTGCTTGTGTTTTTGCTTTTGGCATAGGCCTACTTTTGAGTAAACCCTAATACGGGTTGATCTTTCTGGCCAGCCAAGGCCACCTCTTAATTTTAAAGGTAAAAATGGGCTCGACAGGGTCGCACGTGTTATGAATGTGGTCAATGACACCACCAATTTAAAAACTAAGAGTGACATTAACATCGTCACACCTTGTGTAATACCAAAAACCAGCCGATTTTAAATAAATGTTACAATGGGAACGGAAACGAATCAAATAACATTTCATGAAATGAATAAAAAAAGAGATTCATTCATTGATTGACCAGCAAAACGCAAAGTGTTTCATTTTTTATTGAAGAACCTTGATTGCGGATTGATCGAGAATCGACAAAAAGTATTAGAACTTAACTCACGCATTTCGTCTTATGTGCCTGATCACATTGGAAAGCAAGATCTTTGACAGAAACAAGTAACATTTACGTTGAAAATAACACCACAATACTTAACGGTTTTTAAAAATGGAGTATGCCATCACACGTCTTAAGTAATAATAAATTTATGAAAAAAAGTATTGTTTTAGTTTTGATAAAATCCTTTTTTTAACTACTACTAGGCAAGTTATGGATTCGTTAAAAAAATTCAAACAATCAAACATGACATTACGATGACAGGAGAAGACGAACAAAGTGGGTCCGGACATTCCGTTCGTCTGTTTGTCTGTCTGTCTGTCTGTTCGCACCTCTACAGCCTAAACCGATGGGCCGATTTGCTTCAAACTTGGTATTTAGTATTTATTTGGTAGCATCTCGGGGAGTGTTTTTCATTTGTGCTCTAGGTCGAAAATAACGGTACCTGCTATTTTTACGGTGCTATTTTTTACAACACTACATCTGTCAGTTGGAATGAATTTTTCGAAATTTATTCTATAACAGTACCTTTCATAGAACCGGTTCTTTTTAATTTTTTTTTTTTTTTTTTATAATTAACGCGCGATTAAGGGATTATGTGTTTCCCTTTTAATGTAGAACACACTGCGCGGGCATTACGAAGATAGGGAGGTGAGAGATAGGAGGTGCCGATTAACATTGGTTTTGAATGTTTGCAGATCAAAATGGCAAGGGAAAATCCCGCCGGGTAAACTATTCCAGATTCGTGTCGTTCGGCTAAAAAAAGAATCCCTATATTTCACGGTACGTCCGAAATTAGGCTCAAGGGTGAACTGATGAGCATTCCTTGCGAGACGAGTATTACGGGAGAAACTTTTAAGGGGAGGAATGCAACTGGCTACTTCGAGTGAACATTTTTTATAAAAGAAACGATAAAATAAGGAAAGACATGAAACATTGCGTCGGTGTTCGAGTGGGGCAATTGTTTCAGCGGCAGTTCTATTACCTATCAATCTTAACGCTCGATTTTGTATTCTATCAAGCAGGTGAAGCGATGTTTGCGAAGCACCTGCCCAGAGGTGGGAGTTATACTCGAGTTTAGGGCGTATAAACGCTTTATAAATTGTAGCCAGATAAAATGGGGAAAAGTACTTCTTACACCGATACAGAAAACCTAAGCACTTTGCAGCATTCTTAGCGATCTCAAATATATGGTCGTTCCAACGGAGGTCGTCGTTGACACACATACCGAGTACTGCGAGCTTTTCGGTTTCTTCGATGTAAGTGCCATTCATGGACAATGGCATTGGGGGATTGTTTAGCTTTAACGACAGAAGACAGCATTGAGTTTTCGAAGCATTAAACTCCACACGATTTCTATTACCCCATTTGACAATGCTGTATAAATCGGAGTTTAATGAGCTTGACATACGGCACCGTTGCAAAGCTGAGGGTAGAGTCGTCAGCAAAACAGTTAAGTGGATTAGAAATAACAGACAGAAGATCATTTATAAAAATGAGGAAAAGAGTCGGAGACAGAACAGAGCCCTGGGGCACACCAGCATTTATTTTATGGGAATCAGACTTGAATCCGTCCAATACAACTTGTATTGAACGGTCCAGAAGATAGCTTCTAATCCAACGAACAAGAGTATTATCGATCCCAAAAGCACGCATTTTCGATAAGAGAGCTTCATGCCAAACTCTATCAAATGCCTTGGAGATATCAAGAGCAATAATCTTACTTTCACCAAAGCGATGTAAAGATTTGTTCCACTGTTCGGTGAGATATGCCATCAGATCACCAGTGGAACGGTTGCTGCGGAAGCCATACTGACGGTCATGGAGAAGCTTATGATCTTCGAGATATTCCTTAAGCTGACGGTTAATCAGTGTTTCCATGACCTTAGAAAGAAGGGATGTCAGTGCTATGGGTCGGTAGGAGGAGGGGGAGGATGGGTCACCTTTCTTAGGGACAGGCTGGACAAATGCTGTTTTCCATCTTCTAGGAAAGATTCCAGAAGAGTAGGAGCGATGGAAAAGCTTACGCAGTGGCTTTGCCAGTGTGGAAGAACACCTCTTCAGAAGAATCGGGGGTATACCATCCGGGCCAGCGGATTTGTGTATATCGAGATCTTTGAGAACTCTTGCTACTGTACGAGTGCGGAAAAAAATGTGTCCCATGGAAAAATTTACATTCTCAAGTACAGGAGGGGCAACGTTGCTTTGAGGCAGCGTGGAGCTGGCAGCGAAATGGGCGGCGAGCAAGTTTGCCTTCTCTGAAGAGTAAGCAATTGGTTTGTTATTGTCGATGAGCGTTGGAACCGAAGATGTTGAGGAGTTTTTAAATTTTTTTACAAATGACCAAACATTTTTACTGCCTTTGGGACACTGCAGAATTTTTTGCCGTAATTTTTGGTCATACAAAGTTGCATGAGTTCCTTGCTTGTTTGTGCTTTTTCCAACTTTCCTCTGTAGAGTTGGCTTTGAAGGATCGGAAACTTATTCCTTTGAGCCTGATAGCTTCTTTACACTCAGAATTAAAGCAGAAATTTTCTTTAGGCTTGATGCTTTTTACTCTGTTAGGAATTAAAGCACGCATCCCTAGAAGAATCACATTTGTGATCATTTCAGCACTGGCATCAATGTCACTATCCAGGAAGCATAGTGACCAGTTAAAGTTTCAGAAAAAAAATATTCAGGCCGTCCCAGTTGGCTTTCTCGTATTGCCAAACGGTCCTGGTGGGAAGTTTTTCTTTAACTGGATGGGTAGAGGATGTGAAATTAGCTGAAATGATACAATGGTCTGTAGTGCCAAATGGAGAAGTTACACTAATGGTATATTTATCAGGGTGAGAAGTAAGAAACAAGTCAAGAGTATAGGCGGCTTGCCCAGCAACATCCGGTATACGCGTTGGCACATCGATCAGTTGGGTAAGGTGATGTAACCCGGCAAAGAGCTCGACATACCTTCCTTCGGGTGTTGTCTGACCAGAATAGCGGAGCCAGTTGGAATTGTGTACATTGAAATCGCCCGCAATAACGATTTCAGTGCGAGGACAAAGGGAAACAATTTTCGAGATGGAATCAGACAGTGCATCAAACTCGTTACAAGTCGAATTACTGTCAAGATTTGGACTCCTGTAAATAAAACAATAATGAATGACATGCTTGCGGACAGTGAATTTGAGCCATAAGAAGTTAAAGTCCGTGTTGGAACATTGCCCATATTGGGGAAGGCTCTGGCAAGCAATATCATTCCTAACATAGACCACGAGACCATGATGAGAAAAGAGTAATGGCACCAAGCTATACCCATGTAGAGCAAATTCTGATAAATCAGTATTTGCTCCAACCTGAGTTTCACTTAATGCCAAAACAGCTGGCCTGTGTTGAACAGTGTAGACGTACACGTGAAAGAAATTCTTTCTTAAACCACGAACATTTGAATACACGACACAAAAATCACTTACCATTTAAAAATACTTACATACAAAACACAACTCTGATTAAGTCGAACTGCGCAGTGAAAATCAAAATTAACTTCTGTAATAATCAAACTGTCTTAGGTGTTATGCCCATAAGACAGCCTGTTTACAAAAAATCAATCCAAACATTCAGCACAATAAGACAAATTCAGATGCCCTTATCTATTTACCGCAAGCATTGTATGGTCATACGATGCCTACAGTAGATAAGAAAGAGGCAGTTAAGCACAAAGGTCTTGGGACAGAATAGAGGATAATTTGTTATGCGAATGCGTTTTATTTATTTTTTTTTTCTTCTTCAGCGCGAGTGGGCATCTTTTTCATTCATCCTACGACGCGAGTGAACACTATTATATTTTTTTTTACAGCACACGCGAGGGGTTTTTTTCTAATTTCTCAACGAGCGTGTATTATTTTTTTTTTTCCTTAAAGCACTCGCGATAACAACGCGCAACAATTATTTGTTTGGACTTCGTTTAACTAATTGTGCGCGCACCTCGACATCCGTCTTCAACGAGCTTAGGATCGACACTGCGGTTTTATCGTAAACCGTTATCCCGATTTCAATAAAATTTTGCACACGCAGGAAGTCATTTATAATTAAATTAATATTGCATTTCAAAATTTTCAAAAACTTTTTTTTTTTGATTTTTTAAATTTTCTAAAACGAAAATTTCGAAATATTTTGAAAACGGCTTGATAGAATTTTTTTTAAATAACTTTTACAGATTTTCTTATAATGACATACTACTAAAAAAATTAAAATATTTTATCGAAAAGTTTAAAAAAACTACTTTAAAAAAAAAACTGGTCGAACATTTTCAATATTTTTTTCCTCGAAAGACATTTACTTTTCAAATTGTATTGCATACTTAGTTTTTCCGAAAGAATTCTTAAACTAATTAGAAAAATTAAAGAATTTTCGAAAAATTTCATAATGAATAAACTCACTTCTGAACAACGTTTGAAAATCGTGCAAATTTATTACCAAAATAATGGTTCGGTTCGGTGGAGCAATCGATCCCGATTTTAACAAATTTGGGAAAATTGGGCCTCTGGGCTGGAAGTATTCGAGCCAGCCGCGACGGCCACTTGCCCGAAATCATTTTTAGAACATAATGGCATTATCTTTATAATGTTTATAATAAAGCTAAATTCTTGGCCATAACATTAAATTATATGCGTTTTATTTATTCTTGAAAACCACACGTCTAAAGAACAACACCTTTTATAAAGTCATTTGAAAAGAGTCTGTGAATGGGGTCAACGTCGACTCAAAACTTAGTGGTAGCGCACACAAGCTATTGTTTTTTGATTCAAATCTTCAACTATTGAAAAATTATTTTCTTAAAAACATATCCATGAACAACTTTCGATTTAAAACACCTAGTTTATCTTTAAATCGAAAAACCTTATGTCGATTCGAATATATGGACCCAGAGACAGTTTAAATGCTTCAACTTGCCCATTTGCTATAAAGAGGTATCCTAGTTTTCTTAAATCAATATCGAGACAGACACTTTAAGATATTCAAATTCTTAAATTGATTTTCATTTTCGAGTATCATAAAGTCAATAGAAATGCGGTTTCATTTAAGGAACAAAATAGAACCAATAAAAGCAAATGTGAAAACTCCTACCTACCCTACTACCCTTATAGATAGTTGCTGTGGTGTATCTTCTTGTGCACAAAATCAATGTAAATATGGGTATTTGTCCTAGGATCCTCTTACTTGAGCCTACAACACGAACAAGAGCCAATTTGTTTTCTTTTTTGGAAAACATTTCCCAGTATCATGGAGGCAACTCAAAGGTAAGATTTCCTGGGTTGAAACTAAACGAAATAATGAAATCCTCAACTTCGTTATACTCAAGAGATACTTTCATTGAAAAGGAAAAGATGATAGTATCTGGGACTTGCTTTTTTGGCCTTTTTGTTGTTGTTTCCTTAAATTCGCACATCCACTTCGACACAACAACACAACACTACTTATTCGATTTGACGTTCTCTAATGACATCCGATTTTGGTTGAGTGCCAAAAAGTGGAAGACTATACTTTTGTCCAATCATTGAGATGAAATCAGGGCGTTGGGCTTTGCTTTGTTAAGGATGGATTTAAACTTTATCTTAGCGGAAAAAGGTGATGCTGAAAATAAACATCTGCAAAGTTTATTGTGGTCTGGTGTTTGGTAGTTAGTTTTGTTTCGATGATGAACTGATCAAGGGTCATTGGATTTGTAGGGTATTTGGTGTAGGCTTTGTTGATGACTGTTTCTTTTTAGCTACTGAGGTCATCAGTTGAGTTTATTGCTCAATAGTAAATTGCATGTGTGTACAGTGGGCAAGGAAAGTCTTAGAATATTTTGTCCATACATCCCAAATAATTGTAGTTAATATAACGATGCTCGATTAATTAGGCTCCACAACTCGTAAAACTTTTGTCATTCTTATATGCTACCAGAACTGAGAGGAAGGCAAAGCGTCTGAAGTCAGACTGCCAAACAAGATTATTAAAACCAAGCGGCAAATATGCGTTTTTAATTCTCAATTAAGAAGAAATCATGGTCTCAGTAGACCTTTTGTGAGTTTTGAGATAGAAGCGGTGGAAGTGGGTTTCGCAGTTAATGAAGGCGAGACCATAATTAAATGGTTTATGAATAAGTGAGAGTAGATTAAGGTGGCCTGTGGCGGACATGTAGTTTTGATGACATCTGTCAAATCTTTTGTTTATTTTTCAGTTACCTAACCTGATCTTGCATTGCGTTAAAAGCTGGGGAGGACCTGGGTTTCAACCAACAAGCTTCTCCATCCAACTCGGTTCGTGATTAGCTGCATCCAGTTTTACGTTAAAGTCGGCCAAAGTCCTCTTCCACTTGCTAGCACTTCACGTACTGTGCGTTCTTTCCAGGGAGGAATCGAAGATTTTTCGTGCCGGAGTGTTGATGTCATTCTGCTCTATGACCGAGCCATGTAAAACTTAACACTTTTACTCCTTTGGCTTCTGTGCCACCGGTACCGTTCCTTGGCCAAAAACTTACCAACATGTTTTTCTCTCGAAGCAACCTAAATTGTCCTCATCCACTTTTCTCAATTTCCATGCGTCGGCACCGTACATAAGAAGATTGGCAAGATTTATTCTTTGTTTGGTCTCAGCGCCTGTGTTCGGTGTTGTTAATATTTTTCAGTTACTGATGTCAAATCACGGTGAAAAGTAAAACTATTGAACAGAAAGTCTAAATGATAGAACTTTATTATTATTATGCCCGCAGCATGACTTGCGTTAGCTTCGGATACATAAAACGTATTAAATTTTTTAAAACGCAGCAATTAATATGCACCGTGACTCCCGTGATATACAGAATTAACACATTAATTATTTATTGGTAAAGTATAATGTAACACAATGAACGATTGATAATTAAAAATGAAGTAAGTTAAGAACGTGCGGGTCACACAGATTTCCTTTCAACCGCCGAATGATCTCATCCAGCCGCTTAATTGACCAGCTTGTCTTTGGCCTGGAGTTTCCTCTATTCGACACTTGGCGTACCATTGTGCGACCAGAGTCGCCACATACATTTCACTTTACACGCCATCTATTGTGCAGTAGTAGCACAAAGCGTTTAATTCAGGTATATGATATATGTGTATGTACACACTCTTACAGTTTGTCCAGAGGAAAATAAGTATCTTGGAAACTTTTTAAAAATTTATTTGAGAAATATTTTTAAAACTGCAATGATTCTAAATTATTTTGATGGGTATGAGAACGTAGCTTAAAATAAAAATAAATAGTACGTCACCTGTTGTAGAGTAGAAGTACACAATATATGACGTGGATTTAAGAAAAAATAGATACATTTTTTTCTGTGGCCAATTCACCTAGTTTAAGTAAGTTAATTGTGAAAAATTCTGTCCTTTATGTTTTCCAGGTTGATATTTTATATATTTATATAAAAAGGTTTTAAAATTAGTTTTGTAGTTTTTTACGTGATACGCACACAAAAGACTAGGTCTGTGTTAACAAAAATACTGTATATGGAACGACACACCAAGTCACATGAAGTTCAAGAGGTGACAATATATCTTCAAAAAGTTACCGTTGGGTGTGGATTTTGAGCCTGCAGCATCATGTCTCATTGGTCCGTGCTTTGTCGAAAACGACGTTTTTGAGTCATTAATAGAAAATTTTACAGAACGATGATAACTAATTGCATAGGAACCATATAGAACCGTACCTACCTAAACGACATGTGGTTCCAACTGGTTGGCGTTACGTGCCACACAGCTAACACCACGATTGAAAGTTGCAGAAGAACGATTTGATTCTAATTTTATGTCTGTCAGGGGTGATATGAATTGGTCATCAAAGTCATGGTATTTGACTTAACTGAACTTGCAGGTCCTTTGCTAATAAACCTCAACCGACCGCTGTATTTAAAGTTAAAATAACAGAACAGAGGTCACCGCTCCAAATCGGTCGAATCTATGCGGAAGAGTCATTAAAAATTTTAGCAATCGGATCCATGCCGCGCCTTAAGAAACCAGGCGAGCATTTTTTTTTTTAATAATTGTATACTTAGTGAAAATATAACCATTTCAAATAAATGAAACAAAATTGTTAATACCTTGCAGAGGCGTTTTTTATCCATTTCAAATCAACTCAACCTTAAAACTTTTATTTGCCTTCATGAAGAAGATACGCTCAACATCAAAGTCTTAACAAGACCCCAGGGTATTATACGAAAAACAGCGATTTGAGAAGGAAAAGATAAATTGCACGATTGGATCGCACGTACTTGCTCATATGTGCGGTCACATTGTAGAATACAATTTAAGAAAATTAAAGTGAACATCAAAGCATTTATTCGATTTTTGTGACTTTTGATTGTGCGAATAAAGTACGTTAAATTGTATTGGCTGAAATAATTTGAACGCCATTTTATTTCTTTAGGAAATGTAAAAAAGTGTGATTTTTTTTCAAAATTGTAGGAGCCGTTTTTAAATAAAATGGTTTTTTTCTTAACAACTTTTTTTTTTATTAAAAAAAATTATTCAAGAATACAAACTTAAGCACAAAAATAACGTACATTTAAAAAAAATCACTTACCCATTTTCAAAATATTGATTTTTCAAAAAAAAATATTAAAAATTATTTAAAATACAAAATAAAAGTTTTTGAAAAAAAATTAATGTAAAATTACTTAGGCTACTTATATCTTCTTGAATATCAATTTTGATTAAAATCGGATCACCAGTTTTCGAGAGAGTCGAAGAAAAAAAACCGGTCCTATGGGAGGCACCTATTTTAGCCACCATATTAAATTTGTTTTCACGCATACCTACAGTAGTACATTGATTTTTTTTATTCTTGGAGCCGTTTTCGAGAAAAATAAGCTTTTACATGACAGATACCATTAATTTTTGAACTAAAAAAAAATTGAAAATATTCCTCTGTCGAATATCAAAATTACCTTAAGTTCAATTTCAAGACGATTGGCTCATCCGTTTAGCCTACAGTCCAAACTACATCTGAAAGGACAGACAGACACGACAGACAGACAAACGGACAGAATTTTTCCAGTAACTCAAATATGTATCTCTATCAACGTAATGTCATGTTTGATTGTTAGTACCTATAATCGCAAGTAAGAATAAGGAACTGGCTATGTTTTTCAGCGATGTACATCTTTTGCCACAGATCTGTCGTGTATGTTTTCATGCAGCTCTTTTTCCCGAAACACGTTTTCTCGCTTTCGTTTCCCTGAATATCAAACAATTTGATGAGAATCAACAAGAATTAAGTTTTTCTTCAATTATAGAACAAAGCACAATTCACAATATTAATTATTTCACTACTCTTAATTTTGGTCACATCATTGTATGAGAATCACCGAGAAGAAAGTTAAACGAACATATGTCGTCAAATTGTAGTGTTTATGGTCTTGTTTTCTTTCGACATCCTATCATTAGATGAACCCTTAAAGGATTTGAACAGGTGCGAGGCTGGGTGTAGTGGGTATATGAAAAATGTCAAATCGAAGTTTTCTTATTGATCTTAGTGTTAAACAACGGGAATCACGGAGAACTAACAAAAGAAAAAACTTTTGAACTTAAAATACTTAGTTGGCGTTACACTGAAGCCAATGACGAGTTGGCTGCAGAAGGCCCAGGGTCACCCGGACTGTAGCTCCACCTAAGGTAACAGACACACAAAACAATTTTTGTCCGACTTAGATATCCTAGGTATTTGATATTCAATTATTTTTTTCGTTTACATATTCACAAACACTCAATTTTAAGTCTCATTATTCCAGACCCCAAAAAATTGCAAAATTCTTTGTATTCCGTTTTCTTATTCTACAAACGTATGTCCTATGTCCAAGTGCACTATGTGCCACACTCAGTCCACAATGGCGTTAACCCCGAGGTAACAATGTGACCTTACACGTATGCTTGCACCACCATTTAATTACAATTAAATTCATCCCCACCATATTGAAGATCATAAAACGTAAGCTATGCTTGTGAAGAATTTGGGGACAGCCCTAGGATGTAGAGGTTAAAACATCCAATTATGTAGACGTTTTGTCACAATTAGACACATAAATGTGACTGACATGTCATTGGAGAAACTTTGCAAGGAGCAAAAGGAGTGATTTAATGGCCTGGAGCTTGTGGCTGCCCTCCTTTGCTCATAAATTCTCCAACCATTCCCATTGTATTCAAAACTTTATCCTAGATTAAGTTAATACTAAAACAGAAAGGTAATGTTGCCATCAGTTCTTTTATCATAGAAGGGTTGCTAATAGCTTTTAGATTTCTAAAAATAGTAACATTCAACAGAAGGGTTGTATTGCTTCATAAAAATGGGGTAATCCTCCGTTTGGTAAAAGGGCGTTAGACTTTATAGAAATGAAAACAAATGAATATGCCGGCTTAAGCGTCCTTTGGGTGGATTTGGTTATATTTGTTCTCTTGTCGTGTTTTATTATTTGGGTCAGGCCCAAGTTAGGGAGAAAATACAGAATGAAAAAAAATGTTAAAGAGTTTTATTCTGGTTGAATTCACTTGGATCAGTTCTTTTTTTTTCCATTGGTATTCTTTGCGAAAGATGAATAAATCTAAGGTTTGCCATAAAAGCTTCATCGTCACCTCCAGTCGCCACCGCCGACACCGACGCCGTCAGCAATACGGTGAATGAATTCGAGCAAAATAATCTTCGCACTTTTTGTGTGAAGATATATTTTATAAGCCCGTCATGGCATATGCTCACACAAAATATGAATACTCAAGTCTTTTCCATTGGAGTTAACCAAAGTGTGACTAATTTACAATTTAAAATGATTTCGGTTAGCAGGATGCCGGTGAAGGAGGAAGACATGCAGGTAGATTAGGAAGCAGAAGAATGGAATAAGGATAAATAACTTAGGGAAAGGTTCGACTTTTCTTATTTCAATAGGAGGGATGAGAAGTATTTCCTCTAGGGAAATGTATAGAAGTGAAAGTTATTTGGAAAAAAACTAATAGAGATGTTTTTTTTGATGCTGAAAAAGGGACACATTTTGTTCGGAATTTTGTTCTGGAAGAAGCTACTTAAAATTGGAATTTCGGTGTATGTTTGTAATGCTGTAAAAAGCACAAAGTCAGATTTAAATTGGAAAGTATGATGGGAACGGAGGGACGTCCTAGTTTGAACGGTATCAATACTATTATGAACTTCTGAAGTGAATGCCAGGTTTGGAGTTTTAGTTTCATGAGACTCTAAGTCTGTGCACAGTATTGGTAAGCCTGAGCCCAACAAATTGTATTGGCGCAACAACCGGGATCCGGTCCGGAACTCCTTCAACAAATCCTTCCATACATCCCGATTGCTGGCCGACGCCATCCAATTGCGCACCCCAAGGCTTCGGGCGTCCTGGTCTACGCCATCCTTCCAACGTAAGCAAGGTCTGCCACGTTGTCTTCTACCATAAAATGTACCGCAAAAGACTTTCCGAGTTGGTTCCTCTTCGCTCATGCGAGCTAGGTATCCAGCCCACCGGAGTCTACCGAGCTTTATTTTTTCAACAACATCTGCTTCGAGATAGATTTCATACAATTCATGATTGTATCTTCTCCGGAATCGTCCTTCCTCACACACGGGGCCAACAATTCTCCGTAAGACTTTTCTCTCGGACGCGGATAAGAGATCAGAGTGCCTTTTTGTAAGCACCCAAGTCTCGGATCCGTATGTGAGTACTGGTAAGACCATAGTCTTGTACAGCAGCAGTTTGGTTTTTATGGTAAGGTTTCTGGATTTAAAGAGCCTTGACAGACTATAGTAGGTTTTGTTGGATTTCAGCAGCCGCCCGCGTATTTCTTCCTCCATATTGTTATCGGCTGCTACTTTTGACCCAAGATAGTTCAAGGACTGCACTACTTCAAGTTCGTGCTCCGCTACCCTGATGGTTGTACCAACATTTCTCGCAGACGTTGGTACTTAGTCTTCCCTTCATTTATGTGCCGTTTGCTCGACCTGGGTAAAGGAGTCTTGTACAGCTTGTTGGCTTCTGCCGATGATGTCGATGTCGTCTGCGTAAGCTAGTATCTGGCTGGACTTGGTGACGATAGTCCCTCTTGTTGACGTGCCAGAGTCACGGATTGCTTTCTCTAACGCCAGGTTGAAGAGGATGCAAGCCAGACCATCCCCTTGTCGGAGTCCATTAAAGATGTTGATTGGTCTGGATAGCAAACCGTCTACTTTTACTTGGCTTGTGATGTTGGTCATGGTGAGCCTACATAATCGTGTCAATTTATTTAGGACGCCGAATTCTCTCATGGCCTTATAAAGTTCTACCCTGGCTATGATATCGTAGGCGGCTTTAAAGTCTATAAAAAGATGGTATGTTGGGATATTAAATTCCACACTTTTTTCCGTCACCTGCCTAAGGGTAAAGATCTGATCAATTGTTGATTTGCCTGGTATAAAACCACATTGATATTTGCCGATCATGGTATTAGCGTATGGGGCTATCCGTTCTTGCAGGATAAAGGAGAATATCTTATAGGACAATGTTATACCCCTATAGTTGCTGCATTTTGTGATATGTCCCTTCTTATGTATGGGACATATGATGCCTTTTCGCCAGTCTTCTGGCATCTCTTCGTGTTCCCATACGTGTACTATGATTTCATGAATTGCTTGATGTAGTGTTGGCCCTCCATGTTTGATCAACTCGGCAGGTATACCATCGGCTCCTGAGGCCTTATTATTTTTGAGCCGATTAATCGCCTGTTTTATCTCCTCAATGTTTGGTGGTTGCAGCATGAGATCTTCTTCTTGAAATGTTGGAGTCTCTATTTCTTCCGTGAGCTGACCGTTCAGCAGTTCATTAAAGTACACTTCCTATCGCTTCAGAATGCCTTCAGGATCGGTGATCAGATTACCCTCTCCGTCTTTGCAATATGTACAGCGTGGTGTGTATTGCGACATGTTTCTGACGGATTGGTAGAACTTCCGCGCCTGGTGCGGACTTCGCTCTCTATTTCTTTCCATTTCACAGACAATGTTTTTTCCCTTTTTTCGTCTGTGAAGTCTTTTTTCTATTCTTCTGAGCTCTTTATATTCATCTTCGCGTGCCCGCGTTCTATGACACTGTTGCATTGCTCGGTATGCAGCATTCTTACGTTCAGACCCTAGTTTGCATTCATCATCAAACCGATCTCTGTGACTACTGCCTAAGATGGTATCAGCAGTACTAATGACTTTGTTCTTAAGGCGTGACCATTCTTCCTCTACGCCCGGCATTCTGTACCAGGACTTACGCTTCCCTTATCGAGCTCTCCGAGGGCGAGCCTTACTGCGCGACTGTATTGGTTGCTTTTGCATTCATCGCGTAGGGCAGCCGTGTTGATTCGAGCCTGACCAGCGGATGCAATACAGCCGATACCCAAGTGACTTTGTGGATATCCTTACGCGGTAGGCTGGTACTCGCAACGACCAATTTTGTTGATGCTGCCATTTCTATGACTCGTAGTCCGTTGTCATTAGTGTTCTCATGCAAACTATAGGATCCTATGTACTGCCTGAATACTGGCTCCCTAACTAATTTTGCGTTGAAGTCACCAAGGATGATTTTAACGTCATACAGGGCAGGCATTGAGGGTCCTCTCTACAAGTTCGTAGTAGGAATCTTTTTCTTCTTCTTCGGACTCTGCACCTACTGGCGTAAACGTTTATGAGGCTGATGTTATTGAATTTGCCTCGCACGCGAAGGGTGCATAGCCTTTCATTTATTGCGTTAAAGCCGATGACGGTAGGCTTCATTTTTTGGCTGACTAGGAAGCCTACCCCGAGCACATGGTGGTTTGAGTGACCGCTAAAATATATGTCGTATTCTTTTTTCTGCAAAACACCATTCCCTGGCCATCTCACTTCCTGAAGTGCTGTTATGTCAGCTTTATACATGGCCAAGACATTAGCTAGCTGTTGTGCAGCTTGAGCTCTATAGAGCGTTCTGACGTTCCATGAGAAAATTCTTAAATCGTTTAGCCGTTGTCGTTGCTTGGTTCGTCGTTGATGTATAGAAGAACTTGTTAAAGGAGGCATGGACCGGATCCCGGTTATTGCGCCAATGATGAAAATGTTATGGAGAGCCTTAAGAAGGTATTAATTTCGTTAATTTTCAGTACAAAAAAAATTGGAAGGTCTTATACAGAACATTTGAACCTACAAGCCTTGAACAGAACTTGGTAAACTCATTTGAAAAGGCTTCATATACGATATTTTTCTTATATTAAATGTTGGTATGAATCTAAGGTTTTGCGAAAGGTTATTATATAAACGCTCTATACAAGCTATGTACATTTTTTCTTTTAAAATTAGAAAAAAATGACTATATACAAGGAAATAATATGTTAGTTGGGATTGTGTTTGAAATTCTATTGATCGTACCTTAATATTCCTGAATTGATGCTAACTTTTAACCAAGTCATCGCCTACAGTTTAAAAACTTAGCTAGTTAGGCCAACAACGCTGGTAGCCTTATTAGTCTTCAACTGTCTACATAACAGCGGTTCATTATAGTCCTTATACATATATAGGTAGTTCGCAGAAATAGTTTTTAAATATTCACAGTCAATATTTTGTCTTTGATGTCAATTGTCGTAAGGCGTTTGCTTACATATTTGCAATCCAAGGTAATTCTTACCTCCAAATTTTGCCTAAATAACTCTTATATGTATAAAGAAAGAGCATTTCAATTGATAATTTATGTGTATGTAATGAAATATTTGTTTTTCAATTTTCAGGTAAGTGATTGAAGTAACATTCATATCTTTATTAATACAATTTGGTGAGTATACCCAAATTTCTTTTAATTATTTCAAAAAAATCAAAAATTATTGAATCCAAAACTTTTAAAAACTTATTGCTCGGGTATACCATACATTAGCCGTATTTTATTGGGAAATTTATTCGTAGCGAAGCAAGAATTTCCACACACTTTAAATACAACAACAAGCATGGATTGCACGTTCGACACAACAAGATTCTATTCACAATAGACATGATATAAGACTTGTATAATGCTACAGATACTATATTTCCATCGATATTGCACGCAGAGCAAAACAAAATGACCATAATTCAAAAGCCTGGGAATGATCGTTTTATGCTGCATTATTTGAGAAGGTTGCAAGGTTATACTGGGACATAAGACAACAGGCGGCTGCCTATGCATTTTCTTGGAAAGCTGCCGATAGCTTTCCCAAAAAAACACGGTTATTTTCTTGATCTCAAAACAGCGCCACATATTAGGTCCAACAATCAGTGAAAAAACAACACAAATAAAATCGTAAAATTTAATATTATCGATATGAAAATATATACCTATATATGCAGATGAAAAGTACATAAACCACATTTATGTTAATATTTTCCCCAAACGCCACCTATCGGATAAAAATCTTGCCAAGGGCTTTTTTATCATTTTTAATTGAATACCTATTACAAATATTATATTGTGTGATTTTGAGTCGAAGCGGTCAATAGCTACTATTTACAAAATCAGCTAAATATTTGTCTGTGAACGTTCCGTCAAAATTGGGCCACCGATTGGGTGAATAAGATAGCCTAAGTTACTATTTAGAGCATCTATTAGCTTATTGAACTAGATTTAGTCTCTCACTAGAAGATCAGTATTTTCTGCCAAAACCGGTGCAACCGTTTCCTAGATTACCGGAACATCTTCCCTTGGCCATCTTGTCTGCAATTTTTATTAATGTTTTCTGATGGCATTATTATCAAAAAAATAACATGAAACTAAAAAAAATTAAAAACATACATAGGTATATAAATTTAAGAACACTGTTTTTGATAAGAGAATTTTTGTTGTTGCTCCTTGCCTTCTCTTGCTTCCCGACCCTTTTCCAATCTCGCTATCATACATATCTTATAGTAAAATGTACATTTGTTTTATCTTTGAACCTGAGCACTATTTCTTTAGAACAAAATTTCCTAGACGTTTCTTCCTCTGATCCCATAGCACTTACGTCCCTTCTCTATAAGGTAATGGAAACGCTGATTAACGACCTCCGTTGACACGACCATATATTTGGTTCTTTTGGTTTCTATGTTTTCTTAGGTTCTTAGGTTTTCTGTATAGATGCAAGAAGTTTTGTTCCCCTTCTGATCTGGTTACAATTTATGCTCCCAAAACTCGGGTAAAACTCACACCTCTGTGCAGGTGCTTCGCAAACATCGCTACACCTGCTCGATAGAATACAAAAAAGAGCGTCAAAATTAATAGGAAATAGAAATGTCTCTGAAACAATTACCCCTCTAAAACACCGACGCAATGTTTAATGTCTTTCCTTATTTTATCGCTCCTTTTATAAAAAAAATGTCCACTCGAAGTAGCCAGTTGCATTTCTCCCCTTAAAAGTTCCTCCCATAATATTTGTCTCGCAAGGAATGATCATCAGTTCACACTTGATCCCAATTTCGGACGTACCGTGAGATATAGGGATTCAACAACACGAATCTGGAATAGTTTACCCGCTAACTTTCTTTAGTCAACCATATAGCAATACTTTCAATGAACGTCTCTTTGAATACCAGAAGATTTTGGTCTAACTCCCCCCACACATCTCACGTTTCCCTCATACTAACGGGTTCGCCAAATAACTTCTTTTTTTTTTGAAAATGCTTCATCAACATCGAGTGTAGATTCGGCTGTGTGGCACGTAGCGCCGTCCTGTTGAAACTAAATGTTGCCAATATCCTCCAATTCTTCAATTTTTGTGAACAAAAATTCGTTCAACATGGCCCGATAACGATCGCCATTGACTGTAACGGCCACTCCTTGCTCATTTTCGAAAAAATGGCCCAATTATGCCTCTGGACCAAAATCCGCACCAAACAGTGACTCGTGTTGGGTGTATCGGCTTTTCAATGTATACGTGCGGGTTTTCTGTGCCCCAAATGCGACAATTTTGCTTGTTTACATACCCGGCATCTTCGCTAAGCTGATCGCAGGCAGTAATGTCGCAATATTTCCCGGCGTATACACAACCATATTCGTTCAGCGGAAGGATAAAACTAATTATCTGTCAAATCAGACATGAGCTAAGTGTTACCATTCACGAAATAAGCACTAGTTGAAAAAAAAAACGTTAGATGGCAGACCCTTTATTTGTTCCCATACCGTCTGTTATAAGTTAACCTTACTGAAAAATTAGTTTTTACCTGGTCCGGATGGCATCCCTTCAACTTGACAAAGCCTTTTCCAACCTCTTTCAACTGAACGATTAACCTAATTCGTTCAGATTTCAGGAGCGTAAGTTGGACACACGGCAGGCGACAAACACCTTATGGGTTTCGCATTCCCTTTGACAATTATTTTCGGCAAACCACTGATAACTATGTTAATTTATTCCCAGCCCAGTTGTGAAAAATTAACCTTAATTCATGAAACCATCATAACACATCGTAGAGCGTCAATGTGCCACACTATGCCATTCCATTATATCATGCATATTTCAAATACACGAGTGAAAACCAAAAATGTTCTTCCAAAAGGGACTCTTGATTAAAATAAACTACACCAAAGTTATTTCCGCCAAAACATTAACAATCTAAGTGAAAGCTGCTTTCAAAAACGATTACTCTTGGCGTGTCTTCTCCGCCGCAGAAACCATATTATACCATCAAACGTTCATCACGTACACATTAGAGAGACGATAAACCGAAATTCGTGGTGCGCACCAACAAATCGTTGAAGGAATGCGTACGTATAGTTTGTGTTTGCCACATCACAAGCCACGTCCCTCCGCATATACTATACACATATATCCTCTTTAGAATGTTCTACTATATGGCACTAAGCTGAGACTCCTACTCCAACCATTCGCACTATAACAGCTTCCAGGCTCATCACCGCCATTAAATTTGTACGAAAGTAAACCACATCAAGGGAGAGATGTTTCATTTCCAATTCATTAGTTGTTACATAGCCATTTTTCGTACAACTGTACGTTTCTCGCAAAAGCTGCAAAACGCACAATCTGTGACAACCGACTCACCACTATCATCAGTCAGAGCCAGCTCCAGCTTCCAACCCAGACCCTCACCCGGGTCTGGCTAAAACGAAACGAGCTATTCGCGTGCAGGCTCCCAATAATCCAAAATCCGAATCCATTAGCCGAAGACACGCTCTTGTTTTTGGCAGGCAAGGTTTTCGTTGTTTTTTGGGTTAAGCATTATTCGGAGAGGCACTAAGTGCAGTAAATAAATAAGTAGCCTCTATCTTGCGTATCTAAACATTTCAGGCTAGAAAACCACTACCAGGAGGTTTTCCCGCCGAATGCGAATTGGTAATGAGCAAAACCCTGGAGGCTCTAATTTATCATTTGAACAACCCCGACCGGTGTGTGAGGGGGTGCGAGTTGTGGGAGGTTAGTTAGGTCGAATAGTAAACCCTTCCGCAAATTGGCAGCTGTGATATTTATCAGACGAGAAGGGAAGCTTGAACTTGCTTAATGGCCACAACATCCGGGCGAACAATAGCAAATCCCCTGAGATGAACAAAAAACAATCAGCAATGGAGGCACAGGCAGGGTCCAAATATGATTCACCTTTACAAGTTAAAATCAGGTGAATTTCGCCATTGGATGTTTTCGTGGTAAAGAAAGTAAATTCGAAAAAAACTACGTCCTTCTTTTATGGCGTCACTTAATGACTGATTCATTAAAAATACGTATTTAGCATCTAAGAATATATGGATGTCTTAAATGTTAAGATTACTGTTTTAAGACCCAAAGGGCTTGAAAGACTTCTCGTTCCAGTTAAAGCGAAGTCCTCCAGAAGAACCGTTTGCCAATATGGGAAAGCCAACTGGGACTGCCCCAATAATTTTTTTCAAGAGTCTTAACTATAGTTACTATGCTTCCTCGATGGTGATGCAGACACTCCAATTTTGCAGATATGGTCACAAATTTAAATCTTCTAGTAATGAGAAATTCTATTCCGAATAGGCCAAAAAGGATCATACCTTAAGAAAACTCGTAGTTTGATTCATCTGCAAAGAGGATATCAGTTTAAGAAAAGTTTGTTTCAGTTGTTAGAAAACCAAGACCACCCAAAAAAATCTGAAGAAGTTTTAGGAAGCCAGAAAGACTTCATCATCATCATCATCATCGGCGCAACAACCGGGATACGGTCCGGGCCTCCTTCAATTGTTCTTCTACTCATCCCGATGGCTGGCCGACGCCATCCGATTGCGCACCTCAAGGCTTCGGGCGTCCTGGTCTACACCATACTTCCAACGCAAGCTAGGTCTGCCATGTTGTCTTCTACCATAGAAAGGACTGCAAAATAATTTCCGAGCTGGTTTCTCTTTGCTCATGCGAGCTAGGTGTCCAGCCCATCGGAGTCAACCACAACATTTGCTTCGAGGTAGATTTCATAAAATTCATAATTGTATCTTCTCCGGAATCGTCCTCCCTCGCACACGGGGCCAACCATTTTACGTAAGACTTTTCTCTCGAACGCGGATAAGAGATCAGTGCCTTTTGTACGGAAAAAAGTCTCGGATCCGTATGTGAGTCTTGTACAGCAGCAATTTGGTTTTTATAGTAAGTTTCTGGATTTAAAGGGACTTGACAGGCTATAGTAGGTTCTCTTGGATTTTAGTAGCCGCCCGCGTATTTATTCCACGAATTATTATCGGCTACTACTTTTGACTCAATGACTACACTACTTCAAATTCTTGCTCCGCTACCCTGAAAGTTGGCCCAACAGTTCTCGCAGACGTAGCCGCCATTTACTTAGTCTTCCCTTCGTTAAGTTGCAGCCCCAAGTTTTGTGCCGCCTGCTCGATCTGGGTAAAGGGAGTCTTGTACAGCTTGTTGGCTTCTGCCGATGGTGTCGATGTCGTCTGCGTAAGCCAGTATCTGGCTGGACTTGGACTCAAGAGAGTTCGTGTTAGACTTTTTAAAGTCTGAAATCTATTGACAACGTAAATGATGGTGTGCTTCAGGTTAATGGGTTGTCTCCGATACTATTTTTATTATTCAAAAACAACCTGCTGTCTAAACCTACTAATGCATTCGATTACTTTGACGACGGTACTCTCAGATTTTCACATTTGTTTTCAATAAGCAACCATGTTTTTTCGGATGAAGAACTGTAATGTTTAGATCAGAATTTAATGAACTTATCATACCCTGCATACATAAGTTTATTAAATTCTGATCTTGACAATATTATGCAATGGGGAGAAAGAAACCGCGTATAAATGAATGCCTACAAACTCCTAAATATCAATTTACATGGGTAGGATTTGCCTTGAAGACACGAACCAAATCTAAGTTTTTGGTATGTGCATCACAATATTCAGAAACCACATTCTGTGTACATATTTTACGTCGCTATAATTTGCCATAAGTTCCTGGTTCTTTCGAAAATGCATAAAATGGTAAGGTTCGTCTGATAAATATACTTCCCATAATTGGACCGCTCCTCTAAGACAATTGAGTTTTTTCAGTTGAATATTGATAGGTGGTAGGAAAAATTACGGATACACATATGTACGTCTCTCAAGTTCCCTGCAATTTCAAAGTTTAATCGCTATTTTTGCAAACAATCATCATTGGCGCAAGAATAGAGATGCAGTATGGGCCTCATCAAACTAGTTCCTCAATACATCCCGATTGCTTGCCGACTCCATCCAGTTTCGCAACCAAAGATTTGGGCGCCCCGGTCTACACTATGCTTCCAACAAGGTCTACCACATTTCTTTCTATGATAAAAGGAACTGAAAATGACTTTCTGAGCAGGTTCCTGTTCGCTGATGCTAGCTTGGTGCCCAGCCCACCGGCTTCTACCGACTCTTTCCATAACATCTGCTTCAAGGGTAGATTTTATATAATTCTTAAATATATATTCTCCGGAATTGTCCTTTTCCGCACATTGGGCCAACAATTAAGACCTTCCTCTCGAAGGCGTTTAAGACATCGGAGTGACTTTTAGTAAACACCCAAGTCTCAGATCCGTATTTCAGTACTGGTAAGACTATTGATTTGTACAGTAGTAGCTTAGTTTTGTTGGTAAAATTTCTAGATTTGAAGAGTTTTTACAGAGCAAAGAAGGTTCTGTTTAATTTTAGCTGCCACCTGCGTATTCCTCCCTCCGTAGTATATCGGCTGCTACTTTTGACAAAAGGAGGTTAAAGGATTACAAAACTTCAAATTCATGCCCCACTATCCTGATTGTAATTCTTGGACCAAAAATTCTGGCAGAGGGAGCCACCATGTATTTGGTTTTCACTTCATAAGTACTGAGCCCAGGTTTTGTACCGCCTGCCTGCTCGATGTAGATGATGGAGCTTGGACCAATATCTGGCTGGCTTTGGTGACGATAGTCCCTCTTGGTTACGTTGGTTGAAGTGGATTCAAGGCAGACCATTTCCTTGTCGAAGTCCATTAAAGCTAGATGGATAGACATAGTGTCCGTGGACTTTATTTCATCCCGCCCGTGCCTGCTTTTTTCTTAGTATGTCTACCAAGGTTTAAATTATGAGTTTATAATATCGTCGAGTCAGAATGCATCCCTGTGGAACTCCAGCAGATATTGCCAACCATTCTAATAAATCAGACCCATCCCAATCTTCTGCTCTAGATGTCACCATTAGGTTGGAATGTTGGTTGTTGGTATATAGACCAAATCTTACGTGATAGTCCGAGTGATATTAGTTTCTTTATAAAAGCTTATCTGTTCACTGTTTCAAACGCTTTTTTAAAGTCAACAAAGCATACGTATAGTTCCTTTTTTTCTATTCGATTTCTAGGAATGCTTTTCAATGCATAGATGTAATCTACTGAAGACAAGCCAGATCGAAAACCAGCTTGAATATGCTGATGCACTTTGTATTTACTTTCAATCCAGTTAACGAAAACAGAGTTCTAAAATGTGCTGCTAGATTCTGAGTTTATGCACTTATTTTTATAAGTGAATATGTTGACCGACCGTACGTAACATGGATATATCTATTTAAATTTTATATTGTTATTATGAAAATGTTGTATATATTAACATAAAAAATATTTAACAGGAAGCTACTACATTTAGCATCAACAGCAGCGCCATCTATCTAAATTTTGACAAAATCATTATTTTTTATTTGCAAAATCAAGTTTTAAGAAATTAAGTTTTATTGTTTCTCTTGCCTGATCTGGTGATATTTACCTTAATACCTTCATACTTCTTCCAACCAGACCAACTTTATTCAGAACCCCAAGTTTGCAAAAAAAATGGAACAAAGTAAAAAAGAAAGGAGAAAATAAAAGATGAAAAGACGTAGATGAAACCGAAATTCACGTAATGGAATAGAATGGCCTAAGTAATGGGAAACCATTTAGCATTAAGTACGTGAATTAGTTTGATGCCCGAAAGATGAGTTTGACTATAAAAATTTCAGAGGAAAAAATGTTGTCCCTCTCCACCTTCCATACTGTCATTGCCTTGCTTCCACATAGCTATCAACTCTGTTGCTGCTAATGATGGGCTTGTGAGCCCGCATTGTTCGCTTGTTAGTACAAATCTCGTCCTTTCATTAAGTACCTATCTACTTGCAGGAGGACGAACATGATCCTTGGGGAGATAAATTTGATTGCTGCTTTGGCTTTCCCCGATAATTTGGACAGGCAAAGTTAACATTAATCATTTTGGTGTCGGTTTTTTTTTATTGTTTGGTGTGGGACTGATGCTGCGGAAAATGATTGCTTCGGGGAAAACTTTTCATTTTTTTTTTGTTGTTGCATTGTTTGATTGATATCGGTTCAATATATAGATGCCGCCAATATTTTTTTAATAGGGTGTTGATATACTCTTGCGATGAGGTTCGATGAATCGGGTTAAGAAGTTTTTGTTGGGAGATTGCTTTTGTTATTCAAAATTAACGAGGTTTTGATGGTGTATCACGTCTATTCCAATTATTTAAATGTCTTAGAATTATATCCTTATTATGATGATAATAAGCAACACTGAATAAATATAAACAATAACATTGTAAGGAACTACCAAATTGGTAAAAACCTTTTCCAAATTGTTCATTTTGCAAACAACAAAGCCTCTTAAGGATACTCTAAAATTCATTTCACTCCACAAGTCTGAACAATTGGAAACCTCCTAAGCCCTCGATAAAGCATAAATATAGCTTAACGCTTCCTTACCTACAAATATTCAAATAAATTACTCAGATATTTATTTTCTTTTACGAATCCTTTTGATAAAAAGTTTAGCCCTTGTTATTTCTGCATACCTAGATCCTGGATTTCCTTTCAACTCCCAAACATCAGACGAATGTCTTTGCGACATGAGGTTTATGCATGCATAGAAAATCTTTTTTAGACAGATTTAACACAAACATATTCTTTTCGCTGAATTTTCGCCGATAACAATGATTTAGAGAATTTCTTATTCTTCCCATCCTTGCAAGGTTTAAATATACTTCTGTCGTATGTAGCTACATCGTAAAATATATAAACAGGAACAAATAACAAAATATCGAATTGCTTTTTGTTATTTCGGGTGCAAAGGATTTATTCCGTTTGATTTAATGACCCAACCCATGGATATTATACATCAAAAAATATTTGTTTCCAAAGAGGATTTTAGACTTTGGTATTTCTCTTGCAAGCTAGGCCCTTTTACGTTTCCCAAGTTACAGGAGTGAGGTCGTTTTCTTTCATTTTAAATGTGCTCCTCTACATAGATACACACATTTACATATATATGTACATTTTTCATGTCCTTTTTTTTGGAAGTGAGTAAAATATAATTTTGATAACAACATTCGAGGAAGAAAATTAAATTTGTGACATAAATCAAGGATATTTCTATTTTTTAGGTACTTCCTTTTTTTAACAAATAAAATTCATTTTGGGATAGCATTTGTTTAATTTTTACATTATTCAAATTTAATGCGTGTAGGCGAGGCCATGACAGTGATATGAATCTTAATATACTCACATTTCCGTTGCGTAAATTATTTAGGTCTGGCTAGCGGCACAGTTATTTGAATTTAAATATATTTCTCTTAACGACAGGGCCATAGTTGAATTTTGAAAAGTCTGTTTCGTTTCCTTTTATCTTTCTTTAGCCAAACATGAAAACATGACACCGTTTTAACGCTAAATGTTTTTTTGTATTATTTTAGATTGATTATAAAATTTTGTTTTGTTTCTAGTTGCTCACTGGGGTTACGTCTTTATACTTTATAGTTTAATGACTATCTGCAGACTGACTGGTTAGGGTTGATCGTGTTTTCTTTTGTGTTCGTATTTCTCGTGTGTTGGGTGTAGTTGTGGTTTTGGCGCTTTATGTAAACAGTTTGTTATGTCGTTCCGTGTCGTTTTAATGCATTATTTATGATCTTGCATATAATATACAAATATTCGTTTTTTTTTTTTTTTGATTACGTCTTTGTCACGTCCGTTTGCGTTCGGTTAATTAATCTTGTCGTTTATAGGATATGGCACCTAAGAATTAATGCCAAATTCTACATCGTACATACATATATAGAATCAAGATTAACAAACTTGAAACTCATACATTACATGAAATTACGTTGTTAGAGAACACAAAACTAATTTGTGATCGTTTCAAAGTAGCTTCCTTATTTTTAAAGTAATTAATTATTGATATTCTGTGTAAGAATACCTGCAGATTCTAACACATGCTGCCAATTTATAATCGTCCTTTTACCACAATTTAGATTTGTTGTCTCTTAAAGCCCCATTTTGACCAAACTGCTACATTAAATTCCAACTTAATTGCAAACCACTTGTTGCAACAAGAAGCAGTGGTAAATCCTTCAAACAAAATTAAAACATTTTTTAACCATTCTATCCTTACAGCACCTTCTTTGTGTTCGCGCACCCGTTTCTATACATTGCTTTGGCCTCTTTTTCCAATTTATCTGTCTCTTGTTTCAAGGCTATTTTACAGATGACGTTAAAACTAGAACCGTACACCGTTAGCAGCATAACTCACCATTTCCCACCCACATGGCCGTGTGAACTCAACACTGAAATTGAAACTGTCTCATGTGCGGCAATGTCCTCCATAAACAGACACAAACACTCACCATAAAGTAAAATAAAAAAAACGCTTTTTCACTTTGGATATAAAATAAATGAAGGAGCAATTTATTTTAAGTATCTATCACGCTCGTTTCCAGTCAACCTCAGCCCCCCCCCCCCCCCCACAACATTCAATGGATGCTCGTTCCGCTCCTTGCTCACCCGGATGCTGCTGGCTTTGAGGATTGGTTAGGGTTTTTGTGGGATCTATAAACTGTCAAACGAATATACAATTCAACAGAAATAAGAGAAAAAATAAAACCAAAAATAAAACTGGTTACAAAAAATAAAATAAAAAAATAAAATTGTAACATCGGCTGCTTCGAAACCAATTTTATATGCGAGCTGGACCAGGAGTACTCGTACATGCCGTGCAACACAGAACATTCAATTTATCTTACTCGCAACATTGCAGTATCACAAAGTATTCGTCTATTTTTAATGAACCGATATATGAACACAAGCATAAATAAAACCACCATGACCATTGGCCATCTCGATCTCAACCCTCGGATGGCTGCAGATAGATGGCAATCAGAGGAAACTTTTATTAGGTCCTGCGGTCTGTGGCCTTGTGTCGGGTATGTTCTGGACTGGTGTTTGGTTGCGCATATATTTTGCTTGTTTGCTGCCTGTGGTATACGCTTAATGGAAATATAATAATCACGCAGACCATCTACCACTAGCTGGCCCACAATTTTTCACGCCCCAAAAATGCCACTAACGGTTTTGAGGTTGAAATCGGCTTTCAATTGCCATTATCCTTTTTGGCCAGGAGAATCATCGGGAAAAAGATATAAGTTGAAAAGTTTGTGCTGCTCGAAAAGGTGACCAGTCATTCTAGATTGATTTAAAAATAAATTCCTTTAACACTTTTTACAGAAATTCGGATGATGGGTTCCATTTCGACCGAAAAAGGTATCTAGTTGGTTCATTTCTTTGGTATCTTTTCAAAGGCATCAGGTGAAGTAAGAAAAAAAAAAGTTTTGCTGTTTTAAAAGGACGTGTCAGTATGTCTATAAGAAAAGCCAAATGGGCTCAAAAGCAAGAAAAAAATGTGGTTTTAATCAGTGGTTCGAAAAGGTATTTTGTAACTCGAATTTTAGAAGAGCAAAGTCACTCAATTTAACCGATCCGATTCAATGGGTGTGTATTCGCTCTAAAAGACCATGACTCATGAGGAAAGTACCCCTATCTCCTAAATAATGTTGGCATAGATTTCCCTTAAATTTTTTTTTTCTGAACTTCAATAAATTTTGCAAGCATGGCAACATATGCGGCAATCTAAAGAAAATTTGGGAAAAAGAAAAAAGTTAATCATTTAAGTTTTTTTTATTTTAACTATTTCCTATAAGCAATTCCAAAATTCTTAACGGACAATTCTTATGCTACCTTACCTTTCCTTGTACTACATAGCGGTGCTTCTGGGCCAGGTTCAATACGCCACTCCAGCTAGCTCGATCTCTAGCCTGTCATCCCCAGTTCTGCACACCAAGCAGTCGAAGGTCTCATTCTACCTCCCCTTTCTTCTTACTCCCTCAGGTACGGCGTGGAGACCTTGCGCATTGGGAGCGTCAATGTTCATCCGCTCTACATAGCCATCTTAGCCGCTGAATACGGATTTTTTTTGACTAGCCTAGCGTCGCTGTACAATACGTACAACTCTTCAGCAGTGAGGCCCATTTCTGGGTGATTGGGTACGTGGACAAACAAAATTGTAGAATTTGGGACGACACTAATCCACACGAGATCCAAGAGCTTCCAATGCATCCCGCGCGATTACGTCACTGTTTCGTGTGGAATTCGGGCTGGCGGCGTCATTGGTCCTTATTTCTTTGAGAACGATGTTGGCCAGGTCATCACCATCAACAGCGAGCGCTATAGGTCGACGATTACCAACTCATGTTGGCCTGATTTGGATGATATGGACACCAACCACATCTAGTTTCAAAAGGACGGTGCCAAGTGCCACCCAACTCATTAGAATTTTAGTATTGGGCCACTAACAAAGCCATTGCAACAACAAATCATTTGTTCGAATTATTTCCGAAATATGTGATTTTTGTGTCTAACGCTACTGGCCTAAATAGGAGTATAATTGAAAAGAAATTGCACGTCTGGATCGCAGTTACTTGCACTTATATGCGATCACAGTGAAAAATATTAAGAAAACTTCTGATTTAATTCAGCGTAGTTTTCAGCGGAAAAAAATTAAACACCATTTTATTTCTTTAAAATAAGTGAAAAAGTCTTAATTATTTTTTTGAAATGGTAGGAATGGTTTTTAAATAAAACGGTTTTTATTTAACAACTTTTCTTAAAAATTAAAAAAAGAATAATTCATGAATGCAAACTTAAGCACAAAAATTAACTATATTTAAAAAAAAAATTGAAAGAAATACATTTACATTCAAAAAAAAAATATTAAAAATACAAAAAATAGTTATTCGAAAATATTTTTATGTAAAATTGATTTGGCTGTCGACATCTTGCCGCATATCAAATTTGATTGTTATTTTTTATTCAACTTTCTCAAAAACTGGTCAACTGAGTTTTTGAGAAAGTTGAATAAAAAATAAAACGGTTCTATGGGGGGTACCGTTATTAACCAACTTACTTCATTTTAACTTGCGATTATAGGGACTATAAGGCAAGTTATGCATTCGTAAAAGAAAAAAATTCTAACAATCAAACATGACATTACAACCATAGGGAAACCTAAAAAAGTGATCGAGAAAATATGTCTGTATGCCTGTCTATCCGTCTGTAAGCCTCGAAGCGATTACCTTCGTATGTGTGATTCTGTTGGCATTCCTCAGAGGAGTTTTTGTAATTTTATTTTTAGGGCTAAAAATAATGATACCTGCCTTAAAACCTTTTAAAAAGCTAATTTTTCTCGAAAACGGCTCCAACGATTTTGATGAACATTTTTGAGAATTTTTTTTGTTGGTTTGGTAATAGCTATTATTTAATCAGAAACAAATTTATAGGAAAAGTTTAATAACGGTACCTTTCATAAAACGGATTTTTTTATTTTTTGTCTTTCTCGGTAACGGCTCTTTGGATTTCTGTCAAATCTTATATTTGAGAAGATCCAGATTGCCAAATTAATTCTGCATATGAACATTTTGAATAAATTTTTTTCCAATTAAAAATAATTTTTGAAAAATCAATATTTTTAAAACTAATCAAAAAAAATATTTTTAATTTTATAATCACATTATATTAATAATCACTAAGAAACTATAATTTTCGAAATCCGTTTTTGATAAATTCGTTATTATACAAGACGTCTGATGCCGTACTCCATTTTTACTAAAAACGTTAAGTGTTGTGGTTTTGACAGTTTTTATAAGTTCACATATGTGTTATTTTTTTACGTTATGTTACTTAAATTAAGTTTTATTCGACGATGTGACCGCACATATGAACAAGTACGTGTAATCCAGTCGTGCAATTTATTTTTTTCATCAAAACATATACCACACCTACAAAAGTACACTGATTTTTTTGACAGACAGACGGGCAGACAGACAGAATTTTGCCAGTAATTCAAATAAGTTCCTCTATCAATGTCATGTTGGTTTGTTATCTCAATTTTTTTTATCTACACAAATGCTTAATTTGCATTATAGTACCTATAAAAAGAAGCTGCAAAGATAATAAAAACTAAAAAAAAAACTCCTAAAGTTTTAGTTCCATACCTTAAAGTACTTACAGTAAACTTATACAGAATGTCCCAAACTCGTTCACCATATAATTTTTTTAATGTTTGCTCCATTATCTTTGACTGTGCTCCAAAAAATTGAACTCGAAATTCCTTCAAAATGGAACAAACAGCTAAAAAGTGTAAAACATCTTCTCTTTCCTTCAGATTACATAAAGTGCAAATAATAGCTAACTCTGGGCGGTATGGTATAAAGTTTAGATTTAATAGTTCTCCTTTTAAACGCAAGATTGTGCTTATCAGGTCTGTTGAATGTTTGAATGAAAATAAGTATTTTCATTTAGGTAGTGTTTAAATTTACTGCCTATACTGCGATGACTGCGCTTCCTCCATGAAACTGTCATATATTTTGCCTTCCCTTTTTCATGAGCAACTCATCAAGTTTCGGGTTTAATGACTCCAGCTGTTCTAAGCTGCTGCAAAGATTATGAATAAGTGTTTGGGCCTTTTTAAAACGTTCACTGCGAATGTTAATCGAAACGAAACAACTGATATTGCCTTACTTTTAATATTGCTTTAAAAATAAACTGTGCCTTAAAAATTTAGAGCTGTTTGTGCTAACATAAGTCGGGGTATTCCAAAAGTCAGCTTTCTTCAAAATTATCAATAAGTGATGTAAAATTGGACTAACATGTTGTTAAAACATGTTCGAAAATCATTTCTTAAATTATTGTCACCGAACTAGAAAACTATCTCATTAGTTGTCCTTGAATTTTCTTCACTAAAAATGATCCATTAAATTGTTTTTTCCAATGACAGTATTTTCAGCTTTTTACGTTTGTTTCCAGATTCATTTATTTTTTTACGTTGTAATTACATTTTTGTGTGATTACAACTACACATACTACTACTTAGGTGGCGCTACAGTTCGGGACGAACCTGGGCCTCAACCAACATGCCTCTCCAGCCAACTCGGTCTTTGGCTAGCTGCCTCCAGTTTTGCACTCCAAGTTGGTTCAGGTCGTCCTCCACTTGAGCGCGCCACCTAAGGCGAGGTCTTCCTTGACTGCGTCTACCCTCTGGGATGGAATCGAATTGTTGTCCATTCGCTCTACATGACCTAGCCATCTTAAACGTGATATGCGTATTTTTTTGACCAGGTCAATGTCGCTGTACAGCTCGTATAGTTCTTGGTTGAACCTTCTCCTCCAAAGCCCGTTAACGCAGATAGGGCCAAAAATCTTCCGAAGAATCTTACGCTCGAAACGACTAAGGATATCTTCATCCGCTTTAGATAGAGTCCATGCCTCGGCGCCATAGAGCAGGACTGGGATGATTAGGGTCTTATACAGAGTCTCCTTTGTCTTTCGAGAGAGGGCTTTGCTACTCAATTGCCTTCAATAGAACAGCGATTGGCAAGAGTAATTCTTCGCTTTATTTCTGACGAGATGTTGTTGTCAGATGTTATAGCGGATCCGAGGTACACAAAGTCCCTAACTACCTCAAAGTTGTACCTGTCTATTGTGATGTTTTGTCCAATCCGCCGGTGTTGTGTGTCCCTTTTTGTGGACAGCAGGTACTTCGTTTTGGCCTCATTGACTGCTAGTCCCATCTTAGCCGCTTCAGCTTTAATGCTAGCAAACGTTCCACTGACAGCTCGCCGAGTTCTGCCAATGATGTCTATGTCGTCAGCGTATGCTAGCAATTGCACAGACTTGAAAAAAATTGTCCCACTACAATTGACTTGCGAGTTTCTTATAATTTTTTCAAGTATTAAGTTGAAGAAATCGCACGATAGCGCATCACCTTGTCGGAATCCTTTTTTGACGTCAAAAGCTTCTGTGAGGTCAGAACCAACCTTGACGGAGCAGCGAGAGTTCTCCATCGTCATCCTGCACAGTCGGACGAGTTTTGTGGGAATGCCAAAACCTGACATGGCTCTGTATAGCTCGTCTCTATAAATGCTATCGTACGCGGCCTTAAAATCGATAAAGAGGTGGTGAGTATCGATTTGGAATTCTTGGGTGGTTTCCAGGATCTGCCGTAGCGTGAACATTTGATCGATTGTGGACTTTCCAGGTCTGAAACCACACTGATAGGGGCCAATCAGGTTGCTGACGAAAGGTTTCAGGCGTTCACATAGTACGGCAGAGAGGATCTTGTAGGCGATATTCAGGAGACTTATTCCTCTATAGTTGGCGCAGTTTAGAGGGTCTCCTTTCTTGTGGATCGGGCAAACGATGCTGAGGTTCCATTCATCAGGCATACTTTCTTCTGACCAAACTTTAGAGATGAGTTGGTGTATGCACTCCACCAGGTCATCTCCGGCCGCTTTAAAAAGTTCGGCGGGTAATCCGTCGGGTCCAGCAGCTTTGTTGTTTTTGAGTTTAGATATTGCTATCCTTACTTCATGTTGGTCAGGTGGACGGAAGTTTTGTCTGTCATCATCCATGTTGAATGGTTCATTCTGCCTGACAGCGGGATTTTGGTCTTCATCGCCGTTTAACAGTCTGCAGAAATGGTCCTTCCATGTACTCAGCACCGACTGTGACTCTACTACGAGGTTTCCATTCCTATCTCTACAGGCTTCTGTGCGGGATTTTTTTCCTTGGCATGTTCTTTTTACCTGTTGGTAAAACTTCCGCACGTTGTTCCTGGAGTAGCATCTCTCAATATCTTCGATCGCGCGCTTCTCATGCTCTCTCTTTTTCTTTTGGAGAAGCCGGTGTTCTTCCCGTCTTTTCTGCTCATAGAGCTCGCGAGCAGCTCTCGTCTTTCTTTGCAGCGCCGCTTTATATGCCTCTTGTTTGGCTGCATGGGCCTGCCTGCATTCGTCATCAAACCAGAGGTTTCGTGGTGGTGGTCTGGTGAAACCTAGCACATCAGTTGCGGCATCTCTGATGGCTTGTTGGCAGTGTTGCCACTGATCTTCGGCACTTGATGCTGGCGGTACTGGATTTCTTGAGAGGTTACGGGATATTCGATCGGCATAGGTTCTGGCGGTTTCTTGCGATTGCAGCTTTCCGACGTCATACTTCCTCACAGTATTACTCCGTTGTTGTGGAGTTCGGGTTATTCGCATTCTTACCTTTGCTGCAACAAGGTAGTGATCCGAGTCGATGTTAGCTGCTCGGAAGGTGCGAACATCCAAGATACTGGAGGCGTGTCTTGCATCGATCGCAACGTGATCAATCTGATTGACGGTTCTTTGATCTGGGTGTCGCCAAGTCCCTTTGTGTATATCGAGATGAGGAAACCGTGTGCTTGCAATGGTGACGTTATGTGCCGCTGCGAAGTCAATTAGCCTAAGTCCGTTTTCAGACGTTGTGTCGTGTAGGCTATGTTTTCCGACAGTCCTACCAAAGATTTCCTCTTTACCAATTTTGGCATTAAAATCGCCTAGTACGATCTTAACGTCGTATTTAGGGCATTGCTCATAGGTTTTGAAGTCATCCTTGGTGGCGTCATCTTTGTCCTCTGTGGGGGCATGAGCGCATATTAGGCTAATGTTGGCGAATTTAGCCTTGATACGGATTGTCACAAGTCGCTCACTTACGTGTCGAAAGCCCAAGACTTCTTGCCTAAGTCTACCGCTTATGACGAATCCGCACCCAAATAAACGCTGTGGTCTTCTTGCGCAATCACCGTAGTACACGTCACAGTTTTTCATCCTCCTTTTGCCCGGCCCGTTCCATCGCACTTCCTGGATGGCAGTAATTCCTGCTCTGTAGCAGTCTAGGGCCTCCGCTAGTTGTTTGGATGCACGTGGTCTGTTAAGAGTTCTAACATTCCACGTGCAGATCCGAAGGTCGTTGTCCTTGATTCGTTTTTCCGGGTCGTCAACAGTAAATCCGTCCTTTTCCGAGGCTATTGGTCGCTTCGTAACTTTTTCTTTTTTCCGTGGCAGGGTTGTTAACCCCACGCACAACCCCCAACCTGGAGGGCCAGGTCCTTTGTTGAATTCCTTGGACAAAAGGAACCGGAGAATCCGGAGTCAGTAACCCACTTCGGGGATGTGAGCGCTGCCGTTGGCCCATTAAGGGTTCATCCGCCACCATCTCTATTTCAATGCCCTGACTTGCATTGAATTGTCCTAATGACCTTATCTCCAAATACGTCGAAGTAGCTCATTAGGGCGTCTGCTTCGTTGACTGTTGACGCCACCGTTGGTCCAGTTGGTTGGGCTCATCCGCCGTACGTCCTCTTTCTGAGGGGCTCGTGCAAGACTTCTGCGAATCGATCAGAACAGTCATTAAAGCAGAGCATTATAGTGTTGCTATTTTTTCTGTGTTCAACACTCGCGCTTATAAGTTTAGCAGGAATGTCCGGATGGACAGACCAGTACCCGGTGGTTACCGCGGGGAGGTAAAATAAGCACAATTGATGTGTACGATATAGTTGCAGCGACTGTGCATCACCAGTTTGATGCCTTTCAGTGCCTACCCTATTCATACAGCACCCAACCACAACTACACATAAAATATATTTTTATCAATCAGTATCTAAATTCAAAAAAACCAATTTCAAAACGATGATGTGACCATTTGTTAGGTTAAGTTTAAAGAAATAAAAAAAAATATTCAGTGGAGTAGATCGAGCGAGTGTTAGATGATTAATCTCGGTAAATAAAATAAAACTCCTTATCTGTGAATCTCCGCCGCCGGCAATACTTAAACATTTACTTTGAACTACGAAGTTTGTTCTTGTTGATTCTCAGGGCATGGTCTACCAAATAAAATAAATACATGAAAAGAATCCCTGCCTTAAGGTGCATTTATTAGTGCATTTGCAAGCTTTGTTCAGCGGATTCCAGAGCTAATCTTACACTATTAAAATGTTCCATTAAATGAGTTCCAATTAAAATTTGAATAAATTTACAAAAATAAAAAAAAATATCAATTCATCTGCGTTTCATAAACAATTGTATTATCTTACAAAGAGCTCCATCTTTTCTATAGGTAGATATATCTGGGCAATAAATCAAAGAATCCTTTTACTTATATTGCCCTTGAAGTATAAAATACGAAAAAGCCAAGTTCGGAAAATCACTCATTTCTCATTTACAAGGAACAAAAATAAAAGTCAAATATTAAATCAATTCCAATCCCAGGCATCTCTGTGTACTCTTTGTTCATTTTCCTTTCTTATTCATCTACTCCTTTATTGATTTACGACTGCTGGAATGAATTTCCCGTCAGCAAAAACTGAAGCACGATATAGCAAAGATATGTATATATTATGTGTATATACGTTGTATATAAAAGTATTCTTAAAAGGCAACAAACAAAATATGAATGTAGGTGGCTAGTATATTAATAATGTTTTTATCGTCCTTTTGCCGCACCATATACTGGGAATTATTTGCTTCAGAGAAAATGGGACCAAGAACCGGGTCGACATCAGGAGAAATGTCATCGAAAGTGTAAATAAATTTCTATATCCCACCCCAGCCCTCACTCAAATAAGCCCCTCTTTAACACTTAAAGGTCCCGCCACATTGTTTTGCATTTTTGTTTTCTTTTCTGAAAAGCACGAGCTCAGGGGAAAAAGTCCAGCCAGCCAGCCCCACAGGACACAAAAGAAAAACCCAACACGAAGTAATGGAATAAATTCATTTGTTGACTGAGTTCGTAGTTGGGTGAGACTCTACCTGGGACGGCAAATCCTCAATACAATCTGCCTTATCCCAAACACCCTCAGTATAGCTGAGAGAAAGTACACCAAATTCGAATGCCATTAAGACTTTCGGAATACCAGGCAACATCTTGGTATGGCTCAGTTGTTTATATTTTCTGTTGGTTCGCCTTGGCCGCACCAATGAATTCGAGCCGGTGGAATTATCTTGAACGGGACGAGCTCTATAAATTATTAAGAGATTTGCCAAAGATTTACCCAATTTATAGACAAGAGGCACAAGGGATGCTTTATTGCTGGGGCAATTCTTCTTTTACACGTCCATTATCCTTGACGCAGTCATCCCTTAAATGGCCCAATGAATATCCCCTAAGGTGTGGGTGGCAGAGGCAGATATTTCTATCTTGAATTTAATTGATAAATCACTTTGCATTATCCACTTTAAAGGTTAATCCACCATCCTAAAGGTGGGTTTGTGTTGAGGGTCCTCGTCTGGTTGGTGTTATGTTACAAGGGGCTGATAGTTTGATTAAAAAAGTTTCAAAGGTTTTTGCATGAAAAAATCAGGATTTATTGAAAAAATTTATTAAAAATGTTAATTTTTTATTGAAAAATAAGTTTTGCATCTACAGTATTTTCTATGTGTATTGAGATGAGATAGAATCTTCTTCCTTGTCGGCACAGTGATCCTTAAGCGCCATTGACCATTATCTATAAGGACAATCTATAATTCAATAAACAGATGGCGAGACAGCTGCATGAGGAGGCCGAGCCTAGTGATTTATGATGGGTGCGTGTTGTGGATCTGCAGGAATGGAGAGGATCTATAATTTCCCGCCGAATCCAAATTGATACATAAAATACGCTTTTTGAAGACATACTACATGTATTCATGGAGAACTTTCACTTCCTTGCAAGACGCAGTACTCCGACAAAAAACAAGGTGATTCAGGTTTTAAGCTTGAGGTACTTCAAGTAACATAAGTCTTTTTCGATTAAGTCCATATAATCCGTGTTTGCAGGTTTTGTCATTTCTAACAAGCGTAAACCTATCCACTTAAACTGATATTCTTTACCCTAATTTATCCTGTTTCAATACCATATAGTTGAATAGACAGCCTCTGTGATAAAACTACCTCTACTGCTATCCTCAACCTTGATAAATCCCAAAACTTCCGTTCCCCAGCCAAAGCTCAAACAGGTAAAGGATCTTTGATTTGTCTTTATGTTTCTCTAGAAAAAAGATTTTTTTTATTTCAAAAACAACTAACCTAACCTGCATATAGCCATTAAGCTTTGACATTTTTTTGCTGTGTGACTGTTTTTTTCACTTATTATTCCTAAATCCGTATAACGAACAAAATCCGGCCGAGCAAAAGAAATAACAATGTCCTTTTAGGACATTTTGGCCAACTATATGCCGGACTGTCATAGAACTTTTCTTTTTGCTTTTACCCTGTGAAAAGTCATTTCCAACATTGCAATCAGGAAAAGCTATCCTGGTGTTGTTAGCCTCTTTGACGATGCATTTGAAAATGCAGGAAAAAAGTGCTGTGGTATAAAGAAAAGTTCAAACTCAAAGGCAATTCAAAGCCTCAAAGGTAATCCAATGGTCTACATGAGTGAGGTCAAGTTGTGAAAATGAAGAGGAGCAAGAAAAAACAGACGGACCATGAATGTTGTTTAGACAGTTTGAATGATGGATTTTCCTTTGTCGTCTGTGTTTGACTTTAGATGAAACACTTGGTAATTCTTCTATTTTCTGGGCGTACGTGTAGCATTCATAGAAAACATTGAAGACAGTAAAGCTAGTATTAGACGGTTCTTGTAATTGGTCACTGCAGGGACACTGTGACGTCACAACAAAATAAGTCCTACCACCGTCACTGCCGCGACAAAGGTCATCGTGTCACAGCTAGCTACTGTGACTATCACACGAATGACCCATGTCTGTCCTTGTTGTCCCAAAATACAATAAACGTCAAAGTGTGTCACTGTTGTCCCTGTATCTCGGTGTCCCAAAGGACATGCAAAACAGTGACGATCACACAACGTGACAGCTGATCGTTGGCAGTTAGCCTAAACTGCTATGAAACTTATCATTTTCAGGAGTGACGATCACACGGCGTCACTCAAATGAGTCCCTGTGTCTTGGTTGTTTTTGTTAAATATAGATATGAGTTTCTGAAGTGTTTCAATTACCTAAATTAATTTAATTAACAAAAAAGAATAAATAATATATTTCCAATAATTACAGTGATTAAAGGCAAAAGCGGCGTTTTGACGCCGCGTTTTAGCGCCAAGTTTCAACGCCGCGTTGTAATATACCGCAATACATATCCCATGTCACAAAGAGCGCATTTTCAACGCCGCGTCGAGTTCAACGCGGCGTCAATACGCTGGGTCAAGACGCGGCGTTGAAATAAATAACAAATAATTTTTTTTGACGCCACGTTTGAAAAGATGGATATAGATTATTTAGTGTACATATTGAGATATTTTCAATAAATATATTAATAAACCTCAATTAAAAGCTTTGTCGAACAGAACGCGTTTTTAACGCGGCGTTGAGACTATTTTACGGAGCTTTGAGATTATTTTACGCTGCGTTGAGATTATTTCGACGCGGCGTTGTAAATGCGGTGCTAGAAAACGTCAAACAGAGAGCTATCCGCAGCGCGTTTCATATTTGAATCTTGATTTTCATTTTTTCACCAAATGCCAATCAGGTTATTTTTTTCCATTTAAAACAATATTAAATGACACAAAACAAGTCAAAAAATGTCTACAAAAATTCCTGCCAGGTCACTGTTGGGACACAGTCCCTGCAGGGACAGACTACGTGCCACTGTGTCCCACCAACAGTGACAGGGCTATTACACGGTCCTTGTAATTTGTCATTGCAAGGACATGCAAAACAATGACGATCACACGACGTGACACTTTTAAGACAGAACTACGTCATAGTGACGTCAGAATGTCACTGCAGTGACCAATTACAAGGACCATCTAATACTAGCTTAAGGAATTTTACTCTTGGGCAAAAAATCATATAATCACTATATAAATCTTTTATTATTTAATAGGATATTTACTCCAGTAACATAATATGACACATTTTTCAAATAAATTAACTAAATCTTTGTAAATTGGCCTAAGAAAGAATTTGTTTACCGCATCACGCAAAATGAAAGAACACATGTACGTACGTATATTTGTTTTTGTTTTTTTTTTAAATACACGTCGTATGTCGTTGCGTACTTCAATCCTAAAACATATTGTAACTTTTTATTTATATTAACATTAACACCGTACCTCCAAGTGCTATTATAGAAAAATATAATGATACACAGAAATATCGGGTATACAAGTCACCATACCAATTTGGCCGTTGCGTTGGCTAAAAATAAAAACAAACTCCGTGAAACAAGAAAAAGTGACAGAGACCAATCTGTTGGGATATGACATATGACGTTTCGAAAGGTAAGTGTTTGGAGAATTGTATGGGCAGCGTTCACACTTGCGATGATTACATTTTCTGGTGGCTGCGTTCACCATTGCCAATATTGTTATTTTCTATTTATTTTCTCGATTCAATTTTCGATTGATTGTATCCACTACATCACCCTTTATGACGTCACTATCATCTTTTATTATTGTTTTATTTCTTTGGTGAAAACTGTATCTTAACATTGAAGGTTAAATAAAAAGTACATATGTCATGTTAGTTTAAAAAGTATCATAAATCATATAATTCTATATAAACAAAACATCAATTGTAAAAAACTGCAGATTTTTAATTTTGAAAAAAGAAAACGGCATTTTACTTGTCTAAACGGGCAATTATTGTATTCTTTCTTTCACTTTCTTCATAACATCCATACCTTACCTTGCCTTACTTAGGTGGCGCTCTAGCGCAGGGTAAACATGGGCTTTAGCCAACAAGCTCCTCCGGCTAGCTCGGTCCCTGGCAGATCGCCTTTAGCTTTGCATTGAAGTTGTTTGATGTACTCTTCCATTTGCATTCGTTGCCTAAGTTTTGGTTTTCCTCTGTTTCATGGTCTCTTAAGAAAAATTATCCGGGCTGCAGCAATAGGGTCCATTCACTTTATAATATGTTCCAGCCACCGGACACATTTATGTTTTGTGCCTGTATAGGATAGATAGTTGTAGTTTATTCTTCTCTAAACGCCTTCATTGAATGTTCTTTAATTTTCGCAAATGCGTCTTCCATCAAATCTGTTTGGGTTTTTAGTTTAAGAAATCCATAATTGAAACTCATAAGTGCTAAATATTTTTTAACAATGATGTAAGTATTTTCTTTTTTTTATATAAAAAAGTCAAATATTTTGAATAATATTCTACTGCATTCACCTCTGTTCCCCATCTAGTAACATCAGGTTGAGGAGGAAGAGAATTCCCATGATTTTTTTTTTTCTTTAAACATAATATCAAATTTTGACTGGCATCAGTCAAAAATTCAAATTTGTATTTTTATCGATGCCTCCAAGTAAATTAATGAAGTCATTAAAACTACGAGCGATGGTAGAGCATTGTTTAATTTTTCAAGCTCAACTACATTTACCAAATATCGAGTTTTCCTATAAGGACTTGACAACTTTGAATTTAATTTGTGAACGCACCCTTTCGCTATTCATCAAACTGTCATTGTCAATTTATTCAGTAAACTCAACATTTTCATCATGGTAAAGTACATGAGCGAGCAACGTCAGCAAATTATAAAAATTTGCTACCGAAATTCGGAGTAGGTGAACGCAACTTTAAGAGCGTTGAATTGTTGTATTTCATCGAAAAATCATCTTTAGTGACGAAGCTCATTTTTGGCTCAATGGGTTCGTCAATAAGCAAAACATGCGTTATTGGTCGGGTGAAAATCCACATTTGCTTCATGAATCACCACTTCATCTACAAAAAAATAACTGTTTGGTGCGGTTTGCATGCCGGCGGCGTTATTGGGCCATATTTTTTTTCGAATAACCAACGTTTTCACACCATGATTACCGATTATTTTTGTCCCGAATTACAGGATGGTGCCACAAGCCACACAGCACACCTTACAATCGATTTATTAAAGAGTAAGTTTGATGAGCATGTTTTCTCAAGAAATGGGCGAGTCGATTGGCGATTTAACGCCTCTAGACTATATTCTTTGAGGCTACGTTAAGTCATTGGTTTATGCCAACAAGCCGACGACGTTGGAAGAGCTCAGAGCCAACATTTTTTTTACACTTCGACTGTAAATTCTTTGATGTAGTAAGCTTAGAGCAAGGTGTTTACTACAATTAGAGGCTCATCATAAGTGCATGTGTTAGTTGTTAGTAAAATTAAAATATAATAAAATAATGATAGCGTAACACATGCACAAAATACAAAAACTAACTAAAATGTAATCATGTCAGTTACATATGTACAGGAAAACATTAAACAAAACAATCACGACAGTGGAGCACTGGTTCGAAATAAAGATTTTAATCCCACTTTACTTAAGTTAAAGTCTATAGAAGAAGAGTTTAGATTAAAAAGTCCGCTTATACGGCTTAGAGCTTCATTTTATGCCATAGGTTGTTCTATAAAAGTTAACATGCAGAAGTTCCGATTCACGCAGGTGATAAGATCCTCCACGGTATTTTAACCCAATACAGGCTAATAAATAAGGAGCATCAATTTTGCCTTTAATAAGTTGATGAAAAAATATTAAATCATTATTAACACGCCTTTGGTGAAGGGTTTGCATCTGCAGAAGCTGGATTCGCTGTTCATATGGTGGCAGATTGAATGGATCGTTCCAAGGTAGACCTTTAAGGGCAAAACGAATAAAATTGTATTGGATTGTTTCAATACGGTTCTTATGAATTGAGTAATAAATTGTACTTAAGGTGGGAGCGTACGTAGTAATTGTACAAGGAGAGTCACATTTATGGATCACTAAATTCCTTTGCACAGCGTTTTATGAAACCTAGCATAGAGCTAGCTTTATTCACAATAAAATAATCGTGGTTGGAGGTAAAATGTACACCCAAATCCAACTATAGACGCGACAGAGTTTGTGCTGGGAAATATGATAATCGAATGCTCTTTCGATACGTTTTCTAGAAAAGGTAATCGTCTGGCATTTTACAGGGTTAAGGGATATACAATTTTTTCTGCACCAAATAATAAAGCTATCAATATCTGCCTGTAGAAGACTGCGGTCATCGTTAGACTTTAGTGTCTGATTGTATGCATGAAGTAACATCATTTATTGCCAAAATGAATAGTAAAGGTGGCTTCCTTGAGGTAGGCCAGAGTGGGTCACGAAGGGGTCTGAAAGACAATTTCTAAATTATACTTGGTAGGATCTATTCTCTAGGTATGATTTGATCCAAGCTAAGAAATAAGGAGGAAAACCAAAACCTTTTAACTTGAACAAGATTATTTCGTGACTTAGTTGCTCAAATGCTTTTGAGAAGTCAGTGTAAATGCAGTCCACTTCATAACCTATTTCTAATGGATTTGAACATTTGTAGGAGAATGTTAAAAAATTTGTAACAGTTTATCTATGCTTCATAAATCCATTTTTACTAAAAAAAATTCCATAATCTCACAGACAACTAAGAAATGGGCTTATAGTTTGTAATGTCAGCCTTATCTTCTTTCTTGAATATAGATATGGAAGTTGAAATTAAAAGTTTTAAGGTGCGTATGGACTTTTCTTAAAGTAAACATTTTAATTTTTAAACATAATTTACTGATTCGAAAAATTGTCGTATTTGTTTACTTCTACGTTTATCCAAAGCCTTTGTACTCAGCAAGTGGTAACCCTATGCACATTGCTCTCCTATTTGCAACAGGTGAAAATGATAAGTACGGAGACCCTGTTAGAGCTTTTACTTGAAACAGAAATTTGCAAGCCAAGCCAACGCAACCAGACTGAGAGGCAAACGTCATATTTTTCCTGTGCTGACAATTTTTTTGTTGAACAGACTATAGAGTTCGATAAATATATCTTTGGATCATCAACTTCTTATGCTGTGGGGCATATAAGTCTTACGTTGGTGAATTAGGCCTTAATGAAAACTGTCTTGAGGTGCTCGTTTACACATATTTGAAAATCAAGACCTATTGCATCAGTCTGCCTCCAATGATTAATGCAGAATTAAATAAGAGCTGCGTTTTTCGTATGTTGCAGTCGCAGCCATTGCTGTTACGCGACCTAAGAATTTATTTAAAAATTCCGTTTGCAATGTTCCTCATCAGTAAATCCAAGCGTTTCCAAGGCATATTTGCTTCGAAAATAAACTTTTCCTATGGTCGGATAGTTAGTCCGACAGCAACACTGCCAACATGGAGGGCCAGGCGGCTAATTTATCTCTAAGGGCGAAGAAACGGATAGACCACTTTTTATATGCTTGAGTTCCGAAAAACTCCTGACGTCACCATTGATTCCAACTAGACATTTTTTTCACTAGTTATTGGATGCAAATAGTGTGACCAATTTTTTTTTTTAATATAAAGTGCCGTAAAACTGTCTGTCCCTTTTCTCACGTTTGCTGCAGCAATCAACCATCCAATAGATTGAATCCATATCAAAATTTATTCAGTTACTTAGAATTTGAAAATCAGCAAGTAGAAGAAACATTAGGAGATTTATAGCCAGAGGTGGTTTTCGAAAAAAATAACACATAATGGTTCAAGGACTTTCATAAGAATTTTCTTTAAACGATTTCATGAAAAATGCACATAATCCAAGTCTGTAATTGAACCGAAATTGGAAAAAAAGAAGTAAGAACCATATCTTAAAAAATATATCTTACCAGCTAGGCCCGCGGCCCTGCTTGCATTAGCCTCGGATACAAAAAACGTATTGAATTTTTTTTAAACATACTTGAGATACCTTGTATTTGATGTGGTAAGCAAATTTTTTCTTGGGCCAATTTACAAGGTTTTAGTTAATTTATTAAAGAAAATCTCCTATAAGTTTCTTGAGTAAATTACCTGTTAATTAAAAAAAAGATCTGTTCAAATTCATTTTGTGGTTCTAGCGTGATGCGTGGTCTGGCCGAAACTGCTTCAATTTTATTATGTATAGTGATGATAGTAATGATTTTTCTGTGAAAGAAGTTCATCGTCACGAGTTTGATAATATACCTATCAAGGTTTGCAATTTTCCACTCTAGTCAAACTTTACATCTTCTACAGTTATATATAAATATAAACATGAAGATAGTTTGATATTTATCAAAATACGCCATTATAAGGGACCAACAATTTTAAGAACAGAACTTTCGTAACTTTGTTATCATTTCACATTTTGAAATTCTGAAGAGCTCCTTCAATGTATTATACACCTTCAAGCTTGCTATTTCAACAAAGATAACAAACGATTTGTTTTCACAACTACAATAGTACTCCAATATCATCTTTCCTCCTTCAAAATCATATTATGAAAGTTTGTGGGATTGTAGGCGCAATCAAAATTTGAAAACTCTCAAACACCCTCAAGCGCCAAAAAGCCTACATTCCTCTTAAAAAGAAACAAATATAATCACCAACATCATACATACATATTACATCCACAAAACTAAATCTAAAGTTTCTGGTGCTTTAATTAGCCTTATTATTCCATATGTATACCCCATATGGAAACACCGAACCATAACACAATAGGCATGCTATGTTCTATGTATATTATTTTATACCTAAATAAAATACATAAACGCTCATCATCACCGTCATCAGACCTAAAGCAGTCATAAGGAAGGCTATAGGCTCAGCCATAATGCAGCTGTTCTGTACCATAGCGCTCTGGCATACCATTTTCATGCGAATCTTCAAGCCATGCCTTGTGAACCCTCGAAGAATTTCATCTCATAGTTATGTGAATGTTTCGGATACATTTCAAAGCATTTTTTAATGAAACATTTTATTGTTTTCATTTTCTCAACCTGCTCTTCTGTTCTTCCAGCTCTAGCGTTCCAGCAGGGCACACACAACTTAAAACCTTGAGCGTTGATGTCCCTTATAATCTGGCACGAGTATGCCATTCCTTTTAACACTCCCGTGACGTTGAGGGTACTTTAGCACCTTTTTCGTTTCCGTTTCCCCACACCCACACACCTAGAAATTCAAAATACGAACCATAACCAAACCTAACCATCATCTTTGCCATAATTACCGGCAAAACATTTAAATGGTAGAGTGGGTATAGATGGCGCTGCCTCTCAAGGATGGCTTATCATGGTGTCCTTAAAAACCGAGTGTATGGCTTGAAGGTGGCAGTCTGGAATTCTTTATTAAGGTTAAAAAAGTACAATGGGTTCCATTAGAACGATTGCGAGTGAGTATGCTTGTGTGTAATTGCATTGGTGGTGGTGTAGGGGCTTGCAGGAGTATGTCTGATCGAATACTGAGAAGGCATATGCAAATATCCTCCATATAACCTATACCTACCTATCTGCTATCCATGTTAAAAGGAAAATGTTATAATCAATAAAGAAATTCCAAAAAGACGTTATTAAAAAAGGAAGCAGAACAAATATACAAGGAATAGCGTTGAAATATGCCAACTGGTATTTGTAAACGCACAAGGACACACTTTCTCGTCCTGCTGGCGTTATGGGCACGTTGAACGATGAGCGATGAGGAGGAGTATGGGATTTTCTTTGACTTGGTTTAATGAAGGAATGTATGAATTCTTATTAGAGCTTCCACCAGACGATCATTAGATATTCTAATGTGGCTAAATGAATAATAATTAATTCAGAACTTGAGTGGTTATTGTTGTTAATTTTTTAATGGACAATACACAGGCAATGTGGAATAGGTGTCTCAAAGCAAAACTATGTAATGTGTATGGAGCAATCATTGGGTGTTCTTGTTTTTGTGGTTTGATTCCTTGGTATATTGTTTCGCTTCATTAACCAAAAAAAAAAATGAGAATAAGAATTTAGGGCCTAGAAAAGGAGAGAGCCCTAGAACAGCTTGAAATTATAATACAAAAAAACAAACGGAAATATTGTCATCATGCATTTTCCTTCAGACAAGATGGCAAACAAGCTTAGCTTTGCAACACAAACTTGTCTAAGCCTTCTCAATCTCAATGAAAGTACGGATTTTTCATTAAACAAATCACAGAAATTTAGCAACCTCCAAACAAAATAAAAGGCACGAATGGGTCGCACGTACTTGCTCCTATGTGCGAATCCTTTTTAAGTGCAGGCGTCTTTTTGACAAAGATTTACTTTTAATATTTTTTTTTTGACGTAACACTTCTTTAGAATCGTTGTGGTTTGAATTTCGAACGAACAATCGTCACGACAAAGTGATAAACACATAAATATATAGGATTGTTAGCTTTTGTAGTTTCTTAGTGTATTACTTTCCACTTGTTGTTTACTGTTTATAATATAAGTTGCTAATAGAAAGATATGAAGGACTTTTTTAGTTTAATTTTCATTTTTGTATGGACAAATTTGAACAATTGGCATTCGTGGGAATCAGCAATAGGGCAATAATGCTAGGTATAGGAACCTATAATATAGGTCCCAATAACAATAATTTACTTTTTAAAATCAAATTAATTAAAATAGCTTAAGTTTGATGGATCGATAAATGTATGGTGTGGGTAGGAATGAATGGAATTTATTAAGGATATTAGGTACCTAAAATAAGGTTGGAAGGAAGGTAGGTACTAAAATTAAGATACACATTCCAACTACTGCGAGTAGGTATAGAGACTATATTAAAAGTTAACACAGTGGATTTGTTTATTAAGCTTTTGTTTTCTCGATTGAAATGTTTGCATTCAGTAGTAATCGAATAGTTTTTTTATTTGTTAGTGGTTTTTGTGTGTTTATCATAGGCTTCCTTATTTATTCTGTGTGCTATTATGATGATGAAATGCTTTAAAATACGTAGGTATATATGTAGGTTGTCACCCTCTTTTATTTGACTAATGGCTAGGGCTTAGCCGAGCAATATGAAATAAAATTCTGGGGAATATATTAAACAAATAAATTTTTTATGAAATCAAAAAAACACTATTCATAACGTTTTTTGGAAAAACTGTTTATTTCTTTTGCTGTTTTCTATTTTATGAATTTTTCATTTCAAAATCGTTTGACCAGTTTTTTCCAAAAAATGTTTTTTTTTTAAACTTTTTCGAAAACATATTTTAATTTTTTTTTTAATATATCAATTTAAAGAAATCTATAGTTTATACTAGGAGAACAAATTTAAAAAAATGTATAGATTCGTTTTCAAAATATTCAAAAAACTAAATAATTTTTTAAGAAATTATTAAAAATAAAAAAAAAATGTTTTTTGAAAATTTTAATAAACAGTATTTTTTAAATCATAAAACACTACATGTTTTGAAAGTTTCATCAAAATCAGTCAATTAGTTAACGAGAAAGTACGATTTAAAGAACCGGTCATATGAGAGGTACCGTTATTAAACTTTTTCTGAAAAATCCATTTAAACTAAACAATAGATTTTGCATAGAAAACACCAGTCAGAAAGTTTTATCAAAATCGTAGGAGCCGTTTTCGAGAAAAATAAGTTTTTCATTAAAAGTTATATGGCAGCTACCGTTAGTTTTGGAGCTAGAATTCCAATTCGAAAAACCGTCGGGTAGAGTACTCTAAAAAGTTTGAATCAAATCGGCCAAACCGGTTAGGCTGTAGGAATCGATACGGACATACAGACAGACAGACAGACAGACAGACAGACAGACGGACGGAATTTCCGAACCCACTTTTTTGATTTCTCTATCATCGTAATGTCATGTTTGATTGTTAATTTTTTTTTTTGCGAATGCATAACTTGCCTTATAGTCCATATAAATCGCAAGTAAAAAAACAACAATGGTTCTTAAATTTGACAATTCTGTCACTGTAAACAATCAGTTTGTTCAATGAAGTCTTGCCTAGAGTATAGTAGCGAGCAAAACAGCTGTTAAATGTCAAAGCAAGTTGAGCACAGATGTCGTTATTCACGATGTGACAGAGAAAAAAAACATTTTGCTGTAGCAATTCACTACTCTATAAGCTCTCATTAGACCTATGTTGAATACGATGCATTTTTCAAATTCAATTGTTATAATCACAACATTAGTTTTATCTTTTGGCTAATTCGAGCTATTTAATGTACATTTTTCAATATATAATCCAAACAAACGAACTCGATACAAAAATGTATCACATACACATTGAAAACATCTGACTTTGACACTTCCACTCCAACTTGCTTTTCTTGCTCTACCTCAAAAGCAAGTGTAGGAAATCTTGCTCTAAGTTGCTCTAGAAAAACTGAATGAACAGCAAATCTAAAAAATTGGAAGGGAAATTTCCTCAATAAACAGCAAAATCTTGCTTTTTTCTACATGGAGTGAGTTAGAGCAGCTAGAGCAGACTCATTGAACAGAAAGCCGCTCCAAAATTAAAGAAAACTGGCGTTTTTGTCCATCGTAAGCAATCTTTGGTCTATCGTAACAAGAGGAAAATCCTATATGATTTAAAGAACAAACTAGCTACGAGGAACCCGAACATCAAAATCTGCGTAAAAGGTGCAAGTTTGAAAATTGAAAAATTCACTTTTGGATACGATATTCTGCGTTTAAATGTAAAAACGAACACCGAACTTTAATTTATTAATACAAATTTCGGAGATGAAGTAACGTGTTATTTTAATGTAAACAACATAAACAACATCAATGTCAATTCAAACTATCAACTCAAAAGCAATCTATTAGCAGAGACACGTATATAATCAAAGGAGGTGCGGGTCCCAGCTATAAATAGGATAGGATATTATATTGCCAATTAAATGTTTACTCATAATTTTAAATTAAAATTGTTATGTTACAATATTACAGTTCTCAAAAACAATCTAATGATGCCTGAATTTTTTGATCTTGTTACGAAATATGATGTATTTATTCTTTTAGAAACCTTTTTAAAAGATGGAAAGGAACTGCAATGTGAATGGTTAATGGCTAAGTTTAATTAAAAATGTTCTTATTTATCCTGCTAATTGTTTACCACGCTCTCCATAATAGTTGTATGCAAGTCAGATAACCTTTTTAATAGACTTCAAGGTATTGATAGCGATAAAGCTCAAATGGAACAAATGGACAGGAATGTAAACAGACAAAACTTAATCAATAGCTAGTTAGGATGCCAAACGTGATGTCGGAAAGTATCGAAAACGTAACAAAATTAGTTTTCTCAGCGGTGAGAAAATCTACTACTTTTATTTCTCGAAATCATGTAGCTTCTTTTCAATCTGTGTGGTATGATTATGAGTACAGAAGAAGTAGTAAAAAATCCATCGCATATTGAAAACTTTTCCGAAAAACAAATCGTGACTTTTTACTTGCGAGTATAGGTACTATAATGCAAGTTATGCATTCGTGCAAAAAAAAATTTGAGATAACAATCAAACATGACATTACGATGATAGAGAAACATATTTGAGTTACTGGAAAAATTCTGTCCGTCTGTCTGCCTCTCCGTCTGTCTATTTATACGGATGTATTTTGGACTGTAGCCTAAACGGTTCGGCCAATCGTCTTCAAATTTAGAACTTGGTTATTCTGAAATTCTACAGAGAAGTTTTTTCATTTTTTTTAGCTCAAAAATTAACGGTACCTGTCATATAACCGTTGCGTAAAAGCTTATTTTTTTCTCGGTTCTTCCCGAAACGGCTTTAACATTATCGTATAACTGGTTAGTGTTGTGTATTTGTGGTATGTTTTCGCTCGTCTAGTAATATCACATTGATCTTCAAAATCTGTCAACGGCCTTGGGTCTGATAAAGCATCGCTTCCCGTGAGATCAGCGAAATCAAGCATCGTTGCACGTGGTTAGTAGAAAGATGGAGGACCGTCCGAAAACTAACTGCGTGCTGTTGACATGTGTTATGTGTTTTCTGTTTTCCGTTCTCCTTCTGTCTTCTCTTCTGTCCTGTATCAATGTCGTCTTGTGTGTTGTCTTGTAATTGTCTGAGCCGATGGCCTCAGTAGCCAGTGCTCGTAAGTGTGTCTACTTCATAGATTTATCTTCGGAGTAGATTAAAATTTAAGGTAATGTAATGTAATGATCTTCAAAATAAGTTATTGGTCCCAACCGACATCGTTTTAAGAACTGCGAAGTACTAATGACTGTACCTTCACTTGGTGATGTTTGTATGGTTCGGTATTCTTCATGTCGAAAATTAACATCGAGTATAGTAGTAGAGAGAAAATCAGCATTAATAGACTGGACTAAAGAAGAAACTGCTTTAAGAGGGCAAGAGAGGAGTAACTGGACAAGGATCAGCGAATAGATCAATGAGAGATGTTGCATATTGAAGATCATTGATATATAGGGTGTTTTTTTTAAGAGCTTGAAAACTTTCAATAAAAATGCAAGAAAGGAATATTATCGGAATGATTTTTTTAATTTTTACAGTATGGCATATTTTTCAAATATGATTTTCGGCATATTTCCGCCGCAATTACAAGTTACATAGTCTATTCCATCAGTCCAATTTTTCACTATTTTTCCAATACATCTGGCCGTATGGCGTCAATGGTAGCTTGAGTATTGGCTTTTATTGAGTTGTTGTTGATTTGTCGGCATAAGCCAATGACTAAAAATAACCCCATAAAAAGCAATCGAAAGTCGTTATGTCGCCAAGAAAAACATTAAATTTTCTTTTCAAAAGTACCTCAAAGATTTTCGATGCGGTTGGTAATAGGCTTATGGACCTTAAATCTGAAGGCTCTTGTCCGTTACCAACAGCTATAACTTTATCAATTTTTCAAAAGAAGGAGTAAGGACTCCATTGAGAACATGATTCACATGGCGGAAAACTAAAGGAAAAAGCAGCGTTTGATTTTATAAAAAAAATTGCATTATAAATCTTATCATCCCAAAAAACCTTTTAAAATGATAGGTAATAATAAAAAATAAAATCACCGATTCAATTACATAATTACGTAATGTGAAGAGTGTCTTTCAATGTTTAATCGCTATTGCTTTCCTCCTCTGAAAAAATTCCATACTGGAACTGTTAGGATTGTCCATCATTTTCCCCTTGAGCCCAACTCCAGAAGTACTTTTAAGCACAGAGATTCTTACTTTAGTCGCACAACACGAATGTGGAATGCTTTGCCAGGCTCTGTTTTTCCCTCCCATTTTATTGTGCAGAACTTTAAAACTAATGTGCATCGGTGTCTCCTCCTTCATTCGTCCTTATTTCACTAATGCTTGTACAGTGTTCAAATATTTTAAGGGTAAAAAAAACCCTTTCGCATGGGCAAATTATAAAAGAAAAGCGAAACTCAATGAAAATTTGACAGATTCTTTCATGCACCCATTCATTACAGGGACCATGTTCATTAGACAGATCGGAAGAGAACGATTAGTTCGTTTCTGACACAATCTTCCATATCTTTAAAGATTTTGGAAAGAAAAACACGAATTTTTCATTTATTGATCTACATGAAAAAGTTCCCCCGTTTATTTTAATTGCACAAAAGGAAGCACTTAAGATTCAATTTCTCTTCGTGTCACTCATTAATCCACTCATGAATTAATTGGCAGGAGAAAAAAAGTGGGAACCATAAGCCTTCAAACACCCAATCATTGATTGCATCTTAGCCTTAAGTTATTTTGTCTCAAGATGGCCAACAAAAGATATACAAAACACATGCCTACACAGTATTGTAGTCTTCCGTAGTCTAGTTTACTATTGATACCTTTACTCGTGTGCAAAAGCCTGTTGAATACCCAACCCATCTGTTTCCTACTTTCTTCTAACATTATAATTTTAATCGATTCTCCTTTTTACTTCTAATCATACATGAAGGCCATTTATGGTAAATATTGTATCTATATACAAACTCAGGACTCACATATAGATTCGAATCCTGAATACGAAGAACGGAAGAAGAAAAAGAAGAAGGCAACAAAAAAGAAGATACGTTTTCTTTGTTAATCTCATCCCAGAAACATGTGCAAACTTAATGAAATTTTCTGCTCCAGCCTTTTGAACCAAAGGGGATAAAAACATATTGTCCTAACTAAACTATATTACAAAAGAGGTTCGACACGATAATAATCTTTGGTCACATCGCGCCAGTTGTCATCATTTCCTAGGGGCCGTATATACAAAGATATCTGGATTCCGAAGCCTGTAGGAGCAACGAGCTAACGTGCCGTCCGCCGGAGTTTTGCAATAAATCTTTATTAGGGTACAATAGTCCATGTGTCTTCTATGACGTAGTTTCTTTTTTACTTTACTGAAGTATCTACGATGCGAAAAAACAACAAAGAAGATGCCCCTTAAGTCAAGGTTAAAGTTATTCAAAAGGTTCAACCATTATTTTCGGATTCACTTATCAAATATACACTCAAAAAAAGGAGATGGTTACCCTTCAGAGCTTATTGAAAATTTAAGACATTTAATAGATTTTTATGGAAAAGATTCTTGTTTGGCTGTAAGGACTCGTAAAATAAATTATTAATTTAAAAATTACTTAAGCTTCTATATCGAAAAGGGAAATATTTCATCACGGTTATTTAAAAAAAAATTAATTTTAGATATTTTCCCGAAAATATATTGTGTCTTTAATTTGTAAAAAATATTTTTCCGAGTGTAGTTGTGTGTGTTTCCTTCGGCCATTGATCTGAGATTCCAAAAGCCTTGCATCTGATAGGAAAAGAAATGTATCATCCATACGTATGGATATGGATACAGTACATGTGCCTTAATTTCCTTAATAGAGATTTATTTATTTATTTTTCCCGCCCGCTTTGGGGACGGAACAAGATTTGAAAAAAAATGTGTTGTTAGCATGTTAACCAGGACATCATGCGAAAAAAAATACGATAAAAGCACAAACAATTTTCCATCGAAAAAAAAAACAATTTTTTTATTTCCTATTTTTTGCTTTAGTATTAACGACTGTTGTCTGAAAAGCGATTTTAAAGGATGCTAAAGAACCAAAGAAAAAATTTGTTAACGAGCCTAGTTTTCATCCCTGCATCATTTGTATTAATTTGGGAAATGCTTTTTTTTTTTGGCCGGAAAAACTGTGAGATATTATGCTGTATTGGTGGATTTATGTCCAGGAAGAGTTGGAACTCTATATTTCTTCTTAAGTCACTGTCTCCGCGTTGGTTGTGTACATAAATAAACTGACACTGTTAAGTCCTTTGACACAAAGGGCTTTGAGATAAATGAGTATTTGTAAATAATTCAGTGGCAATTAAATAAGATTAAGGGTTTAAGAATAAATGATTAGCACTGTTGAATAGTTTGATATAGTTAAATTAAACCTTTGAGAGGATCCTGTTTTGATATAGGTATGTACATATGTATATATTTACATCTGCTTTTTATTAAAAGATAAGTTCTAAAACTACCCCATAAGCTATCATAAGAGAAGAGGAAACAAAATTCTCAATGAAATAATTTTAATTGAAAGGAATATACTCATTTTTTTATTATAAACATTCATAATAAAAAATGAGTATATTCCTTTCAATTAAAATTATTATTGGAAAAATATGGATAATAAAATTAAATTTCATGAATGTTTTCAAAATAGAATAAGCTTTCAAACAAAAGATCGAAATTATGAGTTTGTTATTAAATACATTGTTAAATAGAAATTGAAGTAATAGTATATATTGATTAGAGAACTCATTTTAGGAGTTTTACCGCAAAAAATAAGAGAGCAATCAAATACCCTATGTGCCTAAGTACCTAAGTAGAAAATGATTAGTTTGATTTATTTTAATTGTTCCCATTCTATTCTAAAATGTACATTTAGTTTAGTTTGAGCCTCCGTAGATTTCACATCTTTCGTCACAACGCTCATAAGTAGATAATGCTTGTGATCAAACAGCTAATTCACAATAAATATATTTTTGTTACATACATAAAAACCAAAGTTTTTTTTTGAAGATTTGAGCTACTGAAAGGGGACCTGCGGCGTCACGCCGATATTCTTGCTTTACCTCCTCATGGTGGTCTCACGGATATGATTTGGGTATACCTTTATACTAGCGTTGCTATCCGTCCGGGTTTTCCCAAAATGTACATTATAGGTACTATAATGCAAGTTATGCATTCGTGCAGATTAAAAAATTTGAGATAACAATCAAACATGACATTACGATGATAGAGAAACATATTTGAGTTACTTGCAAAAATTCTGTTCGTCTGTCTGTCTGTCTGTACGGATGTATTTTGGACTGCAGCCTAAACGGTTGGGCCAATCGTCTTAAAATTTTGAACTTAAGGTTATTTTGACATTCTACAGAGGAATTTTTTCAATTTTTTTAGCTCAACAATGTACGGTACCTTTCATATAACCGTTATGTGAAAGCTTATTTTGCTCGAGAACAGCTCCAAGAGTTTTTTAAAAAAAAGCATTATATTTTGGTAAAAAAAAATTAATATGGTGTGCTAAAAACGGTACCTCCCATAGTAACGGTTATTTTTTCTTCGACTTTCTCGAAAACTGGTAATCAGATTACAATCAAAATTGATATTCAAGGAGATGTAGGTAGCCTAAGTAATTTTGCATTAATTTTTTTCAAAAACATTATTTTTTTGTATTTTTTAACAATTTAAAAAAAATTTTTTTTTTGGAAAAATCAATATTCCGAAAACGGGTAAGTGAATTTTTTTAATTTTGTTTTTAAATGTATGTAATTTATTTGCTTAAGTTTGTTTTCTTGAATTATTTTTTTTATTTTCTCAAAAAAAGTTGTTAAAAAAAACGTTTTATTTAAAAAAGGCTCCTACGATTTTGAAAAAAATCACACTTTTTTACGTTTTCTAAAGAAATAAAATGGCGTTTAAATTATTTCACCTAATACAATTTAATGTACTTTACAAAAATCGAATAAATGCTTTGATGTTCACTTTAATTTTCTTTAATTTTATTCTACGATGTGACCGCACATATGAACAAGTACGTGCGATCCAGTCGTGCAATTTTTTTACCAATGCGAAGGATGGGATAGTTTTTATTATTTGTCCGGGGTTGTACTCTTTTTGCCTGCTACTTTTCTCTTTCTTTTACTAGTTTCATCTTCTTCGGTTGGTACGTTTATTATCTTAATTGTCTTTTTGGTTTGGTTAGAAGTTTTGCTGTTTTTCTAAAGAAAGTAAAAAAACAGTACACAAAGTAAGATAATATCTACATATCTATTTTCAGTAAAAAAAAATATATCCATTCGTTTTTAACTTCATTAATTCACTATTTAAATCGTGTTGAAAATGTTTGCTCCAAACTGTTGACGACAAAGAGAGAAAGTAAAAATGTTGATCACCTCGATAAAGCAAAATTATAGAAAATGAAGAAGATTATAGTGAAGAAGAAGATGAACAAGTTCATTTGATTAAAACATTTCGTCTGCATTATAGATTGAGTCATTCGGGTGACAGGTTTTTTTGTTTATTCAGTCAATTCTGAGTTTCTGATAAAATAATAGTATAATATAACTAATAAGCACACAATTTTAATTTTATTTATTGTTTGTGTTCGCGGAAGCAAATTGATAAGGGCAACTGAATTTGTCCTATTGTGCTGAATGTTTAAATTGATTTTTTGTAAACAAGCTGTCTTATGGGTATAACACCTAAGACAGTTTGTTTATTACAGAAGTTAATTTTGATTTTCACTGCCCAGTTCGACTAAGTCAGAGTTGTGTTTTTGTATGTAAGTATTTTTAAATGCTAAGTGATTTTTGTGTCGTGTATTCTAATGTTTGTGGTTTAAGAAAGAATTTCTTTCACGTGTATGTCTACACTGTTCAATACAGGCCAGCTGTTTTGGCTTAAGTGAAACTCAGGTTGGAGTAAATACTGATTTATCAGAATTTGCTCTACATGGGTATAGCTTGGTGCCATTACTCTTTTCCCATTATGGTCTCATGGTCTATGTTAGGAATGATATTGCTTGCCAGAGCCTTCCCCAATATGGGCAATGTTCCAACACGGACTTTAACTTCTTATGGCTCAAATTCACTGTCCGCAAGCATGTCATTCATTATTGTTTTATTTACAGGAGTCCAAATCTTGACAGTAATTCGACTTGTAACGAGTTTGATGCACTGTCTGATTCCATCTCGAAAATTGTTTCCCTTTGTCCTCGCACTGAAATCGTTATTGCGGGCGATTTTAATGTACACAATTCCAATTGGCTCCGCTATTCTGGTCAGACAACACCCGAAGGAAGGTATGTCGAGCTCTTTGCCGGGTTACATCACCTTACCCAACTGTTCGATGTGCCAACGCGTATACCGGATGTTGCTGGGCAAGCCGCCCATACACTTGACTTGTTTCTTACTTCTCACCCTGATAAATATACCATTAGTGTAACTTCTCCATTTGGCACTACAGACCATTGTATCATTTCAGCTAATTTCACATCCTCTACCCATCCAGTTAAAGAAAAACTTCCCACCAGGAATGTTTGGCAATACGAGAAAGCCAACTGGGACGACCTGAATAATTTTCCGAAACTTTAACTGGTCACTATGCTTCCTCGATAGTGACATTGATGCCAGTGCTGAAATGATCACAAATGTGATTCTTCTAGGGATGCGTGCTTTTATTCCTAACAGAGTAAAAAGCATCAAACCTAAAGAAAAGTCTTGGTTTAATTCTGAGTGTAAAGAAGCTATCAGGCTCAAAGAAGTAAGTTTCCGTTCTTACAAAGCCAACCCTACAGAGGAAAATCGGAAAAAGCACAAACAAGCAAGGAACTCATGCAACTCCGTTATTGAAAGAACCAAATTTTTGCATGACCAAAAATGACGGCAAAAAATTCTGCAGTAAAAATTTTTGGTCATTTGTAAAAAATATAAAAAACTCCTCGACATCTTCGGTTCCAACGCTCATCGACAATAACAAACCAATTGTTTACTCTTCAGAGAAGGCAAACTTGCTCGCCGCCCATTTCGCTGCCAGCTCCACGCTGCCTCAAAGCAACGTTGCCCCTCCTGTAGTTGAGAATGTAAATTTTTCCATGGGACAGATTTTTTTCCGCACTCGTACAGTAGCAAGAGTTCTCAAAGATCTCGATATACACAAATTCGCTGGCCCGGATGGTATACCCCCGATTCTTCTGAAAAGGTGTTCTTCCACACTGGCAAAGCCACTGCGTAAGCTTTTCCATCGCTCCTACTCTTCTGGAATCTTTCCTAGAAGATGGAAAACAGCATTTGTCCAGCCTGTCCCTAAGAAAGGTGACCCATCTTCCCCCTCCTCCTACCGACCCATAGCACTGACATCCCTTCTTTCTTAGGTCATGGAAACACTGATTAACCGTCAGCTTAAGGAATATCTCGAAGATCGAAAGCTTCTCCATGACCGTCAGTAAGGCTTCCGCAGCAACCGTTCCACTGGTGACCTGATGGCATATTTCACCGAACAGTGGAACAAATCTTTACATCGCTTTGGTGAAAGTAAGATTATTGCTCTTGATATCTCCAAGGCATTCAACAGAGTTTGGCATTAAGCTCTTTTATCGAAAATGCGTGCTTTTGGGATCGATGATTCACTTGTTCTTTGGATTAGTAGCTATCTTCTGGACCGTTCAATACAAGTTGTAATTGGACGGAGTCAAGTCTGATTCCCACAAAACCCAGTCGTGCCTTTTGTTTCATTCACAAAAGAAAAAGAATTTTCTTTTATCCCTTCTGTCGAATGATGTAAAAATGTGAAATGCATTCATTCTTCTGGCGCTTTTTAATGCGTTTAGTGTCTGTAGTACGGAGTCATGTTCACAGTTTTAAATTTTTGGCTTTAGAATCCTAATCCTGAATATTTCATGGGTACCCGAAACAATAAAAGAAATAATGGCAACTAAATTGAATTTTCAAGAATAAAGCTGTGAATCTTGTCATGATTTCTTAATTTCTAGAAACAATGACGTTCTTGAGAAGTTCTAATGAAAAATTTTGTATCAAACATGGAACAAGTTAAAGATTTTGTAGTACTTAAGAACTCAGGGCCCTATAATGACTCGCGAGTATAACGTTTTATCGAGTTACTCTTGTCGTGGTATTGCGAAAAGCGAACTCCGACGTTTTAAGGGATAAATTAATTATTTCTTTGTTCAACTAATTGTCTTTTACATATTTTTTTATTTTATATTTTTGGATTAACAAACATGCATTTGAGTTAGTTTTAAATATCATGAGTTCATAATTTCAAACAACTCAAAGTTCAGTAATTTCACGAATCATAAAACTAACGTCAGCCTTGCGGTTCTTCGGTAGTTGCAGCAACCAAAGTTCTGTCGTAAACGACTTCGAGCTGGAGCTCTCACAACCTGCAGTGCCCATTGTTATAAGCGAAGTTCTTGACGTGCTGGAAACAAAAAAGTTGTACGGGCTTGGATAAAAATTTGGAGAAGCAAAGCTGGAAATGATTTCTTTAAGAAATCTGGACAGCCTGAAATTGTTGGATGCGGATTGAACCCACATTGGAATTATCGCCCGACTGAGTTTCAGCATCATTATTTTAACAGAAAAGAAAAAAGTTTTTTGTTCTTAAAAAAAACACACGATTTTCAAAATTAACTGTCTTATTATTAATTTAAAGTCACCAGGATTTACAATTCGACTGATTCTGACAGATAGAGACGAATGTTCGCTATTGTTAATAGAGTTTCCAATTCGCTTTATTTTTTGAAAATGGGGCGAAAGTAATTAGTCGTTTTGAAAACAGTGATACTAAATATTTCTGGCGAATCGCGAGTCGTAATAGAGCAAAGAAGAAACTTTATTTTAATTTTGTTGGTCAACTGAAGTACCTCACCAAAATTATTAACTTAAGAAAGCATGAAGTGTTTGTTTTTGTCCTAGTTTTGTACTCTTTGTTGTGTCTTAAACTTAAACTCAGAACCCAACAAGAAGCATCGTAATTGGAAATGATCTGATTACACGAAAACGAACAAAGCAACGACAACGGCTGAACGATTTAAGAATTTTTTTAATGAAACGTACGAACGCTCTACAGAGCTCGAGCTGCACAACAGCTATCTGATGTCCTGGCCATATATAAAGCTTACAAGAGATCACTTTAAGAAATGATATGGCCAGGAAATGGTGTTTTGCAGAAAACAACACAAGACAGAGTTCACCCAAAACAGGATGTGCTCAGGGTAGGCTTCCTAGTCAGCCAAATATTGAAGCCTTCCATCATCGGCTTTAACGCAATAAACGAAAGCCTATGCACCCTTCGCGTGCCAGGCAAATTTAATAACATCAGCTTTATAAACGTTCACCCAACTACTGAGGATGAGGAGTCCGAAGAAGACGAAAAAGATTCCTACTACAAACTTAAATAGAGGGCCCTCAATGCCTGCCTCAAGGTATGACATTAAAATCATCCCATAGTTGCATGAGAACACTAATGACAATGTACAACGAGTCATAGAAATGGCAGCATCAATGAAATTGGTCGTTGCGAGTATCAGCCTCCCGCGTAAAAATATTTTCAAAGCCACCCGGGGTATCACCTGATGGAGTCATTCGTAACCAAATTGACCACGTGTTGATAGATCCTTGCCACTACTCGAGCCTGATAATGATTCGAACATATCAAAGTGCCAACATTGACTCGGACTACTATCTTGTTGGTATGGTGTTCCGAGGGCGGATTGCTCTGCGCTGCGTTACGCAATCAAAACGAAAGTAATCAATACAGTAGTGAACAAAGGCTCACCCTCAGGGAGCTCGATAAGACAAGATTAAGTCCTCGAAACAGTGCCGGGCGTAGAGGAAAAATGGTGACTCCTTACGAACAAAGTCATTAGTAGTGCTGATACCATCTTACATCTTTAGAAAGTAGTCGCAGAGATCAGAGCGACAGGTTTGATGATGAATGCAAACTAGCGTCGGAACGTAAGAATACTAATATTCAGTAATGCAGCACCCTCATAAAATGAATAATATATGTAAAGAAGTCATATGAGTAGACAAAATATTTCACAGTCAAAAAAGGTAGACTGGGAGGAAAAAAACTGTCTGTGAAAAAAATAAATTGCACGACTGGATCGCACGTACTTGCTCATATGTGCGGTCACATTGTAGAATAAAATTAAAGAATTTATTCAATTTTTGTGACTTTTGATTGTTCGAATAAAGTACGTTTAATTGTATTGAGTGAAATAATTTAAATGCCATTTTATTTATATTAGCGCTTTTTAAATAAAACGGTTTTTTAACAACTTTTTTTACAAAATAAAAAAAAGTATACAAATATAAGATACGTACTGTAAGAACAGAGAGGGAAATCTGATCACCGATCCGGAAAGCATTTTGGTGCGATGGGAAGTGTACTCTAATGAATTATTGAACGGTCAGCTTACTGAAGAAATGGACACTCCAACATTTCAAAAGGAATACCTCATGCTGCAGCAACCAATCATTGAGGAGATACAAAAGGCGATTGATCGGCTCAAAAATAACAAGTCCTCGGGAGCTGATCAAACATGGAGGGCCGACACTACATCAAGTAATTCATGAAATCATAGTACACGTATGGGAATACGAGGAAATGTCAGAAGATAGTACATAAGTACATGACTCCTTTACCACACATCGAGCACGCGGCACTAAACCTAGGGCTGCATATTAATAAAAGGAAAACCAAGTACATTGTGGCTACGTCTGCGAGAAGTGTTGGTCTAACTATCAGGGAAGTGGAGCATGAACTAGAAGTAGTGAAGTCTCTTAACGACATTGGGTCAAAAGTATCACCCGATAATAATATGGCGGAAGAAATAGGGGGGCGGATGCTAAAATCCAACAGAACCTACTAACTTAGGGCGAGGCTCTTGAAATCCAGACACCGTACTATAGGAACTAAGCTGGTGCTTTGGTCTCTCATGTACTAACAAACGGATCCGAGTCTTGGGTGCTTATTAAAAGGCTCTCTGCACTCTTAACCGCATCGTCTTACGACGAATTGTGCGAGAGGGGATTATTCCATAGAAGATAAAATCCTGAATTGTATTAAATCAACTTGATTAAGGTGATATATGATAAGTGATTGTCACAATCAAAAAATGCAGTCTGCGTTAGATGATGCCAGAATTTGTAGTTTTCCTGGTGTTCATTTTACGCAGACTGAAAATTTAGTGTGATCACATGTGCCTATCAGAAATGTGACTGTCACATATCACCTTAGCCTATTCCACCCCAGGTGCGGTGGAAAAAATAAAACTCGGTAAACTCCGTTGGGCTTGGGACCTTATTCGTGTGACCGAAAATGAATCAGCTCATAAAGTCTTATATAGATTTATAAGGAAAAACTTTTTGGATAAAGCCCGCACCGAATCCTGATAAGTACCGATGAAAATGATACTATTTCGGTCGCTTCGAACTCAAAGAAATTGACAAACATACACATAGGCAGACAGTCACTTTCACTTGCCTATTATCCCTATACATATGCCGTATGTTCTATTCTACACATTTTCTTTATCAGTAGTTTCGCCTTTCTGCAAAATAGTTTTCAAATTACAACAATGACGATATAAGTTTACGCTACAGAAAAATTCTGACGATTAGAGCGTTTGTGAACGCAAATTGTTTAAGAAAGCTCTTGCAAATTTTAAGCAGAATTTTTTAACTCCTTTTAAAAAACAATTTATATATTTTGTTATAACTTTTTACTGCCTTTAGAGCACCATAAATTGGGGTCAACCCGGAATTATAATCGTCAAGACATTATTTTCTAATATTCTAAATTCACTTATCAAAGGAAATTACATTATCGCATGTTTAACAACTTATTAGCCATCAAATGTAATATTTCATTTTCTTAGGAAAGAAGGTAGAATCGATTACTACCATCCTTTTAAATCCCATCATCCTGCATTTGATGGGAAAAAAACATTTCAATTAGTGTTACTTTCAATGTTTATAACAAACGAAAAGTAAGCAAGATGTTAAATGCCTTAAGAAGACACCATCTGAAAAGGAAAACTCAAAGACCAACTCTGGCACCAGTAAGTTGTCCATGATTTTAATTAGCCAACGTGACAAGTTACACAATTTGTTCATTAAATTTGATAGTCTCGAGCTTGCAACAATTCCTGACTCTTTTAAACTTATTATTGACTTAAGAGCTCGAAACTCTATCCTCCACGTTCACTTATCCCTCATACATACTTGTTGGCAGACGAAAAGAGCGATAAAGCCATCTTACTAAAATTAAGGACGAAGTCACTTGAAAAACCCCTTAAAGGAACTTGCCCCATAACGTCAAACTTTCCAGAGGCATACATAGTTGGCTTATTTTGGAAACAATCTGGTACAGCTGCTGTCCTAGGCACGTACTCTGACGACAGAAGTATCTTTCTTGCTTGAATCTATTGTATGAAATTCGATGAAAACTTACTCTCTGCATCACACATATATCCAATCCATGTAATCAAAAAGGATCAGGTTGCTTTTAGGATTGTGACCAACCAGATCAACCAAAGCCCCAAATATAATACTGGTATAAAGTTTCTATACGCCTTGAAGATTGTTTTCCCTTTTGCAGTAGCCTTGTGTATATATGTGTGTGTAGTATCTTCTGATTCAAAAAGAAATCAACATCAACAAAAGATGGAAAACTGGTTTAGGAATCTCCTAATGAAGTCAACGTAAAGTTTTCCCAAAACTCCATTGTTTCAATTATTTTGATTTTATATTTTTTATTTTTTCCCCTTTTTTTTCTTGGACAAATGACCAAAAGTTTCATTTGAAGATGTTTTCAAATGGTAATTGCAAATTGGAAAAATGCACAAGACATCCTGTCGACACAACTGGGTGTTTTCTTGCAACGTGAGAATACCAGAAAGGATACACGACTTAAGGGAATCAAAGGTAATCTGCGTGGTCGATTTCTTTCTTTTAAGATTTTCCAAAAAACAACTTGGAAAAATGTTTTTCCAATGCTAAGACATCTTCAATTTGAAGGAAAAATGAACGAACGGGGAGCCTTTAAGCGAAGGATATGGCAAGAATTCTAAATTGAATTTTTCCATTTACAATTTCTTTTGCTTTGATGGGAGAGAAAGAGCAAACTCATTGCAGCGTTATGAAGCTTTAGATAGAAGAAAGAAGCGGGTCGAGTGGAAGGGAATGGCAGGGATGGAAGTTCGTCCTTGCAAAAAGGATTTAACATAATTTTCGAAAACGTGATTCTGTAAAATTTGAGATTTTTATTACGGATGCTTTGTCTTTCTTCAAGGACATATTGAATGAAACTGTTTAAGATTTTGTATAACAGACCATTCGTTGAACGAGCTATTCGCTAAATCCTTTTCACTGGTTGAAGCACTAAGCATAGATCTTAATTAATTTTCCAATTAAGGAAGCATTTCGAGCGTTTTTCTGTAGGTACTATGCGTACCTACTACACAGTGAAATGCATTCTTTACGGGTTGTTTGTCAGGAAAAAATTAATTAAAAATCTTCATTTTTTTTTGAAAATGTATTCGTGGGATCCTTTAAATCAACGGAAACGGAAGGACCATAATGACTTAATTGAAAGTAAACAAACGTTTAATATCCATTTTGAAATTTAAGTAATCTTCATGAAAAGAACGTTGTTTACTCCTGATGGTATTTTGAATTTGAATAGATAGTTTGAAATGTCTTAAGAAATTTCCATTTCAAATGAATTCCATTTTTGAAAGGAAATTGATAAGCCGTATTGAAGGACTTTTGAAGAAAGAAATACGAGAATAAAAGAATGAGTTTTAATCGTTAAATATGAAACCTTAAAGTTTCATCTTGTTTCAATAAAACAATAACCGTTAAATATCTTATTGTACCCTTTATCTTAGTGAACATTTTAATATTTTTAAGGTAATTAAGAATAAAAAGGGTTTTTTTATTTTTTTTTTCTTTATCTTTTAATGAATTGTTCTGGCTTAATGCTTGCCAAAATGCAATCTTTTGAGTTTCTTATAAGTTTTCTTGTAAGCATTCGTGACATTTGTCTTTAACTAACTCAAACGAGAGCCCAAACCGCTGAAGCGCTTTTTATTAAACTTCATCTAAGGATTTATATGAGATTCATACGAAGCTACCAACATTAATTTTTTTTTCTCAATGAATATAAATATCGAAGGAAAAGCTTATTTTTGACAAAAACGGGCCAAAGGACTTTATATATGTATATAAAAAAGAAAATAGCTTTTTCACGGTACGTCCGAAATTAAGCGTGAACTGATGAGTATTCCTTGCGAGACGAGAATTATCGGTGGGAAGTCGTTCGTATTCTCATTAAACTCAGCCCTAAAAAAAAAAATTTGATAACAATCAAACATGACATAACGATGATAGAGAAATCTAAGAAAGTGATCGACAAAAATGTCTGCATGTCTGTCTGTCTGTTAGTATGTATAACGAGCTGCAGCCTAAACGACTGACGCGATTTTCTTCAAATTTGGTGTGTGTGATTCTTTTGGCATTCCCCAGAGGGGAAATTGAAATTTTATTTGTAGGCCTAAAAATAACTGTAAGCAGGCACAGTCGCACAGTCGGTATTTGCACAATTTGAAACTTGGATGCGGTGGCACAAAACGAAATGGCCACCGATCCCGATTTTCACAAAATTGGGAAAATTGGGCCTCTGGGCTGGAATTTATTCGAGCCATTAAAGAATCCAATCAGGTAGTGGTTGTGGTAGTGATTAATTGCTATACTATGTCCAGTTACTATCAACGCATTATTTTCAATATTTTCTTTAAAAAAATACCATTGATAAAATGGTTGATTTAAAATTCTGTTTTTGTGTACTTCACATATGTCAAGAAATTTCACATAACCATTTTAAAAAATTACCAGAATCCCTCTGTGATAGCATAATAACGTTTGCGAAACCTTATGTATAGTAGATACCGTTAATCGCACGGAAATGTGGTAATCGTAGTTATTCGTTCAATTTGCTTGAGTTAATCTAATAAAACTTTACACTTAATACATATTCCTATGGAATTGACATGCATACACCAAAAGACGCGACGACACCTCTTTTCCAAACTCTCAACATCCTATAGATACATCATTCAGCACTCATAGCACAAGTATCATGATAATTAGCGCTAGTTATTGCCTCACATGTGTTGTGAAACTTAACACCTCAAGCAGGTGCACACAATCACATCACAAGCCTCATTGCTTTTGTTCTGCTATCGTGATGATGATCATCATTCGTTGCGAAAAGCGTTGTGATTGAGATACATAGATAAATATATAGATACTTATGCAAATGACGCGCTGCGAGAAAGGAGCCTCAAGGAGAGACGAAAGCATAGGCATCATAGCTAGCAAGGACGGAATGTGCGTTGTTAAATATAACGATTAAACACACATTCGTTGGCTTTTTTTTTATTATCACTTTCACTATAGTCTGTTCCAATGAAACACCCTCTTCCCTTAAAAAAAGAAGAAGGGGTAGACATCATCGACCGGTTAAATTGAATTAGGCCCAAACCCAAACACAGAGTTCTGGTGGACAAAATTAATCGCATCCTTATGAGTTTATACATAATTATTTTTTGGGAACGAATGGCTATCCGGCTAAGTACAATCCATGGTCTTTGAGTAAGGATTGACTCGCAGAACCACATTATTACTCCGTCCGGTAATTTCGACATCCATTTTCACATAAGCCTCCCCGAAGCCAAAGTCCTATGATTATGATTACGGCTTCTAAGTAACATAATCTTGTTTGGTCGGCGAGAACGATGTGTTTCGACTGCTTCGTAATAACATGACTATGATAATAATTACACCACATATATACCTAAGTATATGCCATCGGTACAGTAGAGTTTAGTAAAACAATGCTTGTTTGTAATATATGTATCTCTGCGCGTGCACAACGATTTAACCAGATACGACAAACCCCCAGTTGTTACACCAACACAGCCAACTAGTAACCACCACACGCCTCTGGCTCATCATTAAAATTCAACAAATATTTATGCTGTTAGACTCGTTACAGATATAGCAAGGCCGACCACAGCGCCACCAGGACGATATGGTGGAACATCATTGCGATTCACGGCAACACCCATTTACAATCCGCAAAACACTACCCGCCCGGCCACCAATGCCCCAACCCAATAAACCAAACGCCACCCTATAGAACGAATAAATTTCAATGTTGTGTCCTTTTTGGGTCCAAAGTATGATTATTTGCGTTAAGGAGCACCTACAGATAAAGAGTTGTAAATGGGGCGGGTCCCCTTATTGTGTGTTTGTTTGTTTGTTTTTTTTTTGTATTTGTAAAATATAGAAAGCTTTTAGAGTTCCGTGTTAAATGTACAATTTAGTAAACAGCAAACAAGGAACGGCCATTTAAAGGGTTTATTATGCGTAAATAAAATAAGGTTAATAAAAAAATACTGTCGAAAGCAAAGTGGATTTTTTGCATGTTAGGATGTCAGGACCTTGCCACAACATCGAAAGAGGACTAAAACGATGATGATTGTGATTAGAGGATTTTATAGCATGAGCTTAAGCGGAGGCGACGACTAAAACTCAAGTGTAGCCTTAAAGGCTGGAGATAGAGTCGCTTTAAGACTTTGCTGATATGTTAACAAATCCCGATGTTTTGAAAAGGGTCTGAGTGAAATGAGTAAAGTATGTTTAGGTTTCCTTTAGTGTGAATTGAACATTAAATAGTAAACTTAGTTTTTGCATGAATCAGCGAAAAAAGAAGGGATAAATGCACAAATCAGCAAAATTCAGGCTTTATTGGACACAAAAAGAGGGAAAATGGATAATAAATTATCGCATTAGTTTATGCCAATGCTTGTTTTAGATTAAAACATCGAATATACTTTACGATTACATTTTTTTGTATTTGCAGACATAGAAAATATGGAATGATACTTAGTTATGATCTTCTTACTATTAACCTGTTCAAACTATCCCTTTTCAGCGGATTTTTCGTCGACTTTGGGAAAATATCCGTTATTACTTTTATCCATAAAAAAGGTCTTAATTATCGAAAAATTGCTAGTCTTTCTCATATCCCTTAACGGCGCTGCGAAATAAGGCCCCAGACAAAAAGGTCCCAAAAACAAAAATGAAATAAGGCCCCAAAAGAATATTAAGAATACATCAACAACCACAAAATCTTTATATTGGGGTGTAATTTCACTTTTTGGGGCCTAATTTCATATTCAAAATTGGGGTTATATTTCATTATGAAAAAAGCCCCTAATATCAAAGAATGAAATAAGACCCCACAAAAATATAATGTCGAATACAAAAATTGGCAATAAAAGCCACTTAGGCCAGTATAAGCCCCAATCAAATAAGCAACAAATTTGAAGATATGTCCCACTTCGATAAATGTAAGTATGAAGAAGGTATGGTTGGTAAATAGCCCCCCTGCAACCCCCCGGCTCGAGCTCAGTATAGGATTTGGAGAAGGTGCAAGGTTGGGTATGTGCAACGTTTCTATTCGATTTAAAGAACTTTTGCCTAAACCCAATCTCGCACATACGATAAATCCTATAATGAGCCCAAGCAGGGGGATTGCATGCCCCTGCCTCGCAGCAGAACTGTTTTTGTATTGGGGAGTTCTATGACTACTAATCTTATTTTATTCGTCATATTTTCACTCTCTGCGATGGAACAAGGCAACGAGGTAGACGTCATCATCGAAGTTAACCATCTGCAAATGCTACTTCAACCAGTTGTTGAATGCCGATGAAACCCGCCAATGATCGACATGGACCAGTCAACCTATATGATAATCAAGAACTACACCCACCCGACCAAAATGGATCAAAGTAGGCATTGCCAGATTAAAAACTAACAAATCAGCTGGTCCCAATGGGCTACAAGCGGAATTTTTTGGACACACTGGAGATGACCTGGTCAAGTGCATAGACCAACTCATATGCTTTCATCAACAAAAGTCCAATCCCACCACCGGATTGGTCAAATCGTGGCAATTGATAGGAATAAGTTCAAGGTAGTCAGTGAATTTGTCTACCTACGCTCTGCTTTGGGGGGCAACAACATCAGCGCAGAAATTAAGCGTAGAATCGCTGTTTCTACTCGTTGTTACTTTGGGCTAAGTAAGCAAATGAGGAATAAAGCTCTATTGAGAAAAAAGCATGGAGACGTTATACAAATCGCTCATCATTCCGGTCCTGCTATATGGTGCAGAAGCATGGGCCCTTTCCCTTGCGGATGAAAGCTCCCTTGGAGTATTCGAGCGCAATTTATGATCCTGTTTTCGATCAAGTTACGAACGAGTGTCGAAGAATATTCAACAATGAATTGTACGTGTTGTACAGCGACGCTAGGCTAGTCAAACAAATCCGTATCCAGCCGCTAAAATGGCTCAGCTATGTAGAGCGGATGAACATCGACGCTCCCAGTGCGCAAGGTTTCGACGCCGTACCTGAGGGAGTCCTCAGTTAGAAAGAGACCTCCGACTGCTTGGTGTGCAGAACTGGAGACGACAGGCTAGAGATAGAGCCAGCTGGAGGGGCGTATTGAACCAGGCCCAGGAGCACCACGCAATATAGCGCCATGAAAATAAAATAAGCAAGTTTATTTCTTTTAAAGCTTTCCTTTCTCGGTACACAGCTTATCTGCGATTTAAAGATTTTATACCAAGAGTTAACTTTGCCCTTTGATCTATTAGAAGGTGGTCCAAAGAGTGTGGCACTAAACCAAGCTAAAGCAGACACTAAGAAGTATAAGTTCATGTGGCTGTATTTTTAACAACATCAGGAATGTGATTGTTTCAAAAGAAGTGCTTCCTTGATGGATGCACCATTCATTGATAATGAAATATTGAACAATTCAGTAATAATACAAAATCAATAATTCGGTTCAGGGAAAGAAAACGTTGTTGGTGTTAGAAGCATTGAATTCCCTTGTTTCTTGATACTCAACGTAACAATACTGATCTGCTCAGGTCGAAATTTAATGATATTAATATACTCTCCAGTTACTATTCAATGCTCAAAGAAGTAGAATGTGAATTTTGAAATAGATATGAAAACTCGATGTTCCTTTCATTGGCCAAACAATTTAGTGGATTAGCATTTTCAAAAAAAACACGTATCTTTGGGGCATGCCAGCATTTTTTTTTTGATGTGATAGCGTCTTATAAATCGATGACAGGCTACACGTACAAAACATGACTCATGCTGTTAAGACTCATGCTGGTAAGACTCATGACTCATGCAAACCGCGATATTGTGGTTCTTTCAACCAAAATCGATCGCAAACGTATTCTGAGCACCAGGCGAACATGAAAAAGAACAAGCGCAAATTGCCAAAGTAATTCAAAAGGAACAAGAAGAGAAAAAGAAATACAAAACTGGCGGAGTTTTGTTAAAGTAAAAAGCAGATGTAGATATTAGGGTGTGTGTGTGAATTTAACAAAAAGGGCTGTATGTTGGTGTTGCTGCCATAAATGTTTTCTTATATCGTTATCACGTAAAATTATCGTCCGTAAACCTACTTTACAGACAACCAACTCTTTTTTACTTTGAACTTGAATCTATCCAAAACAACCTGAATTGAACTGTCATGAATGTAATTGCTAATCAACAGAAGCAATAATTGATCGATACCAAAAGTACACTAATTAGATAAAAGAGTTTGATGCCAACTTTACCGAAAGCTTAAAAAATATCAAGCATTACATTACTTTTACCAAAGTACATATGCTTTAAGATTCTTCAAAGCATTTCTTAAGCTTGTGGTTGTTTCTCTTATTTTCTCAACTGAAGAAGAATATATATATTAGTGCGGACTTCTACAAATGAACTATTAGTTCTAATATATTCCTAAAATAAAAAAAATAATTTCTTTGAAAACGCAAATTCAAAATAAAAATTAGAATTCCATGTCGTTGCCCTTGTTTCAAAACCTGATCTTTTTACCAAATGTTTAAAAGAAAAAAAACGTTTCTAAGAATATAATATCACTGAGTTTAATTTAAATTAAATATCAATACTCTTTGTCTCTATTCTTTCTCCATTTTACCTTATAAAACAATTTTTTAAACACCCTTAATTATTAACTCTTTTTTTCCTGAAAAAAGTTAGAAATATAAAGATACCTATTTAAAAAAAAATAAGTTTTAAATATATTACGAACAAAAATTAGAGATGTTTGGTATTTGGTTTATTAATAGAAAAAAGTATAGAAATAAATATTTAAAATTTGCTGATTTTCAAAAATATAATATCATATATTTTTTTTCTTTCTAGGTAAGTGTCTTTGCAACATTGAAAACTATAAGTGGTCCTGGTAAGCAGAAGAATATTTCTTATCTATTTAATAAATTAACGCCAAATTAAAATAAATTAAGTTTAAGAAAGAAATTCAATTCCCTGAGAAAACGTGAGTATTTTATTTTTTAAATCTACTAGAAAATCGCAAAATTTTCTAAAATCTTGACAATTTTCAGCATTTTATGTATCACAAAAAAATGCATTTTTATAAAATCTTGTTGATTCTCATGATTTCGTATACTAATATTTAAACACAAAAAAAAAATGTTCGTTCTTAGTGTTAGTGTTACTAAATTCATAAAAAAAAATATGCAGCGTTATGGCATTATTATAAAGAAGTAAAAGATTTACGGGGTTTTGTGAAACGTCATTCTTTCTTTCGGGATTATGTTAAATGGGATTTTTTTAGGCTACTTTTATAAGGACAGCCACAAAGGAACACAAATAACAATGAAAAACTGCACAACTTAAGTTTTTAAAAAACTTTATTTAAAGTTCACTTGACAACTGTACGAACAAGAATGAGTCGAACGACTCATACCTGACAGCAGATAACTTAGCACAAATAACATGACATATTTAGGAATGTACTTATGTACTTGTGTGCATATACATGATTTTACTAATATAACAAGAATATTACATTTAACGTTGAGAGCACAAATAAATTGTCGCCTGATACTTTTAACTGTTAACTCAGCAGTTTCAAAGTAAGAATTATGTACATTATATGAATGTATTCGAAATTATCTAAATATGAAGCCAGTGTTGTTATAAAGAATTCTTACACTTTTAATCCAGGAAAAATTAACGGTTTCTGTGGGAGAGGCTTAAATGTCAAATACTGCATTGATAAGATTGAGTAAAATCTTAAGCCTGAACGGCTTAACGTTCGTAATTCTGAAAGGTTTATAGACTCGATATGGCACATTCCTTGGCAACAAGATACTTTTAGCTTTTAAATGTCGATATAACATTTAATATACATTTATAATGAAGCAAAGTTCTACCCATGCAGTTTTAATTGTCAGTTATCCTTAATCCAAGACAGCTAATATGTTTAACAGCATAACAAATATACAGAAACAAGCACTCATTAGGCGTTTTTCTTTATTCACTCAGAAAAGGTCTCTGAACAGATTCTGGGCATACTCTGGTAATTATCTGAACAAAGAATGGTCTGAGCGCTCAGATATATTTTTGAAATACGTTTGAGCACTTTGCTGTCACAAATTGTCATTTTTGATATGGCTCTTTTACAGGCGGCAATATTATGCATATAATGCTATTGTCTCTTTAACTTTGGCATATATTTTTCGAAAACAGGTGTAGGCAATGTGCATTAGATAAAGTAAAATAGCCTACAACACTAAAGTGACGTTAATTGCGTTCAGTATTTTCTCAGAATGCTCAGTCAATTTATCCTGAGCTTACTTAGAGCACGCTCAGACTATTCCTTGAACGAAAAAAGAAATGCAACTTTGAAGATCTGAACGCTCTGAGCGAAAAAAGAAATACAACTTTTTTTTTGACAACTCAGACTCTGCTCTGAACGAAAAAAGAAAAACGCCTTTTATATCAAGCCAGGAATATGTTTCCACCTCCACTACCAAAGAAAAAAATGACATTTCTTGCTAACTAATCTGAATAAGAAAAAATCTCATGAAGAGTATACGGTTGATCCTCACTTTTCCAATGTTAATCATGATTAATTTTGTCAGTCCATTTTCTTCTTCGGAAAACCAACAAAAAAGATACTGAGATTCGTGAAATATTTTAGCCATCATCATTACCAGTTCGAGCCATTTCCTTGCCATTAATTTGTGTTGAAGTACACACGATGACGACGATGGCGACGACATTGAATGATGGGATCAGAGTTGGCAGATACACTGTACACTTTACACTACGCTATATATTATCTCACCTTGGATGAGTATGTTCGGACTCCTTAATCAGGATGAAGAGTTGTTTATCTCACGCAATATCTTCCTTAAATAAATCGATGTAATTTGTTATCCTTAAAATGAAATATTGAAATCTGGTTTCACACCTCTCCAATGCAGACAGGTTAAACAAATTTTATATATTTGCTAACAAAATACATCAATTACGCATAATAATTCATTATTTTCCTTGCATTTCGGTCGAGTCTCGAATGAGTTCTTCAAGTTTATTGCGCGAATTTTGTGAATACAATAAATTTATTCAGAGATTTTGTTTGTAATTTTTCTCATTTAATTTGTGCCAATTTGATGAGTGAAATATAAACACACTTATTCTTTGCGTTTTGAGAGTAATTAAATTGAGCACTTAGAATAATTAACGACCGAAGGTAGTGAAAACACAGATTCTCAAATTGAATAATTTTTGAAATTATTATAAACAATATCTGACAGTGGAATTGCTGTATCAAGAGCAATTCTGTTAGTAAATAAATAATGGAATTAGAATTTAAGTATTTTGATAATCGCCAGATGTGAGTTATTAGGTCAGCATTTCAATTATCACAAGCTGAAGTTTTCTGAGTATTCGGAAAATATTTATCAATAATAATTATCATTTTATTGAGATTTTAATGAAACTGTAAAAAACAAAAGTTATGTTCATAAAATGGAAAAAAAAAATTCCAGCCAGTTGAGGAAATCTAGATCGATCTCGAACTCCCAAAAAAATTCCTGCTAACGAAGCAGATATAGGTAGCTTGATTAATTTGGGTTAAAATTATTTGATTATTTTCAATTTATGTTTTTAGCTTTCTAATTATTATTTTTTTTTTAAATATTTTGAAATAACCCATTTTTTAGAAAATGGATCGATGTCTTTTTTTAATTTTTTTTTGAGTACGGAATTCAAAATTCACTACGAGAATGTTTACAGAGAATAATGAAATAAATAAATAAATGTAAATTATAAAATTCTTTCAATTTATTTTTATTTTAATATTTTAATTTTTTTTCACATCTTATTTTTCTTTTTGTTTTTTTTTTTTTTTCGGCGACGCGATTCGGAATTACTATTCCAAACATTATTCAAATAAAAACAACTTGGAGACCAAAACATACTCATAATGATGTTTACAGATGTTCAACCCAGTTTAACATGACTCCGTTCTACATTTTGACAGAAACGGAGGAATGGCGAGCCTTGATTTTTATGAAGTGTTCGAAGAGACGCGATTTTTTTGCGAACAATTTTACCTCGGTTCTTATTAAACTAATAGCTATTAAAATTGACTTCTTTAAAGAACTTATACATAGCTAATTTTAATTTGTATATATATTTTTGTATATATGATGAAAGATATAAAGTATAGCTGTTATAACTTTGTTTAAATAATTAGACATTTTTAAGTAAAAAAACTATTTTATTTGATTCGAACCTTCTTAAATGTCTGACCCAAGCAACTAACGAACAAATACATCTTGCTTTAAATTTCTGTCTCAATCACTTCGAATTCCATCGGACGCAGCCTCTTTTAAACGAATTTTAATAGGTTGCTTACAGATCCAATAATGATGTAGGTGTTAGTCCTGTGTTTAATATTTTGAAAACAATAACTTTGTGCCCATCTAGGACAATTATATATGGAGATCTTAACAGCAATCTTTTAAATCAGACTTTTCACTACGAGGGCTTGAGAATATTTAACCTCGCTCCGGTGAATATTTCGGTTAGAACACATTTTACTAGGGATCCATGATGTTTTCTTCATTAGCGATGTGACCCGGCGTTGCTCGGGTATACCATACATTTTCGAAAAAAAACGAACCGGTCATGGCTCCACCTAGTAATCAAAATAGCCTTAGTTACTTCTTACAAAATAAGCTATCTTCTTGTGAAACGACCCCAGCGGCACCAATGGGTGATTAAAATAGCCTTAGTTACACCTTATCACATCAGCTCTCTGCCTGTAAAAGTCCCGTCAAAATCGGGGATTGTTAAGAATTTAAAATGCCTCCTCAATTACCTAGGGGCTACGGGTAGTTGAAAATTGCCTTATTTTATTCTGCCTGTGAAAATGCCGTCAAAATCAGTACATAAATAAGAATTAAAAAAACACCATCCCAGCGCCACCTAGTGGGTAATTTAAATAGCCTTAGTTACTCCCTAGAACATCAGAAATCAATCAACGAAATCTCGTCAAAATCGGTGCAGCCATTCCCGAGATTACCCGCAACAAACCGACAGAAAGAAATTTTTTTTTAAATTGTGTTTTCGTTATAAGTACTGTATATACTTTCATATGCATTTAGTAAAAAGCTTCTTTTTTTTTGTTATTAAAAACAGAAACTTCATTTTTATTTATGTGTAAAGATAATCAGTTTCATACTACAGCATTTTAAAAACTACATAGATCTCATTTTCTGAGTTTCAACTACAAAGGTAAAGTCCTCCGAATTCTTATGGATACAGAGATTTTAGGACCATTGACTATGTTGGTTAAAGCTTAGTACTTGGAGTGCTGATTGATAACATGTTTACCAACGGAATTTGTAGACTTATAGTACAACGAGACCAGACCTATAATTTAATTATCAAGTAATCTGCAAAATACTTACCGCCAAAATGCAGTTGTATAGGGTATGGGCCACACATTTTTGCACATTTGAAACAGGAATAGAAATAAAATTACAAATGTTATTTTGTTGGTCATTTATTTGATATAATAAACAAATAAACTTTTTTTTATATTAAAAAAATGATCATTTATTTATTTTTCAAAAATGACATTGTCGAGAAGTGCCCCGTCTCGTCGTTGGCACTTCTGCCACTGTGAGGTATCGCGGCTATCTCCTCCTTGAGGTTTTTTATTTGTAATTGGGATATGGTCGACGGTTTATTAAGATACACTCGACTTTTCACGTATCCCCACCAGAAAAATTGCAAGATGTGAAATCCGGGCTTCTGAGAGGCCATGGGATATTATCTCCGCGAGAAATCAATTCTTTGACCACCGTTAAAGTCCCATATGACGTATGGTTTGTTGCTCCATCTTGTTTCATCTACATATGTATGTCCTGCAGTCGTATCCTTCAAATTCATAAAACTGGGGTGTTAAAAACTCACACAACATCTTCACGTATTCCACTGAGTTCACAGTAACGTTATTTTGCCCTTTGCTGATATGGCAGCCCAAACCATCATTTTAGTTGTATAGTTAGTTAGTTAGTTAGTTAGTTTTAGTGATTTATTTATTATACTTTCAAGTATAATAATAGTCCGGGAGCCAGCGACAGATTTCCATGACCAAGTTCCTCTTAAACGAAAATTGGTGAATAGCACCAGGGAATAGTATCATAAAACCTCGTGAACGTGAGCTGCGTTAAGGTAAAAGAAAGAAAGACTTAAAAAGTTTCATTAATTATTTGTGCACGATATTTGAGAGCAGTTTTCAGGTATGAGTATATGGTATTCCAATCTTCTCCATCAAGTATTCGAGAGGATTCTTCCATTGACAGGGTGATTTGTCAACACTGTGTTGACCGTATTTCGTTAAGTATGGAGCATATACCAATAAAGTGTCGAATATCTTCCCCTTGTCCTTAAGTTCCACAGGGTGCAGTTCACGTTGTCGACGTTTATGTATGGCAGGTAATTCAAAGGCAAGAGTTCGCCTCTGGCTTTAACGTGCGTTGAGATCATATTCAAGAAATGTCTGTCGTTGAAGTAGTTCACCTCTCTGAGTTCGTGGTTTAGCGTTTTATAACTTCTTTTGTTTCGCTCTGTTCGCATTACATCTTAAATTTTCTTAGGGAGTTTTATTCTATTTTTGTTTTTATGTCGTGTGTCCTATTATTTAACACTGTACCACCCGCCCAGAGCGTGATATTGTATTGGTTTCCAAGTCTCGTCCATTCGCCAAAGAACTAAAGATTTCTGACTCGCAGATATTTTGCAATGACGTTTGGTACACCATGGCTGGGTAGTGTCATAACTTAGAAATATAGGCAACGTGGAGAGCTAAGGTGTAAGTATGTAGAGATGGTAGACCAGTTTCCAGGTAGAGCATGTAACTCGGGCTATTATGTGGGAGACCTAACATTTTTTAATAAAAACCTTAAAAGTTTCTCGACTTCTTCATAATAATAAATTCCCCAGACTTGATAAGCGTAGCACATTATGGATCTTGCCACCGCTTCGAATATTTTGTATTTAGCGCTTGGAGCTATAATGACTTTCCCTAGGACTCCTCGCCAGATGGTGTTAATTACACGTTTGGATTCTATTAATTTTCCTTGCAGGTGTTTTTTAATTGAAATTTCTGGTATGATAAGGTAACCAAGGTATTTGTATTCGTTGACTTTTTCAAGTTCTTCGCCTAACCATGTCCATCTCTCGTTTCTTGCGTAGCGCCCATTTCCGTTCCTGAAGACCATTATTTTGGATTTGCTGGTATATTGCAGATTCCAATGAGAACAATATTGTTCCAGCTTGTTTATCATCATTTGCATCATGTTTGGCGTTTCTGCAAGAATTACGATTTCGTCTGCATATATTCGTTTTTTTAGATAGTCCTTGGCAATACTTGTGAGGCAAAATATATTGTCTACAGTAGAGTACCCTTTCCGAAACCCAGCTTGGAACTCGCTTAATATATCGTTTTCTTCTACCCACTCTGTAAGCCTCTCAAGGATGATTCCTGTGAATGTTTTTGCTATTGCATTTAGAAATGATATTACTCAATAATTGCAAGGATCTCTTGGGTTTCCTTTTTTGAAAATGGGAAATATGATGCTATTTTTGAAACCGTCGGAATCTCGCCTGCGGAAAATATGAAGTTAAAAGCCTTGGTCAACTTGTTCAAGAACTCCTCCGTTGCTCCTTTGAAAAACTCGTAGGGGATCCGATTTTCTCCTGGAGCTTTGTTTTGGCCACATCGGCTAATGACTCTGCTTATGTCTTCAGGGGTGATAATTCGATCTAATAGAGTGAGTTCTTATAGGGGCAGTGTATAATGAATAGTGTTTCCTCTAAGTGTTTCGATTAATAGCGATTCGAAGCAAGTAGCTAAGACGGGAGCTTCAACGCGGAACGGAAGCGCCATTAAATGCCTTGGTTATGTGGGCCTGTGAAGTCGTCCATCCATTTATTTCAGTTAATGTATACCGGAACCACGTTAATTGTTTCTTTTCCTATTTTTAATTCAAGAAGATCACCGTTGTGTTCCTTTATGAAGTTGCAGGTCAAGATATTTTTCAGCTTTTTTTTATACCATACAAACATCCCCCACTGGCCCTCCCCCGTGTAAACGTCCTTACTGGGATCCAAAGTAGTTCGTGGTGCGCAAAATATTTCTCAAATCTTTCCATATCTTTTTCTTTAAAAGTTTCGTATAAAATAAAAATTTCATAACTGCTTACTAATTCAAAAAAAAAATCATTTAAAAGAGGTTTACTACATAAACCTGCTATAGTAAAAGAACTTAAATTTAAGGTTACGTTTTAGTTGTATATATAATGTTGATTTAGTTGTAAGTCTCTGCTCCAATATCGACAATTGCGCTCGTTAACATGTATATTGATGTAAAATTTGGCTTCGTCCGTAAACCCTACAATCTAAAGTCTAGAGTATCGCTCCAGCAAAGTGTCAACCAATAACCTATGTTCAATTAAATCATTTGGTTTCATCTCCTGCACAGAATGAAGCTTATTGGTTGTAACGGGTGATTTTTTTGAGGTTAGGATTTTCATGCATTAGTATTTGACAGATTACGCGGGATTTCAGACATGGTTTCACAGAAAAAGATGCTCAGTATGCTTTGACATTTTATCATGAATAGACCTACTAACGAGCAACGCTTGCAAATCATTGAATTTTATTACCAAAATCAGTGTTCGGTTCATTCACCGTAACGTTGCGTCCAACAGCATCTTTGAAAAAATACGGTCCAATGATTCCACCAGCGTACAAACCACACCAAACAGTGCATTTTTCGGGATGCATGGGCAGTTCTTGAACGGCTTCTGGTTGCTCTTCACTCCAAATGCGACAATTTTGCTTATTTACGTAGCCATTCAAACCAGAAATGAGCCTCATCGCTGAACAAAATTTGTCGATAAAAAAGCGGATTTTCTGCCAACTTTTCTAGGGCACTGATTGTCTGAAATCCCGCGTGATCTGTCAAATACTAATGCATGAAAATCCTAACCTCAAAAAAATCACCCGTTAGTTTGAGGTCAACGCGTACATGATATTGGATCGTTCCTTACCTCCCGAATGTTCTCATCGCTTCTTCTTGGACATGGCCGCACTGTTTGTTTAATATTCGCTGTGGATCCCATTTTCTCGAAATTCTTTACCTCAGCTTTGATTAAATTAACACTTGGACACTCATTTACACGGCATAGTCCGTATTCAATTCTAAATATGCGTCGTACAGTAAAGTGGAAATCGTTGTTTTTGCAAAATTGTTTTACACAGAAAACACGCTATTCTCATAAGAAGCACTCATTCGTGCGTTTTTAAGAAATCCAGTTGCTATTTGCAAAAGTCTATGGCCCACTCTGTACAACAGAAAATTAAGCCCATCAATAAATGTCCGTCAGCTATGGGAGAACTTGAGGGATATAACCCTCTATCACACATAACGGAAAGACACCACCGTCTTATCAGTGGTTAACATGATTAAGTGCATGCTTTCACAAAAGACCGTTTTTATTCGTCAGCAGTCCGTTCTTGAGGCAATAAAATTTCAAATTTCCTTCCGACCATAAGAGGAGTTCCTCAAGGTTCGATTTTAGGGCCTCTTCTTTTCTCTCTTTATATAAATAAATTCCGATCCCATCATGAATAACTGGTTAATCTGTTCAGATGTATGCTGATGATGTTCAGTTATATAATAATTGTTCTCCGAAACTTATTGAAGATTTCGCAGACACAATTAACAGGGACCTTGAAAGAATTTCCCACTGGTCAGCAGAAAATAGTCTGTTCTTGAATCATTTGAAATCTGATATGCGCTTTTAGACCCATATATGTAGAAATATTCATATTAATCCAAACACAACAACCATGCAGTTTATTCAACAGGACACATATATATATATTAAATGTGCTAACGATCGGACGTCTTTCCCCTGAGCTCTTTCTCCTTAACCAGTTTAACTATTTTAACCCCACCTTGTTTATGGAACATAACTCAATAGTGTTATTAAAGTATAAAATTGTTGAAAAAAGTTGTTTTACAAAGCAGTTGTAACTTAATTAAAAAGTCAGTGTTTTATTTTTTCTTTTGCTTTGCAAACTTTGCTCTTTGTTTAGTTGGGAAATTTTCATTGCAAATCACTTTAAATCTCAAATCACACACATTTAAATATAAATCCGTTGTGCTAAGCCGTTTAACTTTTTCAAAAAATGAAATTTATCGATGATCTGGATTGTAATTTAACCAAACTTAATGATCGAGTCAAACAAAATTAGCACCGCACCACCTTACGTTGTTATGCAAACCGAATTAACCACAGAAAGCAAGGTCTGCACTGAATTTGAAAGCTTGAAGGCACAGATAGAAACAATAAATATCAAAAAAATGGCAACGGACGCCATTCTCATCGGAATACCGACAATGCCCGGAGAAATACTAAAAAATATCTTTAAAAATATTTGCTACAAGCTCGATTTTCAACCACCACAACTGTATAGAATCTTTCGTGCAAGTCATAGAGAAGATTCTACGATAAAAACAATACACTTAAGTCTTTTGCTGTTTTTCGAAAGATAAATTCGCACCAATTACTTCTAAGAGATCTTGGTGAAGAATCGGATACTCCTATATATCTACACGAGAGTCTAACCAAAATCAATAGAACTATTCTTCGACAAGCAATTCGTTTAAAGCGCAAGCACGAATTTTTTTCTGTTTTCACTACAAATGGTATTGTGCACATTAAACTTACAAACAACGATAAACCAACAACAGTTAACTCTTTGAACATGCTTATTTCAACTGTCAAAAACCATAAACAAGTTAATTATTAGTATAACAACGAAGAAGGGCAAAGGAAAAACAACAAAGATGGAGTTACACCAAGCAATGGACATTATTTGCGTATCAGAAACATGGTTGACAGATAAGATAGACAGTGGGTTCCTAAGTATGGATAAATATAGAATATATCGATCTGACCGGGTATTATCAAGGGGTGGAGGCGTGGCCATATTTATATTTCAAAAGTAAAATTGTTAAGGTTTCTGAAAGAAATGAAAGTGTTCAAGTGTACACATTTCACGTCTTCCAGCTCTACCTTACTTGACGTTTTTCTGGTCAACCAACCCAACAATAACAATATTAACTTCTACAGTCAACTAGATGTCCCTGGCTTCGCCAGACACGACTTGATTGTCGCCTTCTATGATTTAATATTAAATCCAACTTTAGTAGATGAAAAATAGGTAGATTTTAAATCTATTGACATGCAATCGCTATTAGCTGGTATTTTTGAATCTAATCTTGAAAATATCTATGATCTCACAGATATTGATGAACAGGTTGAATACTTTACCTCGAAAATTAATTCGCTTTTTGAAAGATTTGTACCAACAAATCATTAAACAATTCGAATTAAAAGTAATCTGCTGGGTTGGTTAACATCAAAAATTCAACAACTTATTGTGAAGAGAGACTACGCTTTTAGACGATGGAAAAGATTTAGATTGCCACAACTGTTTGTGCAGTATAAAAACCTACGAAACAAAGTAAATATTGAAATTAAAAAGTTTAAACGAAAGTATTTTGCTTCAAAATTTCACAATGTGTCATCGAAAAAACTATGGAAAAACATTAAATCACTTGGTATCTCAAGGAAAATAATGAATATTGATGATGATTGCGATGTAGATGAACTCAATAAACAGTTCATAAGTTCTACCTCCAACATAGGCACCTGTGCTATGGCAAGCATAATTTCTCAAAGTAATGATACTCGTTTTTCCCAAAGTTTCAGTTTTAATAAAGTTTTTGAAGTTGATGTATACAAGGCAGTTTGTGCTATTAAATCGGAAGCAATAGAACTAGATAATATGAACCCTAAATTTGTAAAAATAATCCTTCCATTTATATCCCCCTTCTTAACGCAAGTTAACACACATGATATCTCAATCATGCAAAGATGCAAAGTGTCACCAACCTCGCCGGAAACAGATTTAATAAACAAATCGATCGAAATCATAACATCACGTCCGATGCCCAAAAAGAAACATGATACTCTTGGTATCCAAACAATGATGAAATCTTAATATAAACATCATCTCTGTTGGTAGCGATATTGAATATTTCATAAGCTAGCTTTAAGAATATATTGTACTTTACAGTTAAGCAGTTCATAATCTGAGATCGACTAGATCGGTACAATAAAATATTTTTTTAAAACTTGAGAATTTAATGAATTAAATTAATTCGCACATTTTTAACACAATAATAACTAAGTTCTGTTATCCAAAGCTCTGGAAGGCTTCAAAAATAATTCCGATTCCTAAAAAAACAGCATCTAAACAAAAAGAGTACAGACCAATATCTATTCTTCCATTTATTTTAAAAGCATTTGAGAAAATTATCAGTCGGCAAATTACATCTTATTTAGAGTCACATCAACTAATAACTGTTACGCAGTCTGGATTTTGATCAAAATATAGTTGTACAACCGGACTTCTTAAAATAACTGATGATATCCGTCAAGAAGTTGATAAAAATCATGTAACAACTCTTGTTTTGCTTGATTTTTCAAAAGCGTTCGATACAGTTTCACACGAAATACTTTTGAAAAAACTCAAGAATTTTTTTCTTTTTTGACACTTCAGCATTATCTATGGTTAAACAATATCTAGGGCACCGATCTCAGGCAGTTTTTGCAAACTCAAAACTATCGACATTTCTTCCTAATATCAAGGATCAGTTCTGGGCTCACTTCTATTCACACTGTTCAACTATGACTTACCCTCGATACTCAAACATAGAAAAATTCATATGTACGCAGATGATGTCCAAATTTACTTGAGCTATAGAATTGGCATGGTAGAAAATGCAACAGTCAAAATAAATGAGGATCTAACACGTGTAGGACAGTGGGCTAGAGATAATTCCTTGAAACTCAATTCAAACAAATGCCAGGCAATTGTGATAAATAACTCTGTGCTTGATACAACTAGCCTTCCAACCGTCGAGCTCAATGGAACAACTTTAAATTATGTCAAAACAGTAAAAAAATCTAGGAGTAATCTTTAACCAAACGCTAACAAGGGACAATAACCTGATAAGTACTATTGGACGAGTAAACACTTCATTGCGTTTTCTATACCTTTCTGGAAGTTACCTCCAGGTTTCAACTAAATTGATAATTGCCAAAACAGTTATTCTACCAATTCTATTCTACGTTAGTCCTTTTTTTGCAGTTTAGATAGCGCCAGTAAACGCAAACTTCAAGTAGCCTTTAAGAATGTTGTCCGCTTTATCTATGGACTGCTTCGTTTCAACCATATTTCTGCTCAGGCAAATACCGTTTTCAATATGGCTCTTGATAAGTATGTGGATTTTCTTAAATTGACATTTCTGTTTAACCTTGTTAATACGAAAAATCCGAATTATCTTTTTGAAAAGCTCATTTTTCCAGTGTCTCAAAGAAGTAATATTCTCATTGTTCCAACATTTAAATATAGAGCCTCCAAACAACAGTTCTTTGTGCATGCTGTGGGCCTTTGGAACTCCTTGCCTGCCAGTCTGAGAGTACAAGATAATTATAAAAAATTTGAAGGCTTGCTTAGAAATCTTTACAATTGCTGAACGTTTTTCCACTTCTATTTATGTTTCTTTCCTCTTCTATTTCTGTTTCTTTTATCTAATTTTATTGAAATATAGTGTAATGATCTTTAATTTCTTTAATTTGTTTAGTTTAATTTCAAAATATTTAATATACAATAATTTGAAATTAGCTTTGTTTATACTATTTATGATTTAATGATATTACCAACAACTTTCTAAGTATTATTTAAAAGACATATTGTTTTAAAATACTTACGTAAATAAATAAATACAAATACAAATACAAAATACACAGTTTGCTTCCTCTAGCTCTAGCAGATCTCAACAACTCATTCATCCCTGTTATTTTTGTTTAACATCACAGCACCACCGATTGTAGACCTTGCTTCCAAGGCACGCGGTAAAGCAGAATTTCGTAGAGATCTACGCACTTATTTTCAAAATTAATTCTGGGGCCCTATTCCTGAATACGAAATCGAGTCAGTTTTCATGTGAGATCGATAAGTTGGTATTCTCGAACACGACTCGCTAATTTCGGTATTCGAGTGTCGAATGCCAAATGACACTCGAATAAAAGATACATTATTTCTAAATCCTGAACTCGAAAGTGACGCTTTTTTCTGTGAGAACTGAGAAATCATTCATGTTTAAAAAGTGCTCGAGAGGAGCAGTGATGAAAGCAAACATGTAAGCAAAAATTAAAAATAAACATTTCAAGTTTCATTTTTCTAATTGTTCATTGCAGTTGCTTGCATTTAGAAAATGGCGGCTTTATAATGTTCATAAAATTTAAATAAAAAAGAACAATTAGGTAAATTATCAATAATGAAGGGTTTGAAAAAAAAAATAATATTTTAGATTAAAAGTTACAACTACTAAGTTATAACTACTAGGCAGTACGAAATCCTCATAGAATTTTTTATAAGGCATTCTCACCAACTCACCTTGCAAAAGGGAGAATACTATCTGGCGAGCCAAGGCGAAAGCGGGCGAGTTATGGGAAGACCTACAGAGAAGAAGACTAATGTAAATCATATATTATTTGTTTTTTTCTAAAATTGCTTTTTGTCAACTGTTTTTTTAAGTTTTTTTATGTTCATTTTGTAAGTTATTTTTTTATTAATTTTTTAAGTTTCTTTTATACATACATGTACATGTAGTATTTAATAATGTTATATTAATTTAATATTTTTTACCATTTAAGTTCCTTTCTTTCATTATGCAATTGTTCAAAATCCGACCCAGAATTATGATCGTCACTGTTGTCAAAAGTAATTTCTTCTGGTAGATCAACTCCATAAGTTACGCACATGTTGTGAAGCTCAGCACAACAATTAAAAATGTTTACGCATTTTGGAGGTGCATATTGTAAGACCCTTTCTTTGGAGCAGTAACAAAATCGAGCCTAAAAAAGTCCAATCTCACAACTATACATCTGACTTTGGTATGAATGCTGTTGAAAGAAGCTTCTCTTGTGCCTTCTTCGGTTGATCTATATGGTCTTATCAACCATGGCTGAAATTTATAACCAGAATTTCCTGTAAATATAATTGTTTTAAATTTAAAAAAACTAAATTTAGCAAATTGCATGATTGTTTATACCAACCACCATGACATTAATGTTAAGATTTTCCTCCTATTTACAAAAAAAAAATCAATTTCCGATGGTTTTATAATCGATAAATGAGACCATCAACGCAGCCAACATCAAGGATTCGAATTGTTTCCAAAAAGTAATCTTTGGTTTCTTACACAACGTGCTCGGATCTATTAAAACTAATCCAAGTAGGGCCAATCGTTTTTTCCATAATAAGAAATACTTCAGTTAGCACCTTTCAAACTACTTCTGGCTGGTAAGAGGCTAAAAAATCTAAGAGCTGTTGCAATTTTGGTAATCATTGGCATAGATGACGATCTGGCGCTTGGGCTACATTATTCGCACCAAAAATAAAAAAGTTGCTCTGTTCACTCGGAACAGTTGTACAAATCTTTAAAAACATTTCATTTTGTTAGTTTGTTTCTTACACTTTAAATATTTAAAACTTTTTAACTTTTTAAAAAATTATCTTCTGTTTTCTTCCGAACCATTATCACTATCACTATCAAAAAACATCTCTGAACTAATCATATTAATTTTGTTTGCACTTTTACGATTCAAAACTACTACCAAATAGCATTAAACGATTGGTCCTCAAATCAAAAGAATTTTTTTTTGGTGAAACGTCAAGTCACTATTTAGTGAAGTTAGCTACACTTCAAAGGGTGTGTTTACCATATTAAGACTCATGTCATGTGTCATGTGGCATTTTTGGCTCTGACTAGAGTTGTGGAATACCGATTGTAAGTCGACTCGACTGTGAGCTCTCGAGTGACATCTCACTCGACGCGTATTCCTATACAGGAAACCCCCACATTATCTTTTTAATTTGGAACTAAATGTCAGCTCGCTCTCCATCTTGAGTATAAAACTACACAAACACTAATTAAATCCAATTGCATATCGCTCCAATGAAATCGCTTGTGTAAAAATTAAAGAGGGTGAATTCAACGTTTTCTTGGGCACCCCCGAGTATCTCATAAAGCGTATTGGTTAACTTATGCCCCTTCTGTTTATGTTCATTTATTGGGTTTTCCGATAGGGACTAGACAGCTTTGAATTTAATTTGTGAACGCACCCTTTCACTAATTATCGAACTGTCATTGTCAAATTATTCAATAAACTCAACATTTTTATCATGGTAAAGTTCACGAGCGAGCAACGTCCGCAAATTATAAAAAAAAATGAACGGAACTTTTTTGAATTTCATTGCAAAATTATCTTCAGTGACGAGCTCATTTTTGGTTCAATGGGTTAGTCAATATAAGAAAAATATGCGTTATTGGTCGGGTGAAAATCCACATTTGCTTCATAAATCACCACTTCATCCAAAAAAATTAACTGTTTAGTGCAGTTTGCATGCCGGCGTGCGGCGTTATTGGGCCATATTTTTTCGTCGACTATAACGATCGTCACGTTACCATGAATGGCCAGCGTTATCGCGCCATACCGTCTTAGTACAATATTGGTTGTACCATCGACTCCTTTTGACTTTTTTTGTCTTTAGTGATTCGAAGATTATTTGTAGTTCCACATTCAAAATGAGCAGAGAACTTTATATGATCAGTATGTCGGAGGTGGAGTTCGTCAAGATTTCGCCATTAGTAATTCCATCAGTAATTCCGGCAAATACAATTCTCCACCTTATAAATTTGCTGACTTTCTCCAACTTTTTCTAAGAGTTTTCAATCAAGGTAAACTTGTCTCAGACGGAGACGGAATTCTCCAGATATATTCCTTTAGCCAGGAGTAAGTTTGGGTTCTTCATCGGTCTCTAGAGCTAATGAATCGGAATACAGTTTTGATAATTTGTTTCCAAAAATATATTTGTCCCAGGAAACATCACATTTAATATGAGTTAATAGACTCCAAAATGTTCTTGTGCGTTTGTGTAGTATTTCTACTGCAGCTCGTTCAGAAGTTATATAACGACGGCTAGTCTTTACTGGTTAATGTCGAATTCAACAGTTCGTAACTAGTGTTTTGTCAGTTCACAAGATATTATATCGAGATTAACTAACGACTTGATTTTCAAAAATGTATTTTTTAAGATGGTGGCAAAACTTCAATTTTCTCAGTCGCTTAGTTTGAATCTTAATTCACTCTCAATATGTTTATAGGTAAAACAAATTCCAATTTAAATAAAAAATCCTTTAGAATTAAGCATAGATTTGGAACATGAATGTTTTAATTGCCGGTACCGTAGCGCTATATCTATAAACAGTTCCCTAGTGAAAAAGTCATCAATTGCATTTAAATTCAAAGTACTGAAATTCCTTCTTAAGCCGTACTACACGTATGTTTATCGTGTACTTGGCACTTCTTTTACTATTTTGACGTGCAGAACCCCAAAAGCAAAGTACATAGGCTTTATTTTTTTATACCGTGGTCTATTATTTAGAAATGAACAAACGCTTTCATTTTAACACTACTCAGAACTCAGTACTATATGTATATGTGAAACTGCCTCCGCAAAAATTGGAAAAAAAATTAAATGACTACATTGAGTTCTAAAGACAGACAATAAAAAACAAAACTTCATTAAAACACCAAACAAATTCAAAAACTCACAAATTAAATGAAAACATTTGAATTTAAATGAAAAGCTCCGAAGAAAGCAAACAAATCTATTACAGTTGTGTTGTTCAAAATAAATTACGGAGAAACTACGCTCAACACAACACCAACTGCTTAAAGTTTACAATAGTGCACCAGTTAACACAATTTACATTGTTTTGTTCCTCCTTTTTACTTGCGATTATAGGGACTATAAGGCAAGTTATGCATTCGTAAAAAAAAAAAATTCTAACAATCAAACATGATATAACGATGATAGAGAAGTCAAAAAAAGTGGGTCCGGAAATTCCGTCCGTCTGTCTGTCTGTCTGTCTGTCTGTCTGTCTGTCTGTATGTCTGTCTGTCCGTATCGATATCTACAGCCTAAACGGTTGGGCCGATTTGATTCAAACTTGGTATATAGTATTTTTAGAGTGCTCTACCCGACAATTTTTGGAATTGGCATTCTAGCTCCAAAACTAACGGTACCTGCCATATAACTTTTATTAAAAAACTTATTTTTCTCGAAAACGGCTCCCACGATTTTGATAAAACTTTCAGAATGATGTTTTCTGTGCAAAATCTATCTTTTAATTTTAATGGATTTTTCAGAAAAAGTTTTATAACGGTACCTCCCATATGACCGGTTTTTTAAAATCAGACTTTCTCGTTAACTAATTGACGGATTTTGATGAAATTTTCAAAATATGTAGTGTTTTATGATTTAAATAATATTGCTTATCAAAATTTTCAAAAACATTTTTTTTTAAATTTTAATATTTTTTTAAAAAAAATATTTTGTTTTTTGAATATTTTGAAAACGGATCTATAGATTTTTTTTTAAATTTTTCTCCTAGTATAAACTATAGATTTCTTAAAATTGACATACTAAAAAAAATTTTAAAATATGTTTTCGAAAAGTTTTTCAAAAAAAACATTTTTTTGAAAAAACTGGTCGAACGATTTTGAAATGAAAAATTCATAAAATAGAAAACAGCAAAAGAAATAAGATGGCTTACAACATTTTTTCCAAAAAACGTTATGAGTAGTGTTTTTTTGAATTCATAAATTTTTTTCCCCAACATTTTATTTCATATTGCTCGGCTAAGCCCTAGCCAAGCCATTAGTCAAATAAAAGAAAGTGACAACCTACATTACATACATACTTACGTATTTTAAAGTATTTTTCATCATCATAAAAGCACAGAATAAATAAGGAAGCCTTTGATAAACACACAAAAACAACTAACAAATAAAAAAAACTATTCGATTACTACTGAATGCAAAAATTTCAATCGAGAAAACAAAAGTTTACACCTTCCTATAAATAAACAAAACCACTGTGTTAACTTTTAATATTGTCTCTATACCTACTGGCTTAACAGTAGTTGGAACACGTATCTTAATTTTAGTACCTACCTTCCTTCCAACCTTATTATAGGTACCTAAATCCTTTATAAATTCCATTGGTCCCATATTGGGACGTATAAAGGTCCCTTTACCTAGCATTATTGCCATACTGCTGATTCCGACGAATCTTTATGCCAGTTGTTCAAATTTTTCCATACCAAAATGAAAATTTAACTGAAGAAAGTCCTTTGTATCTTTCTATTAGCAAATTATATTATAAACAGTAAGCAGCAAGTGGAAAGATAATACTACACTAAAAAACTGCAAAAGCTAACAATCCTATATATTTATGTGTTTATCCCTTTGTCGTGACGCATGTTCGTTCGAGCTTCACCCCAAAACGATTCTAAGGAAGTTGCACGTCATACAAAAAATATTAAAATAAAATCTTTGTCAAAAAGACGCCTGCACTTAAAAAGGATTAGCACATAAGAGCAAGTACGTGCGACCCAGTCGTGCCTTTTATTTAAATCCTTTGCGCGTAAGAACTTTTGAAAATCTTTAAGTACATAACTTAATTTTTCTCATTATCAGAATTTTGAATTAAAAAAAACTCAAAATGGAATGCATTCTCATAGGGTAAATTAAGTTAAGGAACTGAGTACGACAGGAAGTTATTCAACCCCGTCCTAGAAGTCAGGAAAAGTGCACATACGCCCCAGTGCCTCTGTTGGATACAAAAAGAGGTGAACAATTTGCAAGAAAATACTCGAGTGGAGTAAACTTGGCACCAACGAATAAAAAAAAGTAAAAAAAAAACTGAAACCATTCGTGCGAAATCGAAAAATAACGAGTGCAAAACAAGAACAAAAATTCCTTATTTTTTTTGTGGAATCCTGAGCCATGGGAGGATGAAGAAGTGTGGGCAGAACAAAACTTCAAGGGAAAGACGCATGGCAGCATATCCTTCTACATAGCACATGGATATGCCTCCGTAGAGGGTATGTGTTTTCGAAATTTTATTAATAACAATAATGCTCGCTGGAAGTGCATAGGAGAGTTGGAAAAAATGCATTTTATAGTCGGAGGCAGAGGTGATTTGTTAATGCCATAGAAGTTGACTTGGAGTACCTGGATGGCTATGTTGGGGATTATGGCCGAGACGTTGGTAGGAGGCTTAGCGTTGTGGCACTTAAATTTCTTTTAGACACTTAACTATCAAAAAGTGTTCGTTATTTGAAAAGAAGTCGCACTTCGGGAGAAATGAAATTATTAAAAAAAAATACAAAAATGCATATTAAATTTAAGGAATGTAAAATGCCTTTTATGTTAGAAGAGAAAGGTGCACTTAAGTGCGGTGCAAGGCACTCGCCTTAGTTTCAAATATAAAACGAAAAGATGTTGAATCGCACAGTATTTTTAGAAGTGACCTTCGGATAAGAAATAATTTCACGAGTATTATTCTCCATGACCGAAAGTATAGCTTTCGGAGTAACTGTTCCACTGGTGATTTGATGGAACACCGAACAGCGAAACAAATTTTTAAATTTCTTTGGTGAAAGTAAGATTATTGCACTTGATATTTCCAAGGCATTTGAAAGAGTTTAACATGAAGCTCTCATATCGAAAATGCGTGCTTTTGGGATCGATGTGACCCTTGTTCGTTGGATTAGAAGCTAACTTCTGCAATGTTTCATGTTTTTCCTTATTTTACCGTTTCTTTCATAAAAAATATTCACTCGAGGTAGCCAGCTGCGTTCCTCCCTTTAAAAGTTTCTCCAGTAATACTCGTCTCGCAGGGAATGCTCAGCAGTTCACCCTTGAGCCCAATTTCAGATGTACCGTGAAGCATAGAGATTCTGTTTATAGCCGAACAACACGAATTTGGAATGTATTACCCGCCAAGGTTTTTCCTTGCCATTACAATTTGAATGCATTTTTATATTGCATTTTTAGATTTTATAATTAACAGGTTCTTAGACAAAAAGATTTATACATTGTGGTGTGGGTTGCCCTGAAGCAGCGTGGATTTCTAGAAATCTTTGTTTGGATGACCGTGGGCACGTATGTATTTCTAATAAAAGTTGGAAGCCCTCGAGAGTGAATGGCTCCCATTCAAAAATGGTGTGCCCCAAGGAAGCATCTTGAGTCCTTTGCTTTTTATTATCATAATTTTCTAGAAAATTTGCTAGAAATAATGTGATATATCATAAAGGAAATCAATTATTATTTGCTGATAAAAGAACCACCATAGGAACAAATGATTCATACTTGCAGGTACCATTTCATGCGCGAAAATATATACCTGTATCAGATATCAGACATCTATCCGATTCAAACAGGTTTTTCTTAGACATTTATTTGAATGGAACAGCTCTTCCCAAATGCTAAATGTTTAAGTATATTCGATCTATATTGAAGAGGAGAGCAGTTTCTGATATCAAGAATCGTATTATTGTGAGGATGAAATGGCTGGAAAAAAAGCTGACAATTACTGTGACTAGAAAATGTCCCCTAAGACAAAAGAAAGACTCAATTAATTGTCCAGAGTTTACATACTAAGCATACAGTTTTGGACAAGACATATGAGCGTAAATTGATGGCAGCCGAAATGAAGATGCCCTGAATGTAATGAATGAGTAATGAAACGTAATCAAATATGGAGCAAGAAAATTTGAGGAAGCCTTCACAATAAGAATATCTTTGACATCAAAATGAATTGAGTTGGCAAAGCAATATGGAAAAAAATGCCTTGAGAATCTTGTTAAAAACATTAACATTTAGCACTTATGCGAAAGAAAAGAAGGCGAAATTACTTCCTAATAAAACAAATCCACCGGCACCAGAATTAAACTGGCTGCAGACTTCAAATAATTATATTCAGGAAGCCACCCGATTTTGTTGTGAGGTCAACTCAGCGCAACCCCTGGTAAATCCCTTAGGTGTTCATGACCTTAATAGTAAACTGAATGTCAAGAAGGAGGATACAATTTAAATAAGATTTTGTTTCAATATTCTATGACCGCTTGTAGTATTAAGAACACAAGGATATAACTGTGAAACATAGCGTAGTGCACTTCATAGAACTACATCACCAACACTTCCCTCTCGCCGTTGCTTTTTCTTATAATAATTTTTGTATTTGTAATAACTTATAACTATCTTAATACTAGACAAAAAATTTAAAAACCAGCTTAAATATTAACTTAACTAGCTTCCTGGGCCGGTATTACCGATCTATCTTGTATCAGCCCTCCACTGTCTAAATAAAGGAAAGCCTCGGTTGGGATGAAACCGCTTGAAAGTGTACTTTCAAAATATTCATCTTGGGAGCAGGGGCTTAGCTTGCGCCAGTTCTTTATCGTATCACTAGAAGCCCTTGACAAAAGGGTTCCAAACAGGTTAGTTTAACATTTCTGGAAGTAAATTTTCAGCTTCCAATCAATTTAATATTATCGCTAAATCGCGTTGCAAGAGAATTCTGATGACCCCAACTTTTGGACCTGGAGCCAAATTACCGCATCAGTTATCGAGCAATTAGTCACTGAATTATTTGTGTTAGAGGATTCTAGTACCATTTTTTAACATTTTCACTTCACTTCACTTCACTTCACAGCCATCGAGCAGATTTTCATTTGATAGATAAAGTGCTCAGTGATGGATACTTTAACGAAAATATATGAACTTTTATTGTGTTGTCGTTGTTCTTAGACATTTCTATATGTTAAAATAATTACGAAATGTTCACCTTCTTTTTAATCGCAACAATGAAATTCCTTCATCCAAAACAAAATGTATCCTAACGACATCTGTTAGGCAATAGAGAGACTAATGCCATTATCCCAAAGTAGTAACTCGTGAATTCGATCACTGATTACACCCACTCACTCGCTCACTGAAGCCGTAATTCGGCCCCTGAGCTGTATGCAATTAAATCGTAGGCATACGCAGTTAGTAGTTCCCCGTGGTTTAGTGGTTAGTGTGTCGGAGTGCGAAGAGTCTTGGGTTCGAGTCCCACTCACAGCCATCTTCTTTTTCAGGGCACTGCCTCTTGCGAGGAACTGACAAGATATCCAAAGGTAGAAATTTGTCTCAAAAAATGCATCTCATGTAGCAGTTCGGACTCGGGGGTAAATTGTAGGTCCCTTTCATTCTTGCAGATTAACAACACCCACAAAGGAATGATTGAGAGTATAAGTCACTAGGCCTTGGCTCCTTATTTATTTTTACGCAATTGCATGAGGTAGACATCGCTGATCTAAATGCTAAAGAGAATCGGCAAATTCACCGTTCCCTGTTGCCGATCGTTTTTAAATCCAAATTTTGTGGTAAAAGTCACTACCATTACTACCATTAAACATGTCGTAAGAGTGGTTTATTTATTGCCCATCTTGTTAGCTTCAAATAAAGATCTTCTAACCATACGGAGTTGATAGCCTTCTCCAAATCAACCCGTGCATTGATTCTTAGTATTTTTCCATAAGACACCTGATACGAGCTTACATGCTACATGATTTGTGTCGTGTCATGCCTTAAAGCAGAACTGAGTGTCTGGAATTATATTTTTTCTCCGCTCACTTGGACAAAGCTCGTTTGTGAACTTTTTCAAATACCTTGCTGATACTGGAAAGAAGACTTATCGACCGGAGATTCGCCGAACTGGAATTATCCTTTCCCTTCTAAATCAAACGGTAAATTATTGTTGTGGTCAAAACTAAGCTTAAGAGACTAAGATTATTATGTTTCAGTAATAAAATGGCCATCCAGCCAAACCTCTTGGGTGTAAAACATTATTTGAATATCCTTCTTTGTTTGACTGGCTTGATTATTTTGCTTACTATCCACACTAACTCATCGAGGTTAAGATAAAAAAGATTTGTTTATAAAGAAATGGATGAAAGTTCTTGACCGAATCGCTTCCTCGCCTCCTTACTTACCGAATTGAAATTACCATCACTAAATTTCATTGCTCGGAATATGATAAAGTGAGAAGTACCAATTGAAAATTATATCCAGCCTTGGAAAGCCTCTTTTTCGTAGCTTTTACAGTCTTATAGGTACTTGGTAGTTAATAAGTTAGGGAGTTATACGAGTTATACAGACTAGACTTGGAAGAAGAATTTTAATGAATTAACAGTTTACAAATTGGCTACTATTCACTGACTGACTACTTTACTTCGAAAAAATAAGTAAAGCAGTGTTTTGTAAGAAAGACAACGCTGCGATGGTTCTTCCATTCTCTGGTCGTTTGTAGTACGTGCGTTGTTGTTTATAAGTTTGGACTTATATGTTCTTCTCTGTCTGTACATCATGATCGAGTTGGTCAGTCTAGGGTGTCATATGCCACGTTTACCCATTCCCACATACATTTTAAATGTGTTGACTATGCGCATCATAATCCTGTCCTGACTGGTGGAAATGAATTACTTAGAACCCAAAAATGCGTTCTTATTGGAATAAATGTATGATTTATCCATAAAAAGTATTCTATGTTCCGTGTTATTTTTTGAAGAAAATCTTAGAAATGAAAATGATGGTATGATGTTTTCTACTGTAAAGAAGAAATCTCTCCATATTGTACATATTTGATCTTAAAGATCTTTAAGTTTATAAAATCCTCCTACCAAGCGAGTTTTAAGTTTATATTATGGAAACAGGCTGAAGCGTTATGGGTTTGTAGACAACGATATCTTTTTTTTTTTTTTTTTTATAATTAACGCGCGCACAAGGGACTATTTGTTTCCCTTTTAATGTAACACACTGCGCGGGCATTAGGAAGATAGGGAGGGGAGAGATAGGAGGTGTCGATTAACATTGGTTTTGAATGTTTGCAAGTTGAAATGGCAAGGGAAAATCTCGCCGGGTAAACCATTCCAAAGTCTTGTTGTACGGCTAAAAAAAGAATCTCTATATTTCACGGTACGTCCGAAATTGGGCTCAAGGGTGAACTGATGGGCATTCCTAGCAAGACGAGTATTACGGGCGAAACTTTTAAGGGGAGGAATGCAGCTGGCTACCTCGAGTGAACATTTTTTATAAAAGAACCGATAAAATAAGGAAAGACATGAAACATTGCGTCGGTGTTCGAGAGGGGCAATTGTTTCAGCGGCAGTTCTATTTCCTATCAATCTTAACGCTCTATTTTGTATTCTATCAAGCAAGTGAAGCGATGTTTGTGAAGCACCTGCCCAGAGGTGGGAGTTATACTCGAGTTTAGGGCGTATAAACGCTTTATAAATTGTAGCCAGATCAGATGGGGAAAAATACTTCTTACACCGATACAGGAAACCTAAGCACTTTGCAGCATTCTTAGCGATCTCAAATATATGGTCGTTCCAACGGAGGTCGTCGTTGACACACATACCGAGTACTGAGAGCTTTTCGGTTTCTTCGATGTAAGTGCCATTCATGGACAATGGCATTGGGGGTATGTTTAGCTTTAACGACAGAAGACAGCATTGAGTTTTCGAAGCATTAAACTCCACACGATTCCTATTACCCCATTTAACAATGCTGTATAAATCGGAGTTTAATGAGCTTGACATACGGCACCGTTGCAATTGTACGTCCGAAGGCGAAGGACGTGAATTATCGAACGAATATGAAAAGCTGAGGGTAGAGTCGTCAGCAAAACAGTTAAGTGGATTAGAAGTAACAGACAGAAGATCATTTATAAAAATGAGGAAAAGAGTCGGAGACAGAACAGAGCCCTGGGGCACACCAGCATTTATTTTATGGGAATCAGACTTGAATCCGTCCAATACAACTTGTATTGAACGGTCCAGGAGATAGCTTCTAATCCAACGAACAAGAGTATTATCGATCCCAAAAGCACGCATTTTCGATAAGAGAGCTTCATGCCAAACTCTATCAAATGCCTTGGAGATATCAAGAGCAATAATCTTACTTTCACCAAAGCGATGTAAAGATTTGTTCCACTGTTCGGTGAGATATGCCATCAGATCACCAGTGGAACGGTTGCTGCGGAAGCCATACTGACGGTCATGGAGAAGCTTACGATCTTCGAGATATTCCTTAAGCTGACGGTTAATCAGTGTTTCCATGACCTTAGAAAGAAGGGATGTCAGTGCTATGGGTCGGTAGGAGGAGGGGGAGGATGGGTCACCTTTCTTAGGGACAGGCTGGACAAATGCTGTTTTCCATCTTCTAGGAAAGATTCCAGAAGAGTAGGAGCGATGGAAAAGCTTACGCAGTGGCTTTGCCAGTGTGGAAGAACACCTCTTCAGAAGAATCGGGGGTATACCATCCGGGCCAGCGGATTTGTGTATATCGAGATCTTTGAGAACTCTTGCTACTGTACGAGTGCATAAAAAAAAAATCTGTCCCATGGAAAAATTTACATTCTCAAGTACAGGAGGGGCAACGTTGCTATGCGGCAGCGTGGAGCTGGCAGCGAAATGGGCGGCGAGCAAGTTTGCCTTCTCTGAAGAGTAAACAATTGGTTTGTTATTGTCGATGAGCGTTGGAACCGAAGATGTTGAGGAGTTTTTAATATTTTTTACAAATGACCAAAAATTTTTACTGCCTTTGGGACACTGCAGAATTTTTTGCCGTAATTTTTGGTCATGCAAAAATTTGGTTCTTTCAATAACGGAGTTGCATGAGTTTCTTGCTTGTTTGTGCTTTTTCCGATTTTCCTCTGTAGGGTTGGCTTTGTAAGAACGGAAACTTACTTCTTTGAGCCTGATAGCTTCTTTACACTCAGAATTAAACCAAGACTTTTCTTTAGGTTTGATGCTTTTTACTCTGTTGGGAATAAAAGCACGCATCCCTAGAAGAATCACATTTGTGATCATTTCAGCACTGGCATCAATGTCACTATCGAGGAAGCATAGTGACCAGTTAAAGTTTCGGAAAAAAATATTCAGGCCGTCCCAGTTGGCTTTCTCGTATTGCCAAACGGTCCTGGTGGGAAGTTTTTCTTTAACTGGATGGGTGGAGGATGAGAAATTAGCTGAAATGACACAATGGTCTGAAGTGCCAAATGGAGAAGTTACACTAATGGTATATTTATCAGGGTGAGAAGTAAGAAACAAGTCAAGAGTATGGGCGGCTTGCCCAGCAACATCCGGTATACGCGTTGGCACATCGATCAGTTGGGTAAGGTGATGTAACCCGGCAAAGAGCTCGACATACCTTCCTTCGGGTGTTGTCTGACCAGAATAGCGGAGCCAATTGGAATTGTGTACATTGAAATCGCCCGCAATAACGATTTCAGTGCGAGGACAAAGGGAAACAATTTTCGAGATAGAATCAGACAGCGCATCAAACTCGTTACAAGTCGAATTGCTGTCGAGATTTGGACTCCTGTAAATAAAACAATAATGAATGACATGCTTGCGGACAGTGAATTTGAGCCACAAGAAGTTAAAGTCCGTGTTGGAACATTGCCCATATTGGGGAAGGTTCTGGCAAGCAATATCATTTCTAACATAGACCACGAGACCATGATGGGAAAAGAGTAATGGCACCAAGCTATACCCATGTAGAGCAAATTCTGATAAATCAGTATTTACTCCAACCTGGGTTTCACTTAATGCCAAAACAGCTGGCCTGTATTGAACAGTGTAGACGTACAGGTGAAAGAAATTCTTTCTAATACCACGAACATTGGAATGGAAGAATTTATGTTAACGCGCTTATTAAAGAAAAATGTAGGTATTAAATCAAACCAATGCTTAATTAGAAGCCTTCATGACCTGGTTTGTTAAGATCTTAAATACGCACTTAGTCTCTAAACTTGTGGCGACTTCTAACACTTCATGTGATTTTTGGATTATACTTTTTGTCTTCTCCTCCTTCTCGGAATCCCTAATAGTTCGCTGTATTATAAAATAAAAAAAAAATATAAGCATTTTTGTATGTATTAAATTTTAATAAATTGGATTAGTATAAACGACTTGTATTAAATATTGTTCGGAATCCATAATTGGTGACCCATATTGTTGACGTTAATAAATACTTATACATATTAAAATGCCAAACGACGATAAAACTAAAAGAGATGTCTCCATACTTGATCCAACAAAGGAAGACCTAACGGAGCAAGAGCCAATAAATCAAGAGCCAACAGAGACCATCACACGTGTTTCAATTTGAATCCCTCCATTCTGGCACGAGAAACCACAAATATGGTTCACTCAAATCGAGGTCCAGTTCCGAATTAACAAAATTAATGGAGACACTGCCAAGTTCAACACAGTTATTGGGGCTATAGAGTCTCAATTTCTAACGCAAGTCTCTGATGCTGTACTGCAACCACCCGCTCAAAATAAATACTTTAACCTAAAAAAAGTAATAATTGAGCGTTTCGGTGATTCCGAGCAACGAAAAATTAAAAAAATTAATTTCGGAAGTGGACCTCGGAGTCAAGCGACCATCACAGCTCCTTAATGAGCTCAAGGAGCTAGGAGGTGCTCAAATAACAGATGAATTTCTCAAATCGCTGTGGTCGCAACGTTTGCCAGCTCAAGTTCGCGCAATATTACAAGCCTCTAACGAAGAGATTGTTGCTTTGTCTAAACTTGCAGACAAAGTCAGGGAAGTTGGTGATTTTCCACAAACCTCGCACATAGTAAAAGTCATCCATAATCATCCTACGCATCATCAAACGAAATTTCTCTACAGCAACTCCAACAAGAAGTAAAATCAATCGGCAACCAGCTTAATCAAATATTAAGGACAACAATTCAATTCTAACCGTCGCAGTATAAGTTCAAGCTAGCGCCGCTTTTTTCGTGATCATAATTCACGCTCAGGTTCAAGAAAAAACGAGGCGTACTGCTGGTTCCATAATAAATTTGGCAGTGAAGCAAAAAAGTGCCGAGAGCCATGTTCCTTTAAAATGGAATCAAAAAACTAAATTCTATCCAGTTGGCCAGCCGTTTATTAAGTAAACAACCCATTGGTCAACAGATATTACGATTAGTTGTTTAAGACACGTCTGAGACGTGCTTTTCCATGGAAATTTACTGTAGCTGATGTGACATCACCGATTATTGGCGCAGATTTTACTAGCCGTTTTGGTATCATCATCGACCTAAAACGTAACCTTTTGATTGACAGCGTTACCAAAATCGAATCAAAAACGACCTGCTGTTCCATCGCTGATGAGGTAATTAAAAAAGCCTTTGATTCTAACCAAACTTTTGCTTTCATACTAGCAGAGTTCGAAGAACTTTTTCGAAGACAAAGAGGCAACCAGCGAGCACATCGACAATAACTCATCACATTGAAACAACCGGTGCTCCGGTTTTTTCACGTCCACGCCGTCTAAATGGTGAAAAACTAAAAGCCGCTCAAAAGGAGTTCCAGTTCTTGATGAAACAAGGCATCTGCCGTCCATCCAAAAGCAATTAGGCTAGTCCACTGCATATGCAGACAAAATCGAACGGAGGGTGGCGTCCATGCGGTGACTATCGTGGCCTGAACAACGTCACAAAACCCGACAAGTACCCGATACCATTTCTGCAAGACTTTCGGATCATTCTGGAAGGAAAGGCCGTATTTTCTACATAAGAGCTTTCCATCAAATACCCGTCAAGCCTAAGGACGTGCACAAGACCGCAATAACTACGCCGTTTGGTACTTTCGAATTCGTCTACATGATGTTCGGTCTGAGGAACGCTGCTCAGACGTTTCAGAGACACATGCATGAGGTCCTAAGAGGGTGTGAAGACTTCGCATTTTCTTATATTGATGACATAGGCGTAGCATCAAAGGACGAGAAAGAGCACGAACAACACCTGATACTTATTTTTTCAACCCCTCGAAGTGCGTGCTTGGAAAGAGCGAGATTACATTTCTTGGCCATCAAATCAATTCCGAAGGTATTAAACCACTAGACACGAAAACTAATGTAATTTTGAAATTCGAAAAGCCTGTTTTAGCCAAGGAACTGAAAAGATTCTTGGCTATGATAATTTTTTATAGGTCTTTCATACCTCATGCTGTCAACAACCAAATAATCCGAACGAAAATAGATTGGACAAAAGCAGCAGAGGCAGCATTCGAGAGTTGTAAAAAAGACCTAGCTGAAGCCACACTCCTCGTTCATCCCGCTTTGGATGCATCCATATCCATCAGTACCGATGCTTCAGATGTTGCTATAGGAGCTGTCATTCATCAAACTCAAAACGGAGTCACTAAACCTCTAGGATTCTTCTCCAAAAAGCTAACGGACAGACAACAAAAGTAAAGTGTCTATGATCGTGAGCTTCTAGCCATATACGAAGCAGTGGAACACTTCAGACACCTCCTCGAAGGAAGAGAATTCTGCATATGGACCGACCACAAGCCACTCACCTTCGCGTTCAGCAAGACATCGGAAAAGGCTTCTCCAAGATGACTTAGACAGTTGGATATCATAGCACAATTCAGCACGGACGTGAGATATATCGACGGCAAAACACAGTCGCGGACACATTATCGCGGATAGAACAAGTGCAATTGAATGCTATCGACACCGAAACTATCGGTGTTTCTCTTTACGTCACTAATTGTCAAACATTTTGTCATTGCAGGTAGCAAAAAAGCAATATATTGTGATACAAGCACTCCAAGAATACGACCCATCATACCAAAAACGCTTCGAAGTGCTATTATAAAACAATTACACGGACTATCTCATCCGGGAAAAAGGTCGACATCAAAAATGGTCCAAGAACGCTACGTCTGGCTTGGAATGGGGAAGGATGTCACTGTAGCTTTCAGAAACTGCATGCAATGTCAAAAAAGTAAGATTCAGCGACACAACCAAATGGAATATGGGTCATATTCTCCACCAGAAACCCGTTTTGACTACATAAACATCGACCTTGTCGGCCCACTTCCATCATCCCAAGGCTATCGATATATCCCGATTAAAAATCGAAAGATAAATATTTCTATTGATTGACTAAAATCAGCCTTTGTACCACCAGCACTAGAAAAAAACGTAATACCAAGACGAGAAAATAGTAGCCACATCAAGGACAGTAAGTTCAGCCGCCCAACTATTATAATGCCGGTATAAAAACACATGTTTGATTTTGGATTGAGCTTTTTGTCTTCTCCTCCTTCTCGGAATCCCTTATAGTTTGCTGTATTATAAAATAAAAAAAAAATTTATAAGCATTTTTGCATATATTAAATTTTAATAAATTGGATTAGTACAAACGATTTGTATTAAATATTTTTTCCGAATCCTAAACTTATTAAAAGATAAGCTTCAATCAAACTCTTAATAATTTTAAAGCAAAATATGTACAAACACAGACTCTTATATTCCAAAAAAAAAAAAATTATTTATGTATAACACTTTTCCGCTGCCACTTCACCACCTTAAAAATAAACAACATTGTATAGCGTGGCATGTGTATGCATTTGCCCCACAATACCTCTGAAACCGTTATGGTGTAAAATTTTTCTTCCAAGTAGAATGCATTGTATGTGGGTGGATTACATATATGTAAATGGATTGCCCTCGCAGTGTTTACCTACCAAAAAGGACTACAACGTCACGCTCGTACTTACAATCTACTCCAACTCACTCGTGAAACAATACTTCTGAGAAAACACACTGTTGTGTGGTGCCTTGGGGATGTTAAAGCCAAAGAAGTCTATAATGTATGTGTGTATTTATGTACATTACTTGGAGTAAAAAATAACACAAAATTTCATCGTAAAAATAAATACTTTATGAAAGATAAACCGTTGTCTTTATTATTAATACACATGCACCCACTCCTAAAATATCTAAAATAATGTGGCAAGATAAAAAATCTTCAGGAATATAAATTGGTTTATTTATTTCCTTCTTCTTGGCAAGTATCTTCTTGATAAAAAGAAAAACATAGAAGCAAATAACTCGAACTTTAACATGTCGACACCCACAGGTCCTTGTTTGTTCAGTTGTATATGGTAACCCTTGTTACTTGGTTAAAATAAAAAGATTATGATTTGAACATTGTAAATTGTTGGATTTAATAGCAATCGATATATTTACATCCAGGATACGTGAGGCTTTCCAGTAAATCTTTCCTTACTTTTTAACTCCTTGAACGGAGGTTCCCAAGTGAGCATGGGTTTTTGTTGGAACGCAGAAATTATCTGTTTTGTGGATTCCCCATCTAAAACTGCAACTCAACTGGTTACTATCCGAATATTAGTTACACATACCAAAAAATTCTAAATATCTCGATAAACTTTGTCCATGGGACATGAGCTACACAAAAGTCTAGAAACTATCCTTTCCAGAACCCTAGGGTGTTTAGTCTTCTATTGGTATGGGCAAATTATCATGACTAGCATAGCTACTTCCATTTTGGTTGGGAATTAAATTTGAGAAAATGGCAAAAACCATTTTCAAAATGAAAACTGTTTTCGACTTAAAAACAATTTCTCCTGCAGGCAAACAAATTCCAATTTGTGATTAATCATTACATTCCGTGTTTTTTTTTGATTTTCACATCATAAAGAAGCAACGAAATTTATTTTTGCAAAAGTTCAAACAAATTCCATTTCTCAGTCTAATGAAGGAGAATAATTAATAATTTGCAAACAATTACAGACCACCAATATATACTACCGCGAACTCTTCCTCGGAAACCGCGAATGCCATAACAGCCAACCAGCTAACCCCCAACTGCTACCACCTCACCAACCATCATTATCGACTCATTTCACGAAACTTGATTCGAAAATGTTCCAATTAAATTCTGCGCCATTCAATGCCATTCAATCATCGCACATCTTAGCGTCAACCATCCCGCTAAGAAAAAACGTTTCCTAGAACCCCTCGTCATCCCTCGAACATACACACACATCCAAACCACTTCGACAAGTGAATTTAAAAACCAGGAGCAGGATGATAATGATTTTCGAAGAAAAAGGCCATGAGACGTCACTATATAGCTTGGCAGAGGAGCTGTGTTACTTGGTGGAGAGTGGTGTGAGACAACGAAATAAGAAAACCTTGAAAATCCAGGACATATTTAATTCCTTGGAATATTTACCCCCGGGCCCCACGAATTCATCACAAAAACACCATTAAATTGGTTAGTAAGTGGGGGTGTGTTTTAAGGGATGCGAATGGTGGGAATAAGATCCCCCCTTCTCTTTCCATCATTATGATGATAATCGCAATGAGGAGGCTTGATTTAATTTTCTTTCAACGTCAATCTGCCGGTCTTGTGTTACCGACAGATGGTTTTTATATATTATTTTCTATCTCGCTCACATTTGGTGAATGTCCTTAATTTGGGTTGTTTTATGTTCCCGTGCATGACATGTAATGCTTTTTAAAACAAAGCATTGTCAAATAAAACAAAGCGTTGCTGAAATGAAATATTCTGTTAATTGAAATGAAGATGATAAGTGAAGGTTCCCACCACTCTTTACTCAGACGAATTAAAAAGCTGAATATGTAATGAAATTTAATACGTCCTGTTTCGCTATGAATTTATTAAGTATCTACGCCCGCCGTGTAAAACACTTACACAATGCTTGCGGTAAGTGGCCTAGTAAATTTTAATTCATAGTTTTTGCAAAGAAAGATAATTTCGCAATTTTGTTTTAATTGCGAGGATATTATTCTTTTTTTAGTGAACTTACATTTGAAAGCATCCAAAGACATTTAACTTAAGTAAAATCTACAGTTATAGGTATAACTATAAAATATTTGATAGTAGCTTCTTCCTGCGACTTTGTCTGTGTGAAATTCAGATTAAAATATTTGTATCCATACAGTAACCGTGAATTTTGTCGGAATTAAAGTGTACTGTGTAGTAGTATATTACATCTTGTAACTCATCCATCTACAAAACTTTACAAAATTCGTGCAGTTGTTGAGGCACGGAAAAATAACGACAAAATTTAAAGCCGTGTTTCACACCTAAGCCTCTCATAGGAACCGTAGATTTTTCCAAGATGCATATTTTCCAATCCAACACCTTATACACCCAGACAGACGGACAGCAGTGCCCCGTGGCTTTTTGGTTAGTATTTCGGGCTGTTTAGCGAAGGGTCGTTGTTCGACTCGGATTCCATTCGAATGTAACCGTCATATTATTTACAAGATCGTAAAATTTATGGTTCACATCAAAGATTGCTTGCTTGTCCTGTGCACTTGTGTTCTTTAAAAAACTTGAAGCCATTTTAAATGTAAATCAACAGAGCACACAAATTTCATTACCCACCTCCAATTTATATGTATTCATCTGTTTATTGCTCTGCACTATTTTAAATATTGTATACGGAACCCCTCTTGTTTTTATTTTCATGAACAAAAACCTATTTGATATTTCAAAATCAAAATTGCAATTATTTAATGAACAGATTTCCATCAAAAACTTGCTTAAATAGTACTTCTTTTTTTATAAAAAAGCTAACAAATACTGTACAGCTGTATTTTAATCGACTGGATCACACGTACTTGCTCTTAGGTGCGGTCACAGCTTTGAATAAAATTTTAAAAGTATTGAAGGAACTTCAAAGTTTTTATTCGATTTTTCTGACTTTTGATAGTTTGAAAAAGTACGTAAAATAGTTTTTAGCTAAAAATTCAAACGCCATTTTATTTCCATATAAAATGTAAAAAAGAGTGAATATTTTTTTTTAAATCGTAGGAACAGTTTTTAAATAAAACGGTTATAATTTAACAACTTTTCTTAAAATTAAAAAAATATTATTCAAGAATGCAAACCTAAACACAAAAATTACTTACATTTAAAAACAAAATGTTAAAAAAATTAATCTACCTGATTTCAAAATATTGATTTTTGAAAAAAAAAATCAGAAAATTATTAAAAATACAAAAAAAAAATTGGAAAATATTTTAAAATAAAATTACCTACATCTTCCTGAATATCAATTTTGATTGAAATCGGATGACCAGTTTTCGAGAAAGTCGAAGAAAAAAAACCGTTCTATTAGAGGTACTGTTTTTAGCTCACCATCTTACATTTTTGTTCACCAAAACATGACCTACAAATATAATAGTTCACCTTTTTTTTATAAAAATATTTGGAATCGTTTCCGAGAAAAATAGGCTTTTATCAGTTATATGGCAGGTACCGTTAATATTTAAGCTAAAAAAATTAATAAGTCCTCTGTAGAATGTCAAAATAACTTTATGTTCCAAATTTGAAGACGATTGGCCACACCGTTTAGGCTGTAGTCCAATATACATCCGTACAGACGGACAAACAGACAGACAAAATTTTTCCAGTAACTCAAATATGTTTCTCTATCATCGTAATGTCATGTCTGATTGTTAGATTTTTTTTGACGAATGCATCATGGTAACTCTGCATCAGTGTTTTTTTTAATAAACACAATAACCGAGAGACAAATTGACGATCAGTGTCCTCACAACCTCACCCCCACAGTTAGCGAGCAGAAAATTCATGGTGAAATGTATATATGTATACATAATGCATGCTTATATTACGGGTATAAGTGATTTTTTATAATAACAAATACACCCGCAAAATATGGCACATATCTTGGAATCTAGCTGTTAATAATAAATTGAATTGTAAAATAATTTCCAATGTAAGACAAGATCGATTAATTAAATACTCCCGCCCGAGTCCCAATGTCACACAAAGCACTTTTATATTAGCTGCCGTCCTATGACTTGTACATTATCCAGCCTGGTGAATCATATTCAAATATTGTATTCGATTGCTGGATGAACAACTGTCTTGTATAGCCTTTATTTAAAATTCTGGCAGAGTTTTCTTGCCACCTAATCCTCTCCATTTCAGATCATTGGCTATTGATCATTATAGATCCAAGATATTTTAACTTCGTTGAGATTGAGAAGAACTGTTCCATTTAAAAAAAAATGTCCGGAATAGGCCGGCGCTGATCAAAACATGAGCAGCATATGTTTCTTGATATCAGTCCGCAGTCAAAGTTGTTCTGCACCATACCAATCCGCCCATTTCGGTTCAACTTAAATTAGTTTACTGGTTTTTGAGATATAAAAAACGTTGCAAGCTAAAACTGCTTACAATATTGAATCTTCGGTTGGCTAATATGCAACAATGTTTTACTTGCATACTTTGCATTTTGAATCTTGTTAAACAAAGTTCTACAAGTTTTGCTAATTATCAAATTAAAAATCGGATATAGAACTCTTTTTCCTGACGATTTAAAAATGGTATTGGAAAAAGCGCTCTTATAAAAAATATATTTGATAAGAAATCATTTTTTTCTAATTGTCAGTTCTTAATGTCAAATTTATATATATATAATTAATAAAAAAAATTTCTTATCCAAATTCTGAAAAGTCTTAAGTGACCTCATTGTCTTTTAAAGCATTTTCAAAAGTAATCCAATACTCTATTTCTTAAACCCTGTTGTATGTATGGAAAAAGGTCTTTCGTTGTGTGCAATAGCCAGTGAATTGAAAAAGGAATCTGCTCTGACGAATTGTGCAGCAACTTCAAGAACTGATGCAACAAGATTCCTGAGAAATGCGATACGTTAGAAGCTTTTTTTAACCGGAACACTAGATTCCTTTTTATAAGTTATTATATGTACGATCAAGATAAATTTAGGGACAAAGACACAGTCTACCTTCTTAAGTTCATAAAAACCAGGATGTTATATATGTACATACCACATAATATAAAACTATAAGGTTGAGGAATATCCTTACTGGAGAATATTTCTAAATGAATGCTACTCAGTCAGGCGATGAAAGCAGTCTGAAACGAATCGACTCTATATTCTTAGTCATCAAACAGAAATGGTTTTTGTGAAACGAAGATCCCAAGGTTATTCATGAGGTAAAGAATTTACGGCTTATTAAAGCTGCGTTCTGGGGAATATATATCAATTTAATGGATAGACGTTCCGTCCTTTCGGTTTTCGCCAGCTTACACTTTGTTTCAAAAACACGCTTATAGAGGTTTCCAAGGTTTGCTTGGAACTGACGAAATGGAAGCACATTTACAGTAGATATTTCAATTAATTGGTGAATTAGGTTTATACTAACACAAAAAAGGGGGGTGAATATTTTAATCGCCTGACTTGACAAATCGATATTTTTGATTTAACATCTGAAGGTATAAGCCCACCATTCCTTCGGATTAAGCTGTTTAGGCAATTAATAATGGGCATATCTTGGAAAGATTAATGTTCATGGAGGAGTTCAGATTCGAGTAAACAAATATTTTGCGGAAAATTAACCGATTAATGGCGACTGTAAATGAAGATAATAATTCGCACTAAGGAAACTCACGTAATGGGGGAGGGGAACATTGAAAAGTAAACTTTAGAAATATTGTAGGTATTTACAATATTTCTAAAGTTTACTTTTCAAGGAGTTATTAATTATTAAGAAAAATTGTCAGTCTATCGTGAATCTGGAGAACTCTTTGGTCTAGTCTTGATTTAATCTTGTTATGTGGCTATGAAAAAAGAAACTTTTTTCGGAGTCTTAAAGCCCTGGTATTTCGGTGTAATTTACCAAAGCGTACTTGTATATAAAGGCAGTGTCTTTCCTATTTCTATGATCAAGGCAATTCTCAATAGCAGAATGTTCATTAACAGTGAATTCTAGTTTTATAGTATCAGTAGTTCTGTAAACATAGCAGCTGTGTATATACATCTGCGGTCGAAATAATAGTATTTAGTTAGATTAGAAATTAATATTTATCTAATTTATGTTTTGTATCTTTTAAGAAAGCTAGAAACTTTATTTAAAAAAAACCTTAACATAAAAAACTAAATTTTAAATGATTATATGAGAAGAGACGAGGCATACAAACTTAAATTTGTTTTGAAAACAGGTGGTCAAAATATTAGTACAGACTGAAAAATCTTAGAAAAATAGGCTACTTTCTTAAACTTCTTTAATATTACTCATAACTTACTTAAATATTAATATTTTGTTGCGTGTTGTATTATCAGCGGTGCATCGGGGTTGCATAGAATCAATCAGAACATAATCAATCGGTTTTTGGCATATTTCTACGGATATTGATGTCAAAGCATCCCAAAACTTTTACCCAAAGATCGAGTTATTTGTTGGTTTGGCTCAGTCAACCATTTTTTAACGTCACACCACAAATACTCAATAAGTTTAGGATCAAGTCAGTGCAGAAAGTCCAGTTATTACGCCGGAAAAAATGGATTACAAATTCCGACCTACAATTTGGTATTTTAATTTTTTATTTTGGAGAGAATTTACTACCTCTAGCGCGCCGAAAATTTGACCGCAGCGCTACGGTTGAAAAAGCCAAAAATTTCTGAATGAATTTTTTTTTGGCTACGTCAAAAGGAATGAAATGTTGTTCAGGGAAAGACGTTTGACCTTATCTGCAAGAAATATGTCAATTTCGTGCACCAGCACTTTGAAGAAAATGTGACAATCGTATTCGAACGATATCTGAATCACATCAGACTCGCAGGAACTAAAACTTCGGAAACGGTACGGAGTTCTAGGAAAAACCGATCACCAGAGCTAACATTTGATGAGACTACTGCTGCTAAAGTTAGCCAGGAAATGTTTCTTGCAAGGAACCAAAATAAAGAGAACCTAATACAAATGCTTCGCCGTTATTTTACAACAAGCGGAATAAAAGTAGAGCAGGCTTTTGAAAACGCGATACCCTGATTGTAACCACGGCAATCGATTAATGACTCTGTGAATATCGTCTTTTTGGTTTAAATTAACGGACTTGCACAGAACAAAAAAAATATATATTTTCGCAAACCAGCTAAAGGGAATACACCGGCAAAACTATATTCCACAATTAGTTTCAAGCATGGTGTCAGATGACCTGAAAATTTGCCATCCTGTTGAAAATAAGGAAACGATATTTTATTTTGAACACTTTATTAATTTCTTCTCCACGATCTGCACTCTACTCCTCTACTTGCGTACTTGCACATCCATCGTTGGTTTTTCGTTCAGGTCAAACAATAAGATAGATATGGAAAAGGAAGGAAAAAAGGAACAGACGGATGACAAGGAAAGTAGGATAGGTAATAGGAAGAGAAAGAAGATGTCAGGATTCAAGGATGGTTAATCATTTGACAATTCGGCCTTTCCTGATTCGGAACTCGCCTCGAGTTCCAAATTGTTGATTTCTATGTCTTCTTCCGTATCATCTGCATCTGGGAATACACGGCACCATGGCTTTAGCTTATCAGATGGTAAAATCGCCTTATATTTTCGCTTTGATGAGGGATCGCTGTTTAAATCTTCCACCAAATAGCGGTCGTTACCGATAGCCTTTCGTATTATATGCGGGCCTCTGTATTTCGCCTCCAATTTACGAGACTCGTTACTTGCGGTTGGTAAATTTTCGCTTACAACCAGTTCGCCGACAGAATACTTTTTTGGATGCTTATGCTTACGGTCGAACCTCAGCTCTTTCTTCATTTATTCACTGAATAGCTTCTTTTCGACGACAAATCATCGTAATTTTCTTCGCTGGTTCCTGAAGAGCGTAATGTAATTTATTAGCAGTTATATCGCGGAGTTGGAAATCAAAAATCAGATCATTTGGAGAGTACCCGGTTGTTGCGTTGATTTGGCTGTTGAGGGTCCACTGCAGTCTACGTAGCTCTTGGTCCCATCCTTTGGAATCTGCTTCACTCGTGCGAAGAAAAGACAGAATGCTCTGATTAATACGTTCTACTTGGCCGTTGGCCCTTGGAGTACGAACAGCTGGTTTTATATGCTGGATGTTGTTAACCCGAAAATAGTCCTCAAATGTTTTTGATGTGTATGAAGTTCCTCAATCGGTAATCATCTTTTTTGGCAATCCAAAAATAGCGGTAAGATCATTTAAAACGTTAATTACCGGATCAGTTTTAGTGTTCCGAACCGCCTTTAATATGGTGAACTTTGTGAATCGGTCAACGAATGCAACTATATGGGTATTCCCCTTTCGACTTCTAATAATGGGTCCAAGGTGATCGGCATGCAAGATTTTAAAAGGGACAAAATCTTCATTCTCATCGACATGAAGTTCACCCTTATGTTGGCCACCAGGCTTACGGTGATAGCAGCACTCGACACAACTCGATATGTACCCTTTTACAAAATTTCTCATGCGGGGGAACCAGTAAGTTGTAGCGATTCGGCTCAGTGTTTTTTCGAGAGCAAAATGTCCAGCATCGTCGTGACAGGATTTCACAATTCTCCAGCGGGCTCCTTTAGGCACGACCCACAGCTCTTTCGATCCGACGACACGGAAAAGTCGGAAATTCCTTTTTCCAGTTTTGCTTTTGGTCGGACTCAGCTTGCCCTTGAAGTACTGCGATGATAGTTCTTAGCTTCTCGTCTTGTCGTTGCATAGCACCAAGCCAATCTTCGGAAGAAATGTCAACACGTAAAATCTTATCGGCTACTGTGGTTGCCTCTCTCGCAGATTCAACTGGCATCCGGCTCAATGCATCAATATGGGACATATGCGAACCTGCTCGGTGAACGGTTTGAAAATCATACTCCATTAGCTTCAGCCACCACCTGGCCACTCGTGCATTATTAGTACATGTTTTCATTGATGATAATGCTGCGCAATCGGTCACTACTCGAAATGGCTTACCAAGCAGGTATACTCGAAAACGCTCTAAAGTCTCCACGACAGCCAACATTTCCAGTTCGTAACAGTGAAACCTTGCCTCTGTTTCACTGCAATGACGACTAAAATAGAATACCAGTCGCCAATCGTCATCTTCACCCTTTTGAAGTAGCATTCCAGCCAGACCTACCGAACTAGCATCCGTGTGGACCTCATGTTCCCTTTTAAACTCGCACAATACTAAAATCGGAGGTTTAATAAGACTGTCCTTAAGCTTACGGAAAGCTTCATCTTCAGTTGTTCCCCAAACAAAATTAGAATCCTTTCGCAGGAGATTCGTCAGAGGTTTAGAAATGAGGGAATAATTTTTAAAAAATTTCCGAAAGAAACCGGTAAGCCAAAAGAAACGCCGGACCTCAGTCACTATTACAGGAGCAGGAAATTGTTCAATGGCATTGGTCTTGTCAACCCCAGGACGCATTCCGTTTTTGTTGATGACATGGCCAAGGAAGTCCACTTCCTGCTGCAAAAACCTGCATTTGTCTCGACGCAATGTCAGTCCGAATTTTCGAAGAATTTTCAGAAATTTGTGAAGGCAGTTTATTCCTTCTTCAATACTTCGACTAGGAATGATGATATCATCAAGATACACAATAATTTCCCTTTGTTTCATTTCGTTTACGATTTGGTTCATAATACCCTGGAAAACGGCAGGGCGTTAACCAAACCAAACGGCATCACATTATATTCATAATGACCGTCTCCAGTCATAGAAGCGGTCAGATGTTTACTTTGTTCTTCAAGCTCAATTTGGTGATACTCAGAAAACAAGTCAAGAGACGAAAAATATTTGTTTCTAGCGAGTAAAGACAATTGTTCTTCCATAATTGGCATCGGGAAGACTTCTTTGACTGTTATGTTGTTGAGTTCGCGAAAATCAACGCACATGCGATCCTCGCCATTCTTTTTCTTCACCACTACTATTGGTGATGCAAAGTTCGAACTACTATGTCTATTTATATTATGTTGCAATAAATCATCAATAATTTTACGTACCTTTTCCCTTTTTGCAAACGGTATATTATGTGCCCGGCGATTTATTACCTTATCAGAATTTAACTTGATACACATTTTTTTTCCGGTGTATCTTCCGATCTGAGACGTCGAATTTGCAAAATAATCATCAAAATCTAAAAGTATTTGATTTAAATCGATAGGAAGCACCAGATCTTCTTTTTTTCACATTGATTTGAAATACACCATTTTCGGTTGTAACTTTAGCTTTGGAATCACACAAAACATTTTTTTTCAATAAACCCGGGTTGGTTGAGTAAATCATCTTTTTGACATAAATCGATAGGGAGCGCCGAATCTTCCTTTTTTACCGCATTTATTTGACATACACCATTTTCGATTGTAACTTTCGCTTTGGAATCGCACAAATATTATTTCCAATTAACACCGGTTGATTGAGTAAATCATCGTCAACAACCAACAATACCGCCCGTAGTTCCAAATCATCAACAGTCAAAACAACATCGAGTTGGCTCGAGCAGTTATATTTACCGCCAAAAATACCGAAGAGTTTTTTTTCCCGAATACCGTTCTGAATCTTTAAAACGGGCTGCACACTTTTTTTTAATTAACGAAACATCACTACCGGAGTCGATTAAAGCATTAAAGGTCACACCATTAATCTGTATATCTTTTGTTATACATTTTTGTTGCGTTGAGTTCACTGCACTAATGCGACCTGCTGTACAATTTTCCACCGTATGCCCCACTTTTTGACAACTTCCGCAACGCACTAATTTTGCAGGTTTTGGACAATTTCGCGAAACGTGCCCCTTTTCAGAACAATTGTAGCACTTCACTTTGTCAGTAGATTGCTCGAATTTTTGCGGCGGAACATTTTCCTTAACAGGTTCATATTTTGACGTTTGAATATCGTTTGACAAATACCGGCGAATAGCAAATAATAATGCTTATCGTACTATAGATTCATCGGACAAATTACCTCTACGCGCGACAACACAAATGCGAAAAAAAAACTCTTCAGCTGTTTCACCACTTGATCGATTTGTTTTAATCAGTCGCATATGAATATCAGCTTCACTCTCAGCAACTGGAAAAGCTTCCAGTAGATCACACACAAACTCACTCCATGTACCATGAACAACCTGCAGACCATCCAACCACAATTTCGCTGGCCCCTTTAACTTCGCTTGCACAACATACAACAAGATTCTTTCGTCCCAATTGTATGCCTGTTTAAGAATATTAACGCGGTGCACGAATTGTTCCGCAGACAACGATGTTTCTGCGATCGGGTTAAATTCGGGCAACATCTCAACAATATCCTTAACATTAGGTTGACTGTGAGTGTTGTTTTGTAAAGGAAAGTGTCCTTGTCCGTGTGCGTGCGCAGCGGTGATGGTTGGCAGTGTATATAATGGTGCTTGTACGTTTGCTGTACACGAAGGCAAATTCCCTACATAAGAATTGGAAAACGTTGTTGGAATTCTTGGTGAGGGGTAGACATTAAAATTGGGCTGGAAAAAAGACGTTGTGGAAGAGACTCGTGTGTGATATGCTGTTGGTGTAAATATATGGGTCTTAAACGGTGTGCTATGTTGTATTTGTGCATGGTTTGTATATGCACTTGTCGGAACGAACGCGGTTGTTCTCGGCAAAAATACCGGTAATGATTGTTGGTCATACATGTTGGGTTTTTGTATGGACGACGCCGAAGCTACCGGTGGTGGCACAAATACAGGCAATACTTGTTGATCATATATACTAGGATTCGGTATGGACGATGATATTGGTGGTGGCACATGAACCGAGTTTAAACTGTTTGGAACCGATTGTACATAAACCGACTCACGTACGCCACTCTGTTTGAGTGAATTTTCAGTTTCAACGGGGATCGTTATCCCCGGTGAATTTGAAACCACACAATTTAATTTTTCAACACGTAGTTGCCTTTTTAAGTTTACGATTTCACTTTCTAGTTTAGTGATCTTTTCACTTTCGTTTTCCTCGAGTTGATATTTTACTAGTCGCTTCATTAGGTCCGATTTCGACCCCGTAGTCGAAACTTTTAATACGTCACATTTTTCGCGCAATGCGGACACGTTTAAGTCTTTAAAATTAGGCATTACAGGTTCTTTTATCCCACTTTTGAAATTTGTCAGATGACTTGAAAATTTTCCGTCCTGTTGAAAATAAAAAAAACGATATTTTATTTTGAACACTTCATTAATTTCTTCTCAACGATCTGCACTCTACTCCTCTACTTGCGTACTGCCACATCCATCGTTGGTTTTTCGTTCAGGTCAAACAATAAGATAGATATGGAAAAGGAAGGAAAATAGGAACAGACGGATGACAAGGAAAGTAGGATAGGTAATAGGAAGAGAAAGAAGATGTCAGGATTCAAGGATGGTTAATCATTTGACAATGGTAAGTCTGTTCTTGAGAACATTCTTTTCGTTCATTTATTATTTTTTACTACACAAAAAAATTTTTGTTTACCTAATAAATCTCATTTGTTTGATTAATATTTTGGCTGGTTTATTTATTTATTTTATATCATAATAATTCCCTGAACAACCTATCATCTCTTTTAACGTAGCAAAAAAAATTACTCAGAAATTGTTGGTCTGAACACATTCTACAAGTTTAATACATTTTTTTGTATCTATTACGAGAAGAAAGAAAATAGCAATAAAACCAATTTCACTACCAAAATTTTTGGCTTTTTCGGGTAATTTATCAATAACGGTAAGCGATAGGTGAAAAATGTAAAGGCCTAAATTATAGATCGTAAAAAAGTAAAAAAAGTTCAGGATCAAAATTTATCCTATCTCAACGGAGAATCTAGTTATTGTAAGAAAACTGAATTTAACCCTTTTTTCAAGATGGCGGAAATTCCACATATGAAAACTTGGTCGAAAAACGAAACTTAAGCTATTCTAGACCCCTTCACGATATATCTAAAATTTAGATTTTTGTGTTCACTTGCATTTATAAATGTTTATAATGACTGGTAGTGGAGAGGCCTTTCTAGCACGTTGAAACTTTCTGATGTTTTTGAGTTTATTGTATTGTTGGAAGATCCAAATCAATGACGCTTCTTCAATAATTTCTATGTAAAGAGTCTACTCATGATTTTTGGTCATATTATCTTAAGGTTTTCCTATTTGCAAAACATTTTAAGATTCGTCTGACCATAAAATATTTCTCCATTTTTCAATAGTCAATTTCAATTGCTCTTTCGAAAACTGAAGTTGGTTGGCGCCATTAGGCACTTCAGACCATTGTGTCATTTCAGCTTGTTTCTAATCCTCCACCCATCCAGTTAAAGAAAAACTTCCCATCAGGACCGTTTGGCAATACAAGAAAGCCAACTGGGACGGCCTGAATATTTTGTTCCGAAACTTTAACTGGTCACTATGCTTCCTCGATAGTGACATTGATGCCAGTGCTGAAATGATCCTTCTAGGAATGCGTGCTTTTATTCCTAACAGAGTAAAAAGCATAAAACTTAAAGAAAAGTCCTGGTTTAATTTTGATTGTAAAGAAGCTATCAGGCTCAAAGAAGTAAGTTTCCCACCTTACAAAGCCGACCCTACAGAGGAAAATCGGAAAAAGCACAAACAAGCAAGGAACTCATGCAACTCCGTTATTGAACGAACCAAATTTTTGCATGACCAAAAATTACGGCAAAAAATTCTGCAGTGTCCCAAAGGCAGTAAAAATGTTTGGTCATTTGTAAAAAATATAAAAAACTCCTCGACATCTTCGGTTCCAACGCTCATCGACAATAACAAACCAATTGTTTACTCTTCAGAGAAGGCAAACTTGCTCGCCGCCCATTTCGCTGCCAGCTCCACGCTGCCTCAAAGCAACGTTGCCCCTCCTGTAGTTGAGAATGTAAATTTTTCCATGGGACAGATTTTTTTCCGCACTCGTACAGTAGCAAGAGTTCTCAAAGATCTCGATATACACAAATTCGCTGGCCCGGATGGTATACCCCCGATTCTTCTGAAAAGGTGTTCTTCCACACTGGCAAAGCCACTGCGTAAGCTTTTCCATCGCTCCTACTCTTCTGAAATCTTTCGTAGAAGATGAAAAACAGCATTTGCCCAGCCTGTCCCTAAGAAAGGTGACCCATCCTCCCCTCTCCTACCGACCCATATCACTAACATTCCTTCTTTCTAAGATCATGGAAATGCTGATTAACTGTCAGCTTAAGGAATATCTCGAAGAACGAAAGCTTCTCCATGACCGTCAGTATGGCTTCCGCAACCATCGTTCCGCTGGTGATCTATGATGGCATATCTCACCGAACAGTTGAACAAATCTTTACATCGCTTTGGTGAAAGTAAGATTATTGCTCTTGATATCTCCAAGGCATTTGATAGAGTTTAGCATGAAGCTCTCTTATCCAAAATGCGTGCTTTTGGGATCGATGATACTCTTGTTCGTTGGATTAGAAGCTATCTTCTGGACCGTTCAATACAATTTGTATTGGACGGATTGAAGTCTAATTCCTACAAAATAAATGCTGATGGCCCCAGGGCTCTGTTCTGTATCCGACTCTTATCTTCATTTTTATAATGATCTTCTGTCTATTACTTCTAATTTACTTAACTGATTTGCTGACGACTCTACCCTCAGCTTTTTCATATTCGTTCGATAATTCACATCCTTCGCCTTCGGACGTACATTTGCAACGGTACCGTATGTCAAGCTCATTGAACTCCGATTTATACAGCATTGTCAAATGGGGTAATAGGAATCGTGTGGAGTTTAATGCTTCGAAAACTCAATGCTGTCTTCTGTCGTTAAAGCTTAACATACCCCAATGCCATTGTCCACGATTGGTACTTACATCGAAGAAACCAAAAAGCTCTTAGTAGTCGGTATGTGTGATCTGATCTGGCTACTATTTATAAAGCGTTTATACGCCCTAAACTCGAGTAAAACTCCCACCTCTGGGCAGATGCTTTACAAACATCGCTTTACCTGCTTGATAGAATACAAAATCGAGTGTTAAGATTGATATCAGTTGACATCAGTTCACCCTTGAGCTCAATTTCGGACTTATCGTGAAATATAGGGTTTCTTTTTTTAGCCGAACAACACGAATTTGGAATAGTTTACCCAGCGAGATTTTCCCTTGCCATTTTGATCTGCAAATATTCAAAACCAATCTTAATCGACACCTCCTATCTCTCCCCTCCCTATCTAACGAATGCCCACACAGTGTGTTCTACATTAAACAAATAGACCCTTGTGCGCTCGTTAATTGTAAAAAAAAAAAACGGTGGTTTTCCTGGACTGCCAGGTGACAGGTGTTTTTCTTGCAATCTACGAACCATTTCAGTGCTCCTCGCTAATAGAAATTTGGCTTTAACGTTAATAGCTGACAAAAATTGTTCTTGGGCAGAATTCCTCGGGTTTCAGGTTGAAAAGGTAATGCATTTCGCATCATCAAAGCGGAGCAACGAATGAAGTTCTGGACTTCTGTGTAGGGTTTTCCTTCTGGAATTTGTTATAGGAGCGCACCCTTGAGTGGAACAGTCCATTCAGCGATCCATAATTGTTATTTGACTGGCCCAAAGCGGTGTGTATATTAAAGCTTTCCAGAAAACATCAGTCAACAATTTAAGTAGTTATGAATGCATAACGGTAAAATTTTAGTTGTTCTTTCATAAAACGTTAAACTGGTAAAGAAAGGGAAAGAAAAAATTATTAAATCACGACAGTAAATGACCTTAAACATATTTACTAGAAGCAATACTATTATTTTGACCGCAATTGCATATGTGTTCTCATAACAATCAGTGATTACATTCCTGGAGATTTCGACTGAAAATAATGACAGTTGACCTTCTTTTGCTTATGAACAACTTCGGTAAATAACTTCGTAATCTACATTTAAGTACATTCAAAAACTATGGTTTGCTTTACCGACGCGACGTAAGTTTGAATAGGTTTTTTGAAATATACTTAAACTCAATGTCATTTGTTCCTTCCCTTGGAAATATAACAAACATCTAATTAACAGTTCACTTTGAACCTTATAATCGATTTGTTTACTTTCAATTGTAAAAGTTGCTCTTGACTTCCTGGTGATCCCAATTGATTGCTTCGGATGATTATTATCATTTTTTTTCCTCTAAAGCGTTTAAGATTCCATAAAAGTTATTTTTTTTTTATTGAAACATATTTTCTTCTTCAATTATCCTTGTGGCATGTTTAAATTGTGAACCTTTCTGTTCCAGCAAATTACCTTTTTATTTGGTTATGTTCCATCAGATGTCCACTTTGTCCTTGTTTCCTTGCACAAGGGGACAACTAGAGGACAACAACACCAGGACGACAAAAAAAGTAAACTTTACCGTTTTATCTATTATTTAGAAATTTGTTTTCAATTTTCTTGGGGAAGTTTATCTCTCGGCCTCAAGGACTCATCGAGCTCATTCGTTTTTCGGTTGTCTTGTCTGTTTGTAAATCTTAACATAAAAATCTTATTATCCATTCGATGCGAGATGGTGAGCTGTAAGTGAAAAAGGAAGAATGAAAACGAGAAATTGTTTACACAATAAGGAAGTTTTACTCTTCATTCGGAAATTGAAGAACTTTTTTTAATGGAATATAAGAAGTTAAACGTGCGGGTCTTTCTTGTTCGTCGACTTGTATTCAATTTAAAATGTTTTTTTTTTTTTATTCCAAGTTTTAAACAAGAATTGATTTACCTCTGGGTAAGTGCTGCTACTCCAAATGAAATGTTTGACCCAATTATTGGCCTATCAGTTTTTTTTTTGAGTTTTTTTTAATATAATTCCATCAGCATTTACATTTGTAATGTCCTTAATCGAGAAAAGTTTTAAATGGTTCCAATCTTCCCGATAGGTGGCGCTGAAAAAAGTATTAAATTATCAAATATTTAAATTTTGGTGGGGCAAATGTCCCGTTTTATTTAGCTATCTTAAGCTAACTCAAAACTATGAAACTTACGGCTAATTTCTTAAACCTGATGGATTGGGATAATCGTCATCTCGGCGAAGGAGTTTAAGATGGGGTGCTGAGGTAAAATTCGAAACAGTTTTCATTCGAATTCACCGTCTGCAGCATTCTAGTAATAAGTTCGCTGAAGCCATAAGAGGCGATAGGATTTTTTGGTGACGGGTATCTGTGCTAAAGAAGATAGAGTTGTAAGGAGATTCACAGTCGTCGAAACCAGAGAGAGGATTCGTCGAATAAAGAGAATCTCCGCAATTTCTCTGCGTTTTTTCAGGTTTATAAGTTGACGGTGTTTTTTTATGGGGGGGGGGGGGGAGATAAATGTATCATTCCGGGACAGATCGCGAAAGGCAATGCTAAGGAAAAGACTTTGATGGGGCGTTCAAAGCTTATGAAGAGACACCTTTTCCTGTAGGGGTCAAAGCATTTTTGAACCAGCGTTTCACAAAGCCAAGGGCTGAGTCGGCCTAAAAGTCGCGAATCGAATTCACATGACAAATAGGTTGATTATGGAGAAGGTAGACAAGGGGAGAATATTTTATACGTTGATTTAAAAAAAGTGATTGACTGGCATTTGGCAATATTTAGCTATAAGCAGTTTTTAGAGCAGTCAAACTAAAAATCTATGGAGATTTATAGTTGAATGAAAGATGAGTCCAATTTAGTGAAATTGTCTGGCAAAACTTGGTATCATCAGCGTAAAATGAGATTGAGATTTGGAGTGGACCTGAGCGGCTGCCTTGGCGGACCGCAGATGGTTAAAAATGCATTGGGTAGATCTGAAACGAGCATTTAAGTATCGGTTTTCTAGAAAAGAAGAAGTGGTTTGGGATACAAATTCTAAAAGTTTAGTGGTAGTAGACCAGCATTTAAGAAAGCCGTGTTGGTTAGGAGAAACGAGAGACTTACAACGGAAAATCAAAAACTTGAATATTTTAGTTTGGCAAAGGGAGGATAGTTTTTAATATCGCTTTCTTTTTTGACACAGTCGAGGTAAGATGAGGAGGAGATTGTGGTGAGTGATGAATCCAGTGTACTTTAGATAGGTAGGAGAACTCCTCAGCAAGTAGATTCAGTTTATTTATGTATGCTTTTTATTGACGCTTCAACTTCTATAAACAAAGAAGCTTTACCGACCTTGACGGAAAAGCCTGTGTTTTTAATCGTCATTTTCCACAGACGGTAAAGTAAGGCAAGGATGCCAAAACTGGAGATTTCTCTATAAACGCTGTCATAATTTGAAATCGATGAACAGAACAGATTCATGGGGCTTATCGATTTGAAGCTCCTGTTTTTTTGGCGTAATGTAAATACATATATATTTAGTAGATAGTGGACGTACCTAGCCTTAACCGGCTCTGGTATAATCCTATCCGGTTATTAATGGATAGTTTAAGCACTCAAACACTAAATCAGAAGAAATCTTATGGGCGATGTTAAGAAGGCTTACTCTCTATTTCTTCCTCCATAGTATTACCGGATGCTACTTTTGACCTAAGGTAGTACAAGAATTGCATATCTTCAACTTGAACTTGAACTACCCTTATTGTTTAACCATTTTTCCCGTCATTGCTGTACAGCCCTAGGTTTTGTGCCTATTACATAGCCTGTCATACATAAGTATATTGCATTGAAGCGATGATGGTAGGCATAATAGTTTGGCGGATTAAGTATATGGTGTTTTGGTGACCGCTGTGGTTTATGTCATATCCTTTTTTCACCATTCTATGCCATCGTCATCATTTCTTATGGTGATGTTATGTCAGCTTTATAAGAGATTGTCTATCTGCTGTGCAGTTCGAGCTCCACAGAGCTAAATATTTCAAGTTCCATGAGAAAATTCTAAATCTTTAGCGTTGTCGTTGCTTGTTTTGTCCTCGTGCAATCAGGTTATTTCTGAGGCTTGTTGTCTGGTTGCTATTTTTTTTATTTTCCACGGGAAATCTATCCATCGCCTTAAGTGAGGGACATGTCCCACTTCCTACTACTTGAATAGTTAAGCCATCAAATTAAAATTCATCCATAATGTTTTCAGAAAATCCAAGGTTTTCGAAGCTTATATTCTTACATTTATGCATGTACATATATTCAGTCAGTCCCTATCACAGCAGAAAATTGACTAACAGTGTGAAGGATTTCCATCATAACACAATTGAGTGAGACTCAAGGTCATTTTGGATGTAATGCCATGTTTTGTCCTTTTGTATTAAAATCGCTTAAGTCATTTGTAAGGAAGGGGACTTAAGACATTCGTTCTACTTTGATTCATTTCAACGATAAAAATCTCCGAAATTAAATTTCCACTGACGGAACACATCCAAAGGCACTTTGTTATTAAACACAATGTCTACTCTTGTAGTGTTCTGTAACGCTGGCAGTTAAGAGTCCTGGATAACTTCCAATTTTTTTGGTTTTTATATCTTTCTGCTGGATGAGCTGGAGAAGGAATTGAAAATGTTGGCATTTCCAAGGCATGAAATTCTGAGCTGTAGGCTTTGTTGTGCTACTTTTTGTATATTTTTTTTTTGTTCGTCTATTCTTAATTTATTTAGTCCTTTTGTAATGAATTCCACTTTGGGAAATCAAAGGGATGAGCTGAGGGTATAGAATGAAATTCTTTTTTTTATTGTAGCTTTCCCGTAGGTATATAAAATGAAAGATGTTTTTATTAATTTTTTAAGCCACAAACGCGGTTTTTAATAAAAAAAAATGTTTGGGGTTCCATTAAAAAGTGAAATAAGAAATAAATTCGAAATATTTATAAACCCATTAATATAACGGACACGGCTACATCATTATATTGTTCATTTGTTCAATCATAAATAGTCTTAAACATAATCCGCCTGTGGATAAGCATAGAAAAAAGAAAAAAAAAAACTGCGAACCGTACCGACCATGCCCTGCAAACTCTGAAATTTTATTTTGTTTATGTGAATGCGTGTGATATTCGTGTGAGAAGCAGCCTTTGAGCCATACGATTCGTGCCCACATAAATGCGAAGGTATCAGTAGTCCCATAAGAAATGTACAGGTACCAGTACACATATGTCGCTGAACGGGACATTTTTCAGTTTGTACAGGCGAAGAGAGAATTATTCTCTCATTCTATGGTGGGTTTAGGAAGATTTACGAGATTACGTCCCGTTAATGTCCCGACACACAAAAGTTCTTCCATAGCCTTCTCGAGGCGGCCGCTTTTTATTATTAATGAATATTTGGCTAATTACCTATTAGAGGGCTAGTTTCTCAAAAACACAAAAAAAAAAAACAAGGCATCGGGATTCGGGAGTCGATATATTTAGCATGCTTGCCAAGCTAATAAAACATGGACAGCAAATACTGCATTAAGCAATTAATGAAATCCATAATCATACAAAGGGGGATCACAATGTGGATCATTATGTGGTTTCATACAAAGCAAATCAACAACTTATCAGATGGATGGCAAAAATTCTGGAATTTATCATTCCAAAACATACCATCTTTTAATAGACTTTAAAGTCGCTTACGATGACATACCAAGGGTAAAACTTTATAAGGCTATGAGTTAATTCGCTATCCCAAATAAATTCATAAGACTATTTAGGCTGACCGCGACCAACATTACAAGTCAAGTTAAGGCATTCGGTTTACTGTGCAGATCAATCAACATCATGATACACCAAATACAAAATACAATATAAAATATATTAGGCATTTCCGCGTGACGTCACGTGTGGATTCTTTTTGAATTTGTTTTACGAGTTCGGAGAATTTGTTCTGTGTTGGGCTTTCAAAAATGTGTCTTGGAATCATTCAACCTATTAAAGGCGTTATTAAGCCTTTCTAATTCTTTTAAGGAATATTAATTTGGATTTTTAAGTCCACCCTAAGTTACCATGTTTGTCCACGTCGAGCCGGAAAAATGTCTCTATAAATCATTTTTCCTTTTTACTTACGATTATAGGGACTATAAGGCAAGTTAACGATTCGTGAATATAAGAAAAATTGAGATAATAATGAAACATGACATTACGATCATAGTGAAGCCTAAAAAAGTGATCGACCAAAAATGTCTGTCTGTCTGTCTGTCCGGGTGTATATCGAGCTGCAGCCTAAACAGCTTAAGCCATTATCTTCAAATTTGATGTGTGTGATTCTTTTGGCATTCCCTAGAAGGGAAATTGAAATTAAGTTTTAAGGCCTTATAATAATGGTACCTGCCATATGACCGAAAAGATATTTTTCTCGAAAACGGCTCATGAAAAATTTTGAGAATTTTTTTTTTTGGTATTGGCTATCATTTGATTAGAACCAAATTTACGAGAAAAGTCTATTAACGGTACCTTTCATATAACAGTTTTTTTTTTAATTTTTGGGTTTATCGGTAACGGGTCTTTGGATTTCTCTCAAATTTTATATTTGAGAAGATCTATGTAGCCAAATTAATTCTGATTATCAACATTTTTACTAACTTTTTTTTCTAATTAAAATTAATTTTTGAATTTTTTTCATATTTTGAAAACTAATCAAGAAGAATTATTTTAAGTTTTATATTCACATATAATAATAAATTCTAAAAAACTACGCACCATTTTTACTCCATTTTTACATTTTTACTAAAAACCGTTAAGTATTGTGGTTTTTAATACTTTTTTATAAGTTCAAACTGTGTTATTTTCAACGCAAATGTTATTTGTTTCTGTCAAAGATATTGCTTTCATTTTTTTATTTGAGCTGTGTTGTAGATAGCCTTTGACCAACGAAATTTTCGAGACTATGAAAGTCAATATCAGTCATCATTATGAACTAAACCGAGCGAAAGCACAAATTGAAACTCAATTTTATATTGTTTTGACAGCTTGTACTAAATGCGGGCACTACAAATGACGTAGTAGATGCGCAGTAAGATTTCAAAATTACTCCGGAGCATAGAGTACAAATATTATAAAGAGTTCTATCCCCCAAGCCCCACCACCCACAATTTTTGTTGTCTCTTTTGTATATCATTTTTACTTGCAAGTATAGGTACTATAATGAAAGTTATGGATTCGTGCAAAAAAAAACTAACAATCAAACATGACATTACGATGATAGAGAAATCGAAAAAAGTGGGTCCGGAAATACCGTCCGTCTGTCTGTCTGTCTGTCTTTCTGTTCGCAACTCTACAGCCTAAACGGATGAGCCGATTTGCTTCAAACTTGGTATTTAGGATTTATTTGGTTGTATCTCGGTGGGTGTTTTTCATTTTTACTCTCGGCCGAAAAATGCCATACAATTTTTAATAAAAAGTTTGATTTTCTCGAAAACGGCTCTAACGATTTTGCTAAAACTGTCAGGGTGTTATTTTTTACAACAATACATCTTTTAATTAGAATTAATTTTTCGAATTTTTTTTTTTATAACGGTACCTCTCATAGAACCGGTTTTTTCAAATGCGGTTTTGTCATAAAGCATTATACCGATTTCAATAAAATGTTGTACACAGGAATTCGTTTATAATTCAATTAATAATGCATTTAAAAAATTTCAAAAACTTTTTTTTCGATTTTTTAATTTTTTCTAAAAAAAATTAGTTTTCGAAATATTTTGAAAACGGGTTGATTGAATTTTTTTAAAATAATTTTCCCAGATGTAAACTACATATTTCCTTATACCGACATACTAGAAAAAAAACGACTTTTTAAAAAGCTAGTCGAACGACTTAAAATATTTTTTCCCTCGATAGACATTTAATGTTAAAATTTTATTGCAAACTTAGGTTTTCCGAAAAAACTCTTAAACTTATTAAAAAAATTAAAGAATTTTCAAAAAAAAATATTTTTTTTATTTTAATAAAAGGCGTTTTCTGACATGTGGTTTTCAATTTGGCAATACCTTTTTAGGAAATGGTCCTTTTGACAGCTGTCACTTGATTTACTTCTAAGCAACGTTTGTAAATTGTAAAACTTACTACCAAGGAAATGGTTCAGTTATCAAAGAAAACCCGAATGAGTCCATCCGCAATGGCGTGCAAAAATTGGAGATGTGGCCATTCACTTTATGGAAGATTTTGCGGAAGGATCTTGGTTTGCGGGCTTACGAAATCCAACTCGTGCAAGAATTGAAGCCGCACGACCATCAAGCGCGTCGCACGTTTGGTGAATTGACCCAAAACGAGATGGCCACCGATATCGATTTTCAGGAAATTGGGGAAATTGGGCCTCTCGGCTGGAATTTATTCGAGCCATTTAGCGGCCACTTGCCCGAAATCATTTTTAAAATATAATGGCGAACCCTTATCTCTATAATAAAGCTAAATTCTTGGCCATAACATTAAATTAGATGCCTTTTATTTCTTCTTGAAAACCAAACGTCTAAAAAAACACGCTCTATACACATACATATGCAGCCACTAAGCAATCACCTAGCATAAGAACAAGTTCGTGCGACCCAGTCGTGCATTTTTTTAAATTTTATTCGAAGATGTGACCGCACATATGAGCAAGTACGTGCGATACATTCATGCAATTTATTTTTTCATACATTGATAACTGAAGAAATTAGTTAAAAATTTGCAGTTTTTGGCATTATTTGGAGAAATTTAAAAAAAAAATACCTTTTTTTAAAGCGATCCTGATAACTGATTGACATAAAAAATGTTTGAGTAGTCAATATTATAGGAAAACCAATGCTCTATAAACGCTTTTAAAGTAGTACGTAAACGATATTTTTTTTATAAGTAACGCGCGCACAAGGGACTATTTGTTTACTTTTTAATGTAGAAGACACTGCGCGAGCTTTAAGAAGATAGGAGGTGTCGATTAACATTGGTTTTGAATGTTTGAAGATCAAAATGGCAAGGGAAAATCTCTCCGGGTAAACTATTCCAAATTCGTGTTGTTCGGCTAAAAAAGAATCCCTATATTTCACGGTACGTCCGAAATTGAGGGCTGGACAAATGCTGTTTTCCATCTTCTAGGAAAAATTCCAGAAGAGTAGGAGCAATAGAAAAGTTTACGCAGTGGCTTTGCCAATGTGGAAGAACACCTCTTCACAAGAATCGGGGTATACCATACGGGCCAGTGGATTTTTACTGTCTTTGGGACACTGCAGAAATTTTTGTCGTAATTGTTGGTCATGCAAAAATTTGTTTCTTTCAATAATGGATTGCATGAGTTCCTTGCTTGTTTGTGCTTGTTCCGATCGGAAACTTACTTTTTTGAGTCTGATAGCTTCTTTACACTCAGAGTTAAACCAGGACTTTTCCTCAGGCTTGATGCTTTTTACTCTGTTAGGAAAAAAAGCACGCATTGCTAGAAGAATCATATTTGTGATCATTTCAGCACTGGCAGCAATGTCACTATCGAGGAAGCATAGTGAATTAATGAAAAACCAATGAAAAGTCGAAAATGTTTCAGTCCACCCTCCTCCCACCATATTTTTTGTGCAGAGTCCACAAGGATCCCCTTTCTGTCAGTTACAATCATTTAATGCAAATCCATAACGCTGCTAGAGAATTGTATAGGCAAAACATAAAATATTCTTCAATTTTCAGATATTATTATTTCTCCAAGTTCATATATCATTTTCGCACTATTGAAAGTAGCAGCTAGATATAGACATAAAACTAATAAATCTTTGGGTGCTTAGAAAAACTTTCTCCTACTTAATTGAAATCGTTGCTTAGCCTTTAGTGAAGTTATCCAAGCACTGCAGTTCGTTTCAACTTTATAAGAAACAAAGACTTTTGTTTTTGATAGAATAAAACTCCAATTAAACTATTTATCAACCAATTATTAACTTTTTCTTCTCTAACGGACACATACAGTGACCCGGGCATGACAACAACATCATCAGGAGAGTATATTCCCTGTGGCCCAGAAAATTCAATTAAATCCAAAAACCCATTCGTTTAATGCACCTAACCATAAACTGATCTCATAAACAAACATTTTGCCTGATCCCACAAAACCAAAAAGCTTCTTCGAACTCCGTAGTCCTGAGTCCTGAATCCTGAGTCAAAGCAAATAGATGATGGCTCGAATGCAAGTGGACACTGGAACCGAATTTGGGCATTGACATTGCCTTTGAAATGTTCCTCCATGAAGGCGACAGACATCTCGAAATGTCCTCTTGAACAACAACAACACATCCAAAAGACACGCAGACAGCATATTGGCTTAAGAAAAGAGGAAGATATTAGAAAAGGATATTGCGAAGGATACATTTCTATTTTGTCTTCCTCCATGGATTTAAGAAAAACTCATTTTTTTATATTGATTTCCTCTTTTTGTCCAAAAGCTGTTCAGGTTTTCTTTTAGTCAACGAAACGCTCTACAATTTAAGATATCGAAACATTGGCCTAAAAAGGGATGGAGAGGGGGAAATTAATGTCCTTGTCCATAGAACTAACATTGATGGAGACTTGTAGGTAAAATTAATGGCAAATGGCTGGGAGTAGCACCATTATGGGGGCAAGGCGGGTACATTCTTGTGGGTTTTCCCAGCTGGTACGTAGCCCAAGTTGGAAAGTCATTAAGATGTAGGTAAATGGATGAGAAAGTTTATGTGGTTTAATGGTAATGACAATTCCGCAAGTGATTACATTTTTGCGGTTGGGGTATTGAGGCAAAGTTATTTCTGCCACATCATGGTGAGACGACTTGAATTAAATAAATGTCTTTTTTTGTTGAGGTTAGCTTTCACTATTAAGCTAATGCATTAACAGTGTTTTTTTTTTTGTTGCTGATGTTAAATTTTATAAAAAAGAAGAACGAAACAACAATTTTTTTACTATTATGAAGGTTGTCGTCTTTAAATAATGTACACACATTCATTCTTGAAATTTAAACACAAACTTACTTCTTGCTGTATTTATACGAAGATACAAACGTCCTTGCAGTGGATGGATTTTTGTTTTGAATTTTGCTTTCCAGTCTTTCCTACTTATTCCAATAGGTATATACATATGTATATGTAGGTACCTATCTGAATAAACAATGTGCAGAAATTCAATCAGAAATTGTTTCTAAATTGATTTATATTATTATTGATTGATTATATATTATTGATTTGTAGTAACAAAGATCTTTTGTTTGTTTTAGGTTTATATAATTATAATAGGTACTAGTTGACCTACCCAGCCTAGCTCGCGGTAAGAGATATTTATAGTTAAACCAAAATATTTCTTTCAACTAATCTTCTATAGAAGTGGTATATATAAATACCACGGGTTTTTATTTAACATTTGTAATACTAAATTGTTTAATTTTTACTTGCAATTATAGGTAGATACTAAGTACAAGTTATGCATTCGTGCAGAAAAAAAAATTTGAGATAACAATCTAGACAATGCTAGATCGCATGTTCAAGGTTCAAACCCAGCTTGGGACCAAAAAAGGTTTTTCGTAATTAATTGGACATAAAAAGCGATAAAGCACCACTAAAGGAGTCTGATGATCGGGTTGGCCCCCATGAAATAGCTATAACTCCAGCCTATGAAATTGGTGGTAGTACAAATAAGTTGTTGTTCTTCATTCAAAAAGCTTCTATTGTGTACTAGTATAGACAGCAACCTAGTTGCTAGTGTGAAAAACACATATAAATAATATATACTTGACTCGTGTCAACTTCTTTCACCACTTCTCCATCATTATGTGAATCCATACGAATTGTTGGCTCATAACCAGAGCGGGGAAAACGAAAGAAAATCGAATAAACAACAACAAAACTTGTGTGAACTAAAAAAAAATTCTGTCCGTCTACTAAACGTTCGGCCAATCGTCTTTAAATTTGGAATATAAGTTTATTTTGACATTCGACATAGGATTTTTTTAATTTCTTTTTTAGCTTAAATATTTACGGTACTTGCGATATAACCGTCGAGTAAAAGCTTACTTTTGTCAAAAACAGCTCCAAGAATTTTTTTTATGTAAAAAATCAATGTGCATTCAATTTTGGTTTAAAAAAAATATGACGTTGGGCTAAGACTGAGAACTGGTTAGGTAACCGATTACAACCAACATTGATATTCAGGAAAATGTAAGTAGCCTTAGTAGTCTTACACTAAAATATATTTATATATATTTTTATATATATTAAAACATTAAGATACACATTCCAAATAAATATTAAACAAATAAAATTTTTATGAAATCAAAAAAAACACAATTCATAACTTTTTTTGGCAAAAATGTTGGTAAGCCATCTTATTTCTTTTGCTGTTTTCTATTTTATAAATTTTTTTATTTCAAATATTTTTTATGATTTAAATAATATTGTTTATTAAAATTTTCAAAAACATTTTTTTTACTTTATAATATTTTTTTTTTAACTTATTTGTTTTTTGAATATTTTGAAAACGAATCTAAAGATTTTTTTTTAATTTTTTCTCCTAGTATAAACTATAGATTTCTTTAAATTGACTACTCAAAAAAAAATTTTAAATATGTTTTCGAAAAGTTTTTTAAGAAACTGGTCGAACGATTTTGAGATGAAAAATGTATAAATTAGAAAACAGCAAAAGAAATAATGGCTTACAATTTTTTTTTCAAAAAACGTTATGGATAGCGTTATTTTGATTTCATAAAAATTTTATTTGTTTAATATTTTCCCCCAAATGTTGTTTTATATTATTGCTCGGTTGAGCCCTAGCCACTAGTCTAATGAAAGCAAGCTTCGTTATTTTTATTATTATTTATTTATCGTTATTTATTTTAAAGCATTTCATGATCGTAACAGCATACAGCATAGGTACATAGGTGCAAAAACAACTAACAAGTAAAAAAAATACTCGATTACCTACTGAATGCAAAAATTTACAATCAAGGAAACAAAAACTCAAGCTACCTACATCTTCTCGAATATCAATTTTGCTTGTCATTGGATCACCTGTTTTCGAGAAAGTCGAAGAAAAAAACACTGGTGCTATGGGAGGTACCGTTTTTAGCCCAACATATTAATTTTTTTCTTCAAAATATAATGCTTGCCAGCAAGTATACTGATTTTTTTCATAAGAAATTCTTGGAGCCGTTTTCATAACATTAACCGTTTTCGCCGTTTTCATAACCGTTTACATAACGGTTATATGAGAGGTACCGTTAATTTTTGAGCAAAATTTTTTTTTTTTAAACTTAAATATGAAGACGATTGGCCCAAGCATTTAGGCTACAGTCCAAAATACACCCGTACAGACAGACAAATAAGCAGACAGACAGACAGACGGACAGAATTTTGTCAGTAACTCAAATATGTTTCTCTATCATCGTAATGTAATGTTTGATTATTATCATTGTATATACATTGCTTATAGTACTATCATGAGACTTGTCACCCTGCTTGTGTGAAGCAATCCAGTTGTGCAAAAAAAAACTATACTCGCATCATTGTATATATGTAAACTGCAAAGAGCAAAGTACATGTTCACAGAGTTTCTCTTAGGATTCTCTTTGTTCGCCTCGTTCGCCTCTTTCAATTTACCGAGTTAACTTTACATAGAGCCGCTTGGAGCGCCACGGTCCACATGTCACCATGATAGTACTATAGAAATTCATATACAATGATGTACACTAGTGTTGATGTTGAATTTACACGGAATTTCAAATAAATTAACATGATCCACTATTAAATTTAAGACACTCACCTGTTGATATAACATGACCCTTTGTCAAATTAACACTAGTGTTCACGTTAAAGTTACACGGAACCTCCTCTACTACTTTCAAGTTGTTAGAAAGCTGATGAATATGAAGAGGAGGTGATACGAATTCAGTAACATTTAAAAAAGTATGCTGAGTTATCATTTGTTTATAACATAAGCTTGGTAGTGTGTGTAAAAATAAAGAATTTTATGTGCAAAACAAATGAAAAAAAGTTCGTTGTTGGGATTTACTACGATGTCTTCAATTTCAATTTTTTTTTATAATTTTGTATGTGTCCTGTCATTATTTTGTAATGGTTTCCTTCACTTAAACAACTTTTATAATTTACTCCTGACGACTGACTACGTTCACGATCACGAACTAACTGCAAATGTTTTTCTACGCGATTGAAATTGAGAGCTTTTGCTGTATTCAATTTCAAACCAATATATACACTTTTGTATTTACACTGCAATAGTGAAAATGTTGTAAGGGAAGACAACGGTCTTGGGTTGAAATGAGCATATATTGTGCAAATTTATCACGGTTATCAGGTAAACAGTGGATGGAATTAAATATAAAGTGTATATATAGGACCAATGCGAACTGTTTACTTTCAGCGAAATGAGTATGTTCAGAGCAAATTTAACAATTCCATCTGGTAAAGTGTGAATTGAGTGAACTATAGATTTTATTTTAAAACATAAAACATATTTAACATATATCTTGTTAAATCAATTCATAAACTTGTTGATAAACAATTAATTTACCCGTGTTAATCTAACTATTTGCAGTGTAAAAGATAACTTGTTAGCTTCTAATTTTTTTTCAATTTGTATGAGATAACCTTGTAACAATAACATGCGCCTTGTAAACTTTTTACCTGACGTTTTTTTCTGTGTGTGACGCCAAAATTATTTCGCTTGACTCTGCGTCCGCACTTTTTCCAAAACACATATTTTCTTTAATTTAAAAAAAGAGCATAATTGCACCTATACACTGTCAAACTTTGTTTACCTATGCTCTTTTTTTAATGTAAAATGGATCAGAAATGGGATGAACAATCCCCAACAGAATATGGGTTGTGTTAAAGTGACCAAACGAAAACGAGCCAATATTGTATTATCCCGTTTAACATGATTTCACTCCTGCTGGGGTATCACTAAGAACTGAGTATAATCATAGAGGTTGTCAGTTGCACGAGGATATACACGGAAATGCAATATCGATTTATTATTCTGATGTTGGCGACGGCAACATAATTTTCCACTAGCCCCGGTGCATACCGGAAAAAAGGCTTGAGAACTATTCTGTCATCTTGGCTACGCCACGTTTGCCTGTTTCATGTCATGGCTGATATACATAGGAACTACACTTAATGTTCACGTAAAAGAAAATTTCCATTTAATTAAATTTACCACATTCAATAGGATTTTTTTAAGCTTTATTTTGCGTATTTATCTCTTGATCGGGCGTGTAACCTGCCAGTGCAACTGAACAGGGATGGATAAAACTTTATCACAATTTCCTTTTTTTGTTGGAAAAATAACGTATAAAAATCGTTAAGCATTAAGGATTTTCTTTCTTTTTTAACTTTGGAAAAAAATTGAAAAGAGCAAACAGGAGTTTATTTTTTTTTAGCTACAACATTATGTGGGTACTCCAAGTGGTGGACAGTTCTCTTTCTATAGAACCTAAAGTTATTCATAAAGCTAGTCGTTTCAAAGGAAAATTTTGCATTTCTTATTAATGAGTAGATTACACCTTTGGCAAAGCTTTAAAAGGACTCAAAAAGGATACAAGATAGGCAATATGACGCCATAGACGTATGCTATGTATAGTTGAAGAGCCAGGAAATATGGTTGAATATGATTTGTCAATTATTAATTATGTCCTTTGAAAATCTCTTACTTTGTAGATTTCACTAAAAAACAACATTTTTTATAAACAAAACTACCAGTTAGCCCCTTTTTATAGCTTTTAAGGACCATACCAGAAACTAAATGAAATCTGAATTGTAGCTTTTAATACATACCCTATATATTACGTTGTAAGAAAATAAAATTTTAAATACAACTAAATAGAAGACTCAGCACTAATTTTACGGCCTTTAAATCCACTAAAAATTGGCGTTTCGTCCCGGTTACTCACTTGGACTCTTCAGTTGACAGTGAGTATACTATATCCAACAAAATTAAATTTGTAATCATTAAGTTGGAAAGAAATCTGAATTTTATTTAATTTTTATTATTTTATATAAGACTAGAAGGTACCCGTGATCGACATAATAATTTTAGAGTTTTGATATCAGAAACACAACTGTTTGAATTCTTATAGTATATGAATGAGATTCACATTTCTTTATTTTTTAAAGACGCCCACTGTCCATATTTTTACTTGCGATTATAGGTATTAAATTCAAGTTGCATTAAATTCAAAGAGAAGAATAAGAAGAAGCTATCCTACATTAATATATGTAACGTATTCATTCTTACTTACAAAGATCAGCCAATGAATAAAAACAGTTAGCAATTGAACATTTTTTGTACCAAACACCTGAAGCACTTAGATTTTGTTTCATAGATCAATAACATCAAAAATGAAAACCAATATCTATTTCAAAAGCCAGCACCATAGCTTACATCCTCATCAATATTTACAAAAGGTCATGAACAAAAAATAATAAACATAACATGATGTAAAATGTTAGAAAATTCAATATTCAAATAATCATCACTTGAGCCTTTTTCATGGTAAAATAAAATAAAAAAAAAATCCAATTGAAAAGTCATCGAACAACACCCGCGCCATCATGACTAGGATTCGAACACCAGAATCGAACAAAAATCCATTGTGCTACTTCTGGACACTCGAAAGGATTTTCAATCGAATTTTCAATTATCCTTTTAACAATGGGGATCATTGGCATACACCAATGCTATTATGTACTCGTCCTACATATGTGCAGACCATAGATTACAATGTGCCAGGTAAGGATCTGGTTAACACTTAAATGACATAATACTTGCATCTATTCGCGCACATTTTCCATATTCCGTCCGCTTTTCCGACTGCGAGGCTATTGAATTGATAGGATATGTGAATATTGTATGGATATACATAGGTACATCGATAGTTGGTCATCCTTTGCTTTTGTCTGTGCGATAGGTTGATGAACTAAACGAGTAAAAACTTCACAAGCCATAATCCTAAATCTGGTAGAGAGATAACATCGCCTAAACATGAATTCAGGACTAGATTTCATAAGCCATTTCATACGAAAGGCTTTCAATAAAATAATATTATGCATTAGAATGGCATTTATTTTTGAAAGTCATAATATAAACCTAAGTTGTATTATTCTGGAACACACAAAATTGAAATCCTTAAATTCGGTATTTTAACAAATAAAATTCCATCTTTTGAAAATGAATCAAACTGTCAAGAGATTATTTGATTGCAAATAGAATGGATCAAGTACGTTTCAAATATAAAGATGCTTATTGATTTGGGCCATAGACTATTCTAAACAATTCATAAGTGGGATATACGCTTTTGTGAAGCAATTAATGTGTTTCCTTTATTCAATTCGATACCAACATTTTGGATTAGGAATTTCTTGAACAATATTTTTTTTCATTTTTGTACATATATAATGTGTATTTTTAAACACTTAAAACTTGTAAAAATGGAAACAAAATGTGTTTGTTGTAAATATTTTAAAATAATTTCCTAAACTTCAACTAATTAAAAAAATCAATTTTCCTCTTTTACTTACAGCTGAGCGAGGACATCGGTTATGTTTTATATTCAGCTTTAGGATCATTCTACATTCCTAGTTGTATAATGGTATTTGTATATATTCGAATATATTTTGCGGCAAAAGCTAGGGCGAGACGTGGTATTAAGAAACAACCAAGGAAACCACCCAACGAGCAGGTAAAATATCAGGCATGTAACAAAATCATTTTCCTTAATTTTATCATTGCAAAAATCATAAATTCATTTTTATAATATATTAATATAAAAATATATATTAAATACAATACCTACACTTATTGACTCTGACTAAGGTTTATCCGAGGCACCCTTTAAGCACATATGATGGTTTTTATATCAAAATCAGTTCAGCCGTTTAGGAGGATTTCATAATGTGAATGTTTGTACGTATATGTTATAACGGATTTGGATGAAATGTTGTAGGTATTTACGTAGATGAGGTGCTTTAGAGAGGTGAAAATGTGAAATGTTGTATGTTTGGAAGTTCAGTTCTTTAAATAATGAACGTGCACTAAATCGGTTTCGGATACTCTTATGCTGTGGTTAAGCACAGCTGGGCGGCGTAAAGAAAATAAGGATGGCTGTTAAAGGAGCTACCGATGAACATTTGATTTGATGATGAGTCCGAAGCACATTTCGCGGAACACATTGCATGATAAAATTGGAGTGCATTAAATTTCCTACATACTTGAACCTAAATGAATGTGGATCAGAAAAATTTAAATAGTAAAAAATAATAGGTCGGTACAATTATTTTTTATTTATATGTAATTGATTGCAGGCAGATTGATTGCAGCTGTATACCTCGAAATGTAGCTTCATTAAACTGGTCCTGTACCAGGATCCCGCACCATCAATGACGTTGCTTTTTCTGGTTCCGAAGTTAACTTCTTCCGAAAAAAGCGAAAAACTAAAAAAGGCCAACCTCCTAATTTAGCACAGGGTCTTCGAGATGAATAAACAACCCATTAAAGTTCCATTAACTTCGGAATACATTTTTTTTCGAAATATCGACTGGACTAGTATCTTATCGCCTATCATTTTCCTAACTCCTTCTTGAATTCTGCGCAAGAAGCTCAAGATGGTTGTTCGAGCACCTATCCAAATTTGTAAATTATTCTCAAGTTTTGGCCAAAAAAATGGCCAAACACTTAATAGACTGTAGCCAGTTTAGCCAGGGTACTAAGCTTTTGTATCTTATCATTTTAAAGACCAGATTGAGATTTTGAAGCATTAAAATGAAAGCGACCAAAATAGCCGGAAAAAGCCAATCTGGGAACACTGATCAGAAATTAATGACTTTGCAGTTCCACATCCGAAAAACATGAATGGGAATCTGGAAACGAGTATAAAAAGCTGGGAGTGTTGTTGTCATCAAAACAATTTAAAGGATTAGTTGTTTTAGATAACATCGTTGATAATTACAAGGAAATGAATTGGAGAAAAAACAGAGCATTTATTTTGTGAACATCAGACTTGTATCCATTAACACAATTTATATTGGGCGATTCGAAAGGTAATTACTATTTCAACAAAGAAGAGAATCATCGATTCCAAATGCACGTATTTTTCGATCAAAGGACTTGATGCCAAACTCTATCAAATGCCGTTGAAATATTAAGTCCAACAATTTCGCTAAAACGATGGAAAGATTGGTTCCACTTTTCGGTTAGTGACCCGTGCCGGTAATTAAGAAGATTAAGATTTTCGAGATATTTCCTAACCACCTAAAAATTTATCAGCGTTTCCATGATCTTAAAAAGAAGGACGTTAGTGCAATTGGTCGACAGGTAAAGAAGTTTCGCGTTTTTTTAGGGACGGGCGGGACGAATACTGTTTTCCATCTATTCGAAAAAGAGTCCAGAGGAATAAAACAGATAGAAAAGCTTGCGCAGAGGTTTTGCCAGCGTTGGAGAAAACCTCTTTAGAAAAATAGCGGGGATACTATCCGAGCCAGCGGATCTCTGTATATTGAAATCTTTCAAGACTCTTGCGACTGAACGATTGCGCAAGAAGATTGGTTCCATAAAAACATTTACGCCCTCGAGTGCAGGAAGAGTTCTAATACTTGCTGGCAGCTTTGAGTTTCCCGCCAATTGGGATACAAGCAGATCTGTAGAAAATTGATTCTACGCAGTGAGCATTGCAGGCCTTTCTAGCTTGGCCTAATTATTTCCAGGTTTTCCTCTGTGTTGCTGGCTTTATAACAACGGGAACTTAAATTTTATAAACTGAGAACTTCTCTACAGCTCGAATCAAACCATGAGTTTTCGTTAGGTTTGACCTATTTTTGATAAAAAAAAGTCTCATTCCTAAACATTCCTAAAGGAATTAAAATTGTTACCATGTATACACTGGATTCAATGTCACTATCGGTTAAGCATAGTGACCAGGCCAAGAGCCTAAGGCTGACCCATTTGTTTTTCTTGTATTACCAAACGGTTATTTTATCCTTAAATGAGCTGATTGTAAAGTTAATGAAATGGAAAGACAGCTGAGTTATCGTTGAAGACGATTGTGGAAGCCGATGACAATAAAGAATTCCGTAGGTGTTTTATAAATGACACAAATGACCTTTGCGTACTTTTTCGATATCTTGTTCAGGTCTGATGTTTTTTGAGACGAAATTTTGTATTCATAAACAAATACCTTGTTACCACAACTTCTTCGAAGTCTACTTCTCTATAGAGGAAGCAAAGTTACCAGTTAAAAATATCGAGCGTTTTTCTTTAACTGCATTTTGCTTGCACATATATTTGTAGAAATGATACAATGCTTTGATGTGTCTAGAGGCGATAAGGGATGAGAAGAAAGAAATTGTTCTAGAATGTCGGAAGCTTAACCTTCAATGACAGGAATTGGGGTAGCTTATAAACCAGCTGAGTAAGATAGTGAAATTCAACAAAATCTCAATTTACATACCTTCATTCGGGTAATGTCTGGCCAAAAGAATTATGTAATTACATTCCAAATTTGGGATTCGATAAATAAAACTTGTGGTAAAGGTAGATATTATTAATGGTAGTTAAGGTATTCGGTCTTACAATCAAACATGACGTTTTTAATAATTTTTTGACTTTTCGGTAACGGGTCATTCGATTTATTCTTCTACCTATTACATCTTCTTTCTGTCAAAATACCTGGCTTCCAGTGTAATCATAATATAATGATATTATAATCAACTAGATTTCCGAGTTAGTGATACTTGGTTTAAGAATTCTCAGTTCTAGGAAATTGCTTAGATATGTGTTTTTTTTATTAAAAATAAGGAAAAGAATTTAAGATTAATTATCCTTTATTTATTATTTACTCATTCGAAATTCTGTGGGCAATCAATTTCTCAAAACGACAAAATATTAGGGCACCAAATCCCACATTTCTATGCTGGTATTACTCTTCTAAAACTGACACTCTACAGTGTGAATGAATCACAGTAAAACACCATAAAATGATACTAAAAAAAAAGTTTCACCTATCTTGAGATGTGGCATGGGACAATGGTTAATAAAGGAGTTTTTGGGTCATACAAACTGCTAAATCTGTCCATTGGATAAATAATTTCAGTGCATTCCTTTGTTATTCCCAATACAATAGTAGTTTTGAAGGTATTATAAAAATTTTATGGTTGTCTTTAGAAATATAGGTTTTGTAATCATCTTTATTTATTTTTTTTTCATCAATTAGAGAGTCATAATCTCTTACAGACTTATTAAATAGGAATATGTACATTTTTGTAGGTGGGTATGAATATTATAAAATAAATATACTTAAATTTATACGCAACTGTTCAATAAGAAAATAAATAAATAAATGCGTTACATATTTTAAATAATTTTTACTAAAATTAAATAAGGTTAAGAACATAAGATTTAAAAGCATCTCTCGTACAATTCGTATTGAAATCAATTATAGAGCATACTGCATTAGCTTCTCTGATGCAACGGGAAATATGCTCATTGCGCCCATAATTTCTGTGATGAAAATGTTCATATATAACAAATCGATGGCGTGTTATTCTCGAGGGTGCCTTACTTTCATAGTATAAATCAATAAGCGGAGGGCATGTAATGTGCCTAGTTATTATATCCCGGACTAACATTACTGAGAAATATTTCCGGCGAGTTTCCAGTAATTTCATACCAAATAATAAGCACCTAGTTTCATAGGAAGGTCTAGGGATTCTCCATCTCAATTTAAAGAAAGCATATCTCGTAAAATTTCTTTGAACATTTTCTATTCTTTTTGACGAATTTGAATAATATGGACTCCAAATTGTAAACCAATACTCTAGCACGGATCTTACCAATTAATTATACAATGTTATAAGGGTGTAGGAATCATTAAACTCTCTCATACATATAATCAAAATGAGGAAATGACAGATTAACGTCAAGAATAACACCCAAATCTTTATTTTGCCCCACCCTTCCTATTTTAATGTTATAGATACCGTAATCAAACATAATTGGGTTATGGTTCCTGTGACAGGATAAAACTTGACATTTAGCAATATTAAGGTCAAGGTAGTTGACCTTGCACCAAGTGGCCAATCTATCCAAGTCGGCTAACAGAAGGCTACAGTCTGAATTGCTGGATATCTTTCGATAAAGTTTCAGATCATCCGCAAAAAGGAGGCAGAGTGAATCATGAAAGATAGTGGGAATATCATTGACAAAAAGAAGAAAAAGCAGTGGTCCCAAATGACTACCTTGGGGGATACCTGATGGGACATTTATATCATCTGATTTATAGTTTTTAATTTTCACAACTTGAACTCTTCCAGTCAAATAAGATTTAAGCCACAGTAATAGAGATGAATGATCACCAAAACAGAAAAGCTTATGATGTAGAATTTTGTGATTTACTCTGTTGAAAGCTTAAGCAAAATCGGTAAAGATAATATCAGTTTGATATCCTTTTTCAATATTAAAAATAATGTCATTAGTCATAATCATTAAATTTGTTGATGTTGATTTGCCCGCTACAAAACCATGTTGAAAGACTGATATTTTGTCTTGTATAATTAATGAAATTCTATTATAAACTATTTTTTCAAATAGTTTTGGAATAGCAGAGATCTTGCAGATTGGTCTGTAATTTGTTATTTCATGTTTCAATTGGAGACAAAAACGAAATTTTCCACGATTTCAAGAAATTGCCTTTGGAAAAAGATAAATTAAAGATCAGCGTTAGCGGCTGGGCTAACGCGATTGCACAGTTTTTTTCAAAATTATGGGAGGAATGTTATCGGGACCTTCGCTTGTTTTTACATCCAAGCTTAAAAGGGACCATCCAAGAACAAGTGACCCAAGATCCACACATTCACTTACCCCTGGAAGCTCTTGACTTATAACAGATTCTGAAGAATAGACTGATTGAAAGTAATCTGCAAATAAATTACAAATTACAGATGTTTCACTTGTAGTTGTGTCAATGTACTTCATGCAGGTTGGTAATCCAATAGACTTTCGTTTAGTGTTTATAAAATTACAAAAGCGTTTGCTATTACTTTTAAGTTCATTTTCAACAGAAAATATGTAGTTACGACATAAAAATTTATTCAAATAGTAATTTTTTTTGACAATCCAGATAGCTGTTTCGAAGATTAAGATCTTGTTTGTTGTTTTTGTATAACTCATATGCTTTGTTTTTTTGATTCTTGAGATTGCCTAACCTCCTATTAAACCAGACAGGGTTAGCATTCTGTTTTAAATGTTTTACTGGTACATATTTTTCAATCGCTTTTTGTAAAATCAACGTAAATGCCTTATAATCATTTTCTAAATAAGTACCGGTTAAAATATTCTGCCACGAAAAAGAAAACAAATACTCAACCTTTGCATCAAAGTTAGCTTTAAGATAATCATATACAATAGTATTACAAATATTTTCTTTTTTTAAATAGTTATAAAAAATTATATCTCCCTCAATTGCGAGATGGTGTTGTGTGTTGCCTACAACGGGGAAATTTGACTTTTCTTTAGAAATATGAAATTCCTTATCAACAAATACTAATTCGAGGATCCGATTGAGATCGTTATGTTCATGGTTAATTCGACTAAATCATATTAGCTCAAGAAATCAATAACAGAAGTTTCAATTTCAGTTGTTACTTCAAAAGGAATTAAATAATTGTCTTCTAAGTCAAATTCCCAATTAATATTACCAATATTAAAATCTCCAGCAAATATTACACTTTAGATTATTCATATTATCTAAAATTGGTTCTGAATTTAACAAATGTAAGTTGTAGAAGTCTAGTGAGCTCTTAGGTGTTATATAACTTGCTACGACAAAAAATTGTGATTCATTTATTTTTACACAAACAATAATCTGGTCAATATCTTGGTTAGGAGCTAAGCAGTTTGACTCCAATTCAATTTCCCTGCATGGCAGAGAAGCAGGAACCGCAACCAATACTCCTCCACCCCTATCCTTTCCTGTTTTAATGTTGCATCTATCTTTTGGAAAACTTTCTGAAGTTAAATGATTATCAGACAACCACCTACATTTTGATAATAAAAAGATGAGCTTTTGTTTCCAAAATGGAAGGATGATTATTTTGTAGACGTATTTAAAGATGAGATCGAAGGCTAATTGTCAGCGTATTGATAATTAACATCTTTTGTTCTCATACCTCCTGCATTATGGTAGTATAGCGAACAAGAGAGATAGCTTCATTAGTTTTTAACTCAGTTTCTGTCAGGATTTCGTTTCCTTCCTCGAAAAAAATCATGAACAACTGTGTTTAACGGCCAAAGAGATACATTACTTAGCAACTCATGGAGATCGAGATTTCTTCCAACTTTAATTTCAAAAGAGGAGTATTCTTGTTCAAGAGTCATGTTAAATTTTCTAATACTAACACCAGACAAGTTGGTTGAAGGCAACTTCTTAGCAAATATAGCAAATATAATATCATGTTGTCGGTCGTTAAGGGCGAAAGACGAGATATGAATATGCTCTTTAAAGGCGGTAGTGCTACGAGTTCATCAGCATACGGTAAGGAAACTTCTGCATCAGAGTCCCCCACATGTGTATTGGAGGGATTTATGGAGTTTTTAGGCTTGCTGGTACCTAATCCACTTGTACTCGGTTGGGTAGAAGAGGTTCTTATAGAGCCAGAAACTATAGTAAAAAATTAAAACTCTGGAGCGCAAAAGCTAAAGACTTGATAACGAGGCAGGGTTACCAGGTGGATTCTGGCATGAGTTGAATACTCTGAAGTAAATTTATGTTCAAATAAATAATTGAAAAGCTTAGAAAGCCACACGGAAAGGATTATGTCGATAGCGATAAACGAATGTGCAATCTAATTTTAAAACGGCACTGATAAATCATTAAAAAAAAATAAATAATGATTTCATTTCCGCGTTTATGATTTAATGAGACTTCATTTTTCTTACAAAAACTCTAACAGCCACTATTTCTTCATTTGACCAGGGTGAGGTTTTTAAATTAAACGTCCTCAAAGAAGCTTCACTTAAAAAAAAAAATAATGAACATTCTCTTTTCAATTTCTTCCTAAAACGTCTAAAAATACAATATAAACACATTGTTTACAGTATTCTCAAATGTTACAAATTTATTTCGTAAATAAGAGATTCATTCAGTTGCACACTATTCTGAACTATAAACACAGATTTTCTTTCACAAATTAATCAACTTAAGGATTGTTTGAGAAATTTCAAACTTTCAATAACCAAATTATAGGGAACGACTGAGGGTGTGCATCAACCACTTAAGCAATATCCTTATTTCGTTGTGGATTGGATGGCTGGCGCAAAAGGAGACGGTTGAAGCATCAGCCAAGTTGTACACAAACAAATCCAGGAAACTTAATCACCGTACTGGCACCCACAAGCCACCTTCATCCACCACTGCCATGCCATCATAAAAATCTAAATTCAATCTGGAAAACGTTCTACGGAGTCGTTTCCCAATATTTCCGCAATTTCCACAACACTGCACCAGAGTGCATTCGAAGCAAATTGCAAAATATACTCAAGGCACATTGAACCCACCTCCATCAACTACTGGCTGCTTCTACTGAACTATTGGATAGAAAAAAATGGTTTCCGATTTCTATACAACCCTCCAGGGAAATATTCTGGGAGTTAGTATATGTAGGGTTTGTGCGGTTTATGGCAGGAGAAACCAGGTATCCAAAGGGTATATATAGATATGGAAGTTGAAATTGATTCTCAAATTGGATTTAATTTAGTGACACGACATTGGTTGTCGATTAAATAAAAATAATGGTGGCATACTCTGTGGGAGTTTATTCGTCTTCTGGAAATTAGCTGTCCAATATCGAAACCTGAAATCCTATTCTTATGGTTTTTAATTAACATAACTCTGGTTGATGCTAATACCGGGCTTTTGAGGTTTCGGGTTGTTTTTCTTTCTCGAGGGAAAAAATAATTAGTAAATAGCAATTAACCAGTTTGTTCAAATTCCTTCAGAAGTTTTCTGTCGAAACTATTAGATTGTCAACTATTTCAATGAACAAATCCCAAAGAGTGTAATAACTTTGGGAAGGAAAGCATTCTTATCAGATTTTCTAATTTGATACAATTAAAGGATTTGACAAATAGTTGTGTTGATGTTGATATCGGTAAGCTGAGAGTAAATATCATGGGAGGGTATTGACATCTTTGCACACTACTTATGTTTTTTTTTTATAACTAACGCGCGCACAAGGGACTATTTGTTTCCCTTTTAATGTAGAGCACACTGCGCGGGCATTAGGAAGATAAAGAGGGGAAGGATAGGAGGTTCCGATTAACATTGGTTTTGAATGCTTGCAAATCAAAATATCAAGGGAAAATCTCGCCGGGTAAATTATTATATATCATGGTACTTCCGAAATTAGGCCAAGGGTGAACTGATGAGCATTCCTTCCGAGACGAGTATTACGGGAGAAACTTTTAAGGGGAGTAATGCAGCAGGCTATTTCGAGTGAACTTTTTTTTTATAAAAGTAACGATAAAATAAGGAAAGACATGAAACATTGCGTCGGTGTTCAAGAGGGGCATGGAAGGTGTTTTTTCAGCGGCAGTTCTATTTTCTATCAATCTTAACGCTGAATTTTGTATTCTATCAAGTAGGTGAAACGAAGTTTGCGAAGCACCTGCACAGAGTTGGGAGCTATACTCGAATTTAGGGCTTATAAACGCTTTATAAATTGTAGCCAAATCGTAGCACACACCAGCATTTATTTTGTGGGAATCAGACTTGAATCCAGAAGATAGGTTCTAATCCAACAAACAAGAGTATCATCGATCCCAAAAGCACGCATTTTCGTTAAGAGGGCTTCATGCCAAACTCTATCAAATGCCTTGGAGATATCAAGAGCAATAATCTTACTTTCTCCAATGGAATGGTTGCTGCGAAAGCCATTCTGATCTTCGAGATATTCTTGAAGCTGACGGTTAATCAGCGTTTCCATGATGACCAAAAATGTGGTTCATTCAAAAACGGAGTTGCGTGAGTACCTTGCTTGTTTGTGTTTTTTCCGATTTTCCTAACTAGAACTGTAAATACTTAGAACTAACTTAACTTAACATTGGGTGCGATAAGTAGTGGTTTCTGCCATAATCAGTTCTATGACGATCTTCCTGAAATTCTGATCTGAGAGAGTGTAAGAGTACGTTAATATTCATTTCCTCAAGGAGGGTGAATGATTCTACTAACCCAGATAAAATTTGTGGACAAAAATAACATCGGCAACGTTTTTCAATGGATTGTAATCCAATTATTAGTCGCAGACGATCTTGGTAGGGGAACAAGTTGAGATTTTCAATCCATGGAAGTCATCTTAAGGGTAATCGGAGGAATCTACGCTGTATTGTCTGGTGATAGGGGGACCAAACTTGGCCAGCATATTCAAATAGAGGCCTCACAAATGTGGTATAAGAGATTTTGTAACGTAAGGATCTGAAAACTCCTTAGACCAGCACTTGACGAATCCTAAAGCAGAATTAGCCCTGGCTATTATATTGTCTAAGTGGGACCTGATGTTAAGCTCACTATCACAAATGATACCCAAATCGCGGATGGTTGTAGCTCTAGAAAGAATACAGTCATTAATATAATAATCAAATGCTTTGCTAAAGTCAGTAATAATTACATCAACTTCGTTTTTATTTTGGTATTGATTTTAGAGTATACCAATTCCTTTAAATTAGTGGCCTTTGATTTACTTTTCAGAAGTCCATGTTGTTTGGATGAAAAAATTGATTACATAGTATCGAAATAATTCTTTCAATAGTTAGCAACATCTGTCTTACAACCCTTCTGGTGAATAAGAAAATAGGAATGATGAAGGAATCATTCCATATCGATGGGAAAACCCTTGGGAAAGGGATTTTTGGAAAAGAGTTACAAGAGTTTGGGCCTAATTGGTGGCACATTTCTTTAATACAATTGCAGGCAAACCATCTGGGCCCAATACATTCATTATAGAGAACTTTTAAAAGAATCGAAAATTCATTGTAGGGATCAAAATCAAAGAGTAGTCTGTTTCTGATCTAGTTCTTAAATATTTTTTTCAACATACTGTTTCGGGAGTTGCGGTGTGTACGAAGTTCCCTTGAATACCAGTGAGGTTGAAGCTGCAAAATTAATTTATGTTGCTGCACTTCGAATCCGTTGATTCGAATGAAGTAGCTCATAATATTACAAATATCCACTGGTGGTCTTCACTTTCTCGACAATTCATGCTCTATAAGACTCGTCTTCAATCACTCTGGAATTAAAATTACAAATGAAAAAATAAACAAACAAAAAAAAACTAGGGCATCAAAAAAACAATATACGAAACTAAAATCAATAAAACCAAAAGAATTCATCTGCTCCAGTTGAACAAACTAATATTCGACACAAAGAAATGAGATTCCTTAAAAATGAATGAATCGGCAAACAACGAAAGAAAAAACCAAAACTATCCACCTCCATCCACATCCACATCCGCATCCGCTCATGGCCATGGCCAACATCCCAGCCCCATCCAACATCCGCCAGAGTTTTACTACCGTTCTTTAAGTTAATGAACTATAAATAGCACAACATGCATTTCGGCATAATGAGAGAGGAATACAATTTTGAAGCGAATGAATTTAATTTTATGTTGCCTGGCCTCTTGGAGATCCTTTTTTGTCGTCCGTCGAAGGACATAATGCACGAGTGTTGTTGCTTTTGTTATGAAGCTTCATATTTCTCGTTCTTTTGTCCAACTGAGGTTGGAGGAGTGGGCTGAGACTGGGTTTGCCTTAGGTAGGCCTTTTAGCTGGTAACTATGTACATATTGTAGGCACAACAGCTGGCTCTTTTTTCTTCCACCCATTCAAGGAGTGTCACACAAGGATCCGTCCGAAATCATAAAACGCGAGAATAATGCCAAAAGTATAAGGGTATGTTGGAATTGTGTACAACACTCTTTTTTTGTTAGCGGAGGGGTGGGTATCGGTATAGTGATGCTTTTGTTTGAGATATATGATATCCTTGGCAGAAAGTACAGCCATAACCATTGAAAAATCAAGCAGAAATTGTGGCAGACAAAAAATTCTGAAAGTATTGGGGCTTTCAAGGTATTATATTGTGTGTTTGGGGTTTTAGGTATATATCTGCAGTAAATTTATGTTGGAGTAACTTGGAGGATTCTTTTGTGTGCCTAACGTCCTGTGAGTTAATGGAAGTTGCTGTCAAGGGAGATTTTTGTTGTTGTCAGGGGGAGTTATTGTTTATATTTGTTTTTTTTTTAACTTCGATGGGTTTTTGGAAATATTATAATTTATAAAATTTTAGAAAGCTCACATCACATGGTGCGCAAGATAATATAGAAGCAGTCATGGTTTTTTTGACACAAATTGGGTTTTAGAAATTTAAGATTCTTGCCGGGGAATATTGCTGTATTCCACATAAATCTACATAGGCGTTTTAAAGGTGATTTTGTCTTCCCAATTTGTTGTATTGCATTTTTATTATTTGGAATTTGGTTTTAATAATTTGTACAACAAAAAAGTCTGAAAACTCCTGAGTCTTCTACTATTGTTGACGTCTTACAAAATTCGTTTGGATTTTACACTTCAGAGAAAAAAATACAATTGATGTTCATTAAGCTGTACTATTGATAATTATACACTTCACCTGATGGTTTTCTGGCTGTAAAAAATTCAAAACTGGACTGCTTTTCCTATTTTTATTTGCGATACTAAAATGCAAGTTATGGATTCATGCAAAAAAAATTTAACAATCAAACATGACATTACGATAATAGAGAAGTTGAAAAAAGTGGGTCTGTCTGTTCGCGCCGCTATAGCCTAAATGGATTAGCCGATTTGCTTCAAACTTGGTATTTAGTATTTATAATGTAGTATCTCGGGGGGTGTTTTTCATTTTTGTTCTAGGTGGAAAAATAACGGTATCTGCCATACAATTTTGAACAAAAGGTTAGATTTTCTCGAAAACGCCTATAACGATTTTGATAAAACTTTTAGGGCGGTCATTTTTTACAATAATACATCTCTCCGTTAGTATTTTTTTTTTTCGAATTTGTTCTATAACGGTACCCTCATATAACCGGTTTTTTCAAATGCAGTTTTATCGTAAACTATTATCCCGATTTCAATAAAATTCTGCACACAGGAAGTCATTTATAATTCAATAAATATGGCATTTCAAAATTTTCAAAAACTTTTTTTTTCGATTTTTAAAAAAAAAAATTTTAAAAAAATTTGGTTTTCGAAATATTTTGAAAATGAGTGGATTGAATTTTTTTAAATAATTTTCCCAGATGAAAACTACAGATTGCCTTATAATAACATACTAGAAAAAAATTTCAAATATTTTTTCGAAAAGTTTTTCAAAAAAAACGACTTTTTAAAAAAACTGGTCGAACGATTTTCAATTTTTTTTTTCTTCGATAGACATTTAGTTTTCAAATTTTATTGTTTACTTAGTTTTTCCAAGAAAACTCTGAAACTAATTAAAAAAAATGAAGAATTTTCAAAAAAAAAATATTTTTTTATTTTAATAGACGTGTGGTTTTCAATCTGGCAATACTTTTTTCGGAGTTGGTCTTTTTGACAGCTGTCTCTTGATTTATGCTCAGTTTGGTTTGCGATTTCATAATGAATAGACTTACTCCTGAACAAAGTTTGCAATTTTGCAAATTTATTACCAAAATAATGGTTCGTTTCGGTGGAGCAGAGTATCGAAGAAGACCCAAATGAGACCATCCGCCATCGCGCGCGGAAGGATCTTGGTTTGCAGGCTTACAAAATCCAACTCGTTCAAGAATTGAAGCCGAACGCCCATCAATCGCGTCACACGTTCGGTGAATGGGCCAAAACGAAATGGCCACCGATACCGATTTTCACAAAATTGCGAGGCTCAACTCGGTGGTGTGGGTAGGTATTAATGGAATTTATTAAGGATATTAGGTACCTATAATTCGATTGAAATGTTTGCATTCAGTAGTAATCGAATAGTTTTTTTTATTTGTTAGTTGTTTTTGTGTGTTTATCAAAGGCTTCCTTATTTACATTACATTACATTTTAATCTACCTCCGTAGATAAATCTACGAAGTAGACACATTTACGAGCACTGGCTACTGAGGCCATCGGCTCAGACAATTACAAAGACAACACACAAGACGACATTGATACAGGACAGAACAGAAGATAGAGAGAGGACGGAAAAACAGAAAACATATAACACATGTCAACAGCACGCAGTTGGTTTCGAGACGGTCCTCCATCTTTCCACTAACCACGCGCAACGATGCTTAATTTCGCTGATCTCACGGGAAGCGATGCTTTTTTTTTTTTTACTTTTAAATGATTTTTATTTTCCTTTTACTTATATCTACTTAAATGCTAGACAAAAATCTTAAAACTAGCTAAAACTATCATCTTAATTAACTTACTGGCCCTACGCGGGCGCTCTAAATTAATCTCTAACTTAATTTTAATTGCCTTTCGGCCTAAAAATAACTTAATTATATTTTATCTATATTAAGGTTTTATTTTTTACCCAGAAAAATTTAAAAACTAGGTCATCATTATCGATCGTACGGGAAGCGATGCTTTATCAGAGCCAAGGCAATAGGGCAATAATGCTAGGTATAGGAACCTATAATATAGGTCCCAATAACAATAATTTACTTTTTGAAATCAAATTAATTAAAATAGCTTAAGTTTGATGGATCGATAAATGTATGGTGTGGGTAGGAATGAATGGAATTTATTAAGGATATTAGGTACCTAAAATAAGGTTGGAAGGAAGGTAGGTACTAAAATTAAGATACACATTCCAACTACTGCGAGTAGGTATAGAGACTATATTAAAAGTTAACACAGTGGATTTGTTTATTAAGCTTTTGTTTTCTCGATTGAAATGTTTGCATTCAGTAGTAATCGAATAGTTTTTTTATTTGTTAGTGGTTTTTGTGTGTTTATCATAGGCTTCCTTATTTATTCTGTGTCCTTTTATGATAATGAAATGCTTTAAAATACGTAGGTATGTATGTAAGTTTTCACCTTCTTTTATTTGACTAATGGCTATGGCTTAGCCGAGCAATATGAAATAAAATTTTGGAGAAAATATTAAACAAATAAAATTTTTATGAAATCAAAAAACTTATTCATAACGTTTTTTGGAAAAAATGTTGTAAACCATCTTATTTCTTTTGCTGTTTTCTATTTTATGAATTTTTTATTTCAAAATCGTTCGACCAGTTTTTTCAAAAAAATGTTTTTTTTTTGAAAAACTTTTCGAAAACATATTTTAAATTTTTTTTTGAGTATGTCAATTTAAAGAAATCTATGTATAGCTAATACTAGGGAAAAATTAAAAAAAAAGTCTACAGATCCGTTTTCAAAATATTCAAAAAACAAAATAATTTTTTTTTTAAAATGTTTTTGAAAATTTTAATAAGCAATATTTTTTAAATCATAAAACACTACACATTTAGAAAATGTTATCAAAATCTGTCAATTAGTTAACGAGAAAGTCTGATTTTAAAAAAACCGGTCATATGGGAGGTACCGTTATAAAACTTTTTCTGAAAAATCCATTAAAACTAAAAGATAGATTTTGCATAGAAAACACCATTCAGAAAGTTTTATCAAAATCGTAGGAGCCGTTTTCGAGAAAAATAAGTTTTTCATTAACTAGGGCACACCAGCATTTATTTTTTGGGAATCAGACTTGAAACCGCCCAATAAAACTTGTATTGAACGGTCTAGAAGATTCTTTCTAATCCAACGATAAAGAGTATCATCGATCACAAAAGCACGCGTTTTTGATAAGAGTGCTTCATGCCAAACTGTATCAAAAATCTGGAAAATATCAAGCGTAGAGCTAGCATCGAAATGGGCTGCCAGCCAAGTTGGCCTTCTCTGAAGAGTAAACAATTGGGTTTATTATTGTCGATTAGTGTAGGATCCGAAGATGTTGAAGTTTTTAATATTTTTTACAAATGACCAAAAATGTTTACTGCCTTTGGGACATTGCAGAATTTTGTTGGCTTTTCCTTGGGTTTGATACTTTTTACTCCACTAAAAGTACGCATCCCTAGAAGAATCACAATTCTGATCATTTCTGCAGTGGAGCAATGTCACTATCGAGGGCTTCCTCGATTGGGACCAGTTAGAGTTATGGAACAATTATTCAGGCCGTTTGACGTTTTCGTATTGCCAAACGATCCAGGTGGGAAGTTTTTTTTTAACTCGATTGGTTGAGGACGAGAAATTTGCTAACATGACACAATGGTCCGAAGTGCCTAATGGAGAAGTTACACCAATGGTAAACTTATCAAACTTAACAGGGTGAGAAGTAAGAAACAAGTCAAAAGTATGAGCGGCTTGTGTGTGTGTGTGTGGATTTAACGAAGGGTTAGTGGGTGTGAGTTAACTGTATGTTGGTGTTGCTGCCATCAATGTTTTCGTATGACGTTATCACGTAAAATTATCGTCCGCAAACCGAATTTACCAACAACCAATTCTTTTTTTTCCGCACTAAGTATTTAAATTTCCTTTTTAATCTAAGCACTGAAGGAGTTACCTCATCCGCCCTCTAAGGAATTTCCTTCAAAGAGTGGAGTAGGAAAAACTTTCTGACATACTCATCAATGAAGGACTTTTCAAAAGTCTCATAAGAACGCTAATTTTGAAAATCATCCTCTTTTGAAGTGCCTTTGATTCAGTAACATTAAATCCTCACATAAAAAAAAAACACCAAAAAGACATTTCCAATTTGCCTTCAGATACATTTTATCTTTCTTTTTATTTTACATTGACTTGTCTTGAATTTATTTAGTGAAAATTCTTTAGAATTTAATTCGTTATCTAACAACTGCAAGGATGTGCACAATATCCCCAGAATTCAAATTCTCTTTAATTTTTATTATTTACACCAAGGACCTTGCAATGGTATGCGTGTATGTATTTATTATTTTAATTTATCATCGGTCCTCGCCCTACGCAGGAATTTGTCCCGAGCCAAATATAAGGAGAGATATGTATTTTTGAAATTTATTCTGCTTCAAGCAAGGAATCTTTATTAAATCCATGAGATAACTCAGACTCTAGCTATAGTTTGGAGATGAAATTTAATCGGCTTTCAAACACTTCATGGCCAAAATCCTGTATAAGAGGGTGGCAGAGAAGAGAGTGCGTGAGTGAATGAGCTTTTCTGTTATTGACAGCTAGCAGCAACAATGGTGGCATCCAACATTATATATAACTTCCTCTGCTTGTAGCCCCTGAACTGGCACAGTATGCGCCATACCTTTTAAGAAGTTGGATTTTGCCGTAGGGCGAGGGGATGGCTGTGGTGTAGGATAATAACGATGATGATGCTGCAAAAGCCTTGATTATAATTCAGAACGATGACTGTGAGAATGGTGATTATTTGGATAGTGAAGGATGGCTTCTTCTTCATCATGGAAGAATGTTGGTTGTTGTCGTTGAACGTTATGATGACGCACTGCCTGTCGTCTTTATTGGTAACAAGAGTTTCGAGTTGTTACTTCTTGTTTATGAAGCTTCTGACTATCCTTTGTATTTCCTGGAAATGACTATGTATAGAGATATAGACACAATGTTTTTTTTTCTTGTATTTTGAAACCTTGAGTATATATTTTGTATACCACGTCATCTTCAATTAGTTGTACTATGAAGTTCATTTAATGTTCAAGGAATTTCGTTTTTTAATCTCAAAACCTTAGCTGTGTCTTCTTGAATAACTTCCAAATTTACCAGATAGATTACAAGTCCAATAAAAATATATATATTTTTCTTTTATTTCTAGATGACTAGTTTCACAACATCCACCAAGGGAACAATTCCGATGCCAAGTGTGCCTGGTACATCAGCAGCGAACAGCCAACGGCAGATAGCAACAATCGAAACCCAGCCCAACGCTATAATGCCCATTCCCACGGTGACCTGTGATCTGGCCTCGGATATATCAACGAGTGAGGCTGCAGAAGTGGAGACACATCAGCCACCCCCGCCCTACTCTGGTCAACCCGACAGCGGGATGAACGGCAATGACAAGGAAACTCTGAAGGTGAGCACGATAGCGACGACGCACAACGCATTCAATTCGCTGCCGCCACCATCGTCAGGCCTCACGCCAACGTCCAATTCCACCAAGCCCGGAGCTTTGAACAACAATGGCCTCGCCACATCTTCCCCGAACGAACTGAAAGTGTCACCAGTGATAGCCGGTCGTTGTAGGGCACTCTCGGTGGGCATTGACACTGACATGGTTAGCGAATTCGACCCGTCGAGTTCGGACTCAGGAGTTGTGAGTCGATGTGCGGTCGTTAAACCGCTTAAGTTCCGGTTGTGTCAGCCGATATTTGGTCGCAAGAATCAGCGACGGAATGAAGCGAAAACAGCTGCCGTCAAAGTTAGCAAACCCTCCGAAACAGCCGAACTGGAACCAGCTATTCCTAAGGTTCAGAAGCCACGGGATCCCGAGAAGGAGAAACGTCGGATAGCCCGGAAAAAGGAGAAACGAGCAACTCTGATCCTGGGACTGATCATGGGCAGCTTTATCGCTTGTTGGCTGCCCTTTTTCTTCCTGTACATTTTGATGCCTGCCTGCAATACACACTGTACTATACCGGATTCGGCATTTGCCATCGCATTCTGGTTGGGCTACATGAATTCGGCCTTGAATCCTGCCATCTATACGATATTTAACAAGGACTTTCGGAGAGCGTTTCGTCGCATATTGTTCAAGTGATGTTTGGCTTATGTGTGCTGTTACCGGTGCGTTCATGCCAGTATCGAAAAGGCGACGGAACGCGCTATGGGCGGCACACCAATGAGTTATGGCATGTACAACTACCGGCGATAGATTGGCATCCGGCTCAATACCGTTTTCGTGTCATGCTATTGTTTTTTGGTAAGTTTTTTTTTTAACTAGAATTTTCCTAGAATTATGAAACAGTTTTGAAGGATCCCTTATTTTTTTCCGGTGACTCAGGACTTCTAAAACGAAGATCAACCCTAAACCCTTTAAGACAAAAGTTTGTTCGTTTCTTAAGTCTGCATTCCTGTTTAAAAGATTCTTCCTAATTGCATTCTAAATTTAAATCTAAAGAAAACAATCATAAATCATAACGTATTTGAGTTGGTCACATCTCATGGAGCTTCTTCTTGATTGCCTAGGTTATCGTTGCTAATGGGTTCATTTAAAAAGATTATATTTTCCTACAAACTGAATAACTCTTTATGGGGTCCAGTGATTTTCAAATCGAAATTGATTTTTGGGCTGGCAAACCCCTACAACCACACAAAACCATCCACCCTCCCTCAAAAGTTTGATCCATCCTCACAGGAGCTATAACGATTATTACTTAACTTGTACCATTTTGTATCTACGACCCATAATGGTTCTTCGGTGGTGTTGGAGTAAGATGGTTCATTGGTTCTTCTAGAAACTGTAAGCCAGCAGTCCAACAAAACCCTTTACAGATTTTATGAATTGTTGTAGTTATTATTGGACATACTTTAGTTTCTATTGGCTAAAAAGGACAATCAGTCCAAACCACTATGAGACTGTGGACGTCTTTGGTCGGTCGGTCCGTTGGAAAACAATTATATCGATACAGGAAGCGATTTTAGGATTAAACATGCATACTGTATAGTGCCTTTAAAGTGCCTCTTAATATTGATAATTTTGGGCTAAAATCTTGTCTTTCAATATTGATACTGATGTAGATACTGGTTAGCAATTTCAAAGTAGATGGAGAAAGGCAATTTTATGTTTTCCCAGCATAACCTGGCTTTTATCAAGAAAGGAACATAATAAAGGTATATAGATTGGGATTGATGTAGATACACTGTTTCACAAGGCTAAACAAGGAAAAGCTTTACTTTGAAAGAAGCACTTAGGTTTTGTGTTGAATTCTATTCTATTAAGAGGTTCTTCGATGAATACAAATACAAAAAAACCAACGAAAGTTCAGAGAACCATTCAAGGGTCTTAGTTTAATCCATCTATTGATAGAGCAAAAAGGTCTAATGGAATCTCTAAGTATAGAAAAGGAAATGATAAAGACAGACAGTATAGGTAAAGTATGGATTCTTTCTTATATTTTAGTTTAGGCTTTCAAAATAAAAAAAAATAAATTAGATTTCATGTTAATGGAAACTTTGGGTTTTAAGGATGTTAATTCAGAAAATTTGCTTAGGAATATTGATATTAAATATTCACTTTAAATTTGTCGATATATTTTATTTAGTTAAGCCAACTTATTGACGAAGCCTGCTACCATCTTAACATATAAAAATCTCTTGTCACTCTTGGTTGTGGCCAATGGACAAATGGATCCTTAAGTTATTGAACTTGATGCCTATGATTGTGTTTATCTTGATTAATCCACTCAATATTTTTATTGCAAATTAATTGTTTGTTATAAGGCAAAGGGTTTTTTTCAAAAATTGAAATAAAAGTAACAAATTTTAAAATATATTTAAACAACAACTACTATTTCTAGCTGTTTGCTGTTTTTTTTTTTGTGGAGTTTTGTTGAATTAAATTCGAATCAAAGGTTGAATGAAGTGTCCTTTACTCCACAAAATGCATTTCAACTAAGTATGAACGGTACGCTCATCAGTTAGTTCGTTTATGTTTTTCTAAGACACATATAGGCCGGGGATTACCGACTTCTTTTCAAACCCATTGGAAAAAGCAAAGGTGAATTATGCTTTTAGGGAACTTTATAAGGTGTGTTTTTCATAGAAGTATAGAACTTTGAAATAGAATAAAACGAAAATTCTTTTTTAAACTGACATGAAATTTACTTTATTCAAAATAAAATCTTCTGGCATTATTTTTTAAATATGATTTCTGGCATATGACCGCTACGGCTGTCTTGGACGTAGTCTAATATGGAGATCTAATTTTCAATGACTTTTTCCAATATTTGTGCCCGTATATCGGCAATAACGCGGCGAATGTTGTTGGTAGCCTTAGTAATTTTATTTTAAAATATTTTCCAAAGTTTTTTTGTATTTTTAATATTTACTTAATTTTTTTTTTCAAAAATCAATATTTTTTTCTTAATTTTGTTTTTATATGTAAATAATTTTTGTGTTTAAGTTTGCATTCTTGAATTATTTATTTTTAGTTTGTAAAAAAATTGTTAAATAAAAACCGTTCCTACGATTTAAAAAAAAAAGTTCGCGTTTAAACTTTTCCGCTGAAAACTATTTTACGTACTTTTTTCAAACAATCAAAAGTCAAAATCGAAAAAAAAACTTTGAAGTTCCCTTAATATCTTTCAAATTTTATTCTACCTTGTGACCATAAGAGCAAAAGTGAGCTTCATCGCTAAACAAAATTCGTTTATGAAAATTGTTTTGGGCCCATTCACCGAATTTACGCCTTGCTAGGGGATTCATATTGAAATGCCAAACATAACTCAAAATAGATCACTTGACAGCTGACAAAATGGCCGCCAGTTAAAATAGTGTTGCCAACTTAAAGTTCTATAAATATTAAAATATATTATTTATATATTGTGCAAGTCAAGTTGATTTTACTGTAAATAATCCTTTACTGTGAAGATTCTGCTTCCGCCTTAACTCCTTCATAATAAGACTGCCTCATTTGTCATTTTATCAAAAACTCAGCCCAAAAACAGCCCGATTCCCAGTTCATCCCTTTTTCTTAGAACGTTTCCTCTCGTTGACATAATGTTCCTAATTACTTGTTTAGGAAGCCTCCCTACATTCATTTCTATAACTTTTAAAATATACCCGAATATTGTAGCTTAAGGGTATCCAAGAACACACACACAAAATGGCGGTACTGTAGTTTTTAATGTTGCATATAATTTGGTGTAGAAACTCGTAAGCGAAAAACTCGTTCTAGAAAATATCTCAGGAATCTTTCAACATTTTCGAATTGTCAGTAACCCCAAACTTGGGCTCCGTAAACCAATATTGATGCCGCCGTCGGTCGCACGGAATAGCTTTATTTTTGAACTATGCTCAATAAATTTGTTATCTATGCATCGACTCCAGACTCCAGGGGAAATAGTCACCTTATTCTCAATCTACTGGGCCGAAAAAAATCTTTCATATCTCTCTAATTCTTCTAACTAGTGTCGTGGAACATCCGGTTATATTCTAAAAGGTATAGTGCCTTACAGACACAAAGTTAAAATTAAGTATCAGTCTGTTGCAGTTCTTTTCATGGTAGAAACCAACTTGGCAGGCCATGATTACATTGGAAGGATGGGGCAGACCATGAAGCCCGAAGCCTTGGGGTGCAAAACTTGGGGAGAAATATTGGATGAAGCCCGAACCGGGTCCTAGTTTTTAATGATGATAAAGATTTTTGCTCTTGAAATTTCTCAGGCATTTGATAGAGATTGACAGCAAGGCTTTTATAAAAAAAATTGGACTCGATGAAACTTTTCTTCTTTGGATTATAATTTATCCTTCGAATCATTCAATACAAGTTGTGTTTAATTCAAGTCTGATATTGATATAAATGCTGTTATGCCACAAGGCTATGTTTTGTCTGCGAAGCTTTTTCTTATATTTCTCAACGGCTATTTAATTAAGACAAATGCATTGTTTTGTTGAAGACAACTTTTTCGGGTTTTCATATTTCGTCCATATTTTGTAAATGTTGTACTGCAACAACAAAATATTATAAATATTGATTTCGACAACATTTTTTCAATTGGAAATATGAAACTGCATCCAATTTAATATTTCAAAGACTGAATGTTGTCTTTTGTCGATAAAGCGAAACACATCAGCTTCCATGCACCAGAACACTTCTCAGTTATCGGAATGTGCAAACCACTTTCTATGGAAAGGCCACATATTAAACGTAGCAAAAAAGGCTGCGAAGTATTTACGCTTCCTTCGAAGATTCAAGAAAATGTCTCCTTTTGAGAAAATAAATCGCCAGTAATTTAAGGAACAACAACCATTGATATCAAAAGCCACGCTGACATTTTTGTTACAATTCTATGTTAATTGATTAACCTAAATTTGACACAATTAAAAATTCCATTGACCCTGAAATCCGCAATAGCAATGCCAATTGGAATAAAAAACCAGCTGAGCAATGGCTTAAGAAATATTTGCACAACTGGGTGTTTTGTGTCAAAATTAAAGAAGTGATATGAGTTAACAGAAACGTATATTAAAAAAATTTTAAGTTTTATGAATAAATAAATTTATTGGCGCGACAGCTCCTTAAGTAGCCAAGGCCTGTTGACTTTTACTTTCAACCATTCCTGTGTGTGTGTTGACAATCTGCAAGAATGAAAGGGACCAACAATTTATCGCCGAGTCCGAACGGCTATATATTAGATGCACTTTTTCAGGACAAATTTTTACTCTTGGAGATTTTGTTAGTTCCTTGCAAAGAAGGTGGCTATGAGCGTGAGTCCAACCCATGTTCTTCGCTTAGCAGTTAGCAGTCCGACACACTAAACAATCCACGAATAAAATAAAATACAAATACAACTGATGCATGAACGAGTTTAGGGGCATACAATAGTCTCAGTGAGTCAGTCATTATCCTGACAGCCAACAAAACCTAGTACCTTTGTGATTCAATATACAACAAACATATATGTCGAAATAAAATGGATTTAATTTGTTCATTTTATATACAAGTGTTAATGTTAAAACCCTTCTTTTTATACTATATTCCATGATTTCTGAACCTTTAAAAATTAAGTAATATTAAATATATTAAAACCATTTTTTTCAACACACAATTCAATTAGTTCTTATCAAAAATTTAAATGACCGTTCGAAAAAAATTGTCATAAATTTAAACTGCCAGACAAATTCATTTAATGTTTCCAACATGCAAAGTACCGAAATTGAAAAGATTCTCTTTTTATTGCAAACAAATGTAAACGATTAAAAAATTTGCAACCCTACATTAAAATATATATTAAATGTGTTAATTATTGTATTGGCCTTGGTGGCTGGGCTGTGTGGGAAAGCAGTTAAACCCTCAATTTAATCCTTGATAAGAGTGTACAACTTTGGGCTTAGTGAGCTTTATAAAATAAACCGTTATGCTCTTTAGATTTTCATCTTCATCTAATTGTGTTAGAATTCGGGTAAGCAGATGACCCGAAAGGGATTTTTTTTATCTAAGAAGGTTAAGTTTAAAACAGCTCTTTTTTATGAGTCTTTTTAAGTAGAACATAGATAGATAGATAGACATAAAGATACAAATGTTAATTCAATAAAGAAATGATTGATGCGCGGTATTGGGTATTAATTTCTAATATTCCTTAAACAAGGGCCTTAACCCTTAAAAAAAGGTGTTATCATTATACTTATGTAAGAAATGCTATAATGTAAGTGGGATGACTCAAGATCTTATACAAAGATGAGATTAGTGATAAAATGTAATCTTTTGGCTCATTAATTTGACTGTGTATTCTCGTCCATAAGAGTTTAAGTTTAAATTAAATTATAATAACGTTAGGACTTTGGTAACTGGCACTGATATCCTTAAAAAAGAACTTTGAAATATGGTTGTTCTTCAGTATCATTAATGACACACACGAATCTGGATTTTCCAATCTGTAAGAATGAACAAACGGCACTCTTAATACAAAGTTTAACTTTTGGAAAATGTGTCACTTTAACGCAAGAAACAAGGTGACACAAACGTTGGTACATACATAGGTAAGGTGTTTGCGTGCTACCTTAGATGTTATGGATTCAATATTCATATTGCGTTGCTTTATTATGTATTGAATATGACACCGTTCAATATTCGATTGTGGTAAGCGGTTTGATAAAAAAAAACTAATTGGGTTTTCTTTTTTTATTTTTTTATTTTATTCTTTATAATTTTGTATATTTTTACGTGAATTTTTAAATTCGAAGGAAGACGAACTGACTTATTACTAGAATATATGTATATGATTTTACATTAATCTTCTGTACACAATTAAAAAGTCGTATGTAAAGTCGGTTTATGGATGATAATTTTACGTGATAACGTCATAAGAAAACATTGATGAAACCAACACCAACATACAGCCCGTTAACCCACACCATATACAATTCCACTTATCAAGTCAAAAAAATCTAGTACTAATTCTACTACTTAATACTAAATCGAGTACTAAATTCTAGTACTCAGTACTAAAATTATAGTACCAAAAATACTATTCTACCAACAACCTAGTACCAATCAGCACCAAATTGTATATTTAACCAGCGGTTCCCCTCACGTGTTACTACGCCCTAGAAAAAAACATGTTTTAATGTGAAATGCGAAAATAATGCTAGCGGGACCAAACATTCACAGGAAAGATCCCTGGACGAAAATAACGGGTGATTTTTTAAGAGCTTGAGAACTTTTTTTAAAAAAAAAAACCCATAAAATTTGGAAAATCTCATCGGTTCTTTATTTGAAACGTTATATTGGTCCATGACATTTACTTTTTGAAGATAATTTCATTTAAATGTTGACCGCGGCTGCGTCTTAGGTGGTCCATTCGGAAAGTCCAATTTTGGGCAACTTTTTCGAGCATTTCGGCCGGAATAGCCCGAATTTCTTCGGAAATGTTGTCTTCCAAAGCTGGAATAGTTGCTGGCTTATTTCTGTAGACTTTAGACTTGACGTAGCCCCAAAAAAAATAATCTAAAGGCGTCAAATCGCAACGGTGGCCAACTTACCGGTCCATTTCTTGAGATGAATTGTTCTCCGAAGTTTTCCCTCAAAATGGCCATAGAGCTATGTGGCATGTAGCGCCATCTTGTTGAAACCACATGTCAACCAAGTTCAGTTCTTCCATTTTTGGCAACAAAAAGTTTGTTAGCATCGAACGATAGCGATCGCCATTCACCGTAACGTTGCGTCCAACAGCATCTTTGAAAAAATACGGTACAATGATTTCACCAGCGTACAAACCACACCAAACAGTGCATTTTTCGGGATGCATGGGCAGTTCTTGAACGGCTTCTGGTTGCTCTTCACTCCAAATGCGGCAATTTTGCTTATTTACGTAGCCATTCAACGAGAAATGAGCCTCATCGCTGAACAAAATTTGTCGATAAAAAAGCGGATTTTCTGCCAACTTTTCTAGGGCCCATTCACTGAAAATTCGACGTTGTGGCAGATCGTTCGGCTTCAGTTTTTGCACGAGCTGTATTTTATACGGTTTTACACCAAGATGCGTAAAATCTTCCATGTTGTCGAATAACACAAACCCAATTGCTGCGAACGGCGACGAATCGACATTTCACGGTCTTCAGCAACACTCTCAGAAACAGACGCAATATTCTCTTCTGTACGCACTGTACGCATTCGTGTGGTTGGTTTAATGTCCAATAAAGTAAACTGAGTGCGAAACTTGGTCACAATCGCATTAATTGTTTGCTCACTTGGTCGATTATGTAGACCATAAATCGGACGTAAAGCGCGAAACACAATTCGAACCGAACACTGATTTTGGTAATAAAATTCAATGATTTGCAAGCGTTGCTCGTTAGTAAGTCTATTCATGATGAAATGTCAAAGCATACTGAGCATCTTTCTCTTTGACACCATGTCTGAAATCCCGCGTGATCTGTCAAATACTAATGCATGAAAATCCTAACCTCAAAAAAATCAGCCGTTATATTTACCATGTAAATTTCATTAAAATCCGTTAGACGGTTTAGAAGTTCATACTCGACATAAATAAACACATACATACATTGATTTTCGCCTGGTGCTCAGAATACGTTTGCGATCGATTTGGGATGAAAGAACCACAGTATCGCGGTTAGTATGAGTGATGAGTCTTATCTTATGTCTTATGTTATTTCGTATGCCTAGCCTATCACAGATTTATGAGACGTTATCACGTTAAAAATGCTTAGTATTTAATTCTATTTGAAGTAATCTTTCCCACGATTATTATTTATTTTCAATTTGATTAAGAGGTGTTAATTTACGGCACGTTTTAAATATGAAGGGAAGGGGGTATATATATAGAATTTTGAATGTGCCTTTAGGTTTTTTAGGTAAAGTAAAAATAGGTTTGGTGAAATCTCGGACGTTACTGATGTACGCATCTGAGTGGTCCAATTTTTAATGACTCTTCCTCATAGATTCCGCTAAATCCAAGCGATAGCTTGTGTTTTATTATTCTAAAGGGCATTGATTGATTGTGGTTTATTCGCATATCAGGAAATTCCACATGAAAAATCTAGGAAGTCATACCGCGTGACCTTGATGGCCAATTCACTTAACCTCAGCGAGACATAACCTTACCCTCAAATCATTTATGGAGAATGTCAATCATGACGTCCGCTGTGTGGGTGTACTCTAACTACATGTCTTCTTGGACTTTCACTGCTCAGTTCGACATTGTCAGAGTTGTGTTTTGAATGTAAGTATTTTTAAATGGTAAGTGATTTTTGTGTTGTATGTTCTAATGTTAGCGGAGAAGAGAGAAATTATTTCAAGTGTACGACTGTTCAATACAGGCCAGCTATTTTGGCATTAAGTAAAATTCAGGTTGGAGTAAATATCATGGTCTCGTGGTTTATGTTAGGAATGATATTGCTTGCGAGAGCCTTCCCCAGTACGGGCAATGTTCCAACACGGACTTAAGCTTCTTGTGGCTCAAATTCACTGTCCGCAAACATGTCATTCATTATTTTTTTAATTTAGAGGAGTCCAAATCTCGACAGTTATTTGACTTGTAACGAATTTGATGGGCTGTCTGATTCCATCTCGTAAATTGTTTCCTTTTGTCCTCGCACTGAAATCGTTATTGCGGGCGATTTCAATGTACACATTTCCCTTTGGCCCCACTATTCTGGTCAGACAACACCCGAAGGAAGGTACGTCAAGCTCTTTGTCGGGTTACATCACCTTACCTAACTGATCTATGTGCCACCGCGTGTACCGGATGTTGCTGAGCAAGCCGCCCATACTCTTGACTTGTTTCTTACTTCTCACCCTGAAAATATACCATTAGTGTAAATTATCCATTTGGCACTTCCGACCATTGTGCCATTTCAGCTAATTTCTTGTCTTCCACCAATCCAGTTAAAGAAAAACTTCCCACCAGGACCGTTTGGCAATACGAGAAACCCAACTGGGACGGCCTGACATAGTGTCCTCAATAGTGACATTGTTGCCAGTGCTGAAATGATCACAAATGTGATTCTTCTAAGGATGCGTGCTTTTATTCCTAACAGAGTAAAGAGCATCAAGCTTAAATAAAAGTCCTGGTTTAACTCTGAGTGTAAAAAAAACTATCAGGCTCAAAGAAGTAAGTTTCCGATCTTAAAAAGCCAACCCTACAGAGGAAAATCGGAAAAAGCGCAAATAAGCAAAGAACTCATACAACTCTGTTATTGAAGAACCAAATTTTTAAATGACCAAAAACTAATGCAAAAAATTCTGCAATGTCGCAAAGCCAGTAAAAATGTTTGGTCATTTGTAGAAAATATTAAAAACTCCTCAACATCTTCGGTTCCAACGCTCATCGTTGGTGAAAGTAAAATTATTGCTCTTGATATCTCCAAGACATTTAATAGAGTTTGGCATGAAGCTCTCTTACCGAAAATGAGTGCTTTTGGGATCAATAATTCTCTTGTTCGTTGTATTAGAAGCTATCTTCTGGACCGTTCAATACAAGTTGTATTGGACGGATTCAAGTCTGATTCCCACAAAATAAATGCTGGTGTGCCCCAGGGCTCTGTTCTGTCACCGACTCCTTCCCTCATTTTTATAAATGATCTTCTGTCTGTTACTTCTAATCCACTTAACTGTTTTGCTGAGGACTCTACCCTCAGTTTTTCATATTAGTTCCATAATTCACGACCTTCGCCTTCGGACGTAAGATTGCAAAGGTACCGTATGTCAAGCTCATTTATACAGCATTGTCAAATGGGGTAATAGGAATCGTGTGGAGTTTAATGCTTCGAAAACTCAATGCTGTCTTCTGTCGCTTAAGCTAAAGAGACCCCCAATGCCCCAATCTTCCTAATGCTCGCGCAGTGTGCTCTACATTAAAAGGGAAACAAATATTACCTTGTTCGCGCTTTAATTAGAAAAAAAAAGAGGCAGTACCCCTGAAAATAAGGTGGATATGAGCGGGACTCGCCCCAAGTTCTTCCCATAGCTATCCGACACACTAGCCACTAACCCACGGGGCACTACTTTAAATGTTTAATCTATGAACAAGAACAAAATGAAATGTATTTTATAATTTCCATGCATAATCGAAATTCACCATTAAACACGGAATATGTTGTTAAGACTATAAAGTCATACATAATTCACATACAATTCAAACCCCATTATATCCATTTATTTGCATTACCAATTGCCATACAATTTACCATCCAAAGTCTGCACCTAGTTGCTGTCAACTGCAACTAATACCTGCAATAAAACATTTCCAATGTCAAATCCTTCCTAATGGAACAAATTAGAAATTACTTCCCCAAACACATTGCAACAGAACATTTGCATCAATGCTAATGCAAGTCATTAGAAGGCTTTTAAATCTGGAATTACAACTAACTGATCCACGACCATAATCACCAATCACCCGTTTAGCTTTCTACCAACCCATATTGATGTTAAGCAAAAATATTATATTCAACAAAAAAAAAAACACTAAACATAATTTGTTCCAATTAGTTATTCATGAATTTGTTGCAGCACGTGCAAGTTTGCACAACACTCTAAAATAAATTTTAGTTTAAAAACCCCCGATTGAATTTACATGTTCCACACATTAAATCGATTGTTTTATTTCCTCTTTTGCCACAAATAAAAACTGCTTATACCGTAAAATACATCCGCCCGAGTCCTACTTCCGGTTAGCGCTGGGAGCCTTTTAGTATAAAAAGGGCTTTTTGAAATTTATTCAGGACTACAATAAACAAAAACCGATTACCATGTGTACTGTTGTATGCGTAGAATTTTCAATAGAATTTTCAATTAAAACTAACCACTGACAGACCGAGAGGCAATAATGGCCCAGAGTCCTTACAATATGACCATAGTGTACGTAGTAATGCAAACATTATCATAGATACACCGAGCGTGGTGTCGACGTCAATTTGTTGCAATATCCGCAACGTGATCCACTAATTCGATTCTCTTTATATTCACATTGAATTCAATTATTTTTGTTTCTTTTTTTTGGAATAATTAGTTTATTTTAATCCAAAAACTTTTTAATAGTTTGTCACATGTTTGGGATGAAATAATTTCAAAATATTTTAACGGACTGAGAAATGGCCAAGTTATATTGTTTGTTCTAAAAATTAATATTCTGACACTATAATGACGGAAAATGGTCGGGTATTCATGAGCTGAAATGTTGTTAAATATTTCCACCGTAGACGCGCAGAATGCAGCAATCATAAATAATAACAGCAATTCCAAGATCAGTAGACGAGACTAGATTGTTCATATACCAAATGAATTTTAAGATGAACAGGGTGTTTTATGAGGCAAGAGATTGTTATTTAAGAAAATCAAATATCCGTTGCAAAAAAAATTAAAATAATTGTTATTCTGATTAAGAATTTCGCTGCTCGTTTTTGACTTAAATAGTGAACTTCATTCCAAATAGAAGGATAACCACTGTTACGTCCGTTACGTCCACTTTTCATATAACTGCGTTTCTGGCCAACAGTTTTACGATTTGGGTGACATTTTCAGAATTTGTACTTACAATTGAGACAAAGATACGAAGACATTAACACGACTATTTTTTTAAAAATCTTTATATCCTAGGAATGGATCTAACGATAGATGGAGTTTATTTATTATTTGTTTGCCTCTTAATGTAAGCATACTGAGCGAATTTTAGGAAAATAGGAAGGGAACAAAAGGTGTCGTTGTAATTTGAAATGACAAGGGAAAGTTTTACAGGGTAAACTATTCCAAATTCGTATTGTTCGGCTAAAAAAAGAACCTCTCTGTTTCAAGGTACGCCCGAAATTTGTCTCAAGGCTCAACTGATTAGCATTAATTTCGAAACAAATATTACGTGCGAAACTTTAAGGGGGGGAATGCAGCTGGCTACTTCGAGTGAACTTTTTTTTTTATAAAAGAAACGATAAAAGAAGGAGAGACATGAAACAGTCCGTCGGCGCTCGGGAAAGATCTGTTTGTGGATATTGCTATTTCTTATTAATCTTAACGCTGTTTTTTGTATTATGGGAGTTATACTCTATTTTTGGGCGTATAAACGCTTTGTAAACAGTAGCCACGTGAAAAGGGGAAAACCTCAGCACTTAGCAGCATTTTTGGCGATCTCAAGTATATGGTCGGTTCAACGGAGGTCATCTTTGACACACGTACCGAGTACTGAAAGCTTTACGTTTTCTTCGATGCAAGTTCCGTTCATGGACAATGGCATGGGGGGTATGTTTGGCTTTAACGACGGAAGACAGCCTTGAGTTTTTGAAGCATTAAACTCCATAAGATTTGTATTACCCCATTTCACAATGCTGTGCAAATCGGATTTCAATGGTAACGTTACAATTGTATGTCCTAAGTTGAAAGACTTGAATCACTAAACGAATATGAAAAGCTGAGGTTAGAGTCGTCAGAAAAACAGTTAAGTGGACAGACAATAGGTAAGTTATTAAAAATGAGGAAAAGAGTCGGAGACAGAACGTCAGCACAAAGCTCTGGGGCACAACAGCCGCTTGTGCGGCTGTCGAAAAGTTTGTCACAAATGTACCACAATTAACAAAGAATTGCATTAGTGGACACTGCTGCAACAATTTCAAATTGTTTCGTCCTAGCGACAATAACAAGCCCTTCCCCAAAAGGAACAAAAATATAAAAATAAAATTAAGATAATTAATTAATGTGAATTACTGTTGAATTTAATTCTTTGCAATATTTCTATTACAAATAATAGCTACAAAGAAATATTAGTTTGAAGAAAAAAATATTTAATAAGAAAATGTATATGTTGATCGTACAATATGTTTCAATGAACTGATGATAAATATAAAAGCTAAAGTGAGAGTTTTTTTATACAAAGCTTTCAATATTCAAAATGTTTAACTCAACAATTAAACTATACCATGAACTTTACCTCCATGGCGGTTAGAAAACGAGTTATGCACTAAGGCTACAACGCTCTAATTTTAATAATATCATATTAGGCGAGTTTTAATAATAGCACTTCTAAGACTTTTCCGGTATGCCTATATTAAAAACAAACTCTAAAAATATGACCCAAATCAAAAGAGTCGTCTAATGGAAATAAGATATAAAAAAGCTACCTTGGTCAATCAATACTTTTTTACTTGCGTAAATAAAAAATGGGATAATCATCAAACACGACATTACAATCATAAAGAAGCCTACAAATATTAGTGACAAAAAATGTCTGCCTGTCTCTCAGTCTGTCCGTCTGTATGTATAACGAGCTGCAGCCTTAACGGCTTAAGCAATTACTTTCAAATTTGGTATGGGTGATTGTTTTGGCATTCCTCAGAGAACCCCTCTTGACATTTTATTTTTAGGGCTAAACATAACGATACCCGCCATATAGCCGGTAAGTCAGGCCTGAATTTCCCAAAATTGTTCCAACGATTTTGATGAAAATGTTTGAAATTTTATTGTAGGTATTGGTAATCATTTTATAAAAACCTATTAACTGTACCTCGGTAACGGCTCAGTAGGTTTCTATTAAATTTAATATTTGAACATATCTAAGTAGCTTTATTAATTTTGAATGCCAATATTTTGTATATTTTTTGTTGTCTGTTTAAAATTAATTTTTGATTTTTTTCAAAATTTAATATTTTTAAAACTAATAAAAAAATTATTTTAAATTTTATGATCAGCTGTATATTAATAAAGTCTAAAAAAATACATACCAATATCATTTTTTTTCAAGAAACTAACCAGCCACATAAGAGCAAGTACGTGCGACCCTGTCGTGCCCGTTTTTTTAAACTTTTTTTTTCGCTTTATGGTTCATTTTAATAGTATTCGTTTGAGACACGAACTATTAACGAAATTGGCTGTGACACTTCTACCTTATATGAACAAGTTCAGAAAATTGTATCCAAAAAATTAGAACTTCTTTGAAGAAATGACTGTCAAACTCTCCTCGAAGATGTTGGGAATACATTATTTATCAAAAATATTTGGTAAAATTTTCCACAGCTTGATTCTTTTTAAATTGAATGCTCTTGGTTTTCAGCAGTTATTTACATCAGAACTTGAATCTTATTGGAAATTTCTTTTCTTTTCGGCGAAGATCCGAGTATCGCAGGGTAGTCACCTTTGTCCTTAAATTTTTATTCTCGCCATCAATAATATCGAACTTATAATTTAAGACTCTTCATGACAAAACAAAAATCTTCAGATGCATATCTTCTCTTCTCTTCTCTCTAAGTTTGTCAGAAGATGGAATTTAAGATTTTCCATATGGTGCCTTAAAAACCTTCTAGAACTAATGGTCTCAAAATGTCAAGCTTTCACTTATATTTATTAGAAAACCATCCCTTTCATTCCTTTTCTGCCTATAAAGTATGTTATTGCTAGTGTTCAACTATCTTTAATGGATTCTCTTTCCGATCTTGGAGTTTTTTTTTTTGTCAAAGTTCTCATATTTTCGAAAAAAGCCTAGTCACCACTTAATTATATTGAATGCTCTGTGAACACCTAATGAAATCTCCATACTCAACGCTATTTTTACTATTTCTTCAATACGGAATGCAGCTCTGACCTGCACATTTCTTTTCATACTACCGGCGAATTAAATCTGTTCAAAGGGGGTTTGTTAGCCGTGTCTAAGTCGGGCCATTTGGAACAAGCAGCAAAGGAAAATAACTGGCTTCTAAATGGAAACTATGTCCCTTTCTTTCTCAAATTAATCCTAACTAACTTTAATCAATTTTTACTACACGAACTAAACTGTGGATCCAATAAACCTATAATCCGCATGCTTTGTTACATCAATAATCAGGAATACTTTGATTTTCAGTTCAATAAATTTATCCTAAGGAAGTTATAAGAAAAACCTCTCCTAGTCTCCATTAGGTATACCTATAAATATTTCTTTTACTTATCCTACTCCAATTCCTATTCCTATCCATATTCCTATTCCTATTCCTATGTACAGTGTCACGATATGTGTTAAATTTAAAATGCACATACTCCATGCAATATGCATTCAATTTTAAAACACCCTGTACCGTACAGACAACTAATTCCATTCCTAACTATAGATATCAACAAAACAAAACTAACTCGACAATCTCACTGTTAGATCATATTTTCAAAAAGATCCTCAAGTGTCAGAACCTAATTTAAGATTTAACAAAATACTTGCCACATGTTCCAACGAACTTCATAATAATGCACCTCGAACAATTTGTCGGCTCTAAAAATACATTCAACCGTTTCTATTTCATCATTTTTTGGACGTAATTCTGTATCTTTAATGACTGATTTATTGGCAAAGCTAAAAACGGGAGGGGTAGTTGGCGTGCGGTGCGGCGGCGGCTTTGGCAGGAAGAAGTGGAAAAATAAATAAATATGTCAGCATTCGCCTTCCATCAACAGACTTGGTTTAGTTTGGTTTAGGACAAAGAAGGCAGGCAGGGGAGATCCTCCTAATGTTGTTTTATTCAACCAAAAAATTACACTGACGGATATACTTACTTAACTTAAGCTGTATTGTGATGAATTTCACACTTTCGAATGCAGTCATTATGGCAAGTGGCCAATACTTCAACGTTTCTTGCGTCTTTATTGCACTACTTTGGCAAGTGAATTGAGCCGGATTTTCTAACAGTAATTGACGATTATCGTAATTGGTTAAATGGAAATTCTTTCAACCGAAAGGGGAATGGATGGGGGTATTCATAGTGCAAGACGAAAACCCTTGTGAAGACTGAAGAATGCACCAGAGCGCAGATGGTTTAATTATAAATATTTTGAAATAAAATGATTGAGTGGGCTGAATGCGGAACGTTTGGACTTTTGGCAAAGATGAATGAAATGATTTGTGTGTTGACGGTTTGGTGGATTGTTTGTTTCTTTGTGGTTTGACGGAATTTTTAAAAATGTATTTATTTGTTATAGTTTAATAAATTAATAGAAGAGCTTTTGACGCGAATTAAATTAGTTTAAACTGTGTAATGCCCATAGAGCCTCTTTAATTCTCTTCAGGGTAATGTTCCGCAAAGAAGAAACAAACTAACACTTCATACCATCCATAACTTACAAGGCAACACGAGAGAGGCACATACCTCACTGTGACTAATGGGAATTTAATTCCGTTTTCCGACAGGGATAGGCAGAAAGCCACTAACCCAGCCTTTCGTAAACTCTTAAATGATTCTAAAAGCATTCCCAAACGGTTTCTGTCCATGTTCATCAACAAACTCCTTCAAACCACCAAAACACCACTCATATTAGACCCCTGTTGACTGAAAGCCAAAAATGAAAGGACTACAAAGTGCAGGGCTTAAATGGTTTACCATCATCCATTCAGCACAATCTGCCAAGGCATCAAAGCATCAGAATTAATTTACTACACAAAATGGTGACCACTTCCGTGTTCTGTCCAACTATTGTCAGTAGAGGGTAAAGATTTTTTTTTTTTTTGTGGGGGTCTCAGGCCTTGCGTGCGTCAGCATTGTTTTCTAATGTCACTTAGTAGGAAAACGACAGAGTTTTGAAGTTTATTTGACTTTAAACATTGGAGTGTATGAGGAACTTTTAGAGTTCTCCTTGTCAACAGTGCCTCTCTGTGATGTCACCAGTCATTAAAATTTGTTAAATGTTGTTAGATTGAAATTGACGCATGATGGCAGATTAAGGTTTGGAAAATTTTAAAGTATACTTAGTTTGGCTGTATAAAAGTTCAATACAAATAAAGTCAACGTCGTTGAATAAGAAGGGTAGAGTAAGAGTCTTAGCAACCAATTAAGATTACTTTGACAACGTTTTCTTAAACTTTTCTTTCAAACTTTCTTGAAGCAAAGTCCATACAAGTTTTTTTTTCTTTATAATGAGGGGTTTTATACATACTATGCGAGTTTAAGGAAAATACGGATTTACAAGGTGATGCCGATAATATAGCTAATCTATATATACATCTTCGTATTTAATTTTAAAACTGACGACAAAATTTATTCTCCGTAGCGGAATAATATCTATTGTGATAGTTGATAGAAATGTACGAGTACATTATTCTATAAAATTATATTTTATATACACAAGCTATTAAAAGACATTGATATAATTCAACAGCCTATTCCCCGACATATATACTCATTTAAAAAGACTCAATGACAAATGTAGTTTTTTTTTATGTTTTTTTTGTTAAGAAGTTGGTATTCCTAATAAAAAGCAATAGGTCGTTCAGAATCCCATTAAAATTCTACTTATAAAGGGTGTTTTTTTTAGAGGCATAGAACCTTAAGTTGGCAACACTATTTTAACTGGCGGCCATTTTGTCAGTTGTCAAGTGATTTATTTTTTTAGTTTGGCTTGGCATTTCAACGTGAATATACTGACGCCTGAACAACGCTTCCAAATTGTGCAAATTTATTTTGAAAATCATGGTTCTGTTCGAAACACGCGTCGCGCACTACGTCCATTTTACGGTCAAGATAATCGTCCATCAGAGAGAGATTAACTATGGAACGTTTTCGCACCACGTTTACTCTAAATGATAATACGCATCCACAGAGACGTCTTTTAGTGCGTGCATAAGAAGCCTTTACTGCTGTAGAGCGTAGCGTAGAGGTAGACCCGAATCAGTCTATCCGCCATCGTGCACAGGAATTGGATATGGAAAGATCTTGGTTTGCGTGCTTACAAAATCCCATTCGTGCAAGAATTGAAGCCACAGGATCACCTTTCAAGGCGTAGATTCGGTAAATGCGCCCAAAACAAGATTGCTGTTGATTCCAATTTTCATAAGCGAATTTTGTTTAGCGATGAAGCTCACTTTTGGTTGAATGGATACATCAATAAACAACTGCCGTATTTGGAATGATGATAATTCTCAAGTAAGTGTATGTTGAGACACCGTTAAATCCACAAAAACTGACTGTTTGGTGTGCTTTATTGGTTGGTGGAATAATTGGTCCGTACTTCTTTAAGAACGATGTTGGCCAGAACGCTACAGTCAATGGTGGCCGCTATAGAGCCATGATTACTGACTTTTTCGTTCATCAATTGAAGGAGCTGTAGTTTCAACAAGACGACGCACCATGTCTCACAACTCGTGCCACAATTGATTTATTGAAGGAAACGTTTCGCAACCGCATAGTTTCACGTTACTGACCCATGAATTGGCCTTCAAGATCTTGCGATTTAACGCCGCTTGACTATTTTCTGTGGGGATATTTGAAGTCGCTAGTCTACGCAAATAAGCCCGAAACGATTGACCTCTTGGAAGGCAACATTCGCCGCGTTATAGCCGATATACGGCCAAAAATGTTGGAAAAAATCATAAAAAATTGGACCTCCAGATTAGACTACGCCTGAGCCAGCCGTGGCGGTCATATGCCAGAAATCATATTTAAGTTATAAAGCCAGAAATCGAATCAAGTAAATTTCATGTCAATTTTTTTAAATTGACATGAAATTTACTTGATTCATTTACATCTTTTATACCATTTCAGAGATCTGTACCACTTAAAAAAATAAATGTGAATAATTGTATGTTTTGATGTTTGGATATTTGTTCCCCAATCACGCCAAAACGGCTTAATGGATTTCGAAAAAAATGGAGGTAGATGGATAATGATGTGCTCGATTGAGACGTAGGCTACTTTTTATCCAAAACAAAACGCACGGTTTTTCGAAGGAGAGGCCTAAATTCGAAATACTGCTTTGCTGGCAATTTGTTTGTTTCCATGCCTTAACTACTGCATGAATTTGTGAAGCCTGGTCCACGGAAGATTTACAGGATTAAGTATACTATAAACATATATGGAGATATTTTAAGCAGTTTAAATCAGAGAACCAGTTTTATCTATTTTTTCTGGGTGAAAAGTAAAACCCATTAACTGTAATTTAAATTTAAGTTTTTCTTAGGCCGAAAGATAAAGAATAATCTAGAGCGCCCGCATAGGGCCATTAAAGGCCGTTTTGTTTACTATTATTCAACTCACTGGTAAATCCAAAGTTAGCCAACTTGGCAGTTGATCTCAACTCGAGAGTTAAACGGCAAGTCGAAAAATGGTTTTGTTCACTATTTGAACTCCGCAGTTGGCCTCAAGTTGGCCAACTTGCAATTTCGAAAAATTCCCTGGGATATCTGTGACAGATGACACATAATATGTCAAACTTAACTATTGGATGGATTTTTGTTGGGTCTTGTCTACGTGATTCCTATTTTCAATTTGTTTTTTCAATGTTTTTTTTTTTTGAAAAAAATGGTAAGGGGTGTAGAAAAGTAGGAGGAATGAAGCTTTTACGTATCTCGTTTTGAGAATGAAATGCTATACACATAATGGAAAAAAAACTTTTTAAAATTGAATACCAATCATGTTTTTAGTGGTATTTTTTAATTTCATTTCATTTTATTTTCCGAAGATTCAAGCTGCTTTTGTTAGCAGCGCTTACATTTTACTGTTCAGGAATATTTTACTCAATTTTAATTTCACATTTTAATAACTTTAATACTTAAAATTTCCTCCTGAACTTCTACTATTTCGGGAAGTTTAGAAATCCATAAGTTTATTAACTCTCGAGTTTGAAACCGAAATCTGAACTTTCAACTTCGAGTGAAAAAAAGCAAATTCACAATTTGGAAATAAAAATCCTCAAGTTATGTTCAACTTTGACTCAACAAAACGGCCCTAAATTAATTAAGTTAATAGTGTTAACTAGTTTTTATAATTTGTGTCTATATTTGAGTAATTATAAGTTGATGGAGATATAAAGATATAAAGATATAGAAATATAAAGATATAGAGATATATGTAGGTATATATAAGGATACAGAGATGTGGAAATACAGAGATATAGAGATATAGAGGCATTGATATGAAGCAGAATTCCTTAAATATGAAATATGAACTTTATTGCTGAAAGTTTGTTTGATATGCTTCCATGCACGGATTTGTGACAAAAATGCGTGCGTCTGAATAGTTTTCTTTGACGAGTTTTGATTCAAATATATAATACAAAAAATTTAATTCGGAGTTCACGCCGACGAAGTCATGGGTTGAAGCTAGTAGTTTTTTCTTTTAATTCTATTTAACAAATTATAATACATACACTGAACCAAATGCCGTAAGTGATATTGACGAAAATATTTTGTTAATCATTTCAGAAACAATTATTCAAGCTGACAATTTTTTTGCAAAACGTTTCATATTATTGAAGATTTTATCTTTAAAATCAATAAAATTTCTTGAATTGCCGTCTAATTAAGTACGTTATTCAAATAGAAGGATTATATTGCCGTATTGACGAAAATAAAATATTTACATACATATGTACCTATGTACATGTTGACGAAATTTCATAATAGAACCGGTTGTCCAAATGTATAATTTTGCAAATTGAAAAAAAATCTTCATTAAGACTTAAAGAGTATTCCTTGTTTTTTACCCAACACCAACTTTTTATTAAATTTAATATGTTTACATATTTAAATTCAGGAATAAATTTTCCTCATTTTGTCAAAATTTTCTTCATATTGAAGAATTATTGCCTTCTTCGTTTATAAAATATATTATTTTGTCATTGTCGTAAAAGAGTTCAAAGTGTAAATAAAATAAAAATAAAAAAAGAGGTAAGTGAAAGAATAATTTAATAATTTAAGAATTAAGGTTGAAGACATTTTATTCAATTTGAAAAAAATTATGTGGATTCAACAACAATTTAATTAAAAAAATTCAGGATTTAACGATTTAATCGTTAGTTTTTGTTGACCGTATATTGATCACCATTTCTTGAATTCAACCTACATTTTTGTCATATCACTACCAAATTTGGTTCAGTATAATTTTTACTTCCGATTATAGGGACTATAAGGCAAGTTAAGGATTCGTGAATATTAAAAAAATTGAGATAACAATCAAACATGGAATTACGATCATAGAGAAGTCTAAAAAAGTGATCGAGAAAAAATGTCTGTCTGTTTGTCTGTTTGTCTGTCTGTCTAAGCCTAAACGGCTTAGACTGTGTGCGTGTGTGTGACTAGTTTGGCATTCCCCAGAGGGGAAATTGAAATTGTATTTTTAGCCCTAAAAATAACGGTACCTGCCATATGATCGTTTAGGAAAATCTTATTTTTCTCGAAAACGGCTCCATTTTTGAGAATTTTTTTGTTGGTATTGGCTATCATTTGGTTAGAACCACATATACGGGAAAAGACTATTAACGGGACCTTTCATATAACGGTTTTTTTAATTTTTGGGTTTCTCGGTTACGGCTCTTTGGATTTCTGTCAAATTTTATATTTAAGAAGATCTAGGTAGCCGAATTAATTCTGCATATCAAAATTTTAAATAACTTTTTTTTTCTAATAAAAAATAATTTTTTTTTTTTTTTTTTTTTGAAAAATCAATATTTTGATAACTAATCAAAAAAAATTATTTAAAATTTTATAATCACATGTATTTAAATAAATTCTAAAAAACTGCTTACCTAAATTTAAAAAATAATTTTTTTTTCAAAAAACTAAAAATAAAAAAACAGGATTTTATCAAAACCGGTCCTTCAATTTTCGAAATACTTTTTTCATTAATTCCTTGTTATTTAAGACGTTTGATGGCGTACTTTATTTTTACTAAAAACCGTTGAGTATTTTGGTTTTGATACTTTTTATAAGTTCAAACTGTGTTATTCTTAACGCAAATGTTACTTGTTTCTGCCAAAGATATTGCTTTCCAATGTAATTAGGCACATAAGAGCAAGTACGTGTGACCCAATCGTGTCCATTTTTTTTTAATCGTTCTAATAAATTTCAATACAGTGGTGTTAAACGTTCAAATCTGAAATAATTCAGGCAAAAGAAAAATAGCTCCGATTGCCATTGTCCACCACAAATTGACTTCTTTTTTGATGTCATAAATTTGTTCAACTAACTTTACCAAAAAGCTCATTTGATTTTTATTTGTAATTACTTTTGACTTTTAAGACATTGTAATGAAAATTGCAATAAAATATTATAATTACATTTTTAACACAAGTAGATATCCAAACCCATCCGGATCCACCGATGAGAAAATAATAACTGCCTATTGTCCGCCGAATGTCTATCGAAATCAACGTTCATAATACAAAAAAACAGTAATTGACGGCCGGTAGTCAAAAAATAATCAAATTTATCGGATAGTAAATCGACAACCGCAATCAGGCCAAATTTTTTCATATACGACCGATCAATTACATTCACAGTATTTCATATACGGACTTGAGACTTGGCTTCGCTAAATCAATGATAATCGGTATGAGCATATTCCTAAATAGTCACTACTCAGCCCAGGTCTATAACTAGAAAATAAAGCTATAGTTACCTATAGTTAACAACTGTGAAATTAAGTTCCTTTATCCGTTTATATACCAAAATGCTGTTATGTACCTGTCTCCTAAAAATAGTACTCTACTTATAATGGTTTTCAATCTCATATGTACATTATTTTGTGGTACTATGCACGAAGAAAAGGGAGGTATAAGAAAAAATCTACTACTAATATTTCCCTACAACAACTGATATCTGACAACTGACTGAGTGTGAATTTTAAAAGATACACTTTTAATCCACTCGTTTGTTGCGAAGATCAAATATGAAGTTTTTATATGTTTGGCCTGTAACTCCTTTTTGGTACATTTTAAAGCAAAACGACTTCATACGCCAACTTGTTGTTAATAAAATGTCCTATAAGTTTGATATGTAACGTTTTTTTTTGTACAACCAATAGCAACGGAGCTATGAAGCAGCCAAACAATTTTAAAATGTGTGTACTTTTTAAAATGTCTATTTTCTTTTCCATTTAAAGCGCAATCAATATTTAACATTTGAATTGAGTGCAAAAGTCATACATTTGTTCATACTTCATACTCCACTTTTTATTGTTGACCGGTACGCAACGGATCGCACGTACTTGCTCATATGAGCGGTCACATCGTCGAATACAATTTAAAAAAATGCACGGCTGGGTCGCATGTTCTTATGCTAGATAATTGCTTAGTGGCTGCATATGCGATCTCCATTCACAGTAAGGTGCCGGTCTTGTTCATCACGGAAGAAGTACGGCCCAATGACGCCGGGATGCAATGTTGACTCATGGAGTACGTGTGGATTGCTGCCTGACCAATACCGCATATTTTGTTTATTGAAGAAGCCATTCAGCCAGAAATGAGCCTCATCGCTGAAGATGATTTTTCGATGAAAATACGAATCATTTTCAAGTTGTTGCTCAGCCCAATTCACGAACATATGACGCTTCTGGTGATCAAGCGGCTTCAGTTCTTGCGTCAGTTTAATCTTGTTAGGATGTAGGCCAAGATCTTTTCGCAAAATTCGCCACAACGATGTCACAGAGATGCCCAACGCTTGAGAACGACGTGTGAGAGACACATTTAGGCTCTCTGCAACTGAAGTCTCAGCGGCAGCAATATTCTCGACACTACGGGCACTTCATTGTCTCACTGGCACGGGAACATTTTGTACTGTGCCTGTGGATTCAAATTTTTCCACTAGATGCTCAATTGTTGAATTTAATAATTTCAACTCGTTGTTGGCTCGTATATCTTTCCATCATGAAATGGCAAACCTTACTGAAGAGAAATGTCAAAAAAGCGGCAAGATATATGGCGTCGTTTGCTGTCCCTGTCGCTCTACTTTTGTAGCGTCCCTGTTGAAAAACCCGATATATATTAAAATAAAAAAATGTTTTTTTTTAAAAATGCTTTCATTTTTTTAATTAGCTTAAATATTTTCTCGGAAAAACTAAGTATGCAATAAAATTTAAAAACTAAATGTCTATCGAGGAAAAAAATATTAAAAACCGTTCGACCAGCTTTTTAAAAAGTTGTTTTTTTTTTTGAAAAACTTTTCGAAAAAATATTTAATTTTTTTTCTAGCATGTCATTATAAGAAAATCTGTAGTTTTCATCTGGGAAAATTATTTATAAAAAACTCAACCAACCCGTTTTCAAAATATTTCCAAAATCAATTTTTTTTATTTTTAAAAATCGAAAAAAAAAGGTTTTGAAAATTTTGAAAAGCAAAATTAATTGAATTATAAATGACTTCCTCTGTGCAAAATTTTATTGAAATCGGGATAATGGTTTACGATAAAACCGCATTTGAAAAAGCCACTTCCATGAGAGGTATGGTTAAAGAACAAATTTCGAAAAATGCATTCTAACGTAAAGATGTATTGTTGTAAAAAAATACCACATTGAAAATTTTATCAAAATCGTTAGAGCAATTTTCGAGAAAATCACACTTTTTATTAAAGATTGTATGGCAGGTACCGTTATTTTTCGACCTAGAGCAAAAATTGAAAAACCCCCGAGATACTACCAAATAAATACTAAATACCAAGTTTGAAGCAAATCGGCCCAACCCTTTAGGCTGTAAAGGTGCGAACAGACAGACGGATGGAATTTCCGGACCCACTTTTTTCGACTTCTCTATCATCGTAATGTCATATTTGATTGTTCGAATTTTGTTTTGCACGAATCCATAACTTGTTTTATAGTCGCAAGTATAAAATCTATAACCTCTTTAATATTGTCGACAGGTGCTTTTACTTACTTACTTAGGTGGCGCTGCAGTTCGGGACGAACCTGGGCCTCGTTCTTTGGCTAGCTGCCTCCAGTTTTGCACTCCAAGTTGGTTTAGGTCGTCTTCCACTTGAGCGCGCCACCTAAGGCGAGGTCTTCCTTGACTGCGTCTACCCTCTGGAATGGAATCGAAGATCCTGCGAGCCGGAGCATTGTTGTCCATTCGCTCTACATGACCTAGCCATCTTAAACGTGATATGCGTGTTTTTTTGACCAGGTCAATATCGCTGTACAGCTCGTATAGTTCTTGGTTGAACTTTCTCCTCCAAAGCCCCTTAACGCAGATAGGGCCAAAAATCTTCCGAAGCATCTTACGCTCGAAACGACTAAGGATATCTTCATCCGCTTTAGATAGAGTCCATGCCTCGGCGCCATAGAGCAGGACTGGGATGATTAGGGTCTGATACAGAGTCTCCTTTGTCTTTCGAGAGAGGGCTTTGCTACTCAATTGCCTTCCTAGCCCATAGAAACAGCGATTGGCAAGAGTAATTCTTCGCTTTATTTCTGACGAGATGTTGTTGTCAGATGTTATAGCGGATCCGAGGTACACAAAGTCCCTAACTACCTCAAAGTTGTACCTGTCTATTGTGATGTTGTCCAATCCGCCGGTGTTGTGTGTCCCTTTTTGTGGACAGCAGGTACTTCGTTTTGGCCTCATTGACTGCTAGTCCCATTTTAGCCGCTTCAGCTTCAATGCTAGCAAACGTTCCATTGACAGCTCGCCGAGTTCTGTCAATGATGTCTATGTCGTCAGCGTATGCTAGCAATTGCACAGACTTGAAAAAAATTGTCCCACTACAATTGACTTGCGAGTTTCTTATAATTTTTTCAAGTATTAAGTTGAAGAAATCGCACGATAGCGCATCACCTTGTCGGAATCCTTTTTTGACGTCAAAAGCTTCTGTGAGGTCAGACACAACCTTGACGGAGCAGCGAGAGTTCTTCATCGTCATCCTGCACAGTCGGACGAGTTTTGTGGGAATGCCAAAACCTGACAAGGCTCTCTATAGCTCGTCTCTATAAATGCTATCGTACGCGGCCTTAAAATCGATAAAGAGGTGGTGGGTATCGATTTGGAATTCTTGGATGGTTTCCAGGATCTGCCGTAGAGTGAACATTTGATCGATTGTGGACTTTCCTGGTCTGAAACCACACTGATAGGGGCCAATCAGGTTGCTGACGAAAGGTTTCAGGCGTTCACATAGTACGGCAGAGAGGATCTTGTAGGCGATATTCAGGAGACTTATTCCTCTATAGTTGGCGCAGTTTAGAGGGTCTCCTTTCTTGTGGATCGGGCAAACGATGCTGAGGTTCCATTCATCAGGCATACTTTCTTCTGACCAAACTTTAGAGATGAGTTGGTGTATGCACTCCACCAGGTCATCTCCGGCCGCTTTAAAAAGTTCGGCGGGTAGTCCGTCGGGTCCAGCAGCTTTGTTGTTTTTTAGTTTAGATATTGCTATCCTTACTTAATTTTGGTCAGGTGGACGGAAGTTTTGTCTGTCATCATCCATGTTGAATGGTTCATGGTGCTTTTAGATGGAAAAACATCGAAACTTAACGAAACTTTGGAATGTTATTCAGGGATAACCAATTAACATTTTCTCAAGTTTTGGAACTCGAGGACCCTGTGCAAAAAGGGAAATGGTAGGGAAAACTGCAAAATGTGCGACCGCTCTTAGGTTTTTTCATCAATACCTTTTTTTGTCACGTCCTACTACTGGGCTAATGGATCATCAGTACTGACCTGTATTTAATTTTTATATTAACCTAATAGATAATTTCAAGGAATAACGCTCACCAAAACCTCCTGCTATTGTTTTGCCGTACCATTTGATCTGTCTTCTGCCTATTAAAACTTGCCCACAAATTTTCAATTTTGACGCAAGAGTCAAGCAGTGCCATCTGCCATAATTCACAATAAACTATTTATTTGCACTCAGCAGTTTCTAATACTATTTTGAGTTCCATAAGCCCATAGTTCTTCGCGATAGCAAGTCACAAGCCTAGATTAGATTTCTGTGGTGAAATTAGCTTTAATTGCTGCTTATGGCTGTCAACGAAAAAGATAAAACTAGCTCAAGAAATCGCAAACATTGAGACCAGCTTTGTAGCTTTAGTTGACACTATTAAGTAATCAGGTGAGAAAACACGGCGAAGATCAGGAAGTATCTATCTTCTAGGAGTTCTTAATATATTGTTGTTTAAAGCACATTAGTTCAATTATATTCATATGATTTAGATTGAGTTCGGTCCCTTGGTTCTAGTTCTATCAAAAATCTTGTTGAAGATTACATCAGAGAACTAAAGGCAAGAATTGCCTTCACTGTTTTGAATTCAATCAGATTTTAGTTCATGGCAAGAACCAATAGGAGTGGTCAAAAATATTCACTTTGTGTTGTTCCTTTGGATGTGAATACTTTTATACGAACTTCTTTACGGGGCAATTTCCATATGTAGAAGGCCTTTCTAGGCTGTGTCGCTGTGTAATTAATTGTCCGGTAGAGCAGGAAGAGAAATGAGACTATTAAGTTTCACCTTTTTTAATACGAAGAAGAAAGATGCCGAATTCCCTGAGACTTGTAGGTTAGACAGGAGATCGTTTTAATCAATTTAAGTTGGAAACTAAAAGGTGGGACAAAGAAATCACCCTATTGGAAGATGCTCTCTATTTTGCAAATGGCCGCTAATGTCAAATCTGTTTTGACATTTGTGGACTAGACACAGATGCATGAAGGCGGCGTTAACGATTCTCTTCATCTCTCGTTTTGGCGATTTGCCGATTTCAGACTCTGGAAGCCCTCAAGGACAACATTCGGCACGAGTGCGAGAATCTTACGCCCGAAGTTCTCGCTGAAGTGATGAAAAATGCCATATAACGAGCCCGTATGGCAATCAATTGTGACGGCGCCCATATGGCTGATATCATCTTCTCGACTTGACTAATACAATTCTAAAGGTTCAAATAAACATAACCAAAAAAACAGAATCGAAGTTTTTCATTTAGAAAAAAAAGAGAGCCAAACAACATCGGATGGATGACTTCTTTTGGCCCACCCTGTATTATAATCGAACACAAGACAATTTAAAGAGTCCTTTAAATTTAATTCCTTTTCTTATATACAAAACTCAGCGGCAGGTGTCTTTAATTTTCCAATGCGGCTCACCATAATTTCTTGGTCTTTTCGAAAAGCGAAACCCCTTAAAAGTTTAGTCTCAAATTTTGCTGCACATATAACTAACGACACGATAGAGACACTACCTGCATAATATTTCTCAACCGATATTTCACAACTTCTTGCCAAAACATAATGTTTCAGCCTTGCTGCGTTGGACGGCAATGGTTTTATAGTATTTTTTTTTTTTTTGTATTTTTATTTCGTATTCATGCAAATATTTTAGAAACTTTAGATACAAAAATTAAAAAACACAAAACCGCATAAAAAACGACCAAAATGAAAGAAAAATAGAAGAGAGAAAGGAAAACATTTTCAAAGTTTATTTGCATAATGTGTCTTTTGCCAGCACGAACAAGAGAACCGCATTTTATTCCTGAATAAATTTCACTTAAAAAACACCTAAAAATCGAGGTTTCGAAATACCTACAAACCAATATTATGTATGGGTGTACAGTACATATAGGAAAAGGTGAGTATATGGAACAACAGTAGATCTTCATAGAACTTCCAATGTTAAACCAAATGCCACAGTTTTTGTATTGTTTACAATCTCTGTATTATATTCTAACACACAACACACCAAATGTACATATACCAATGTCCCTTTAACAGGATGTTGGACTTCCGACAAGCGCTCCAAGATATTAAATTCAATATTTGATATTACCTTCATCATTACAAGGCAACAAAAACTCCTCTCCTTTCTGACACACATTGGCTGGCTGGAATATGGTTGGCTGTCAGTTTCGGATCAAGCTGGAGTTGGAACTCACAAACGACACAAGGTTTCATGCAATACCTTAACTTTGGAGGGACCCACATCAGGATAACATACAAAATGCAAATTAAATTCCTACCTCGTCAAGCTGCTGCACTTTAAAATACCAAATTTTTCAAAAGCATGTAAATTCAATGGGAAAATAATACTTGTGGCATCACTATGTTGCTGGTGGCGGACAGAGTGGTGGGGGGAGGTAAAAAATGTAGGTACACTGGGAATCTCTTTAAACATTAGAAAAGTTTTTTCAATAGCTTCAATAAAGTGGAATAAAGTATTTTCGTATTGGCGCTGTGCTGGTTCGGAGCTGGAACGAAATGAAATGGATTAAAATCAATATTTGCTAAGCGTAAGCGCTTTGCTGTATGCGTTGGCTGGAGGATTCATTCCTTGGAATGTATAATGAAGCATATGTTGAATTTGCATGAACCAATTCGGTATGCCGTTGCATATATATGTAGCAGGAGTTTATTTTAATCCAAATACAATCTCTGGGATGGAGTCCGTAGCAATTGTAATCATGTTGAGTGTGTTGCAGTGGCGTAGTGTAGGTCTCAGCTTTTTCAGGGCTTACAACATTTGTCAGGGCTTAGATATTATTAAACAAAATAAATTATAAAAAAGTTGGTTTGTTTCAAGAAAATTCGTTATTTTATTCTGCACTTATACAATCACAGTAAACATAGTCACATGAGTACTATGCAAATGCTGAAAACTCAGAAATCCTCAAGCTCCTTCTGGATTTTTCTATTACGAAGACTCCTTAATACAAAGAATAGATATTTTGTTTATGTTTGCTTTTAAAAAGTAATAATACATTTTTACCGCACTCTTAAATGATACTGAATGTAATGATGATTTCCATCATTTAAGAATTAAAGTAATGGTAATTGAAAAATATAACAAAGTGAACCTCTCGTACCCAAAAGTGGCTGCGCTACTGACATTTAGAAATATTAAATATCAGCGTTTCTAATATTGTTTAAGTTTTATAATTTGTTTTACTGAAAAGTAATCAATTAAATGCGGTTTGACTTTTAACAAAAGCCTGATAAGCTTAAAAAGATAAGTTACTGGTTTTGAAGTTCGTTCAACGATGCGTTTAGTCATCAAACATATAATTCATGACGTATGCAATTTTTTATTTGATATCAATGCAATTTTAATTGAAGTGATTGGAATTAGTCTTCGGGTTTTCATGTAAAACCATTTGTTGGAAGCCACGTTATTAATTTATTCTTTGTATACTAAAAATAAAGTTTTAAGCCGTATTATGAAGTTTTAGGTTTAATTCAATAAGTTAAACGATGAACCATCTGCATCAGTTGGAATTTCTAAGATCTCATTTGAAGAAATTTTTTTGAACTTGTTGTGAGCATATTTTATAATGCTAACTACGGCAACCATATGAGAACTTTGAAATTGAGATAGCTTATGAAAATTTATATTAAAAAGGGTGAAAGGCAAATTATCCTATCTTCCCTGTAAGTCCAATGAATGAAGACTGAAAATAGGGGGTTACCTTATAAAAGGTCGGGTAGTTGAGAGATTTTTGTATACCACTGAAAACTGACACGTCTTATTAGGGTGACGATGGAGAATGCTCTCTCCTCCGCTAAACTAACTGAGACACACTTTCGTGCAGCTGTTTCAACATTGTGCTTGAAAAGAATGTAAGCAACACTTAATCCAGCACTTCAGGTACTATCTTTAAAAAATCAACGAAGTATGTAAGTATATGCTTTCATCAACAAATTCCAATCCCACCACCGACTTGGTCAGAACGATTTAGCTAATAAGACTTTAAATTGCCCAATTGCGCCCTCCAATAGCCATCCACAATTCAGAAAAATGATTAGCTAATGAATTGCTATTCCTTATCTGAAGTATGAGGTTTCATCTAAAATTGTTCTTTAAATTTCTCTCTTAATGTGTCAATTTTTTGTTGCGTGTGCTCATGCTCAGTCGCTTTCCAGAAATGTAGTGAGTTTATTTGCATCTTTTCGCAGTCGAGGAAGGTTTTGGGGTGAAAATGTTGTCCTTATCTTAGCTTTACCTTTCCTGGGCTGCTTCAAAATGCCCCTACAGCTGGCTCGATGTTTTGGCTGCCGTCTCCAGTTCTGCACACCAAGCAGTCGCAGGTCTCGGGCGTACATATGTTGATTTTGTTCGTTTTACAAAAATGTATTTCTAGTTCGTCCATTTTGGAAAGTTTTTTTTCTCTCAATTTGTCAGTTATTTAAAAATACACACACATTTTTTTCTAACAACCTACGTCAGTATTTAGACTGAAATCACTTTGGTTTTGAAATGTGATACAGAATCATGGTATCCCTACTCCTACTCCACGTAACTTCTGGAAAAAATCCTGTTAGAATATTATTTTCAAAGAATTTTTTCCAAAATTTTGTACGACACAACTTTTAGAACTTTTTAATTATCATGCAACAACTTTCTACGAATCATGTCAGGCGAAAATTCAAAACATGTCTTTTTATCCAATAACTACTTCACTGCATTAAGTTTTTTATGAACCTTTAAAAACCAACCCATCATTATATCTAGAAAGCAATTTAATGCAAAAAAGTTTTTATTTATTTATTTACATTTGTATATATTTAAAAAACTTATAATATTACCAAAAATACACATTAAGTTTATCTTTTCTTAACAATTCGTTTTTTATTTTTTAAGTTCAAGAAAACCTTAGCCAAACTACTTTTAAATTTCCCTCAATTTATTTTAAGTTGACAAAACTTTTCTAACCTCAAATGTATAGCTGCGATTTATCATGGATGTCCTGGTCCTCCTAGTTATCCCCGTCTGCAGCATCCATTATATCTCTTCATATATTCCCAAGTCACTAATTAATCTGGAGAACTTTCCCACTGCATACACCAAACTATAACTACTATCGACAGTAGTTAGGAGTTCTTCCGTCTTCAATCAGGATCTGAAGACTTTTTTTTGCAGAAAACAGCTTTCAATGGAGAAGTTTTGTTACTACGACTTGGTAGATGGAGAGTGGAGACATTGAAACTTATTAATGGCTTGGGTTTTTTTTGTGTTGTGGTTTTGGGAATTTTGTCCAAAAAGGGTATGAGCTTGGCAACCTAGAGTTTCTGTGTGCTAATTGCGATATGCAGATATACAAACGTTTTAACATTGAAAAAAGAGTTTATTTTGTTTAAGTTGACGGGAAAATGTTGGCGATCCCTAGCTATGAAAATATTTAAGAACAAAGATTTTATTAGGTTCAAGATTATATTCAAGAGTAGAGATTCAGAAGAAATGTATTCCACGAGGAGGAATATTATTATTTTCCTAAAAATATTGTAGAATCCAACCAACTTCAAGGAATCAAAAAGCTTCTTGAAATAAGAAGTGACTTAAAATATGTAAACAATTAGAACAGAATTATTAAAAATCTTTTTTCATCCTTTTGTGCATAGAAGTTCACAAACAATATGTTCATCGACCTGTTCCAAAGAATTGCATTTTACAAATTCTTCCATCATCCTGCATCCAATACTTCAAGTTGCAAGGAATGCACAGACTTTCATGGACACCAAACTCCAACAACAGCTAACAACTGACTCATTCCCAAGAGTATTACGAAGTATTACCTTCTTGCCGACCACATTTTGTTTCCTGTCCGTGGAAACACAAAAGTACAGGTATTTCAAAACGGATTCAAAAACACAAGAGAAAAAAATCCCTCTTAACTTTTGTACATTGCAGTTTTTTCAAATGCAATCAGTTATCGCCTTGCAATTTAAAGAGACCTACCTTCCTGGGTTCCACCACCACCACTTCATCGCATTCATCTTCATTTCCATCTCGTGACCTGGACGCACAGCATTTGCTGCTTTGAATTTCAATAGATCCTTCCTAACAGGTACACCCACTCGTATTGTATTGCAACAAAAAAAAAAAGAATACACCAATACTCACGGACAATGCAAATTTTATTTTACCAATGTGAAGCCAACTATTCGCAATCATAACGTTCGCTATATTGTATTGTATTACGGAAACTCAGGCTATCAACTTGGTCAACAATGTTGGCACCAACCTTCAACCTTTTAAGTCGAGCCTGCCCTCATTCTGCTTCACCACATTGCAGTTACTCATAGAACACAGACAAAAAAAAGAAAAAAGAAAAAAAAAACATTAAAATGAAGCCAAATCGGATAGAAAAAGGACGAAAAAAGTTCCTGGCATTTATGCTATTTTAATATTTCATTCAACGAAAAATAAAGTCCCACAGATGCTGAGCTAAATAATATTCGAAATAATAGATTGGGTCAACTGTGATGGGCGTTTGGTGCAGAATACTGTTCCGTAGCAGAGGTGAGGGTCGTTGGAAGCTTCCTTGTAGCCATCGCCGTCGGTTTGTTGTCGGAAGCAGCAGCAAGGACAAAAAAGAGGTCAACTTCTTCTTCGGTGAAGACGACGAAAGGACCAAACAAATGCGGTAGACCTGTAATACCGATTACGCGATGTTTCACAATAAAACTATACAAGTTAAATAAATTCGGATTTCTTTTTCCCTTCTCCGTTCCAGCGAACGGTATACGCAGAATTGTGTTTTGAAATTTAATGCCGCTATTTTGCGGTTTTGTGGAAAATGCCAAATGATGGCGAACGTGTCTCTATTCTGAGGTTTTTACCTCTTAAAGGACTCTTTGCTACTCGAAATGAACTTTTAATCTTGAATATCTTAGCTTAGATGCTTAGCTTAGCTTTTTTTTCTATTTTAAACACGCGAAAGAGATTTTTGTGTACCCTTAAAATGTTTAAACACCGCACGAGCATTAGGGAAATGAGGAGGGATAAAAGGGGAGATACCGATGCACATTAGTTTTAAAGTTCTGCATATCAAAATGGGAGGGGAAAACAGAGCATGGCAAAGCATTCCACATTCGTGTGGTGCGACTAAAGAAAGAATCTCTATACTTAACAGTACGTCCGAAGTTAGGCTCAAGGGTTAACTGATGGGCATTCCTAGCAGTTCGAGTATTACGGTTGAATCGTTTCAGGGGAGAAATGCAGCTGGCTATTTCGCTAGAGCATTTTTTGTAAAAATAACGATAAAATAACGAAAGGCACGAAACATTACGGCGGTGCTAAAGAGTTGTAAATGTTATTGTTCGGTCGCCTATCATTTTCAAAGCTCTTTTTTTAAATTCTATCTAGAAAACTCAAGTGGGTTATAGAAACACCTGCCCAAATATGGGAATTATACTCGCGTTTCGGTCGAATATATCTTTGAACATTTTTAATTAACATCAAAACTTAGTAGAGAAAACGTTTTCTAAATGATATTTTAATATTTAATTTTGAATTGTCTACGAACATTTATTTAAATTACAAAAAAAAAAAAAAAAAAAATCATATGAAATAAAATGAAATGAAATGAAATGAAATGAAATGAAATGAAATGAAATGAAATGAAATGAAATGAAATGAAATGAAATGAAATGAAATGAAATGAAATGAAATGAAATGAAATGAAATGAAATGAAATGAAATGAAATGAAATGAAATGAAATGAAATGAAATGAAATGAAATGAAATGAAATGAAATGAAATGAAATGAAATGAAATGAAATGAAATGAAATGAAATGAAATGAAATGAAATGAAATGAAATGAAATGAAATGAAATGAAATGAAATGAAATGAAATGAAATGAAGTGAAATGAAATGAAGTGAAATGAAATGTAATGAAATGAAATGAAATGAAATGAAATGAAATGAAATGAAATGAAATGAAATGAAATGAAATTAAATTAAATGGAATGAAATAAAATGAAATGAAATGAAATGAAATGAAATTAAATTAAATTGAAATGAAATGAAATGAAATGATATGAAATGAAGTGAAATGAACTGAAATGAAATAAAATGAAATGAAATGATATCAAATCAAATCAAATTAAATTAAATTAAATTAAATTAAATTAAATTAAATATAGTAAAATAAATTAAAATTAAATTAAATACAAACAAATTAAATAAAACTAATTAAAGTTAAAATAAAAAAAAACAACAGAAAAATATAATAAGATATGATGATATGAATTGAAAAGAATTTATTTGAATTGAATTCAATAATTAAAATAAGTTTAAATAAATTGAGTTGTTGTCTTTTGTAGTTTTTTTTTTTCATTGTGCTTTATTTTATTGAATTGAAATGATATGAACGAATAAAATGAAAAAAGAAATAAATAAGCTTACTTGGTTCTTATTGAGTACCCGCACCGCATGAAACTTTATGTGACGAAGAACCATATGAAAGCCGCTTAAAACTTAAACAGAAATATATTGGATTCAAACTGCATTTAAATTGAATACATGACACGGCTTGGAGAAAGATTTTCAGCATGGCTAACAAAGCGTTCTGCTGTCCTTTAACTGGACTTTTAATTCAATATACTTAAACTGCAAATTTCCTTATTGAAACGATATTCCATTCGTATAAACGTTGGAATGAGTAAATTTAATTTTGTTTATTCCAAAGGACTTAAATTTAATTTGTCACCTGTCTAAAGCTTGTCTGTCCGCAACCATCAACCCTTTTGTGACTTAAAACTCCAATCTGCTGTTGAGAAAGAAAAAAGTATCTGACAGATATATTGTATCTGTGACTATTTAAATATTTGCAATATATTATATTCTTACAAGGGTGTACTTAAGAGGACAGTCTTTTCTGCTAAGCATGTCTTTCAACAACTACATACATCTGTCAAGAGATTCTCAATCCTTAAAATATAACACAATAAAAATAGTAAATAAAAAAAAATATTTCAAGTTAACCGACTGGTACCCTTTATAAGAGCAGGCAGTTTAATTAAAATGCAAATAGCCCTCGTGTAGGTTCATAAAAAAGGCAAAATAAAATGAAAACCGTTTTGAAAAAGGTATTTCCATCGTTAAAATAATGGAAAAATATGTAATCGCTCCAAGGGTATCCGTTTTAAACAAATAATAAAAAATACTTTTTCATATAACAACACAGTGGTATGTTTTTTCATAAAATTGATGTCGAGACAACTTTTTTTATGGTTTATCTTAATTATCTTTTATCCTGGAACAAAATGGCTAAATATGCATTTTCGATGGATCATTTACTGAATTGTTCACAAATGTTGGTATGGCTCCGACCTCAGAGCTTAGGGTTACATTAAATTGAACAACGTCGACAAGGTTCTCGTTTTATAATGAGTAAAATTATATCAAAATCTTACCCCGATTATCCTCTTTCAAAGATTAAAGGATTGAACATGGATCCATTATAGAGGAGAAGTACCTGATTGTTTATAACTACATCACACGGGTCAGAGGTTATTTTGCATGAATTTTAGTTAAATTATATGCCAACATGTTAGGTGCAACCAACTGGCTTGGAAGCTGATGAGTCCTGAATATATACCATTGATTGCCGTAATGGCGCTGGTCTGGAGGTAACAGTCGATTCACTCTTTGCAATCAATTTGCATATGCAGACACCCCATAGAATCTTCCTGTAAACTCTATTTCAAAATTACTTAAAAAAATAATCTCAACTTAAAATTCAAGTAAATTCTTGATTACATCACAAATTAATAGAATCAACATCATTAGCTGCACCCACTCCAACTCTGGTGTCCTTAACTTTCTTCACCGAAGTTCCTTCGTTCAAAGAAGAGAGGTCATTTTTTCATTATAAATGCAAATAAACTTCTACTCCATTAGCATATTTCCCAACTTTTTCCCAAATAGAATTTCAAAAAACAAATTACCACCAACACTTAAACAAAAATGATTGCAATTAAACTTTGCCCCCGCACCAACACAACCTCGAATATTATACTCATAAACATATTCCGTGGATGTCGAAATTTACAATTCCAAACCTAATTTTTCATTAGTTTTCCGAATGCATCGTACCTTGTGTACGCAAAGGAAGAAAAAAAATAAAAGTTTATCCTCTTCTTGGCTGGAAAAAATTATAATTTTCTTTAATCTCTCCCATGGGGAGGATATGCTCTAAGGACTGTTTTAATATACCAACAAACATAAAATTTGCACCTCTATACACTGCACGAGTTGTGTGGACTTTTACGTCTCTTATATGAGGAAATTTATGTCCTTTGTAGTTTTCGAATGAAGAAAAATAAAATGATCCACTTCCAGACTGAGTGAAATTGGAACTTGTGCCAAAATTGCATGAATATTTTAGCTGACTGAATGAGTGGTGCTTTAAGGAACTTTATTAGTGGAACTTTATGTGGAGCGCCCACCAGCGCTGGAAAAGTATATTGCCATTTTCAGGCTGACGATGACGGACGGGGTTGTACGTAAAGATTTTTCTATTAAATCTAATTTTATTCTCACATAAGGCAGCGCAAAGCATGATGTGGCGGTTGCAATAAAGGCGTTAGTTGTTTCAGTACTTATTTTGAGTTTATTTTTGGTCTTTGTGGGCATAAAAACAACAATTTATTTTAACATTCCTTGCTATGAAATGAGCCGCGGGAATGTTACAGGAGAAGTTTTTTTTTATTAAATTGATTTTTTATTTTATTTTTAACTTATAACTATACTTACTGGCTAGACAAATCCTAAAACTAGCTAAAACTATCAACTTAATTAACTTACTGGCCCTTAATTGCCTTTCGGCTTAAAAAAACTTAAATTTATCTTATCTATATAATGGATTTTATTTTTCACCCAGAAAATGAAAAAAACTGGGTTATCCTTATCGGTTAATTTATCTTAAACTACTTAAAACTAAAAATAAACTTAAAATAAACCTAAAAGTACTTATGTAAATCTAGAACAGCAACAGCAAGCTTTTTTTTTAAATTTAACATTTTTTTTTTATTTTTTGTATTTTTTATATTTTCTTTGTTGGATTTTTTTTTCTTTTTGGTGCCGCCGCAACTGCCCTATCTAACTTAAAGATACTAAAGATAGATGTAGGTCGGCCATAGGCGATATTTCGTCTATGTCGACTGAAAATATCGGGTTTTACCTGAGCCACCAAAATTGGTGGAGCTGATCAAGGGCTTCCTTCCGATCCCGGTCGGGCATGGCCCTACTTAAACGGAGGCGCTCTGCTTCGCTCCCAGCGACTATGTCTCGGTCGTAGAGGAACCGCCTACGTGATAGATCAACGAAATCGCCCATCTATCCTGAATCAGCCCTCGACTATCAAGGTATAGGAAAGATTCGGGCGGGATAAAACCACTAGAACGTGTACTTTCAAAATATTCATCTTGGTGATAGTAAGTCTCGAAGATTTGTCCATTAGTTGAGGTCATCGCCCTTGCAATGTGTTCGCGAATGAGCTTAATTAAAAAGTTATCTATCCTGTTTGTATTGGCCCCGTTGTATAGAACCTTGTTGGAATAAAACACTATTATTCCAACAAGGTACTCCGACTCTGGTGTTCTATAAAGTCCGAGACAGGTGCGAAGACACTGTCTCTCGAACACCCGAATCTTTTCCATTAGAGATGGTGCAACGTTGAACCACACAGGGCATCCATAGGCAATCATCGGCCTTATGAGGGCTATGTAGCAAATCACCTTCACCCTTCTATCAAGGCGGCTGCTATAAAACAACCGTCTTGTCAGGGCAAAAGCTCCCCTAGCCCTGGCCAGAGCAGCCTCTACATGTCGATTGAAATATAGATACTAATCCAGCCAGATGCCAAGGTACTTTACGACATCTTTACTCGCCAGTGTTTTTCCTAAAAAATTTATTAATATCGGGAAACATACTCAGGTCGCTAGAATTAACGGCTCAAATTCTGTTATCCCAGTATGAGTTAATAGACAATCGGTAGTTTTGTTTAATAAGCGAGTTGACATTTTTAATTGAAGACTTCAGTGTCCTCCATCGTCCTCCACTTTTTACTTGCGATTATAGGGTCTATAAGGCACGTTTAGGATTCGTGAATATTAAAAAAATTGAGATAACAATCAACAATGACATTACGATCATAAAGAAGTCTAAAAAAGTGATCGAGAAAAATGTCTGTTTGTCTATCAGTACGTAAATATAACGAGCTGCAGCCTAAACGGCTTAAGCGATTATCTCCAAATTTGGTGTGTGTGATTATTTTGGCATTCCATTATTAATAAACTCTAAAAAACTGCAAACATAAATTTCAATAAAAAAAATTTAAAAAAAAATAAAAATAAATAAATAAATAAATAATAATAGGATTTGACCAAAACCGGCCATACAATTTTCAAAATACTTTTTTCATAAATTCTTTGTTATTGAAGACGTGAGATGGCGTACTTCATTTTTACTAAAAACCGGTAAGTGTTGTGGTTTTGATATTTTTTGTAAGTTCAAACTGTGTTATTTTTTTTATTATCCAATGTTATTAGGCATATAGGAGCAAGTACGTGCGACCCAGTCGTGCCCATTTTTTTTTTGTCTACGTAGTGCGTCTATTGTCGCGTTCTTGTAAATTTCAGTTGCGTTATGTGCTTTGTATCCTGGGATTGTTCTGTCCATCGTTTGCTTTATGACACCATTCATCTGAAGCAGGTATCCATCGATCTCTACGTTCGATAGATTCCTGTTGTTTGGAGGCACAATATCGTTGGAGAGGAGTTCTCTTGTCAGGGCGTTGGAGAAACGTGGCCAGCGTGCCATAGGAGTAGTATTTTATGCCGAATGCCTGTTTCGAGATAAAAAAACAAACTGAAAATATTTGAGGCATTGATAACACCATGCGGTGGGACATTGAAATTGAAATAACGCCAAAGTTCCAAATTGGAATTTGGCCTTATTTCACGTTACCTTTACCCGCCCCTATTGAAAAACCCTTTAATATAAGTTTTTAATATCGTTGCATCTTTGATTTCGTTACATTTTGAGTTTGAAAGAATACAACGTTTCAGAATGCTTAAATGCCATTCCATCTTTTCTTTCTTATCCTAAGATCAAACAACTCATCAAATAACATCATTTCGAAAATTTGAAAATCTATCAATCTGATAGATACTTTGAAGTACAAACATCATATTCATTTAAAACAAACATTTCATTTGCGGTTCTATATATTGCGTGATCTTATATTAAGTAAAAGCCTACACAAACACATATAAAACAAATTAATTAGAAAACTGGGAAAATCAGCATCAATTTATATTATTGGCATTTCAATGAAACGAACGAAACACTGATTAATAGATACTCGTCTTCCTTGAAATTGGTTTTATCCCAGGAAAATAGCAGGTGGCCCAAATGAGAAGCTTCTTACACGTAAAATATACATTTTACATATCCCAATTCCCAATATTAATGTTTCATTTCTGATGTGTATGTGTGAGTGTGCGTGTGTTTACAAAACAGGACGTATGGTATAATCAATCATTTCCGAATGGTGGTCTGGTTCTTTGATGAGTTTAAGCAAAACATAATTAATCTGAATGATGATGATTCGTTCTCTTTATGCTAGTGAAATGTTTTCCTTGATTCTGGTGTATGGCATCTCAAAGATTGAAATATTCAAAAAATCCAATTTTTTGTTGGAATCGTGTTTACATTACATCTGAATGTTTACATATTAAAGAGATACATCTTCTTTCTATCTATTTACAGGCAAACACTCCAATCACATCACACTCGCTTTTCCAATTAAATATATCTTCCAACTATATCGCCAACAGAAATTAATTTATAAGCAGCACCGAATCCCATCGATACAAACAGAAAATAAAAATATTCACTTTAATAATATCTAACTGACTGGTAATACAAAAAAAATATAAAATTAATTCATCCATACTGAAATTCACATTGTTTCAAAAAAAAAAAAAAAAAAACAACTTCCGTAGATAGAAAATCAAAAAAAAACAACAATTAAAAAAAATAACCTCTTGTCTGACTGAAAATGATTTGAATTAAATAATTTTAATAAAACGACAAATTTTCTATTTCTATAAATTAGTAAGCAAATAAAAAAAGAAAATGTGAAAAAACTAGTTATATGTTAAATTTAAATTTTAAATTAATTATCATAATTTTAAAATTAGTTTAAGTTTTTCATTGACAAAAAATACGAACAAAAAGTATATTTAAATGTGTTTATGGAATTATTTTTTCTTAATTAATTATAAGCGGAAGTCTTCCACTATTGTTATACTATAATTATTATTAGAAAAATTCTACTATAGGAAATTAAAACTTAAAAATGATAGAAAAAAGAGAAATCTTAAAAATTAAAAAAAATTACATTTCGAAACGTAAACAGTTTTTTTGTTTGTGTATATTTTATTTTATTGTATATATGTATTTAAATTTAAACGAACAACATATTAACTTATTAATTTTGTATGATAAAATAGGTTTCCCTCCCTATAAAAGGATCAAATAGAAAAACTTAAAAATATTGAATTAATTAAACTAGTATCAAGAACTTAAAAAAAATGTTTTTTTTTATGTTAACAGCAACTTAGTGAATAATAGTCCAAAATAAATGTATCTAGAAATTATATCAAGAAAACAACATCAAAGGATTTTAAAACTAATAATTTTATATGAAGTTTTACTTTTTAAATTAATTTTTTTATATGGCTTTGTAAGTATACAAGTTTTTTTTAAGTTTAGAGAAGTAAATTAAAGATTTTTTTTTGAAATTCACAGTAAATGAATTTTCATTTCACAAGTTCTTCCATATATCCCGATTGCTGGCTGACTCCATCCAGTTTGGCACTCTAAGGCTTTGGGCGTAAAAACAAGGTCTATCACGTTATCTTCTACCATACAACGCAAAAGGCTTTCTGACTACAGTAGGTTCTGTTGGAAAAGGAAGAAGAGAACATCTTATAGGATGTACTCAAAAATGTTATACTCTTATAATTGCTAGACTTTGTGATATCTTCCTGCTTATGTATGTACGTGCACGATGATATCATATATAGTGTTGAACCACCATGTTTGATAAGTTCGGCAGGTATGCTTCTAAGGCCTTTTATATCTCCTCAATGATTGGTGGCTATAGAATGAGGTCTTCCTCTTGAAATGATGGAGAACCCTTATTTTGTCGATTATATCACATCGTACCTTGATAATTGATCCTACTTAGTTAAATTAAGAAATTGTCTTACTGATCCATTGTGATTGACTCTGGTGTACCTCAAGGAAGCCAGCTTGGTATGTTACTATTTATTATATTTATTTTGGATTTAAATGATGTTACACCATGCATACGATCAAGTGACATTCTTATATTTGCTGATGACATGAAAATTTGTAAGCCAATAAAGACAAGCTGATTCTTCTGCAAACCTTTCCCAATTGTTTATTTACGTCAGTTGAGAAACTCTGAAATTCAAGAAACACTATGATGACCTCGCATGTATCCGGTTTTTTAATAACGATTTGCAGTTTTTTTTTAAATAAAATGTAGACAATTTTACAAATGTATGTCTGGAATTCAACGTCGTTCATATATCTACCACAGGCAGGTTTCCAGCGTTCAATTCTTTGAAGACTATATTTTCCATGACCAGCCCCTTACTTCCACGGAAACAGGGGCAATTTCTCTTGCCATTTTGCTGGCATATACCAATGATTTAACTTATCTCTCAAAAAAAAGGTAAGGTTTATACACATTATTTCCACGGCCAATCGACAGAACTATTTTGGATACGAAACGTTTATCGCATTATGTTTTCAATTAATTAATTTTTATACCCTACCATCTACCATCTTTTTAAATAAAATTCATTTAATTGACTAATTAAAATAACATTGCAACATGTCTCTTGACACGTGATGGTCATTGAAATCAACGAAAAGAAAACTGTCCATATGTAACCTGATTTCTTATTTCAATTAACTATTCGTTATAATTTCGGTTTGACAACTTCATCCGAGGAAATAAAAAGGCCATCCGAATCGTTTCAATGCAATTTATCAACTGAGAAGAGAACTGACTCTATTTAAATACATTTTCCCTTACCAAACCGGCCATCTCACCCTCTTCTTTCTAACTTGTACAATTTTTTTTCTTTTCTGGGGTGGGAAGTGTTGCCTCACATATGGTTATTTTTGGTACCGAAGAAGTATTACCATCTACTTTACAAAGTTCATTACAGTTAGTCATCATGTTTTTAAAGACATCACGAAACAGTTTGTCTAATATTGACAGCACGCCATGCTGGGTCATGCCAGTTAAAGTAAGGCATAAGTTTTAACATCATTCCGGTTTTTTATTTCTGTTGAATGATTGTTTGAATAAATGTTAAAAAAGGAATACGTGTCTTATACAAATATGTACAGTGTATTTGAAGTCGACACTAAAATAGCGGCATGTATTTTCACTTAGTGTCTCACAGCGAGAGGATCGCCCGCAAAGACCCTTCGTCTTCAAATTCTTATTTTTTTTTTTAGAAACTTGATTCTAGATTATTTTGAATTTTTATAGTTTTGTGTACTAAATATATAGTTTTAATTATGTCAAAACCCAGCATTTTGCCAAAACGAATCACAGAAATATCTTTAATAAAAAACCCATTCTAATAGTACATTACCATCGCAATTTTTTTTTTCTGAACTTTACTTTAAATAAAATAAAAGTATCGATAAATATTTTAATTTATTTTGGATGAAATACAACAACGAATTCATGGTGCTAAGTTTAAAATGTTTCATAAAAAAAAAGTTTAAGAAAAGGTTTCCTATAAAATAAAATAAAAAAAAATAATTGTGTTTTTTTTAATTAATAAATTTTTTATTTGTTTGTGTTAACAATTATTATTATTAAATTCTTGAATGAAAAAAAAAGATTCACTTAATTAAATCGATAATCCAGAGCCCGATTATCGGCTTGCTTAGTGAAATCGTAATTTGATGTTAAAAACAATTTAATCAAAAGGGTTTTGAAGCCTCATCTCAAATTAAAATGTAAATGGGACCTCAAAACACTTACGAATAATATGGATATACACATCTCTGTCTAATATGAAAGTAGAAAATATAATTGTATATATCGACAAAAAATCATTAAAAAAATTATTCAAATTTAATGAATACAAAAATCAAAACTAATATATTTATAAGAATAAAAAAACACAAAATAAATATTTAAAAACACTTTTTTTAAAAAACCCATATATTCTAAAATGATAAACAGCAATTTTTTCTTATATTTAATAAAAAAAATCATACAAAAATCATTTAAATTAATGTTAATTTTGTATAAGTAGTTACATTTATGTGTATTCTATAGAAAAAAAACACACATAAAATTACATTTATTCTGTAAATACAACCTTAGTTTTAAGCACATCACATAGTTTTATATTAAAAAAAAGCAACTGTTATCTTCTGTCTAAGAAAAATTAAAAAGAAATATATATATATACTATAACAACAGAATTTAGTATTTGTTTTTTCTATACGAAACTGTATATAAATTGTAAATTCTTGTACAGAAAAATCTTTTCAAAAGAATATTCACAAACTAACGATTCTAACAAAAAAAAAAAATTAAAAATTAATATAGACATTAACATTTATTATGTATTAGAAAAATAAAAGCGAAAATATTTAAAAACATATATAAAATCAATGTTTCACATTTAAAAAACAAAATATCTATACAAAACATTTAAGCATTGCATTATGTCAAAGGAATTAATATAAAAATATATATACATAATATAAGCAAAAATGATATATAATTTATGATAAAAACACTAGAAAAATGTTTAAGAATTCAATTGATACTTATGAATAGTTTTCCTTACATGGTTTTAAGTATGACTTAAGTATAAAGATATCGTTAGAGAGAAAATGAGAAAATAAGAAAATATAAAGTTTAAATTAAAAATTAAAAAAAAAACATGAAAAGTAAAAAGAAAAATCATTATAATACGTTTTTAGATATTTACAATATGTTAAACAGTCTTCAAGACACCAAACAAAAAGAAATTAATATAAAACATTTTAAAAATTGCTCTTATTACTAAAATAAATATATATAGAAATTATGTCCTAAAAATTAGAGATTTTTTATTTCATTGAAGCATTAATATTGTAGGTAAGCATCTTCTGAGAATGTTCCTGTGGTTTGCATCTGTGAGCACTGATTTAATGGAATATGCACAGGGGTGCATTTTAATAAGTCCTGAAAGTGGTATAATTCAGGGCCCATTATGTGAAAAACAATTTCAGCTCGTTTAATTTGTCTACAAAAAAAAACACATAAAAATGTCTAAATAATTACCTATGGTTTTTCCAATAAACAGTAAACAATAAGCACACAAATACTTGGGAAATACTATGCAATTTTTTAAGACTTTGTCACATGAAATACGATTTCTTTTAAATAAACGCACATAAAAGGATCATTTTTCTACCCTTAAAATGTTAAAACACCGTGCGAGCATTAGGATATAAGGAAGGACGTAAAAGAAGATTTCTATGCACATTAGTTTTAAAATTCTGCATATCAAAATAGGTGGCGAAACCCGAGCCATGCAAATTGTTCCACATACGTGTGGTGCGACAAAACAAAGAATCACATTTTACATGTCTCAAGGGAAGGCTGATGGCAATTCGTAGAAATGCGAGTATTATGATTGAATTGTTTCAGGGAAGGAATGAGGAAGGTTGACCCTTTTTAGGATAGGCTGGACAAATGATGTTTTACATCTACTTGAAAAGAGACCAGATGAATAGGACAGATGGAAAAGCTTTCCCAGTGGTATTGTCAGCGTTAAAAAATGCATATTCAGAACAATAACGGGAATAATATTGGGGCAGCGGTTTTGTAAATTTTAAGATCTTTCAATATTGTTGCATTTGAACGAGTGCGAAAGAAGATTGGTCCAATAGAATCACTTACGCTCTCCCCTGCGGAAGGAGTTATAACACCTCGTGGCTGCTTCAAATTGAGCTGCAAGTGGATCTGCTTTTTCGTCAAAAATGACAGCAGGGGTATCGTTGACGACAAACGTAGATGACAATTCAGAATTTTGAATGTTTTTCATACAGATGATGAAGAATGTTCACTGCCTTTGATCTTACAAAATCAGTATTGCAGGCCTTTCAAGATTGCCGAAACTTTTTCGGGTTGTACTCTGTAGAGTTGGCTGAAAAAAAAAATGTAAAAACAAAGAGGAAGCATGGTGACCAGTTGAAGGTCCTGAAGATACCCGAGTCCCTGAGACCGTCACAGTTGGGTTTCTCATATTTCCAAACGGTTCTCGTAAGGGTTTTCGTTTAATTAAACACAGCTTATGTTTGACATAAAAAGTTTCATTCACAATTGATCCTTTCTGTCACGATACAAGGCCTGTATCAACTATTAAGAACTATTATCATATTTAAATCACTTAAGTCAATTGAGTTTATATTATGCATCGCAATCCAGTGCTGAGGTTTAACAAAGCTCATAGCATTTTAACTTCTTTAAATTAAATAGTGCATGTGTGTGTAAACGGCAACATTAGTGGTTGCATACTTCTAAAAACTGATTCACATTTCTTTAATTTCGTAAGGAAATACATGTCTTTCGATAATTTAAAATTTCTTTTGTAACGCCACCTGTAGGGAATTATTTGAACCATACTATGAATATTCTTTATGGCGTGAGATAGATTCATAGTTTCTCCATTTTATGTTCTTAAATTAAAAAAATTAAGCATTCTGAATAGGTAATAGTAATTTCGAAATCAAAAATTCTGGTGACATTTTTTCAGCAATCTTGAATAATTTCAAATTACTTACTTACTTACTTACTTATGTTGGCTCAACTAGAGCGTGGTGCTTCTAGGCCTTGCTCAATACGCCCCTCCAGCTGGCTCGATCCCTTGCCTGCTGTCTCCAATTTCGCACTCAAAGTTGGCGGAGGTCTCCTTCTACCTGGTCGCTCCATCGAAGTCTACCAAGGTCTACCTTGGCTTCTGACTCCCTCTGGTTTGGCTTTGAAGACTTTACTCGCTGGAGCGTTGGTGTCCATTCGCTCTACATGGCCCAGCCATCTTAGTCGTTGGACTCTAATTTTTCTGGCTAAGCTTATGTCGCTGTACAGCTCGTATAGTTCGTCGTTGTATCTTCGTCGCCAAATGTTGTCTTCTCGGTTCACGCAAATAGGACCATAGATCGTACGCAGAACTTTTCTCTCGAAGACTCCAAGTGCCTTTTCATCCGATTGGGAGAGGGTCCATGCTTCTGCACCATATAGCAGGACCGGGATGATGAGTGTTTTATATAGTGTCTCCTTGGTTCTTCTCGATAGGGCTTTATTCCTCAATTGTTTATTCAGCCCAAAGAAACAGCGATTAGCAAGAGTTAGTCTGCGTTTGATTTCAGCGCTGATGTTGTTGACCGAGCTTACAGCAGTACCCAGGTAGACAAATTGACTGACTACCTCGAAGTTATACATATCAATGGTCACATTTTGACCAAGCCGGTGGTGGGGTTGGGCTTTTGTTGATGAAAGCATATACTTCGTCTTGTCCTCGTTTATTTTCAGCCCCATTCTGCTTGCTGCTGACTCCATAGTAGTGAAAGCACCGGTTACTGCTCGCTTTGTTCTTCCTATCACGTCTATGTCGTCGGCATATCATACGCTGCTTTAAAATCGACGAACAGGTGGTGGGTGTCGATGTTATATTCTTGGGTTTTCTCCAGGATCTGGCGTAATGTGAATATTTGGTCGGTGACAGATTTTCCAGGTCTGAAGCCGCATTGGTAAGGACCTATTAGATCATCAGCAAACGGCTTGAGACGTTCACATAAAACGCTTGACAGGATCTTATAGGCAATGTTTAGAAGACTAATGCCTCTATAGTTGGCGCAGAGTAGGCGGTCTCCTTTTTTGTGGATCGGGCAGATGGTACTGAGGTTCCACTCATCGGGCATACTATCCTCCGACCATATTTTGCAGATGAGTTGGTGTATGATCCTGACCAGTTCATCTCCAGCGTGTTTAAAAAGCTCCGCTTGTAGACCATCACATCCAGCTGCTTTGTTCATCTTTAGTCTGGTGATGGCTACTTTGATCTCATTTTGGTCGGGCGGGTGCAGTTCGTGGTCGTCATCTAGATTAACTGGTACAAGTTGATATTGGGCGGGATCTTGGCTGTCATCGCCATTTAACAACTGGTTAAAGTAGTCTCTCCAGATGGCTAACATCGCCTGTGTTTCCACAATGGTGTTTCCATCCTGATCTTTGCAGGGCCCAGGGCGACTTGTGAAACTTGATGCAGACTGTTTCACTCTTCTGTAGAAGTTTTGCACCTCTTTTCTGCAAAAACATCTCTGCATCTCATCGTAACTGGCGGTTGACGACCCGCTGTTTTTGGATATTCAATTTAATTGCACATATGTAGTGCATCAAGATCGGAAGTATGAAACAAATCTAGTGTTTGATCTAAAATCTGTAGTTTGATTTGCAATTTCACGAACTCGGGTTGGTAATTAATGAACTAAGTTATGCCCATCGTCCACTGCGTGTGCAACGAAGTCAACCAACTCCCTCTCTAACTGTTGACAAACTCATTACATTTTTAACAACTTCGTACACCACTGAAATGAAAACAAAAATTGGATGCCACTTTAATAATTTAGGTTGACAGTGAACACCGAAGGCAGACTTTGTGGCGGCTGTGCTGCATTAGATAAGGTGTTTGCAGGCTAACATTGGTCTTGAATGCTTGCAAATCGAAATTGCAAGGAAAATCTCGCCGGGTAAACAATTCCAATTCGTGTTGTTTAGTTAAAAAGAATCCCCATATTTCACGGCACTTCCGAAATTGAAGAGTATTACAAAGAAATTTGAAATGGTAGGAATGCCAACTGGCTACTTCGAGTGAACATTTCTAATAAAAGAAACTATAAAATAAGGAAAGGCATGAAATATTGCGTCTGTTTTCTACAAGGGCAATTGTTTCAGAGACATTTCTATTTCCTATTAATCTTAACGCTCTTTTAACTTGCGTTTATAAGTACTATACCTAAGGCAAATTATGGATTCGTGCATTCTCTAGGTCGAAAAATAAGGGTACCTGCCATACAATCTTTAACAAAAAGTTTGATTTTCTCGAAAACGGCTTTAACAATTTTGAAAAAATTTTCAGGTTGCAATTTTTTTTTCAACAATACATCTTTCAGTTATAATGAATTTTTCGAAATTTGTTCTCTAACGGTACCTTTCAAAGAAGCGGTATTTTTCAAATGCGGTTTTATCGTAAACCATTATCCCGATTTCAATAAAATTTTGCATACAGGAAGCCATTTATAATTCGATTAAAATTACATTTAAAAATTTTAAAAAACTTTTATTTCTTTTTTTTTAAATTTTCTAAAAAAAAGTGGTTTTCGAAATATTTTAAAAACGGTTAGATTTAATTTTTTTTTAAATAATTTTCCCAGATGAAAAATACAGATTTTATTATAATGACATTTAAAAAAATTTTAATATTTTTGCGAAAAGTTTTAAAAAAAAAACGACTTTAAAAAAAAATATATATATATTTCTCCTCCTTTTCCTCGATAGAAATTTAGTTTTAAAATTTTAATTAAAAATATGAAAGAATTTATTTTTTTTTTAATATATACAAACATATGCAGCCACTAAGCAATTATCTAGCATAAGAACAAGTTCGTGCGACCCAGTCGTGCATTTTTTTTTTTTTTAATAATCAAACTTTTTTTTGATAAATCAATTGCTGAATACTATTTGACGTAATTTTTTCGAACAATCGAATGTCAGAAAAAGCGAATAAAAACTTTGGAGTTCACTCAATGTGTTTCAAAATTTATTCGACGCTTTCTCCAAACGATTTGTTTTCCGTCAGAGCCAATTAAATTTATTTTTGTTTCGTGTGTGAACAAAACATTGTCCCAAAAACTTTGCGGTTGTGCTCCCTATTCCTAGCACATGAATGGCACTTAGAAAATCTAAAAAAAAATCGAAAAAAAAAGGTTTGAAACTTTTGAAATGCAATATTAATTGAATTATAAATCACTTCTGTGTGCAAAATTTTATTAAAATCGGGATAATGGTTTACGATAAACCGCATTTGAAAAAACTGGTTATAAAACAAATTTCGAAAAATTCATTCTAACTGGAAGGTGTATTGTTGTAAAAAAATAGCATCCTGAAAGTTTTATGAAAAGCTCTAGAGCCGTTTTTGATAAAATATAACTTTTTGTTAAAGATTGTGGGGCAGGTAACGTTATTTTTCAACCTCGAGCAAAAATGAAAAACACCTTCGAGATACTGCCAAATAAATACTAAATACCAAGTGTGCAGCAAATCAACGCATCCGCTTAGGCTATAGAGGTGCGAACAGAGAGACAAACAGACGGACGGACGGAATTTCGGATCCGCTTTTTTCGACTTGTACTTCAAACTCAAAACCTTTTTGAAAAATTAATATTCACATTTAAACCTAGAAAAACAATGTGAAATAAAAAAAAAAACATTGTTTGGTTTTCATTTTAGTTTGGCATAATGAAAAAAAGCCTCAAGGTAACACGAGGATAATGGAAGTAGGTATACGTTTGAGTATTCAAAAATTAAAGAAAAATAAAAAAATCAACTGGTCCACAATGACAGGCATAACCGGCAATAAATTTATTGCTACTGGCAGATGAATATTAAAACAAAACATATTTAATGATTTTGCTGGAGTAATAACAATGAGGATCATAATTTTGAATGTTACGTTGGTATTACAGTTCCAATTTCAACTGCAAGCTTACAGCTCCGGCAAAAGCTTCATCATCTGGCAAAAGAATAACAATGAATAAATTACTCTTGTAATGTTCAAACGACACTTTTGGAAAGCAAAAGAGAGATGGATTATGTGGACATGGACATTGGACGGAGGAACCATAAACCCAATTATTTATGTATTTTTAATGTGAAATGTTTTAAATTTTGAACTTGAGTCAGGGCACCACGATGTATGTCATTGAAATGCAGCATTTAAACGTTTGAATATTTTTTGTAATAAGACAGAAATACGAGTCAGTAGTCAGTACGTTAGTTGTCACTGAAAATAAATAAGTAATACAGGAAAAACAGAATCGTCTGACCTTTAATATCCGGTGCAGTGCTTGTGTGTCTTTAATGGCTAAAAGACAATCACGCTTCAACTTCAACTTCGGTCACGTTACATTTCACAAGTTTTTTGTTCCCTTTAAATAACATGTTCTAAATTTCGGTTTTGTTTTTGTTTTTTTCTGTCCATGCGAGCAAAAGTTCAACCAGTTTCTATTTTCAGCTTCGAGTATGAGTCACGTTACCTTATCTTGTACACGAACCAAACGTAACGTCGAAGCCAAAGCGACATTCTGATAAGATGTATTGATTACCTACCTATAAACTTGTAAACGTCAGGAGAAACCGAAGCTAAAGCGAGATTGTGTCTTAGCCATAATGACTCCATGCTCTTCGGATTCAGTTTATTAAACCCCGAAAAAGTTTGTTAAGAAGAAGAATTTTGTTATCAAACACTAAAAACAATAGTTATCTACTGTACTGTTGATGTCAAGTTGATGTACAGTGCAGCTCAAATGATCTTTATAATACACTAGCACAACCACCCGGCGTGGCTCGGGTATACCATATTTTTTTATTTTTTTTTTAAACGACCCCGGGCGGCGTGGTGCCACCTAATTATCAAAACAGCCTTAGTTATTTCTTCCAAAAATGACTATCTGCTTGTGAAACGACCCCGGCGGCACCAAGGATGTTGAAGTTATTCCTTACAACGTCAGCTACCTCTCAATAAAAGTTCACTCAAAATCGGAACATAAATAAGAATTTTCAAAAAAAAACGATTCAAGCTCCATCTAGGGGTAAATAAAATACCCATACTTAGTCCTTATACAATATCAGTTATCTGCCTGTGAAAGTCCCGTCAAAATCAGTATCTCGGGGGTGTTTTTCATATTCTCTCTAGGTCGAAAAATAACAGTACCTGTCATACAATTTTTAACGAAAAGTTTGATTTTTCTCTAGCGATTTTGATAAAACTTTCAGGGTGCTACTTCTTTACAACAATACATCTTTCAGTTAGAATGAATTTTTTGAAATTTGTTCTATAACGGTACCTCATAGAACAGGTATTTTCAAATGTGGTTTTATCGTAAACCATTATACAGATTTCAATAAAATTTTTGCACACAAGAAGTCATTCATAATTCAATTAATATTGCGTTTCAAAATCTTCAAAAACTTTTTTTTCGATTTTTTAAAAAATTCTAAAAAAAAAATGGTTTTCGAAATATTTTGAAAACGGGTTGATTGAATTTTTTTTAAATAATTTTCCCAGATGAAAATTCAGATTTTTTTTGACTAACTAAACAAATTTTAAATATTTTTTTCAAAAAGTTTTTTTTTTAAAAACGACTTTTAAGAAAAACTGGTCGAACGATTTTCAATTTTTTTTTGGTAGACATTTAGTTTTCCAATTTTATTGCTTATTTAGTTTTTCCGAGAAAAATCTTAAACTAATTTATAAAATGAAGGAATTTTGGAAAAAAAAATAATTTTTGTATTTTAATATATACATACATACACACATGCAGCCAGTAAGCAATTATCTAGCATAAGAACAAGTTCGTGCGACCCACTCGTGCATTTTATTAAATTTTAATCGACGATGTGACTGCACATATGAGCAAGTACGTGCGATCCAGTTGTGCAGTTTATGGGTATGGATAGGCTTACATTTCTCAAAACAAAAACGATTCAAATTATTTTTCAATAAAAATATCTCTTAATTAGAAAAGATTTTTTTCTCTTTGAATTGTATAGCCGTTCAAAAGCCGCTCATATTTGCGGTCACATCGTCGAATAAAATTTAAACTAGTGGCTAGCGCTCAACTGAGCAATGTAAAAGAAGGGGGAAAACATTAAACAAAGAAATTTATATGAAATCAAAAAAACACTATTCATAACTTGTTTTAGAAAAAATGGGCACGACTGGGTCGCACGTACTTGCTCTTATGTGCCCAATTACATTGGAAAGCAGGATTTTTGACAGAAACAATTAACATTTATGTTGAAAATAACCACAGTTTGAACTAATAAAAACTATCAAAACCACAATACTATATGGTTTTTAGTAAAAATGAAGTACGCCATCACACGTCATAAACAACAAAGAATTTATGAAAAATGTATTTCGAAAATTGTAGTACCGGTTTTCAGAAAATGCTGTTTTTATTTTTAGTTTTTTTAAAAAAAAACTTTTTTTTTAATTTTGGTATGCAATTTTTTAGAAATTATTGATACAGATGTGATAACAAAATTTAAAATAATTTTTGTATTAGTTTTAAAAATATTGATTTTTCAAAAAAAAAAATCAAAAATTAATTTTAATTAGAAAAATTTGGATATGCAGAATTAATTTGAGTACCAAAATCTTCTCAAATATGAAATTTGACAAAAATTAAAAATACCTTTATATGAAAGGTAAAGGTCCTAATTAATTGATATCTAATACCAAGAAAAAAATTCTCAAAAATTGTCATCAAAATCTTTGAAGCCGTTTTCGAGGAAAAAAAGCTTTTCCTAAACGGTCGTATGGCAAGTACCGTTGTTTTTAGCCCTAAAAATAAAATTTCAATTTCCCCTCTGAGGAATGCCAAGAGATAAATACATACGAAATTTAAAGGCAATCGCCTAACTCGTTTTGGCTGCAGCTTGATATACACCCGGACAGACAAACATGACATGATTGTTATCTCAATTTTTTTTCCTAAGACATCTGATTTCTTTTCCTGTTTTCACTTCATGAATTTTTCATTTCAAAATCGTTTGAAAAACTTTTCGAAAACATATTTTAAAATTTCAATGAGTATGTCAATTTGAAGTAATCTATAGTTTATACTACGAAAAGAATTTAAAAAAAAATCTATCAATTAATTTTCAAAATATTCAAAAAACAAAAAACTTTTTTTTAAAAAGTTTTTAAAAATTTAAAAAAAAAATTGTTTTTGAAAATTTTAATAGGCAATACTATTTGAATCATAAAATACTATCTACCTTTTTTAAAAAATTCATCAAAATCCGTCAAATAGTTTAGGAGAAAGTCTGATTAAAAAAAACGGTCATATGGAAGGTACCGCTATAAGACTTTTCTGAAAAATCCATTCAAACCAAAAGATAGATTTTGCAAAGAAAACACCATTCAGAAAGTTTTATCAAAATAGTTGGAGCCGTGTCGAGAAAAATAAGTGTTTTATTAAAAGTTATATGGCAGGTAACGTTAGTTTTGGAGCTAGAATTGCTAATTCGAAAAACGATCGGGTAGAGTACGCTAAAATTACTATAAGCCAAGCAAATTGGCCCAACCGCTTAGGCTGTAGGAACCGATATTCCAGACAGACAGACAGAATTGTCCGATCCACTTTTTTCGACTTCTCTATCAACGAAATGTTATGTTGATTGTTATTTAATTTTTTTACGAATGCATAACTAGCCTTATATAGTTTACCTATAATCGCAAGTGAAAATCAAAGCCGTGTTTTAGAGTTTCAACTTCTTTATATTTTATCAAGAACTACAAGACGATTTAAAGAAAAGCATTCAATCAACTCAGTGGTTGCCTGCAATGCAATTAAATACATTCAATGCATTTTAAATGTCTTTCCTCCTTTTGTGTGAGTATCATTCCAGATAAAGCTAAATTTAATGAATACAGAGACCAGAGTGAGAAAAGCAACGAACTAATGCATCAGCATAATATTATATACTCTGACCCAGGATGCATCAGTCTTGGTTTCCAGCTGAGTTGGTCCTTCTCTTTTTTAATGAATCCCAAGCGTACTCGCTCCATCCATAAACTACTGAGCGCAGAATCTAAAAGATTTATGTTTTCCTTCCGTGCCCTAAGTGCGGCTCTATAAAACGTGGCAGACTCTCAAACGAGAACCGCCGCACACAGGATATGAGAATATCAATTCGACTTTGCATAATTTTTTTAGCTTTGTTCCTGCACAGTCCTTCTTCTATGTGCCACAGGCTCCCGTCCCGGTGGGGTTTGACGGTAAGTAGTTAATTCCACTACTGCTAGCAGCCAGCAGTTTCCTCTGGAAAACCCAGCTCACTTTTGTGGGCAATTAAAATGCAATTATTCTGCCACTAAGACATTAAAGGATTCATGCTGTGCCATCACGGTCTATGGCTGGTGTGGCGCGGCGGCACGGGCGGGAGAATGCTACTATCTCAGACTACATATAGCTGCGATAGCTCCTGAGGTCTGCTGCTATATAGTCAGTATGTCTTTGTTTTACTCCCCTCGCACTATCTGCAAGTTGCTAAAGAAGGTAATTAAATTTTGACGTTGATAAAGTGGAGCTCAATCTAATGTGTACTATGCGGAGAACGGAAGGAAGTGCCTTTTCATACACCACCATGTGTATCACTTGTTAGGGAATTAAAACTATATCTGGGCTAATAAAGGGATGTTAAAAGTTTGAAATTTAGAAATGTTAATAGCAAGCAAGTTCTAGAAAACTCAAATCTTTGTTTTATAATGATAGGAGGAGATTGATGGTATTATGCAAAGTTTTTTGGATTTTTTTTGGAAGAGATAAGAAAGTGTAACTTGTCAGAGGAAACATGGGATAAAATAATGCAAGTGAGGATACTCCAGTTAATTGTGTATGTCAAGGCGCTTTCCTGAAACTTTACATCAAAATTGTACGGAAAGGTCCTTAGGATAGCAGAACGATGTTTACAAAATTTAAAAGTAATGTTGAACTTACATTTTGGTAATGAATCTCGATATATTTGTGAACGCACCCTTCCACTTGTTATCGAACTGTAATTGTCAATTTATTTAGTAAACTCAACATTTTCATCATGGTAAAGTACACGAGCGAGCAACGTCTGCAAATTATAAAAAAATTCTACAGAAATTCGGAGTAGGTCACCGCAACTTTAAGAGCGTTAAATTTTCGATCGTTATTTTCGCCCTATTCCACGGCGTGCTGAAGAATTGGACATCGGTCAGACCACATTATGGCCTATTTTGGCTAAGGATCTTGGTTTACACCCATAGAAGATCAAGCTGACTCAAGAATTGAAGCCGATGGGCCATTTGAAGTGATGTACGTTCTCCGATTGGACTTTGAGGAAGATGCTCTAAGATGATGAATTTCATCTTCAGTTACAAGGCTCATTTTTGGCCAATGGGTTCGTCAATAAGCAAAATATGCGTTATTGGTCGGGTGAACATTCACATTTGCATCATGAATCACCACTTCATCCACAAAAAATAACTGTTTGGTGAGGTTTGCATGCCGGCGGCGTTATTGGGCAATATTTTTTCGTCGACGATAACGATCGTCACGTTAATGTGAATCATAAATGTTTTGTACTTCAAGCCGATAATAAAATTTTTAAAACTTTTTTGTATCTCAAATGGCTTGCGTTTTATTTTTAAAAAAATTGTCAAGTCCTTATTGGAAAACCCTACTAAGGTAAATTCATTACTGTGCTAAATGATTATTAATATTTAGTTTTTATAATATTATTAATGAGTGAACTTACACAATTTAACTTATTTTTCGTTATTTTCTTTCATTATCTACCATTTAAGAATAAGTAAGTTATCTAAGTCAAAACATCAGATATATTTGACACAAGACCATGAATTATAGCTTCCTGGATTTCTCCTCGAAACTCATAAGCTACATATATCTGAATCTTACACCATGGCTCGACTGGCTCGAAGTTCGTTGAGCAACACGGCGTGGCGTCTAGTTTGTTTATGCACACAAGCACGTGGTTGTGCACCGTTTAGTTTTCATACTTACTGTACGAAGGGTAACCACTTTTCCCTACTCGATGTAACCAGCTGCATTTCCCCTCGATAATTATTTCTAACTGGAAGCGGCCAGCGCGTCGTCATTGGTATGTAGTTCTTCGAAAACGACATTAGTAAGGCCACTACAAAATAGATTTGGATTTGGTTTATAAATGCTTGTTACAAAAAACTGAAAAATACAAACAAGTGAAACAGTTTCTTTTTTGACGTGATAACGTCTTATAAATCGATGACAGGAAATAACATGATTCATGCTGATAAGACTTCTGCTGATAAGACTCATGACTAATGCCGACCGCGATACTGTGGTTCTTTCAATCAAAATCGGTTGCAAGCACCAGGCGAACATGAAAAAGAACAGGCACAAATTCCCAAAATAATTTCCACTCCAATTCAAAAAGAATAAGAAAAGAAAAAGAAATACTAAATAGGCGGAGTTTTGTTAAAGTATAAAGTAAAAGATGTAGATATTGGGGTGTGTGTGTGTGGATTTAACGAGAGGGTGTGTGGGTCATTTTTTTCAACCAATCGCAAACGCATTCTAAGAATACGTAGTAGATGTAGATATTGGTGTGTGTGTGTGTGTGGATTTAATGAGAGAGTTTGTGGGTGTGTCTTAATAGGCTGTATGTTGGTGTTACTACCATCAATGTTTTCTTATGACGTTATTACGTAAAATTTTCGTCTGTGAACCGACTTTACAGACAACCAACTCTTTTTTTTTAAAGTAAGGTTTGTTTTATTTAAATAATTTATCACATTCTTTTCTTTCATATCTTAAATTTTACTAATATTTATCAATTTTATTAGCAACAGTTAATTCTCTTCTCCATCCAGCATTCGGAAATCTTGAAAATGTTTCATAAAATTATTTGAGCTCATTTGCTACTCACTCAAAAGTATGAACTGCACATTAGCACCACTGGACGAAGATATAATACTGATAAGATCATACTTAAATGGTGACAAAATGACAAACACCTTACAAAAAAAAAAAATTATTTTGGTAAATATTCACAAGTCACAAATATAAAATCTTTATAAATTAATAATAAACATAACTTCATACTACATACGCTTAAAGAATTGCAGCGCCTTACCAAAAATCAATGAAAACGAATGCGCCCTTGACTTCGACTCTATCATTTGACAGATAAGAAGCAGGGCTGCCAATTTACTTCATATGTAGTAGATCTACTTCATTTATTTATTTGTATGCATCTGCTACGTAGCAACTTATTTCTTGATTTAATTTTCAAATCGAAGAAGTCTCTGGATTTTTGTTCCAGCAATAATATATTTAAATCGCTTGGCCAATATAAAAAAATGTGTGTTGCATTAACATGATTAGCTTGGTAGGCTTAAGATATACTTGGATATGATAAGAATCACGGTTATTGGGATCCAGAAAACAATGGTACACCTGAGCAACATCGGGTGGATCAGGTAGTATTAAATAAGATGTATATAAATAGCTTTTTTGTTATAGTTTTTGTTTACATATTTTGCAAATCTACTTCGTTTTTTTTTTTGGCGATCTGCTTCATTTTCTGGACTCAGCATTTCCTTCCCTGATAAATAAATAAAATAAATTTATTGGCGCGACAGCTACTTAAATAGCCAAGGCCTAGTGATTTATACTCTCAACCATTCCTGTGTGTGTGTTGCTAATCTGCAAGAATGGAAGGGACCTACAGTTTACCGCCGAGTCCGAACGGCTACATGAGATGCACTTTTTCGAGACAAATTTTACTCTTGGAGGTTTTGTCAGTTCCTCGCAAGAGGCAGTACCCCAGAAAAAAAGGTGGCTATGAGCTGGATTTGAACCCAGGTTCTTTCGCTTAGCAGTCCGACACACTAACCACTAAGCCACGGGGCACTACTTCCTTATCTGATAGGAAGTGATATTATCCATCGAAGTAGTACATTTTTATTTTCAACAAATTTATTATTAAGAAATTACTTCATATATAGTTGATTAACCGCACTCACGTACAGTGTACACAACACGTCTCTCGGTAATACTTATTCAAGGGTTGGCAACTACAGCATAGCAAAAAAAATACATAAGACGACTGACTAAAAATGAAAAACCTGATCGCATTCTCTGTGTGCTTAAATCAAAATCCAGTTATGCAAAGTAGAATAAAACTAGCTTATATTCAACATTTATTTTGACTGGTCGCTCGAGGTAAAAATAATTGAATTAAACTAAAAGATCATATGAAAACGTAAATTGACTTTAATTTGAAACAAAGGGATCCTTCATAAATGATAGGAAATTTCATTACGACATGTTACACGGTGAATACCGCAATATTCGTGATTCAAGAAAGATATTAGCTAAGGTTGAATTTCTGCGAAGCTGATTTGAAATTTGAATTCATTTGAATTTCGTTAAAGTAACGGTCTTTTTCGAAGAATTGTGCACGTATGCAAATATGATCCTCTATCATGGTAATATCGTGTTTGATTATTATAAATTCAATACAAATTTTTTTTTGAAAATACAAATGTAGATAAATATACCAGCTTTCCTTAAATACGTCATTCCTTTTATTCAAGAAAAACAAGGTAAATACTTATGATTATACACTTTTCAGGATTGAATTATTTGAAGTTTTCCAAGAAATCTTTTACGCCTTCATTAAGGTTCTTGTTGCACTTTTAATTACCTCGTTAACACTATTTTTCTTAACATTCCATTTAATTTCTGTTTCGATTGTCACCTTACACTTTTAAATTTGATACAGATTTTATATCCTAGTTTCGGGATTTCCCCTGCCAGGATAGAACCCAAAAGAATTTGAAAAAAAGGCAGAAACGACATCATAATCCAGATAAAAGGTTTAATTAAACACAAGTGTTTCTGTGTGTTCTTTCCGTATCTAAATATAAAGTTGCAGTGTCAGGATACAGATACTGTGCCCTTACTTCAAGCTGCAGGATGTAGGTAAATGAATTGCAAATGGCTGCAGGCACTGCAAAGTTATACTATTGTTGCAATATACCAGGATATTAAACTTTATGTGGCAGTGAATGTGCAAACAGCATTAATGAGATTTTTGTTGGCGCTCCAAGCAATACAAATATGAGTGTGCATAAGTGCGTCTGTGTGTGTGTATGGAGCTGTGGGGGGAGATAACAAGCAGTCCTATACGGAAGAGAACATTGATTCGATGTGGAATTATTTAATTAAATTCACTTCAAACAGATAGCGCAGCATTCTGCTGAGAACAATTTATTCGTAATTAAACAAAATATGACTTCTGGTTCTGGTAATTGCATTGGAATTATTGGCTCGCATAGTCGGAATTAAGATGTTATGTGATTGAGGTTAATATCAAAATGTCTGCTGGAAGTAATTGCTTTAATCTGGGCATTCCTTATGTAGTTAATGTGTTTTCAGAAACTATGGCATTGAAGAAGATTTTATATGAGATTTGCAAGCTTAAAAGAAGTTAATTCCAACAAATAATTTACGTATCCCCAAAAGAAAGATTCTGAAGTTATAAAGATGAAGAGCTCGTAATAGAATCGTCTCGGATAAGAGAACATGAAAGAAATTTAGCAGACGTTTCAAATAAAGCTAGGATTCCACAGTCAGATACAATGAGTCTTTCGACATTGACGAAACTAGACAAAGTCGGACCAAAACGAAGGGCAAAAGTCATATTTTAAATAAAAATAACTTGCTTGCTTCCAAGTCTTCTTTTAAAGATGAAGACCAGTTTGCTCGGTGAATAAATGTTAGAAATACATAACAAATTCTATTATCAACTAGCCTCATATACGAAGTAATATCATTATCTATTTTATATTTGATACTTGATGTCACTACTACAAATGCGAGCTTACTTTTGCTTTTAACTTTGAATTTGAATTTATTCTTCATTTAATCTTCAGCAGTTACACTTGTTCTTTTGTTAACTTTATCTTTATTATACATTAAATAAAATCCTTAAATTGATCATTTCTTTTTATTTAAATTCCAACAATAAATAAAGGTAACCCCTTTAAACTGGCCATCTACAGAGATATAAACCACTTTAAATTGGTTATCAGAACCTCTCTATTAGCAACCTAATTGAATCTGTAAGAGCGGTTTCATGACAGGAAAAATACAATCGACAAAATATTCATTTCCGCATCTCCTCCTCACTTAAGTGAATTGAAAAAAAAAATCTACCAACAGTTTTACCTATGCCAATTGAAATAAATACTATAGAGCTTTTTTGATTGGTTTTATCATAGAGCTTTCGGTTTTGAAGCTTTTGACGACAAATTTAGTAGTGTGAGAGGGTAAGTGTAGTCGTATTTGTGCATGTGTTGCTACTAAATGTTGGTTAATCGTTAAAATGCAGTTAAATGTTTTGTTGCTTTTGAAGTTTCAGTAGAAAGAAGTTACTTTCTCGAAGTTTGGAAGTGCATTACGTGATTATATTAATTCGGAAGTGGTGTAGTGAGTGTGAAAAAAGATAATTATTTATTTAATTTTTAATCAGCAGGTGGTAAACCTACGCACAATGCTCTCTGATTTGGGTCGATTTATAATGAAAAGTACAGAAACACTGTTAGAGCTTTTACTTGAAACTGAAATATGCGTCGTCTATCTAGATCTAAACGATAAAAAGTATCTCTGTGCTGTTCTTTTACATGTGTAGATGTTTTGCTCGTGAAATGAACTGCACGGAGGCGAAGATTGACCAGAAGCCATATTCTGGTACTACGATATAGAGGAACCCGTAGACTCTATATGATTTTCTGATATCGCCGATATCAGTCGGTTTAGTGTAGCCTGTAAGTGAGATAGGATATAGGATCCTAGTGGGAGCATCGTGTTGGATCATTGTATATGGTTTGTTTGGGGGAGTGTTTGTCATTTCTTCGCAGGAGGTAGTGACAAAAAAAACATTGGATTTGTTGTGGAATTAGAACCCCCAGTCTTGGGAAGAGGAATTTTGTAAATTAATGAACTTCAAAATGTTCGAACAAGAGAGTTTGGAGCAATATCTTACTAATTTCAATTTAACTTTAATTCAATAACGGAAGATGGATAAAATGCTGAATTGTGAGCTAATAGTATTGCTGTTACTGGATGTTTTGTCCGAGAACTTTAAGGATATACATTATACAAGCTGCTTTTGATGCGTCGAAAAAAATCCTATAAATTGATGTTCTGCGAACTAGATTTTTGGAGGTGAGCGAGAAAATGAAAACCAACGTTGGATCAAAGAAATGATGCAATTATGCTAAAAGATCATTTTATATTGGTTTAGTTCGAGCCACTCATTCTGAAATTATATCGAAGAACAATATTGCTTCCGATCAATTTTCACTTTTTGTTTTATGTGTGAATGAAAACTAAACTTGGGTGAACTCCGGCTTCAAATCGAGAAGCGCAAATCGAAATGATTCCGGACGCTTCTGAATGCTTCCGGACAACCAAAACATTCAAAAGAGATAGGTCAAAACCTAAATTCATAGAAGGACGTGGACAATAACAAGTTGATGATCGTGAATTTGTTCTAAAAAAGCCTCAAGAAGATCTAAACTAGATCCAGAAAGTTATTAATTTTGGTTGACTTAGAGTTTAGTTAGAGTTTTCCTGGAGATCCAAACAGTTTTAAATTAGCTATGAACTCTGCAGAGATCGATATTTGATCTGTGAAACTGTGAAATGATAAAAAAAACTTATAATTTCAGTTTTCTTTTCATAAACTCGTCTTATGAGATTCTCGATCTCATTTTGATAAATCGCTGTTTTTGACGTTTGTTTTTATATTTTTATAGATCTAGAATCGAATTTAGCATGAAGACGTCAAAAAATGTATCAGTTTTCTGTTCACAGTTTCACAGATTGGGAATCAACCCCCAGATACCAATCAATAGATTGTGATTATTAAAGAAGAATATCTTCGCCTCATTCTAAATACATTACATTACATTTTTAATCTACTCCGTAGATAAATCTACGAAGTAGACACATTTACGAGCACTGGCTACTGAGGCCATCGGCTCAGACAATTACAAAGACAACACACAAGACGACATTGATACAGGACAGAAGAGAAGACAGAAGGAGAACGGAAAACAGAAAACACATAACACATGTCAACAGCACGCAGTTGGTTTTCAGACGGTCCCCCATCTTTCCACTAACCACGCGCAACGATGCTTAATTTCGCTGATCTCACGGGAAGCGATGCTTTATCGGAGCCAAGGCCGTTGACCATTCTAAATAAAACTTGGACTTTAATGCAGACTTCCATTGATCCAAAAAGTAATTTATTCAAATACAATTCGGACACGATAATCTAAAGCTGTAAAGCAAAACTTGTCGCAAAGGGTTATAGTAAGTGGTTTACTGTCCTTTACCAAGAAATCTCTTCTGCAAGTTATACGACAAGGTTTACATCGACTTATTTATTTTCTGTATGTTCAATACGATCAAGAACTACATTATTTATATGTTTCAACAGCATTTATGAATGAAAGGCTTAATCAGGAAATTTATGAAACAGCCTGATGAGTTTGTGGACTGTGCTATCAACTTAAAGTATGACTTTAAAGCCATCTACTTAAAGTATGACATTAAGGCAGAAAATCCGATAGTGACATGCAACTTAAAATAAAAATCCTGAAGTTCTATTTTCTTCACCACGAAATTAGAATTAAATTCAAATTAGAAATAAGAATTAGGTTGAAGTGCAAGAATATTCCTGACGTTCATGTGTCAAACACAAATGAACAAAAACTGACGCTTCAATGGCATTTTAAAGAATCTGCAATCTGCAAAATATGTAAACAGAATCTTTGTTTAGAATCCTTTATTTGCCTCGATTTAATAATTAACAAGTTTTTGACTGTACACTCAACGGAATAAGCGGCAGTGGAGTTGTGAAAATGAGGCGATTACTACGGCGGTTTAAACTATACTGACTGAAATTTTGTACATATTCAATATTATGGGGAAAAGGAGGATAGAAAAATAATGAAGATAGGCGCGACCCTTTCCCTTATCTGTTCATCGTGCGTCTAACTAAGTAAACCTGTTTTGGAATGTGTATATACAAGTAAGTGGATTTTTATCGTTAGTAGTGGTAAGCAAGAATACTCTTACTTTGGCTTCTAGACTCTACTGATTTTCCCCATCTCACATGTAAAATCAGAAATATTGAAAGAAGATGACTTTTAAATATGGATTTGAAGGGGAATGTATCTACGCAAATATTTAAGAAAAAAATATTTTAAAGCATATTCCAAACTAATAACTTATAGCTATATTATGTTTTAACCTAACACAAATTTAAATTTAAAAATAAAATGTTAGCCTTTGATAATAATAAATATAAGAAAAAGAAACTAATTCACGCAAATATTTTTAAAAACGTCACTCGTTTCAAAAAAAACTCAATTTCCATATTTCACTAAAATTTTATTTACTGTACATACATATGTACATATGTACACACAATTTCGTTTTTGTTCTAATTAAAAATCAGTGAAGATTTATATATCCAAAGATATCAATAAATAAACGCTTTTCCACAACAAAGGACAACATTTTTCCTCTCCTCAAACTGTATCTTGCCGATAATAATAATCGACGATAACAATCCGCCCCAAGCACGATGAACATTAAAAATAATAATGTAAGTGAAAACACTTACCTCGTTATTCTTGTTCAGATAAAAGATACAAGTATCTATAAGTGCATTGCGGTGAACTTTTTCTCATGAGTTTCCAATGATTCATATTTTCTTTCCATTCTTATATCGACCTCTTAACCCCGAACCTTGTCATTTCAAATATCCTTCTTATCTTCATCCAAATGAAGTGGAAAATTGTTGGAACATTTTGTGCAGTTATGCCTTGCCTATAGCCCCCAAAGACTGCCAACTAAACCGAAGCAGTGGCGCAGTCATAGAAATATATAGAAAGCCAAAGTCATCTCGAGTAGGGCCGCGGGATAGAAGTTGAGCAAACTTTGAAATTAGCATTTCGAAATCGTTGCCATTTGCCAAAAGTGAATTTGCTGAATGCGTCTTTCTCGTCGAAATTATGGATATTTTTTGTATTATGAGATGTTGGAATACCTACGGTAAAGTTATTCGAATGTGAAGTGGATGTGGGTCCTTTGGTGCGTATGGCTTGGGAAAAGCCAAATATGGATAATGCACTTAGATTGTTAAGAGAAAAAAAAACTTTTGAAGTTTTCTCCTTCAACTATTCAAATTTTCCAAATACAATTTATGGTAAAAAGAATTATTTAACATTATTTGGAAAAAGTGCTCGAAGGTTTTAACATTAATTTGTAGAATTTTAGAAACAAAAACGCATACAAAGTTTACAACTTGTATTCGAGAAAATCAATATTACATCAGAATGGAGTTAAGTCTGGAGAGAAAATTCCTTTTAAAATGCAACCTTTTTATATTTGTGGATTTAAATTTTGGCAAAATTGTCAAAAGGGAAGTATATTTTCAATTGACTTTGAAGGAGCCATCAGATTAAAAGTTACTAAGTTGGAATGTTTGTATGTCATTTTAGCAAATTCTCTGAAAAACCTCAGACCTTACATAACATAAAGAGAGACAGCTTTAGTTTTGTGGAAGTAACATTGTTTTTATCTACAAAGACTCCAATATTTCCTCAAATTATATACTACGAACAAAGCTTTGTTTGGTTTCGCTAATTTAAGTCTCCCCTCGTGCAACTATGTGAAACCCTCGTCCTACTGCTGCTCTAAATTTGCAGACGAGTATATTTAAGATTGTTATAGAGGAATATTTTTCCTTAATTTTTCTTCCGGCGTGACTAAACGGTGAGTATGAAAAATGAGATATGTGTAACAATTAAATGCATAGACTGTATAGCAGTACAGATCAGTCCGAAAAAAAATTGCTCCCAATGACTGGGTCATATGTAAACGGATGGACACCAATCTTGAGTTAAATAATATTATTTTTTTAACTAAAGAAACATTTGTTTAACAAAGAAACATTTGCTTAAAAGTACAATTCTGAAATGTTTCACATATGCTTAAAAAACATTTCAAAAATGTTTCTAAAATGTTTTTTTCTTTCAGAAACATTTCTGATATATTTATTTGTTTCCGATTTTATGTATCCAGATTTCTACTTCAAGATGGATTGTAACAAAAATAGCAATCATAGCGTCACGTTTGTCATCATGAACAAAATAAAAACAAAAAACCTCTCAACTAGATTAAAATGCTTGAAAAGTAAAGAAAGTTCTCCGTTTGGAAGGCTAAACAGAGAAACATTTTAGAAATGTTTCGCGAAGTGTCCAGGCCCAGACCTAAAAAAAAAACATTTTAGAAACATTTAAAAAACATTTCAGAAAGAAAGAAACATTTCTGAAATGTTTTATAAATGTTTCTGAAATGTTTAAGAGAATGTGTCTTTGGTGTGGACACACCTTAAGGCACAACGCCTTGTGGCGATCGGACTTAATATAAACGATCAAATCAATTCAAATTATTCACCACAATCGTATTCAATCAACACACAAAATGTATCAAATTTTATTATTTACACAATGTTACCAATTCTCACTCAGTCACTCAACATTCATACAACATTCTCACATGCATTGTCCACTCGCTCACACAATCAACATTCATTCGCTTACAGATGCGCTCACTCATTTTATTCAGCATTCATATACCACACATAAGAAAAAGTACGTGCGTTCCAGTTATGTAATTTATTTTTCCCGCCTCACTTTGCACAGTAAACTAAGCACAAAGCATAACACTAAAAACTATGCTCTTAATTCTCTCTCTTTCAAATAAAATTTCCCTTCACTAGCGCTCCAAGCGTCTCGTGCGGCAAAGATTTGTTCGTATCTCGTGATAGTACTATAAAAGTTTATATACAATGGGCTTATCTATGATCGTAATGTCATATAGTACTTATAATCGCAAGTAAAATGAATCTTACGACTCCTTTTCATTATCCTGCCCTGATGTCTTTACAGTAGGTTTATCGATTATAACAAATAAGTCTCAAAGTCTATTGGAGTGGATGAGGTATATTCTGAGTTTGTAAAAATTTTACTACCTCGTTTAAGCTGTTCTGTATCTCACACCTTCAACTCAGTGATTCCTTTCTCGATATAACCTCAAGCAAGCATAATACCTTTTTCTGAAAAAGGTCGTAAAACTGAATAAAGACCCATAGCTATTTTTAATATGTCCAATTCAATTATCAAACTTATTTTTTCCTACATGTTCAATCGTTCTTGTTTTAATTTTCAGCAAAGGTGTTCCTCAGGGTTAATTTTTCGGTCCTTCATTATTAACTTTGTTCATCAATAACCTACCTACCCATGGTCTCATCACACGGTAAATGTCATACATATGCTGATTAACTCCATCTTTATATCAGTTTTAATAAGTCTTTTTTTAATTAAAAAATAGATTTGGGCTCCATAACTACATGGTCACTTAAAAATAAACTTCTCATCAACGCATCAAAATCGAAAATTTTGTCCTTTTAACTTACCTTACCTTAGGTGCCGCTACAGTCCGGTGTGGACCTGGGCCTAAACCAACAAGCTTCTCCAGACAGCTCGGTCCCTAGCTAGCTGCCTCCAGTTTCGCACGTGCAGTCGATTGAGGTCCACTTCCACTTGTGTGCACCACCTAAGTCTCGGTCTTCCTCTACTGCGCCTATCTCTGGGGTGGATTCGAAGATTTCATTGATGTCTATCCGCTTTATATGACCCAGCGATCTGAGACGTTAAATTTTTACTTTTTTGGCTAGGTCTGTTTAGCTGTACATCCGGGACAGTTCTTCATTGAATCTTCTTCTCCACTCACCATTAATGCATACGGGACCAAAAAACATCCGCAGAATCTTTCTCTCCAAGCAGCCTTAAGCGTCCTTATCCGCTTTTAAAAATGTTGTCCTCTACAAAGCCAAAACGCTTTCGATGATTTTCCGCCCATCATAAGAAGACTTCGACACCACCCAATAGTGGACCATCTATCGCAAGTGGAATTATGAAAATTTTAGTGAATTCTGTTATTTTCTTTCTTACCGAAGTTACGATTTCGCTCTCTTCAAAAGATGAGCCTTTGACTCGTTTATCTCCCATTTCCCTTACATACCACAATGTCCGGGGAAATGTTGCAAGATTATTTTGTTGCACTGGATGGTGTCATAAGCGAAGAAGTAGGTTCCACAATCGACTTATTGAGAAGTGAATTCTATGAGTTAGATAAGCTTCCTTAATCGTGTGATTTAATACCTTCAAACTTTTATTGTGGAGCTTGATTAATTAATTGCTCTTTGACGACGAGCTGACAACATTAGAAATGCTCAGAGTATTATTGAAAGAAAGATAACAACCGTGTCCGTTAAAATTGGTGGTGGACTATAGTCATCGAAAACGAACCCAAACAAATCTCTCCGTACTGAACTTATATGAACGACGTCGTACACCATTTAAATGTTTTTTATTGTACTTCAAGCTTCAAATTTGCAAAAGACGTCCCTTGATGGAAAATCCGATTCATAAAGCTGTTTCTTCCTTCATGGCCTGCTGCCGCGAACGAAAACTTTCACAATACTTCTGAAATCAATTAAATATAAGTAAGTTACTTCTGTAGGACATTTATCCGAGATGTCTGCAAAGTTTTTTTTAATTAAAGAGTTTCGAATGGTTTTTCTACGCTCTCTACTTATATTTATTCATATAACTCATAGAAAAATAACATCATCTCAAATCCTTAAAATCATCTTTCAAAGTATTTCTTATCAAATCAATCGTACCTAATTAATTAAAACATTGTCAGCAACAGACGTTAGTCCTAAAAAGACCAATTTTCGAGCTCATAACACAAGGTTAGCTGCCAAAAGGAATTTGATTAAAATTCCTCCATCCAATCGATAACTAATCAACTCCAAAATATGTGCACAAAATAATAACGATAATCCTTAAAATAGGACACAGAAAAACCATATCAACAATGCCTTCACAATGTGTCTGTCGATGTGATGTCAAGTGTGACCTGTCAAGTTTGTCTCGACGCTGCGATGCGACGAGACGCATAATTGATGAGTCAATTGACTGACTTTCGAAAAAAAACACATTTTCACATATCCATTAGATTTGCGTTGTCTGTGGTTGGGAACCATATCAGAACTGATCCAATTGACTCACCTCCAACCACCCTTAAATGATTCTATAACCATAGTCAAAATACCACCCGTCTTGGTGTGCCACCAGCAACATATTCTCTGTCAGCCATTAAGAAGTTGTTATGTCTACTTTGCACCGGAGCAGCCAACAGCCATAGCGTGACAAATTTGCGGTTGGGAATCCACTTAAAATGTCTAGGTAATCGGCAAGGAAAGGCGTCTGACCAAAGTTCTAGCAGTGTCTGTAGATTTTGGGTGCTACCGCACACTCCTAAACCAATTACCTGTGGTTTATTATTCAAGAAGTTGACCGAGTAATGGTAATGGCGACGAGAGCCGCACTCCGCAGGGAGAAGCCAAAGTTTTCAACATCGCGTGATATTTGCAACCTTTAACTAAAGACATAAAAACGGAGAAGTCTGGGTACAAAATGAGTTGGTTTCTTGCGGGTGGACGAGGATTGAGAGTTCCGGAAAAAAACTTGCAAACATAAAATATTTATGGTGGAATGTTATTAAAGTGGGAATTGCAAAATGCTTCGTTTGAGTTTTTTTTTTTTGAAAGTTCTTATAACTTAATATACAAGGAAAGAAATCTAAAGGAGGAAATTCTTGGAACCGACACAGAAAGCTATTGGTGAGTTTAACTTTAAAACGAAAAATGACTTCGATAATTCGTTTTGATAGATTCAAGATGCCTTGCTGGTAATGCACGCACAAAGTGTTCTGGAATTCGTGTTTTTTATGTCTTTTTCAATAATTTTTTTTAATAGGTTTGTACATGAAGAAGTAGAAAATTGGGAAACTTTTGGACGAAGGTTGGTCTTCTGGCAAAAAGAACATGGACAAGTCGTTTAAGGGAACACCTATTTTATTAGTCATAATGACCTTGATAAAACTGACCTTGCTGTCTGTAATAGTCAGCTGTGAGCTAATTTTCGGACTATCTGTTCCCATCATCATCATTGGCGCAACAAACGGCATTCAGTGGAGGCCTCAGCCAATAAGTTCTTCCATACATCCCGACTGCTGGCTGAAGCTATTCAGTTTCTTTAAGCGTCCTGAATTACGTCATTTTAAAGGGTAAGCAAGGTTCGCTAGGGTGCCTTCTACCAGCTGGTTTCTTTACGCTCATACAAGCTAGGTGCCCATTCCACTGAAGCTTAGGAGCTCTGTTTTGTCAATACTTGCAAATTCTTCGAACGCAGTGATGATTTTGTGCCATGGCTGAGATAAGCTCGCCGGGTTCCACTCGCTCGATGACACTCAACTAAGAAGACTTCAATGAATACTCGCTGATCGCGATGTTCGGCTGACTTGGGTTACCTTCAGGTGGCTTCTTCTGTCTGGCTATCGTATCTAGTCTAGGTGTATTCTATTAGCCTGGTATATTTTATACATATAGTCCGGTCAAATTAGACCAAAAAATAGGGGTGAGGTTACATAAATTCACACCCAGCTGAAAATTTTATTTCTATTTTATTTCTATTTTTCTAAAAAAAAAGAACAAAAATTCAAAAATTCATAATCTCAGCTCCCGAAAATGCTCCCATAGTCTCTGCCTGAATCTACGCGTGCAACCTATCAATCTAATACGTCTAGGTAGGGAATTCCACAGCTGGAAAGCGTTAACGAAAAATTGTCGTGTAGATACAGAAAATGAGTAACGTATAGGTGCAATATCGAGTATCCTAGTGGACCGCGACATAGGGATCCGATTAAAAAGGTAACGTGGCTGGCGGGTCTGCATAATATTATGCAACAGAGCAATTGTCCTAAAACTTAAAAGGTTTTTTAAAGTGGTACCATATATCAATTTTGAAAAGTGAGAGATGTGATCATATCGTCTCAGATCATAAATGTAACGTGCAATGCTATTGAAAGCAACAGTAAGCCTGCGCTTGTGCTCATGGTGCGTTATTTAGAAATTTTTTTGAAAAGTATGATGTATCTATGTTTGTTCTGGATATAATTAAACATTTTGATTTGGTGGAATTCAAACATAATCCATTATTTCTTGACCATAGCGAAATACTTTCAAGATCTTTATTCATTTCATATGCAGCGTTCTCAATTAGTCCTAATGGAAAGCTTTTGTATACCTGTACGTCATCCGCATACATATGTGTAGAAGAATAATTAACTTGGGAAGGTAGATCATTAATATAGAGTGTAAATAGCAATGGCCCTAGGATAGATCCTTGAAGGACACCCATAACAATAGGAAGGAAATCTGATGTTTTGTTATTCGAAACAACTGCTTGCGATCTACCACTCAAGAAAGAGGCTTACAGCAGATGACGAAAAATTGTATTGGTTTAGTTTATTACAGAGCATGTTGTGGTTGACCCTATCAAATGCTTTAGAAAAATCTAACAGAGTAAGAAACGTTACGTTTCCTTCATCTGTAGATTTCCTTATATCTTCAACAACATTAATTAGGGCAGTAGTGCAGCTGTGCTTAGGACGAAACCCGGACTGATTCTCACATAAAATATCGTTGGCAGCCAAGTAACTACGTATTTGTGTGTTCATGATCTTTTCGAGTATTTTAGAAAGAAATGGCAATATACTTATAGGTCTATAATCGTAACTTGAGCCTTTAGGAATAGGAATAATTTTTGATTGTTTCCATGTGGTAGGAAAGGTCCCTCTTATTAAAATTGAATTGAAGACATAAGTAATGTATTTCAAGCAGTATGGCAATATGATTTTTATGAACTGTGGATGTATTGCATCAAAACCAACTGAACTTGATTTTACAGAAAGCAATTTTTCTAATACATCGGCTTCGTCCACAACTGAAAAGCTGAAACCTTGTAAATTTTGAGAGCCAATTTGCGGGGGGACGGTTATCTGATTTAAAGCAAAAAGTGGTGAACTACAGACAAATTTTTTGTTAAGTTCGTTGCAGTCAATATCTGTCGGATTGGAACTTTTATTGCCAATCCCAATTTCTTTAATATTTTTCCATAGCTATGCTCTAGCGATCAAAGGATTTAAACGAGAGGCATAGAATTTTCTCTTTGAATTTCTTATTTCACAAACTACCCGATTCCTTAAAATTTTATACACATTAAAAAGCACATCAAGTCTGAAATGTTTCCAACGCTTGTAAGCTTGATCACGCTCATGGATTACTTTTTTAATTTTATTATTAAACCATTTATCATTATTATTGCTTGAATGTCGTTCTTTAAGTGGAACATGGACATTAAAAAGATTACAAATACTGTTTTGAATAAAATTAACTTGGTCGTCAACAGAAAACATACCATACACTTTGTACCATTCAATTGATCTTAAATCGTTTTCTAAAAGATTACGATTAATACAATTAAAATCTCTAAAACAAACAGTAGTATCCAAACGACTGGGAGAACATTTAAAAGTTAGGTGAATAAGGTCATGGCGAGAGAAACAGGGGACATATAGTTGATCATACAAAAGCACTTTATCCGTATGACTGACAAAAAAAAACATCAAGAAGGGTACTGGTTGACTTGGAAGGATTGTTAACAACACCATCATAAATAAAATCTTAAAAGTCCTCATCGAGACAAAATTGTAGATCAGATAATTATCTATAAAAATGTTATCATACCTTTTTTGCTAAGACTCACCGTTTTCGAGATATAACGATTCAAAAAGTTGAAAGAGTTGTAATTGTCATAATATGCACTGTACATGCATATGCACACGTTTCCACGCCACCTTTGAGTTAGTGTACTTAGCGCGTTTTTTTTAATTTGGTTTCCCCGGTAGGTCAATTTCACGGATCTATTCAGATTTTTCTCAAAAGCACGAAAATCCCCGTTTTTGTGACCTTTGACCCTGTGTAATTTTTTTTGCAGGTCTCAGATCGATAAGGACTTTTTATATTTTATTTATGATGGTGTTTTGAACAGTCCTACCAATTTTCAGCTGGGTGTGAATTTATGTAACCTCGGATGTCTAAATTGACCGGACTAATAGTAACTTCATTACAATTTTAATGCCTTTTAGAAATCTCCCAAGTCTCGATTCCAAGTGCGAGTACTGATAAAATCATAGTCTTGTACAAAAGCTCAGTTTTCATGGAAAGATTCCTGGATTTGAAGATTTTTGACAGACTGAACTAGTTGAAGTTAAGAAAACGCGCGTGAAATTCTTCTTATTGCAATAGGTGGCTTTGAAGTTTATCAAAAAATGGTATACATACGTTAGAAAGTTAAATTCTGAGACCTTCTTTCCATCACCTGGATAGGGCGAAAATATGTGATAAACTGTTTAGTTGCCTGGTATGAAACCACGTAGTTTCTACTAAGTTCGGCACTCTTTTCCAGGACTTACATTGAGCTCCTCAAAGACGAGTTCTAGTTCATGACTGTAGGTTTTGTTTTTATTTTCACCGTTTATGGCAAAATTATTAATTCAAACCAAAGCGGCGAATGCAATACCTCTTCGCAAAATCATCTATCCTCGAAGCACGACACCAATAAGATAGTGACTTGCGTCAAATCGATACTCTCGTACCATCATCAGAGATCACACCCAAGAAGTGGCGACGATCTTTTAACACATGGTCAATTTGGTTTCGAGTGATTCGATCAGCCGTTACCCACGAGGCCTTGCAGATATTTTTGCACAGGAGTTTGTTTGTTAATCACAGCCACTGATGATCCTCTCTACAAGTTCGTATAGATGGAATATTTTTCATCTTCTTCACACTTCTCAGTAGATGCATACAGGTTTATAAAACTTGAGCTATTATATTAGCCCCATGGGCGAACATTGCATGAAAGCTAATGATAAAAGGCTTATATTTTGGTTTAAGGCCTTCTCCAAACACATACCTAGTAGTAAGAGGTATGAAGGCGTTATTTTATTGCAAATTCATTGCAAATTCATTTTTAATTTTTAAACACCATCACAACAAAACAAAATTAATTTTTAGTTTTGATTTGAATTCTTAATGAACTTTGACTTTGACAGATCATAAATCTCAATTCATGCCATATCGGTGCCGAACCTACCTGTAGGCAAAACAGGCTATTGCATAGGTCGTCACTTGCCTAGGGCGGCATTTTGACTTAAGCGGCAAAATCAATACAACCATTTCAAAAGCTAAAGAAGGGTAACACGGCCGTTTACTTCAACAGCTACTTCCCTGTACTCTATATGTATATATATACCTATATTTATATATATTTGTGAAGAAACACTTATTTTCCAAATCCATTAACATTTCTTATTCTATGTAGAAGTATATAAAATCTATAGTACTATCATGAAGCCGATTTTTTTTTATTTGAACTCAGCTCATGTGAGGGCGCTACAGTAGCCTAAGTGGATTGTAGTAGAAATGAGTAGAGAAGCAAAAAAGTAAGAGCAAGAAATATATATTGGGTAAGAGAGTGAACTCTTTACTTTTTTGGAGGATGTGGCTTGTAGATACATTTGATCAAGTTCAGTAAGTTACATAGTTGTTTTGATTTTGTTTTTTTTTCTTAGGAATATGCAGTAAGATACAATTTTACCGGTATAAGTAAACAAATGTGTGTTAACTACTGAAAGTATTCTTACGTTGCTATGTTAATATGAATCCTTTATTTTGAATTCAATAAAAGGACAGAAAATTCAGCGGGAGAAACATAGGTACATACATATCCTTAGTTAAATCCTTATAAGCGATATTGATGTTGTTAACCTAGTTTTGTGTACCTTTTTTACCTTCACTATTAACTTGCCTACATTTTAAATGTTGAATTTTTTGTGTTGACGTTGATTTAACACACATATTCTTATATTTAACTACATAGTTTTATGTTTGCTGTGAGAAAAAAATATTTGTTGGTATTTTTGTTGGAATTTGGTAATTTGTGAATAATTTCAAGGCAGGTATTTTGTAACTTGTGAATGAGTTCAAATTTATGTACCTATCTAGCAATTTAATTAAAAGTCCACCTAAGGTATTTCAATAGTATAGGTACCTATGTTTAAGTATTAAGGTTTATTTTTTTTCCGAAGATGCTTAAATAGGTATAATAATTTTGGACTTTTTGATTTTTTTTTCAGATTTTGGAATTCAGTCTTATAATAGGTATGCAGATAAGATGTTAAATAAAATTAATTGATAAGTTGTACAAAAAATACTTAAAATTAAAAAAAAATCAATAATTAGTTAAGTAGGTGTAGATATACCAAGATATAACAAACAAACTATTAGAAGGAAGGCTTAGAAATTTCCAATTTTCTCAAAACTTATACGTAGTCATAGAATCATCTAATGTTCAGTGTTAAAAAAAAAACCAATAGCAGTAATAAATAATGAAAGAAAATTCAGTACATATTTTCCTAATTTCCAATAAAAATATTAATTTGTATATAAAGTCTTTAATTTTTTTCTAAAATGTCGGGTTTGAAATAATTTTTGTTTTTTAAGTTATTGGGTAGCTCCCCGTGGCCACGCTGGTGCTATTCCAAGCTTTTTGTAAAAAAGCGTTTTTATTTATTATTATTTATAATTTAAAACACTTCACACACTTAATTGTAAAACTAAATCAATAAATACATTTCTTTTATTTTCTTCTTTACAATTTTCACACACTTTACAAACAAAATAATATATTTTTTACCTCACAATTCTTTTGCTTTAAAATTATTTTTTTAATTTAAAAAAAAATCTTAATTTTCTTTCTTCTTTACAATTTTCTCAAACTTCATAAACAATATGTTATGTAATCGTTTTTTGTACCTTTTCCTTTACAAATAAATCAAATAATAATAATAATAATAAATAAATCAAAGGTATGTATTTACAAACACTTCACAAACTTTTACATTTTTACCTTATACTTCACAATTAAACACAATAATCCATGAAATATAATTTCAAAGAAATTAGGTTTAAAAGTGACAAAATCTTTTTACAAGTAAATATTTCTAAAATCATTTACCGACATTATTTTACTACCATTTTTTCAAAAAGTAACAACGTCTTGTTTTACTCAAGGTCCCTTTATATTTTCCTAACCTTACACGATACATGTTCCAAGATTGTATTATTATTATACAATATCCGAAAATACACCTTATCGTACAATACTATCATCATTTCAAAAAGTGGCAACGTATTATTTTACTCGTCGTCTCGATAATTTCCTTACCTTACTCAATACATGTTCAAAGAATGTATATTTACACCTATGTATATTCAAGCAATATCACCAAATACCATTTTTCCTCCCCTACCTTATTTTTCTACCATTACTTCAAAACGTGACAGCAAAACATGTTCCAAGGATACATTCATATATTACCTACCAAACAATAAAAGCATATAACATTTTTCCACCCCTAACCTAAGTAAATTAAACGCCTTCTTCATTCTCTTAATGTGATATTCACTTATATTTTCTCTTGGTACAACATGCCTCTTCATTCTCTTACATTCCACAAGTTATGGAAATTAGTTCTACTTCAGCTCTATAGAGGGACTACACAAAAAATCTCCCCATGATAGTACCTTTGTATATAAAACTTATTAGAAATTCAAAGAGTCGTTACAGAGAAAGGGGGAAAGACGAGTTATATTCGTAGTCGGAAACATACAAACAAAAATCCATCATTAAGGGCAATATTTAGGAAAATTATGAAAATCGATAACTTTGACACCGCAAATTAATAACGGAATCTTGTAGAGGGACTAGATACAAACATTTTATACTAAAAGAAAAAGGGGTCTATCTCCAGGCGTTTATGCAGGAGGTGCAATTTTCTAAAAAAGCACTTGCATTAGAAAAAAATATATTCAAAAATACCTGCATTACATACAATTATGTGCTACGTCTTTTTTTAAAGCTCAAAGTCTGTTCTATCATATAGTTACAGTTATACATTCATTCATTTTTAAATATTATGTTAAATGGCTTATTATTGCCATAACATGCGTATACGTAACGCTATATGCTCTTTTTATCAGATAGGGGGTTTTACTCGTCTTTCCTCCTAAATTAAATTAATGTATTAAATAATAATTCTTAAAAAAATTAAATAATGTTATAGCTGAAAGGTATATTATACCAAATCTCTGAAAATGTAAAATGTGCGATGACAAGCTCTTATGAAAATATTTGGACGAAATAAAAATAACTAACTAACTAACATATAGTTTTTCTAAATCTTTAAATATCTATAAAAACTTTTGTAAAAACTTATTGCAAACTCAAAATTTCAGAAAAAAATTCAAAATAAATAGTTCATATTGATTTTTTTCAAAATTAAAGAAATATGTACTAAATTTGCTTTTAATATTTAATATTACTCCTATTAATTCTTAATTGAACACTGAAAACGAGATATTATGTATTCTAGTGTTCGAGAAAGTTGAAATTTAGCAAACCCACTATTTTATAATTTGTTTGGTATTTAAGTGGTCTTCCCTCTACACATTTCGGGTGGAGTAGGTACAATAACTTTGGTGCTGCAAAATAATAAAAGATTCTAGTAGAGGGACTAAATACAAGTATTTTTTGCTATGAGAGGCGGGTCTATAACCCACCTTTTAGGCGGCAGGTACAATTTTATTAAAAATTACTTTTAATGAAATTTTTTTTTTCATTAAAGTAATTTTTAATAATATTGTAAAAGAACGATAAGACTTAAAATTAAAAGTTATACTTTTTCTGAGAGATAGAAATTTGCACTTAATTTTAGTTTTTAAATTAATTAACAGTTTTTTTGAAAAAAAAAATAACTTCAAACTCAAAAAAAAAACACAAAAATGATAAGTTCTCCTAAGCATACGCACCTACCCCAATAGTGAAAACATTTCTTTTATTTTCTTCTTTACAATTTTCATACGCTTTAGTGTATTTTTTTACTGAACAATTCTTTTGCTTTAAAATTATTTTTTTAATTTAATAAAATCTTAATTTTTTTCTTCTTTACAATTTTCTCAAACTGCATAAACAATACATGTAATCTTTTTTATCTTTTCCTTTACAATTAAATCAAATAACAATATGTATTTACAAACACTTCACAAACTCTTACATTTTTACCTTATACTTCACAATTAAACACAATAAAAGTAGTAAGTAAAAATTTCTAAAAACATTTAACGACATTATTTTACTACCATCATTTGAAAAAGTGACAACGTCTTGTTTTACTCAAGGTCCCTTTATAATTTTCTTACCTTACACGATACATGTTTCAAGATTGTATTCTTATTATACAATATCCGAAAATACACCTTATCGTACAATACTACCATCATTTCAAAAAGTGGCATCGTGTTATTTTACTCGTCGTCTCGATAATTTCCTTACCTTTTTTTCTACCACCACTTCAAAACGTGGCAGCAAAACATGTTCCAAGGATACATTCATATATTACCTACCAAACAATAAAAGCATATACCATATTTCCACCCCTAACCTAAGTAAATTAAACGCCTTCTTCACCCTCTTAATGTGATATTCACTTATATTTTCTCTTGGTACAACATGCCTCTTCATTCTCTTACATTCCACAAGTTGTGGAAATTAGTTCTGCTTCAGCTCTATAGAGGGACTACACAAAAAATCTCCCCATGATAGTACTATAGATTTTATATACAAAGATAGTACTATAGATTTTATATACAAAGGTTGCAAATACTACAGGGATAACTTTAAGTGAAGCAATCCTCAAAGAGTTATGCAACCGCGAATTAAATCTGAATAATATGCGGGGACAGGCCTATGACAACGGAAGAAATATGGTTGGCATCAATAAAGGTGTTCAAAAATTAATTTTCCACGTGCACTCTTTTAACTTTGCACAGCGCAAACTCTAAATTTGTTAGTGAATGATGCAACTAAATCTTCATACGTATGAAGTGCAGCGCTGGACCATTCTTCAAAAACATGCTGAATATTCTAAGCGAATTTCGTTGAAAAATTTATCCGATACCCGGTGGTCAAGCGGAGCAAAAACGATTACGTGTCTTTAAGAGAATTTATCAGAAATTTATGATGCTTTAATTGAAATAGCAGAAAGTTCAGAATTCGATGAAAATTCAACTCAACTTGGTAAATGCGTACACAAATTCAAGTTTGTATTGTCAACAGTAATTTGGAACGAGTTTTTATGCAAAATAAGTATGTTTTCAAAACTGCAATCAAAATCAATGGACTTTTTAACCTGTTTGGAGCATTAAGATAAACTCGGAGAGTACTTCTAGATAAACCCTTCCCAGGAATCTTGGTTTGAAACATTATAGAAGAATGCTGTAAACATTGCTACAAAAATGAACATCTAAGTGGATTTTATTGTGTCCGATTCAATGAGCCTACGTAGCCGTAGTTATCAATCTGAAAAATCTCCTAAAGCCATCAATCTAAAATTTAAATTTAAAGCTGATTTCTTTTTTACGTTCTCGATGTTACGTTATCGTATCTCAATGAGCGCTTTGCACAAAATCAATTTCTCAGCCAAAATTTCAATTTTAAACTTTTAAGCTTCACACTTCTTACTTGAACTATATCCAAATTTACTAACGGGACTTAAGATACTACTGACGTTCCCTGTAAGTTTTGCTTCAGGTGAAGCTTGCTTCTCGAAACTTAAGCTTATAAAAACCTATCTGCGTCAACAATGACCCAAGAAAGATTCAACGGTCTTCCAACTATCTGTATTGAAAAAGAAGTGCTCAATCGCATTGAAGAAGAAGAAATCGCTACGAGATTTGCAAAAATGAATTCGCGCAGAGCAGCAATTTAGGGTCAAAATTGTTAAAATTTGTATTTTGTCGAAAGCCTTTAATTATTACTAAATAGAACTATATGTAAATGTTATTGTTTTCGTTGTTTTCTTTTTTCTTTTTTCTTATTTTTGAGGCGGCAAAATAACAATTTGCTTAGGATGGCAAAATCCTCAGTTTCGGCACCGCATGCCATGGATTTTGATTACATGATTCTTCTTTTCGGTTATTTCTTCATTTTTCTTTTGGACAGACACGTACCTTGGTGTTTATACTGATTTAGATTACACCGAATATTTCCAATATTTTTATATTAACTGTGCTGTTTTTCCAATGAAATTTGCGAAATTCTAAATATTTAGTCCGTGTATAGCATTTTCTTTCTCAAACCAGAAACGTATTCAAAGCCTGCAAAACTGTTTTTTTTTTTTTTTTTTTTTTTTTTGTCAATTGCCTTGGCTTCGATAAAGCATCGCTTCCCGTAAGATCAGCGAAATCAAGCATCGTTGGGCGTGGTTAGCAGAAAGATCCTTATAAGCGATATTGATGTTGTTAACCTAGTTTTGTGTACCTTTTTTACCTTCACTATTAACTTGCCTACATTTTAAATGTTGAATTTTTTGTGTTGACGTTGATTTAACACACATATTCTTATATTTAACTACATAGTTTTATGTTTGCTGTGAGAAAAAAATATTTGTTGGTATTTTTGTTGGAATTTGGTAATTTGTGAATAATTTCAAGGCAGGTATTTTGTAACTTGTGAATGAGTTCAAATTTATGTACCTATCTAGCAATTTAATTAAAAGTCCACCTAAGGTATTTCAATAGTATAGGTACCTATGTTTAAGTATTAAGGTTTATTTTTTTTCCGAAGATGCTTAAATAGGTATAATAATTTTGGACTTTTTGATTTTTTTTTCAGATTTTGGAATTCAGTCTTATAATAGGTATGCAGATAAGATGTTAAATAAAATTAATTGATAAGTTGTACAAAAAATACTTAAAATTAAAAAAAAATCAATAATTAGTTAAGTAGGTGTAGATATACCAAGATATAACAAACAAACTATTAGAAGGAAGGCTTAGAAATTTCCAATTTTCTCAAAACTTATACGTAGTCATAGAATCATCTAATGTTCAGTGTTAAAAAAAAAACCAATAGCAGTAATAAATAATGAAAGAAAATTCAGTACATATTTTCCTAATTTCCAATAAAAATATTAATTTGTATATAAAGTCTTTAATTTTTTTTCTAAAATGTCGGGTTTGAAATAATTTTTGTTTTTTAAGTTATTGGGTAGCTCCCCGTGGCCACGCTGGTGCTATTCCAAGCTTTTTGTAAAAAAGCGTTTTTATTTATTATTATTTATAATTTAAAACACTTCACACACTTAATTGTAAAACTAAATCAATAAATACATTTCTTTTATTTTCTTCTTTACAATTTTCACACACTTTACAAACAAAATAATATATTTTTTACCTCACAATTCTTTTGCTTTAAAATTATTTTTTTAATTTAAAAAAAAATCTTAATTTTCTTTCTTCTTTACAATTTTCTCAAACTTCATAAACAATATGTTATGTAATCGTTTTTTGTACCTTTTCCTTTACAAATAAATCAAATAATAATAATAATAATAAATAAATCAAAGGTATGTATTTACAAACACTTCACAAACTTTTACATTTTTACCTTATACTTCACAATTAAACACAATAATCCATGAAATATAATTTCAAAGAAATTAGGTTTAAAAGTGACAAAATCTTTTTACAAGTAAATATTTCTAAAATCATTTACCGACATTATTTTACTACCATTTTTTCAAAAAGTAACAACGTCTTGTTTTACTCAAGGTCCCTTTATATTTTCCTAACCTTACACGATACATGTTCCAAGATTGTATTATTATTATACAATATCCGAAAATACACCTTATCGTACAATACTATCATCATTTCAAAAAGTGGCAACGTATTATTTTACTCGTCGTCTCGATAATTTCCTTACCTTACTCAATACATGTTCAAAGAATGTATATTTACACCTATGTATATTCAAGCAATATCACCAAATACCATTTTTCCTCCCCTACCTTATTTTTCTACCATTACTTCAAAACGTGACAGCAAAACATGTTCCAAGGATACATTCATATATTACCTACCAAACAATAAAAGCATATAACATTTTTCCACCCCTAACCTAAGTAAATTAAACGCCTTCTTCATTCTCTTAATGTGATATTCACTTATATTTTCTCTTGGTACAACATGCCTCTTCATTCTCTTACATTCCACAAGTTATGGAAATTAGTTCTACTTCAGCTCTATAGAGGGACTACACAAAAAATCTCCCCATGATAGTACCTTTGTATATAAAACTTATTAGAAATTCAAAGAGTCGTTACAGAGAAAGGGGGAAAGACGAGTTATATTCGTAGTCGGAAACATACAAACAAAAATCCATCATTAAGGGCAATATTTAGGAAAATTATGAAAATCGATAACTTTGACACCGCAAATTAATAACGGAATCTTGTAGAGGGACTAGATACAAACATTTTATACTAAAAGAAAAAGGGGTCTATCTCCAGGCGTTTATGCAGGAGGTGCAATTTTCTAAAAAAGCACTTGCATTAGAAAAAAATATATTCAAAAATACCTGCATTACATACAATTATGTGCTACGTCTTTTTTTAAAGCTCAAAGTCTGTTCTATCATATAGTTACAGTTATACATTCATTCATTTTTAAATATTATGTTAAATGGCTTATTATTGCCATAACATGCGTATACGTAACGCTATATGCTCTTTTTATCAGATAGGGGGTTTTACTCGTCTTTCCTCCTAAATTAAATTAATGTATTAAATAATAATTCTTAAAAAAATTAAATAATGTTATAGCTGAAAGGTATATTATACCAAATCTCTGAAAATGTAAAATGTGCGATGACAAGCTCTTATGAAAATATTTGGACGAAATAAAAATAACTAACTAACTAACATATAGTTTTTCTAAATCTTTAAATATCTATAAAAACTTTTGTAAAAACTTATTGCAAACTCAAAATTTCAGAAAAAAATTCAAAATAAATAGTTCATATTGATTTTTTTCAAAATTAAAGAAATATGTACTAAATTTGCTTTTAATATTTAATATTACTCCTATTAATTCTTAATTGAACACTGAAAACGAGATATTATGTATTCTAGTGTTCGAGAAAGTTGAAATTTAGCAAACCCACTATTTTATAATTTGTTTGGTATTTAAGTGGTCTTCCCTCTACACATTTCGGGTGGAGTAGGTACAATAACTTTGGTGCTGCAAAATAATAAAAGATTCTAGTAGAGGGACTAAATACAAGTATTTTTTGCTATGAGAGGCGGGTCTATAACCCACCTTTTAGGCGGCAGGTACAATTTTATTAAAAATTACTTTTAATGAAATTTTTTTTTTCATTAAAGTAATTTTTAATAATATTGTAAAAGAACGATAAGACTTAAAATTAAAAGTTATACTTTTTCTGAGAGATAGAAATTTGCACTTAATTTTAGTTTTTAAATTAATTAACAGTTTTTTTGAAAAAAAAAATAACTTCAAACTCAAAAAAAAAACACAAAAATTATAAGTTCTCCTAAGCATACGCACCTACCCCAATAGTGAAAACATTTCTTTTATTTTCTTCTTTACAATTTTCATACGCTTTAGTGTATTTTTTTACTGAACAATTCTTTTGCTTTAAAATTATTTTTTTAATTTAATAAAATCTTAATTTTTTTCTTCTTTACAATTTTCTCAAACTGCATAAACAATACATGTAATCTTTTTTATCTTTTCCTTTACAATTAAATCAAATAACAATATGTATTTACAAACACTTCACAAACTCTTACATTTTTACCTTATACTTCACAATTAAACACAATAAAAGTAGTAAGTAAAAATTTCTAAAAACATTTAACGACATTATTTTACTACCATCATTTGAAAAAGTGACAACGTCTTGTTTTACTCAAGGTCCCTTTATAATTTTCTTACCTTACACGATACATGTTTCAAGATTGTATTCTTATTATACAATATCCGAAAATACACCTTATCGTACAATACTACCATCATTTCAAAAAGTGGCATCGTGTTATTTTACTCGTCGTCTCGATAATTTCCTTACCTTTTTTTCTACCACCACTTCAAAACGTGGCAGCAAAACATGTTCCAAGGATACATTCATATATTACCTACCAAACAATAAAAGCATATACCATATTTCCACCCCTAACCTAAGTAAATTAAACGCCTTCTTCACCCTCTTAATGTGATATTCACTTATATTTTCTCTTGGTACAACATGCCTCTTCATTCTCTTACATTCCACAAGTTGTGGAAATTAGTTCTGCTTCAGCTCTATAGAGGGACTACACAAAAAATCTCCCCATGATAGTACTATAGATTTTATATACAAAGATAGTACTATAGATTTTATATACAAAGGTTGCAAATACTACAGGGATAACTTTAAGTGAAGCAATCCTCAAAGAGTTATGCAACCGCGAATTAAATCTGAATAATATGCGGGGACAGGCCTATGACAACGGAAGAAATATGGTTGGCATCAATAAAGGTGTTCAAAAATTAATTTTCCACGTGCACTCTTTTAACTTTGCACAGCGCAAACTCTAAATTTGTTAGTGAATGATGCAACTAAATCTTCATACGTATGAAGTGCAGCGCTGGACCATTCTTCAAAAACATGCTGAATATTCTAAGCGAATTTCGTTGAAAAATTTATCCGATACCCGGTGGTCAAGCGGAGCAAAAACGATTACGTGTCTTTAAGAGAATTTATCAGAAATTTATGATGCTTTAATTGAAATAGCAGAAAGTTCAGAATTCGATGAAAATTCAACTCAACTTGGTAAATGCGTACACAAATTCAAGTTTGTATTGTCAACAGTAATTTGGAACGAGTTTTTATGCAAAATAAGTATGTTTTCAAAACTGCAATCAAAATCAATGGACTTTTTAACCTGTTTGGAGCATTAAGATAAACTCGGAGAGTACTTCTAGATAAACCCTTCCCAGGAATCTTGGTTTGAAACATTATAGAAGAATGCTGTAAACATTGCTACAAAAATGAACATCTAAGTGGATTTTATTGTGTCCGATTCAATGAGCCTACGTAGCCGTAGTTATCAATCTGAAAAATCTCCTAAAGCCATCAATCTAAAATTTAAATTTAAAGCTGATTTCTTTTTTACGTTCTCGATGTTACGTTATCGTATCTCAATGAGCGCTTTGCACAAAATCAATTTCTCAGCCAAAATTTCAATTTTAAACTTTTAAGCTTCACACTTCTTACTTGAACTATATCCAAATTTACTAACGGGACTTAAGATACTACTGACGTTCCCTGTAAGTTTTGCTTCAGGTGAAGCTTGCTTCTCGAAACTTAAGCTTATAAAAACCTATCTGCGTCAACAATGACCCAAGAAAGATTCAACGGTCTTCCAACTATCTGTATTGAAAAAGAAGTGCTCAATCGCATTGAAGAAGAAGAAATCGCTACGAGATTTGCAAAAATGAATTCGCGCAGAGCAGCAATTTAGGGTCAAAATTGTTAAAATTTGTATTTTGTCGAAAGCCTTTAATTATTACTAAATAGAACTATATGTAAATGTTATTGTTTTCGTTGTTTTCTTTTTTCTTTTTTCTTATTTTTGAGGCGGCAAAATAACAATTTGCTTAGGATGGCAAAATCCTCAGTTTCGGCACCGCATGCCATGGATTTTGATTACATGATTCTTCTTTTCGGTTATTTCTTCATTTTTCTTTTGGACAGACACGTACCTTGGTGTTTATACTGATTTAGATTACACCGAATATTTCCAATATTTTTATATTAACTGTGCTGTTTTTCCAATGAAATTTGCGAAATTCTAAATATTTAGTCCGTGTATAGCATTTTCTTTCTCAAACCAGAAACGTATTCAAAGCCTGCAAAACTGTTTTTTTTTTTTTTTTTTTTTTTTTTGTCAATTGCCTTGGCTTCGATAAAGCATCGCTTCCCGTAAGATCAGCGAAATCAAGCATCGTTGGGCGTGGTTAGCAGAAAGATGGAGGACCGTCCGAAAACCAACTGCGTGCTGTTGACATGTGTTATGTGTTTTCTGTTTTTCGTTCTCCCACTTTTTTCTGTGTGTTGTATCAATGTCGTCTTATGTGTCATCTAGTATAATTGTCTGAGCCGATGGCCTCAGCAGTCAGTGCTCGTAAGTGTGTGGATTTATCTACGGAGTAGATAAATATGTAATGTAATGTAATGTAATGTTTTTTTTTTGACACAAAACAAAAAGTCCTTAAGTTTTTCTGTTAAGGCAAAAAATAATATGCATAATATAATGTAATTAAAAAAGGGAATTCGTTTCATATTCATCAATTTGTAGGAACAAGTAAATAAAACACTCAGGATTTGCCTTAAATATTTATTTTTACAACTCACGGACCGAATTAAACAAGAGTACACCCAGGTGCAAGAATGTGTGTTGTGTTACTTACTGTATCAGTCACTGTGGTCATTTTACTGGAATATTGATGAACTTATAAATGAACTTCAAGTGATTTGACATTGACAGCCTTGATAATATCTTGTTTTGGATTTGCCAATTGTGGATAAATTAGAGGAAATATTTCTATGCCAATCAGTGATCTTACGTCATTGATTGAAAACAACAGGGCCTATGTTACTCCCTTATGGAACACCACGTTTTCCATTGATGGAGGATCAGAATAAGATCTATTATTTGCAGTGTCATATAAATTCGAGTAAATACACCAAACAATTTAGGAGCTTAGAGTTTGAAGGAAATTATTTCAATAAGATTTTATCAAAGGTTTTGCTAAAGTCATGTTTACTATTAAACTTCAGTTAAAGAAAACAAATTTTGCACTTGACTTACTTTTAAGAAGCAATATTGTTTGGTGAAAAAAATTGATTTAAAATGAAAGTATTGCAGTTTTAAAGACAATGCTTTTAATAGTTTAGAAATGCATGGATAGCGATCGGTCTAATTATTGGCAGTATCTGCTTACAACCCTTTTTGTCAATTGAAATTATAAATGAATCCTTCCAAACTGATTGGAGAAATCTATTGGAAAAAATTATTCTAAATATAAAATGACTCCATGACTAAGAGAGAATGATGTAGATACCGACAAAATATGTGACGTTTACTAAATCGATTACATAAAGTAAAACGTGGGTCGGAAAAATGTAAGTCTAACATAAGCGGCTACCTTCGAATGTGTGGAAAATTATTGATTATCAGCTTTATAAGCTTTCACTGGCTATTAAAGATTCTCAAGAAGACTACACACTCGAAGGTCTCTACCTAGTCGCTCCATTATAGATATAAGGTCTACTAGGTATACAAGGCCGACCCTTCTTAGCCGGTGGATTCGGATTTAATTGGCTAGGCTTATGTCGCTGCACAAAACGTACAACTCGATCTTGTATTTTGTTTTCCAGTATTAACTCAGTACTAACTTCATCGCAAAGCATTCCTTTTCTCTGGAATACCCCACAGGGAGCTTCCATCCGGCTATGGGAAAGGGTCCATGCTTAGGGCACGACCGGGATGATACGTGCTCTATAAAGCGCTCCTTGGTTCTTCTTTATAGGTTTTTATTCCTCAATTGCTTAATGAGCGCAAAGAAACAGAGATTAGAAAAAGTGATTTTACGTTTGGCCTGCCTAAAGTATGACGTTAAAATCATCCGAAATAATTCCATGTAAGAGAAATATCATCCTCTATGAACTTGGTCATAAGGAGAACCCGAGTAGCACAGACGGGTTTTGATTTGGTAGATATAACCCCAGTGAAACATTCAAGTTGTTTACCAAGTATTTCAGGAACATATTCTGATACAATTTTGCAACCCTAATAGCCGCATTTACCCTCTTTATTTGCAACAAATTTGTAGTAATTATGTTTTATACTGGTTAAATTTTGTCTTTTTTCGGTTTTATTTAGGTTGTTAGAACAATATAATGTTGCAAGTAACTAAAATTAACAAGTCAGAAACTATAGTTGAACTCGATGATGAGCCTTACTAATGTTGTAGAAATGTTTGTTCAAGGATTTTTTTGCGCATATAACATGACTAAAACGAGAAATAAAAGTTTATAATAAATTATAATAGCTTGAAAGATGTTTCTGTTAAGTTTCTTTTACTGTCACTTTATTTATTTTTGTTCTAATATGTTATAATTATAATAAAAAACATGTTTCTGAAAACATTTTAAAAGTTTCTAAAAAGTTATTATTCACAGTCTTTTAAAATATTTATACCTTAGCTATGTTATATAAAAGAAAACATTCAAAGTATTAAATAAAAACAATACGTCTAATATTGTGATTGAAAATAAGATTTTTAGTTACAAATGAAGGGAAAATCTTAAACGAACGCTATTTTTATCATGAATATTGATGTTTCACCTCCATAAAACTCACGCGCCACCCAAAAAAATAAATTAGGGGGGAACTTGAAAAAAAATTAATTATATTCGTATTTGGTTTTAGGAATTAAAGTTGCAAATAAATTATTAATTCACAATAGGAAATAATAGCTATATTTATTTATTGCCGTGGAAATTTTCTGTGGAGAAATAGATAAGAATTAGAAAAATATGAGCTTGAAAATTTCGCAAATAAAATTAAATTCTTAAAATGTGTCATAAAATGGTGGTCAATAGGCGCTTGTTACAGGAAACATCAATAAAACATAAAGCTTTAACAATAGTATAGTACAAACTATGTACGTACATGGTGTAATGAAATCCTCTTTTCAAGCCAGAGTTACCGCATTTCAATTTTTGTTTATATTTTTAAAACATTAAATTTTTAGCTTTTAATGTTATTATTATTATAACGTAAAACTTTTATTATGAAAAGCCATTAAAATTTAAATTCTTTAAAAAAAGCCATAGAAAAAAAAACTCTAAAAACATAACATGTTGTTGCCTTTTTACTTTGTTGCTTCATTAAATATTGATTTATAGGCAATCTGTTAAAATTTGCAACAAAATATTCATGAAGCGTGAAAATATGGTTTGTCTTATATAAGTCAAGCCATCAAATGTCAAATTCTATCAAAGGATGGCTCCGATTACAATGGATTAAAAAAACCTCTTAAAGATTTTTTTTCGAATTTATTAAATTCTTCATTAGAGACCGAATTATAGGCAGTGTGTTGAGATTTGGATCAGCATATTTAAATATTTTAAAAATATACAGAGTTATTTTATTTTTGACTTTCTGAAATGCTTCATTGGAGATCGATTTGTTGGCAGTCTGTTGACATTTGCAACAAAATATTCATGAAAAGTGAAAATATGGTTTGCCTTCTATACGTCAATCAGACAAATGTCAAATTCCATCAGAGGATGGCTCCGATTACAATGTATTAAAAAACCTCTGAAAAGATGATTTTTTTCGAATTTTTGAACGCTTCATTAGAAACCGATTTATAGACAGTGTGTTTACATTTGCAACCAAATATTCATGAAACGTCATAATATGGATTGTCTTTAAACCATCAAATGTTAAATTCCATTAAAGGATGACTCCGATTACAATGGATTAAAAAACTTCTGAAAAGTTAATTTTTTTCGAATTCCCTTAATAATGCTTCATTAGAGATTGATTTATAGGCAGTGTGTTAACATTCGCAACAAAATATTCATGGAACGTCAAAATAGGGTTTGTGTTCTATATGCTTCAAGTTTCTAATGTTAAATAGAAATGTACCATTTTTGTATTCTGACGTGTAGAAATTCATCATTTAACGAGCGGCAACTCTACCCCATAGTAATTTTTGTTCTAATTTCTCAATGTTTTTTCTTTCATAGTTAATTTAAAGAAACTTATTAAAAATACCTCAAAAACATTATTGTAACACATCATTGTAACTTGTTACAACCCTGTGATCTGTAATGTTATTTCAATGTTATTGTAACCTTGTCCCAACTTAACTTGATTTCGATTTAACTTTTTCATTATAACTTAACAGTTATTTCATAGAAGAGTTGCAAGAAAGTTTAGTTTGTGGTCTTGTTATTGTCGAGTTAGTTTTGTGAAAAAAATAATTTAAAGAAATTGAAAAATGCCATATTTAGTGTTGGAAGCGAAAAAAAGAGGAACAAAATTTGGAAGGGAGTTCAGTTTTGCTCCAAATGGTTGGATAGATCAAGAAAATGCGATCGTCTACTGGCCAAGGTCGGGTTTAATATCAAAACGACAACATGAAGAATATTCCGTTTTTGAATCAGATTGGATTCCACAACCAATCTTTAAAATAAAACATAAGGATCTAACCTTTCAAGAAGCCGATGAACTAACCGAACACTATGTCACCAAGGCATCTGAAACCGAAACCGATGATTCCGAATGGGAAAAAGCAAAACCAACACGAACAGAACGATTAAAAAAACGTTTAGTCCCACATCTTCCATCATTGCCTAGAACAACTCAATATTCCTTAGCCTTGACAAATTCCATATCGGTGAGCATATCTCTTTTTTCTTTTTTGTAAAACATGAACCTATGAACTTCGGTTATTTTAGGAAACGAAACCAGAACAAATACCAAACACAGCCCCAAAAGAATATTTAAATACAAATATGGATATTGAAAATACCGAATTTATAAGTGCGGTGAGCACAGAAATACTTTCGGATGCAGACTGTAAATATCAGAATTATTCGGTCATCAGTGGCGCAGATGGAACTACTATGTTAGTAGCACCTGAAACTTTTTCGTCTTCACCGATTTTTCAAGTTGAAAACAATCAGGACATAGAGCAAACCTATACTCATACTCATCAGTGTGTCTCCTGTGACGATTTCGCAGCTCTTTGTACATCCGTCGGAGAGATGCGTACCGATATAGAGGAGTTGAAGACAACAACTAAGGGTCTTGGAGATGTGCTCACCCAAATATTAACAAAAACAAGTAACGTAGATAGATATATTACGGATTACTTGAAAAAAACGAATGAATCCAATGAGGCGATCTCGACACAACCAATTGAAGAAGACTTTTCTGATAGAATCGAAGGCAAAATTTAAATCAACACAAGACCTGGAAGAATTTGAGCGATTGCTGGAAGACAAATCCTACCAAGTTCGGTTTATTCGGTTCTTAAAAACAAAGTTTAAAATGAACTCTCACGAAAATGGTCAAACGTTTTTTACTATGGTTATCCGACTTTTAACAGAACCATCTCTTTTCCTTCCATACTCCTGGAAAGGTTTAAACCGCAAAGATACTCATAACATGAGCTTTGAAGGAAATCATAAGATTTTCACTTCATTCATGTTTCGTATTGTACGCATAGCTGATCACACAAAAGTCCAGGCTGATGTTGACAAAATGTTTGAAAACTTGCTGCGGTTTAAAAAAATCAACAATTTTCGTGAAGTACTTCGAACAAAGCCTTCCAAAAAACCCTCTTCTCGCAGTCGTCCAAAAGGAGTTAAGTACCAGGCTGAAATTGAAGTCGAAAAAACTCACGATGAAGCTGAGTAAGAGGATACAAATTTTTTTCCAAGAATCTTTTTTTGTTTTTTATTTTGTAAATTATGTTTATTTTACAGAACTTTAATAAAATTAAAAATTAAAATATTTGTGCGTTTATTGTTTTTTTTTTAATAGTATGAAGTAATGGAATGAAGACTGATTTTTCTGTGTTATATACGATTTTTACAAGTTTACAGCAAATATCAGATAAAGAAACAAAAATAGGTGGTTCCATTCGACAATCAAATTCGTATATATTGAGTTCAGAAGAACGAATAGGATATTCAAAATAGTCTCTGATATTTGATAATGGTGAAGCATAGAAATATAGATCAGGGCTTTCAGCAAATGTTTTTATAATATACTTCACACATAGTACTTTAAACGATGTACTCAAAAACCACCTATTTTCATTTTGGTAAGAATTCAATTCAAATGTTGGCAAATGAACATGCCTGTATATAGTTGCTTTTTGCGCTAGTAAAAATGAAATCAGTGATGAATCACTTTGGTCAAAGTTTTTAATTGGATCTTTAACTTGAAAAGGAACTTTTATTTTTGAAGTCTTCATGTTTAACATACCTGAACTTTGAAGCTCGGAAATTCGTCGGGCTACTTGGCTTAAAGGAGTTCTTCCCATACGAAGCAATCTTTTTATATAATATAATTTTGATTCAAATGCGTATGCAGAAAATGTGTCAAGTGGTCCAAATCTCCGAACGTCATTCACAACATGACATAAATTATGCAAATTACTCGAAAAGTGATCTATTCCATATAATGCTTTAAAATTAATCAAAAAATCCTTTAACATGGATTCCGCTACTTTATAATTTTCATCGCACTGATCGTGTCTCATACAAATAACAACTGCACAGTAAAAAAGCAGGAAATGTTGATTAATTTTTGGATCGTCGAAAAATTTTCGAACAACGACAATGCTGAGATATAATAAAAAAGTCCTATATTCAGTTCCCTTCCAATGCGCCAAATCACTCAAACCTCGAGTTGCTCTATCAAATTCTTTCGGCAACTTGCATGATTCAATAAAGGAAGAAACTTCATTTGATTGTTGAATGCTCCAGCGGGCTTTGTGATTATTTAGATTTCCAGTTTTCCATCCAATTAAAAAACGTTTTGTGATACCTGTTGGGCAAACAATAGTCAATATAATAAAGTATTTATATTCAGGATTAAAATACTTCTTCATTACCTAAATCTAGTAAATGTAGGCTATCTGCAATAGGAAAATCTCCGATCAAGTCAATAGGCAGCTCTCTTAAAACAGTATTCACTTTGCAATGATCGTTGTAAACTCCGGAACGAAATTTTTCATCTGTTCGCAAAATAGCATTTATATCTGTATATATCATTGTTTTGGCATTGTGGGAGTATTTCCCTTTTGTTTCACACTTCAAGCATCCGAAATAACCATTGCTACCTATCACACCTGGATTGACAACAAAATATAGTACGAAGAAAATTTAATTATTTAATTTCAATTATGTTTACCTTTTAAGTAATGACGGGCTGGTGTGTCACATATAAAGCACCGGATTTTCACTAAAACTTTTTTTCCGTTTATGTCTAGCCCATTTTTGTCTTTAATTGAAAGGAATTCATCCACAAAAGGTTTCATGAACCAATTAACGTTCTTGGGTTTGCCTAGAACGTAAAATGGTTTTTTTTAATACTATTCCAACTATTCCAAAAAATAAATGTTTTCATAAATGTTACCCTTTCCATAATAAATTCCAACAACCATGGGTGCAATTTCGGTTTTTTTATGAATATTTACAAGAATGGGCCAGAATTCGAATCTTGAACTTTTGAAAAGGGGTAATCCATCTACGTTAATGTTTATTTGTACCTGCATGTCGTTTTCAACATTTTCTAGACAACTACGAAGGGCTTTTTCCAACCCATAGTGCCAATACGATCCGCCAAATTCATCCGTATCTATATCTATTTTTTTTTCTTGGAGTAGCCATGACTGTTCTTGAGTCCTTTGGCAGAGCAAGCTCTGGTAAGTCCTTGTTCAGTAATGCAAGAAGAGCACTCAATGCGTTTTGTTTAATTAAATATAAAGCACTCCATTCTCGCAAGTCCTGAATTATAGATATTCTATTTTCTTCTGCTTTGATCTCCTTTTCTAGTTCTGGAAAGCTGGTTTCATCAAGTTCTTCGTTCCAGATATTATTCTCGTTATCCAAAACGTGATTGTGAAAACTAATGCTTTCTTCGAGAGGTGGACTATTTAATTGTTGATTATTTTGATTTTCATTATTTTGAGCGAGGTTGGAAAATAGCATGACCTTGTTGAGAGGACTTACTAAACAAGTTGACATCATGGCGTTTACCAGTTCTCTCCTTTTTCTTCGGTCATTTCCGTTCGATTTAACTTTTTTCCATGAAGCGAAATTTAAAAAATTACATTTTGAAGTGTTTCCCTTCTCCATAATAAATAATTTGTATTTTTTTATTCACAAAACTAACACCACACTTATCAAGTTTATAACTAGAATGAATGCCTGTCAAAATTTCAATTCAGCATTAATATCCAAAGCTATAGAAACTTAACTATAACATCACTTGAATGCTGTACAATGTTGCAAATTTCTTTCAAGTACAAACAAAACATTTTTACTATATTAATTCTATTACTGTGGTTACATGTATGTTTTAATCTCGTAGCAGTTTTTGTTTCAAATTTGCAAATAACAAACATTAGAAACCAAAACATAACAAAGCTTTCAACCAAACAAAATATAAGACAGTTAGTTATATTCATTTTACATAAACATCTTAGGTGGAATAATGTTACAAAAACGTTTTTGGTATTTAATTATCCGTAATTAATTATAAATTGTATATCAGTTACAGAAAAGTTATAGCAGATTGCTGCAAAAAAGTTATTTTAACATTTGAGTCTGAAGGTAACAAAACAGAAATTCAATAAAAGTAACTGAAACTTCTTATCAACCTTCAACTTTTTGACTTGTATATAACTTTTTAACAATAATTTCGTTTTCTTTGAAACATGTTAAAACTTTTATGAAACTGGTTTTTAGCATTTCAGTTGACAAAGTTGTAATTTTTTTTCAATGAACAAATGAAAAACTGAGTAACAACTTATGTTGTTGCAGATAACTCTAATAAAACAGAAGTACAACCTAATTCTTGTTATAAATCGAATTCTGTGCTACTCGGGAATAGGCTCTTGCCTAGTCATTACCGAATAGGCCACGTCACATGTTAGTAGATCGTCACCCTTACTTGAACCTAATAAGTCATGGCGATAAGAATCTATCGAGGCGTCAGCATAGACTCGAATCACTTTTTTATGTATATCGGTTTCCGATTGCAGATTGTTTTAAAAACCCAAGAAGGTTGGAACCAACGCGAACTGACTTTTGCAAAATAAAATAACAGTAAAACCTCAAGTCGTGCGTTAGGACTCGCCCTTGAAAAGTAAAAGTGTGATGAAAAGGAGAAATTAAGCTTTTAAGACAGATTGCTGAGCATAGAACCGAACTAAACTGTATTCTAATGAATTGATAGATGGTGAAATCATTGTAAAATTTGAGAGCCCACGATTTCAAAAAATCTATCTCTTGCTTTGTTGCCACCAATCATCGATCATCTTAAGAAGGCCCCGAAACGGCAGAAGTAAATGATACGGCAACAATAGAGACAAATTGCTCTGCATACTCGTAATGGATATCATTAGAAGAACCGTGGTACAGGAATCTGAAGCTTTAGAGTCTGAGAAGATGATACTTCAGAAGATCGTGTTTCATACATGTCTTCAAGGTCAATAAAGAAAGGAAATTGCAAGGATAGTAGCAAAAACACTTCTTCCGATAGTATAAATCCTTTTATAATTAATTAAATTATAACTCAAGTCTGTCTGAAAATATGCGAAAGCAAAAACCTCAGGTTAATACCCCCAAACAATGTATAAAACATTCTAGAGACTTTTTTACACGAACCACCATAATTATTACATTTTTGCCGCAAGCGTGTCTGTTGGAAATTTACAAGCTCTCATGAAACAATATAACCCTAATTAGTTACATTAATTTTTCAAACCCAACAATAATGCATTAAACAAGCCGAAATACACTTCTCCACGTACAGAGGTTCTCTTTTACAAAACCTGGTCTATATATATTTTAAAAAAATAAAAATATATGTACGTAGTTACACGAAATTCCACATTTTGTAAAGAATCTCCTTGCAGCGTTGTATTCTGTTTTCCAGGATCTTCCATACTGCTTATGCATATATCTCTGCTAATAATAATAATTGACCTAGTTGTTCATTCCAAATAACGTCGTGTTTCGCTAAATTGAATCCAAAGAGCAAATTTATCCAGCAACTTGAGCACACGATATACCTAAGGACGGACACATTAATTTTACGCGAGATTCCTTTGTGCTCTAGAGCAGCCATTTTGACCTCGAGGAGGATATGGCCAGCAGTTTATCCTTTTTTCACTATTCTAAGATTATGGTATTTGTATACCAATTTTTTGTGTTTTGTGCGAAGGATTATGTAGAGAGTGGTTGGAGATACCAACTAGTTGTGTTTGCATGTTGCAAGCTAATCTGTTATTAAATATGTCTGTCATTTCCGGCTTTGTTTTTACTTTCGTGATATAGTTCAGAAGGAAAATAACTTTTTGAAGAAAATATTGGAATTTATTCACTGGACTTTTTGAGGGTTTGTATAAGAAAAATGACAGCTCAGAAGCAATTGACGTGTAAGGGTTTAGAGAAAGGAGTTCCATTTCTAACATCATTGACATGTTCTAGTTTAATATTCAATCAATTCCAGAAAATAACACTTTGCTGTTTAGGTTTCCCTCAGGCTACACATAGTTGGACGAGCATGTGTGAGCTCTGAGTCGTGGCTCTGTTCTCTACTTCTTTTCTTGCCTTAACAAACTTTTCAAGCATTTTACAATATTGAATTTATCCACATTAACCGTAAATGATTCGTTATTTCAGAAAAACATGGTCCAATGATCCTTTCTGAGGTTATTCTACGCCATACTATGCATCTAAATGAGTGCGTTTGATGTTCTGTAACACTTTTTTATAAGTCCGTAGAAAAAAAACCGAAACCGGTTGCTATTTAATAATTCAATTTACACGAAATTATTAAATCTTCAAACAAAATAAATGACCACGACGACAAAGACGATCAGGAGTTGATTTTCTGAAATGTCAAATGTGAAGAAAAAAAAAGTGTTACAGACAGCTTTTCAGTTTTTCTCTAACGACCGCCGATGAAAGAAAATTGCGAACCGATTTTAAAATAAAAGAAATAAGTATTTTGAATTGTTTTGCTTTGTTGAAAGTTGTTTGGAAAAAATCCAGTAGGGAAAAATCCAAATTCTTTTCCGAACAATAGAGAACAAAATTGCATATATGAAAAAGGATGGACCGTTAAGGTACGGTTCATAATTTTCGGGAATATAACAATATTTCAGCTAGCAAGAACGATTTGTTTTTTCCCAATTTCAGCAAATTACCAAGGAAAATATACCTTCAGAGAACCAATTTTTAATTCCTTCTTTCTCTGATCTTGTCCCAATTCTCTTTAAAAATCTTCTGGCTGCCTTTTGTTATAAATAACTTTTTTTTTTCACGCAACATTTTTTTTTGAACATTTAACATCCTTTAATTTTTGTTCCAACTTATTCATTTTTAATTGTTTTCAATCTTCCGGTCTTTTCCACAGCTAATCCAAAAGTGATCTTCTGGAATTTCTGTTCCTGAACAATCTCTCTCTTCTGTTTCATCTCTAAGTCCTTTCAGCCAATCCGGACTTCGAATCAGGTCATAATCAGCCACTCACAACAAGTTTGCTGAAGGGGCATGCTGCCCCCCTACAACCCGCCTGCTTGGGCTCACTATAGGATTTGGAGAAGGTGAAAGGTTGGGTACGTGCAACGTTTCTTTATCATTTAAAGAACTTTTGCATAAAACCAATCTCGCACATACTCCAAATCCTATAGTGAGCGAGTGAGCCCAAGCAGGGAGGTTGTCTACCTCATACTGATTGGGAGATAAAATCTCAAGAAATGTCTAGGCAAATCTAGTTTAGCCTAAGTGTGTTAGGTTTTTTATTTTTGTTTACTTTTTTATAAAAAAAAAATTGGGGTCTTCTTTCATTTCGTTTTTGGCGTCTTTTTTCATTTTTGGGGCGTAATTTCATAAAGAAAAATATGGTTTTATTTCATTATGAAAAAGTACCCCATTTTTGGGGCCTTATTTCATTTTGGTTTTTGGGGCCGTTTTGTCTGGGGCCTTATTTCGCACCACCTTTGAAAACACGTACTTTTTTTAGTTTAGTTTTCAAATGAAGATGATTTTTGTGCATTCTTATATTATTTTTTTTAATATTTACCAAAAATTGTAAAATAACTGTTTTTTTAAGACCCGTTAATTTCACATTTTTTATAGAATTAAAATGGCATTTAAATTTTTCCGCTGTAAACTCTTTAATATATTAACAAAGCAATCAAAAGTCACAAAATCGAATAAAAACTTTGAAGTTCTTATATATATATCAAATTTTATTCGACGCTGTGACCGCACATAAGAGCAAGTACGTGCGGACCAGTCTGCAATTTATTTTTGTCCAAGAGCGTGTCTTCCAACATTATTGAACACCTAAAAAACAAGTACGTATGACCCAGCCATGTCCATTTTAAGCTCAGATCAACGCTGTCTTCTAAACATGAAAAAGTAGAATTTTTTGTACTTGTTGATTCTCATCAACGCTGTCGCGTTTTAATACGAAAAGTATGATATTGGTTTTCGGAATTTTGAGTAATAGGATTTTGGAAACGAGGATAACAAACCCTCAGCGGCTTTGACCGGTAATCTAAAATTTCAGAACAAAACAGATGGCTCGAACTTGTTCCGGCAAAAGATAGCAGTAAGACAGAATTTAACCGACGATTAATATGACCTTGACTGGGGCAACAGCTGTGGGGTTTTCCTGGTTGACCTCAGAGAACGTCGGTAGGCCTCTCGGTTTTGGATTGTTCCATGTCTGAGGCCAACAAAAGTTCTTGGCCCTACCTTCTTGTTTAATTTAAATTCGTTACCCCTGATCTCTTGCGGAGCGTCTTCATTTCAGAACTTTCTTTTCAGCTTATGAGACATTTTTCGATCACAGAAGATGGTTGAGTTTTTCCGCCACTTGTTGTTGTCAACACAAAATTAAAAGCTATTGATCAAGACCTATAGATTCACGGTATTTAAACTCTCACTTGGGAAGAACTGTTCCAATAAAAAAAATGTCCGGTTAGGCCTATATACATCAGAAAATTGGCTGCATTCAGTCTTTTTCGCTCTTATGCGGTATTCATTCCTTTCGACAATATGTACCTACCCATAATTCAAGTGATCGTTTAATGAATGTAGGATCACTCATGATGGCTTCATCGTCAGTAAAGAGGAATTGATTTACTTTTAGGTCTGTCATCTGGCCCATATATTGAACTCATCTAGTTTCTGAAAAAGAGCAAATAAAAATTATAAAAAAAAAAATATTTAAATTAATTGAATTTCATTAAATAATAATTATAATTATTTGATTTTTAATCAAAGAATATGCACCCCTTGACGTTTGTGTTGTCGATTTAATGCAATGGCATTATATCTTCTGCATTTTGTCTCCAGAATAAATCTACCCCATCTAAATAAAATCTACTTCAGGCAATTTTTATTTCATGTACCACAATTTAATTATAGACAACCTATTTTTAATACATTAACTTCACCCTATTTAAAACGTTTGGTGCTGCACTAAGTTTTGTTCACAAATTTTAAACATAAAAAGACATGCACTAGTTAAAATCTGATTTTAAAGTTTGAGAACCTTATAGAATTTTTTTTTTTATTTTATTTTTAGGGCTAAAAATAACGGTACCTGTTCTACGACCGTTTAGGAAAAGCTTATTTTTCTCGCAAAACGGCTCCAACGATTTTGATGAAAATTTTTGAGAATTTTTTTGTTGGTATTGGCTATCATTTCGCCGCCTGAGTACTTAAGTGTCCCATAGACTACTTTTTCGGGAAACCGAGTTAATGATATTCTCTATCGTTTGGTCCTATCCGCATTGCTCTATCTCTATTATTAACAAAGTTACAAAAAACACTTTTGTTCTATAGACCACAAATTTGTGGGTTCTCTCCGTTCTTATTTGCCTCATATCCAAAATTTGTACTAGGTGGGGCAATTTTTGTAGAGAAGTTGGAATAATAAACACTAAGTGCTTAAATGCCCTATAGCAATGGGCAATGGATATAGAGCAAATTCAACTTGAATTCATTGCTTAATTGCCCCATATCCACAGAAGGTGAGATAAAGAGCATTTAAGCTCACATAAAAAATGTATAGCTGATAAAAAGAGGTAAGAATTATTGTTTCAAGACAGATCAGTAGAAATTATTTGAAATCAATTGAAATAAACCAAAATTTAATTTTTCAACCATCCGCTTCGCAGTATCAACATCACTACAGATTAAACAAAAAATTCTGTTTCAACTGAATCAGACAGATCTTCTCACAACTTCCATATTTAAATCCTCAAGTTAAAAAGATCCTTTCAAAAAAGCAGCCATACACAATATATTTTTAAATATTGAAAAAAAAAAAATAAAAAAACAGGTAAACAGAGGAAACAAATTTATTTTAAATAAGATGAATTATGTACCTTTACGTTGCCAAACTACATAACCGAGTTAAATATAGTCTTTTTTAAATTTGTATCGATAACATTTAGGTTTTTTTATTAAAAACAAAATTGGTAAAAAAAACTCTAAATTCAAAAAAAACTTAAATAAACACTAATAAAATATAAATTCCAAATAAAAAATTAATTTTGTGATTTTTATTTTTTTTATTACTTGCGATTTAGGTACTAAAATGCAAGTTATGGATTCGTGCAAAAAAAATCTAACAATCAGACATGATATTACGATAATAGAGAAGTTGAAAAAAGTGGGTCCGGAAATTCCGTTCGTCTGTCTGTCTGTCTGTTCGCGCCTCTACAGTCTTAACGGATGAGCCGATTTGCTTCAAACTTGGTATTTAGTATTTATTAGATAGTATTTATATGTAGTATATTTTAGAAAAAAAAATTAAATATTTTTTTCGAAAAGTTTTTAAGAAAACTGGTCGAACGATTGTCAAATTTTTTTTTCTTCGATAGACATTTAGTTTTCAAATTTTATTGCATACTTAGTTTTTCCAATAAAACTCTGAAACTAATTTAAAAAAATATAGAATTTTCTAAAAAAAATATTTTTTTTTATTTTAATAGACGTGTGGTTTTCAATCTGGCAATACTTTTTTCGGAGTTGGTCTTTTTGACAGCGGTCTCTTGAGTTATGCCAAGTTTGGTTTGCGATTTCATAATGAATAGACTCATTCCTGAACAAAGTTTGTAAATTGTTGTAATTGTAAAGGCGAACGCCTATCAAGCGCGTCACACGTTCGGTGAATGGGCCAAAAACGAAATGGCCACCGATCCCGATTTTCACAAAATTGGGAAAATTGAGCCTCGGCTGGAATTTATTCGAGCCAGCCACGGCGGCCACTTCCCCAAAATCGTTTTTAGAACACAATGCATACCCTTATCTTAATAATAAAGCTAGATTCTTGGCCATAACATTAAACTATATGCGTTTTGTTTTTTTCTTGAAAACCACACGTCTAAAAAAAACACCCTTTATATACATACATAAGCAGCCACTAGGCAATTATCAAGCATAAGAACTAGTTCATGTGTATGAATAGTCGTGCATTTTATTTAAATTTTATTCGACGATGTGCACATATGAGCAAGTACGTGTGATCCAGTCGTGCAATTTATTATTTTTGTTTTCGTTGTTTTTCCATCGTTGTTATCCCATGAAAATGTGAAGTTTAGTTTTCATTGATTTCGCATTCGTATGGAACATTTCTGACTTTTTTCAAACTTTTTTTTTTTTAACTGTAACAGTTTTTGACCCAAGCTTTTCTAATTCCAAAACAGAAATGTTCAACCAATATGTTGTATAAATATTCAAACGTCCTATTTAGGTAAGTAGAAAGTAACGCAATTATTTTTCGTTTTCTGAGAAATAATTTCGATGGATATGAGCACTCAGGCGGCGATTTGATTAGACCCACTTATTCGGGGAAAAGTCTATTAACGGGACCTTTCATATAACCGTTTTTTTAACTTTTGGCTTGCTCGGTAACGGCTCTTTGGATTTCTGTCCAATTTTATATTTGAGAAGAACTAGATAGCCAAATTAATTCTGATTATCAAAACTTTGAATAACTTTTTTTTCTAACAAAAATTAATTTTTGAATTTTGTTTTTGAAAAATCAATATTTTTTAAACTAATCAAAAAAATTATTTTTAATTTTCTAATTACATGTATATTAATAAACTCTAAGAAACTGCAAACCAAAATTAACAAAAAAATTATAAAAAATAGGAAATAAAAAGAATAAAAAGGAAACATTTTACTACAGGGGCAACGCTACTTAACCAGAGATAGATCAGGTCAGAATCGTAGTGCTCAGCGTTTGTTGATTAAATTTATTTATCAAAAGACATGAAGTAAACCTATATTTCTTTTAATCTTATTAAGCTTATTATTTTTTGGTATAAAGGACGTAAAATAAAAACTCATAAAAATAAAATATTTCAACATACGTTTAATTGTTTTTTTATTTCGAGGGAGATTTAAAATGCCCTAACGTGTAAAAGCCATTCATATTGAAGCCATTTTTATAACCAATTTTACAATCGCTAAGCCAGGAACAGAAAATTCAGCACAAATATTTCTCTTAATGCATTGCAAAGAGTTAATGACAAATTAAAAGAAGTTTTATTCCTCTTTAAATTTACAAAATATAGTGCAAACATTATATTTATGAACCAAAATGTCCTCTAGTTTGAAATATGATACTGCCTGGATGTTGTGATGCCAATTGGGGAAATTATTAAAATTCAAGTGAACAATGCGCAACATAAGGGGTGGTTTCAGGGCATATATTGTTAAGTTTTCAAAAGCAATTTCATTTGAGTTATATGTTTGAGCGAAATTATTTCCTCCTATATGGATAAAAGTGGCTCCAATTTCCACAATGAGTATTGATCGGTGGAATTGATGAATTTATCATATATTTAATTAAATAACAAATCGTTTTAATTGTTTTTGTCTTGAAAACCTTATATTTAACAGCCTTAATTATAAAATCAGCTATTAAAGGCTTCATAGCTAAGAGGACCTTAAGTACCATTATTCGTGAATCAGTTGTATATTCGTAAAATTGGTGCATATATAACTGTTCTGTAAAGATTGTGTGATTTTGTTTCACAAAAATGACCGGAAGGAATGAGTTTAGTTCAGTAGAATAATTCTTTACTCAATAAAAACAACCTGCCACAAACTTCCTGTTGAATGGTATGTATTCATTTCAAGCACTTGTCTTATTTCACCTTTTCAATAAGCACTTGTCTCATAAAAGTAAGGACCTCGACCAAATGAAGGCCGCCAGCTAGAGATACATTCAAAAAAAGAATTATTCGTCCTTAAATTTAAAAAGGAAAAATCCTAAATCAGACATGCTTCATTGCCCCTTTCTGGATATTTAAACAATTTTTTGTTCTCTTTTACAAAACTACCTCAGGCGTCATGCTCATAAATTATTTAAAATTTATTCGCTCAAATTTCCGCCGTTAAACAAGGCAACAATATAATTTCCATGGGCATTCCAAATAAAAATGTTTTATTTGCGTTTGCAGACTAAATAAATTTATAAACAGAAATGTATGCTTGCACAATAAACAAATGAATAAATACGGACGGAATTATAATGAAATTGTTCATTGGAGTTTCAGCAAAACAAAATCAGGGTTGCATGGAAGTTTAACGATGCCCATTTATCTTCCAATTTGTGTTTTTTATCAACAAAAAAAGAAACAATATACAATAGATTTTGGTGTTTTTTTCTTTTAACAATAGCAGCTTTCAACTTTTGCTGACATTTAAATTATAGGATGTGTACGCAAGCATTCGAAACGTAGGTAGGTATTTCATAATCAGGGTTTGTAATTTTTGTGTAAGCAAATTAAATTATTAAATAGTCATTAAAAAAGGCGGAAATGTAGTATTGACTGTCAAGGAAGACTGTAGTCAATAAAACTTAAATTTAATATCCGAATTAATATTTAAACGTCGATAGTAATACTAATTAAGCGTTAAATTATAGTCAATATACTGTTTTCCTAGTTTTGGTGGCGTATTGAAAATCTTGTGGCTTATTTAAGTTCTGCTAAAGTTGTTTTATACAAAGCAATATACATTGGCTCAACATCGTTATAGAAAAGTTTAACTAAAAGGTCTTTCATTAGGCGCTTCCTAAATTTATATTTAAATAAAACAAAGTGTGTATAAAATATCATCAAATTTTTTTATTCGTTTCAAGGGCCTATTGATGCCATTATGTGTGGAATATAATCTTGTTTTAATGTCTGGCGCAGCTTCTCTTGCTGGCGCGTACGAAGTGTTAAATTTTCCAATAATTATTTTTAATGAAAATTAGGGTCAGTTGCAAGCTACTCAAGAGCCCATACGGCGAACACACGTCGCTGTCTATGGTCGTTTACCTTCAGTTCCTGGATCAATTGAATTTTGTATGGATACAGGCATAAGTCAAGACCCAAAATTCACCAAGTTTTGGTCTCCGAAAGGGAGAGTTCTTGTGAGCGACGCGAAATCGACTCCCTGCATACTTTCAAGGACGGAACGTTGCCCGAATTTGCACGTTTTTTAACGCTATTTTCGTCCATGGGGATTTGGCAAAATATACATAAGAAAATTATAATGTCGTAAAAGGTCGACTCGCCTGCTCTCGATCGCATTGTTTCCAGATGAAGGACATCAATCTGCAAACCTTATAGCAGTGCTTGAAAAACTAATCAAGTTCCTTAGAATGCACTGGAAGGAAATTTATTAATACTTTAGGTCAACAGACAAGAAACATTATATGTATAAACGGTTAAGAACCACAGTAGCAAATGCGAACTTGCCACCGAACGAGATTTTTTTTGGATGAATTTATGCCTGCGGACTCCTACAAGTTTAGTAGGGCGCGTTTTACCAACATCACCATCTCATTTCAAATGTGGAAGTTCAGATTATCTACGGAAACATATGGAAAAAGAAGTCAGCATAAGTCGATGGTATACCCAGAATTGTGCTACGAAATCAAACAGTTTGGTTTAAAAGCGGAGCATGATAACATTCATGCCGCGTCAAAGTTAGTTTATTATACCCAATAGCACATTTCTGAAAACAGCTCTACTCGAGAAAGCATTCAGTTATGTCCTAATCGGGTCCCTAGAATAATGAGGAGCATTGATAACGTTCGACGTCATCATCATTTGAATTTGAACTCCTTCAAATTATTTGGCTGGCATCTATTTAAAATCTACCAAAATTATTATTATTATTATTATTATTATTATTATTATTATTAAATTATTATTATCATCTTTGTTTTCAAAGCAACAGACTGTTACTTCTTCACAAACAGATTTCTTTTTGCCATCTGACTCCTCATGAATAGTCTAAATTTACTATTTAATGTGACCTCATCATTTGATTTGAAGGATTCTCTTTACCCCATCGATCTTATTGGAAACCTGCTTATGCAATTTAGTATGACGAGTGGCGACAATTTCATCAAAAGAGTTCCAAAATTTGAGGTTATCAGAATTTTCTTGCCGCGTGACTTTTCAAATGTCAATGAGATTACGAGTAAGTCATCTTCCTCAAAATATAGGCACCGTTTGAGCGTTTATCGTAAGCAAACGAAAAAAGTCGATTCCATGTCGGTTTTCAAGCATTGGCCATAGCTAAATCCACACTATGGCGAGTTTTGGTTCTTGGGTGGGGCTCTAATAATGTTGGTAGAAAATGATGAATTTCATCGCAAAATCTTCTTAAGGAGAAAACCATGCAACCCGCAAAGTTTAAGCCGCATACATCATCACAGATTCAGCCATTGCTTCAAAGACTTTGCACTTTACACTGTGCAAAATGCAATTGATTTCAAAACTTCTCCGAAATATCACTTATTATTTTTTTGTTCTTATTTATTTTTCTTTCTTTCTTCCCCGATTACTTCTGATTATAACTTTTTATTTTGGATATTTTACCTGCTCAATTTTTTTTTTTAAATTCCATCACTTCGGATTGGTTTAAATTCATTGTTAAGTTCCACAACCTGTCTCAGGCGAATATGCGAAAAGCATAACGTTGTCAGCGAACAACAAAACTTTGATCAGTATTACAGCAAGTTCCAATCCTTCTGGTGAAAATAAAATCAGAGAATCCATACAAAAATATTATGGCCTCAAGGGGCAACCCTGGTTCACTCCCAATTTTATCAAACCGCTGCTCTATGTCTCTCATAATCATACAGATCTTCTGAAACACTTTCGAGCTTTGAAGTCATTCCAACGATGTATAGCTTTTAGAACAGACCTCTTTTATCCATAGTGTCAAAGCCTGTCGTAAATTAAACGAAAAGCGCAAATCACTTCTTTTGATGCTCCAAATCCTGTGTAGTACTTCTTAGAACAAATGTATGATACCGTATGGGATTCTTCTTCTTTTGGTTAAAATGGACAAAACAACATCACTTCAATTACACCCAGTTTAATTTCTCAATTAAATATAAATAGGTTAAAAGTATTTATACAATTGCGTTGTGGTGGTGAACTTAATTTACTTGTCTACGTTAACTTCTATGTTCAAAATATAAGACCGACTCAATACGAGAACCTTACAATACAACCGTTTGACTAAGACTAATTTTAATTTGAATGTATGTATATTATTTAAGGAACAAAGAATGTGGAACTCAAAGTAGAATAATGGAGTGGGGTGCACATAGAGTAACAATACTCGTATTATAAAGAGAGAAATAATCTTCTGCTTTTTTTGACAATGCTTGCCTACAAGCTTGAACTGTCATCTCATTGACCATTTCGGATAAGTATGAGTACAACAAAATGAATGATATACAAAAGAGACAACTTAAATTGAGGCTGTTGGTGTTGGAAGATGGAACGTCGAAAGATTTTCCTCTTTTTAAAATTTTTACGCGGTGCATGTTCTTTCTTGTTATATGTTTTTCTGTTAAAATCAAAAATTAGAAAACAAACAAGCCTGCAGTCATGTTTTTAACTCTTTGTTTGCAAATTGCAGCTCAGATTTCAACGCGTGTCAGTCATTTTAATTATTTTCAGTTCGACATCAATGAGCTGACCCCCCACACAATAATTACACCACACCTTTGCTTTGTTCATGACACAATTAATGTCATCGGTTTTCGTTTTTGTGCAAAAAACAACCTCTTCCATTAAACCCTTACGTTGTTCACAACCGTTGCCATTTGTGGTTAAAATTCATGTTTGCATTCTGATCCATTCAATTAATCCAATTAGCAATTTTGTACGTGAGGATGCAACGGTTAAGTCTGCAACACAAAACCTATGTTCATATAAATTGAAGCCAAAGCTCAAAGCCTTAAGTATTATTACATTCCTGTTAGCCTGTATGTGTAAATTGAATATCTTTTTTTTTGAGGACTTCTAAAATGGTGTCCGTTTTTTGGTTCACCCTTTTTTAAGATTCAAATATTTGAAATTCTATATCAACGAATGTTTTATCATCAGCGAATTTTTGTAGCTTAGGGTCATAACCAAAAAAAAATAAAAGACAAAAACTCAAAACAAGGATATTTTTCCAACGTCCTGAAGCCAAAGGAAAGGACTGTTGTAACTAAAAAAACCGCTTCCCCCTTGATTGGAAAATTAATTTGCAATACCTCCCGGCAGATGACCGAATGTTCTAACATCGGAAAATTCCCTGTTGCAATGAATTAAGCCGGTTTTTGGAACCTGCTGTGTGGTGCTCAGAGAAAGAAGGTAAAGGTTTTTGAATATACCAGTGTTTCGTTTGTTTTTGAATTTTTTTTTATTTTCAACCAATTGTTTCGTTTTGAAAACTTATTTTTATTTAAAACTCAGTGCTGAGGTTGAGAGCGAAATTCAGTCTTTCACTTGTTCGTGGAATAACTATATGCCGCTTGTAAAAAGTTTGATTGAGTGATGATGCCAAATTTCCGGGATTCGTAATTTAATTTGATTTGAATTTCATTCAATTTAGCAGGATTTTAACAATCAAACCAAACCACCACAATCATTTCATAGGCTCAGAACGAAATGCAAACAAAAATCAATTAAATGTTTTGCGAAAAATTGAAGAACAAAATGGTTAACTATAATAGCCAATGGTGGGTGCCTAAGGGTGATAATAAATAATGAAACAATGGATCAGTTTTCTGTAAAGTTTCAAAAGGTTTGGCATTTTCGAAAGCCGGGGTTTTTTTTGTTTTATTATTTTTTATTGTATTTTTTTAACCTATTGTCAAATTTTAAACAAATTGCGGGACATCTCTAGAGTGCTGTATTGTGAATACATTCGAGTCCAGCAACAGCTTAAAATGCTTGATGGATATGCTTCAAATTTGGTGTATGTTTGTTTGTACGTTTGGACAACCGATGATGATACCACGACAAGATCAAGAAGTATGAAACAAAAAGTAAAATGGCTGATTTGATGATTTCTGCAGTTAAACAACGATTTTCTCGGCAACGGAATCGAATAGCTAAGAAATTGGATAAAAACAAAAAATAACGACTGTAGGAAGTAATCAAAGAAAAGAATCCTGTGGACAACAAGATAACCATCCTGGGAATTATTCTAGAGATGTGGAAGGAAGAATTTCTAAAGATTGCAATTCTTGCCACGAAAAAAATTTAATTGGTGCATCTTACCCTGAAAGAAAAAACGTAAGAGAGAATATTTCGTGTATTTTAGAAATTTTATTACACAAAGGGATGAATAAGATAGATAGAAAGAGTTGCTCACAAAAAATAAGTATCAAAAACAAACAAATTAAAAAATATAAGAAATTGAGGAATAACATTTTAACTCAATTAAATCTTTAATACTAACTCTATATACTAAGTTGTAACAAAAATTAAATTTAAAAACAACTAAGTAGAAGACTCAGCATTAATTTTGGACTTTGTTGAATTATTGATTCAAAAAAGCTTTTTTATACCAATTTTCTGACGGACTTAGCCGAATTAAAATTTTAATAGTTTTTATTTTAGACATTCGTAAAAAACCTCTAAAAAAGCGGTTTCTACACGACGCACACGTATACCGAGCCATTAATAGTAAATGAATGCTGGAAAAATTTATCGACGCTTTTCCGATTTCCACTTCCACGTTATCCACGACTGTTTCTATTCGAACTGAATTGTAGTAGTTTACCGACTACATCAGAAAAAATTCCAACTTCTAGAAGAAATATTTTCTCCTACAAATTCAATCCCAAACACTGGATTAATATCACGGAGTATTTTACGTGGAGCTCGCCAAGACAATTATTTGAACACTGTGATCAAGTTAGGATTCCATAACTTTTTTAAGATTTTGAAGATGGTGGATATTTAATAATCATTTTAATGAATTATTAAATTGATTTTCAAAAACATGTACATATGTAGCCTGAGCATATTTGCTGCTTTGAATTCAGGTTACCTAAACAAAGGAGGTATTACAAGTTCACTGTGGCGTATACGTATTATTTTTTTTTTTTAATTCTAGTATACACAATATGACTTAAAAAAACAGGTATAGATAGATAGATAGATCTTTATTTTCGTATTTACAATAATTACATTTGGTATGCTACCGCACAGTTTACAAACAGAGATTTGATATATTACATTATGATATCTTTCTACTGAATAATTATATTAATTTATATTGAAATTAGATTAAGTTAAGATATTAATTTTGAAGGAAAATACAAAGAAAACCTTCAATGCAAATTGAAAAGGGCAGGTACATTTTGACTCGGATAAAACGTAAAACTTCATAAAGTTAGTTAAGAAGTAGGTTAGTAAATATCAAGTTAGTAAGAATAATAGTTAATAAGTATTTAGGTATATTTTAATATATTAGTATTTGGTTAGTAAAGAATAATGATTAGATAAGTGAATAAATAATTTGAATAAATAAATATATATAGTTAAATAAACTTTTTAACAAATAAATAATAAATAAATAAGATAATAAATCAACGAATGAATAAATATATAAATAAATAAATAAATAAATAAATAAATAAATAAATAAATAAATAAATAAATAAATAAAAAATAAATAAATATAAATAACTAAATATGTAAGCTAATAAATAAATAAAACAATAATAATAAATAATAAAAACATAATAAATGCATAATGAACATGTATAAATTTAACAATAAAACAGATAAACAATTAAGTAATATAGTCCATATAAACATGAATAACAGTTAAATAAATAAATAATAGATATATGAAAAAAATAACAAATAAGTAAAAAAATATTGAACATTAAAATAAATAAATAATAGATATATGAAAAAAAACAAATAAGTTAATAAATATTGAACAAAAATTAATGACAATTAACATCAGAAAAGGTTTAAGGAATCAATTGATTAATGAGTGGATTTTCAGAGGTTTTACAATTCAGCAAAAAATTGCTAGTTAATTTATTGATTCTAAAAGAAATCATTTCAACTTTTGCCCTCTCGTGTAAATCTAAAGTGGAATGGTATCGTGGAAGGTTAAGCATCATTTTAAGCAGCTTGTTTTGTGATACTTGGAGTTTTTTAATGTGAGTTTTTGCACATTTTCCCCACACCTGACATCCATAGAGAAGGATTGCTTGGAATACAACTTTTTGAATGATCACTTTGTTATCTTTGCTAAGACACGACTTCCTATTTATGAAAGGATATAATATATTTATAGCAATGCTAACTTTTTGCACAGTCTTAGCAATATGCTCTTTAAAAGTTTATTTTTGATCTAAATAAATGCCAAGATATTTAACACTTGAGCCCCACTTGACAATTTCACCACTAACGTTGAGCTGATTGTTTGGAAGATAACAAGACTTTCTTTTTCTGCTAAAAAAGATAGCTTGTAATTTGTCAACATTCAGCTTAATTTTCCATTTTGTATAGTAGTTGGTCATAAATTCTATTGCATTTCTTAAATTTGTCTCAATGTTAAGACTAAATTCATGCGATGAAAAGATGCCTGTATCATCCGCAAATATAGCTATTTGACACTCTGGTAGCCTTGGTATATCAGATGTAAAGATATTGTAAAGAAAAGGACCTAGTACTGATCCTTGTGGGACACCTTGGTTCACGTGATAATAGTTTGACGGACTGTTATTGACGAAAACACTAAAGTAGCGGTTAGACAAGAAACTTTGAATTATTTTCACGAGATATGGGAAATCCGAATTTTACCATCTTGTGCAAAATACCATCATGCCATACTGAGTCGAAAGCTTTTTTTATATCGAGTAGAATAAGACCAGTCGATTTACCAAGAGATCGTTTTTTTCTTACATGTTCACATACTCTTAAAACTTGATGGGAGGTGCTGTGATGCATCCTGAATCCAAATTGTTCATTTGGAAATATATTGAACTCATCAACGATGCGTAATATTTTTACTTTGAGAACTTTTTCTAGTACTTTACTTATGCAACTAAGCAAACTTATTGGTCGGTAGAAAGTAGGTAGTTTTGTTTGTTTTCCAGGTTTAGGAATTGGTATAACCTTAGCATATTTCCAACTTATTGGGAATTATTGTGTTTTAAGACAAGCGTTAATCAAAAACGCAAGAAACTCAAGCCCTGCCTTTGGTAGTTTTTTTAAAATAAATATTTTTAATGTTGTCTAGCCCGTCTGACTTTTTAGATTTTAAGTTTGAAACAATATATTTCACATCCCCTCTAGTTATAAGCTGATCCCTAGGAGTTTCAGTTATTTGAGAGTTAACTGTGTTTAAAGTTTGACTTACAATGTTCTTGGTTGAATCATCGCTAAGATGTTGCGACACAGTATGGTTTTTCAAAAATGTTGATGCAAAAACATTAGCTTTGTCTGAATTTCGATACACTACTTCATTACTATTTATAAGATTAGGTATTTGTTTTTATTTTTAATAATTTTGGCTATGTTCCAAAATGGTTTTGCACTTTTTTCCAACTTACTAAGTTTTTCATTCCAATTTTTATTTCAAAACTTACTAATTTCCTCCGCAATCTTTTTGTTGTAAGATTTAACTTCAATGCGGTACTGTGGAAGTCGATAACGTTGCCATTGCCTCTTAAGAGAATTCCTTATACGAATGTATTCTAGTATGTATTCCGGCATTTTAATAAAAAAAGGTTTTTTGGTTTTTTTAGGGACACAAGACTCAACTTATTCTAGAATAACGTTGGAGAAGACATTGACTTGAACATCAACATCTTCTTTTGAACACACTCTGTCCAAATCAGTATGAGTTGATCTAAACTTGGATCTAATTTATGTCCTAAAACGGCTCCAGTTAGCATTTTTAAAGTCCAAGAAGTATTGCTCTCTAATTTCAGCCGATTCATTCATTTTACAAAAAACAGGTATATGATCAGAACTCAAATCATTAATAGTTTGAGGCTGACTGAAAAACGAAGGGATGTTCGTTATAAAAAGATCAAGAACGGAGGGTGAGCCTCTCGACCCAGATGGAAAATAAGTTGGACTAAACGGAAACAACATGGAATACGGAAATAAACAAGACATACTAGCAAGAACATTACCCCATAAATTCGCACGAATACATCCCCAATCTCTATGTCTACAATTTAAGTCACCTCCAATTATATAATTTTCGGTTCTTATAATCAATTTTCTTAAATTTCTTTTAAAATGCATTCTCTTTTCTACAGAATTTTTTCCTGGAAAATAAACACAAATCATTTTTATAGTTGTAAGATTCCTTAACTTTATTTCCACAGCAACATTTTCAACATATCGAGTTCTAACAACGGGCAAAAAAAAAATGTTGAATTGATTTTTTTAGTAAAATTGCTACACCTCCACCGATTTGATCAAATCGATCTACGCGATGGCAAGTATAGTTTGGAGTAGAAAAAGATATATCTGAGCTTAACCGTTTCCGTTACAAATGCTACATCAATTTCATTATGATTCAGAAAGTTCAAAAATTCGATATTTTTATTACGAATGCCTTTGGCATTCCATGTTATAATATTTAAATTATAATCTAGCATGTTAAAAGTTATCATATTACTTGACAATAGAATATAGAAACTTAGTAGCTAACTGTGCGATAGCTTGAAACTTGTTTTGTTTTACATAAACTTTAGAAATCATCTCCATTACAAAAGTATTTAATTCTTCCATTGTGAATAAATCACCACACGCAGATGGCGTTGGTTTGTTGATAAGACTCGCACTTAATTGAGTATCCACCACAGGTGTTATCTTATCCCACATACTTTATCTTGTAGGAACATAAACATTGCTGTTTGAGTTTTGTCTTCCGTGCATGCGTTGAGGTAAAGATGGGATCGTCCATTGACAGATGAGAAGAGTTGAACTTCTGTATGTTGACAGGATTAATAATTTTTGACTGACCTGGGGCACGATGTGTTGCTTTATTTGAAAGCTTTTCTCTCATTTCCAGATACCTTTTTCTTATTTCGCATGCGATATCTATGCTTCTCGTTACAGTTTGCGCACTTATAAACTTCAGTATTGGTGCAGTCTTCGGTCTTATGAGAAGCTGTGCATATGGAGCAATAAGTTTTCACATGACTATTCCTCTCGCCATGACCAAACAATTGGCAATTTCTGCATTGGGTTAAATGATTTTTTTGTTTACGTTGATATGACCAGTTAATTTGTGTGTGAAATATTGAACGATAGTTTTTCTTTAGTTCGAACAATTTTATTGAACAACTTTCGAGAGATACTATATAGAAAGTATTTGTATATTGATCATATTTTTTGGTGATCATTTTAACTTCTTTGCACAAAAGTCCAAGTTTAATCAGTTCATTTTTTTTAGCACAATAGTGTTTAATTCACTTAATCCAACTTAACTTAAAAGGCTTTTTCACTTTTTAGTGCATGAGTAAAGTACTGACAATTTTCTTCTTTTAATTTATCTAACACGTTTATAAGAATTTAATGATTCGCACATAATTTTATTGCCTATTGACATTTTCTTAATTGAATAATCGGAAACTTTAATTGATTCCATTAATATATGCACAAATTCACTAGGTTTTTGTAATAGTTTTATGGGAGGAATTTGCACTCTTTCGATGGGCTTGTCTGGTGACGTGGAATCGTCCATTTTGACACCTTCGTTTTCATTATCGGTATCACTATCTGGCAAACACTGCAAAGGACTCCAGTAGTTACCTCTGGAGTCCCTCTCTTTAATATAGTTTTCGTTTTTGGAAACTTACTGCCCGAGGACATTGGATTGTCCTCGGAACTAGGGGATCTAGCACGCTTTTTAATATTGACAAAAAAAAATCACGATCAGAGAAAAATATTGCTCAACTTCACGTCTCGCTCTATTGAAAGATCCTAAATGACAGGTATAATTTCAAGTTTCTATAACCAAACTATTAATACAAATAAATTAATAAAACAGCATTGTCATCATAGAGAAGTTTTCGAATAAACAAAGCTTAACAAATAATTAATTTATTACAAAATGTGGGCGACAGCAACTTAAAGGGCTTTAACCTAATGTTGGTCCAATATTTAAACAATTCATAATCTAGTCAATACATTTAAATTTGAGGCATTTGGGCATAATGCTTAAGTGTTTATCTTCAAACTTGCTGTGTGTGATTCTTTTGGCATTGCCCAGAGGGGAAATTGAAAATAAATTTGTTGGCATAAAAATAACGGTTTCTGCCATATGACTGTTTAGGAAAAGCTTATTTTTCTTGAAAACGGCTCCAACGATTTTGATAAATATTTTTGAGAATTTTTACTTGGTATTGGCTATCATTTGATTAGAACCTTTTATACAGCGTTTTTTTAAATGTTGGGCTTTCTCGGTAACGGCTCTTTGGATTTCTGTCAAATTTTATATTTGAGAATATCTAAGTAGCCAAATTAATTCTGCATATCAAAATTTTGAATTACTTTTTTTTAATTAAAATTAATTTTAGATTTTTTTTTTTTTTTTTGAAAAATCAATTTTTTTAAAACTAATCAAAAAAAATTATTTTAAGTTTTATAATCGCATGTATATTAATAAACTCTAAAAAATATCATACCAAAATATAAAAAATAAAAACAAGAGTTTATCAAAACCGGCCCTACAATTTTTGAAATACATTTTTCATAAATTCTTTGTTATTTAAGACGTGTGATGGCGTACTTCATTTTTACTAAAAACCATTTATTATTGTGGTTTTTAATACTTTTTTATAAGTTCAAAGTGTGTTATTTTCAACGTAAATGTTACTTGTTTCTTTTAAGGATCTTTCTTTCCAATGTAATTCAGCAGTACGTGCGACCTAATCGTTCTATTTTTCTATGTATGTACATATAATGACAAAAATTTCGAATGCGAAAAATTTCGAAAAAAAAAACAAATCTTTAATCTAGAATGCAAAAATCTAGAACCCAAAGCATATTTTTTCTGGGACGACTATTATAGTTTCTAGCATTGGAGAATTTTTTTTCTTGATTTTTGTATTTCGAGATAATTTTTTTTTGTTTTCGAGATTTTTACTTTAGAAGAGATCACTGAAATCGGTCCAGGCGTTCTTGAGTAGTTATAAATGGTGTAAATATCCTGATTCTATTCAAAGATTTAAATTCATCTGCAAATTCCGAAAACAAGAATACAAGTGCGAAAATGGAACCCTGCTTATTTATTTTTTTCATTTAAATTGACATTAATTTCTTATCTTTTAGAAAGGTAGGTTATTTCTAAAAAATAAGAAATGAATTTAATTGAACTTTATTTTTTTATTGATTTCAATAATATATGAATGCTGAAAAAAAACAATATATAATCAATTTTATATTATTTAAATAATATTTGTTTAATTAATTTAAAATTACTTTAAACATATAATAAATAGTGTCCGCCGGCACATTTTCATTTGAATAGAAATGTGAATAAACAGAAAAGTCGGTTCTGGGCAATGGAAAACCCTCAAATTATTCATCAGTCACCTTTGCATCCATTAAAAGTTACAGTCTGGTATGCAATTTGGTCAGGAGGAATCATTGGACCTTACTTTTTTGAAAATAAAAATCATTTAATCAAAAATTATAAACAAACAAAGTAGTATACCTTCCCAGGGGACACCTTGTATATATTTCTGCTTCAAATAAGTAGGTAAACAATCTGTTTCTGTTAATGAAAAGCACTACTTCAAATTATCCGCACTTTGGGTAATCCCCATTACCGGAACTTATTCTATATAAATATACATTAAGCAGTCGGTTGTCTCTCATTAACAAGGTTGAGCACATACCTCAATTGTGTATAGTTGCTATGTCGTCCAGTCGTACATACATAGTAGGTAACACATGAAAATGATAATCAATTTGTTTAATAAAAAATGAGATTTTAATTGGATCGGTTCGGTGAACTGATGATTATTCAGCGGCATCAATCGCGGTAATGGCTTATTGGATTTTGACAAGATTTAACATTTTGATTTTTAGTTCCGATTTTTCTTTATCTTATGACCTCCACATTTTACTGCTTCGTAGTATAATAGGCTCCACCTGTGGGGCTTACTGATGTAATTTAAAAAACTTTTTTAGACCTCGTGACCTCGAAGAGCTGAAGAGAAAACGGGAATATGAAGCATGCGATTGAAGAAGTGTACAGCTGTCATACTTCAGTTCCCGTCAATTTACTCTTATAGGTCTTATATACTGTCCAATATTGTGCTGCACGAACAACTGGGGTGCATAACTTTTCTTTCGCCAAATCAAAGCGGAGATCACAGAAAAAAGCATAGTTTTCCCATCACTTTATATTAAATCTAAGAAAACATTTTTCATAGAGAGGTATATTAAAGCTTCGTAAAATGGTAGATCATTACCTATAGTCTGTTCAATAAAAATTGTTAGTACAGGCCTTATGGGTGAGCTTTTTTCAAAACATTGGCGCTGGTGTATATTACAACTTCTACCGAAAAAGATAAAAAGCCACTGACTAATGTACATGAATCTCTTTATACAATAAAACTCGTAGAGCGCCTTCGGTTTAGTAGGGCTGTGTCCGAACGGGACAGAAAAGATCGAATGAAGCAGGAGAGCCAGTTTTGGTAGCTTCAATCTGCACGATAATAACTTTTCGGGTTGGGTGTTTAATTGAGCCTGGCCCGCCTAAATACCTGTTTGGTATTATTAGTCTTAGGTAAAATAGGTACATTGGCAAAAAAAAAAAAAAAAAAAAAAAATAACACGTATATGTCATAAATACATATATATACATAAGTTAATGTTTGTATATATTTATCTAATGTTTTAGTTTCACAAAATAAAACATAAAACAATAAAAAAAAGTAAAAAAAAAGTATAGATAAGTCTTATTATTAAATTATATTTGATTGCTGCTGTGGCTGTTGTAGTTTGTAAGTAATTCATATTTAGCGTAGGTAGTTTTAAGTTTTATTTTAAGACTTAATTTTAAGTAGGTTGTAAGAAAAAAAAATTATTGACAATTAGTTTTTTAAATTTTCTAATTAAATAAAAAATAATAAAAAAAATATATATATATACTTAGTTCATACGCTGAAAGGCATTAGCTTTAAGAAAATTAATACAGAATAACTAAGAGCGCCCATCTGGGGCCAGTAAGTTAGATTTAAGATTAAGTTAAATATGCTAGTTTTTTTATGAATTTTTGTCTAGCTTTAAGTTTAGTTATAAGAGTGAATTCAATAAAAATTATTAAAAAAAAAAAAAAAAAAAAAAAAAAACTCGTACACTCTAGCATGACCGATCTCCATTAGCGTTGATGAAATGGAATATTGAATAATTATCGTTTACTTCTATCTACCCTAGCTGTGTGAATTGAAAAAACCTATTCTACCAACAGAGTTACTTTGCCAATTAAAAACGGTACTATATAGCTTTTGCATTGGTTTTTATCAAAGTTTTTCTCGGTTTTGAAGCTTTTGAGAACAAATTTAGTAGTGTCAGAGGGTAGGTGTTGTCGTATTTGTGAATTTGGAAAAGTATTTTGACGTTAAACAGAAATATGCATACTGAAAAGCAAACGTCCTATCTTCCCTGTATAGACAATTTTTGTTCAACGGACTATAATTGCGTTTGAAAGGAGCTAAAGGTTTGGTGTTTGCTTTGTATTTGAACTTTTTAGGGTTTGAGTTTTCTTTAGATTTACTATTATTTCGAATATCACGAATTTATAAGAATTACATTTAATATGCGAATAATTAATTACATTTCAAATAGACAGACAAACCTAAGAGCTCTTAAGTCTAAACATTCGGCTTCATAAACTTTTTTAAAGTTTAAACTTGTACTTCTGTGAACACTGCCATGGACACCATGGATACATGGATTTATACATCTCTTAACATCAAGGATGTTAGGTTTATCATAGAAACACATTTCAAAGACTGACATACTTGACAGGGTAGGCTTCACATAAATCATTTATGAACACATATACCAATGCATATTTTTTTTGTAATTATTGTTCTGAAATAAATGTTATGACAGCTGATTATCCATCAAAAAATAAATGACATATCATCTTAAACGAAACGAATTAAATCACCTCTTCATCGAGCTACTTACACAAGCCCTTAAAGGCTTCTCGAAACAAACCTAAGCAGCACACACAGGTAATGTATTGTATTTGTCACTGTCACACTATTGGCTAAAAAGATTATGATACGTATCTCGGAATAAGATCACGTGTACCATTCCCGAGTTCCGTCAGAGAATTTTCAAGAAGCAATTTACCATTACAAACCTTTCCTTTTGAGAAAATAAGACTCCTTCTTATTCCACAAACAAATGTTGCCGCACAGATGACAGAAGGAAATACAAGCAATTTATTGATATGACTAAGAGGAAGACAGGTAGTGGGATGATAAGGACTATAGAATCTTCTTCAAACGTGTGCTGAATTCTGTGACAGATTGGTCACATGACTAATAAAATAATATGATGACGTGTTCCATCTACTTTATAGGCTTCGGAAAAGTCAATTTGGACTTGAATAAGTGTATCTTTTGTATCTGTTAATTCAATGCTTTGAAATACACATTCCTTTTGTTTTTTTTTTGTGTTTTTAGTTGAATTTCGTTAGATAATAAATCAAAATGTAGTTTGAGGAATACCCCATGGCAAGATGCACTGTCCGTGTCCATTCCTAGTAAAAACAAAACCCTTAAGCTATCAATTTGATTATTATGACACATTGCTCTTGATCTTGTTTGCTGTGCCACCGGATTCAGCGATGGAACATGACAAACGCATTGGAAAAGCTTGAAGTGATGACACAAAGGACAAAGTGTCACAGACAGATATAACAATAGCAACAAGGACTACAATGAACCCAATCAAGTGTGGAATATGCAAGCAATTTGAATTTCCCTTTGAGATATGCATTTTGTGGATAAAAGGTCTATAGTAGATGAGTCGTGTTGTACAGAGAATTTTGAATAAAAGCCTTAAATCATAAACGAATTTGTGAGGCACGAAATTGCTCTGATTGAGCATTTGAGCTTTGTCATTTTGTGTACAAAATATCAAATGCAACAAGATTGGAGGTTTTATATTTGCTAAAAGTATAAGCATTGACTTTAAACACACTCGGGCTATTAGCCTTTTTTGAGAAATTTTTTTTTTTTACAAAATAATTGAGATTTTGTTTCTTTAAGCCTATGTCCGGGTGTTTGTTCAGATATTGCATTATTTGACAAATAGTTTTAATAAAACTTCCAAGAAAATTGAAGAACCATACTATACGATGGATATGAGGTACAGTGAATAGAAAACAAATGTGACATTATGTGGGATAGAGTTTTAATGTGACATACAACATTAAACAAGCACACGGCCAGATATAAACTATGAACGAACCAACATTATCCAAATGACAGACACTATTTTCCACCTATTCGCACATATTATTAAACTTGAACCAATTCACTTGGCCATTCTACTGCGCAGCTCTCTTCCAATTTCTCTGATCATCTCATTAGTTTTGAAAGATACACAAAATCACGTTCCAGCGATGGACTATCTTTACATGAGGTATGATCGTGGCTTATTATCTAGATTTCAAAAAAGTATTTCATTTCTGGAATTGTACTCATTAAATCTTTTGTACACCATTTTTGTTCTCTTCAATCCTCTGTCTACGCAACCAACCACCGTTGGCCAAGTGATTTGGTTCAAGCTATACATACAGATACAACACCCAAGCAAAGATGAAAAACCCAGTGGGGAAAGAAGAATGTGTGACTCTCATTACTTGCGATTTATTTTTACTTGCGATTATAGGGACTATAAGGCAAGTTTAGGATTCGTAAATATTAAAAAATTGAGATAACAATCAAACATGACATTACAATCATAGAGAAGTCTAAAAATGTGATCGAGAAAAAATTTCTGCCTGTCTGTATGTCTGTATGTCAGTATGTATAACGAGCTGCAGCCTAAAAGGCTAAAGCGATTATCTTCAAACTTGGTGTGTGTGATTTCTTGGCATTCCCCAGAGGGGAAATTGAAATTTTTTTTTAAGCCTAAAAATAACGGTACCTGCCATATGACCGTTTAGGAATATCTTATTTTTTATCGAAAACGGCTCCAACGATTTTAATGAAATTTTTTTAGATTTTTTTGTTGGTATTGGCTATTATTTGATTAGAACCACATATACAGGAAATGTCTATTAACGGGACCTTTCATATAACGATTTTTTAATTTTTGGCTTTCTCGGTTACGGCTCTTTGGATTTCTGTTGAATTTTATATTTAAGAAGAAATAGGTAGCCTAATTAATTCTGCATATCAACATTTTAAATAACTTTTTTTTCTAATTAAAATTATTTTTTAATTATTTTTTTTTTTGAAAAATCAATATTTTGAAAACTAATCAAAAAAAAAATATTTTAAATTTTATAATCACATGTATTTTAATAAATTCTAAAAACTGCATACCAAAATTTAAAAATAATTTTTTTCAAAAAAAACTAAAAATAAAAAACAGGATTTTATCAAAACCGGTTCTACAATTTTCGAAACACATTTTTCATAAATTCCTTGTTATTTAAGACGTGTGATGGCGTACTCCATTCTTACTAAAAACCGTTAAGTATTGTGGTTTTTAATATTTTTTTATAAGTTCAAACTGTGTTATTTTCAACGCAAATGATACCGGGGCAAAATGTTAATGTAGAGCTAATGGGTTCACAATGGACTAAAAGAAAGAAACCGTTTAAAATTGAGAACTAGAAAGTCGATTTTAAGTTGTCAAAAATGTAACAATATATTTTAAAATTAAAATAAAAACCTTTGCAAGATCTGGTAAATATGAAATGGAATGAAATATTGCACGCTACACAAAAAGCTGAGTACTGGATGATAGATAAATGAAAAAGGAAAATTGTTGCTCGTCACTTAAGGGAAAAATTCTATGACGGAATTCGCTCACGTATGCAAAGAAGCTCAACGCTTAGCTATATAATCCATGTTGAATGAAAATTAAATGGCCTCGAATATTTTGTTGACTTAGTTTGGATCATGATCTTTGGCTATGGCTAGGACTTATGTTTTTATATCTGTTTAGTTTAGTTTCGGAGACAATAACTTCTCTCTATTTCGGTGAAATTCATGCAAGCCACGTGGTTTGAGCTAGAATTTTCGGGTCCTTACTTCCTGACTCATCTAATCTCGACTACGGCTTTTCCTTGCTCGAACCAAAATGAAAATTTTAAAATAATTGTATTCCATGAATTTTTTCCTTATCTATAATTATCATAACAATTTACTATATTTTCTTATAAAGGTGCAGTTCCAGTGGTTTCCCGCAAATTGCAAACGAATTATAATATTTACTCCATAACGTGCAACAAAAAACCCAACCAGCAATGATATTTACTGTTGTCCTTTCGCGCTCCTTTCTTTGGATGTCATCAAGTGTATTTCCATGCCATTTTGCAACTAATGGCTCTCATTACCACATAAGTACACATTTAGTGTCCTGCAACAATGGCAACCTCTGAAAGAACGAAGGAAGAAGCCACTTTAATTCTAACAACATGCCATCACTATCACCACAACTGTGAACAATGTGACTTAACGAACGAAGGATCGTGCCAATTAAGTGCTGGGTGCACGCACACTTAACCGTGCCCATCCTATCCAATTAAAAATCCTTCTCGTGCATTTTCTGGGCTCTAATTTGACAATTTTTTCTAGCTAGCCAGACTGTAGATGCCGATTACGGTTGGAGGAAGGAATTGAACGAATGTGTTTGTGTATGTTGTATAGGTGTATGGCTATAAGAAACAGTGTTTTAGCTTTTAGGTTTTAGTCGCCATTACCAAAGTTAACCCTAAGTTTGTGGCTATGTTTATATGTAGATATGTATATTATTTCCGAAGAATGAGATCTGAATAGGAAATAATTGCCTATAACCTTGCTGTTAGTGCCAACGATTAAACTTGCTACAAGAAATTAGGTAACAGTACTCTTTAATGTGTCTTATTTTGATTCATAAGCTATGAATGGAATGCGTTTATTTATCTAAGAGCCTTTATGAGGGTAGGGTAGGGTAGGCCCTGGACGGTGTCAACCAGGCGATGCACATTGCTGCAACTATCTCGTACGCATCAATTGGGCTTATTTTACCTCCTCGCGGTAACCGTCGGGTACTGGTCTGTCCATCCGGACATTCCTGCTAAACTAATAAGCGCGAGTGTTGAACACAGCAAAAATAGCAACACTATAATGCTCTGCTTTAATGACTGTTCTGATCGATTCGCAGAAGTCTTGTACGAGCCCCTCAGAAAGAGGACGTACGGCGGATGAGCCCAACCAATCGGCCAACGGTGGCGTCAACAGTCAACGAAGCAGATGCCCTAATGAGCTACTTCGACGTATTTGGAGATAAGGTCATTGGGACATTTCAATGCAAGTCAGGGCATTGAAATAGAGATGGTGGCGGATAAACCCTTAATGGGCCAACGGTAGCGCTCATATCCCCGAAGTGGGTTACTGACTCCGGATTCTCCGGTTCCTTTTTTCCAAGGAATCCAACAAAGTACCTGACCCTCCAGTTTGGGGGTTGTGCGTGGGGTTAAGAACCCTGCCATGGAAAAAAAGTTGCGAAGCGACCAATAGACTGGGAAAAGGACGGATTAACTGTTGACGACCCGGAAAAACGAATTAGGGACAACGACCTTCGGATCTGCACGTGCAATGTTAGAACTCTTTACAGATCACGTGCACCCAAACAACTAGCGGAGGCCCCAGACTGCTACAGAGCAGGAATTACCTTCATCCAGGAAGTGCGATGGGATGGGCCGGGCAAAAGGAGGATGAAAAACTGTGACGTGTACTACGGTGATTGTGCAAGAAGACCACAGCGTTTATTTGGGTGCGGATTAGGCAAGAAGTCTTGGGCTTTCGACAAGTAAGTTAGCGACTTGTGACAATCCGTATCAAGGCTAAATTCGCCAATATTAGCCTAATATGCACTCATGCCCCCACGAAGGACAAAGATGACGCCACCAAGGATGACTTCTACGAGTTCCTCGATAAAAACCTATGTTCAATGCCCTAAATATGACGTTAAGATCGTACTAGGCGATTTTAACGCAAAAATAGGTAAAGAGGAAATCTTTGGTAGGACTGTCGGTAAAATAGCCTACACGACACAACGTCTGAAAACGGACTTAGGCTAATTGACTTCGCAGCGGCATATAACGTCACCATTGCAAGCACACGGTTTCCTCATCTCGATATACACAAAGGGACTTGGCGACAACCAGACCAGTACCCGGCAAGACACGGCTCCAGTATCTTGGATGTTCGCACCTTCCGAGCAGCTAACATCGATTCGGATCACTACCTTGTTGCAGCAAAGGTAAGAATGCGAATAACCCGAACACCACAACAACGGAGTAATACTGTGAGGAAGTATGACGTCGGAAAGCTGCAATCTTAAAAAACGCCAGAACCTATGCCGATCGAATATCCCGTAAACTCTCAAGAAATCCATTACCGCTAGCATCAAGTTGACGCGACGTTCTTGTTAGCAGCGCGTTAAATATTTGAATCTTGATTTTCATTTTCTCACAAAAATATGAACATATGTAAATAAATTGATTTAATTAAATGAACCTACATAGATTAATTGATTTGGCACCACGATTTGATTACGGGATTATGTAGAGAGATGAAATACAAGCATTTTTTACTATCGAAGCGGGGATCTATCTCCCCCCGTTTAGGCGGGAGGAACAATTTTATAAAAAAGCACTTGCATTGTAAAAAAAATATTTAAAAATAACAACAACACCTCCAAAAATGTGCTATGCCTTTTTTGAAAGCCAATGATCTATTCTTTCTTGCAGTTTTTAAATTATGTAATGTCTATTAATATGACCTTTTATTTTTGAGACCCTTATAAGAAACCCTTACTCACAAAATCGACTAACTGATTGACTGACTTTGACATGGAATGCAATTCAAGTCTACCTCCTCGTGGTGCATTCTGGATAACGCTAAATGACTTGTAAGGAGTAAATTATTCATTCGTTTACCTCAAAGTAAGAAAGCGTCGAATACTATTGGCTTCTTATATCGTTCAAACAGAGATTTTGAATGATGAAGATTTAATTGAACCAAATAAAATATTGTCAATATTCGATTCTGTCAACCTAACTCAATTGTATCTAAACAAAAGTACGTTTTTAAAAAATATCTATGAAAAAGATGTTTTCGTAATTTTCAATTTTCTCGAAAAGTGGAAGACCAAAAGACATCTGGCTTTCACTGTTTGATAAAAAATAAGTATTGACACAAAACCTTTTAAGTCAAACCTGTAGTTAATCACACAATTTTGAAAAATAAAATATTGAAAATGCAATTTTTAATGTTTTTTTTTTTAATTTTCAGTTTTAAGTTAATTTTTTTCAAAAATTATTGACTCAAATGCCCTGATTTACAAACTGGAAGTATGCGGCAAATATTAAGGTTTTAGAAAAAGTATAAAACATAATTTCTAGTATTCCCGTTGTTTTTTTATTAAATTGCCCCTCCTGTCTAAATGGGGAGAGATAAACCCCCTCCCATAATAAATTTTGTTTTGTATTTAGTTCTTCTACGAAAATCTGTTATCAAATCGTGGCGCCACTACGATCATAGAGAAACATATTTGAGTTACTGGCAAAATTCTGTCCGTCTGTCTAACTGTCTGTCTCCTCCCATAGGACCGGATTTTTTTTCTTCGACTTTCTCGAAAACTGGTGATCCGATTACTATCAAAATTGATATCCAAGAAGATCTAGGTAGCCTAAATTTCCCATTAATTAATTTCCAATTAATTTTTTTTCGAAAACTTTTTTTTTGTATTTTCAATAATTTAAAAAAAATTTGAAAAATCAATATTTTTAAAACAGGTGGATGAATTTTTTTTTAGATTTTGGTTTTAAATGAATGTTATTTTTGTACTGAAGATTGTATTCTGAAATAATTTCTTTTTATTTTTTAAAAAAAGTTGTTAGAAAATAACCGTTTTATTTAAAAACCGTTTCTACGATTTTGAAAAAAATCCGCTGGTATATCTAAGCTCAATATTGATCCTTATAGAAAACGTGTAATCGTGGCCCATGTTGTTCGAGCACTGGCCAATTCGTTGGTGCTCTGAATACAAAATGAAATGATGCTCAGGAATTCAAATCCATGTTGTCGACAAAGAACAATACGCAGCTGCATATCTTTTTCGCGGGGTTAAATATCTGCTAATTGTTCTATGTGATCACATGGGCTTCTCATATGTTGCGAAGCAGGTTTCCACGGGGGAACTTCTTTGGGGCAGTAGAAGGGCGGCGGCACGCTTGTCAATGCACGGCTAAGCTCGACTGATTGGGGGTGGTTCTTGCCGCTTCTACTGTTCCCTCCTGTTCGACAAACAAAATTTTCGTGCCAGAGTGTAAAAAAAAATAAGGATCGGAAAAGGAAGGATGAGGAAAAGGATAATTCTACTCTAATAGGTAAGGACATGAATACACAAACCCGAGGATCCTGACAATATCCAAGGAAAACCACAATTAAGTAAAGTGCTTTTTTTGTATAGTTAAAGACCAACCTATCTTAACCTACGATAAAAATAAAACTAATAAAACTAAAACTAAAAAAAATACTTAATCTAAAACCCTATACTAGACCCTAATCCTAATGCACCCTACTTTTTTCCTCTCCCCTGGATAACACCATGCTAAATTCCAGACGCTCGTCTGATGTTGTTGACGAGGTCTGGCCAGCCCACCTAAGTATCAGAAGGATACTTCCAAATGCTACCTTCTTGGCCGAAATTCTCGAAGGTAGCCCCTAAAACGACCTACCAGTCACTTCCGTATCTATGTCTTTCGTTCTTCTCAATCTTGCCAAGGACGGCTCTGTCAAGTACTTCACACACCTTTAGCTTTGGTTTAACAGTCCATTAAAAAATCTTATTTACATTCACATATCACAAATGTTTATTAAAAAAAATATAAAGTAAAAAAAATCCAATTTAAATAACAAAAATCAAAAATCAAAATTAAATCTACATTAAATTAAAAAAAAATAATATATATTAAGCAAAAAAAAAAATAAGTGTTAAAAAAAATTATAATCCAATACAGGCCTTTATGTCCAAATCTATATTAAAACCACTTACAGATTTTTGAGTCCCTCGACGTCCTGCCGGCAGCACTGCGAAGAACTGTTGCTGTGTTTATTTTTTTTTTAATATATATATTTCACTTGAATACTATTATTATTAAAACTGTTCTTAACACTTTAACAATTTAAAAATTACATATAACTAAAAAAATTAAATTCTCCATCTTTTCCTTTTTTTCAATTATTTCCTTCTTTTTGTTCCTCCTTATTTTCTTTTTAATATTATTAATTCTTCGTTTTTTCTTTTCAACTCAAATTATTTTTTTTTTCACTAAAACTTTTCACTAAACAAATTGACTTCTTCTGGATTGTCCCTTTATTCCTTTTTTTCATCCGTTTCTGGCTGGTAACAAAGAAAAATCCAAAAAAAAAAATGGCAGAGGCCAAGGTCCAAGTAAAGTTAAACCTAAGCCTCTGCAATAAGTTAAAAAAAGGAAATTCAAAAGAGTTTTTTTTCGTAAGTTTCTGCTCTGATCCTTTTTATATCTTGTTCACTTAACTTAAGTCTTCTTCTTATTATTATTATTTTTTTTTTTATCTTTTTTAACTTTTAAATTTACAACACCAAAAAAAAATTCTTTAAAGATTGAAATTATTCTTGATTAGGTCCTAGCAGTTTCACTTTCTCATTTTTACAGATTTTTGAGTCCCTCGACGTCCTGCCGGCAGCACTGCGAAGAACTGTTGCTGTGTTTATTTTTTTTTTAATATATATATTTCACTTGAATACTATTATTATTAAAACTGTTCTTAACACTTTAACAATTTAAAAATTACATATAACTAAAAAAATTAAATTCTCCATCTTTTCCTTTTTTTCAATTATTTCCTTCTTTTTGTTCCTCCTTATTTTCTTTTTAATATTATTAATTCTTCGTTTTTTCTTTTCAACTCAAATTATTTTTTTTTTCACTAAAACTTTTCACTAAACAAATTGACTTCTTCTGGATTGTCCCTTTATTCCTTTTTTTCATCCGTTTCTGGCTGGTAACAAAGAAAAATCCAAAAAAAAAATGGCAGAGGCCAAGGTCCAAGTAAAGTTAAACCTAAGCCTCTGCAATAAGTTAAAAAAAGGAAATTCAAAAGAGTTTTTTTTCGTAAGTTTCTGCTCTGATCCTTTTTATATCTTGTTCACTTAACTTAAGTCTTCTTCTTATTATTATTATTTTTTTTTTTATCTTTTTTAACTTTTAAATTTACAACACCAAAAAAAAATTCTTTAAAGATTGAAATTATTCTTGATTAGGTCCTAGCAGTTTCACTTTCTCCTTTGAATAATCCTGAACAAAGACCAAGAAATCCCTCAATGCCATTCCAGTCTTTGCCTTATCCATATAAATAGTTACCTCTATAATCTGAGCGAGATAACTATTTTTATTCATTTTCCAATAAAATTACAAATTTCCTAGCCTAGGGGTATTATTTTCTATCTCTTTCTTTATTATATTCTCTCCCTAAAATACTTAAAACCTATTTCCAATAAATATTATACTTAAATGACAATTTACTAATACATACTTAAAACTAATAGCTTCTCCCCACACCTCTGTTCCTACTCTTGCTACCTTTTTGTAAAAACTATACTTTAACTCTTCGCATGATCTTCTAATTTGCTAAATTTGTAAGAAAGAGATAAAGATTTCACTATTGCGCAGACTGTAAGCCAACCTGAGACAAACAGTGTGCACTATAAACACCAACAAAAAAATATGTCAACAAAACAAATAATCATTGCACAGCTTTTCATAGGTAGGTAGATATGTACTTTCCTTTTGTTTAATTACTAATAAGTAGTTGTAAAATAATTCCCAGATGTATTACCAGATAATCCATCAAATTGGGAATCATTTTACCAACGATTGGTACTTAAATTAGAGATAAGCAAATTTTTGTGAAATTGAATATCGACATGTAAGTATATACATAAGTATGTCGTTTCACAACAACATTGTACCTACATATAAGTACTTTTGTTTTCTTTTTTGTGTTTGGTAATTAAATTAATTTATCTTTTCTTTCTTTATTTCTTTTTAAGGAAAGTAAAACAATAAAAGATATAAAGATAATTAATAAAAGCTAATAAAAACAGGTAAGTAGATATACATAATGAAATTTGTTGAAATTGACAAAAAAAATTAGTCAATCAATTAAATGCGTACATATGTATGTATGTCGCAGAGGCTTGCGTATACTGTGTGTGTCGCATGGTTTTGCGTGTTATTTTATGAAACAATTGTATTTGTTTTTTTTTTTAACAAAAAAAAATTATTTTTTTTTCAGGTGAACTTTTTCTTTAGCCACACAGCCGGCTCCGTAACACATATTTCATTTGAAATGCACTCAATTTAGGAGCTTCATCGAATGTCGTTGGTGGTTTGTCAAGTAAAATTCCAGACAATGTGAACGATTTTCTCGATTTTGATAACTTTTACACGTACTTGGCTTTGCTGACAAACCGAACAAACCGTTTGGTATACATAGTTTGGGAACCATGCACTCAAATCGAGTGCCAAATATCAAATTGTCTACCAATGATGAGCTGATGATGGGAAAAGTTGGGGGAGGAATTTCCAAAGAATATGTCGCAGCATTTTGTGATTAGACAACAAAAGTGTTTCAAACCATTTCTGTCACGAGAACTTTTTTCCACCTCTTGGATGTGGGAATATTGGCCTTTAAATTATTATTGGACTATACAAAATAGTGTCTTGAAAAAGTCAGTGCAAGAGATATGAGGAAACACAATATTTTGGAACTCTAACTTTTGTTAAAAAAAAGATTCACAATTTCAGGAAACAAAAACTCTCGAAAGTCACTTTAACATCGTCGTCGTCTGTAACCATGATAAACTGTTACAAAAATGTATTTAGATGACATTACATATTCATCACTAGTTCTAACATTAAATGAGCAAGAGTTTGAAAATAAAAAAAAAAACTTATAAAACTAATTCAAAATTTATTTCTATTCTTCATCTCAAGTCATGGTAGACAAAATCTGGTCCCTTATAGCTAAAACCCCAACTCTTTCTAAGGAGCACGTAATATGTTCATTTATAATGATCTCTAACCCATCAGAGTGCCCATAGCCAGATGCCAGGAACAGAGTCTTACCCCATTCTACCTATCTAGCTTTATAAATTCATTTCAGTTCTTCGTTCTAAAGGATACCCCTTATAACACTAGAATTAACTCTAATGGAGGATTACTTGCCCATGCAACCATCAAGCAAAGGAATATTATGCATGAGTTGGTCATTGGTTATTCCAAGGGAAGAGAAATGAAGAAAAAAAGACGACAAACACTATGAAGGAGAAACAAAAAGGAAACAAAAAATAGTAAAAGAAAAAAACCAACAAAAGACTTTTGTGAAAAACGCAATAACGCTTCAGTGGCACAAAATCGATCGGTTAAAGGATGCCGTTACAATTCTTTAGTCCTCCCCAAAGCCTGATGGTGGTGGCGATGATTACTGCTGTGGGGCCATCTAGGGAGAGTTCTGTGTCCTGCCTGCTGGCTAGCAACGAGCAAAACATGGGTTGGCCAATGTCATTGACAGCAGCACTGCTCTGTCACCTTAAGTGGTGTGTTCGTACATTCCTCCTCCTATATGACTGAACACAGAACACACCAACTGAGAGGGTGAACTGCAATAGCACAGGATATTATGTATGTACCTAAGTACAGGAATACTCGGGCGCGTCGCACCCTACAGCATCCTTAATAAAATGATAAGGCAGTGTTGTAATGCGAGTATATGTTTTGGATGTATCATGGTTTAATATAAATCGGGCAAAAAGAGGAGTACATGACCAAGGACAACTAAAATAATCCCGGAGTTGATTGGATAGAAAACAAATAGAGTAGGTGGATGGGGGGAATAGTGCCCCCTTTGTTCTGGATAAGGTAAGAAGAAGTTGATAAATACGCTTGTGTGGTTTTCAAGTTGCTTAAGTTATCCGAGCCGTGCATGGACTGTGAAGATGGACAAAATGACTTTACCTATGCTGATGAAGGTTGTTATAATAAATAACCTTTGACTGTTCTTTGCGATGAAAAAAAGAAACTTGATTTTGAAAAAGCTTGGAGCTGGAATGCTTATTAGTTAAGGCAAGTTCATTACTCATTAAGGATGTGTGTGCAGGTGAATCGATGTGTGTCAGTAAAATCGAAATGTCAATTCTTATTATTTTTGAAAGATTGTATTGATTTCAAATTTAGTTTTAGAAAATACAAAAACATTGAAATAAATTGCACGACTGGATCGTACGTACTTGCTCTTTAATACAGTCACATCCTCGAATAAAATTTGATAAATATAAGAAGAACTTCAAAGTTTTATTCGATTTTTGTGACTTTTGATTTTTCAAAAAAAAATTGCATAAAAGAATTTTCAGCAAAAAAATTAAAACGCCATTTTATTTTTATAAAAAATTTGAAACAGTGTTTTTATTTAATAACTTTTGTTAAAAATAAAAAAATAATTGAAGAAACCTTGGCACAAAAATAACCTTCATTTAAAAATAAAATTAAAAAAAATCATTTAAGCGTTTTCAGAATATCGATTAAAAAAAATTATTAAAAATACAAAAAAAAAGTTTTCGAAATTATTTAAATCGAAATGAAGGTACCTACATCTTTTTGAATATCAATTTTGGTTGTAATCGTTTAACCACTTCACGAGAAAGTCGAATAAAAAAATCGGGTCTATGGAAGGTACCGTTTTTAGCCCACAATAAATTTTGTTTTTCACCAAAATATAACGCTTATCTACAAAAGCACACAATTTTTTTTCATAAATTCTTGCAGCCGTTTTCGAGAATAATAAGCTTTTACACAACGGTTATATGACAGGTACACTTAATTTTTGAGCTAACAAAAATTCAAAAAACTCCTCTGTAGAATGTCGAAACAACCATATGTTGCAAATTTGAAGGCCATTGGCTTAGGCTATAGTCCAAAATACATACGTATGTACATACAAACAGATAGGTAGACATAATTTTGCCAGTAAGGCCGCTCCCTTATTTGTGCGGTATCGGTAACCGGTATTAACTGCTTTGCCGAATGTATACTGATGTCATGTTCATCTCCTGACTTGTCGGTAAGCTTTCAGCACAGAATTATTCAAAACTCAAAATTCAAAGCAGTCTCGGATCTCATTTTCCCTCAAAAATTATTATTTTGTATCAACAAATATTTTCTTATATTTTTGTTACCTATACAAAAAAATCGGTTGCCTTGACGACAGACGTCAAACACAAATTCCTTTCGGTAAATATAAAAACAATACTGACACTCTATACCGACACTCGGTATACTGCCTTCTTATCGTGCCGATAACGCACCTACCGCACAAATCAGTAGATGTTCATTGAAATGTATGTATTCAGTGAAATACCGGTACCGAATGTGTACCGATAAAACCGAGATTCCGCACCGACAAATGCCCTAACTCAAATATGTTTTTCTGTCATCGTAATGTCATGTTTGATTGTTATCTCAAAATTTTTCATCTGCACGAATGCATAACTTGCAATATAGTACCTATAATCACAAGTAAAAAGAAAGGCATTTATACCCAAGACCTGGCTTCCTACTCTACTAGTCAACGGCTCCTTATCTTAGCTTCAGTAGTCTAATACTTGTTTAGAATCCTTTCTTTAGCTCAATTGCATAAATAGAAAAATAATTCAATTAAACATTTTAATAATTAAACTTTATTAACTGTTTAACCACAATTTTTTTACCCTACACTCTGCGGAATAAGTGGCGGTGGCGCTGTGGCAAATGTGGTGATTGCTACGGCGCGGCGGTTTAAACTAAACTGATCTTTAATGCATTTTGAATATAATGGCCAAAGATAAGAAGAAAAGTGATAAAGAGAGGAGTGTGCTCTTGGTGGAATAGGTATATCTGTTCGTCATGATTTTAAGCATTTTTTAGTGAACCTGTTTTGTATTGTGTTTGTGTATATACCAGTAAGTGGTTTTTAGTCGGTAGTAGTCGTGTTATAGAACACAACGCATTTGCCCTACCCCACATGTAAAGGAATACAATTTTTTTAAAATTATTGTATGATTGCAAATTGTGACTTTTTTTCAAAAGCGCAAGAAAGTTTTATAAATATAAAGAGGAAATGACAAGCTAATATAAATTAACATTTATGATTTGAAATCGTTGAGCTCAAATATGGTTGTGTACCAAGTCCTTCCAATAAGCTCTGTTACAAAATTCCAGCGTTGACCCTTTAAAACTTCTTGCGGGAATATAACCGTTAACTTTTTTTCAGAACACATGCACTGATAAGTGAAGAAAACTAGTCAGTTTGGTTTCACTTTGCAAACTAGTAATATGGAGTGGGGCGTAAGGGAAATTCGCGTCGCAGTAATAGCGTTGCATAAGAGCAGAAAGAACGCTGGCGAAATTTTTGAGTTGCTAAAACCACTCGGTATATTAAAAATATTCGTTTATCGGATCGATGTCTAGGCTGATTCCGGATGATCTACACATGAAAGGCTACCGTCGGTCCACGGGTCATCTTCTAAGAAGTCCTCAACTAAAAAAAAAATAGGCTGGAAAGATGCAAGCTATGCAAGGCCATGAAAACATTTTTTTACGGATGAGAAAATTTTTTGCGTGGAAGAAGTTTTTAACAGACAAAATGACAAAATGTATGCCACTTTGTCCAAGGAAGCGAAAAAAAGTTGTTCCAAGGGTTTAATGTGGCCAGCATCCCGCTTCTGTTATCTTTCCATTTCTGTGAATCAAGCGTAAAAACTGGTGCAAAAGCTTACCAATCATGCAAAACAAAAGGATTCATGAATGGTCATCAAACGTCTGTGGTATACACTGACTTCTCCAAAGCCTTCGATCAACTTAATCACCAGCTGCTTGTTAGAAAACTTTCACTTTTCGGTTGGTCCCCAAAACTGGTGCAATGGATTGCAAGTTATTTATCATCTCGTACTCATTTATCCAACGCAATAGATGTCAATTCTGGCGTGCCTCAAGGAAGCCACCTGGGACCACTCTTATTTGTAATTTGTATAAATGATTTACCCTCTGTGATAAAATACTGTGATATACATCTATGTTGACGATGCGAAAATTTCATTTTCATATAAAATAATGCTGATTACCTTCAACTGCAATCTGATATTGATCATTTGCAGGAATGGTGAAATAACAATGATCTCACATTGAACTCTAAGAAATGCAAAGTAATGACCTTCAATAGAGTTAAAAATGTTTTCTTTAATGAATACTCTATAAATAATTCAAAACTTTAAAGAGTTAATTATTTTATAGACTTGGGAGTAATATGTGATTCAAAATTAGACTTCAGAATGCACATCGGTTCTATAACTGCAAAACCTTTTATTTGTCTATGAATGATTAAACAAATGGTCAAAAGAATTCAACGACCCTTATATGACAAAGAGCCTGGTTGTTGGACTGCTTCGTTCGAAGCAGAAACCATATTCCAAGATCGAACGAACCAGTCCAGCCAAGTTTGGTGCCCATATTACTCCTGTCACATTGCCCGCATTGAATACATTCAAAAACAGTTTGTGGTATTTGCTCTTCGTCATCTTAATTGAGATAATCATCACCATCTTCCACCACATCGTTTGCGACTTTTACTGATTGGTCTTAATACGCTCGAGGACAGGAGGTCATCACTTAATGCTGCATTCATATTTAAACTTTTGAACGGTGATATAAATTCTCCTTATTTGCTTTCCTTAATAAAAAATAAATATGCCATTCCGTTCAAGTCGAAATTATAAAATTTTGCGAACACATGAAACTACTTCAAACTACTTAAATAATGAACCGTTCTCTCTCTTATGTAAACAGTTCAATAATTATAATTCCTTCGTTGATTTTAATCTTACTTCATTGAAATTTAAACAAATTATACTTATATTCAATTTAAATCGTCACTAATTATGTAAATGTAATATTATTTGTATAATCCAAAAAACTGTGATCAATTATGTATATGCAGTTATAGTCAAATAAATAAATAAATAAAGAGATTTTGAGCTTAAAAAAGATGTGCTAGAGGGTGTTGTGAAGGGTTCGAATAATACCCTTTTCAATGAACACAGATGGATCTTCCAACAGGACTCTGCTCTACTCCAGCGCACAAAGCCAATACCGGATAGGAGTGGCTAGGGTAGAAGATTGGTCGTCGGTGAGTACAAATCTGAATCCATTGGATTATGGTTTGTGGTAAGAATTAGAGAACATGGCCTGCAAGACTCCCGACAGAAATTTGGAAAGCCTTAGAACAGCATTAAACAAAGCAACGTCTACGATCTCGATTGAAATCGTACGTGCCACAATAGCCCAAAGGCCCCACTGTTTGAAAGCTTGTGTTAAAGCAAAAGGCGGTCATTTCGAGTAAATATTGTGTTCTAGTAAATGAAATAATTTTAAAAACAGTATTTTTGTTTGTTTTATTTTTATAGCGTTTTATATTTGTAATAGAACTTATGGAAACAGTAGGAATGTTGCATTGTGTGCGAAATTTGCAACAGTAACACTATTCAGGAACCTTACATCTTCCTTTCTTGATATCTTCCACAGAACGTAGATGTTTTAATGTGAAAATTTACCTATAAAAACATTTCTCATTAAGTGCCTTGATAAACTTTTGTTATAGTTTCTGCACAACTAGATTAAAACTCTCTTTATTTTAGAAAATGGAAACAAACTCACTTGAATCCTTTAATTTAATCTCCAATATCGAACATAAGCCGATTTAAATTCAAATGAATCAATTCAATTACTTATTCACCGGTTGGCATTCATTACAATAGAAACTTCAACACTTTGGCTCCATCTTGTTTAAATCCGTTCAATCCAAATAATCTTCATTAGGATTATTTCCTTTAAAACGCTTTTGTATACCCCCATTCCCAACCGATATGTCCACCGTCATTGTCCTCACCTTGCTAAACCTACAATGATTGTTTCGGACGGATTCAATTTACCTCAGGGGCTCAGGACATTCATCTTGGCTAAGATCCAGAGCTCATGATGGTGGATTGGATAGTATCCTCCGCTTGCTTCGTCCTTTTTGTTTTTTTTTTTTTAATTTTTTTTTTTTCATCCTGCTGTGCAAACTACCTTCTGATTCAATCGAAAACTCAATCAACCCTGCAACCACTATGGCTATATCTATCTTAGAGGATACCAATACCATTTTTTCGATTTTATTCTTTGTCTGCCCTCAGGCTACTTCAAATAAACCAACTAAAGGCCTTTATACGTCTACGGCGCGGCGGTCGATAGGGTATGTATGAGCAGGAAGACACTATCCTTGTTGTGGATGCAATTGATTTTTAATACACAAACTGTCAGCTTAAGTAAACTTTTTTTTACTTTTCATGCGATATTTTAGTGATGAAAAGAAAGTCATATTCTAGGAAAAAAACTTATCTCGTAGAGGGTAGCATTGGGAAAAAACTTATCTCGTAGAGGATAGCACTTGGGTCTATTAAGAATTCACAAAGGACACTCAAACTAAAATATTCATATTTTGTATGCTATTAGCAGTTTCCACGTCTGCTACTTGAATGCTATTTTCAGGGTTGCCGTTTGATTATTTGTGTTTATTTTTCTTCAATATTTTTATATATTTTCTTCAATTATTAATTAAACTTGTTGATCACAATATATTTTTTTAAGCAACAACAATAAAGATGGATCGTGGATTATCAGTTGCATTGTTAACGCCATTATTCAAAGATAGTATACAATGAATTTTCCTTTCAACCAAAATGAAGTGCGCAACCTAAGTCTGGGTCTTTCTCTAAGTTGCTATAGTTCTCCGGAGTAGAATCCAAGCTTTTCCAGGCTAGAGTATTATTATTCATCCACTCTTGGACTTTTACTCTTTTTACTTTCGATTATAGGGACTGTAAGGCAAGTTTAGGATTCATGAATAAAAAAAAATTGAGATAACAATCAAACATGACATTACGATCATAGACAAGTCTAAAAAGTGACCGACAAAAAATGTCTGACTGTCTTTCTTACTGTCTGTCTGTCTGTCTGTCTGTCTGTCAGTATGTATAACGAGCTGCAGCCTAAACGGCTTAAGCCATTATCTTCAAATTTGGTGTGTGTGATTCTCTTTGCAGAGGGGAAATTGAAATTTTGTTGTTAGGCCTAAAAAATATGGTACCTATCTGCCATATGACGATTTAGGAAAAGCTTATTTTTCTCGAAAACGGCTCCAACAATTTTGATGAAAGTGTTTGAGAGTTTTTTTTTTGGTACTAGCTATTATTTAATTAGAACTTAATTTACGGAAAAAGTCTATTAACGGTACCTTTCATATAACGGTTTTTTAATTTTTGGCTTTCTCGGTAACGGCTTTTGAATTTCTGTCAAATTTTATATTTAAAAAGATCTAGGTAGCCAAATTAATTCTGAATATCAAAATTTTGAATATTTTTTTTTTTTAAATTAACTTTTGAATTTTTTTTTAGAAAAATCAATATTTTTTAAAACTAATGAAAAAAATATTTTAAATTTTATAATTAAATCTATATTAACAAACTCTAAGAAACTGCATACCAAAATTTAAACTAAAAATAAAAACAGGATTTTATCAAAACCCGTCCTACAATTTTCGAAATAAAAAGGTCCTTTTCCTGTACTGGAATGTGGGATTATAAAGAGACACCTTAAATTCCCAGCTTTTTTTGCTTAATTGCCCTCTTAGCGCCAAGAAGCAGTGATTGTGAAGAGTTATTCTTTGATAACATCAGTTTGAGCTCTGTGGCCTTAATGGTTTCTTTTTTTTTGCTTTTGGTAAGACTTTTGAACTTCCTTCCTGCTCTTTATTTTCTAAAATCGGGCTGTTCTCATGCTACTCTCTAAAAAGCTCTTCCTATTTTTGTGCAACTCGTCTCCGATGACTGCTGTCAGTGCTTAGGGTCTCTCTGATGAAGACGCCTGTGAAAGCGATGGCTGGAACGCTGATTCTACGGCTAGCTGGACTTCAGAGGCAGCTTCCCTGTTGGCATTTTGGCAATTTTGCCACTGGTTCTCAATAACTGATTCTGGCGATTAAGTAATCCCTTGGAGGTTATTAGAGATTCATTTGGAAAAGGACCTAGTGATTTCTTGGGACTGCAGCCGTCCGACGTTAAACGTCCTCAGTTAATTTCCCGATGCGCCCTTTTTTAAGTTGCAGTTGCCTTATTATAAATTGACATTTTTTATTTTCCTTTGCTCGGCCCATCCTATCGCATTTCTTTGATGGTAGTACCTTCATATCACCATTGGATCAATTACAACGAATACCTTGTTTCCTGTCATTATACAATTTTCATTTTGAAGATATATAGTGATCTTGTAGTTTTTCAGTATAACAATGACCTTGGACAGAAGGAACGAGAGTCTAAGCCGTCGATATCTGGAGGGGAATCAAGAAAGGCTCTTTTAAAATATGGGCTGGAGAATTGCTGCTTTCTATCAACTCGTTAAGAGTCCTGTAGTACATGACAAATGGAAAATAATATGCAGTGGCTTTGACAACGTTAAAGAATATAACGGTGGATACGTTTAGTTCTAGCAAGTTTTTTCCTTATCGAGATCTTTAAGGGTGCAGGGACATAACGCCCAGGGTCATAACGCCCAACTTTTTTTTTTGGGCATTATGACCCACTCAAGTGGGCCATAAGACCCAAATTAATTTTGGGCGTTATGACCCACCCAAATGGGACATAAGACCCACCGAAAATGTGTGGGACTTATGTCTCACTAAACATTTTTGAAAGTGCAATGCGCCCTACAAAAGTATTAAAGATACAAACAGTCAACCCGGGATGATATAACGTTCACGGACATGGAACTAATGTCTAAATTGAGTTTTTTTTTTTCATTTTCAGTATGTGGTAGGTATGCAACCCCCCTGCTTAGGCTCACTATAGGATTTGGAGAAGGTGCAATGTTGGGTATGTGCAACGTTTCTTTTTGATTTAAAGAACCTTTGCATAAACCCAATCTCGCACCTACTCCAAATCCTAAAGTGAGCCCAAGCAAGAGGGTTTCCTACCCACCTCATACTGAAAATGAAAAAAAAATCAATTCAGACAATTTGTTTGGGACCTTACTTCACATAGCTCACATTTACAAATTTGGGTCTTATGTCCCATTTAAACAAAAAATATTTGGGTCTTATCACCCATTTGGCTGGGTCATAACCCCCAAAATTAATTTGGGTCTTATGACCCGCTTAAGTGGGTCATAATGCCCAAAAAAAAAGTTGGGCGTTATGACCCTGGGCGTTATGTCCCTGCGCCTCTTTAAGTACTATTTGTAAGAAGTTTAAACTTTAATTATGTAAATATTAAAAACGAAACACCCTGTATCTCTAAATGTGACAATTTATGTACTCGCACTTTTATATTTAATGTAGTGTTATTCATTATTTTGTTAAACATGTATTAAGTTATCGTTCGATGTTACAGTTTATGTCTTACAGTTCTTTATGTATGTATGTATCATAGGTATCAAAAACACATCATGTGAACCATAATGTCAGAACATTTTATCTAATTCTAATAGTTGCAATAAAGCTGTTAACATTAAAGTACCTATCTGGTCATTTGTTTTATTTTGTCGCCTTCTACTCCGTGCCCCTTACATCCTCAGAAGTGGGATAGAAGTACAGTCACTTAATTTTTGTATACTAAGTCTTTTTTTAAGTTTAATACGCTTTATGAATTTTGAGAAGTTACATTAAGAATCATTGTTACGAAACTTATGCAAAATAGTATTACCAGATTTTTGATTAAGAATACAAATTAAGTACTACAAAATGACCACACGGGCTTCACGTTTTATTGAAATTGCAACTGTGCAGCAACTCAAAGACAAGCTAGCCGAAATTGGGCTGGCAACAACTGGACTTAAATCAGCGTTGAAAATTCGCCTAGAACAAGGGCTCGAGCATCTTGATATAACTCAAATCGAAGAACTTTTTCCACCCGGTGAAGTCGATGACAACGAGGAATCTGAAGAATCTTGCCAGCTTGAAGAGGAAAACAGATTGGTGTTGCAGCAACTGGACAGTTTAAGGCAGATAGTTTCAAGAAAAGAGGAGATTCGTTTGCTTCAACAGAAACTAGCTGAGTTGAACCAACCTGGTGAGATTAATCACTCATTTTTTTCGTTTAGAGATTTTGAGGAGTCCCTCCAAACATTTTCTGGAGATGATAATTTTCCTGTCACGAGATGGATTAAATCTATTGAAGAATCCCAGCAGATCTACAAATTTGATGACTCCAAATGTTTTATATATGCTCAACGTTTGCTTAAGGGAACTGCTAAGCTCTTTTTAAGATCTATTTCATGCACCTCGTGGAGTGAACTTAAGAAAGCTCTTATCAACGAATTCCAACAACATGTAACAGCATCAGACGTCCACCACACCTTACGAAATCGTCGAAAACGCAAAGACGAGAACATTCAACAATATGTGCTTATCATGCAAGAGATAGCAAGCTCAGCTGACATCGAGGAGCAAGATATAATGAACTACATAATTAAAGGTATACCAGATACGATGTCTAACAAACAGGTTTTACTTACAGCGAACAATATTGCGGACCTAAAAAGAATCTTGAGAAAATATGAAAAAATCAACACGTCAGAACCGCCACCATCATCATCTGGATTTAAAACTATGACGAATTTATCCAAACCAGTGCCTAATGTAAGTTCAAGAAGCAGCATAAAATGCTTTAATTGCAATGACGTCGGACATGTTATCAGTAAGTGTCCAAAGCCTCGCAGAGAGAAAGGTTCGTGTTTTCGATGTGGTCAAATGGGGCATGTCATAAAAAATTGCCCACAATCAGCCGTGTGTGTATTGGAAGATTATGACACTGTCAATCATCAACCTCCGACTCATTTTTTGGACGATTTTCATGGAATCTTTGAATACACATTACTCAGCGACGAGTCGGAATGCATAAACACTAAATTAGAAGCCAAGACAATGATTGACACGGGGAGCCCAATCAGCTTTGTCCAACATAAATATATACCACCATATTTGATGACACCGATCGACTCTCTATCCAAAAGCTACGTGGGAATTAACAACAGCAGATTAGTTATTTATGGTAAGGTTATTTGCAATGTTAAGATTAATGATTTAAGTTTTAATAATTTATGCTTGCATGTCGTCAAAAACGACACAATGAAAAACTCAATTATTTTAGGAAGAGATTTTTTACAAAAAAGTAATTTAAAACTTATGTTGAAAGATAAACCTTTAATTTTATGTGAAAATGATAGTTCTAAAGAGTGCGATTTTAATGAGGACATATTGAATATTGATACGTTTGATGAAAGTGAAGATAAAATTACTTTAAACATTAATGAACAATTAAGCCTAGATGAAAAAAATAAGATTAGAAATTTAGTTTTTGGAAAAGCTTCTGTTACTTATACTTCAGATGAAATTGATGAAAATGAGATTAAAATGCAAATCAAATTAAATGATTCAAACTGTGTTTTTAACTGTGCGCCTAGAAGATTACCACACATTCATAAATTAGAGCTTCAAAAAATTTTAGATGAGCTTTTGGAAAAGAAAATTATTCGCGAAAGTAACTCGCCGTATGCTTCGCCAATAGTTTTGGCTAAAAAGAAAACGGGTGAGATACGTTTATGTATTGATTTCAGACAGCTAAACAAAGCTACTTTAAAAAACAATTTTCCAATTCCTTTAATTGAGGATATGTTAGATGGTTTGAGAGGAAAACAGTTTTTTTCCTTGCTGGACTTGAAAAGTGGTTTTCAGCATGTTAAAATGTCTGACGAATCTATAAAGTATACTTCCTTTGTGACTCCTCTGGGTCAATATGAATATCTTGTTGTTCCATGTGGACTTAAAAACGGACCTGCTGTTTTCCAGAAATTTATTGAACAGAAATTCAAAAGTCTTATACGTTCTGGAAAATTGCGAATATATTTTGACGATTTATTGATTGCGACGGAGTCTAAGGAGGAACATTTTCAGATTTTGCATGATGTCTTTTCAATAGCAAGTCGGAACAATTTAGAATTTCGTTTCGATAAATGTATGTTTATGCACGAATCAATAACTTATTTAGGCTATGAGGTTTCAATTCACGGTATAAGGCCGAATGCGGAAGGCAAGCGTGCTGTAATGGAATATCCAGCACCTACAAGCAGTAAGAACTTACATTCGTTTTTAGGGCTTTGCTCTTATTTCAGAAAATTTATACAAGATTTTTCCATTCTTGCCAAACCCTTATATGACATTTTGAAAAAAGACGCGAAATTTACGTTTGGAACAGAAGAACGTCTTAGTTTTGAAACTTTAAAAGAAAAACTTATTGATGCACCAGTCTTAAGTATTTACAATCCTAGGGCAGAAACAGAAATTCACTGTGATGCGAGCAGCCTTGGTTTCGGCGCTGTATTGCTTCAACGCCAAGAAGACAAACTCTATCATCCCATATTATTTTTTTCTAAGCGTGCCACTGTTCAAGAGTCTAAATACCACTCATATGAGTTGGAAACCTTAGCAATAATTTATGCTTTAAGACGTTTTAATATATATCTGATTGGCATAAAATTCAAAATTGTCACAGTTGTAGGTCACTTACCTTAACACTTAATAAAAAACTTTTGAACCCTAGAATCTCGCGTTGGGCTTTGGAGCTTCAAGAATACGATTATATAATCGAGCACAGGGATGGTAAGAAGATGTGTCATGTTGATGCTCTCAGTAGGGCCCATAACGTTTTGATGATCAATGAAGCAGAATCTTTTGAGCATGCATTAGCTGCATCGCAGCAAAAGGATAAAACCATTAGGCGACTGGTTAAAATGCTTGAAGAAAGGGAAAGTTCATCTTATGAACTAATTAATGGACTCGTTTATCGAAAAATTAATCAGAAAGTCTTTTTCTATGTTCCAACGCAAATGGAGAGAAACGTAATTCAAACCCATCATGATGCCTTATGCCATGTAGGAGTTGAAAAATGCTACGATTTCTTGAAAAAGACTTATTGGTTTCCTTTTATGAAATCTAAAATTAAGAATTATATAAGTGGTTGCCTCAAGTGCATCCATTTCTCTCCACCAGTAGGCAAAAAGGAAGGTGTTTTACACAGCATTCCAAAAGGTGACAAGCCTTTTGACACAATCCATATCGACCATTATGGTCCATTACCTTCTTCTGCACGCAACTCAAAAAAACATGTATTTTTAATTGTAGATGGATTTTCAAAATTTTCAAAATTATATGCAGTTAAAACAACTAGCACTAGAGAGGTAATAAAATGTTTAGAATCCTATTTCTTTCACTATAGTAAGCCATTGCGCATTGTGTCAGACCGTGGAAGCTGTTTTACTTCTGAAGAATTTTCAGATTTTTGTAAAAATAATTGCGTGCAACACATTAAGATAGCTACTAGTTCTCCACAGTCCAACGGTCAGGCAGAACGTATTAACAGGAGTTTAACTCCAATGTTATCTAAAGAAAGCGAATTGGATCCAGGTGGTTGGACAAGCCATTTAAGCAAAGTAGAATTCGCTCTTAACAATTTTGAGAACAAAAGTACAGGTTTTACTCCAAGTACTTTGCTTTTTGGAATCCGACAGAGGGGTAATATAAACGACAAGATTCGTGAATATCTTGAAAAATATGTATGTTCAGAAGAAAGTAGAAACTTAGATTCAGTCAGACAACAAGCTGTTGAAAGAAATATTCGTAGCCAGGAAGCAAATAAAGTTTATTTTGACAAACACCACAAAAAGCCATATCAATATAAAGTAGGAGATTTCGTCATGATAAAAAACGTTATTAATACACCTGGCGTGAACAAAAAACTATTGGCTAAGTATAAAGGGCCATTTAAAATAATAAAAGCTCTTCCAAATGACAGATACCTAATTAAGGACTTAGACAATTTACAGATTTCAAGAACACAGTATGAGGGAGTTGCATCTCCTGAAAATATGAAGCCATACACAATAATCCAATGAATGCATTTTACGTATCAATGTGCAGTATGTTTTTATTTTTATTTTTTATTCGTAAAAGTTGTGTATTGAAATGAACAAAAGTTATAATGTATGTACCTTTATATGTAATTATAAAATCGTTGTTTAATGCAAAGTATAAGTTATACTATTCGAATTTATGTATATATCACTTAACAACAAAAAATGATTTAAAATTCCTAAATGTAAGATATTTTCTAATTGTATCTATGATTTGAATGAACTCAAAAGTATATTATTTTACCAATCGAAGGTAATTTGTTTTTTTAAGATGGGTGGAGTTGTAAGAAGTTTAAACTTTAATTATGTAAATATTAAAAACACCCTGTATCTCTAAATGTGACAATTTATGTACTCGCACTTTTATATTTAATGTAGTGTTATTCATTATTTTGTTAAACATGTATTAAGTTATCGTTCGATGTTACAGTTTATGTCTTACAGTTCTTTATGTATGTATGTATCATAGGTATCAAAAACACATCATGTGAACCATAATGTCAGAACATTTTATCTAATTCTAATAGTTGCAATAAAGCTGTTAACATTAAAGTACCTATCTGGTCATTTGTTTTATTTTGTCGCCTTCTACTCCGTGCCCCTTACATATTGCAACTGTAAGATTCTCAAAAACGATTCTCTAAAACAATATAGAATATTAAGTGGAATCCTGGGTTCATTTTCAATCTTTTAAATGCATCTCGATACTTCTTTATAATTATTTAACTTTAAATTAAACGATTCTTGGGTGCGCACAACAATTTGACTAAACATTATCACAACCGACCAGCACAATGGTTAACAATCGACTGACTTTATCTTTATACAAACATAGCCGTGTTTTTTTGGGAAATTTATCCGCAGCGAAGCAAGATTTTACGCACACTACAAAAACAACAACCAGCTGCCGAAAAAAGTAGATGTTGAATTTGGCTGCGGATTGCATGTTCGACACAAGAAGATCTAATTCAAAATAGACATGATATAAGACTTGTATCATGCTACAGATACTAACGGGTGATTTTTTTGAGGTTAGGATTTTCATGCATTAGTATTTCACAGATCACGCGGGATTTCAGACATGGTGTCAAAGAGAAAGATGCTTAGTATGCTTTGACATTTCATCATGAATAGACTTACTAACGAGCAACGCTTGCAAATCATTGAATTTTATTACCAAAATCAGTGCCCTAGAAAAGTTGGCAGAAAATCCGCTTTTTTATCGACAAATTTTGTTCAGCGATGAGGCTCATTTCTGGTTGAATGGCTACGTAAATAAGCAAAATTGCCGCATTTGGAGTGAAGAGCAACCAGAAGCCGTTCAAGAACTGCCCATGCATCCCGAAAAATGCACTGTTTGGTGTGGTTTGTACGCTGGTGGAATCATTGGACCGTATTTTTTCAAAGATGCTGTTTGACGCAACGTTACGGTGAATGAACCGAACACTGATTTTGGTAATAAAATTCAATGATTTGCAAGCGTTGCTCGTTAGTAAGTCTATTCATGATGAAATGTCAAAGCATACTGAGCATCTTTCTCTTTGACACCATGTCTGAAATCCCGCGTGATCTGTCAAATATTAATGCATGAAAATCCTAACCTCAAAAAAATCACTTGTTATATTTCCATAGATATTGCATGCTACATTGTTTAAGAAGGTTGCAAAGTAGCATTTGGGCGTGTTAGAATTGAAATCTATAGATGCACATTTATTTGTTGGGATTCGAATGCCAATGCAACCATTGTTCGTGCTCGATCCTCTTTTTTGTTGTATCTTGTATGTAAATATTTTTTAGACTCACTGGCCGACAGTCTTTTGTGAATAATCGTTTTATGTTGCATTGTTTCAGAAGTTTGAAAGGTTGCACTGGGACATAAGACAACAGACGGGTGCCTATGCGCGGCTGCCTATGCGTATTTTTTGGAAAGCTGCCCATAGCTTTCCCAAAAAAACACGGCTAATATGTGGTTTGTATTTGTATCAATCTACTTGTAAATAGAAATGCACATTCTTCTTCTTCGTCTAGCTGGTTGGCTATATAGTAGTCGTATTGTGTGTATTCTGTGCAGGGTGTAGCATGTTCTAAGTTGGATTTCGTTTGTTAAGTTGGTTGTAAGCCGGCGGCTCATCCCAAACGCATTTACGTTAAAGTAGAGGCAGAGCTATGTCAAGAAGGTTTACTTTATAACTAAGGAAACTTACTTTTTAATCTTGATCCTAATAGCTTCTTTACAGCCCAGGCTTTCTCGTATATGATTATGGTATATGGGATCTATCTTTAACTGGCTGGTACATATAATAATGCAACGAGTCTAGAGGTGAGATTACATTAAGGATGGGCGTTTTTTAGCTCTAGAAATCTCTCTCTCTTGAACCATTGACTAGATGAATCATGTGTCCAGAAAAAGAAATTTTGAAATTGGTTGCATTAACCTATAGGGATCTCATTCTTTCATTCTAGTTTTTTCTTACTTCAGTGACATTTCGTTATTAAAACAAGCAAATTTTAAGAAAAAACATGTTGAAGGTCGGTAACCCTGGACGCTTTGGTCAATCTGATGAAAAAATATTGTTTCCTTTGAACATTGCACTCGAGATACCATCTCAGAGGACCAAGGTGATGATGCTGTATCTGTACAAGGGTATTGTTGGATTTATTCCAGGTGGGAAAAACCCATGAAAAGTACTGGATTTCCAAAGGACATATATAACCATATAGAACAGAGATAGAAATTGGTTTCTTCAACGACGAAGGTACTGCTGAACCTGAGCCATCGAATAGTAATCGTTTAACACCGCATAAGGATGACCTGGCATTAGGTTTGCATATCATCCCACATCGTCGTATCCAAGTGAAAATGAATTCGTAGTTTTTTTGTTGACGTCATCTCTTGAATACATATAGACTGCAGCCGTCTACACCGGCCTGCAGGATGATTGTATAAATTTCTGCTTGATGTTTGCAGGAAACCACTTTTAGTCCGGTTGAAGGAGAGGTTGTGTGGCAGAATATGGCCACTCTTTTATTTGCCTCTGGGTATGGTTCTAGCTGCAGCTATATGACGATACCCGAAGTGACCAAATGAACTGAATTGTGGCCAGTTAAACCTGGACAAAGTCCCTTGGTGATGTGTTGTATAAGATAAGGCAATAATAACAGTTCGTTGTGCGATTTTAATTGGAGTGACTAGACGTGGAGTTGACTGATGTTTTGGCCGGGCTGTACCTACATTCAGTTACTGGGAATTTATTTCAATTAGGTCTAGCCGGGATGGCACACGTTGCCTACATAAATACGCCTGAGTGTCTATGTGTAGCAATTTCTGGTAAAGCAAGTTTCCGTGGTTAGCCCTGATGTTTTAGTATTCATTTATTTTTACACGTTCTTCAGAAAGGATTATTTATGTGGTGGTGTTTTAAAATTTTGAAGTTTGGATCACTGAATTCTTAAAGGTAAAGTCCAATTTTCAACAGGTTCCTCTTCAACAAAAAATGTTTTCTTTTCACATCTTTTTCAAAAATATGCTGCCCTTTGCGCTAGTATATACTCAGGCACATAGTTGCATATTATCCTTACCTAATTATGCCAATAATGGTTACTCCTGTTCAAAATCTGACCAAGAAAATCACTGTTAACTAATTTACAAGTTCCTTATTTGTCCTTATTTAGTCAATAGACTTATTCAAATTTAATTTTAAGTAGCTACCGTGCATTAAATTAAATTCAAGGCACACTTGTGCCCCAAAATTAAAACACCAACAAAACAAAAGTACAACTTAGTATAACGGGGGCTGTGGTGGTTATATTTCACACCATACCTACCACAAAAAGAAATATTCTGACAAAGCATAAACTATTTACATACACCTTCCTCTTCCAATTCCAGAAACATGATAGACACCTTGAGTTTTTTTTTTTTTGCTGAACGGTTGCCGCATCTAATTTCCACAACAGCAGGACCAAGAAAGTAGCAAAGGAATTTTAAATTTGCATACCTAATGATCTTTTGAATATGCATGTGGCAATGGCAAACAGGCACGCAAAATGTGTCCCGAGAAGTTGTTTCAACTTGTTTCAAACAAAAGAAACATCAACAGAAAAAAATCCCTCCACCTCCCCCGCTACACCGTTTTCCTTTGTGTCATGTTGCGTTAGCATAACTACGCCTAAAAGCCTTAAGGATAATTTTTGGAGGATTTCGTGGCAAAATTATTCTAGAGTCAGTATAGAATTAAGCGGAATTAGAAGAAAACATCGCATTTTTTTGGGGGTGAAAAGGTGGTTCTCTTCCTTCTGAATTCTGATGATGGTGCGGCAAAAAAGGACTAACCATTTGTGCTTCTGTCAATCAGTATGTGCGCTAAATAGCAGAATGACATTAACCTCCATATGTAGGTTGAAGCATATATTATAACAGCACATACATACAAACATATATTTGTGGAAAGGTAAAGGGTGCAAAGTTTAGTTCGATATGCGGGTGATGGTGAAGTGAAACCGAAGAAAGGTGATATGGTGGCTGTGTGAGCTATAATGAGAGCAAAATTGATATGCTGAATATGGGGGCGAAATTAAGGACCTGTTTCCTCAGAACATGACTTCATAATTACATAACATGTTGCATAAAAGGGGTGAATATTGAATACAATTAGATCCTTGCGAAAAGTTGTTCTATATGCGTTTTAATGCTCGCAGGTTAGACGCCGACAGAAGAGGTGTGAATAACATTTCGAACGCTACGCTATACTGCCATCGGGTGCCACGACCTCCGCGTCACCCCTCCTCCAATGATGAACGTGAAACTTCGTTGGTGAATAATTTGATTTCTTGAGCAGAATAACTTTGCGTTATACACCCCGATGTCATAATTATTGCTTTAAGGACGAATACCGTTTATAATTGTACAGTTCTTCAAATAACGGGATACAAATTATTATTAGCGAGCATATTGTCGTTAATGTTGTTTTTCGCGTTAATTGCGAGTTGGTGTTGGTTAAAAAATAAACGAAAATATTTTAGGGATTTTTCTTTTTTAGAAATTGTAGGTTAATCAATGTAGGTAATCAGGATAAGAAGTGATCGGAGAGTAAACGGTTTTTTAAAAACTTTTCAGCTTGAGGAAGGTTCTGACAGAATATATTTCTTAACAACAACAACTATTGCTTGTTTTTGGTAGAGTTTATTGAATTAAATCGAAAAAAAAAGTTTAAATGTCCTTCACTTCATATGAATTTCCCCGAAGCATGAACGGTGGGCTAATCAATTAGACTGTTCAGTGTTCATGCTCTTTTAAGATTCATAAATAGAAAGATGATTACCGACTCTTTATAAATAACACAGTCTTTGATGATGGGTCTTAATTGGTAGCCTTACTGGATTAAAGCATTGTATATACATTTTCTATAGTACTCTCATGGTGGTCATTTTTCGTCTGGCCATCTTCCTGGTTGATTCAGAACTAACTCTAAATAGTGGAGACGGGAACGTTTACCGATATTTTACCAGTATTTAATAAACTTTTGTTGTCTGTACTTATTCTATATTCACACCAATTGGCAATTTCAGCACGCCTCATTGCGACTTGATTCAGAACTAAAAAATGATACTCCATGATAGTACTATATGCAGTGTATATACAAAGATTAAAGTAAATTCTCTTTTTCAGTCTTATTTTGTCTTTTTAAAATTCTTAATTTTTCAGGTTTTGTTTGGACTTTCTGGTTTTAATGGCAAGGATGACATTTAAAGAAAATGTTGTCCTTCCTACAACAAGAACATGTGGCAGTTTGAAACATGGAAGGCAAACACCTGATACTTGTTGCGTCTCTTTTGTTAAATCTGACTTCCTATTTTGTCTTTGCAAACTCTAAACCTATTTGTTTGTCCTGTATCTTATAATTTTGTTTATCTTATCTTCATATTGTTCTATTCTGGTTTCTTCCTGGTCAAACTCACAAGCCTCTTTTCTTTCAATGACTTTTGTGTCAATTTCATGAAGGAACATTTTCATCCTTTGTTCTCTTGAATGAATAAATAAAGTTGTTGGGTTTTGTAATGCGCTTCGCATTAAGAGATCCATTGTGCCCCCTGCTTAAATAATTGTTAATAATTCGTCCAGTATATTTCCTTAATGTGTCAATTTATTTCATGAGGCAAACATATTCGAATCGTTTTTACAATGTAGTGCCCCGTGGCTTAGTGGTTAGTGTGTCGGACTGCTAAGCGAAAGAACCTGGGTTCAAATCCAGCTCATAGCCACCTTTTTTTCTGGGGTACTGGCTCTTGCGAGGAACTGACAAAACCTCCAAGAGTAAAATTTGTCTTGAAAAAGTGCATCTCATGTAGCCGTTCGGACTCGGCGGTAAACAGTAGGTCCCTTCCATTCTTGCTGAGTAACAACACACACACAGGAATGGTTGAGAGTATAAGTCACTAGGCCTTGGCTCCTCAAGGAGCTGTCGCGCCAATAAATTTATTTATTTATATTTCCTTAATGTAGTTAAGGATCTGGGCTACGTTAACGGGAGTAATTCTATGTAATATGATCCTAGGCATTTTTATCTTTGGTGTATGAGAGCTTCGCAGTGTCCGAGGACGTGTTTCCTGTTCATTGGTCTTCTCTTTCAACACCTAGTATTTTCAGATGTTTCCTTAGCCTGCAATGTCCAGTTAGGAAGCCCGCTAGAATTCTTACATTGTTTCTACTCAATTGATCAAATCTACGTACCGTTTTTTGTTAAACGTACCAAGTAAGAGTTTGGCTAGACGCAATGTCGGGAGGTCGTTCCAGTATTTTGCGGTTTTGTTCGATTTTGAGTTCCCTCTTGATGAAGTGCTATTTTAAGCCACAGAAAGCTTCTGGTTCTCTGAGGGGTAATCTCGCTTCTATTTTTGCTAGTTCATCAGCTTGTTCATTTCCCTTTATTTCTACATGTCCTGGTTCCTAGTATTTTGTTACCAGGTTGTGTGCATTTGCGTCACAACCTATTAGTACAGACAGCCTCTTACTTTTGGAGTAATCCACAAGTTTCTCTACACTCCTAGGAGTGTTTTCCCTCGATGTTTAGTCAGTTTTGAAAAGGAACCAGATCCCTCGTCATGAACTCTGAAAGACAAAGATGATATATGTATGTCATTTCTTACAAATAATTGTTGCTCTGGCAGAGGTTGACCTTTTTAACCCATATTACCTTAGTATCTTGAATGGAAAGACCTCTTATTTGACCCCCAAGGTTCCAATGCCTTCTTTGGCCAATTTTTCTCGAAATGATGGCCGAGGCGGCTTTGGTGTGATGTAGATTGATGTGGACTAGCCCTTGAAGCCATTAAAGTAGATATCTTGTCTATTTTGTCTATTTTCTTGGCCACATAAGGCGAGTTAACCGGCTTACAAAAGACAATTTCTAAGTAAATGTGTATTTGCCGACTCTCTTTTATATTTACACCTACGATGTTATGTCATGATTTTATCAGAATTCTCTAGCAGCATGATTTTGTAACATAGTAATTATTGTAAGGTGAAAATGAACCTTTAATAATATTGTATTACGAAACCTATAGACTAGGGCTTTTCGGAATAGGTGAAAGAACCTGAGCAAGGGTTCCATGACCGCAGGGCCCCATGTAAAGAGCGGAGAGCTCTTCTCTCTGTATTGACCCTAAAACATTTGTTATAATTTTACTATCGCTGCAGACGGAATCAGGTACGTTATGCAAAAACCTAGGATAAAGACGAAGATGCTCATAGTTTGTTATCACGTAACCCTGATAAAAGGTCCCGACCGTCTATCACTTCTGATATTTTTTTAAGAATGAATAGAGATGAAGATGCAAATTCTGAAGCCAGGTTGAAAAAATATCATCAAAAACAGCAGGTGGGTTGAGAGGAAGACTCCAACTACTTTCACTTTTCTCCATAATTTAGGGACATGGTCAACCATTGGACAGAGAAGAATGTTAGTCGCGAAAAAAGGCACATAGTAAATCGTTTCAAGCTAATTCGAAAACGGTAACACGGCCAAAAATGAATACAAAATGACACACTTCAAATTGTTAACTCATTCCACATCATTTCAGTCATACTCACGAAAAAAATTGATCTTAATCATTTCCCTCATTTATTAATCATTTTTATCTACACACTATCATTTCAGCAAAAATGATATCGCACTTTAGAAATGTTTTATTTTTGACAAACTTCCAGTAATTTTTGTGACAAATAAATGTAAAAATTAATTAAAAATATCCACAAACAAACTCTATTCAAACAATTTCACACGCACTCGATAAACTTATATTAAAATATTGAATGATTTCAAAACAAATTAAAATCCACGAAAGCATGGTTTTGAAAAAGACACTAATTGGATAACTCATTTAATTTGATAATGAGATTGCATAACAACTTGAAATATTTCTGTTTGTATACAATAAAACGTTTCAATTTCAAAAACAGTCGTTACGTGAATGTTGTCGCACTTAATGAACAATCACGCATCGTATTCACTTCAAACAAATAAAAAAAATATTAAATTACATTCGCAAAACCGCTGCAAATTTATTTGGCATTAAGTTTCCTCTTATTTTATTTCCCCGCTGCACAAATAATGAACAATGAAATTTAATTAAATAGAAATTCCAACATGACCTAATTAAATTCTGAAATTATATAACCTTACTTACGTTTATATAGATTTCATCGAAAGATATTAAAAAAGGAATTAACTTCATTAAAACTTAATCCCTGTTTGTACTCACTTTTGTGTGGATTGATTTATGATGCTCAAAAAGTAAAAGCCAACTGTTCAGGACATTTTTTAATGGTGTTTCGAATGAATAGGCCAAAATAATGAAATTAATTTAAATTAGGCAATTAAAGGGTGTTTAAAATAATTTTTATACTGAAAACGATTACCGAGTTCTCGTAATTAATTTCAAAAATGGATAGTTGTTGAAGTCTATAAACTTGAACATAAAACCCAATTGGCGCCTTTGGGTCTGAAATGTTTTTGTTTCTTCTAATAAAAGAATCGAACTAGGGTTAGAGGACAAATCTTGGATACCGTTGTTTAATGGCCTTATTAAAAATAAAATGTCCTACCTAAGTAACAGATATTCTGAAGGCAGTTTGGGATTGCTGATAATGGTATTCACGTTGTGGTCATATGTCAGAACAAGCGAAAACGTCATGACGTCATAAATTGGTATAAGGAAGGTACACTTGAACGTCGCACCCAATGCTTCAAGAATTAATTGGGGAGTTTTGATTTCATGAATTGAAATTTCTGCCCAAAGTTGAACCATCATAATCACAACGTTCTATTTCATTTGAGCTTCCAAGTTCAAACATCCAACCGGGAAGCCCATAGGTGAGTCCAACGGTACTATATCTTAAAGAACGAGAATTCAAAAGGTTTTCGATATCGGAATATTTGGCCATCAAGACCAAAAGTCTATTATCCTACAGGATGTCCATCATTTCCCACTTAACAGATCGTATCAATCTTTCACTAGCATCTCCCATGTGGAGTGAAACAGATGGATATTTCTTCTCTTAATAAAACCTTGACAATTTCTTGTATCATGGAATATTGATTGCCCCCCTTAAATAATTATTATTGTTTGATATGATGCGTTTAGGTTCTCTTCGTCAGCTCGACGATTTCTGCATAGATTTCTGCATGGCATTTCTTGGCGACCTTAGATACCACGTCAAGATTCCTTGTTTTTTGGTAAAAAAAATTATTTTTGTGTATACAATTGATGGCTTGGAAACTAACTACGAGTTTCAGTAAAACGTTCAGAATTGAATTGTATAAGGTGGAAAGGGCACAGCTGATTTAGTTAAGAAAATTGAGATATTGGGGCCACAGATCAGTAAGTAAACTGTTCGTTCTTCTCTGCTCGCAAATATGCCATAGCCGCAAATTTAAATACTAAGAAAAAATGAAATTCAACATTTTCACATCAACCTACTATCGGAATTGTTGCAGACTACATACCATATTGAAAAAATAACTATAGTAAGATAAACAAAGAAACCCAGCAAAATTTTGCATTTCGATAGGAATTTTTTTCATAAAACTTTCTTCGGGAAAGTCAGTTTATTTGTGTCAGCGGGTTGAATTTCTGCTCTTACTCTTTCTGTCAGTAGGGGGGGGGGGGGGGGGGTTCCTGAAGTACCAAAAACTTTGACTTGCATCACAGATGTATCGGAGTACCCAAAAAAGTCTCCAATACGCCATACAAATATTTGATATTCTTGGTCTTCTTTCCTTATAAAGATTTGGTGAAATAAGTATGTTTTTCCTTAATTTCACTACACAACGCCATAGATCATTCTTGAAATTGTATGAGTGTAGCGACCAAAGCGTCAAGAGATCAGGCCCATTCCTTAAGTGAAACGTAATAAGCTGTTCTCGTCGCATTCCACACAAAAAAATGGGCAGGACTGGGTCGCAGATACTTGCTCTTATGTGCCTAATTACATTGGGAAGCAAGATCTTTGACAGAAACAAGTAACATTTAGGTTGAAAATAACACAGTTTGAACTTATAAAAAGTATCAAAACCATAATACTTAACGGTTTTTAGTAAAAATGAAGTACACCATCACACGTCTTAAATAACAAAGAATATATGAAAAAAGTATTTCGAAAATTGTAAGACCGGTTTTGATAAAATCGTGTTTTTTATTTTTTGTATTACCAATAGCAACGGGAAACAAAACTAAAACAATTGCCTTAAGAAGTTGAGCGGCTATATACATTGATTGTTATCTCAATTTTACATTACATCACATTACATTTTAATCTACTCCGTAGATAAATCTACGAAGTAGACACACTTTCGAGCACTGGCTACTGAGGCCATCGGCTCAAAAAATTACAAGACAACACACAAGACGCCGCCATTGATACAGGACAGAAGAGAAGACAGAAGGTGAACGGAAAACAGAAAACACATAACACATGTCAACAGCATGCAGTTGGTTTTCGGACGGTCCTCCATCTTTCTAATAACCACGCGCAACGATGCTTGATTTCGCTGATCTCACGGGAAGCGATACTTTATCAGAGCCAAGGCCGTTGACTATCTCAATTTTTTAATATTCACGAATCCTAAACTATCCTTATAAACCCTATAATTGCAAGTAAAAAACATCACGGTTCTCTTTGATTCTTTAAAACTATAACTATATTCCATAAAACTGCGAAAATTCACCTAAAATCACCGAAAAACTGTCCAAAGACGTTCCATCTTGTGAATTTTTTTATCGTTTGTAGTTTTTCACAGAAGAGAGAGCTTACGAGAGTAAATTTGATTTTTTAAATTTACCAACCCTGTAAATTTCTACTACACTAATTTTTGTGCACAGAAAATTGAAGACGTCAAACTATACAAAAAAAAATATTTGACATTTCAATAAATCAGTTCTGCCTGTCTTTCTGTAATTTTCAGTTCAAAGTCCTCACATCTGTTTGTGCACAGTTTTTCTTTCTCTGAGAATTTATTACCCCCACTCTTTTTTTACAGAAGAGAGAGCTCGCGAGAGAGTAAACATTGTCAATGTCATAGCGAGTTTCATTCAAATTTCAAAGATTTGATCTGAAAATCAAGATTTGCTCTTTTCAATGAAACTTGTTTCATCATTTAATCCTAGTATTGGCCATTCACTGACGAGCATACACAGTATTTGATATCACACACAAAAATACCAGGCATGTACAGTATATATATTTAAAATGCCATATTTGTATTTTCTCACTTCAAAAACACCTTTATTTGTTATTTTGTATATATAATGGATATTTGTTAATTTTTTGACTAAGCACGGGCTGGCACAAGTTCACAACAAACAACAAAAATAACAAAATATTTTCCATATGACGTTTGACCGAAAGACTTTTTACATGTATGTGTGCATTAAGATCAAATCTGCCATCCCATCAGAGATCAAATCTTTCGTGTTGAGATTTGATCTAGATTTGCTCTTTTTCTTGCAATGAAACTCTCGAAATTGAAAAAGATTAAATCTTTTGACAGAAAGAGCAAATCTTTTCTTGAATGAAACTCGCTATCAGTTTCAAACTGAAAAAATGACATTTCACATATTTTAGCTCTGCCGCGAAAACCAGAAATAAAAATTTGTAAAAAAAATGTAAAGTAAAAATAAAAGGGGTATTCACGATCTCTTGTAACAAGTCTTAAAAAATTGCAAAATTTTATTTTTGTTTTGCAAACCCTGAAGGTACTCTTTTCAATATGTTGCAACACCACTATTGGGTGCGTTCACTTTAGGAACTTTCACATTTGTGGCCTTCGGGTTAGATTCATTGCTTTTGTTGTAATTAACTTGCTGATTGAAGAACATATGGAAACAGAGAGAAAATCCAAAGGTGTCCTAAAATTTGTTGGAAACTTTTATGTCTGAAGGTACATGTGATGAACAGCGGAATGTGTTTCTCTGTTGCTTCGATTAAAAAAATTCGAAAAAAAAATGTGAACTCAACCATTTTTCAAGAATGCCATTTTGTGAACAATCAAAGACATACAAGCAAATTGTAGACCGTTGTATTTTTTATTTGCAATATGGTTGGGGTATAGTATAGCCATATATTTTGTTGTTGGAGTGCACGAAAATCTTGCACTTTTGAAATTTTAAAAGAGCATTTGCACCTAAACGTGAATACCCCTAATAAAATTATGTAGGTACAGTGGTGGCGCACGCCTTCATACATACATACATTACATACATACATTTATTGGCGCGACAGTTCCTTAAGGAGCCAAGGCCTAGTGACTTATACTCTCAACCATTCATGTGTGTGTGTTGTTAATCTGCAAGAATGGAAAGGGCCTACAGTTTAGCGCCGGTTCCGAACGGCTACATGAGATGCACTTTTTCGAGACAAATTTTACTCTTGGAGGTTTTGTCAGTTCCTCTCAAGAGGCAGTACCACACACTACACGACAGGAACTTTGTTTTTAAACTTCAGATTCCTTGATGTAGTAAGCTTAGAGATTTCTACAATCAGAGGCACATCATAAATGCATGTGTTAGTTGTTAGTAAAATTTAAATTCCATATGAATCATCATCTTTTGTCCAACGTTTTATGAATCCTAGTATAGAGCTAGCTTTATTAATAATAAAATTAACATGCTGAATAAATTCGAAGTATGAGCTAAAGTGGACACCCAAATCCTTAAAACTTAAGACGCGACAGAGTTTGTGCTGTGAAATATGATAATCATATGAACTTACGATACGATTTCTAGAAAAGGTAATCGTCTGGCATTTTACAGGGTTAAGAGAAATACCACTTATTCTACTAAAGCTATCAATATCTGCCTGCAGATTTAATAGTCTTTAAAATCTTCGTGTCATCTGCAAATAATAAAATTTCACTTGATTGTATGCAATAAGTAACATCATTTATAACCAAAATTAAAAGTAAAGGACCAAGATAGCTACCTTGAGGAACACCAGAGTGAGCCTCAAAGGGGTCAGAAAAACATGTATGATTTGATCCAAGCTATGAAATAGGGAGGAAAAAAGCTTTTAACTTGAACATATTAATTCGTGACTTGGTTGTTGGTTGGTTAAATGCTTTTAAGAAGTCGGTGTAAACGCAATCAACTTCATACCCTTTTTCTAATGCATTTGAACATTAGTAGGAGAATGTAAGAAGATTTGTAACAGTTGATCTATGCTTAACGAATCCGTATTGCTGTTCACAAATCAGATTCTTACTAAAAAAAATGCCATACTCTCACAGACTACTTGTTCAAAAAGTTTTGGAATGCTTAGTTGGAATAACTAAGTTTAACATTGAAATATTTCTGCGCATTTGTCAGATGGCAATTCTCCCTAGTCCCTATAAGAAGTTAAGGTTGGAACGTGGGTATGCAGAATCACCTAAAGGGTAGTTACAAAGATAATATAACAACATGTTATATGTATTATCTTTGGAAGTAACCTGAAATGAGTCTAAATATTTTTTTAAGATGCACGTACATGTTATAACTACCTTCTGGGAGGGCATCTAATATATCCGGCATTGAAGAGTTTTGGAAAACCCAGCTGTCATGGGAAGACCTAGGAAAACCAATCGTCAAGGTTATAAACTTTTTCTGTCATTGCACACGGCTTGGATGCAGATTCTAACTTTGCCTTTTCTAATCGATGTAGTCGTCCTTATATATGGTAAAGGATAATTGACTATATTTGTACCTTCTACCTGTACAAACCCTAGGTTTTATAAAAAAATAGTAAGTAGAATGTTCAGATTAATTAAAAATGTCATTTCTTAGGCTATTTGTACACACATCGATTTTGGACGGCCAGAATAAAATCGACCGATATTTTATTGGTAGCATGTGTTTGCACACTCACCGGATTTTTTCGCCCATTGCAATCGATGTAAGTATATATTATTAGCACGCACCACCAAAACTAGTCTTAAACGTCATACATACATACCTACAATTTCACACAGCAGTCGTCTGAAATGGTCGGTAAATAATCGGTGTGTGTGTGTAAGCGCGCATTTAGTCACGTAGGCCAATACCTCCCGGTAATGCGTGTGTGCAAGGTCCCGTTCCCACATGTGATTCACTATTGAAATTTGGAGGACCGGTATAAATTCGGCCGTCCAAAATCGGTGTGTGTGCAAGTAGCCTTAGGCCGCTCCCTCATTTGTCGGTACGGTATCGGTAATCGGTATTAATTACTTTTCCTAATGTATACTGATCTCATGTTCATCTCCTGACTTGTCGGTAAGCTTTCAGCAGAGAATTATTCAAAATTTTAAATTCGAAGCAGTCTCGGATCTCATTTTCTTTCAAAAATTATTATTTTGTATCAACAAATATTTTCTTTTATTTTTGTTTATACAAAACAAACGGTTGCCTAAACGACAGACGTCAAACACAAATTCTTTGCGGTAAATATAGAAACAATGCTGATACTCTATACCGACACTCGGTACACTGCTTTCATACCGTGCGGATAACGCACATACCGCACAATGTATGTAAATATGTATGTATGTATATAATATATTCAGTGAAATATCGGTACCGAATGTGTACCTAGAAAACTGAGAGATACGATACACACCGACAAGTGAGGGAGCAACCTTAAGGTGTGTCCACACCAAAGAAACTTTTATTTTAAACATTTCAGAAACATTTGAAAAACATTTCAGAAATGTTTCTTTCTCTCTGAAATGTTTTTTAAATGTTTCTGAAATGTTTATTTAGGTCTGGACGCTCCGAGAAACATTTCTGAAATGTTTATGAAATGTCTCTCTGTTTCCCCTTCCGAACGGAAATTTTTCTTTATTTTTCAACACTTTAGTCTAGTTGACAGGTTTTTTTGTGTGTTTGTATTTTGTTCCTGATGACAAAACGTGACGCTTTGATTGCTCCTTTTTTACAATCTTTCTTGAAGTACAAAACTGGGTACATAAAATGGGAAACAAATAAACATTTAAGAAATGTGTCAGTAATTTCAGAAACATTTCTGAAATGTTTCTGAAATGTTTTTTAAACAAATGAGAAACATTTCAGGAATTTTTTTCAAACAAATGTTTCTTTGGTGTGGACACACCTTTACGAACTGCATTAGAAAGTTCAGTTTTATCTTTGAAAAAAGCGCGGGTCCGTATCATTTCTGCTTTATTGCTTGTTGTATTCTAAAATCTGAAACATTGTGCTTTCCGGAAGTGTCTGGTGTCCAAAATGTTGCTGTTTCTTTTGATATGGACACACAATGTAAAAGGCTTTAAATGATTTTGGAACGTTGAAGCTTATCCAAGACATCGTCCTCAAGGCAAACCAAAACCACAGTTCTTGCTAAGGATTTAATTGTTCGGTGGTGAATTACACTGCGAGATTTATTTTTACTACAAAACACACCCACCTCCTGTACTTGACACATTTTTTTTTTCTTAAAAACACGTGCCAAAAATATGCATTTCTTCCTTCTTCTCCCTTAATCTCAAAACCGTAACATTAACAATAATTTTATCCTTTAACAAAACAACCCTCCGCATAAAAATGGAACTAATATGAACATTTTAAAAACCTCTTAAGTCTTGATGGTATTCAAGAAGTGTTATTTCCTTAAGAACAAAAAAGCAACAAAAAAATCTTTCGACGTCGTTTTGTCATTTTAATGCCGGTAAATACTTACTTAGCGTTTTTTTTTCATTATTTATCTTGATTAGATGGCAGTCAAAATAATTAAAGATGAATAATGCCGCTTTCTGACTTTTTCTTTATTTTATATAAAAGGAATCGTGACTTTGACAGTTTGCATGTTTAATATTTGACAGTTAAAATAAATTATTCAAAGGAAGTCAAATATATGAATAAGCCCGCCGGGGTGCTAATTAAGTCGTCGTTTTTAATGGTTCGAATGAATGGGGTGGGTCACCCTTAGCAACTAATTGGGCTAACAAGGTGCGATTGTTTTCAATGGTTGTTTGCTGGTTTTGAAATATTTAAATATGTAAATTCCAACTAAGATGGGGAAAAGGATGAAAGGATTTGTTTGGTTATATAAAGCTCTGAGGGTGGAATGAAACTTCTCCGAAATTTTTGAAGTAGTCAATTTATGAGCTTTTGGATTATTTAAGTCAAAAATAGAATTGAAATATAAAAAATGTATAGGCTAGAACATAGGGAAGGTATGGCCTATAGGCGCATTTTTGTGCTAAATTTTAAAATTTAAAATTTGTGTTAAAATTAAGTGTTCAAGCAAATTTGAAAAATTCAATATTAAATAATTATTTTTTGTTAGCAAAAACATAATCATAAAATAATGATGAAATAAATTGCACAACGATCGCACGTACTTGCTTTTATGTGCGGCCTTAGCGTCGAATAAAATTTGATAAGTAAGAAGGATTCCAAAGTTTTTATTCGATTTTTGTGACTTTTGATTGTTTGAAAAAAGTACGTAAAAGAGAGTAATTTTTTGTTATTTATTGGTCTCCAAGTATATATACATACATATATGTGAAGTTAAAATAAAAAAAATAAAAAATAAAAAAATATCATACTGATACTCATACTAAGTTTATACACGCCTGATGATGGAAATGTTTTTTCCGAAACGCGTCGCGTAAATAAAGCGTAAATAAAAATAAAAAAAGTTGTAACATTTAGTACAAAATAAAAGAAAATAAAAGAAAAGAAAATTCTGATCTGTTTTATATATTTTTTATTTTTTCTTTTAACTTCACGTATATATACGTAAAAGAGTTTTCAGCGGAAAAAATAAACGCCATTTTGTTTCTATAAAAAATGTAGTTTCTATAAAAAATGTAGGAACGGTTTTTAAATAAAACGGTTTATATTAAACAACTTTTGTTAAAAATTAAAAAAAAAATAAATAAAGAATGCAAACTTTATCACAAAAATAACCCTTATATAAAGATATATAAGGGTTATGTTCCAAAAATGTTAATACTAACTGGCCTAACCGTTCAGGCTTCAGACCAAAATACATACATGAGCATCTCTTCCAGCATGTTCTGCCACTGAATACCGTTTCGACCAAAATTCTGTATTGTATGTTGGTATCCATTATAAATTCCCAAAAAAAAAACACAATTATATTGGAAAATAAAAAAGTTATTCGTTTTTAATATTGGTATCTATTTTGGCCCAACACGTATGGCAATTTAAATTTTTATTAAACACGGTGTTTTTAGAGGTAAAGAACTTTAAATTGGCAGCACTCATTTAATTGAAAGCCATTTCATGATAAATCGTCTCACTCCTGAACAACGCATGCAAATTCTGCGGAGTTATTTCGAAAAATGTTTTCGCACCACGTTTACTATCTACTCTTAATGATATTACTCATCACCTGAGATGTCGATTCGTACAGAACGTAGCGAAAAAGCTATTCCTGCTGTTGAGCGCAGTATCGAGGAAGACCCGAATGTATCTATCCACCGTCGTGTACAGCAATGGGGCTTACAAAATCCAACTCGGGCAAGAATTGAAGCTGCATGACCTCAGCACCAGACACTGCGTGCATTCGGTGAATGAGAATGAGCTCGAAACAAGATAAGATTGCTGTTGGTCCCAATTTTCACAAGAAAATTTATTTAAGCGATGAGGCTCATTTTTGGTTGATTGGCTATGTCAAAAAGCAGATCTTTCGCATATGGAGCTTAAATAATCGTAAAGCCATTGCAACCGTTACATCCAGAAAAAAATGGGCACGACTGGGTCGCACGTACTTGCTCTTATGTGCCTAATTACATTGGAAAGCAAGATCTTTGGCAGATCTTTTTAAAATTTTGTATTGCAGTTTTTTAGAATATATTAAAATACATGTGATTATAAAATTTAAAATAATTTTTTTGGTTAGTTTTCAAAATATTGATTTTTCAAAAAAAAAAATTCAAAAGTAGAATTAATTCGGGTAGATAGATCTTCTCAAATAAAAAATTTGTCCGAAATACAAAGAGCCGTAATCGAGAAAAAAATTAAAAAAACCGTTATATGAAAGGTCCCGTTAATAGACTTTCCACGTATATATGGTTCTAATCAAATTATAGCCAATACCAAAAAAAAAAAATTCTCAAAAATGTTCATTAAAATCGTTGGAGCTGTTTTCGACGAAAATAAGATTTTCCTAAACGGTTATATGGCAGGTTAGGTTAGGGCTAAAAATAAAATTTCAATTTCCCCTCTGGGGAATGCCAAAAGAATCACACACACCTTTGTATATAAAATCTATAGTACTATCCTGAAGACGATTTTTTTAATTTGAACTCAGCTCATGTGAGGGCGCTACAGTAGCCTAAGTGGATTGTAGTGGAAATGAGTAGAGAAGCAAAAAAAGTAAGAGCAAGAAATATATATTGGGTAAGAGTGTTTTTTTGGAAGATGTGGCTTGTAGATACATTTGATCAAGTTCAGTAAGTTACATACATAGTTGTTTTGGTTTTGTTTTTTTTTTCTTAGGAATATGCAGTAAGATACAAGTCTACCGATATAGGTAAACAAATGTGTGTTTACTACTGAAACTGAAAGTATTCTTACGGTGCTATGTTAATATGAATCCTTTATTTTGGATTCAATAAAGAGATCGCAGACAGAAAATTCAGAGGGAGAAACATAGATACATACATATCCTTAGTTAAATCCTTATTAGCGATATTGATGTTGTTGACCTTGTTTTGTGTACCTTTTTTACCTTCACTATTCACTTGCCTACATTTTAAATGTTGAATTATTTGTGTTGTCGTTGATTTAACACACACATTCTTATAATTAACTACATAGTTTTATGTTTGCTGTGATAAAAAATATTTGTTGGTATTTTTGTTGGAATTTGGTAACTTGTGAATGATTTCAAGGCAGGTATTTTGTAACTTGTGAATGAGTTCAAATGTGTGTACCTATCTAGCAATTTAATTTAAAGTCAACCTAAGGTATTTGAATAGTATATGTTAAGGTACCTATGTTTAAGTATTAAGGTTTATTTTTTCCGAAGGCGCTTAAATAGGTATAATAATTTTGGACTTTTTGAATTTTTTTTTTCAGATTTGGAATGCAGTCTTATAATATGCAGATAAGATGTTAAATAAAATTAATTGATAAGTTTTACAAAAAATACTTAAAATTAAAAAAAAAAAATCTATAATTAGTTAGGTAGGTGTAGGTATACCAAGATATAAGATAGAAGAAAAAAATATTCAAAATGTTGGTAAAACTTATTAGAAATTCAAAGAGTCGTTACAGAGAAAGGGGGAAAGACGAGTTAAACATACAAACAAAAAATCCATCATTAAGGGCAATATTTAGGAGAATTATAAAAATCGATAACTTTGGCACCGCAAATTAATAACGATAGAAATTTGCACTTAATTTTAGTTTTTAAATTAATTAACAGTTTTTTGAAAAAAAATAACTTCAAACTCAAAAAAAACCTACCCCTAATCCAATAGTGAAAATATTTCTTTTATTTTCTTCTTTACAATTTTCATAGTGTATTTTTTTACTTAACAATTCTTTTGCTTTAAAATAATTTTTTTAATTTAATAAAATCTTAATTTTTTTCTTCTTTACAATTTTCTAAAACTGCATAAACAATATATGTAATCTTGTTTTTATCTTTTCCTTTACAATTAAATCAAATAACACTATGTATTTACAAACACTTCACAAACTCTTACATTTTTACCTTATACTTCACAATTAAACACAATAACAGTAGTAATTAAAATTTCTAACCATCATTTGAAAAAGTGACAACGTCTTGTTTTACTCAAGGTCCCTTTAAAATTTTCTTACCTTACACGATACATGTTTCAAGATTGTATTCTTATTATACCATATCTGAAAATACACCTTATCGTACAATACTACCATCATTTCAAAAAAGTAAAAAGTATTATTTTACTAGTCGTCTCGATAATTCCCTTACCTTACTCAATACATGTTCAAAGAATGTATATGTACACCTATGTGTATTCAAGCAATATCACTGAATACCTTTTTTCCTCCCCTACCTTATTTTTCTACCTACACTTCAAAACGTGGCAGCAAAACATGTACCAAGGATGTATTCATATATTACCTACCAAGCAATATAAGCATATACGATCGTCTCGATAATTTCCTTACCTTACTCAATACTTGTTCCAAGAATGTATCAATACATCTAAATATTCAAGCAATATCAGCAAATACTATTTTTCACCCCTACCTTATTCGTCTACCATCAATTCAAAACGTGACAGCAAAACATGTTCCAAGGATACATTCATATATTACCTACCAAACAATAAAAGCATATACCATTCCACCCCTAACCTAAGTAAATTAAACGCTTTCTTCACCCTCTTAATGTGATATTCACTTATATTTTCTCTTGGTACAACATCCCTTCATTCTCTTACATTCCACAAGTTGTGGAAATTAGTTCTGCGTCAGCTCTATAGAGGGACTACACAAAAAATCTCCACATGATAGTACTGTAGATTTTATATACAAAGCACACACCAAGTTTGAAGGCAATCGCTTTAGCCGTTTAGGCCGCAGCTCGTTATACATAGACAGACAGACATTTTTCTCGATTCCTTTTTTAGACTTCTGTATGATCGTAATGTCATGTTTGATTGTTATCTCAATTTTGTTAATATTCACGAATCCTAAACTTGCCTTATAGTCCCTATAATCGCTAGCTTTATATATAAGACTGCATTCCAAAATCTGAAAAAAAAAGTCCACAAAATTATTATACCTATTTAAGCGCCTTCGGAAAAAAAATAAACCTTAATACTTAAACATAGGTACCTTAACATATACTATTGAAATACCTTAGGTTGACTTTTAATTAAATTGCTAGATAGGTACATAAATTTGTACTCATTCACAAGTTACAAAATACCTGCTTTGAAATCATTCACAAATTACCAAATTCCAAAAAAAATACCAACAAATATTTTTTCTCACAGCTAACATAAAACTATGTAGTTAATTATAAGAATGTGTGTGTTAAATCAACGTCAACACAAAAAATTCAACATTTAAAATGTAGGCAAGTGAATAGTGAAGGTAAAAAAGGTATACAAAACAAGGTCAACAACATCAATATCGCTTATAAGGATTTAACTAAGGATATGTATGTATCTATGTTTCTCCCTCTGAATTTTCTGTCTGCGATCCCTTTATTGAATCCAAAATAGAGGATTCATATTAACATAGCAACGTAAGAATACTTCCAGTTTCAGTAGTAAACACACATTTGTTTACCTATATCGGTAGACTTGTATCTTACTGCATATTCCTAAGAAAAAAAAACAAAACCAAAACAACTATGTATGTAACTTACTGAACTTGATCAAATGTATCTACAAGCCACATCCTCCAAAAAAGTAAAGAGTTCACTCTCTAACCCAATATATATTTCTTGCTCTTACTTTTTTGCTTCTCTACTCATTTCCACTACAATCCACTTAGGCTACTGTAGCGCCCTCACATGAGCTGAGTTCAAATTAAAAAAATCGTCTTCATGATAGTACTATAGATTTTATATACAAAGTCGCAAGTAAAAAATGTCAGTTTTCAGTTTCGTGTGCTTTAAGGAATGGTGAAACATTGGGTACGAACGTACCCATTGATCCTTACTTCTTTAAAAACGATGGCGGCCAAACTGTTACAATCAATGGACACCGTTATAGAGCTATTATCAATAACTTATTCGTTCCTTCCTGAATTGAATATCCTTGATTTGGAGAAGCTGTGGTTTTAATAAGACGGCGCAACATATCACACGGCACGTGCCACAATTGATTTGTTGAAGAAAACACATGTCAGTTGGCCTGCAAGGTCGTGCGATATAACATCGCTAGACTATTTTTCTGTGGATAAGCCAGAGACAATTGACGACTGGGAAAACAACATTCGCCGCGTTATCGCCGATATATGTACATACATATGTACATAAGACCCCAAATGATGCAGGGAGATCAAAAATTAGACTTCAAGATTGGACCAGAAATCGTATTTAAATAAAAAAAATGCTAACATCTTTCGAATAAAGTCAATTTTATGTCAATTATTCATTTTATTTATTAATTCATAATCGATTGGTTATACGCAGTAAGATATAATCTGCCGTATCATCCTAACCGATCGGAGAAAAATTTAATGAATGAAAAAATGAATTTATGAAAACGAAGACATTGTGAGAAATTTCAGCTGCCGCCCACCCGAGCAGACAAATGCATTTTGGGACAGAGTAAAAGATGCACTAAACACTCTAGGTCCGCCGTGTAGGAAGACGCTCGCCTGGAAAAAAATTTGTAAAAAAAACTTAAAATGTTATAACCACAATATATATAGCGGCTACAAGACGTACATTAAGAAAAAAACTTGTGGCTAATACATAGCAATAGGTGGTGGCCCATTCAAACAAAAATCCTATATGGATTTAGAGGAGAGTGTAATTGCACTGATAAATAATCAAGGCTCGCTGACAGGTATTGGATCAAAATCTTTTGGAGAAATGTAAAGGAACGCTGGTCTTCCTGATCTTCAAACCGAAAATGTCACCATACCTCCACAGCCTGAAGTGAATGTGCCATCATTTAGACCATCTAGAGCTTCTATCGAGCTCCTAAGCAAGCAGTTTAAGTTTCAAGAAAGCACCAGCAAATCCATTAATGATATGGCCAACAAACTCAAAAGAGTCAACCAAAATCTACATGAATTAAAGGAGGTGGACAAGGAAAAACTAAAAGAAATGAAAGTTTGATTAAATATATTCTTGTTTTGAATTTTCTAATAATTTTTTAAAAAATTTTCTGACGCAGTTTTGAAAACTCTGTTCGAAATAAAGTCGTTGAGGACTAATATTCCATATATGTCCATTTAGTAATTGCAAATCTATAAAATAAATATTTAATGTTCTTACATTATATAGATACTAGCAGAACCATGCCCGCGTTACTTTGCAAAGTTTAAAGACAAATTTGTGTTTATTATAAATATTATTATACATGTATAAATATACGAAATCATTGCTCAATGGGACTTGTCTTATTTGTGAAGATTGCTTATTTAAACATTGAGAACATTTTCTTTTAGGGTCTATAGATTGCGCACCCAAATTTGCCTTTCTTTTGGGCATTTCATTTAATATCTAAGTATACAATGAAAACATTTATTTTATGCAATAAAAAAAATCATGCAATAAAAAGAGATTTGAAAATAATGCACACAACGGATAAAAAAACCATTTCTCTACCGAAAAGTTCGCAGCTTGAGTAATTAGAAAAAAATATGTGTATCGTCCTCTGCAATAGAAACAGAACATTAAAAAAGTGTGGACATAAGGCATTCCACAAAATAATTGAGTTTTTTTATTACTCTGTTCAAGCCTAATGCAGGAGTACAAGTGCAACTCACTCAAGTGAGTACAAAATTAAACCACAGACGCAGCGATTATAAAATCAGAGAAAGAAGATACGAAGATATACATTTGGGTATACAATTATGTTACTATGTTAGTTACTTGGACTGCACTGGAATTGAATAACTTTAAAAAAAAATTAAATAAAAACTTTAGAAAAATTAATTTTTTTTAAATATTTATATTTATATTTTAAAAACTTAAAAAAAAAAAGTGGTCATAAACAATCTTAAAATAATAAAGATTATTACGAAATTAGTTTCGAATAAATCAGTCAAGTACTTTCTGAGATCCTGCGTGACAAACAACATAATTGTTACGTCTTTGTATAATAGTGTAGATGTATATAAATACAAAGCTTACGTTCAAGGAATGAAATCCTTTTCTGTTGAAAAATGTATGTTTGTTTTCTTTTGGAGCAACGATTTTTACATAGGTTCCATCGACGCACACCAGGGAATCCTGTTTTTATCTGGAAATGGATTTTAGATTCGTCTAATTCTTCTCTTGACATTTCTAATGTAAGCCATTTAGGGCATAACGTTTCCTCAAGAATATTCAACAGTTCATGAAAAATTTTCAAAAAAGCGGACTGCGCCAGTGGTGAGTCGTAATCCCTACCTTTGCCATGCTGTTAGCTTTCCTTGCCAAAAAATCTCAAACAAGCTACTAATTTTTGTTCAGGAGTCAAATCATCAGATCAAAAAGCTGGTCGCATTTTGATTTGAACTTCATTTAAAACGTAATGAAAATTATACTTTCAGATTCTGACGAATTATAATTGAACTTACGCTGCATCTGAGAGTTCAAAAATATATGATATATTTCTTAACCATTTTCTTTTTTGTCACTTAAAGCTCTTTGTTCATACCTTTCTGCTTCTAGAAATAGTGCTGCGCTATCTATGTTTCTTCCATTATGAAAAAGATTTTCTATTTCACATCTGTCATCTGTCATGATTCAAAGAAATACAAGGTATTCTGAGTTGATTCATAAAAGTCGCCATCTTGGTATTTGTATTTTGGTTTTATATGTCAATTACTTGCGTTGGTACGCGTCTTAATTTTTGTACCGAGTCGGATACCATGAACAAAATAATTCTTCCGATCGAAACTTTTTCCGAACGGATACGATGATAGCCAATATCTTATAGGTTTGTGATAAGCTCAACAAAATTCAAATATACATGAAAAATACAGAATAGGAGATACAAAATTAATACAATTAAACCGTATTTTATTTTATTTTATAGGTAGTTATATGTATACCTCTAAAAAAAACACCCTTTATTGTATTTTTCAAGTTGAATCGCTCAAAACATTCAAACACCCTATAATGTTTGTAGAATTGAAATGCAATTTTGTTTAACGTTTTTTCCTTTTTTTAAAGAAAACAAAATACAAAAAAAAACTTCAATATTTCTCATTTCTACCTGAGCGCCATAAATTTGAATGGAAAACTGCACAGCAACAGCTTTGTTTGAGTTAGCTAAACTATTTCTTAACATAAATCACCAAACACAGTCTGTGCGACAGTATAACTACGAATGCACATTTGCACATATATACAATACATCTATGTATTAGGGTAATATTGTTGAATCCTCCAAACTGGAAGCTCCTCCATTTTTGGTTGTTTGTCCTTGCGCTTTGGTTTAGTGATAGGAAATCCGTTTTGGCAGCTGCAGTTAGATACTATTAATGTACGCCATGTTTTTGTTGTTGACAGAATACAAGTTGTGTGTGTGTGTGTGTGTGTGTTATATCCTTATATCGTGAGGATTCGTTAGCCAGAGTGCATTTGGTGGCGGTCGTTTTTTGCCAACATTTAAGGATTGGATAAGTCATAAACAAACTGTCACATAAAGCTTTATGTTGTCATTCAATATCTGCTGCAGCATGCGGCTCGGCTGTCCGTCAGACAATTGCTTGTTTTGCATTTTGGTGGGTTAGTGAATGTGGATGCAATGTGGCTTGTGCATCCTGCGTGGAGGCAATTTAGCTGCCTCCTTTTAGTGCACACTATGTTTCCTGAGCTCGGATTTGGTCGATTCGTTGTTGTTTGGTTAGTTCTTTGTGGTGATTTTTCACGTAAATATTTTTTGCTGCTTTAAATTTATTTGATTTCTGTGGAAGTCAGCAGAGCAGCCATAAAGAAATATTTGTAAATCTACTTAAAAATGCAAAAATTAATACCATTCAAAGTTATATGTAAGCCAATTTGTAATAAGAGAAGGATCATTTTATTGTCATTAGGAAAAATTCAAACTTTCTGGAAATTGAGTATCACGTCGAATCGTTTTCTGAAGGATCTCAATGGATATCTGAGAATATATCAACTAAACGTCAAAGAGTTAATATGAAATAGAAATTATGAGATAGCTCTATAGTTACGTATAATTTATTGTTTTTGCGACATCAAAAATGTAACTTAATAAGAGAATGTACTCATGTTTAGAGAATAATTCAAATTCGTTTGTGTTCATAGAAATGTTCAGTTACCCTAAAACAGGCAATACAATTAAAATTGAAGCAGCTACTTCTCTACATGTCGTATTTCCCGAAGCCATCTTTTGTCCCAAAAACCTTCAAAAACCCTCGCCCGAATTTGGTTTCCATTAACATCTACAGTCATTTGAAAGGACAAATTTCTAGGAATTATTATTAAACAATCCCTCACGTCACAGGCTTAGAGATGACATATATTGCGCCGTTAAGAACTCAACGGAAACATATTGCATAATTACCTGCAGTATTCACCGATATTCCTCCCCATCCCCAGGGATCTAACTGTTCGCTTCAAAATACATGAATTCAAATACCTATCCACCTAGCTTAAACTTCCTAACGGAATACGCTTCATACATAAATCTATAAATCCTGTCAAAAAAAAAAATTCTGCGAAAGCATAATACATAGAATTAGTGGTTTTGTTAAATTGGTTGCATCAACATGGTTTTATGGTGTTTTTTTCTTTTTATTTGATTACCCACCATCAAGGTCGGGCTAACTAAGTGGGGTTATGTTAACTTTTATTGATGTAACAAATATAATTGTCTTTACGCCCCCATTTGTGTGTTCCCCTGTTGGGGATATTTACCACGAAACCTCCCCATCTAGGTAATTTAATGACATGGTAAGAGCCGCCCTGTATAATTTTTCATTCTGATGACTCGATAAAATTTAACTGACTTTTTGTCTTTGGGACAACCAAATCGGGTTGGAGAGGCAAACGACCGTAATTTGTTCGTTTTGTGTTCGATAACATCACGGGACGGATTGCTGTTGTGGGCAACTAAAATATCTTAGAACATGCATGTTAAGGGAAAATGTTTTGACAGGAGCTAGTTTTAAGTTAGTTATATTCTTTTTAGATTTTCTTTGCTTTTTAATGGAAACAATAGTTTTATTTGAAAAAAAAGCATTTTGATTTATACCACGACCCTGGAAGATAAATGTGTAGTTTCCGACTCGTGTGCCAGTTTTATGTGGGACACAATGATTGTTATCCTTTTGAGTTCTTTAATGGTTGAGGACGATAAAGTCAAATGGAAAATGTTACCTTACATGAAGATGAGTTGGCATAAATTTTATGATTGGAGTAGTTTCCATAATGTATGGAATTCCCTTTTATAATATAGAATGTCATATAAATATTTATATATACTAGCGATTGAATAAGCCTTAGGAAACGATATTTTTGTGAAGTCTATGTTCCTGGTGGTTGCCATAACCTTATGCCAGGAATTTCATATTTGTAGTTAAGTTGTTGATTATTTATATTTTGAAAAAGAATCCTGATAGACAAATCGCTCTCTTGTTGGTTTGCTTGTACTGCCAAAGAGTTTTTTTGCACTAAGCACTTTAGCCAAAATGCTTTTTGTCAGGACATCGATAGGAATATTAATACAAATTCGGAATCATGTTTGAAAATTTTTTTTGTTCGCCATTTCTTAGTGTTCCAATATAGTAATGCTTCTTGCCGCACAAGTAAAAAGTTAAAGTTAAGCCTAAATAGTCCAGTAGTTATGTACTTTTTGCTGAAAAGTATTCCCAAGTTAATGGAAATGTAATGGGCTATTTAGAGGTACATTAGGAATACTATCCTATGTTATCGACCTCGAAGACCCCGTGCTAACTTGGTGGTGGGCAAAAACCCTCAGGTTTTCTGATTTTTTTCAGCTGTTCGCTTATATCTTTTAAACTATGAGCATTTTGTGGAACACATTGCAAGATAAGGTTGAAGAAAATAAAATCATTAAATCATTAAATATTTTTAAAAACTTTTGAAAAAAACTTATTTCAAACTCAAAATTTCATAAAAAAATAAATTGCACGCCTGAATCGCACGTACTTGCTCTTATGTTCGGTCACAACGTCGAATAAAAATTTGAAAAATATTTAGAAGACTTCAAAGTTTTTATTCGATTTTTCTGACGTTTGATTTTTTGAAAAATTTACGTAAAATAGTTTTTAGTTGGAAAATTTAAATGTCATTTAATTTCTTTAAGAAATGTGAAAAAGTGTGAATTTTCAAAATCGTAAGAACGGTTTTTAAATAATACGATTTTTATTTAACAACTTTTTTTTTAAATTAAAAAAAATGCAAACATAAACACAAAAATTACTTACATTTAAAAACAAAATTAAAAAAAAATCACTTACCCGTTTTCAAAATATCGATTTTTCAAAAAAAAAATATATATTATTAAAAATACAAAAAAAAAAGTTATTCGACAATATTTTTATGTATAATTGCTTTGGCTACTTCCCGGAATATAAAATTTTATTATAATCGGTTAACCAGTTCTCGAGAAAGTCGAAAAAACGGTTCTATGAGGGGGTACAATTTTTAGGTCACCAACTTACATTTTTTTCACCAGGACTATAACACACCTTCAAAAGTGCACTGATTTTTTATAAAAATTCTTGGAACCGTTATCGAGAAAAATAAACTTTTATTTAATGGTTATATGACAGGTACCTTGCCTTTTAGTACCTATAATCGCAAGTAAAAATATTATAAAAATATTAATAATTTAGATAAAAGTGAAACGATTTCAAATTATATGGCTGTGTTAGCATTTAAGGCTTCGTTAGTTTCATCAATGAACCTACTAGACTTATCTAAAGCACATGTTTAGACAATATTTATGTTCGCTTTAAAAATAATTAATAATAATAATAAAAATAATTCGAATAAATCAGCAGTTGTAAGAAAACCGATCAGCATTCGTATTGATAATCGTGTTACAGATAAACTGACTTACCATTAGTAATGAGTTGAATAGCTACATATTTTACGAGCATTGCTACAAGACCTTCTTTTGTGAGACCTCTATGTCTTAACTGTTTGACATCCATCCTTTCTCATGAACTACCAGTCTGTAACAGTTTAGTTTTTGAACCATTCTCTCCGTTTGAAGTTTTGAAAACTATTGGCACTCTTAAAACTACAAACTCATGTGGGGTTGATGGTATTTCTAACACATGTCTTAAAGAAGTAGAATGCTTTTTAACTGATAAACTGTCATATATTTTTAATCGTTGTGTTCTTGAAGGTGTATTTCCTGAAGCTTTGAAATGTGCTGATGTTGTGCCTCTATTTAAGAAAGTTTCTACTGCTGATATATCTAACTACAGGCCAATATTACTTCTTCCTGTTATAAGCAAGGTTTTCGAGAAGCTTGTCAAAAATAGAATGTTAGGTTATCTTAAAAGAAATGAATTTTTTCATCCATCTCAATTTGGTTTTCAAAGAGGTAATTCCAATGAAGATGCGCTTCTACAGTTTTGTAGTGCATTAATATCAAACCTTCACAACAAAAAGTGTACTGCTGGATTGTTCATTGACATAATTAAAGCATTTGATATGGTTGATCATGTCATCCTTCTGAAGAAACTGGAAAAAAGCAGGATTCCGTGAATTCATGCCAGAATGGTTATAATCTTATTTGATAAATAGGTCTCAAAAGGTAAAATTAGATGAAGTCAAGAGTGATCAAATGATCCTTAATTTAGGGGTACCACAAGGCTCTGTCCTTGGCCCTATTCTATTTCTCAATTTATATAAATTCCTTGTTTAGACTAAGTTTGAAAGGTGCACTTACTGCTTTTGCAGATGACACAGGTTTCTCCTATGGTTGACTTGATCGCAAATATAAATTGGGACCTTATCTTTTGCGAATCTGGTTCTCATTACATAAGTTAGTGATGAGACCTAAGACGAAAATTTTAATTTGTCTTCTACCTCTATCAGTGACTGTGATGTCAATATTTATTTTCACAAGTCCTGAATGCCATAGGTTCAAAATCTGTAATCTGTAACGATAAATGTTTTTTTAATCGAAAGGGTGAGCGAATTTAAATCCCTAGGTCTTACTATAGACTCAAGATGAGTTTTGGGCCTCATGTTGAAACCTTGAGAAAGTATTTTCGTTGTACGCTCAGACATTTTTATTTCCTACGCAATGTTTGTTCTAACACTTTATTAAAAATTATATATTATGGTATATTTCATTCGAAACTACCATATGGTATTACTTGTTCGGGAGGCGCGTACAAGTATAAAATACAATCGTTACTGATCCTACAGAAAAATATTATACGAAAAATATGTTTTTCTTTATTTTGTGACTTAAAAATTCTTCCTTTTCGTAATTTGCATTGTTTTAAAGTGCTCTCAAAACCCTTCTTTATGAAGTCTGGTAACCGCAATTTTCGCTTGATTTTAAACTATAATTTACGTTCCAACTTTTCTTACTCTGTATCTGTTCCGTTTTTCCATACTTCTATCCATCGTAACTTTTACAGTGTGTCTTCCTATCATTTATTTAATAAACTTCCTATGTCCTTGAAGATATTAACTCTACCTGGAATGTTTCTTGAGCTTGTTAAAGTTTGGCTTTTTAACTGCAATTTCGACTGTTTTGAAAGTCTGCTTTCTGACTCTGGTTTAAAATGTTGCCTAACTCCAATTAAAAATTGATATCTTTTGTAATACCTTTATTACATTAGTTTTAGTTTCATGATTTTTTAATTATATACCTGGTTCACCCCACCCAATTTAAATGTTATATATCGAATTTTTTGTATCAGTAATATGGCATTCAATACTTTCTTTTATTATTATCCATAATATGAACACCGAATGTCATTTAAATTTCTTAGTTATTGCCTAAGACATGTACACTATTAATGAAATTTATAAATAAATATATCTATCTATGTATCTATTTAAAAATTTGTAAGGAGTAAAACCACGTAAATTCCAGACAAATTATAAAAAAGTGGGTTTGGTAAATTATAATTTTCCCGAAAACTAAAATACCTACATAAAATTATTCAATTTTAATTAAGGATTTATAGAAGTAATAAATACTTAAACCATTATTTAATTTTTTTTTGTTTTTTTTTTTGAAGTATTGAGTTTAAAATAAGTTTTTTTCAAAAGTTTTTTTATAATTATATAATTTTTGGCTTTAAAAAAGACATACCACATTATCATATTTGCTATTAGAGGAATAGACCTCTAGTCCAAAGATTTTTGTTGTAATCTATAAGAATCCGTTATTATTTTGTAGCGCCAAAGTTATCTGACTCATGCCGAATACCATATTATAATATTACTAGCTTAATCACCCGTTGCTCGTGTATACCATACATTTTCCAAAAAAAATAACCCCGATGCGGCGTGGCAAAATAAGGTATCTGCTCTTGAAGTGATTTCAATAATTTAGTTACACCTTACTTAAGACCTTAACACATCAGCTATCTGCCTGTGCAAGTCCCGTCAAAATTAGGGCATAAATAAGAATTTTCAAAATAAAACGCCTCCAACGCCACCAAAGGATAATTTAATTTAGCCTTACTTAATTCTTACAATATCAGCTGTTTGCCTGTAAAAATTCCGTCAAAATCTCAAGGGCCTAATTAATTAGCCTAAGTTACTCCCTAGAACATCAGCAATCTGCCAGTGAAAGTCCCGTCAAAATCGATGTAGCCGTTCCCGAGATTAAATGAAACAAACAGAAAGAAAGACAGTCATATAGACAAAAAAATTAAAAAAATGTGTTTTTGTTATAAATACTGTAACACGAACTACTTTTTGAACACCCCCTGAGCTGTTAGCCACAAGGAACACTTAACATCTCTACATCTCTGTTTGGATTAGTCATGTCTTTCTTTTGTGAAATTTCAGATTCTTCTGGTTGGTTTTAAGAAGAGATATAGAAAAACCACACCACGAGGCGGATTAACAAAATCTAAGCTCCTAAGAAAATTTATTGAGAAATTTACATCTTGTTAATTAATTTATAATTTCAGGTGTCTTCTCTGGGTTCAAAGAATTCCACACTTTTGTAATAATACTGTATATACTTTCACATGGATCAAGTAAAAACTGTTATTTTAATATTAAATACAAACACTTCATTTATATTTATGTGTATATTGAACAACAAGCTTTTAGGAAATTTCATGTTCTTCAACTTTGTCATGGTCATGCAATGTAAGCAAAAAACTGAACAAAATCAGAAAATTTGGGGTTTTTTAGTCCCATTAAGTTCCATTAACTGGGGAATATTTTCCATCTAACCCCACTTTTTTTATTTTTTTCGACATATCGACTGGACTAAGGAATAAACCGAAGAATTGAGACAGTTTGGAAATAAGCCCATTTCTCAGGAAGCTGAGGAAGTTCAACATTTTGGAATTACAAGAAATCCACCATAAAGTTAAGTTTAGGGCGGTTTGACAAAAGTCCAGTCCTCCGCAAATAGAAGAGGTTTAACCGAATGGAAATACAATAGAAATATTCTAAAAATTAAGTATAAAAAATATTAACCCAGGACTTTTAACAGTTAGGCAAAAGTCCTAGGTCTAGCAAGTAGATGCAATTCAACAGGTTGAAACTACAAGGGAGTCTAGGTCAGTATAAAGTCTAAAAGATATAAGTAGAGGAATTCGAAGTATTTGGCAATAAACCCGGTGTTTTGCAAGTACAACAAATTAAACAGGTTGGAACCACAAGTTAATCCAGTTTATATAAGATAAATCTAAGAATTCAACGGTTTCACAATAGGCTCAATGTTCCGCAAGTTAGGAACTTCAAAAGTTTGGAACAACAAAAGAATCCATTATAAGGTTTAGTCTAGACAGGATTAACCAAATAATTTAATAGTTTAGAAACCTTAGTCCTCTACGAGAAGAGTAGTAACAAGGGAATCCTCTTAATGATTAAGTCTAGAGGAGATATACCAAAGAATTTAAATAGTTTGGGAAAAGGCTTAGTCCTCGGCAAAAAGAAACAATTTAACATATTGAAACTACAAGGGAACCCAGTAAACTAAAATATATCTACTTCTTCTTTAACCGACGAGTGTTATGTTCACGGCAGGTACCAGCAATCGGGATGAACTTAATGAAGGAGGTCTGGACCAGATCCCGTTTATTGTGCCGCTGACTGCCTGACTGCCACCACTGGTTACAGCCAAGGTAATATTGCTGCGGAAATCGCTGTAAGATAATTTAACGTCGGACAGCTACAACTGCAAGAAATCGCCAGCCAGGTCTTTTTCCAATCGAGTCCTTAACGAATGAAGCTTGCAAAGACTTTCAAGGGAATAGCGTAGTAGAATCACAGTTGTTACTGAAAATATGGAAAATCCCGATATCAGCCATAATGAACCATTTGGGCGCAATATGACAACAATTTCGCCCACCTGATCTGGTCGAAATAAAGCTGGCTATATCAAAGCCTAAGACCATTACGCCATTTGTCAACATTATGATAGGTTCATTTCGCTGTGTTCTTAGGCCAGGAATATTCGCCTTCTACCAAATATTCAAATAACGGCAGATCTTGAAAAAATCACAGGAACATCAAAAGCGTACGCTATTTCGTCAAAGGCGGTAAAGGCCTCACCGACGAGACCTTTGATGTCAACAAATTATTTAAATAAGGCGATTTGCTTTTCTGCGACTTCAACATATGGTACTTGAAAGAAAAGTAGAGAACTATCAAGCTAGTACGATCTCTCAAAAGTCCAGAAAGTCTATCAATAGTTTGACGAATACGCCGACGATGTTGGCATAATCGGAAGAACATAGAGATACAACGTGGAACTGTACGGGCTGTAAGGTGACACAGACCTAGCCAAAACAGTAAAGGATCAACGTCTCCAAAACGGCTGACTCATATATAGAGCGAATGAATACCAATGCCCGTAAAGTCTTCGGTGCTAACCCGGAGTTATGGCACAGTAGGTACTGGAAGACCAAGACTTAGGTGGCACACCCGAGTGGAAGAGGACCTCAAACGACATCACATGCTAAACTGGAGGCAGGTAGATAGGGACCGAGCAGATCGAATAAGCTTGTTGTATGAAGCCCAGGTACTCCCCGTACTGTAGCGTCTCCATAGCAAGGTAGGGAAAGGTGATGAGCACCGAGGTGAATACATGAATACATGTTTCAAGTTGCCAAATGGCTTCTGCTTAATTTGTCAAGTCTTCACAATTAAATGATAAGAGGAGTTGTGAAGGAGCCAAACTATTGCGGTTAACGCTAATAATTCGAAAATGAGGTGGAATTTTTTGACCCATGGTTGGTTATTACAGTTTAAAAAAATTTTGATGATGATGTTCGGCGCAGAAATTTCGTTTACGAATTGTTGTAATGTCAGACATTCCAAACAACATATGCTCATGAATTCATATTCACTTTAACGATGTTGCTGAATAGTCCTGACTATATGTCTTGTGCATATTTGACATTGATCAAAGCATCAAGACAACTGGCAAACATAAAACGTTTAGTCAATAAATACTTAAACAATCATCATAAACCTGATTTTATTTTTAAAGATTTCCAAGTGAAATGCTAAAGTTTTTGTCTGTTTTTTCTGTTTTCTAATTGAATCCACGAATCCCTACACAGCAAATCCATTCCGAAATTTACCGAAACTAAATTACATCCTTTTATCCTTGAGCTTCCAGAGAGAATTTGCTCATAAAAATTACCCAACACAAAATCAAAACAGAAAGAGAAAAAAAAACTAATAATCTCCCTAAATGACTTACATTGTGTATTTGCATGAACAAAAAATTCATCATTGTCCCTGCTGAAATGTGACAAAAAAAGGACGCACATAAAACATTAAGTACATCAGCTGGGAGTATCTGTACCGCTAACGCACATTCTATGTTTCAATGTCGAATCCTAGCCATAAGCTGGATTTATGTTTCATCAGTCCACTCCCCTACATCAAAGGCCAGATCCTAGCGAGGAGACAACTTTGACCAAAATTTAATCAAATGAGCCAAAGCCTTGGAAAAGTTACGCTTAATTATTGTCCCTTGTTTTCATAAAGTTGTCGTCAGGTGCGTGGGTGATAGCCGGGCGAACAGAATGAATACCAACCGGAAGTAATTTAGCCCTAACCACATACAAAAGAAGGATACGATTTCAGTACTAAAATTGGTGTTTTTTTCTGCTGCGAAATAATCACACACACAACATAATTTCATATTTAAGGATAAATTTACATAGAGTGCGAAGTTACGAGACCACCAGCTAGGACAGAGGAGCACCAACGATTCATGAAATTTAATTAATTTTGTCATTTTGGTCATATTAATTGGGCTTCTATACCCGCACCGCTGCTATTGTTGGGCTGAGCTTCTCCTTCTTTAAACAGACCTATTCTATTATCTCGGCTTCCAAGAGCAGGAGATTGTCTGATTGGGGGAAAGCAAGAAATTATTATCTAGATGCTCCTGGGGCGACTGACTAAAACAATTTAATAAGCCAAATAAGGTTACGTGAATATAAAGGCTTTCGACCCTTTTTGAAATACCAGGTTATGAATAAATGATGAACAGAATACACATTTATCTTAGGACTGACGGTAAGTATTCAAGTTAATTGTTAGTTTGCGGGTTTTTTAAGTGGGGCTACCTGGATTGATAATTATAAAACAATATTTCAACAGCGTCCCACAAACGTCCTTGTTCATTAATATTTTCATTTTAATCAATACTAGAATTTTCTTGGGCTCAATTATTCTTTCTATTCTAGTTGGCCCAACAGTCATCGTGGACTAAGGCCTCAACCACAAGGCTTATCCACCCAGCTCAGTCCCAGATAGGCACCTCCAAGCTTTGCACGTGAAGTTGATCGAGGTCCTCTTCAACTAGTCTCAGAATACGATCTAGAAACTTAACTGTGTTACAAGAGCACCGGGATATATTTAGTCGGGGTGAAAAATGCCTTGCAACTTTGTGACCTAAACACAAAATATGTGGTCGTTTCACAGAATTTGTTCTGTTTTATCGATGAAAGTTTGTCTCACGGATAACAGCCTGGGCGGTATGTTTTGCTATAAAAATGGAAGACAACTTTGAGTTATGATTTTAATGTGAATTCATATTCCCAAATGGGCAATGCTGTCAAGTTTAGAATGGAATACCCTGCCGTCACATATAAGAAAATATTTCGGAGACAAAATGGAACCCTGGGGCGTACCTACAATTATTTTGTGATTATCCGGATTGATATCAATCAACGCTTCTTGTATTGAGTGGTCTGTCTGCACGAGGTGAGGCGATACCAATATACATTTTTGATCGATCTACTTAGTGCTATTTTTTATCAAAATATTTTGAAAAATCACATATAAAATCATACTATCTCAAAAAGAATCTCAAAACTAGATCCTACGTTTGGTAAAATTAAAATAGTGATTGAATATTGTGACAAACCCTACAGCCGGTTATTTTATTAGCGATCATCTTAAGCTGATAAAAAAGAAGCTTAAAAATAGCAATAAAAAAATGAGAATTTATCATTCACTCACAAACCCTACAATCATACATGCATAATTTATACATAACTAGAAGTCCGAATCTGGACAGTAATTCGACCTCTGACGAATTCGATTCGATGTCTGGATCCATCAAAGAATTGTTTCAAAATATCCTCACACTGAAATTGTTATCACGGGCGATTTCAATGTATGTTCTACTTTTTTTTTTTATAACAAGCGCGAGAAAAAGGGATTTGTGTGTTACCCTTATAGTGTTAAAACGCACTGCTCGAGTATAGGAAGATTAGGGAGGGAGGGGAAGAAGGTGTCGATTAACATTGGTTTTTAATGCTTGCAAATCAAAATGGCAAGGGAAAAACCCCCGGGTAAACCATTCCAAAGTCGTGTTGTACGGCTAAAAAAAGAATCCCCATATTTCACGATACGTCCGAAATTGGGCTCAAGGGTGAACTGATGAGCATTCCTAGCAAGACGAATATTACTGGCGAAACTTTTAAGGGGAGGAATGCAGCTGGCTACCTCGAGTGAACATTTTTTTATGAAAGAAACGGTGAAATAAGGAAAGACATGAAACAATGCGCCGGTGTTCGAGAGGAGCAATTGTTTCAGCGGCAGTTCTATTTCCTATCAGTCTCACCGCTCTGATTTGTATTCTATCAAGCAGGGGAAGCGATGCTTGAGAAGCAACTGCCCAGAGGTGTGAGTTATACTCAAGTTTTGGGCGTATAAACGCTCCGATCAGAAGCGGAAAAAAACTTCTTACACCGATACAGAAAACCTAAGCACATAGCAGCGATTTTAGCAATCTCAAATATGTGGTCGTTCCAACGGAGGTCGTCGTTGACACACATACCGAGTACTGAGAGCTTTTCGGTTTCTTCGATGTAAGTGCCATTCATGGACAATGGCATTGGATGTATGTTGAGCTTTAACGACAGAAGACAGCATTGAGTTTTCGAAGCATTAAACACCACACGATTCCTATTACCCTATTTGACAATGCTGTATAAATGAGCTTGACATACGGTACCGTTGCAATCTTACGTCCGAAGGCGAAGGTCGTGAATTATGGAACTAATATGAAAAGCTGAGGGTAGAATCGTCAGCAAAACAGTTAAGTGGATTAGAAGTAACAGACAGAAGATCATTTTTAAAAATGAGGAAAAGAGTCGGAGACAGAACGGAGCCCTGGGGCACACCAGCATTTATTTTGGGGGAATCAGATTTCCGTCCAATACAACTTGTATTGAACGGTTCAGAAGATAGCTTCTAATCCAACGAACAAGATTATCATCGATCCCAAAAGCACGCATTTTCGATAAGACAGCTTCATTCCAAACTCTATCAATCTTCTAGGAAAGATTCTGAAAGAGTAGGAGCGATGGAAAAGCTTACGCAGTGGCTTTGCCAGTGTGGAAGAAAACCTCTTCAGAAGAATGGGGCGTATACCATTCGGGCCAGCGGATTTGTGTATATTGAGATTTTTGAGAACTCTTGTTACTGTACGAGTGCGGAAAAAAATGTGCCCCATGGAAAAATTTACATTCTCAAGTACAGGAGGGGCAACGTTGCTGTAAGACAGCGTAGAGCTGGTAGCCAAATGAGCTGCAAGCAAGTTTGCCTTCTCTGAAGAGTAGACAATAGGTTTTTCATTAGCGATGAGCATTCGAGCCGAAGATGTTGAGGAGTTTTTAATATTTTTTACAAATGACCAAAAATTTGTACTGCCTTTGGTACATTGCAGAATTTTTTGCCGTAATTTTTGGTCACTTGGCTTCGCTATTCTGGTCAGACCAAAAAAAGAATCGTATGGCTGTACGAGAAAGCCAACTCGGAAGCAAGGCTGCCAATCTACCTCATATGTAGTAGATCTACTTCATTTGTGGCTGGGCTTGAAAATTTTGAACCTCCTAAGCAATTAATTAGATATATAATAGCCGTGTTTTATTGGTAATATATAGCTAGCGCAGTATTGAAATTCCCAATAAAACGCTATATTCAATCCATAATTCACGTTTAATTTAACCCCCAGAAGTGACAAGTGCGAACTGACGTCTTGTTGGTGTGTTCCAAACTCAACTTCGAGTTTGAATATACGTACATGGGAGTTCTGGTCGAGAATGTTAAGAGTTTTTATTTCTAGTTTTGATGCTATTAGAGCAAGAACAAAAATACGCGACATTTCTGCAAAGGAAACAGTATTCTATGAAATACCCATCACGAATTTTCCAGCATTCTATTTTTCTATCTTTTTTTATGAAAATGATAGATGGTATTCTATAAAATAAAGATCGTGGAGACACGGTGTAAAGATACAAAATTAAAAATATCACACTACTTCGATAGAGACAGAGAGTGAGAGTAGAAGTCGACATGCAGATCACTGTAAAGCATCTTTTAATAATTGTTTGAAGAGTTGAAAGCTCTTCTGCATGGGCTTAGAGCCGAATATGACTGTTCTTGGACAGTGACATCCGGATAGAATACTCAACCATGACGTCAAAAAAAACTGCAGTAATTTAAGTTTCAATTGATGCAGGTTTTGTCTAACATCTTATTTGATTGATTTAATATAAAGTTTAAGTCAACTAACACTTTGAATCCTTTCCAAAAATGGCATTTAATTTAGTCAATTTGGGTCACTGCTTCAAAATGCAGGAAGGCGCTCTCTTGTAATCTTGTATCATGATACTCAACGAACATATCCTTAAATAATAAAGTCTTGCCAACCTTCAAGCACATTATCTTTCTACATTCCAGTTGGTTGACATTTCTTTCCAAGCTTTATCTCAACTTATTATATTCTCTAATTTCACGAATCTATTTGTCGATACTTATTGTTTGTTGTTGTTTGCCGTATAAAATTTTACAGCGCTGGGTATAAACTTACCAATAAAACACGGCTAATATTGTATAAATTTGCAATAGTTGTTCTTTACATAGAGGAAGGAGAATCCCAATGAATTCAAAACAAAAAGTTAATATTTATTTTGATAAAATATATTTAAAAAAAACTTACATAAATGTATTATAGATACCAATGAATTTGTGATTGTGAATTAGACTTTAAAAAGCTGTAATATTCTAAAACAAAAAACTAGTCCATAATATGTTTTCGTTCTGAATATAATATAAGATGAAAATAGATTTGTTTTTTTGTTATAATTTTTTTTTTCATTATCTTCTACATATTTTACGAATCTACTTAATTTTTTGGGCAATCTGCTTCACTTTTTGGATGCAACATTCCCATCCCTGCTCTAAAGGTCTAAACAATTTCTTCAACAAATTTAATAGGTCAGTATGCTTTCTCCTTGGTATGAGAAAATTTATTTTAAATAGATTAAAAAGTATCAAACCAAAAGTAAATTCATGGTTTGATTCAAATTGTAAAGAGGCTATCAAGGTGAGAGAAGTAATTTTTCCTTCTGAGGAAAATTGGAAGAAGTTCAGTTTTCAGTCTGCGTAAAGTGATTACCACGAAAATTACAAATTTTGGCATCACTGACTGAATTTTTTGATTGTGACAATCACTTATCATACTGACCTTAGCCGATTCCACCCCTGCAATTCTCTTATTCAAAAATTTTACATGAACAAAAGTTAGGACAAAAAATATTATTATGTCCCAAAGCAAGTAAAAGTTGTTGGTCCTTCGTAAGAAACATTCGTAACTCCACTACGTCTTCGGTTCCGACGCTTGTTCATAATGACATTTCTGTTTCTGTTGTCAATTTCCAAGCGAAAGCTGATTTATTTGCAACTTTGTTTGCAGCTTATTCAACGTTGCTAGAATGTGATATGGCTCTTCCTGTACTTGATAACGTAAATGATTGATTTTATGGGACAAATCTTCTTTCGCGCTCGTAAAGTTTAAAAATTGTTTAAGGATCTCAATATTCACAAATCCGCTGGGCCGGATAGTATTTCCCCTATAATTCTGAAGAGGTGTACTTCCACGTTTGCAAAACCACTGTGTTTCCATCTGTCCTATTATACACGTCTCTATCTGATAGAGTGGGTCTAGCCTAGCCCGTACCTAAAAATGATTATATCTAACTAACTATTTAGACCATTTTGGAAAATATTGATTTGTTTCGAATAAACAATGGAAAACTCACAAAAATACCCCTTTGGGATATATTTTAGCCCCTCTTCCCTTTAGCCCAGCTCCGTCGAGAGGGAAACCTAGGATATTCGTATTGGGCAACTAGCAAAGTTATTGCAACATGAAATTCTTTTGTCTGAATAATTTCCGATTTGTTTGATTTTTATGTCTATCGCTACTGGCCAAAAACGGAATTATTGCGAAATATTAGTTTTGTTATTTTGTGACTAAGTTGTGACATTTACCGTAACATTTCAATTCGCTGTATCTTTTGAACTGTTAAAGATAAACTAACACTTATGCAAATGTTTTTGTACAAAATTAGATTCTTTACAACTTATCGCTTCACAACTTTGTGATTAAAAAAAATGGTAAGGAGTTAGAACAACAAGTTTAATGAACGCAATCCTGTCATTCCAATTTTGCATTACTTTTTCGAGAATCCTCATCTTATTTCTTCAATAGTGAATCAAATGTTGGATTCTAAATGATCAATCTTTGCAGGTTTATCAGAATTGACCAGAGATTTGACGTACTCCCACAAAAAGTATTCCAAAGGTGTCAAATCACACGAATGAGGGGATTAATTTACAAGTCCATTTCTTGAGATGATTTGGTTACAAACATTAATACAAAGCATCACAGTAAAGTCGACCAATGATCGAAATGTTCTTGTATAACATCTTGACATCTGATCAACTAATTCCTCCCTAATGTACGTTTCTTCAATATCTCCACTGCAAGAAGATGGAGGCTTACCTGAGGAAGGTATGTTGAGGAGTTCTACAAAAATGTAGGTATCAATTTCTGCGAGGAATTAATAGTATCAATGTTCTTTTATAACTTGCTTTGAAAAATGCATTTTTGAATCTTACAGTCCTGATTCTGAATATTACTAAGAACACAGTTTGTTTTGAGTAACTTATGCTTGAATAAAAAAAATAAAACAAACAAAAAATCATAACATGCCTTTATCGCTAGTGACTTACCTTTCTTACATCCAATAAATTTTTTCAAAAAGTTCTCTCAAGAACTTCCATGCTTAACTCTTCTTAGTACAACAACAAAAGTTTAATCCTCAACACACACAAAGAAAGCAACTATCAACTATTTTGAAAAACTGGCATACCTACACTACATACATATTAGGCCCAGGAAGAGCCCGAGTCCAAAGACAACATCCTTCTGCAAAGTTTTTCACATAACTTTCAGTAACAGCGCATTAATACAAACATCCTTCGCCTGCCTTTGAGGTTCCTCCTAACTATCCTACTAGTTCCAATGAGGGGTTCAGGCTGCTATTGTTGTGTTTGGGGCTTTTGTGGGAGAAATGTTTCTTTCGTTTTTTAATTTTCATCTGCAGCACCTTTAGGAAAGTATAAGTGTAAGTATTTCAGAAGTAATAGCAGCCTGATGGTTTAATATGTCCTTGAGGAGGATGCCTGCCTAACTTCGCATTAGGATTGCAGCCTGGTTTCTTGTGATTTTTTTAAGGACGATGTTCCATTAAAGTAAAAATGTGTCCTTTCTTCTGCATAAATGCTTGCAGTATTATTTTAGGATGAAGATGGAAGCAGCCTGGTGACAGAAATGAAAACGACGATGACAACGATGATGATGGCAATGATTCCGTGCGCTATTGATCATCGAAGAAGATGAAAAAATGATTTGATGAAAGGGTATAAAAAAGTTTTCCTTTTAAAGGTAAGCATCGATAAAAGTTTTGCCGGTGATGCTTTCTTTTGCCTCCCCTGAAGAACAGTAAAAGTTGTGCCCCGAAGCCTGTGATGGTTGTGTGTCGTTCTTGTGGAAGGAAATTGGAAATCAATGAGGAAAAAGGTTAAGAGAACTTTTATCTTTTAGTTCTTTTCTAAAGGAATTGTGCGTTTGTGTGGGGTTTCTTGGATGATTTTTTTTTTTGTAAATGCACTATTCAGGTGTTTCATCAGTCGGTTGTAATTTTTAAGTAGTTTTGCTTTTTTATTAGTTCTCCCTCTTTTTATCGAGCAGCTGTTGTAAGTTTGTTAAGTTAAAGTTTTTCAGTTGTTTACTTGATTGAAAATGTTGAAAAAAAACATCATAAAGATTAAGATGGACGAAGATTCATTAGTTGAATAAATTTTAAAACTTCAAGTTTCTCTTTTTCAATTGCACTACGATTCTTCTTTTTCTTAAGCCGACTATTGTTGTTACCTTAACGGGACCATATATCTCTAACTTTACTGTATTTGTACAAGATTCCAACTGTTTAGATCGCGAGTTCAACCACAGAAAACATCGATTGACTTCACACTTCTGGATTGTTTCATTTCTATAGCCAACTATATTTATTTAAGCGTTGGACCATCAATTGGCGTGTAAGTCTCTTCGCTCCGTTTAAAGAGGCAATTTTTGGATCACAGAAGTTGGCAGTGTTTTCCGTCACTTCATTACTTACTAACTTAGACCTATTAAGTTCGTAGGGGAACCTAAGCCATGACTCTAGTGCATAAATCAGGATGAATTTGACCGATAGCATTGGTTATGTTGGCTTTGCGAGGTCCGCTGTGGTTTATGGCCTAATCGCATAGACCTGCAACTTAAGAAAACCCCACAAGAAAAAGCCTAATAGGGTCAAATAACACTATCTCGGTGGCTAGTTCACATCACCTCCACGTGAGATGAACATGCCCTAAAATCGCTCGTGCAGAATGTCCAATTTAGCATAAGCTGTGCGGCATATGGCATCGTCCTGTTAAAACCAGGTGTCGTTGTTGTCCATATCATCCAATTCAGGTCAAAAAAAGTTGGTAATCATCGACCTATAGCGCTCGCCGTTGACGGTGATGACCTGGCCAACATCATTCTCAAAGAAATATGAACCGATGACGCCACCAGCCCGAAATCTACACCAAACAGTGACTTTATGGGTATGAATTGGACGCTCTTGGATCGCATATTAATTGGTATCCTCATGGATGGAGATCCATTGTCCTATGAGCGGGTAAGCATACGTCGTCGTGCTTACAATCAAGATGTTTAAGGTAGGATGTCAGACTCCATTTAACACCTCTATTTCCTCTCAAGTCTGCGAGTAGAATTTAACTTATCACATATCACCAACAAAAACAAAAATTGGCAATAATATGCAGTCCTGTCGTACTCCATCTTAAGACTGCAAATTCTTCTGACAACCTCCATTCGTGCAGAACGTGAAATTTGCAATATTTCATATTATGTTCCTTTAATAATAGCTATTAATTTATTCGGAATGCCAGTCTTGCGTGAGGTAAACCAAATAAATTCCGTGTTAACGCTGTCGAAAGCCTGTTCGTTTAACATCGATAAATAGCAGAAGTAGTGGTGATCCATATTGTACGCAATGGTTATTTATGATTATTAAGGTGTTGATATGATCAATGCATTAGGATCCAACCCAGAAACCGGTTGTTTCGCATCAAGTGTAGCTTCTAGATTTTCTCTCTTGCAGTCCAGAACAATCTTTTCACTGCCTAGGCAACATCAGGTAAAACGCAAAACCTCTGCCAATTTTCGCAGAAGTTGAAGATTAAATCCTTTTTTCCATTCGTCGGGGAAGCCTGCGGAGATCCATGTAGTCTCTATAAGTAGATGTAGGAGCTCGCTGGATGTCATTACCGCCATGCAGCGCCGCTTCTAAGATATCTACGGGAATTCCATCACTTTGTTGGTCATCAGTAATTGCGGTACAAATCTCATCTCTACTAAAGGGTACTGGACGAATTCAGGAGTTTCTTACTTCCGGCATCTAAGCAGGAATCGGTTGCATATTGCTATCAGTTAATCGGCTTAAGACCGCATCAAAATGCTTCTTCTACCTTCTGAGCTGAGCAGAGAGCCGTCTATTTTGTTAAATAGGGGTTGTTTTGAGCTGCGAGCACCAGTGAGTCCCTTTGTTATTCTATAGATGGTTCTGCTGTCGCTAGGTTTTATTGCTTCCCTGCGCACCTAATGTGAAAATATTTTTCACAGCACTCCATTGGTTTTTCATGGAGTCGGGTTCTATTGATTGTTCTGATTCTATAACAAAAGTGGCCCCTCAATTGTTAGCATGTTGCTTTTGCTTGACTCAGTCTACTGGCGTTAAACTAGGGGGTGATTGCATTGGATCTCCGAGCTGCAGCCTAGACGATTAGCTACTATATTAAATAGTGGTCTCAGGTTTCTGACATCTAGGAGACTGGTTCTTAACCGTCCAAATTCTTGAGAGTATCTCGTCTGGCTCAATACTTGCTCCCATTCCTCGCTGAGTTTTCTTTTAGTACAAATTTTTTTAAATATAAAAATGATGAATTTTTCGAGCTAAACAAAACAAATTGACTTCTGCTATTTTGGGGAGTGTTTTTTCCTGACAAAATCTTTTATAAATTTTTGGACTTTTTCTTCGTCTACAAGTACATAACTTTTTTTTGAAAACTTTCACCCTGTGGACATAATTTTATCATGGTGGCATAATCTGTTGCTTAACTCAGCTTAATGGAGTGTGTTTTGTATCTCATTTTGATAAAAATGTCTTACCATTGACTTTATTGGCAGGCCATAAAGTATGTATATTTAAACGAAATCACTGGAAGCCCACATATGGAACCCCGCATTTAATGGCATAGTATTGCGTGGGATAAGATCTCACGATTTATTAGACTTGTTAACTTAAAAGTTTTGCCAATTTTATATGTGGATTACAAAACTTATTTGCTCTTCCAACATAAGTTTTGAAACGAAATCATGGACACTCATACATGTTGTTGTTCTTAGTTTGGATACTTTTTTCAAATATCTTGTCCAAGAATAGACTCCAGAAAGTTCCCAAGACGAACAAAACAACTTATTAAAGATGTAATCATCATGTATAAGATGCTTCAATAAATCTAATCAATCAGGACATTTTGAGTTCTATTAGTGGTCGAAAATACTTTAAGTCTTCGTTGTAGTTCATCAATGGTATACCATTACATATGCAGACTTAATTCGATTCTCCCTCATCTGATGGATCGTTAGTGATTTTAATGTGATTGTTCTTATTGGGGCATTTTATGCTCAAATATGGAACGATACATGGACATATGGACAACGGTCTATTTCTTTAATTGACGAAATGCCAAAGAATAGATTATTCAATGTCAAAAAAAAAATCTTTTCTTTGGGGACCCCTTCCACATCATGTGTATTGAAATTGATTATGTTTCACATGAGGTTAGATGAACTCGAAGATGTTTTATCGAAATAAGTTGATTGCTAACATCATCAGCGCAACAACCGGGATCCGGTCCGGGCCTCCTTCACCAAGTTCTTTCATATATCCCGATTGCCAGCCGACGTCATCTAATGCTTCGAGCGTCCTGGTCTTCCCCATACTTCCAAAGCAAGCAGTTAGTACCATTGGTATGCATGATTCTAATACCTGACCTATCAAAAATAAATTGTCAGTGCTCAGAGCAATACAGATTTTGTGGGATAGCACAGAAATTCAACAAGATTGTCCGAAATTTGTAAGAGTGAAGTATTGGACCATTAGAAATGTTAATCGTCGAAGCTGTGAATTAGAAGAGATGATGAAGGGAAGGCATATATTCTTCATCATCATCAGCGCAACAACCGGGATCCGGTCCGGCCCTCCTTCACCAAGTTCTTTTATACATCCCGATTGCTAGCCGACGCCATCTAATGTTTCGAGCGTCCTGGTCTTCGCCATTCTTCCAAAGTAAGCAAGGTTTGTGACGTTGCCTTCTACCATAAAAAGAATTGCAAAACACATTCCGAGCTGGTTTCTCTTCGCTCATGTGTGCTAGGTGCCCAGCCCACCGGAGTCTACCGAGCTTTATTTATTTATTTATCCACAAAGTCTGCTTCCAGGTAGATTTCATGTTTGTATTTTCTCCGGAATCGTCGTCCCTCGCACACGGGGCCAACAATTATCCGTAAGACTTTCTTGTCGAACACGTCAACTAGACTATAGCAACTAGTAAACCTTCTTGTGTAGACTTCTTAAAAGGTGCAGATCATATGTCATTTTGAATAGACCGCTATTTGGGCAACTGTCAGTTTTGAATCTATCATCTTTTGACATTGTACAGTTAAAAACAACGCCATTTTTAAAAATGGAACGATACACGGCTCAAAAACGCATTGAAATTGTTAAAATTCACTACGAAAAAAACAGTTCGCAATACAAGAGCGCTTTTGGGTCATCGTGAAGCACCTTTTCGGCCGGCAATAGTGAAACTGGTGGAAAAATTTGAGCTGTTCGGATACAAAAACCTGCTGCTGTAGTCCGTATCTTTCAGGAAAACTCAGGTTTATCGATTCCTCGTCGATCTTTGGAATTAGGCAATCCACAAACGACATTACACCTAATTTTCCATTAAGACTTAGGATTTAAGGCTTTTACAGTTCAGTTAACACAAGAACTGATTTGGTCTTTGAAATACATCAAAATGATCAGATTTTCTTCAAAAGATCAATGATAAGGTCGATCCTTTTGAGACACCTGCTTTGGTTTTAAGGAAATTAGACATTTTTTTGGTTGCAGTTAACAGCTTGTACGCGACTTAGTAGGTATCTAATTTTCCATTAGTTTTCATGCTGTTGATCTGCAAGCATTCAAAACCAATGTTAATCGACACCTGATGTCCTTCCCCTCCCATTCTTTCTAATGCCCGCGCAATGTGCTCTACATTAAAAGGGAAACAAATAATCTCTTGTGCGTAGAATAATCTCTTGAAGTAGAAGTAAGGTTTCATGATCCTCATTCAATTTCATTCGAATGTAATCTACCAAGATTAAGAGCAGTGCTTTAGTCTAAGACCGGATTGGCTTTTGTGATAGGTTGATAGGTTTTATTTCCACCGATTGTACTTTCAAAGACAGGAATGATTTTGGAATTTTTCCAGGTAGAAGGATATGTAAAGTTGGTTAAAATGTAACTAAAAAGGTTTTTTGTTTTGGAGAGCACCCCATGAACAATAATTTTCAAACCTTGGCTGCAGCCCATCTAACCCGATCTCATTTTATTTTATTCCAAATTGGTGGATCAAACAAATGCAATCACACCAGCATATGTATAGTTGATCTCAGACATGGAACGGTTGTCTGAAGTAACTCCGGCAAATCCACCGTATCAAGCCTTAAGGTGATGCAGTAAACTTGGAGAGTCATGGTCCGAGTCGATGTCCTTATAATCGTCGATTAAAGATAACGCTTATAAAGAAAAAAGACAAACAGTTTACTTCAAGTTAGTTTCAAAAGTTCTTAAAAGTTTTCATTGCTTTCCATCAATATAATCCTTCTGTCTTCTTGTTTCGTTGAATTAATTTCATTTTTTAATGTCTTCTTCCTTTTCAACAAAACTTTTGCAAAATCGACTAAAAACATTCCACGCCATCACACTATGCTCTGCCAATGGAAGTTTCTGCAAATTCTGCAATAAATTCATCCATTTGCCTTTTCTTCCTCAATCTATCTTCTCTCGAGTTTGTCGATTCGTTTAGGATTCGGTTTTTCTGCATTTGACTTGTTGAAAGCATTAATTAGCATTTGGAACAAATCCAAAGGACGACAGCTCTGAGTTTATAAAACGGCAGCTAAATTGGTCCTCGTTTTGCATGATTTGACATTCATTTGCGTTGTTCACATCCTGCTGCATAGAGGCATCAAGCATGATACTCGTCTCGTACTGTCATCCTTTGAAAGCAGCCATCGATGGTTTTTGGTTTTTCTTCTGTCTTCATATGCCATGGATACCAACCCAGGTTTTTTGGAAGGGGGAGGAATAAGATATACGCCAACAGCTGATACTAATTTGAAATGGGTCCCTTTCTGAAATGATTCTTGGAATACGATTGGCAATAATCGATTCCTTGTTACCATTGCAATATGATGATGTGTAATGGTAGCTGTGATTAAATCATCTGTGCTATTCAATACCTGCTAACTCTGGCAGCCAGGACTTGGATTCCTTGTTGCATATCCACAATTATGAGTGAAATGATTGAATTTTCTGCAAAATGCACGCGCATTAGCATCTAAGTATCTGGAACAGCTATGCAGTTCTTGCAAACGACTGACGGTGAATGATTTGATAGTGGAAGAACTTGAAACAAAATGATTTGTATTCTTGGAAGAGAAAATGATATTTAATGAAATTCCTTGGCAGAACCAAGAAAAACATTGGCTATTCACATTTTTCCCATCTGTGGACAGTATAAGTATATGGCATAAATCAAGGAGTCAACCAATTATGGTTATGACAGATGGTTTTTGCTTTTTCTGAGATTTTTTGTGAAAATATATTCCTTAGAGGAAAATATAAACAGCTGACTGTTGTCTGGCTTCTTTTAGCAGAAGGTTGTGGATTCCTCTAGAAGTTTCACGAAGATATCTTTTGACACTCGTATATTTTAACAATACGTATTTGGTTCATTTCAACTCACATTTAATTGTATTTTCAACGTTTATTTAAGAAGTTTGAAAGAATTCAGATCACTTCAAAGAGTTAACAAACGCAACTAATAGAAAATCAAGAGAAAAATTTCTGAAATTGAAAAATGAGATTCAAAAATAAGGTCATTAAGCAATTAACATTCGTAAGGTGCGGTCTTCTGATTAGAATATGTATAGACTATGTAAAAAAAAGTATGTAAGTGAGCTGTAAGTTAGCCAAAAATAATTTCATTCCCAAAAAAATTGACCAATCTTCAGATCAAAAATCAATGTGCAGAACAATTAAATTATTAATGCTTAACGAAGAAAGAAGTGAAATGGAACTTAAATATTTGTAAGTAACAATATAACTATGTATATAAAATAAGAAAGACATAGCTGACAATTTGAATAGGTTTTTTGTGAAAAGTTTTGATAAAATAAATGAAACCATACCTTTTGAACGATACACAAATTTAATAAATATATAAATAGCAAAAATACTTTTAAATTTAAATAAATGAATTTAGGTGAATTAAAATATATACTAAACTCCATGAACGGCAAAAAATACTTCACCGGCTTTTCTAATAAAATGTTAATGAGTGCTTTTGATATTGTGGGACCTTGTCTATTAAATATAATCAATAATTCACTAAGTAGAGGAATTTTTCCCAAACATTGGAAGGAATCTATAGTTGTCTCAATTACAAAATTGAAGAAGACGCAAAGTTCTGCAGAGTTTCGGCCAGTAAATATGCTTATGACAGAGAGCGAAATTCTGGAAAAAGTAATAAAAAAAACTACTACAAAACTTTATAGAAATAAACAATCTTTTAAGTGACTACCAATCAGGTTTCCGAAAACAACACAGCTGCTTATCACTTTTAAATCTGGTCGTTACACAATGCAAAACGGAAATCGACGAAAAAAGTTGTAGTATCAGTATTTTTGGACCTCCAAAGGGCATTTGAGACCATTGACCGTGACATACTTGTGCATCAGAAGCTGAAAATATATGGTATACAAGAAGTAGAACTCGAATGGTTTACAAGTTATCTAACGGAAAGAACGCAACGAACAAAAGTGGCAAACGAAATTTCGTAAAGTATGGAGGTGAGACTGGGTGTAACCCAAGGAGCTGTGTTAGTAACTCTTCTATTTATTATTTATATCAATGACCTGAAGAACGTTCTTAATCACGTGAAGGCTAGAATGTTTGCGGATGATACCCTAATTTATGTTTCTGGAAGTTCAACAGAGGAGTGTAACAAGTTAATTCTGATTTAAAAAACCTAGAACTTTAGTTTAAAATTAATAAATTATAACTAAATTCAAACAAGACAAAAACAATTATAATTAACGGCGACTCAACAAAAAACATTATAAGGGCCCATAATGTTTTTTGTTGAGTCGCCGTTAATTAATTATGACTCGCGAGTCGAACAATTTAGCGAATTACTATTGTCGTGGAATTACGAAAAGCGAACTCCGACGTTCGCCTGTCATAACAGAGCTACCAACATTAAAAACTGAAAGTGCTAAGTCAAGTTGTTGTTGAACTTCCATTCCATTGGTTCCATTTGTGTTGAAAATTGTGTACGGTTTTTTATTATTAAAAAAGATTTCAGAAAATAAAAACGGAAAATAAACAGTATGAAAAAAAAATTATTTGTAGATTGAGAAGTTTGAGGGATACTTAGTTCCAACCCACTTGAACTACGGAACACTTTGTAAGGAACTGATTGTCTTTTAAACTAATCATTTATTTTATATTTTTGGATTGGCAAACATGCGTTTGAGTTAGTCTTAAATATAATGAGTTCATAACTTCAAACAACTCAAAGTTCAGTAATTTCAGCAATCAGTAGTTGCAACTACCAAAGTTCTGTCGGAAACGACTTCAAGCTGGAGCTCCCACAACCTGCAGTGCCTTTTGTTTTAAGCGAAGTTCTTGACGTGCTTGAAACAAAAAGTTGTCCGGGCTTCGATAAAGATAGATATGAACAATTCGGAGAAGCAACAAGTAAGAAATCTGGACTGCCCGAAATTGTTGGATGTGGATTGAACCAACAGGAATCAACGCCCCGAATGAATTTCAGCATTATTAATCAAATAAAAAAGAAAAAAAGATGTTTGTTCTTAAAAAAACACAAGTTTTTCAAAATAAATTGCTTTATTATTCAAAGTCACCAGGATTCACAGTTCAACCGATTCTGACAGACGAATGTTCGCCAATGGTAAAAGAACGAGTTTTCAATTCGCCACATATTTCTGGCGAATCGCGAGTCATAATAGGGCCCTATAATTAATCAAAATAATATCGAAAAAGTCGATGAAATCGAGTATCTAGGAGTAGTTTTAGATAAAGAATTAAATTTTGAGAAACATATAAGCTATGAATGTAATAAAATTGCAATACAAAATTGTCTAATCAAATAGTCTATGTATCTGAATTACAGCCATATCATTTAAGAAACAGAGGTGATTTTAGACTTCCTTTTTGTCAACGAATAGAGCTCAAAATATATCTATTGTTTCGCAAGGTATTTCGATTATTCAATAATTTACCAAGAGACTATTTTGTATTTTCAGCAAATTACCGCGAAAACCTGTATTATAGAGCTTAGTTAGCAGAAAATCATGGTTAACCAGATCAAATGCTTTAGCCATATCAATAAACATGCCCAGAGTTGACTTTCATAAAGTTGACTACAAACCCTTAAAAGAAACTTCTTCTGTTGACAAACCAGCCTTAAAACCAAACTGATTCTTGCAGAAGAAATAAAACTTTTCTAAGAAAGAAATAATTCAAACCTTAAGTAGCTTCTTAAAAAAATTTGAAAAGGTTGAAAAAAGTGATATAGGCCTAAAATTCGTAATATTTTTTCTATATCTTTTTTTTAAGGGTGGTATAACTTCTGCGCATTTATGATGTTCAGGAAAAAAATCTAATTGATACACCATCATGTTTTTTAAGGACATAATAACGTTGAAAACTTCGTTTGCTGTTATCAATCAAAAACAAAACTATTAGGTTGTATAGCATCCAAAAAAAAATATCTGATGAAATTTAACAGTCGCAATTTAAACAAGGCTCGATAGTAGGTTTCAATTTTTCTGAAATTTCTGTAAAAATATTAATTAAATTTATTTGAAATTTTAAACGAATTGTTACTCCCTCAATTTCAATTGAATCAACTTTAATAGTATTTCTATTTTTACCTAAAATGTTTTCAACTACTCTCCATTCTTCATGAATATTACCTTCAGCTCTAGAAAACATATCAGTATAGTAGTTTATTACGAGTGTCATCAAATTCTTTATTATTTTTTTTGCTAAAGGTTTCATAGTATTTTTTAAGTTTAGTATTATTTTGAAGTTTTTTTACATTTTAAGCTCATATGAGTGATATTTAAAAAAACAATCAAATCAAATTATTATAATTAGGTTTTTTTCTTTTAACAAAAAAAATATTGTAATTGATTAATAGCAAAGCTTAATAAAGAATCAAATAAAAAAAAGAAGACCATCCGGTCCAGCGGAGTTGTGTACACCGATATCTTTGAGAACTTTTGCAACTCTACGTCTACATACAAGTGCGGAAAAAATCTGTCCTACGGACAATTTCACATTCCCAAGAGTAAACGATTTGTTTGTCATTGGCAATGAGCATTGGAGCCGAAGATGTTGAGGAATTTTTAATATTTAAAAAAAAAATAGAAATTGAAGAATTTTTCATTGTAGTTCCTTGTTATGCAAAAATTTGGTTCTATCAATAACGGAGTTGCATGGGTTCCTGACTTGTTAGTGCTTTTTCCGATTTTCTTCTGTAGGGTTAGCTTTGAAGGATCCTTAACTTACTTCTATGATCCTAATAGCTACTTTATACCCAGTTAAACGAAACCTTTTTTATGTAAATCAATTCAATAATACGAATCTGCATAAAAATTAGTTCCTCTATTTTTTTACTTAAATTAATTAATTGCCTGCCTCAAGTCAATTAGGCTTAATCAATAGATTGATGAACTATTGACTATGTCAACAAAAATCTACTAAAAGTTCCAAATTAAAAACAAAAGAAAAAAAACAAAACCTGTGCTCCATGAAATGTGCAAAATGTGTTGTCATTACACAAATCCACTTCGATGAGGAGGACTATTACAAACAAAGAACCCTAATTGGTTTACATAAAGACAAATTATCATTGTTCCCCCGAATGACATAATATCTTCTGAAATGTGACATTAAACTCAACTGGTTAATGGGATCGAGTTTAATCCGAACGTGTCTTTTTACGATGATGTATTGGGAATTAACTTACACGACAAACAGATTGTAGATTTCAACGAGGATACTAACGATGATGCGACAAAAATCCTCCAAACGGATGTTAAAAATCAAACATTTTGTATTCGCTTCCCGCTTTACGGTTTTGCACACAAAATAACGATAGAAACCTAGGTACAGGGAGAGAATCAGCGTTGATGTCCTAACTGAGTGCGCCATAAACACAACGAAGGAATTTTGTGTTTTCAGCGAAGTAATATACGGGCACTCAAAAACTTTACGGAACGACCGACACAATAATGACTAAGCACTTAAAGGACACACAAATGGCTGACGAATTTGGTGCACACACAACGACTTCCCTTTTGCCATTGTTAAAGCAAAAAATAAGAAGGACCCTGTGAAACCCATATTAGCCCTTAAATGAATCCGGCGCTCCAAACATAATACTTAATGCAGTTTTCGATTGTTTCGTTACTAGACGTTGGACAAACACTGTGACAGTGGGGCAGCTGGATCCGGGTCGTACGAAGGTTGCTAATCCTTACTGCGATGGACAAACAATTAAATTTTATTGCAAGTACTTGGGTAAGATGTTGGCTGCTTTGACAACATTGTTCTATTCCAGAAGCAGCTAGAGAACGAGTGCGAGTGCTGATGACGGCTCGGCTAACATGGCTGCCATTAGAAGTAATTGCGGTGCACATGGTGGTTTATTTGAAGTGATGGAGCATAACCTAATGGACTTGGAATTATATGGCTTTCATGCGAACATCACTTAGAGATTGTTGGGTATGGTTGGTGTGTATTTTCGTGGATACGCTTTTCGTGTGAGGATAATTGAGCGAAGCTTGTGGTAACAAATGTGTCACATGTCCTTGTTGGCAATTCGTATTAAAACACTGATTAAAGTGCACGAAATTCCGTTTACCAGATATGACACAAAAAGGGCAATTATATACTAGTACTTACGTGTTCAGGGCAGGGGTGTGTGTAAATTTAACGTGTAACATTTTAGCAAATAAAAGATTATTGAAAGATTTTTTTTTGTTGATGGAGAATATTAAAATCTTCGTGAAAAACTTAGGAAGAAAGCGAATCTTCGTGAAAAACTTAGGAAGAAAGTGAAAATTCTTTTTTTATTTTAAATTTGTCTGAATTTCGTGATTCCAAACTCAAAAATGCATTTAGAACCAGTTTCCATACAGAGGTTGAAGTTTAAGCAAAATCGATGAATACTTTTTGAGCAAAAATATAAACGATTATAAAAAGAAAGACACCCAAAAAAAATTTATTTTTTTATGTTTTACAATTTTTTTTTTCAACATCGTAGCCATCCATCAATGGAATTTGACACTTCGTACGTTTTGTGTTCGCTTTATGTGACAATTTCACATCATAAGTCAAAGCGAGCAAAAGTTCATCCAGTTTCTACTTCAGCTTTGAGTTTGAGTCACGTTTCCTCATCTTGTATACGAACCAAACGTAACGTCAACGCTCAGACCATTTCTTCTCCTCAGAAGCGGTTGGACCACATAAAGGGAGAATTTAGCTCTCTTAAACATAAGTGAAGTGTGCTTGTTGAATTTTTAGAGGTTGGTGAAATTCAACCCCAGTTACTTTGTTGTTGTTCTTGTCTTTATCACGGTGTTGCTTGGTAGCTTGATATAGCTTGAACCAATTCACTTGGACATTATACTGCGAAGCTATCTTCGAATTTCTCTGCTCATCTCATGAATTTTGAAAGATTCACACGTTCTAGCGATGGACTTTTTTTTTACATGATTTATGACCATGGCTTATTATGCAGTTTTCAAAAAAGTATTTTATCTCTGGCATTTTACTCATTAAATCTGTTGAGCACCATTTTGTTCTCTTGAATCCTCTCTCTGCGAAATCGTCCGTTGGCCAAGTGATTTGGTTCAAGCTATACCAATATTATCACAAAGTGGTGCGAAACCTCTGCGATTCCTTGTTGCTCTTGTTGGCGTTCTTAAGCAGATAAATTTGCTCTTATTGCTATTTATCTTCAGTCCCTATTTGAAGTAGTAATCCAACAAGTTTCTTATCCTTCTCCTGGCAGTGATTTTCGGTTAAAGGAATGTTGCGTATGTTAATGAGTCATCAGCATACAGCTTCGATTCCGTTTTGGGATATTGGTATCCTGGTCAGCTGTATATATACGTATGTAGAAAAGTATGGGGCCTACTTTGGAACCTTGTGGATCTTCAGCACTGTTAGAAATATTTTCAATATTCTTAGAAAGTGTTCAGTTAGTTCTAGACAGTTTTAATACAAGTCATTTTATGCAAAATGTGTCGAAGGCTTTTTTAATGTCCATTAAACAGGCAATTGTCTTCTTCTTGTTGTGTCCGTGTGTCACGTCGGAGTGCAATCCTAGGAGCGGATGAATGGCCGAATGTCGTTCTCTAAAATCATACTGCCATTGCCATTAAGGGTAGATTTTACTTTCATGATAAGCCCCACCAAAATATTGTTGACATATTAGAACATCAAAATTGGCCAATATCCCTCTACGCTCGTCTTCTTCGAAACGGGAATAACTTTGGCCGTTTTCCATATTTGTCGGATGTAGCTGTTATTCAGGCAGTTGTTGAAGAAGATCAGCAGGAGAATGGCGAGATTTGTTAGCTTTTTAAGCAAAAAATTTAGAAATCCCATATAATTTGCTCCTGTCTTCTTAGAATTTCTTCCATGGATAATGTCAGTCACGTCTTTGAGGAAGTTTGTGGTTCTAGTGCAAGATTGTCCTCTGTAATATGTAAAGGTGGTGACTGAAGCTGCAACTTCTTCATATTTGTTTTCAACTTCTTCAATAAATTCAGGAAAGTGATTGGGTGTGCATTGATATATCCATTCAGATGCAGAGTGCTAGCTGGTTAGTTTCTTTCTTGTTCGCAACTACCGCTATTCAGCACATCATGGAAAATATATTAATCTTCGTCGTCATCATCGCATACCTAGAGTTGTTGGTATCTGAGCACTAACTACTGAGAGTTTACATTGTTCTTAGTCGAAAATACCACTGATCCAGACACTATGGAAAAAGGTGTGGCCTGTGTATTTGCATTTCGATGGTTTGTTTTAGGGCTCAATCGTGTCGGCGCCATCGTTTAGTATTGGATTTTATTCAGAAATAACATTTCATGCCAATTTAAAAATAGTTCTGGTGTATCTCAAGGGGATCATTCTGGTCATCTGCTGTTTATATTATTTATAAATGATATCCTTTCTTGATCTGTGCTAATGACGCAGAAATATTTCCAATAATTAAGACCATCACGGAAAACAAAACAAATAACTAGGTTTAATTAAAAGATTATGCGGTCACTTTTGTGATTCTAACTTTAACTCACTTTAGACAGCGCTACAATATAATATGGAACTGGTAATCAACCAGCAAGCTTCACCAGCTAGCTTGTTATCTAGCCAGTCCAGTTCAGTCTTGCACCTGAAGTACGACGACATCCCTTTCCACTTGCATTGGTGAATTAGGTCTTGGTCTTCCTCTACTTCAATATATATCCGGGGTGGAATTGAAGATTTTTCGGGCCGGAACATTGGTGTCATCCATAGTTTTGACAATGTGTATGCTTTTTCACCATACTAGCAGGACTGTGACGATGAGGTTCTTATAAAGCGACACTAACATAGGTTGTCCGACAGAAGGCTATTAAATTGCCTCATTAACCCGCAGAAGCAGAGATTGGCAAAAGTTGTTCTTCCTTTGATCTCAGTGCTGGTATTATTTCTTGAGATGACAGTGTAGCTCAGGTAAAAATAGTTCCAAGCTTTCTCAAAGTTATAGCTATCTATTGAGATGTATTGTCCAGGACATCGATGTTGGATATCTCTTCCCGATGAAAGCATACCTATACCTGGTTTTGCTTTCATTGAAAGTTGAACCCACTTTCGCTGCAGACCTTGAAGAAACAACGTGTACTTTCCATCGAAGCTTTCAAGCTTTGCACAGACAGGGAGTTTGACTAGCTCTATATAGTTACTTCTCTATAAATGCTGTCATATGCGATTTTGAAATTGATGAAAAGGAGGTGTATATCGGCTTTAAGTTTTACGGTTTTCTTTTCAAGATCTGTCGTAAAGTTAACATTTGGTCGATGTTGCATATGAACCTAAAAAGTTGTTGAAAAATGGCTTAAGGCGTTCACAGATAAGGCTGTTTGTTCTGAAGTTGGCGCACACAATTCTTCGATTTCTTCCACCGAGCCTGCATTCTTGGGATTGTTTGATATGGTGTAATTTTATAAAATTAAGATTTAAATAAATTACATTTTGCTGTCATCTAAAATTATCTAGGTATATCGCTTGCTTACATCGATTATCTTCAAAACATGTTTTTTTCTATTCTAGTCTGGGTAATTTATTGCTACTGCTGCTTTATTGAAACATTAAAAAAACGGCCTAAGATATAGAATCCATGTTAAAATTCAGCAACTTAAAGAATTACTTATTTAGAATTAATGGTCTTTAATTAATTAAACATTAACCTACATATATATACATATTTGAAAACATTTAAAATAGCTCATAAGCATTGATACCTTCAAAAAGAAATCTAACACCCATTTATCTTGGAAGCTCCAAGATAACGACGACGAAAAAAAAATCACAACAAAGGTAACTTTCTTCTTGCACTGTAATAAATTATTTAGTAAGCATCTTTCACCCTCGACAAGACAACGACAACACGGGAAATACGAATAAACAAAATATTCCATGGAATTCGAAAAACTTCCCAAACCCTTAAAATAAAAAAAAAAATACATAAATGTATATACATCGAGGTATTATAAAAGCAAAATTAGCCGACTGCGTCTTCGCGGCTCGTGAACAAATAAATTATTTCGCAATCTTTGCACAAATTCCCCTTAACAATAAATTCCCATTACTAAGCAATTAATTCCCATCTCGCATTTCCGAAGTAATAAAATCTGTCCTTCGCCTTCGCTCAGTACACCTACACCAACAGCAGCCATTCCTAAAAGAAAGAAGGCCATGCATCTGGGCAGGGATGTAAACCTTCTTGCCATTTCCGGTCCAATACTCACAATCCTCAGGAAGCCAATTCTCGCCATTAAGGGAACACACTACTTACGCTGTTTACGTTTTGACACAATTATAAAACGAGGAATAAGCCAAATACTCTGACAGGAAGGTCCCCCCACCCCAAACCACCGCCATGCTTCCCAAAAAATTCCGTATCCGTTGAACTGAACATGATTTATTGTTGGGGCAACTATTAATTTCTTTGCAGCTTTCTTGCCAGCAGACGGAAGGTCTAGTTGTTCCATTTCTTCAGAAAAGCATCGCCATCTAACAACCCTGTACCCACAGCCCGTTTCGTCGCCATAACCAGGTATGAATGTAGGAACGGGTACATTTTTTTTTTATTGGGGCCGAGCAGGGCAAACTTTTTGCTTCGCCCGTTAAGCACGGGTGAAAGATATTACTCCGAAAAGATACATTTATATGGGTTGTGGGAGCAGTTAATTCCAACGACGCAACTATAGAATACATCAAGTTCCTGGAAGTAAAAGAGAGAAAAAAAAACACAATCGGAAGGAAGTGTTTAGTGGGTTCCTTGGTATGTTTTATTTTCCCTCCATTTCTCCATAGGGATCAACAAAAAAATACTGTTTTTCTTTCCTGCCGAAGGTTTTTGCGATAAAGGCCATGTAAATTGCCCATCCTCATTCAAATCGTTCTTAACGAACAAATGGAGAAGGAACTTATGCTCCAGCGACCTGTCGCTGTCTGCATTAAGAGGCTTAAGTGTGCGGTGGCGTTTGAAAGGAGGAAGAGCAGACTGAAATGGCGGTGGTGTTGTTGAATGCGGAATGTTTGCCTTTTTGAAAGGAAGTAACGGCCTGGCAAAGTGTCATGTCAAATGGACATGCAGCGATGTTCATATCACCGCCATTGTTTGGTAAGCATGTGAAGGCTCGGAACGTTTTTTAACTGACAGCTATTAAGAGAATTCCAAAAATAATGTATAGCATTTCGAAATAATGTGGAAGCGTTATGTTTTTTTGGTGTTGAAGAAGGTTCGCGTTGATGGTTTTCATTGAATTAATTAAAATGTGGCGAATCTTTAAAGTTGTGATTGTAAAAAGTTTCTATTTTTGTTTCAGATTAAGTTGAATCGGAGAAAATACGAATTTGTTCAGGGACACACAATTAGTTATGTTGATAAAATTCGGAAAGCACAGTCTGCATGGAACCACCTCGACTTTTCTGAAGCTCTAAATATCTTGTATAATATTAAAAACCAAAAAAGGCATCAAAAGCATCAAAAGTTGCATCTTGACGAGGTACTCACTGTCAAGTCAAGTGAAGAGTCCAAGTGAGCTCCCAGGACGAAACGCCAACTTTTTGATGGTCTTAAGGGCCGTAAAAAGCTATTTTGCAAAAGTATGTATCATTGGCAGATTTTAGATTGCTTAAGGTTTTATTCTGTTCAAAAAGGTTCCAGGAGTGACCAAGTGAATATGATATTTTAGTATATTTGGAAGGTACAGCAGTATCTATTTCTTGATCAAGCGAAACCGTAAGAATAGGAGGAGTTGTGTGAGCGTAGGATGCACATGATTAGTTTCATAGAGTTATCATTGCAATTGAAAAGCGAAGCTCTCTATTGGGCAACTAAATAAATGTCGTAAATAAGACCCTCATCTTTCCAGTCATGTGTGAGGAAATTTGACATCGGAAGGATGCAATTACAAGAAATCGCCAGATCCTTTTACGATTGAGTCTCTAATAAACACAATAGTAATCCTTTACCGCCAGCATGAAGTATTGAGAATCAGTGGCAACATTGCCAAAATCCTATCAGGGTGGCCGCCTCTGAAGTGTTCTATGAACAGAAGAGGAAAAAGAAACACCCGCTTCTCATAAAGAAAAAAATGATCATGTGAAGCGCGTGATTGAAGAAATGGAGAACTGTTACTGCAGGAATAAAAATCGAAAGTTTACCAAAATTCAAAAAGAAACTTTCACGGCTACAGATCTCAAACTGAAGCTTGCAAGGACAGTCACAGTTGATGCTGACAATATAATAAAACAATTTTTTCGGACTGCAAAAGCCGAAGACTCGAATTCCGCTGCCAGGCAGAATGATCCATTCTATCTGGGCAAAGTTGAACGACTATTCTGCCACCCGATCTAGAAATCCAGCTAAAACCAAGCCTGAGAGCAATAAAGCCGCAGGAGTCGATGGCATAGCTGCCTAATTTTTCAAAGCTGCAGGAGATGACTTAGTTATAAGTATGCACCGACTCATATGCAAGATATGCCCGATGAATGGAATCTCAGCATAATTTGTCCTGTCCTTAAAAGTAGACGCTATTAACTGCACCAACTAAAGATGTATCAGGTCTTTTTTGCTATATTGTGTTGACGAGTTAACCTATTAGTCAACATGATAGGTTCATATCAAGGCGGCTTTAGGCCAAAATCTTCCTGTGATATTTGGTGCCGTATGCATCAACGAAGAACTGTACGGGCAACTGTACAGCAACGCAGACCTAGCCAAAAGAGTAAAAGTCGAACGTCTCAGATGGCTGGGTCATTTAGAGCAGATAGACATCACTGCTCCGATCCGGAAAATTTTCCATTCCACCCCCGACGAACGGCGCAGTAGAGGATTACCTAGACTCAGGTATCACACGCTGGTGGATGTTGACTTTGACCGACTTCATGTGCAAAACTCTAGGTAGTAGGCTAGGGACCGAGCTGGCTGTAGAAGCTTGTTGGTTGAGGCCCAGGTAATCTATAAGGCCAAGTCGACACTAACTTGGCTTTGTGCAAAGTTGGTGCAAAGAATTCTCCGACCCCTTTTTCATCTGATCTTAAAAACGCCTTCCAAGTATGATTCACATACATATAAGCAGATTAGAGAATCGAGAGCATTCAAAGTCGTTTCCTTATATTTACCCTTCGCGGTCTCTTCTGGAATGATCCATTTATCGTGCTCCCCATCAAAATCGCCTTCATGTTATAAACATGAATACCCTGAAAGAACGCAGAGAAATTGCAGAGATTCTCTTCATTATTCGACTCCTCTCAGGTTCTGTCCACTGTGAAACGGTTTACAAATTAATATTCTTCAGCATATCCCATAACCTAAGAAATCCCCGCCTCTTCTGCAATATCACAGTTCCTCTTATGGCTCCAAGAAACCTATTATTCAGATGCTGCAGAAGGAATGAAAACTATTTCAAGTATAACCTCAACGACTCCCACCTTAAACTTCTTCTCAGGAATCATAAAGAAAAATTAAGAATAACTCTCTACTCGTAATATAGATATGGGATAACCAAAGTTCTTGTTTTTTTGAAATCTTTGAATTTTTTATTTTGTGCGTCTTAGAAGAGCATGAAATGTCTAACTGATGAGCCCACCGTTCATGCTTGGGCGAAACGCACATTTTGGAGTAAAGGACACAAAAACCTTTTATTGAATTTTATTCAAGAAAAACTCCACAAAAAAACAACAATAAACAACTAGCAATAGTTTTTGTTGTTGCAATATATTTGTATTGAAATCTTTATCTGTAGTATTTTGTAGCCAAAGAATCAATCAATCCAAAATCATCATATTATATCGTTATTGGCAAAATACTTCAATGAAAAATATTTAAGAATCGTTAGCCAACAGCTTATGCAATCCAAATTCCGTCTTCGTGTTGACTCCGATAACCTTAACATTAATGGAGGATATCACTTTCAACGTACACGTGACCCTGCGTAAGACCATTCGTCATTCGGACTGTTTTTTTCTTATTTTTTGACCAGGTATTTGACACCAAATGAATACCCCAAGTTCGTTGTCTATTATTATGTGCTTTCCCTTGACTTTTGACCTAAGGCGAACAAAAAAAATCAAACAAAAGTTCCCGACCCATCTCAATCACCCGCACTCTCATCTCTAAATCGAACCTTATTGAAGAGGGATATGGCTTGGCACGTGTTGGATATTATGTTACCTTTTTCTGCTTTCAAAGCAAAACTGCAAGTCCGCAAAGCTGAGCTTTTCTTAAGTCTTGTGGTATCCAAATTAATGCTCTCATTTTGTGGCATCCATCCTCTTAATATATTCGTTAATAAGTGTTCATTAAGCAAAGTCCCTTGATTAACACTTAATTTATTTCACCCATAAGCTCCCGTTACATGTTGGTGATTCGGTTTTAATTTATCGTCAATATACCCGGTTTAATGTCACCATTATCACAAAACACAGCATATCCTTAGCTTTCCAAGGTCCATACTAAAATATTGGTCAACAAAACATGAACAGCTTGAGAGCTCCATCTATATGTGTCTCTAGCCATATACATATGTACATCTCCTAAGACTAAAAATAAAGAAAACAAATAGTTAAAGTGGTTAGTGGAAGGAGGGGGAGGAGAGGGAATAAAAGGACAAAAGCAGCCTTCATCATGGCCGAGCAGACATGATGACATTAACAAGGCGTTCTTCACAATCAGCTTAGAGTCCATTACTTAGCCTTATTTGTTTTGCAGTCGAGTTTCTTTGTTTTTACTCTTCGTCTTCTTTAGTTTTTTTTCCTCGTTACGGTGCTTTTTTGTGTTGTGTCTACTTTTCTTTTTTCTACGCTTAACTGTTGTGTCGCCAGTTTGTCGCACTTTTTTTCTCTCCACAGATCATCAGTCACATCTCACATGCCACCATGTCCTTGCCCATCAGCAAAATCATTTTCTCAACACATAAAAGGACACTTTCACCCTCGCCTGGATACAACCAGGATAAGTTGACGCAAAAAAATTAATGGAGTGATGTAAAAAGAAATAACACAAAATTCGCTAAAATTTCGATATAATTTGTCAAATTTGACATTGCAAATGGTGATTTGACATCGTTCCTACTTTTTCCGTGTATTTGTTTCTGTATTTTTTTTTTATTGGCAACAATTAAGGACACGACTTGATCTGGCGAACTTGCTAATAATATTCTTCATAAGACTATCTCGGACAACTTTCAAAATACACTTTTTTACACTTCAAATTCTTTGAAGTGGTGAGCTTGGGCAAGCTTATATATATATGTATGTATATATATCTACGATCAGACTCTATCCAGACCTGGTGTTTTTAAGGAGTAATTATTTCGCCTAAAACGAGTAGCACCTGCACCAAAACCAATTTCCTTTTTGGAACCAACTAAATAGATTTGTCTGGCTTTTTTGCTATTTGGATTTTGGTTTTCAATCAAGTCTTCTTTGTTAGGGAAAGAAGAGTTAAATGGTGCCATATCGCTGATAATATTGGGTTTTTCCAAATGTTCTATTACAATCGTAGAACGCTAAATACCACTTTCACCTCACTTCACACCATATTTGGGAATATGTTTTTTAGGTGTGGTGTGTGGAGTTATATTTTTTTCACTTTTTTGTAGCATCATGGGAAAGATGCAACAATTCCCTCTGATTTTTATGAAGGCCATATTATCCTTTATTCCGTTAAAAGTGCAACTGTTTATAATACTCATCTTGTAAATTGTTTGCACGGGACAGATTAATTTTTTTGTTATGAATTTCTTTAGTTATATTAAAGCGGTGAAAACAAATACGTATGGTTTTTGGTTACCGAAAAGGACTTTGTGGAATATCCGTAAACTTTGTGCAAAGGGAAGGAATTATTATAACTATTAGAGGTCACGTATAATGGTTCGAAAATGTATATCATTCCCATCTATCTGAATTGTAACCACTGGCAGAGAGATTTTGACAAACTATGCGACGGAATTGCATCCTGAAACTCCGGGGATTTATTACTTGTCGGTGACTTTAACGCCAGGATTGGCTGCTCACAGAATAGCTTTTTAAGCGGATCAGTTGGAGTTACTTTTAATTCAATTCGTCAGTCAAAAGATGAAGTATGCGATGGTAAAGGAGCTAAAATATTGGATTTAGCTGACTCTTTAGATGCTAGAGTTTTGAATGGAAGTTGTGCAGGAGATGTTTCTGGAAGGTGGAACGACCTTTTGAGAAGCTTTAGCGTGGGGCAGCAAACTTTTTTGGAGCATATGCCTTTAGAAATCACATGCAAATCAAGACCGGCAGATGAATTATCTTGTTCAAAGTCACTTGAGCTCCTTCCAAAGCTACATTGGAGTAATAGTTCAAATTTTGTACGGGCTTACCAAACTAATTTAAATGAAGAACTGAGAAAACATAGCGCAGAGTGCGATAATTTAAACATGACCAGACTTACTGACATAATGAAAGCTGCAGTCCCAGTAACCAATAACTGGAAACAGAAGACTGATTTTAATTAAAAATGGTTTGACTTGGAATGCTCTAAAGCAAGGAAAAAATCATTTACTTTACTAAGACTTCTGAGAAAATATAACCTTCATGTCTTTAAGACTATGTATGCGTCTGCGAACAAAGAGTATAAACTCATCTGCCTTGCCAAGCGTAAGCAAAACGATGAACAAACCATACAACGCTTAAACTCAGCGATGTCTTCGGCGGAATTCTGGAAAGCTGCTAAAACAATTAACGGACGGCCTAGTAGGATTGGATCTTCACTACACGCAACCGAGCTTCAGGAGTACTTTAAAAATGTACTTAACACTGCGCAGATTTCACCCCTACCTCAATATGCTGCTCCGGTTTTCTTAGACGATATCCTTGATTCGCCGTTTACAGTTCTGGAACTTCGGACTGCTTTAGAAAAAACCAGATCTGGTAAATCCCCAGGAGATGACAGGATTCCTTCGGAATTCTATATAATAATAATATAATATATATAATAATATAATAGGTCCTTACCAAGGTAGTTTTAGACTTGGAAAATATACGGTCAACCAAATCTTCATATTATGCAAGAACCTGGAGAAACCCCAAGAATTCAATACCGAGACCCAACTATTGTTCATCGATTTTATGGCTGTTTGCCATGTCTAGCTTTAGAATTCCTGTTCAACTTTATTTCTTATCAGGATGACGTTTCCCTTACAGAGCAAATAAAAACAGTTCTTAGATTTTTGTATAGATGTGGCCAATCCTTAACCTTCTATACCCCCTTTATTTTTCTCCACTTAACCTGTCAAACAAACTATTAATTTCTACTAAAACAATATGATTCGGACATTCTTCCAAAAGTTTGTCATTCCTTATCAACGCTCTCATGCATATGGAGTTTCGAAATTTATTCCATTTGACGTATTTCTTATCAATTTTCAAACTGTATTTTCGAAATACTTAATCTGCCCGCCTGGCATGACATGAAATTAATAAATTTAAAATTCCGACGAGTTCCCTATCGTTGAATCCAATCACTTCTCCTGTTTCGGTTCGATTCAGTCCAATAAGTCCCCCTGGTGTTCACTGAGCCATTCGAGTTCTTAACTCTTCCTGTTTTGTGCCGCATTCTGTTAGGATGCCAAAACTAACGCCGATCCGGGAGGCTATGATTGATAACTTTAGTGGCTCACAAACTGAAAACTGCTGGGCATAAGGGAGCTCTGTTTCCAGTCCCGAGGTGGGAAGTGACTCATTTTATAGTATATTGGATAGCTGGTCGTAGTTGTCTGCCATGATAACATAATCCTCGATTGGAAAGTTGCTGAAGCAACATGCCTTTGAGAGCGACCGCTGCGCGCAAAGGCGGATGTCCAATGTAATTGGCCTAAAAATTAATGTTTCTACATCGATATTTCTATAACCTTGTGACTTGCCCGTGGATTCAAGGATTATGATGACAGATTGACGGCCATAAATTATTGTTCAATGATGCGTTGGCATTACATTCTGGGCTGTTGAACGAACAGCGAACGCGTACGCTACGAACGACAATCGGTGGCAGGAAATGGAAAAAAGGGTGCGACTGGAGGAATGGCGATAAATAATGAACCTAGAGCATGATGGATATGCAAATGGATTAATTTGGTATTTAATTTATGAGGATGTAGTAATGTATGTAGATGAAATTATTTGTTTATTTGGATTGTCTTGAAATGACTGGCGTAATCGGCCTGCAAGATGGTTGGGAGCTGTTTCAGACGTTTGTTTTGGCGGGAGCTGTATCAGACGTTTGTTTTGGCGGAGACAGGAAGTGATGCGTTGACGTGGGGCATGATTGTTTAAATCAATTTTTGTTGGGGGATGATCTGACAACTGATGCTGACATCATCAATTCTTGAGTGTAGTAATTAAATTGCACTTTTGAAAAGTTAGGAAATTCTTGGATGATAATTATGCCATTTGAATTATGATTATTTGAAAGAATAGCCCTTTTTCTTTTTTGTGACATTGTGAGTTAAATTAAGATAATGTTACTTGAACTTATAGATGTTTCAGCGTTGGGGCTTTCTTTGGTTATTGTTATGAAAGTTCCAGAATTGAAGCTTTCTTAGAGCGAATGAGAGCATATTTTAAGTTTAAAGAAGAAGGTGTTGTCGCTATGTTTTTTTTGCTTACATCTTTTCGTTTTAATTTTGCTTCATAAAAAAACGGTTAAAATAAAAATACATAATGCAATATTTGTTGGCAATTTTTTTTTACTTGCGATTATAGGTACTTTAATGCAAGTTATGCATTCATAAACAAAAATAAATTGAGATAATAATCAAACATGACATTACGATTGAGAAACGTATTTGAGTTACTGGAAAATTATATTTGTCTGTCTGTACGGTTGTGCTTTGGACTACAGTCTGAACGGCTTGAACAATAATGATCAACAAAAAGCAAATAAAATGGCGCGTAGATAAAAATTAAACCTTTATCCAGCAATTCAGCCATACCCATACTGCAGTCGGAGGCATCGTCTCCGTCTGTAGTCTACAGAACAGATACTACGTTAACAAGAGCGGATTCAATTCAAAGCGAAATTTAGATCCAGATATTTCGAGATGCCAGATTTATACTTTCTGTATACATATTTTCTTTATTTTTGATTCAATCCAGCTCCTTGAGCTTGATCGAATCGACTAATCCGAATTCGCTTAGATCTAGGTATACAAATACCTAAAACCTGATACAATTCAGATTTAATCCTCCATGAAAACGTAGTGGGCTGAAATGAGCAGACTGTCAACTTTTGAAGAGTGGGGATAAAATTCTCTCACAGAGAGAAAAAATGTGAAAAATGTTGTGCTCACTTTAAACGCCGAAAAAATAAAACTTAAAGAAAACAAAATAATTTTCGCGGTTCTTTTCGTGATTTTTGTTTTTTAAAATCAAAATCGAATAAAATTAGTGCGGAGGAATTGAAATTAATTTTGGAATGCTTTGTTGGTGAAGAAGAACAAGACATATTTTTGGATTCTGATGAAGAGGAAGATGATGAAGTTTTGCTGTCATTAGTCAAGAAAACCCTCAGGAAAAAAAGAAACTGCATAAAGGGCTACTTTAAAGACGTAGTTCCTTTATATTCTGATAAAGAGTGTGTTACTCATTTCAGAATTAAAAGATCATTGTTCAAAGTCATCTCGAAAAAGTGTGAATCTTCTGAAATCTTCAAAAAACTTCAATGCGTTGCAATATTTTTGTGATTCGCAGGTCACGAAGCTTGCTCTTTAAGAGATTTGGCTGACCGATTTGACGATTTGATGATTGATGTTGCTATTAGCTCGGTATCCCAAGTAATATTTTTTGTGATACTAAGTGGACTAAGTTCAACCACGATATTTTGGCCAAACGAAGCTCAAATAATGGAATGTAGTAATTTTTTTAAGGCAAGAGCTGGATTTTCGAAACCACTTGGTAAGTTAAAATAAGAGGCGATAGATAAATTGAGTGTTATATTTGTATTATTCATTTATTTATAAACAAAATGTTGAGGTACGTAAATTGAACAACTTTTTTTATTTTTATTTAACTACATTAGTATCACTTTTTACTTTAGCATTATTTATTTTACACAAATTAATAATTTACTTTTTATTCTTATTTTTATTACACGACATAAATTAATAATTACAAATTTTTCTCATAATATTTTTAATTAATAATCACAAACATTTTTACTTTTCCCTGCGATTGTGATTATAAATACTTTAATGCAAGTTATGCATTCGTGCAGATTAAGAATTTTGAGATAACTGTCTGTCTGTCTGTACGGGTGTATTTTGATCTACAGCCTAAACGGCTGGGCTAATCGTCTTCAAATTTAGAACATAAGGTTATTTTGACATTCTATAGAGAAGTTTTTTTCATTTTTTTTAGCTCAAATATTAACGGTACCGGCCATATAACCGTTAAGTAAAAGCTTGTTTTTCTAGATAACGGCTCCAAGATTTTTTATGAACAAAAATCAGTGTGCTATTGTAGGTGTGAGTCTTATGTTGGTGAAAAAAAAGTTCAATCAAACTGTGGTACCTTCTATAGGACGGGTTTTTTTCCTTCAATTTTTTTGAAAACGGGTTATCCGATTACAATCAAAATATAAATATATAAGTATAAATATGGCGTCTGGATTCTAGATTATAGATCCAAGCTCCAATATTTTGAATAGAACCCAGATTAGAGATGGGCTTTTAAGTTTTAAATCTAGTGCTCAAAGCATTTCGTTGTGAATTTTGTGTCCAATGTATCATTTTGTGGATTTATGGTTGAATTCTTCCTTACTGTAAATTAAAAGTTCAACAATTGTTGTGTTTTATTTATTATACACGTATTTGGATCTGGGTTAAATTTTAAGATTTTGCTTTCTATCTAGATTTATTTATTTCAAGATCCAAAAATTAGTTTTCATTCTAAAAAATAAATAGTCATAGTACTTGCTCATAAAAATAAAATTTAAATAAAATGCACGAACTTGTTCTTATTCTAGATAACTGCTTAGTTGCTACAATATGTATGTTTATATTAAAATAAAAAAAAAAAATTCTAAAATTCTTTCATTTTTAAGAGTTTTCTCGAAAAAACTAACTATGCAATAAAATTTGAAAACTAAATGTCTATCGAGGAAAAAAAATATTGAAAATCGTTCGACGAGTTGTTTTAAAAGGTCGTTTTTTTAAACTTTTCGAAAAAGTATTTAATTATTTTTTTTAATATATCAGTATAACAAAATTTGTAGTTTTATCTAGGAAAATTATTTTAAAAAAATCAATCATCCCGTGTTCAATTCAATATTTTGAAAACCATTTTTTTTAATTTTAAAAAATCGAAAAAAAAATTGTTGAACGTTTTGAAATGCAATATTAATGGAATTATAAATGACTTTCTTTGTACAAAATTGTATTGAAGTATAGATAACGGCTTACGATAAAACCGCATTTGAAAAACCGGTTCTATGAGGTACCGTTAAAGAACAAATTTCGAAAAACTCATTCTAATTGAAACATGTAAATAAATAAATTTATTGGCGCGACAGCTCCTTAAGGAGCCAAGGCCTAGTGACTTATACTTTCAACCATTCCTGTGTGTGTGTTGTTACTCTGCAAGAATGGAAGGGACCTACAGTTTACCGCCGAGTCCGAACGGCTACATAAGATGCACTTTTTCGAGACAAATTTTACTCTTGGAGGTTTTGTCAGTTCCTCGCAAGAGGCAGTACCCCAGAAAAAAAGGTGGCTATGAGCTGGATTTGAACCCAGGTGCTTTCGCTTAGCAGCGAAGCACCTGGGGCACTATAATACTTGAAACATGTATTGTTGTAAAAAAAATAGCATCCTGAAAGTTTTATCAAAATCGTTAGAGCCGTTTTCGAGAAAATCAAACTTTTTGTTAAAGATTGTATGGCAAGCAAAAATTAAAAACACCCCCTAGATACTACCAAATAAATCCTAAATACCAAGTTTGAAGCAAATCAGCCCATCCGTGCAAACAGACAGACAGACGGACGGAATTTCCGGACTTCTCTATCATCGTAATATCATGTTTGGTTGTTAGATTTTTTTTTGCACGAATCCATAACTTGCCTTATAGTACCTATAAACGCGAGTAAAAAATCATGATCTGGATCGTTGTATTATCGACGCCATCTCGTTGTGAATTTATTGTTCAACGCTATCTCATTGTGAATATATAGGTAGTGTATTTATTTTTTGATTCATATAAAGTAGAGTAACCAAATTTCTAGAATTATAATTTTAGAATCATATAATGTAAATTACCAGATTTCTAGCAAGATTAATTGAGTTGGATTTCATTAAAATTGTATTAGAATGTACACTAATAATTGTGTTAAGAACAAGCTTCTACTGAAACTAAAGTCATGTAGACCCCGTTTCAATATTGCTAAAAAGCATCTCACCACCCAAGAAATTCTTTCACATGTTATTTTTTCGGCCCACAAGTTGGTATTTTATTTTTCACTTACCCTGCATTACTGTCCTCTATCTGCCACCCAAGAACGTCCTCACTAGAGGAGGCAACCAAAACCGTCTGACTCTGAACCCATTTTAAACTTGCATGCCGAATTGTTTTTTTTTCTGATTTTCCAATTGAAAATTCAGTTAATTTCATAAAAAGAATTATCGGATAATACAACAAAAAACCTCAAATAATGAACAACTACACGGCACCAGGGAAAGGTTCGATAACAATTATTCCAAATTAAAGAATATGTATCTTTGCAAACCATTTTTAAGCCCCTATAGCTCATTGAAAAATGAATTAAAACCAATACCAATGGCTCTACATATCCTTATTAAGGATTTTCGATGAAAGAACTCGTTGAGGATTTATGTATTGTATGGTTATACTCCACGCAATGTTGGGGATAGCTTACTGCTGTTGTATTATTAATGTTAATGGATAATTGACAAGGAAGTGAATTATATATAATTATAAAATACGTTGAGCAAGATTATAAATGAACATGGACATTTTTTTACTCCATTCAATATATTTATGATAAATATCGGAACAGGAAAAAAACAATAAATTTTCATTCTTTATACTTTATTTTATTTTTATTTAAGTGCACTCATGTGTTTTCGTATTGAGTTTGTTAAGGAGCTGGATTTTTGCTCAATTGACTGGTGAAATATTATAGAAAGTCATTTACATAATTAATTGGTTCTAATTGTTTGCTTATGGAACCCCATTTTAAACAAAATTTTAAGTTCTATAATTTGACGAAAAAAATAATATCCGGTTCAGTAAAGTAGAAAGAAAATTTAATTTCTTAAGGGGTTCCTTATAGCCATTGAAATTTTGAAATTGCGTTGGAATGTTTCGAATCCAAAAAAGAAGAACTTGTACGACGTTATAATATAGCCTTAAGCAAGCCTGTTATGAACTTGCATCACACCAATTTAATTAATTGCTGTAGAGACTGAAAAACCATACTTTTGTTTTGAGAATTAAATTCAAAAAACATCCATCATATCAAGGGGATGGCAAGCTCCCTGCTGCTCTGCCTCGGCATCAAGACAACATCTATACCAGTAAATGGCTTTAATCGGCCAGCGCGCTTTCCTATTCCAGCATGCTGTCACTTCCATTGTTAAAGGAAATCTCTCCATAAAAGTGTATTTTTGAAACCACTCAAAGCTTAAATATCCACTTAAAAAATCGTTTGCAATTGACATCCATGAGAAAGTGAGCAAAGTGTATGTACTTACGCACACACAGTCACGATAGGATAGAACCGCTAAAATGAACCATCAATCAACCCAAAGCAAAGGACCTATTCAAAAGGAGCTAAAGGGAGGAAGTGACAGGCTCTGGGAGGAGAGGAAGGCACATTCCCAATACCATTGAGCACCTACATATATTTACAGGGTACACAATTGCAAAATTGCCTTCTAATGGCATGTCTTGCTTTCTATTCAATAAAAGTGTACATTTGAGTGTGGCTCCCTCTGTCCTTTTAAAAAAGGAATTCGTCCTTGGTATTCTACTATTCTATGCTACTTCCACCATGTCCAAACAGCTTTTAAGTCCGTTTGTTTGCTAATGGTCTTCTTATGTGGCCTAACCTCTGACCAATCAATCTTCTAAATAAAATATTTTTCTTTGCTCAGGTAAATTATCTAAAGTTTAAGTATCATCTGTTAACAATTGCCCAATGAACCTTGAACACTGGACAGATTTGGAATAGGTTAACGATACATGAGTTACTTTATCCAAAGCCAAACAAACCACAAGTCCTGTTTTAGGTTCTGTGGATTTTTGGTTTTTCATTTCTATAGTGTTGTGTACCACTTTAACTAAATCAACTTCTTTGGGAAATAGATTGAGTGATGGATAAATATTTGTAAAAGAACGATTTAAGTTAAAATGAAGTCTTTATAAGGTAAACGGGTTGTAAAAGAACTTATTCGAAGAAAAAGATGTGCATTCTCAAGAAATGTTTTAGAAGTTATCCTGGCGTCACGAATTTGATTTTTTTAATAAAAAGTGAAAGAACTCTAACCCAGAGAATGATTAACTGTCACGGCATAAGAGTTTGGTGCCCTTTTTCTGCAATACGGTGGTAGGGATGAGAGCCAAGTTTTTTTTCGGAGAAGAGCATTTCAAGGCAAAGTGGAATTCTGAAAATGTAAGGACGAACATCAACATATGTACGAGCAAGTCAGAAAAAAGGCCGGTGCTCCGCTGGAGTCACCGAAGAGTTCTCAATCTAAATATGGTGCGCACCAGGGAAACTTTATAAGTCCCTGGTCTGTACTGTATTACAAGCCTTGACTTTCTACAAGACTTTAAGGAGATAGGAGACGGATTTGAATGTGAATCAATTATTTTTTGCTCATTGAATTAAGTGACTGATTTAGATCATGATGTTCACCTATTGAAAGTTTGGTTGCATTTTATTTATATATTTGTTTTAATTTTAATTCGAAATATTTTTGATTAACTTGCACTTTAAAATATCTATGCATTTCATATTTTCCATGTGCGTTTTGCGCTGACAATTTGTCAGAATCGTATAGCGTGCTTTGAAAATGGCACAAAAAAACTAATTGTATGCTTGCGGCCGTCACATGTATTTTTTGAGCATACATAAATTATTTGCGCTAAAAGTGGACATATTACAAATTTATTGCATCAGAATGTGTTTTTACATATATCTTCGTTTTCTAGTTAGTGGCACAGAATATTTCTTTTCCTTAATTTATTTAGTTTATATATTGATAGTAATTGGTATCTTTTGGTTTTTGTCTATGTTAAATATACTTCGGGTAGGTATTGAATTAGAGCACTCGAATGTGCCAAAAAACATGTCAAAAAGTTATGGTAAATTTATTGGAAGCCTTTAGTGTGTACTCTTTCTATCTTATATAATAGTGATATATATTGGTCCTGTTCTACTTTTCTTCAAATTTGCAGATGCAGATCCATGTACCATATCCTTTATGATCCTTTAACCATACTCGTTTGATAGAGGGGAGAGATAAAAATACACAGAACATCTTGATAAATCAAGATTACAGGAAGTAGGTGTTATCATGATGTTGTTCATTTTGATTGCAAAGCATTTCGTCTGCATGATAGTTTCAGTTTGGTTCGTACGGTTGACTCATTTTCTGAGTTTAGTCAATTCTGATTATTTTACCTATAAAAGACTAAAATTATTATATTAATATAAAGAAGTATTATCGGAATAATATCATTAAGTTGATATGCTGCATCGTCATCCAGTGCTGAGTTTTAATAAAGCTCAAAACATTACAACCTCTTTAAATGAGGTGGTAGATGTGTGTGTAAACAAAAATATACATACATACGTACTTGTACGTACGGTCACATCGTGGAATAAAATTTAAATAAAATGCACAACTGGGTCGCACGAACTTGTTCTTATGCTAGATAATTGCTTAGTGGCTACATATGTATGTATGTATACATATATTAAAATAAAAAAAAAATTCCAAAATTCTTTAATTGTTTTAATTAGTCTAAGAGTTTTCTCTGAAAAACTAAGTATGCAATAAAATTTGAAAACTAAATGTATCAGGGGGAAAATATTGAAAATCGTTCGACCAGTTTTTTTTAAAGTCGTTTTTTTTTTAATTTTGTCGAAAAAAATATTTAATTTTTTTTAGTGTGTCATTACAAGAAAATCTGTAAAATCATCTGGGAAAATTATTTACAAAAAACTCAACCAACCCGTTTTCAAAATATTTCGAAAACAATTTTTTTAGAAAATTTAAGAAAATCGAAAAAAGGTTTTGAAAATGTTAAAATGTAATTTAAATTTCTTATCATTTATTAATGATTTCCTGTGTGCAATTTTTTATTGAAAGCGGGATAATGGTTTACGATAAAACGGCATTTGAAAAAACCGGTTCGACCCAGAGTAAAAATGAAAAACACCCCCCGAGATACTAAATACCAAGTTTGAAGCAAATCGGAACAGACGGACGGAATTGGAATTTCCGGAGCCACTTTTTTCGACTTCTATATCATCGTAATGTCATGTTTGATTGCTATTTTTTTTTACGAATCCGTAACTTGCCTTATAGTATGTAGCTATAATCGCAAGTAAAAATGATTCACATTTCATATTTTCCAGCCCAGTAGAAATCAACACTAAAAGCGGCTAGAATCGCAAAGCATGATGTAGTTCTGAATGTTTGGTATGTATAGACCAGTTAGGGTAGTGTTAATGCAAACTTGCAACTTCGAAAAACTTGTGCAGCCCGTAAAAAACTGCAAAATGTTGGTACTTTTTTTCACTTTTTGCTCTAAAAGTCATGTCTTTCGATGTCTTAAAATTTCTTTTGTAACGCCACCTGTAGGGAATTATTTGAACCATACTATGAACAATCTTTTCTTTCTTTTAGTAATTTCTTAAATTTGTAATTTTCTATTGCTCTTTCAAAAACACTTTCGGGTACGAAATGTGCGCCATCTACTGGACGTTTATTTTACTATGTCTATAACCTTCCTATAAGTGTAGGCAATAAGCTGACAAAGTTTCATTGCAATTGGATTAATGATATGACAGCGCATCAAATACGAAAAAACAAACAATAATTTTCATACATGAAGATCTCTCTCTCTCTCTATCGAACAAGTATGATTTGTATATTTTATATCCTCTTTTTTGCAGATGTCAACATGCTTACTTAGGGGGCGCTACAGTTCCGGACGAACCTGGGCCTCAATCAACATGCCTCTGCCTCCAGTTTCGCACTCCAAGTTGGTTGAGGTCGTCCTCCACTTGAGCGCGCCACCTAAGGTGAGGTCTTCCTTGACTGCGTCTACCCTCTGGGATGGAATCGAAGATCCTGCAAGCCGGGGCATTATTTTCCATTCGCTCTACATGACCTAGCCATCTTATTGCCCAATTCGCTGTACAGCTCGTATAGTTCTTGGTTGAACCTTCTCCTCCAAAGCCCGTTAACGCAGATAGGGCCAAAAATCCTCCGAAGAATCTTACGCTCGAAACGACCAAGGATATCTTTATCCGCTTTAGATAGAGTCCATGCCACGGCACCATAGAGCAGGACTGAGATGATTAGGGTCTTATACAGAGTCTCCTTTGTCTTTCGAGAGAGAGCTTTGCTACTCAATTGCCTTGCTAGCCCACAGAAACAGCAATTGGCAAGAGTTATTCTTCGCTGACGAGATATTGTCAGATGTTATAGCGGAGATGTCAACATGCAGATCAATTAAAAGCTTTTTTAAGACAGAGTTAAAAAGTAAATATAAAAATGCTTCTCTTTTTCACAACCACGAACAAATTTTCAACCAAAACAATAGTGTAGTTTAAAGAAGAGGAAGGTTCGGGTCTTTTTGGGTATAAGTTAGACCAAGGCTGCGTTCCATCGAATAGAAAAGATATTAGAGGAATTGGATAGATAGCAAGGTTATGCAGAGGTTTTGCCAGCTTTGAAGAACATTTATTGAGAAAATACTCTCCGGGCCGTCAGATATGAGATTTTACAAGATTTTTTAAGATCTTTGCGACAGAATGCGTGCGAATGGAAACTGGTCTCTTAAAATTATTTACGCTCTAAAGTGCAGAAGTCATTATAACACGTGCTGCCTGCGTTAAGTTTGACGCAAATCGAACTGCAAATAAATAAATTTGTTTGTACTACTAAGTTTATTTATTTAATTTATTATTTTTATAAATCTTCTTCATTCAGTTTTTTTAGTCTTCATTATAAAGGAATTTTTTTTAAGGTTCTCTTAATTTGCAGGAGCCAATAATTCAAATTAAAAAAAATCTTTTTGTCTATTCTTTACATAGCAAAGTTTCTATTTTTTTACCAATCCAAAATTAAGCTCCGGTTCTTGTATGGCTGAATAATCGGGATAACCAACATAAATACTTCAACCATTTGTCATTTTCGAGCCTTATAATATCGAATTAAAAAAAACACATGTTCATCACAGAAATCCTTTGTCATTTTGATTGATTGTTATAAGGATTTAAAAAATGTGTTTTTATTTCTATGTTCATAGTTTACACGTCCCAATTCGTCAAACGTCTTAACATAAACAATATTTTTGAGTCTAATAGTGTGCTACACTAAACAAAAATGAAAATAAACTGCTGTCGAAATTTTTAACAAGTTATCAAAACCTATTATTGTATTCAGATTTAATTACTTATCATGGTTTTTCTTTTAGATGATTTGGTTCCTTCTTTTAAATTTTGACAAAAATAAACATTTTTTTGAGAACCTGTTAAAATATATCTATTTCCATGAAAAAAAATTATAATTTAATTCAATTTCTATCAAAAAAAAATATTTGTGATTTTTAGATTTGTAAACATTTTATTAAATATTTCTTATATTTTATATTATCTTTATTGACCTATGTATTTCAATTTATCAAAAATAGTTTAAAACATGTCGAATTTTTATTTTTTATTCCTTAAAACAATACTTTTACCGTTTTTAGTATAATTATAAATTTTAACAATAATTATGAATTTTCCCAATTCTTGTATGCTTGGGTTTTCATATTTACTTCAAATTAAGTATGTAAATACGAATTATCAAATCTTGACACAAACGAATCATTGCTTTAAATTATTTGAAAATTAATTTCCACTTTGCCCAATGTCATCGACGGGGAAAACTCGATGTTTTGCTTAATGAAATGAAAGTGAAATATAATTTAAATTGGTGACTACATTAACTTTGACAGCACGGATGACACAGTTCAATGAATCCAATTTGAAATCGCTAGCAACCGACAGAACGACAACGAGAAATGGGGTGTTCTCTTTCTTAATTTCTAATTAGAGCAAAGGACTGTTTCCGTTGCCAATTTGGATTAACTGAACAGTGAACAGTTAGTTCTATTATTTTCGCCATTGAGTGTTTAAAATAATTTTTTTTTGAGTAATCAAAGTGTACAGTTTTGAATTTATGCATTTTGTTGATGTTTTTTTAGAATTTTATAAGCAAAACTTGTATGACCAATCTTATTGCCCAATTATAGGTATAGATTGGTGCCAAGTTTCTTCTTGTATTTCTTTTTAATTGATGTATTTTTAACATCAATAGGTCTCATTACACAGATGTTCACTCGGGCGAATGCGTATTTTTTACTTGCGATTGTAGGTACTATAATGCAAGTTATGGATTCGTGCAAAAAAAATGTAACAATCAAACATGACATTACGATAATAGAGAAGTTGAAAAAAGTGGGTCCGGAAATTCCGTCCTTCCGTTTATCCTAAACGGATAAGCTGATTTGCTTCAAACTTGGTATTTAGTATTTATTAGGTAGTATCTCGGGGGATGTTTTTCATTTTTATTTAAGGTCGAAAATAACGGTACCTGCCATACAATTTTTAACAAAAAGTTTGATTTCTCGAAAAAGGCTCAAACGATTTTGATAAAACTTTCAGTGTGTTGTTTTTTTAAAAATTAAAATATTTTTTTTTCGAAAAATTAAAAAAAACACTTTTTAAGAAAACTGGTCAAACGATTTTCAATACTCTTTTTTCCTCGATAGTTTTCAAATTTTATTGCATACTTTGTTTTTCCGAGAAAACTTTTAAGCTAATTTTAAAAAAATTAAAGAATTTTCTAAAAAAAAATCATTTTTTTATTTAAATAGACGTGTGGTTTTCAATATGGCAATACTTTTTTCGGAGTTGGTCTTTTTGAAAGCTGTCACTTGATTTATGGTCAGTTTGGTTTGAATTTCATAATGAGTAGACTTACTCCCTTGAACAAGTTTACAAATTGTGCAAATTTATTACCAAAATAATGGTTCGTTTCGGTGGAGCAAAGTATCGAAGAAGACCCGAAGAGTCCATCCGCCATCGCGCGCAATAATTGGAGATGTGCCCATCCACTTTATGGAAGATTTTGCGGAAGGATCTTGGTTTGCAGGTTGACAAAATCCAACTCGTTTAAGAATTGAAGCCGAACGACCATCGAGCGCGTCACACGTGGCCCAAAACGAGATGGCCACCGATCCCGATTTTCACAAAATTGGGAAAATTGGGTCTCGTCTGGAATTTATTCGAGCCACTTCCACGAAATCATTTTTTAAACATAATGCGAACCCTTATCTTTATAATAAAGCTAAATTCTTGGCCATAACATTAAACTATATGCGTTTTATTTCTTCTGATAACCACACGTCTAAAAAAAACACCCTTTATATACATACATATGCAGCCAATAAGCAATTATCTAACATAAGAACAAGTTCCAGTCGTGATTTTTTTTAAATTTATTCGACGATGTGACCGCACATATGAGCAAGTCGTGCAATTTATTTTTATAATTTTTAGTGAATTATTATATTAAAGAACAAAGGACTCAAGTCACTTCACTGGTGTACACCAACTTTGATTGGAAACTCTTTGGTAACTTCTTCAGGCCATCTTAACTTTGTATTTGACTTGGTGGTAGCTAGATTTCCTGAACTTCGCGTTAGGCAGGGCAACCCATATCCTAACTCGTGGCTGTTTCCTTCAAAATCAAACAACACAATAAAAAAATCTCTTGATGATGAGAAGTTAAGGAACCCTGTTCTCATAGTATGGATTATATCTGTGTCGTTGATGTAGCTGAAACAAAAAAGCACTAGTCGTCAAAAAGCCTTACTATTTTTGGCTAACAGCCATCTCTCATTACTATCTTAATGGTTTGTGACACCAGTTTGATTAAAAAGTAGGAATTGCCATTACTCATCTTTGCACCTGTTAATTGGGAGAACACGTCTTTTGCTCCACTGATAAGGCATATCGTTGATCGTTGCTGCCGATAGATTTAAAGATGAGTGTCTAGATCTTAAGTCTCCTTTTTTAGAGAGATAATTTCGTCTGGCCACATCGCAACTCAAACTTCTTCAACTGTAATGTTGGAGACTTCTTCGTTAGTGGAAAGAATATCCACTCATTTAAGAAAACTCCCGTTCAAAATATTATCCACTTTAGTTAATTTTTATGAAATTACTAAAACGTATTTCAAATTACAGTTCACGAAATGTCGCAATATGTTTATTAGATTTTCTTGAGCAGAGTTCAGTCTTTTTACTTGCAATTATAGGGACTCTAAGGCAAGTTTAGGATTCGTGAATATAAAAAAAATTGAGATAACAATCAAACATGACACTACGATCATACAGAAGCCTAAAAAAGTCATTGGCAAAAAATGCCCGTCTGTCTGTCTGTCTGTCTGTCCGGGTGTCTTTCGAGCTGTAGCCTAAACGGGTTAAGCGATTGCCTTCAAATTTGGTATGTGGGTATCTTCTCTTGGCATTCCTCAGAGGGGAAATTGAAATTTTATTTTTAGAGCTAAAAATAGCGGTACTTGCCATACGACCGTTTAGGAAAAGCTTATTTTTCTCGAAAACGGCTCCAACGATTTTGATGTTGTTTGTTTTTTGAGAATTTTTCTGTTGGTATTGGCTATCATTTGATCAGAACCACATATATGGGAAAAGTCTATTAATGGGACCTTTTATATAACGGTTTTTTTAATTTTTGGATTTCTCGGTAACGGCTCAATGGATTTCTGTCAAATTTTATATTTGAAAAGATCTAGATAACCAAATTAATTCTACATATAAAAATTTTGAATAACTTTTTTTTCTAATTAAAATTAATTTTTGAAAAATCAATATTTTTAAAACTAATCAAAAAAAATTATTTTAAATTTTATAATCACATGTATATTTATAAACTCTAAGCAACTGCATACCAAAATAAAAAAAAAATAAAAAAAACTAAAATAAAAAAACAGGATTTTTTACAATTTTCGAAATACTTTTTTCATAAAGTCTTTGTTATTTAAGACGTGTGGTGGCATACTTTATTTTTACTAAGAACTGACAAAAACAAATAACATTTACGTTGAAAATAACACAGTTTGAACTTATAAAAAGTATCAAAACCACAATACTTAACTGTTTTTAGTAAAAATGAAGTACGCCACCACACGTCCTAAATAACCAAGAATTTATGAAAAATGTATTCGAAAATTGTAGGAGTTTTTTGAAAAAAAATTTGTTTTTGAAATTTTGGAATGCAGTTTTTTGAAGTTTATTAATATACATGTGATTATAAAATTTAAAATAATTTTGTTTGACTAGTTTTAAAAATATTGATTTTTCAACAAAAAAATCAAAAATTAATTTTAAATAGAAAAAAAAATAATTAAAAAAATTGGTATGCAGAATTAATTAAGCTACCTAGGTCTTCTCAAATATAAAATTTGACAGAAATCCAAAGAACCGTTACCGAGAAAGCCCAAAAATAAAAAAAAAACATTATATGAAAGGTACCGTTAATAGACTTTTGTCCGTAAATTTGGTTCTATACAAATGATAGATAATACGAACAAAATAATTCTCAAAAATTATCATCAAAATCGTTGGAGCTGTTTTTGAGAAAAATAAGCTTTTCCTTAACGGTCATATGGCAGGTACCGTTATTTTCAAGCCTAAAAATAAAATTTCAATTTCCCCTCTGGGGAATGCCAAAATAATCACACATACCAAGTTTCAAGATAATCGCTTAAGCCGTTTAGGCTACAGCTCGTTATACATACTGACAGACAGACTGACAGACAGACATTTTTTCTCGATCACTTTTTTAGACTCCTCTATGATCGTAAGGTCATGTTTGATTGTTATCTCATTTTCTTTATATTCACGAATCCTAAACTTGCCTTATAATCGCAAGTAAAAATTAAAGTAAAAACTGAAAACAGCCCCAGGTTCAGAGCTTTGCCTAGTATTGAAAGACCAAAGTAATTTTACAACATTCCAAATATATGACCGACATTTCTTGTTGATGGAGGCACAACGGAATTTCGACTTGTTTACTTCGTAGATAATAACGATATCGTCTGCGTAAGCCAGTATTTGGCTGGATTTCGTGACGAAAGTCTCTCTTGTTGACGTGCCAGAGTCACGAATTGCTTTTTTCAACGTCAGGTTGAAGAGGATGCAAGCTAGTCGCTAATCGGCTACTTTTATTTTGCTTCTAATGTTGATCATGGTCAGCCTACATAGTCGTATTTATTTGTGACGCCGAATTATCTCATCTTAATGGCTAAAACACAATCGCGCTTTAGCTTCGGTTTCGCCTGACGTTTACAAGTTCAACCATAGGAAATCAATACATCGTATCACAAGGTCGCTTTGGCTTTGACGTTCGTGTACAAGATAAGGTAACGTGACTCAAACACAAAGCTGAAGTAGAAACTGGCTGAACTTTTGATCCCTTTAACAGAAAGAAGCAAAAACAAAAACCGAAATTTGGAAAATGTCATTCAAAGCGGACACAAAGCAAATGAAATGTAACGTGAGGAAGCCAAAGCTGAAGCGTGATTGTGTTTTAGCCATAAGCCACATTGATAATTGCCGATTTGGTTTTCCAAGTATCCAGGCTATCCGTTCTTGTAAGATAGACGAGAATATCTTATAGAAAATTTGTTGCAGCATCAGAGGCTTGAGGAAGCTGAAAAGTTAAATTCTTATTCCTTCAGCAGTAGAAGCTTATATTTATGTGATCCAATGAGATTCTTCAGATTCTGTATTGCTCTTAATATCAAAGTCAAGAAGATATTGTGAATCGTCTCTGAACTGAAGTGTATTCATTGTCATGGCCAATATTAGCGAAAAAAGCTTTAAGAACAAAACAATAAATGACATAATGCAATTCGATTGCTTTTTAAGTGTTTTTTATTGCATTTGAATTTTTTTTGTATCTGCATCTGAATGCCGGAACTGCAGCAATTTTCTTGTCAGTTTTTCATTGTTGGTGGCTTCTTAGTTTGCGCTGCTGTGTAGGACATATCCTTAAGGATTCTTCCCATGCAAATCATTATAATTTACTTGTTTGCTATCGTTTTATTTTCCTTCCATTTGTTTAGTTGGTTATTTTTTCCGCTTGAGTTTTATCGTCCTTTTGTCATTATGTTAGTTCAAATAATGTATTTTTCGTGGGGCTGTCTACATTGTTTCCATCGTTTCCTAGTCCGTTTCCTCTTAGAGGACAATACAGCGATTAAACAAGGATTTATAACTTTTTATGATGATAAGAGGAGCCAAATAAGACGAGAAACACTACAACAATATTAACAGAAAAACAAATGCAACACAACGATAAGATGCAAAAAAAAGAGGAAACTTAAAACAGGACATGTTTTTGTTTCCTTCATTCACAGCTCCCCCTAAGGAGCTAAAGCTACACCTTATAGCTATAAGTTGTTGAAGGTTGCTAGATTGGAGCACGAGCACAAGAGAGGTGGAGAAGTCCTTGTTAGGAAGGAACCAAACATCCCTCTGCATTGTGAGTTTCGCAAAGACAATGAAAAATTATCCATTATTTCTCCTTCAGAACCGGGAGAATGCTCGTTTCTTTGTTGTTTGATTGATTTGGGGGAGAATGCACGTGAATATTTTGTAAATTAAAGTCCTTTCTTGTGAAAATAAAAAAAAGTCGGGCCCTAATCTTGCGTTACACGCCATTATCTAGATTAAATTTCTAAGGTTGGTTCAGTCAAGTATTTGCTTTTAAAAAGTCTTTACAAAATGGTTAAGATTAAAAATATTCGCTAATGGATGTTAACCTTTTTTTGGAGATTGGGATTGTATCTGTAGCTAGATATATTCTAATTATAATTTTTAACTTGTAAAACAAAACATTATGTTTTTGAATTGGGTTCGGTTGCCTTGTTAACAGAATGCCATAGCAACAGTTTAAAATGAGATAAAGGATGCTTAGAGCCAAAGTAAGGTAAAAAAGGTATGCAGTCAAACGAGCGGTGAGATACTTATTTATTTTAATAGGTCGAGGAATATAAAAGATAAGGGTTTTAATAATGTGATTAAATACTCTTTTTACTTGAACTTGCTGAGATAACCATGGATGCCCATAGAATGGTTTTAAAATCATCCTTTGTCATTTTAAGATCAATCTAGGTAGGGAGCCAGTATTCAAGAATTATTTAAGGTCCCATAGTTTGCATGAGAACTCTTACGAGATGACAAATGGACTAATATTAGTCAGCTGTCTTTACTGTTTTGATGTTGATGCTGCTTTGATGTTCACTTTAATTTTCTTAAATTTTATTCTACAATGTGACCACACATATGAGCAAGTGCTTGCGCTCCAGTCATGTTTAGAAATTGCACGACTGGATCGCATGTACTTGCTCATATGTGCGGTCACATTGTAGAATACAAATTTAAGAAAAGTGAACATCAAAGCATTTATTCGATTTTTGTGACTTTTAAGTGAATTTTTTTTCAAAATCGTAGGAGCGGTTTTTAAATAAAACGGCTTTTCTTAACAACTTTGTTTTTTTTTTAAATTAAAAAAAATAATTCAAGAATACAAACATAAGCACAAAAATAACATACATAAAAAATAAATGAGCTTACCCGTTTTCAAAATATTGATTTTTCAAAAAAAATTATTAAAAATCCAAAAAAAAAAGTTTTCAAAAAAAAATTAATGCGAAATTACTTGGGTTATCTATATCTTCTTGAATATCAATTTTGATAGTAATCGGATTACCGGTTTTCGAAAAGGTTGAAGAAAAAAAAACCGGTCCTATGGGAGGTACCGACCATATTAAAAATATTAAATATTTTTTTCACCAAAATATAATGTTTACTTACAGAAGTACACTGATTTTTTTCATAAAAATTCCTGGAGCCGTTTTCGAGAAAAATAAGCTTTTACTTAACGGTTATATGACAGGTACCTTTAATTTTTTAGCTAAAAAAAAATTGAAAAACTCCTCTGTAGAATGTCAAAATGGTAGGCAAAATCGCATCGTCACCTCCCCGCGGGGCCCACTGGATAGCCGAAAGGTGAACTAACGACGAGCGTTGGATCCACTGGATCCATTGGTTGTAGACACCTGAGTTCTCTTCTCAGGAACTAGGAGCAGGAGGAAAGATAAGCTCTGAAGATCCAACCACCAACACGATCTACACGTCATGCACAGGCCTCACAAGTCGGTCATGAAAGGGAAATGATGTTGTGATGAAAATCAATAGATATGCCTCGGATGACCAAACCAATAATGTTGACGACTCCCCCCCCCCCCCCCCCCCCCGCAAACGAAAAACGGACAACAATTTACGTGTTTGCACTTGGAACGTGCGAACACTTAACAGGCTGCATAAAGCCGAAAAACTGGCCGAAATCCTCGCCAGTCTCAATGCTGACATAACAGCTCTCCAGGAGATGCGATGGGATGGACCGCGCCTGAGAACTACAGAAGACTGTAGTTTCTATTATGGGAAATGCCACCTTGATGGGAGATCGCGTTTGTTTGGGTGCGAATTCGCTGTCAGAGGAAGACTTAGGCAAAACGTCTTGAGCTTTCGCAAAGTCAGCGAAAGAGTGACAACGATCCGCATAAAGGCCAAATTCCACCACCTGAGCCTCATAAGCGCCCATGCCCCTACAGAAGAAAAGACGACGCTACCAAAGAAAGTTTCTACGAGCTCCTCGCCAAAACTTATAAGCAGTGCCCCAAACATGACATTAAAATCCTTTTGGGAGACTTTAATGCCAAAATTGGGAGGGAGACACCTTTGGTATGACGATCGGCAAACACAGCCTGCACGACACCACTTCCGATAACGAACTCAGGCTCATCGATTTTGCAGCGGGAAAAAACATGGTGCTGAGAAGCACACGATTTCCACGTCCCGACATCCACAAGGGCACATGGCGATCCCCAGATGGTCGAACCTGCAACCAAATCGACCATGTTGCGATTGACGGAAGACACTCCTCCAGCATCCTGAATGTCCGTACTTTCCGAGGAGCAAACATCGACTCGGATCACTACTTAGTCGGTGCAAAGTTTCGAGTACGGATCTCCATGGAAGCTCTTAGGCGAACGCAAACAACGCCGAGGAAATTCAATGTTGGACGACTTCAATCGATAGAGACCGCCGCTGCCTATGCCGACCGCGTATCCCTTGAGATTGCGAGAAATCCTGCGACTGATGATATGAACCCGGAAAACCAATGGCAGCTATGTCAACAAGCCATAAGAAGTGCTGCGTCGGAGGTATTAGGTTTCTCACAGCCACCCCCTAGAAACCCCTGGTTCGACTCCGAATGTGCTCAGGCAAACAAAGCTAAAACGGAGGCATACAAGTCATGGCTCCAGATAGATACTAGAGCGTCCAGAAATCTCTACGTTGAGCGAAGGAAGGATGAAAAACGCTTGCTCAGGAGGAAGAAAAAAGAACATCAACAACGCGAAGTCGAGGAGATGCAGAGATGTTATAGCAGAAAAGAGGTGCGAAACTTCTATAGAAGAGTGAAACAATGTACATAGGGTTTCACAAGCCGCCCTGGGCCCTGCAAAGATCAGGATGGAAACACCATTGTAGAAACACAGGCGATGTTAGCCATCTGGAGAGACTACTTTAACCAGTTGTTAAATGGCGATGACAGCCAAGATCCCGCCCAATATCAACTTGTTCCAGTTAATCTAGATGACGACCACGAACTGCACCCGCCCGACCAAAATGAGATCAAAGTAGCCATCACCAGACTAAAGATGAACAAAGCAGCTGGATGTGATGGTCTACAAGCGGAGCTTTTTAAACACGCTGGAGATGAACTGGTCAGGAGCATACACCAACTCATCTGCAAAATATGGTCGGAGGAAAGTATGCCCGATGAGTGGAACCTCAGTACCATCTGCCCGATCCACAAAAAAGGAGACCGCCTACTCTGCGCCAACTATAGAGGCATTAGTCTTCTAAACATCGCCTATAAGATCCTGTCAAGCGTTTTATGTGAACGTCTCAAGCCGTTTGCTGATGATCTAATAGGTCCTTACCAATGCGGCTTCAGACCTGGAAAATCTGCCACCGACCAAATATTCACATTACGCCAGATCCTGGAGCCGTTTGCTGATGATCTAATAGGTCCTTACCAATGCGGCTTCAGACCTGGAAAATCTGCCACCGACCAAATATTCACATTACGCCAGATCCTGGAGAAAACCCAAGAATATAACATCGACACCCACCACCTGTTCGTCGATTTTAAAGCAGCGTACGATAGTGTTAATAGAGTTGAAATGTATCGTGCTATGTCTAACTTTGGATTCCCTGCTAAACTGATACGCCTTATCAGGATGACGTTGGAGAATGCTCGCTGTTCCGTCAAAGTTGGTAGAGACTCTACTGAAACCTTCGAAACCACCAGAGGGCTTAGACAAGGAGACGCGCTGTCATGCAGCTGTTTTAACATTGTGCTTGAAAATGTAATACGGAGCACCCATGCCAGTACATCGGGCACCATTTTCAATAAATCGACACAATTACTTGGGTTTGCTGACGACATAGACGTGATAGGAAGAACAAAGCGAGCAGTAACCGGTGCTTTCACTACTATGGAGTCAGCAGCAAGCAGAATGGGGCTGAAAATAAACGAGGACAAGACGAAGTATATGCTTTCATCAACAAAAGCCCAATCCCACCACCGGCTTGGTCAACCATTGATATGTATAACTTCGAGGTGGTCAGTCAATTTGTCTACCTGGGCACTGCTGTAAGCTCAGCCAACAACATCAGCGCTGAAATCAAACGCAGACTAACTCTTGCTAATCGCGGTTTTTTTGGGCTAAATAAGCAATTGAGGAATAAAGCCCTATCGAGAAGAACCAAGGAGACACTATATAGAATACTCATCATCCCGGTCCTGCTATATGGTGCAGAAGCATGAACCATCTCCCAATCGGATGAAAAGTCACTTGGAGTTTTCGAGAGAAAAGTTCTGCGTATGATTTATGGTCTTGTTTGCGTAAACCGAGAAGACAACGTTTGGCGAAGAAGATATAACGACGAACTATACGAGCTGTACAGCGACGTAAGCTTGGCCAGAAAAATTCGCATACAACGACTAAGATGGCTGGGCCATGTAGAGCGAATGGACATCAGCGCGTAAAGTCTTCGACGCCAAACCAGAGGGAGTCAGAAGTCAAGGTAGACCTCATCTTCGATGGAGCGACCAGGTAGAAGGAGACATCCGACAACTTGGTGCTTTGTATATAAAATCTATAGTACTATCATGGGGAGATTTTTTGTGTAGTCCCTCTATAGAGCTGAAGCAGAACTAATGTCCACAACTTGTGGAATGTAAGAGAATGAAGATGCATGTTGTACCAAGAGAATATATAAGTGAATATCACATTAAGAGGGTGAAGAAGGCGTTTAATTTACTTAGGTTAGGGGTGGAAATATGGTATATGCTTTTATTGTTTGGTAGGTAATATATGAATGTATCCTTGGAACATGTTTTGCTGTCACGTTTTGAATTGATGGTAGACGAATAAGGTAGGGGTGGAAAAATAGTATTTGCTGATATTGCTTGAATATTTAGATGTATTGATACATTCTTGGAACAAGTATTGAGTAAAATAAGGAAATTATGGAGACGATCGTATATGCTTATATTGCTTGGTAGGTAATATATGAATACATCCTTGGTACATGTTTTGCTGCCACGTTTTGAAGTGTAGGTAGAAAAATAAGGTAGGGGAGGAAAAATGGTATTCAGTGATATTGCTTGAATACACATAGGTGTACATATACATTCTTTGAACATGTATTGAGTAAGGTAAGGAAATTATCGAGACCACGAGTAAAATAATACGTTGCCACTTTTTGAAATGATGGTAGTATTGTACGATAAGGTGTATTTTCGGATATTGTATAATAAGAATAAAATCTTGAAACATGTATCGTGTAAGGTAAGAAAATTATAAAAGGACCTTGAGTAAAACAAGACGTTTTTTCAAATGATGGTTAGAAATTTTAATTACTACTGTTATTGTGTTTAATTGTGAAGTATAAGGTAAAAATGTAAGAGTTTGTGAAGTGTTTGTAAATACATAGTGTTATTTGATTTAATTGTAAAGGAAAAGATAAAAAAAAGATTACATATATTGTTTATGCAGTTTGAGAAAATTGTAAAGAAGAAAAAAATTAAGATTTTATTAAATTAAAAAAATAATTTTAAAGCAAAAGAATTGTTAAGTAAAAAATACATTAAAGTGTATGAAAATTGTAAAGAAGAAAATAAAAGAAATGTTTTTACTATTGGATTAGGGGTAGGTGCGTATGCTTAGGAGAACTTATCATTTTTGTGTTTTTTTTTTGATTTTGAAGTTATTTTTTTTTTCAAAAAACTGTTAATTAATTTAAAAACTAAAATTAAGTGCAAATTTCTATCTCTCAGAAAAAAGTATAACTTTTAATTTTAAGTCTTATCGTTCTTTTACAATTTTATTAAAAATTACTTTTAATGAAAAAAAAAATCATTAAAAGTAATTTTTAATAAAATTGTACCTGCCGCCTAAAAGGTGGGTTATAGACCCGCCTCTCATAGCAAAAAATACTTGTATTTAGTCCCTCGTACTAGAATCTTTTATTATTTTGCAGCGCCAAAGTTATTGTACCTACTCCACCGAAATGTGTAGAGGGAAGACCACTTAAATACCAAACAAATTATAAAATAGTGGGTTTGCTAAATTTCAACTTTCTCGAACACTAGAATACATAGTATCATCTCGTTTTCAGTGTTCAATTAAGAATTTATAGGAGTAATATTAAATTTTAAAAGCAAATTTAGTACATTTTTTCAATTTTGAAAAAAAATTAATATGAAATATTTATTTTTAAATTTTTTCTGAAATATTGAGTTTGAAATAAGTTTTTACAAAAGTTCTTATAGATATTTAAAGATTTAGAAAACCTTTATGATAGAACAGACTTTGAGCTTTACAAAAAGACTTAGCACATAATTGTATGTAATGCAGTTATTTTTGAATAAATTATTTTCTAATGCAAGTGTTTTTTTAGAATATTGCACCTCCTGCATAAACGCGAGGAGATAGACCCCTTTTCCTTTAGTATAAAATGTTTGTATCTAGTCCCTCTACAAGATTCCGTTATTAATTTGCGGTGCCAAAGTTATCGATTTTCATAATTCTCCTAAATATTGCCCTTAATGATGGATTTTTGTTTGTATGTTTCCGACTACGAATATAACTCGTCTTTCCCCCTTTCTCTGTAACGACTCTGAATTTCTAATAAGTTTTACCAACATTTTGAATATTTTTTTCTTCTAACTTTATCTTGGTATACCTACACACTTACCTAACTAATTATTGATTTTTTTTTTTAATTTTAAGTATTTTTTGTAAAACTTATCAATTAATTTTATTTAACATCTTATCTGCATATTATAAGACTGAACTATGTAGTTAATTATAAGAATGTGTGTGTTAAATCAACGTCAACATAAATAAAAGGCACGACTGGGTCGCACGTACTTGCTCTTATGTGCTAATCCTTTTTAAGTGCAGGCGTCTTTTTGACAAAGATTTTATTTTAATATTTTTTGTATGACGTGCAACTTCCTTAGAATCGTTTTGGGGTGAAGCTCGAACGAACATGCGTCACGACAAAGGGATAAACACATAAATATATAGGATTGTTAGCTTTTGCAGTTTTTTAGTGTAGTATTATTTTCCACTTGCTGCTTACTGTTTATAATATAATTTGCTAATAGAAAGATACAAAGGACTTTCTTCAGTTAAATTTTCATTTTGGTATGGAAATATTTGAACAACTGGCATAAAGATTCGTCGGAATCAGCAGTATGGCAATAATGCTAGGTAAAGGGACCTTTAAACGTCCCAATATGGGACCAATGGAATTTATAAAGGATTTAGGTACCTATAATAAGGTTGGAAGGAAGGTAGGTACTAAAATTAAGATACGCGTTCCAACTACTGTTAAGCGAGTAGGTATAGAGACAATATTAAAAGTTAACACAGTGGTTTTGTTTGTTTATAGGAAGGTGTAAACTTTTGTTTTCTCGATTGAAATTTTTGCATTCAGTAGTAATCGAATAGTTTTTTTTATTTGTTAGTTGTTTTTGTGTGTTTATCAAAGGCTTCCTTATTTATTCTGTGCTTTTATGATGATGAAAAATACTTTAAAATACGTAAGTATGTATGTAATGTAGGTTGTCTCTTTCTTTTATTTGACTAATGGCTTGGCTAGGGCTTAGCCGAGCAATATGAAATAAAATGTTGGGGAAAAAAAATTATGAATTCAAAAAAACACTACTCATAACGGTTTTTGGAAAAAATGTTGTAAGCCATTTTATTTCTTTTGCTGTTTTCTATTTTATGAATTTTTCATTTCAAAATCGTTCGACCAGTTTTTTCAAAAAAATGTTTTTTTTGAAAAACTTTTCGAAAACATATTTTAAAATTTTTTTTAGTATGTCAATTTTAAGAAATCTATAGTTTATACTTGGAGAAAAATTTAAAAAAAAAAATCTATAGATCCGTTTTCAAAATATTCAAAAAACAAAATATTTTTTTAAAAAAATTATTAAAATTAAAAAAAAAATGTTTTTGAAAATTTTGATAAGCAATATTATTTAAATCATAAAACACTACATATTTTGAAAATTTCATCAAAATCCGTCAATTAGTTAACGAGAAAGTCTGATTTTAAAAAAACCGGTCATATGGGAGGTACCGTTATAAAACTTTTTCTGAAAAATCCATTAAAATTAAAAGATAGATTTTGCACAGAAAACATCATTCTGAAAGTTTAATCAAAATCGTAGGAGTCGTTTTCGAGAAAAATAAGTTTTTTAATAAAAGTTATATGGCAGGTACCGTTAGTTTTGGAGCTAGAATGCCAATTCCAAAAACCGTCGGGTAGAGCACTCTAAAAATACTATATACCAAGTTTGAATCAAATCGGTCCAACCGTTTAGGCTGTAGATATCGATACGGACAGACAGACAGACAGACAGACAGACAGACAGACGGACGGAATTTCCGGACCCACTTTTTTTGACTTCTCTATCATCGTAATATCATGTTTGATTGTTAGAATTTTTTTTTTTTTTTACGAATGCATAACTTGCCTTATAGTCCCTATAATCGCAAGTAAAAAGTAAGAGCAAGAAATATATATTGGGTTAGAGAGTGAACTCTTTACTTTTTTGGAGGATGTGGCTTGTAGATACATTTGATCAAGTTCAGTAAGTTACATACATAGTTGTTTTGGTTTTGTTTTTTTTTCTTAGGAATATGCAGTAAGATACAAGCCTACCGATATAGGTAAACAAATGTGTGTTTACTACTGAAACTGGAAGTATTCTTACGTTGCTATGTTAATATGAATCCTCTATTTTGGATTCAATAAAGGGATCGCAGACAGAAAATTCAGAGGGAGAAACATAGATACATACATATCCTTAGTTAAATCCTTATAAGCGATATTGATGTTGTTGACCTTGTTTTGTGTACCTTTTTTACCTTCACTATTCACTTGCCTACATTTTAAATGTTGAATTTTTACTTGCGATTATAGGGACTATAAGGCAAGTTATGCATTCGTAAAAAAAAAAAAAATTCTAACAATCAAACATGATATTACGATGATAAGGAAGTCAAAAAAAGTGGGTCCGGAAATTCCGTCCGTCTGTCTGTCTGTCTGTCTGTCTGTCTGTCTGTCCGTATCGATATCTACAGCCTAAACGGTTGGGCCGATTTGATTCAAACTTGGTATATAGTATTTTTAGAGTGCTCTACCCGACGGTTTTTGGAATTGGCATTCTAGCTCCAAAACTAACGGTACCTGCCATATAACTTTTATTAAAAAACTTATTTTTCTCGAAAACGACTCCTACGATTTTGATTAAACTTTCAGAATGATGTTTTCTGTGCAAAATCTATCTTTTAATTTTAATGGATTTTTCAGAAAAAGTTTTATAACGGTACCTCCCATATGACCGGTTTTTTAAAATCAGACTTTCTCGTTAACTAATTGACGGATTTTGATGAAATTTTCAAAATATGTAGTGTTTTATGATTTAAATAATATTGCTTATCAAAATTTTCAAAAACATTTTTTTTTTTATTTTAATAATTTTTTTAAAAAAATATTTTGTTTTTTGAATATTTTGAAAACGGATCTATAGATTTTTTTTTTTAAATTTTTCTCCAAGTATAAACTATAGATTTCTTAAAATTGACATACTAAAAAAAATTTTAAAATATGTTTTCGAAAAGTTTTTCAAAAAAAACATTTTTTTGAAAAAACTGGTCGAACGATTTTGAAATGAAAAATTCATAAAATAGAAAACTGCAAAAGAAATAAGATGGCTTACAACATTTTTTCCAAAAATCGTTATGAGTAGTGTTTTTTTGAATTCATAAATTTTTTTCCCCAACATTTTATTTCATATTTCTCGGCTAAGCCCTAGCCAAGCCATTAGTCAAATAAAAGAAAGTGACAACCTACATTACATACATACTTACGTATTTTAAAGTATTTTTCATCATCATAAAAGCACAGAATAAATAAGGAAGCCTTTGATAAACACACAAAAACAACAAACAAATAAAAAAAAAACTATTCGATTACTACTGAATGCAAAAATTTCAATCGAGAAAACAAAAGTTTACACCTTCCTATAAACAAACAAAACCACTGTGTTAACTTTTAATATTGTCTCTATACCTACTGGCTTAACAATAGTTGGATTTTATATACAAAGCTTGGTGTACGAAATTGGAGACGGCAGGCTAGGGATCGAGCTGGCTGGAGGGGCATATTGAAGAAGGCCTAGGAGCACCACGCACTAGTTGAGCCAACATAAGTAAAGTAAGAATGTCAAAATAACCTTAAGTTCTAAATTTGAAGACGATTGGCCCAACCGTTTACGCTACAGTCCAAAATACATCCGTACAGACAGACAGACGGAGAGAATTTTGACACTAACTCAAATATGTTTCTCTATCAACGTAATGCCATGTTTGATTGTTATCTCAAAATTTGTAATCTGCACGAATGCATAACTTGCATTATATGTAGTAAAAATTGAGATAACAATGAAACATGACATTACGATCATAGAGAAGCCTAAAAATGTGATCGACAATAAGTGTCTGTCTGTCTATCTGTCTGTATGTCTGTCAGTATGTATAACGATGCTGCAGCCTAAACGGCTTAAGCGAAAGCGATTATCTTCAAATTTGGTGTGTGTGATTCTTTTGGCATTCCCCTGAAGGAAAATTGAAATTTTATGTTTAAAAAATAATTTTTTTTTTTTTTTGAAAAATCTATATTTTTAAAACTAATCAAAAAAAATATTTTACATTTTATAATCACATGTATTTTAATAAACTCTAAAAAACTGCATACCAAAATTTCAAAAAAAAATTAAAAAAAACTTAAAATAAAAAACAGGATTTTATCAAAACCGGTCCTACAATTTTCGAAATCCATTTTTCATAAATTCTTTGTTATTGAGGACGTGTGATGGCGCACTTAATTTTTACTAAAAACCGTTAAGTATTGTGGTTTTGATACTTTTCATAAGTTCAAACTGTGTTATTATCAACGTAAATGTGACTTGTTTCTGTCAAAGATCTTGCTTTCCAATGTAATTAGGCACATAAGAGGAAGTACGTGCGACCCGATTAAAGTAAATATTCTGATGATGTGTTCATCTCCAATAATTTTGAACGCTCTTCTTTGGATAACATCCAAGTATGGGAGTTGTATTCTTATATATACCTACGATATTTTTACTGGGCTATTATTTTTCTACCGAAATTTGACATATCAGTGGAGCTGAAATTATTGTTGCCGATGCTATCTCCCACTTTCCACATTGGAGCAGTATTTTCCATGATCGATTACCAAGTTCTCGCCGCAGGAAAAAGATTTTTTTTTCAAGATTTTATCCAGAGCGACATTACGTCTCCTAATTTAAAATCAGTTTCGTTGTCTGGAGCAACGATCTGCTTTCAAAGAACACTTTCAGGGAACGTCAGCAGTTTATGGTGAAACACTACGGCTACCTTTAGAGCTACCCTCATGACCATTAGAAAATGAAGCAATTGACCTTTTTTGTCTTCTCTTAAAGCAGATTGTATTCCAAATGAAACTAGTGGAAGGGATTCAATCCCATTTTCATTGGAGTGAGCCATAACTGAGGATGAAAGCGTTCGATCTTCCCGTTCGCTTGAGGATGCCAAGCCATCGTGTAATGGAAATTAATACCAAACTGTTTTGAGACATCTTTGAAAGTATTTGAAGTTAATTGCGATGCTCTATCGACACTCAATTTTTCGTGTCAACCAAAACGAGATACGAGATGATAGTGTACAATGGGCATACTTATGACCAACGAGTGAAACGATCCGAAATTAATTCGCTGGGGTTAATGTTTTTTAAGCAGTTAGTAAAATTCGGCCTCTGTTCCCCAATCTTAAATTCCATCTAATAAAAAAACAATTATTTATTATTTTAAGATGTTTTTATTTAATTTTATTGTTTTCCAAAAAAAAACTGAATAAAATAATATTTACATCGGTACAATTATTTTTTAATAAAATCAAACAAAAATAATAAAAAAGAAAAAACGACTTTTTAACATTAAATATTTATACAACTTTTGGGCGCCAACATTTATTAATAAATTATATAAGCCCGACTCTTTATTGTTTAATACTTCTCTAACGGTTTATGTGTGTGTCTTATTTTGTTGATAAGAAATCGATTTTCTTTTATGGAACAAGTTGCTTTAAAAGCACAAGAACAATTGAAAGGACGCCTGATCCTTAGTTGTCCTTCTTCATTCGGGTGGAAGTCATTCTGTAGATGATGGAATCCCTTCCTGGATCCATTGAACCGATAGCATAGCAGATGGCGAGCAGAGAGAATCCAAGAACGACCATGAACCACAAGATGATGTTGAAGATCACAGGGTAATCTTCGTTGTAGTAGGCAGCAAGGTTAAGGGATTTGACCTAAGACCTATGATTAAGAATTCTTTCTTGGGATTTATTGACCAACTTACCTTTTCACCATCGACTGCTTCACGCTTAGCACGGCTTGGTTCAGTCTTTTCAGCGACAGCGACTAATAATTTGTCTCCGTTGGCTAATAGTTGAAACTTGTCGAGCACGCTGGCGATCAATTTGCGGGCTTCGGCCATAGCTAGGGACTTGTCTCCATGGGCTTTGGCAATTGGTTCCACAGACAAGCGGATGGTGAGAAGTGTTGGGAGCTGCGACGAGGTTGACAACTTGCCGATCACTTCGTTCAAATAAGCCAGCTGGGTGAGGAATTCTTTGTCTTCTGAATGCAAGTCTGGTTTCAAGCTGTTGGTTGGTTTAAGAGGTGCAACTTGAGCTGGAGCCTCCCCAAAGATATCTGCCATTGTGACCAGAGCATCGTTTAATTGGTTCAAGTCCAGATCGGCCACTGGAATGTTGGATGACTCAAGTTGAGAACTGAAGGCATTCATGGACTCCTCAGAGGAACTACCCACCAACGGGTAGGTTTTTGTTTTAGTGTTAAGATTGATATTATCGACGCCAGTGATTATAGCTATAACAGCAGTCTTGGGAGTGTCAAAGGGATTGGTAACATAGAGACCACTCCAATTAGTGTCATCGTCCACCCAATTGCCCAAGGACGCAGAGACGAAATCTCCCAAGCTTTCACTGTTAAGTTTCTCATTTCCTTTGAATTCAATAGAGGCTGGAGCTTTGAAAATATATAGCTCACCAGAGGCGTTAACTATTAAAATAAAAAAATAAAAAAAGAAAGTCATCAACCCATGACCGATAAGGAAAAATCAATAAGCATTTTATTTTTGTTTATTTTAATATGTTGCAGTGAGATTGTATTTTTTTGATTAATATTTATAAAACTATATCCTTAACTTACTTGCGATAATGCAAAGAGCGAAAATGACCAATTTTTTCAACATTTTTGTGATTTTAAGAATTTTTTTTGATCATATGACAAACTACGGACGACAGTGTTCACTTTCCAACAAGAAAATTTTCCAAATGACAGTTTGGATTCCACTTCATTCCCTTGGAAGCAATATGGTATCACGTGAAAGAAATTAACGAATGGAAGTGATGCCACTCTATTTATATCTCTCGTTGAAATAGTTTTGATAAGTTTCATCTTATCCCAACGTTTCGTCGATTTTCCGTGACTTCTTTAGTTTTTTTTTTATTTTTTATTTAAAATGTTGTTAATACATACAGTAAGGTAATAATGTTAATAATTGGAAAGTTACATGTAAATAGCAGTATTGGAAGTGCCAATAACACGCTATATTCACTGCATAATTCCCTTTTAATTTAACCCACGAAGTGACAACTGACGTCTTGTTGAATAAATTTATAAGTGTGTGTTTTAAATTCAACTCAGTTCTTGGACAGAGACATCCGGATAGAATATCCAACCATGACGTCATCAATGACCCTTGAATACAGAATTAAATTCGGTTTAAAAAAAAAAACTTCAGTAATTTAAGTTTCAATTGATTCAGGTTTGTCTAATGATTCAATATACATTTAAAGTCAACTAACACTTTGGATCCTTTCCAAAAATTTTATTTATTTTAGTCAATTTGGGTCACTGATGACGTCAAAATACAGAAAGGCGAAGTCTTGTAATCTTGTATCATTATACTCAACGAACAATTCCTCTTTTTCTACATTCCAGTTGGTTGACATTTCTTTCCAAGATTTATCTCAACTTTCAATAATTTCACTAACCTAATTATCGACACTTATTGTTTGTTGTTGTTTGCCGCATAAAATTTTACTGCGCTGGGTATATACTTATCAATAAAACACGGCTAATGTTGAATTTTACATTTAATGTTAAATTTACGTTTTACTTTTATTTTACATGAAACACAGTAAACAAAAAGAAAAAAATCACAAATTAAATAAATTAACAAAAATAATGAGACAAGAAAAACAGACATTGATTATCACAGTATTGTTTAGTTTCGAATAGCTAAGGTATAGCTAATAATGGTGTTGTCCTTTTCTTCTTGTGTGTTCACAGTTCGTGTCAGTTTTTGTTGTATTCTTAAACTCCAGAGTAAATCTTTTACGTGATAACGGCATAAGAAAACATTGATGACACCAACACCAACATACAGTCCGTATCTCACACCATATACAATTCCACTTATAACGTACAAAAATCTAGTGCTTAATCTACTACTAAGTAGTAAATCTAGTACTGAATTTAGGGTAAAATCTATTACCAAAAATAAAATTGTTCTAAATTTCAGTACTAAGTACTACAAATTAGTACCAAAAATACTATTACACCGACAACCAATTGCCAATTGGCACTAGTTTTATATTTAACTATGCTCTAGAAAAAACATGTTGTAATATGAAATGAGAAAATAATGCTAGCGAGGCTAAACATTCACTAAATAAGGAAAAAAAGAATGAAGATCCCAACATAAAAGTTCGTTTCGTTTGTTGTACAATTTAATTTTTTGTGTTTTCTGTTTCCCCTCGGTGTTCAATATGAGAGTGACAACTAAATAGCAATCACAAGAAATGTGACTATCACCTATCACAATCAACTTACACAGACTGAATTTGTTGATTGTGGCAATCACTTAGCTGATTCCACCCGTTTTCTTTTTACTCGACAACGAAAAGTAAAGATATCTCCTCGCTGTTAATTTTTTTCTTAAAAAAATGTATAAAAACAGTTTAAAAAAGATAGAGTGAAAGCATTGCCTTAGCCAAACTCGATTGTATTCTAAGGTGCTGCCAGATTTTCTTGCTTTCCATTTAATCCACTTCCATTTGTAAACGCAGTAACTTTTGACATTTCACACCGCGGAAAATATTTTTTCGTTATCAACAAAAGTTTTGGTCCTCTCACCTTTCAGTTTTTTTTTCGTTTTATAAACAAAATAATTTAATTTATCAAACAAAAATCACTTGAAAATATTCATTAAACAGCATTTAAAGTTATTGCCTTATAATTTTCATAAAAATACATGTAAACACACACTAATTTTGTATTAAAGTATAACGCAGTGCAATGGATACGGATAGTGATGATGACGGCTCCGGTAGCCAAGGTAGCTTCGATATGACTGGAATTCTGTTTGGCAACATCGATTCCGATGGTAAATTAGTGGACGATGTTGGAAATGCATTCGATCCGGAAACAAAGAAACATCTTGCTTCACTTTCAAAGTAAGTAAATACATAAATCGATCAAAGTCTTCAAAAATGCATGATTCTCTTCCAGATTCGGATTGAACTCATTGCTCCATGAAGTTATTGAAAATGGCGATAAAAAAGACGATGACCAAACCGAAGACGAAGATCTCCAAAAAGATGAAAACGCTGTCGATTACTCGGATATCACTGAAATGTCAGAAGATTGCCCACATTCACCGCCTAAAGTCATCGATTTGGATGAAGTTATTCCAGCAACTAAAGTCACATCAGATGGTATGGTATTTAGATTATTTTAGCTTTCGGATACATTTTTCCTCCCAAGGCCCTAAAGTTGATGATAAAGACGATAAAGAACTTATGCCTCCTCCAAGTCTTCCAGTGCGCAGCACCTCCATATCCGAAGGTCAGAAACCAACAGAAACTACAGAAACCGACAAAAATAATGAGAAACGTAAGCATTTACAACAAAACTCTCACAAAGCTTAAGTCAATCTCCATTTACGTGTAGAATCGGACAAGAAACTGGATACTCCATTGGCAGCTATGTTGCCATCCAAATACGCCAACATCGATGTCAGAGAACTCTTTCCTGACTTCCGCCCAGACAAGGTACTTCGTTTTTCTAGACTCTTCGGACCAGGAAAACCTTCTAGTTTACCCCAGATCTGGCGAAGTGTGAAAAAGAGAAGAAGAAAACGGAAGCAATCTCGAGATCAAAAGGTAAAATAGAACCCAACTCTTGGATCTTTCACTGAACTATATTTATTTCCATAAGAACAACAACACTGGATCTGATTCCACCAGCGACTCAGAAGAACCAAAGCGAAAAGGCTTTGGATTCCACTACGCCCCTTCACCGAGCAAAGAAATGTGCATGTCCGATGACGAGGACAAACTACTGCGAATATCAAACAGCGAAGATGTCCGACAGGAAGGCACCGACAGTGGTGACAATAATGAGAATAAACCCAAAGTTGCCGACTGGCGTTACGGCCCTGCACAGATTTGGTACGACATGCTCGAAGTCCCTGACTCCGGAGATGGCTTCAATTATGGATTCAAAGTTCGTGACAAAAATGCTAAAGTCGAACTCAAAGAAGAGGAGGAAATCAAGGGAGAAGCTATTGCGGAAGATGCATTTCTTATGGTCTCCCAACTACATTGGGAAGACGATGTAGTTTGGGATGGCAATGACATTAAAGCAAAAGTTTTGCAGAAATTAAATTCAAAAACAAATGCCGCCGGATGGCTTCCTTCGAGTGGTTCGAGGATATTTCAACCTGGCAAAACGCTTCCTGTGGCTGGAGCTACTCCCGGCAAAATCCCACACACCAACGCTCCAATTCAAGGAAAACAGAAAAATTCAATGTAAGTAGTGAGATGGAGACGTTCTGATGCTTAGCTTAGCTTTTTTTCAACGTAGTAGCTCAATTCAAAAACAAGAAGCCATAGACGACACCTGGTACAGTATCTTCCCGGTGGAAAACGAAGAACTCATATACAGCAAATGGGAAGATGAGATAATTTGGGATGCTGAAGAAATGGGCAAGGTTCCCAAGCCTAAAGTTCTCACTTTAGATCCGAACGATGAGAACATTATTCTCGGAATCCCCGACGACATTGATCCGTCCAAGATCAACAAAAACACTGGACCACCACCGAAAATCAAGATCCCACATCCTCATGTCAAAAAATCGAAGATTTTACTTGGCAAAGCTGGTGTCATCAACGTTCTGGCTGAAGATACCCCACCACCTCCTCCAAAAAGTCCTGATCGTGATCCATTTAACATTTCCAATGATTCGTAAGTATATTGCCAGAAAAACGCAAACGTTTTTAACTTCGTCTTTCTAGTTACTACATGCCCAAGACTGAACCCACTTTGCGACTGAAAGTCGGTGGGGGTAATCTTATTCAACATTCAACACCAGTTGTTGAGTTACGTGCTCCCTTTGTTCCTACCCATATGGGTCCGATGAAATTACGTGCCTTCCATAGGTTGGCTTTGAAAAAGTTCTCCCATGGCACCTTGGCTACGCCAGGACAGCATTCAGTAGCTCCTCTTCTGAAGCACATTGCAAAGAAGGCAAAACAGAGAGAACTCGAACGAATTGCTTCCGGTGGTGGCGATGTGTTCTTTATGCGTAATCCGGAAGACTTAAGTGGCAAGGATGGTGATATTATTCTGGCTGAATTCTGTGAAGAGCATCCACCGCTAATGAATCAAGTTGGAATGTGCTCCAAAATTAAAAACTACTATAAACGTAAGGCTGCCAAAGATTCGGGCCCTCAAGAGTTCAAGTATGGCGAAGTTGCCTATGCACACACAAGTCCGTTTCTGGGAATCCTTCATCCTGGTCATTGTATCCAGGCACTGGAAAACAATATGTACAGAGCGCCTATCTATCCGCACCACATAAACATTACTGATTTTCTTATTATTCGGACGCGGAACAACTATTGGATTCGAGAGATAAATGCGCTGTTTACTGTCGGACAGGAATGTCCGCTGTACGAGGTTCCTGGACCTAATTCGAAGAGAGCTAACAACTTTACCAGAGACTTTCTACAGGTTAATCATGTTTTATTGTGGTGTGTTCCTAATTTTGTGTTTCTTATTCCATGTCTCAGGTTTTTATCTATCGATTGTTTTGGAAGAGCAGTGACCAGCCGAGAAGAATCAGAATGGATGATATCAAAAAGGCGTTCCCTGCCCACTCGGAGAGTAGTATTCGTAAGCGTTTGAAGCAATGTGCAGACTTCAAGCGTACCGGAATGGATTCAAATTGGTGGGTTATCAAACCAGAGTTCCGCCTGCCTTCCGAAGAAGAAATTCGTGCAATGGTGTCCCCAGAGCAGTGCTGTGCTTATTTTAGTATGATTGCAGCAGAACAAAGATTAAAGGTGATTGCTTGTGTAATTTTTTGCTGTTCTCGTCGCAGTGGATAAAAAATATTGCTTTAGGATGCTGGTTATGGTGAGAAATTTATATTTGCCCCACAAGAAGACGACGATGAAGAAACCCAACTCAAAATGGACGACGAAGTTAAGGTGGCTCCATGGAACACGACAAGGTAAAGCTCCTTAACTAGTTACTAAATTTTTTACTTTTTACTTTTGGTAGCGGTACATAGCTTGGCGTTCTTTGGCTTGGTTTAATATGCCTCAACAGCCGGACTGATCTCTAGCCTGCCACCTGCAATTTCGAACTCCAAGCAGTCGGGGGTCTCCTTCTAGCTGGTCGCTCCATGGGGGATGAGGTTTTCCTTGGCTTCTGACTTTCTAGCATTTTTGTGCTAGGTTTATTTCGCTGGACAACTCTTTGCTTTATCCTCTTCGCATCATAAACAGGGCTATACATCGCACGTAGTACTTTTTTCTCGAATACGTTGATTGAGCTTTCATCATCACCATATTGCAGGTCCTGCAATGATGATTTCCACAATGTGGAAATAGCCGCCCGACAGTGCTTCGCCTGGTTTCAATCCTCTGGTGGTGCTGCTTTGTTCGTTTTTAGTCAGGCAATGGCTACTTGAATCGGGCGGGTGAAATTCTTGGTTGTCATATAGGTTGACTTGTCCAGGTCAATCATTGGCGGGATATTGACCGACATCGCCATTTAACAACTAGTTGAAGTAGTCTCTTCACTCTCCCCATCTTTGAAGAGACCAGGACTGCCAGTGAAACCTGATGTTGATGTTTCATTTCGACTTCACGTTGCTAGTGATACGCTGTGTTCCTTATGGTTGTTGACATAGTTGACATAGTTGCCCTAGTCTTGCTTGGTTATATTGCCGGTCGGATAATTTTTCACTAGCTCAAGAAATACGCGATCGGCACAGGTTTAATTTGGCCTTAATACGGATTTTCGTTATTCTCCCGCTGACTTCCCGAAAACCCCCTTGTCGAAGTTTTACTGTGACAGCGAAACCGCTTTCAAACCAGCTCGAATTCCCATCTAGGTGGCATTTCCCATAGTAAAAACAGCAGTTTGCAGCTCTTCGCAGACCCGTTCTATCCTATCGCATCTCCTGGAGTGCTGTTATGAGGCATATTTATTGTTTTTCGGCTTTCAATGGCTGTGCTTGAGCGCATATACATAGATCGTATTTGAGTTGGATCTTCAGAGCTCATAGTTCCTGAGAATGTAAATCAGGTATCTATAACCATTGGATCCGATGGGTCCAACGCTCGCCTTAGTTCACCCTTCAGTTATCCAGCAGGCACCATGTGGAAACGATGCAATTTTGTCCACCTAAAACTAGTTACTCCATGATATTAATTTGTTTGCCAATATTTTTTAGAGCCTACATTCAAGCTATGCGTGGCAAGTGTCTGCTTCAACTGACTGGTCCAGCTGATCCCACAGGATGTGGTGAAGGTTTTTCCTACGTTCGCGTTCCCAATAAACCCACTGTAAGTATTTGAAGTGTTCCTTTAAACTCTGCTTATGAACGATTTTTTTTCTTATAGCAAACAAAAGAAGAACAAGAATCCCAACCAAAGCGTACAGTTACTGGTACTGATGCTGATTTGCGACGTTTGCCACTAAATAAGGCAAAAGAACTGTTGCGAAAATTCAAAGTACCTGAGGAGGAAATCAAGAAACTCTCTCGTTGGGAAGTCATCGATGTGGTTCGTACTTTGTCAACAGAAAAAGCCAAAGCCGGGGAACAAGGAATGGATAAATTCTCTCGTGGTAATCGTTTTTCCATTGCCGAACACCAAGAGCGCTATAAGGAAGAATGTCAACGTATATTTGATCTTCAGAATCGGGTGCTAGCTAGTTCGGAAGTCCTATCAACTGATGAAGACGAGTCATCAGCATCAGAAGAATCAGACTTGGAAGAATTGGGAAAGAATCTCGAAAACATGTTGTCCAACAAAAAGACTTCCACACAATTATCAATGGAACGTGAAGAACAAGAACGTCAGGAGTTGCTTAAAAAAATCATGGAGGAACGCGAAGGATCCAATACCAAGAACTCCAAAGACGATAAGGACAAAAATCAACCTCAGGGCTTAGGTAATTCCAATCAGGGAAGAATCTTGAAAATTACTCGAACCTTTAAAAATGCTGAGGGACGAGAATTCACCAGGGTGGAGATAGTACGACGCCAACCGGTTATCGACGCATACGTCAAAATCCGAACCACTAAAGATGAGGCGTTTATCAAACAGTTTGCAACTCTAGACGAACAGCAAAAGGAGGAAATGAAACGGGAAAAGAGACGAATTCAAGAACAATTGCGTCGAATCAAACGAAATCAAGAGCGAGAGCGTCTAGCACAGTTAGCGCAAAACCAGAAACTCCAACCAGGTGGAATTCCGACAAGCTTGGGAGATCCAAAAAGTTCTGGTGGTTCAGGTCCATCTGGGCATTCGAGCAGTAAAGATATTAGTCCTTCTCGAAAGAAATTCAAGTTAAAACCGGATTTGAAGTTAAAATGTGGTGCATGTGGACAGGTCGGCCACATGAGGACAAACAAGGCTTGTCCATTGTATACCGGAACACCAGGACCAACACCATCTATGAATGTGGCCATTACTGAAGAGCAAGAAGAAGAAATCGAAAAGGAATTGAATTGTGACGACGAAGATTTGGTTAACGTCGACGGAACAAAAGTGACATTGAGCAGCAAACTTCTTAAACGACACGAAGATGTCAAGAGGAGAACATTGCTGTTGAAAGTTCCCAAAGAGGCTGTCGGCAAGAAACGCCGACGAATGGGCAGTGAACTACATTGTGACTATCTCCAAAGGCACAATAAAGGAGCAAATAGGAGGCGAACTGATCCGCTGGTGGTGCTTTCGTCAATTTTGGAGGAAATTTTGAACGAACTTCGTGACTTGCCCGACGTTCAACCATTTATGTTTCCTGTCAATGCCAAGGTAAAAAGATGCTTTAATTTGTTAATCATCAATTGCTTATTTTTATTTCAAGCTTGTTCCCGACTACTACCGTATTGTAACCAAACCCATGGACCTTCAAACCATGCGAGAGCATATACGTCAAAGGCGATATCACAGTCGCGAAGAGTTCCTCGCCGATGTCAATCAAATTGTTGAAAATTCTACACTTTACAATGGATCAAGGAGTTCCTTCACTGCTGCAGCTCAGAGAATGTTGAAAACATGTTTTGAGCAGCTCGCTGAAAAGGAGGATAAGCTGATGCGTTTGGAAAAAGCCATTAACCCACTGTTGGATGATGACGATCAAGTAGCACTTTCGTTTATATTCGAAAAGCTTCTGAATGGCAAGTTGAAACTTATGCCAGAAAGTTGGCCCTTCTTGAAACCTGTGAACAAGAAACAAGTTAAGGATTACTATACTGTAATCAAAAAGCCAATGGATTTGGAAACGATTTCCAAGAATATTGAAGGTAAAACTAGATTAATTTGCAAACAAATTTAATCGAAAAATATATACCTTAGCTCACCGATATCACTCCCGAGCGGAATTTATAGCCGATGTTGAGTTGATAGCCACAAATTGTGAACAATACAATGGTGCTGAATCTACCTTTACGAAAAATGCAAAGATTATCTTGGACTACACCAAAAATGCTTTAGCAGAGGTAGAAATCACCGAATTTGCTGTCATTTTTGTATTCTTCGGTTGAATCATTTCTTTGTTTTTAGTTTGGTGAACATTGTGCTCAATTAGAGCAAAATATCACTAAAGTCCAGGAACAAGCACGTGCCGATGCAGATTTGGACGGCACTTGGGATCAAGATGACCAAGACTTTGATTTCTCTCGCATTAGCCATTCAAGCACTCCGGAGAATGAGAATGAATTTGTGGATGTGGAGGGAGGTGAACGCCCGCAATCGGCTGCTTCGATCTCATCACAACGGGCAATTGAATTGCCACCGCCTTTAACAGCTGGACTGAGTGAAATTAAACGAGGACGTGGTCGTCCACGTAAACATCGTGACAATACAGTAGAAGAAGGTGAGTTTTTTTTTCTTATTTATATCTATACCATGTACATTTGAAAAGCACTGGGACTATGCTACTAACTTTTATCTCTCTCCCTCATAATTTTACTTCATTTTCATTAAATTACTTTTTATCGTGGTTCATAGCTCTGGAAGTAATTAAAAGCTTTTATGTCATATTAACGCTGTCGCTGTGATTTATATTAGAGGAGGATCAGTTTTTATTTGTATGATCTTGGGTTTTAAGAAAATAGTTTTTAATATTTTTTTTATTCAAAAGAAAAAAAGTAAATAATAGAATAATTTTTTTGTATTTAAGTTATATTTTATCTGTAAGAACATATTTAGTGTAGTGGCAGTCTTTTGGGTAACATATTGAAATTCTTGTATAGTGTACGTCTGTATGTTTGCCTTAGGAATAAAACATTTAATATGTATTTTTAAATAGTTAATATTTTCTTGTGTGGTACATATATGTAGATTATATTCATTGGTTGAGATAAGCTTATGCTGCTTAAATATTTTCTCTTTTCCATCAACGTACAGCTATTTCCTACTGTACTGATTATCCTAGACAATCCGTTTTCCAATGTTCCCCAGTTTTACGACACTAAGTATCAACAAACTTAACTGAGTGTTTTTTTGAAGTAAGTGAATTCAATTTTGGGGTCTTTTGAATGTTCGAGACCCTCTTTTATAAAAGTTACCTTAATGAAGCCTACAAGCTTCAGGAACCAAATTTTGGATAATGTTTACATACCAGCAAATAAATATAAAGCTATGTGACCTGTGTTATGCTGGTTAGTGTGTCGGATTACCAGACCAAGGTCGGTATTGTTGCGCCGTTGATGATGATGACTGCCTCTTCCAAAGAATTGATAAATCCTCTAAGTTTAAACTTTATCGCGGAAAAGTGCAATCCAAGAGTAAACTTTGTCTAGGAAAAGTTCATATCACATACTTGGCTGTTCGAATATCTGTCTCACGTTCAAGATCTAAACAACAGCAATCTGTGAACATCGAAACTCTTCTTCAACAACTTGTGTGGCTTAAGGCCGTGCAATTCCACAATATATCACATTTTCATACTTCCGCCGATCCTGAACCTTTATATGTCCCAATCGTTGCACACCACCTTTTTATCGTTTTTATAAGCACCTATGCATGCGTTTGTACTGACTATCATCGCGAACAAACCCTCCGTTTGTGAGCAGCATTCTAGCCAGCTGGAAAATTTTCCACATGTCAACAATAGATGTAGTAAGGGAACCTGTTGCCTCCAAAGAATTCCTTTACCGCCAGAATCAAGTATTGAGAACCAGTGACAACATAACAAAATTCCATCAAGGAGATCGCCTCTGAAGTGCTGGGTTTTACACGACCACCACCGAATTCCTTGGTTGGACGATAAGTGTCGACAAACACATGCGTCTAAAACGGAAGCATGCAAGGCGGAGTTGCACAGAAAGGCCAGAGCTGCTCACCGGCTCTACGAACAGAAAAATTAAGAGGAACGCCAACATTTTGGAAAGAAAAAAAGGAATCATGAGAAGCGCGCGGTTGAAAAAATGGAGAGCTGTTACTGCGGGATTAAAGTTAGAAAGTTTTCCCAAAGGGTAAAAAAACTGTTAGAGCTAGGGAATTTCGTAGTGGAATCGCAGTCGATGCTGAGAATATGGAAACGAATTCCGCTTTCTAGGCCGGAGGCGATGGCTTCGCTGGCGAACTATTCAAAGCTGCAGACTTGCATAATTTGCCCCATTCTTAAAAAAGGAGACCTTCGGAACTTCACCAACTACAGGTGTATTATTCTACTATACATCGCCTACAAGATCTTTTTCTGCACAATGTTCAGCATCTCTGCCAAATTCATCTGCCTGTGCAAAATGACAATGGAAACTGACACTGTTCCTTCAAGGTCGGTTTAAAGACCTGACTGACATCTTTGAAGTCAAAAAAGGATTTAGACAAGGCGATGCGCTGTCATGCGACTTTTTCAACATCATACTTGAAAGAATAGTGCAGAACTCTGACGCCACAGGCACGATCTTCCAAAAGTCAGTTCAATTACTCATATACGTCGACGATGTTGACATAATCGGAAGAACACAGCGTGATGTGAGTAGCGCTTTTGCGACTATTGAGACGGAAGCAGCGCAGATGGTTTTAGAAGTCAATGAGTGCAAAACCAATTATATGCTCTCATCAAGAAGAAGCTCCCTCTCGGAGAAAACATCACGATTGACAGTTATAACTTTGAGGTAGTTAAAGACTTCGCCTACTCAGGCTCCTCTATTAACTCAGATAACAACTCCAGCGCTGCGAGTAAACGAAGAATAATTCTTGCCAATCGCTTATTCTTCGGGTTCAGAAGGCAATTGAGTAGCAAAGCCATCTCTCAGGCAACTAAATTGTCCCTTTATAAGTACATCATCATCCCAGTCCTGCACTATGGTGCACACGCATGGGCATTGTCAAAAGTGAATGCGAACGCTTTAGGTTGCTTCCAGAAAAAAATTCTATGGGTGATTTTTGGTGAGAAGGGAAAACGGTTGTAAGGCTCTATTCCGAGTAACTAGAAAACTTGTAGTGCTCTACGGGGCGGCGCTAAAGCATGGAACTTATCGAAAGAAAATGGAGATATCTTTGGTCGTTGTGAGTGAGTACGCTCACAATCTGTCGTTGCAGAAAACAATCAGTGAATCTAGCACTTCAACAAGACTACCTTAACCCTGTCCAGCCAAAACCTAGCTTACGCAGATCTATGATCTTACCAGTACTTACATACGGATAAAAAGGTTGGGTGCTTACTAAAAAGCGCACTGATTTCTTAACCGCTTTCGAGAGGAGTCTTCCGGAGAATTGTTAGCCCCGTGTGCGAGGGAGAACGATTGCAACCAATAATTGTTTGAAATCTACCTCGAAGTAGATTTGCAAGAAAATAAAGCTCGGTAGACTACGGAGGGCTGAGCGACAAGCTCGTATGAGCGGTAAAAAAACCCGCTGGGAGAAACTTTTGTAGTTCTTTAATAGTTGGAAGGATGGCGTAGACCAATACGCCCGATGTCTCAGAATGCGAGACTTGATGGCGCAGTCGGCCGTCGATGAGGATGTATGTTGATTATGTTGTTGGTGATAATGAACCAACTTGGATCTACGACTAACAATGTTTACTCCCAAAATTCTTCCTAGTGCCAGTTATCAAAACTGACTAGAAGTTTTCCTAAGAAGGGTCGATGATCAAATTTAACGTTACAGGTCTGCATTCAGTTTTTTTTTACTAATCGAAAAGCCACGTCCATTAGATTACGCGAATTTTGTAGTTATCATGGCTCAAACTAACGGTGATTTATCTTGAGAAATGAGATTATTTGTATCCGAATGTAAATAAAATTGTACGTTCTACTCAATAAAAACGCTCAAATAAAAAATAAATCATAAAGGTTGGGTTTGCAGTGGAATTAGTGCGAACAAATATTTGACCGTATTCTCTAGTGAAAACGAATTTCTTGAAACCACTTGCGGTATGGACAACATTCTTCTTCGGAAAAATTAATATTGTGACAGCCTGCGCGAACGACCGAATAAGCCATCACACTTTTACCTGTTATTTGAAGTCCAGACCTTATGTCAAATTACCACATTCCAGCTCAAAACACTTTGAAAAAGGTGGGAAAATGCCCAACAAAAATAAACTGCGCCTTTCGTGACAATAGAATTTTATATTCAAAGAGATAAGCGCTGCTTTAAAAAAATTCCAAATAACTTTTCAAATTATGTTTTACCAAGAAAATCCCTTCCGTTCGTTCCGAGACTAAATAGTAAATTTTCTAATTTTTTCTTATATGAAACTTTATATAAATTTATTGTATTTTTTGTATCATTCAATTATACTCAAGTTCAATAAACCTACTGAACTAACTTTCAATTTATACCGTTGTTTTCTACAATATGCATAGTTCGATTGTTTAATTAGCTATTTTTTGTTTGTTTTTATTCGAATTATCGTATTTATTGAGAGCATGGGTAAATTAAAATTTATTTTCTAGTCAAAGTAATCAATGCCGTAAAACGTGGGCGTGGTCGTCCCCGAAAGGACAGCCTTACCTCGAATCTAAGTAATACACAAAATTCTTTTCTGGAGGAAGGTAAGATTTTGATGATAGAATTTTCGATTGCGTTTTGTTATTATGTAATAAATTATTTTTATTATTATTATTATTTTCTAATTATACACTAAAAACATACTTTAAGTTCGTCACATACACATGCACATAGTAACGTAACAAAATGGTTAAATTAATTTATATTTACATAATAGCACTGTCATCACGCTTGTTTTGTTTACATACATAACATATGTATGTATGTACTTATGTATATTATTATTATTTTTTTTTATTGTGTTTAAGTTTAATTTTGCCTTGTTTATTGTGTTTTTATTGTTGTTGTTTTTTTTTATATCTTGATTCTGGGTTATTTTCAAAAAAAAAATCAGTTTATTGAAAAACAACTCTAATTTTTGGTTTACAAATTATAGATCTTCAATGTTCTACTGACGATGAAGAATTTGAAGAAGTTATGACAGAAGATGAAACAGGTGCTGCTGCAATTTTGGATCAAGGCGAAAACGGTCCTCCAATCGATGAAATCAAAATTGAAGACACCGAAATTGGTCTCGGGCAGCCAGAAGAAGGTATTTTTTCAACTATAAATAACTATTGCTCATCATATTGTTTTGTCCTTAAAAATGCAGTGAGTGGTGTACAAAGTTCGAAATTTACGAAAATGTATTCATCAAAAACAATTTATTAAAAAAATTACATTATTTTTTAAATATCAGCTACGTTAAAGTAGCCTTCTGTAAGCAAAGTTAAACTTTGGCAAATCATCGGTGTAAATGTCCTTTACTCCGTACTTATGTGTTTCTCCCAAGCATGAACCGGAGGATCATCAGTTAGAACACTCTTGCAGTTGTGCATTTGAATATAATTAAATAAACTCCACTTTAAGCAACAACAATTTACCGACCCCCAGAAAGGCTAACCATGTGGATGTAGATTTGTTGATCCGAAATTAAAGCACTTTTCCTCTCTTCTATAAAGCTTCTATTATCAAATATTGCAAATGTTATGGAAGCATTCAACAGTTTCCAAAACATTTTTTTACAGAAAACCCTTTGCAGTTTAAATGAAATTCATTCGAAACTTTATAGAAACTCTTACTTTCTATTTAATCGCTTAACGAAATTGATTGAACGATCAGAAGACACGACTTAAATGAGAGTTTAACCAAAGTCACGACTTCTCTGAGGAGTTGTTCCTACAATAAAATCAGTTAAAACTTTATTTTTGCTCATTTGACATTTATCAACGAAACAAAAATTAAATCAATTTAAATACAACGCTCACTGCACACAAAAAATTCACATTAACACTTAAAATCTTAAATCATCTGTGTTATATTTTACATTACTCATTGTATGTGTAACTAACGAAGGACAACATGGAGAGGACGATAGCCAGCAGGCAGCTGAAGCTATGGTGCAGTTGAGTGGAGTTGGCTTCTACACTCAACAGCCTCAAGGTTCCAATTGCAATTTTACTTAAACCCCAAATCCATCCATATGTTAAATTTTTAGTTTTTAATTTTTCGTTTTACATCGAGTCTGTCAAAACTTAACATAATCCCTCCCGTCCAACAGATTTTAGCCCTGAAATGTTAAAAGAGCGGATCCAATCATTTTTCTTGCTAGAAAAAAATCAGAAACTCTATTTACGAACTCTTGTTATGATTGGATCCAATCCAAGCAAATATTTGTTTGTATTTTGTACAAGTTATGTTATTAAATAATTTTCTTTTTTATTTAGATGATTCGATCGACTTGGATCCGAATTATGATCCATCGGACTTCTTGAGTATGAGTAATCGATTGCCCACTTCACAATTGCAAACAGAACAGCCTCTTTCGCAGTTCTTACCTAACAGCGAACAGCAGTTCCCCGCCGAATCTGAGAGTGAACCAATGCAACAAATGCAACCAATGCAACAGATAGATACAATGCAGCAGATGGAAACAATGCAACAGATCGAAACAATGCAAGAGGGACAACAACTTCAGTTACCAACAACACAATCGGTTCCCATGTTGATGCAACCTGATATGACAGATAATGATAATGTTGGCATTGATGAAGACCTGGCGATTTCTGACAGCGATGAAGAAGAGGAGAGCAAATTTCTGATAGGTGAAATGGTTGATACAACTGAGCCCTTACAATCTCTTCCTCTTCCTTCGATGCCCCTGCAAACTACTTCTCAAGAAGAAGTTTGTGAAAGTAACAACCTTTCGGTAGAAGTAAAACCTTCTGAGTCTCAAGAAGACAACGAAGACGATGGTCTGTGGTTTTAGAAACTGAGTTCTCATAAAGTAAAATATAAAACAACTATTATATGTTTTTTATGTTCATGTGCAAAATGTAAATATTTATAAGTATTTTGGTCTAATTTAAGCAGTTATGATTTATTGTCGAATAAAAACATAAAAAAATATTTGAATGTTATTAAATTGTTTTAACATTCATGACATAGTCTTTTCTTTCAAGTCGTTGACTTTCGATCTATATTGTATACCTTACAATATCAACTATCGGTCTGTTAGTCCCTTCCTTTCGAAATCAGTCCATAAATAAGAACTTTCAAGAAAAAAGGAAAGCAGCGCCACCTAGTGGGTAATTAAAATAGCTTTAGTGTACCATAGACGTATTATACAGTTATATATATATAACTGCTAGTTGCCTACCTCAAGTTGGTTCCATTTTAGTTTCAAGTGAAGTAGGTTCAGGAAAGCTAGCATCGCATTCTCAATTTTGGCGACATTTATTTGACAATTGTATAAAGCTGACATTTGACTAGCAGTCCATATATTATACGTCCATGCTCCCAACAACATCAGCAATCTGCCAGTGAAAATCCTGTCAAAATCGGATTCCCGAGATCACCCGGAACAAAAAGATAGACAGACAGGCAAACATTTTAAAAATTGTGTTTTTGTTATAAGTACCGTATATACTTACATAAGCATTTTGTAAAAAGTTGTTACTTTTATACTCAAAACAGACACTTCATTTTTGTTGTTTATTTATGTGTATAAATATATGTAGATGTGCCAAAATAAATATCTACAAAAAATAAGAAAGACTTCTCGGGAGCGCAATATTTATAAACATTCAGTGCCTGCGAAATTAAAATCAATCCGTGATGAACCGGGGCTGCTATTTAGGCACTCAGTAAAACCCATTTTGGGAAAATACCGTCCACCGTCCGTAATTTAACTCTTATGGGTATACATAATACACTAGTAGTTAGTAGTGTTTTAATACTTTGCCTACAACGGCCCCACCGTTTACATATATTTGGAGTTATTTTGCATGTCAACTTCAGAATACGGCCGGTGTTCAAACACAGGCTTTACATGGATCTACATCCGCAAATTTGGCGAGAACTATAACTGAACGAAGTAGTGCCCCGTGGCTTAGCGGTTAGTGTGTCGGACTGCTAACCGAATGAGCCTGGGTTCAAATCCAGCTCATAGCCACCTTTTTTCCGGGGTACTGCCTCTTGCGAGGAACTGACAAAACCTCCAAGAGTAAAAATTGTCTCGAAAAAGTGCATCTCATGTAGCCGTTCGGACTCGGCAGTAAACTGTAGGTCCCTTCCATTCTTGCAGATAAACAACACACACACAGGAATGGTTGAGAGTATAAGTCACTAGGCCTTGGCTCCTTAAGGAGCTGTCGCGCCAATAAATTTATTTATAACGGAAGAATATAAAACAAATATGAAAGAAAAAGGGTACACACTAATAACTTCCTATATCCTCCCTTAACTGAAACTTTTTTGACAGCTACTGGTGAATCCCAACAATTATTAAAAAATTACGTCCAATTGTTTTCCCAATACTGGCATTGGATCTGAAGAATGCTCCTACATCCTACTCCTACGTAAATGCGGATTGGTATATTTCGGTCGGTTTTGAGACCAGCTTCCGCTTGCTTCCGAACCATTTCTGTGTATCATGTTGCGACCATTATAGTAAGCCCATTACATCAAAACAAATAGCTATGCTTATACCATAGAGAAACTATACTATAGAGAGGGAAATCTACTGCCTTCTTTTGATAATGCCTACAAGCTGGTCAAATAAGTATTGGTGTAGAACTGTCAAAAAATTGACGCCAATTGAGAATGTAGTAGGGCTGAACTGTCAAAAAATTGACGCCAATTGAGACTGTAGTAGTGCTGAACTGTCAAATAATTGACGCCAATTGAGAGTGTAGTAGTCAAATAATTGACCTCGTCTTTTCAGTTTCCTTTTCTTTTTCACCACGAAATTGGGCGTGTTGGAAGATACTTGATAATAAAAAGCGCCATCCCGAAATTTGACGTCATCAGTGACTCAAACTAAATTAAATTACCATTTTTAGAAAGAATCCGAAGGGTTAGTGGACTTAAAATGTATATTAAATCAATCAGATAAGACATTGGACCAAACCTCAATTAAAACTTACTTTTCCGTTTTTTTTTCTAAAACGGAAATTAATTTTTCAACAAGGGTCACTGTTGACGTAAAAATACGTCAAATGCGTGTACTTTTCAAAAATAAACTATATTTCTTCACACCCTATTATACTCGCATACATAGGTGTAAAAGTCTAGTCAAACAGAGCGTGTTCTGACGCAGCGATGTAATATACAGTATAACATATCCCAAGTCACATAGAGCGCGTTTTCAACGGCGTCAAATGTTTTGATTATTTAGAAATTATTGTTTTTGACATCACGTCGCGTTAATTCTTCGTTAAACAGAACGCGTTTTTAACGCGACGTAGAGATTATTTTACGCAGTGGTCAGATTATTTTGACGGCGTTCTAAAAAAAGATTTTTTTTTTTAATATTTTGTGAAAATTGAGAGTGTTGAGGCGTGGAACGTACGAAAGATTTTCCTCTATATAATATATTTACTCTATGGCCTATACTCTGTTTAATTTATATTTTCAGTACAGGGAAGATAGGATATTTGCCTTTCACTCTTAAGCGCGGAACAGATTGAATCAGCAATAGCACCAGCACCGTCAACAGCAAACAGCACGATGACCAGCAAAAGAAATTGAAACACATTGCCACCAGCACCAGCATCGTCTTCTTACTTCTGTTTGACACTTTGTGTCATAAAAAAAAGTATACGAAGTTTTCTTTTGCAGTATGGTGCCCCCGAATTTCACTTGCGCAAAGTTGGTAGCAATGGAACAGCAACAGCAAACTTAGGACTTTGGTCTAACGACGCTGGTGACGTTGCTGGTGCTGGTCTCATCTAATTTGAGCCATTGAAATACATTGGTTCTAAATTAATGGCGGCCGCTGTTGTTGGTGCTGTTGCTGTTGCTGGTTCAATCTGTTTCACGCATTACTTTTATGGATTTCAATAAGCTATATCCATTTTAAAGCTCTCAAATGGTTGCCATACTGGGCATTATAAATTGATATAATTCTCACACAAATGTAGGTATGGTTACCAACTGTTTATTCAAATTTTATGAAAACAGAAATATGTAGACCGTAAAAATCTATCTTTTTCCACAACACAAAGAATTAAGATAGTAGGCGCGTTTTTTAAAGAGTTCCCCAGAAGGTCTAATCTTTTTTAACGTAAAAATAAATCACAGAAAAAAACCCAAAACATTATTCACAGAAAAAAAAACTAAATAAAAAAAACTTAATCACTCCGTCGAGTACTTGCGGCTATTACTTTCTTCATTTAAGTTTACGATCAAAGTTTATTATTCAAAAAATGAAGGAGCAGGATTTTTTTTTCAAAATCGTAGGAACAGTTTTTAAATATAACGGTTTTTAACAACAATATTCGAAAATATTTTGAAGTAAAATTACTTTTGATTGTAACCAACAACTCAAATTTTTTTTTCATCAAAATATAAACCACGCCTCCAAAAGTATCTACACAGATTTTTGTATACAAATCCTTGGAGCCGTTTTCCAGAAAAATAAGCTTTAACTTAACGGTTATATGACAGGTACCGTTAATATTTGAGCTAAACAAAAAATTAAAATAAGGCCTCTGTAAAATGTCAAAATAATCTTATGTTATACATTTGAAGACCATCGACCAAGCCGTTTACTCTGTAGTCCAGACAAACATAATTTTCCAGTAACTCAAATATGTTTCTTAATCGTCATATATCATGTTTGATTATCAATTTATTTGTATGTACGAATGCATAACTTGCATTAAAGTACCTATAATCGCAAGTAAAAAAAATTCCCAAAAAATATTGCATTATGTATCATCATTATTATTTTAACTGTTTTTTTTTTTTAATAAAAATAAAAACGAAAGATGGAAGCAAAAAAAACATACCAACAACACCTTTTTCTTTAAACTTAAAATATGCTCTCATTCGCTCTAAGAAAGCTTCAAATCGGGAACTTTCATAACAAAACTAAAGAAAAAGGTTTTATAATTTTCATTAATGGCGAATGGTAATAATGCTTTTTTTTAAATAAACACAATAACGAGAGGCAAATTGATAATCAGTCTCCTAGCAGCCGGGGAGCAGACAAGTCTTGGTGGAACGTAAGTGGATTAAATAAAATATTACAACAACAATTTCAATGTATTTCAGGGTCCCCCTTTATATTTAATATAAAAAACTCCTCGACATCTTCGGTTCCAACGCTCATCGACAATAACAAACCAATTGTTTACTCTTCAGAGAAGGCAAACTTGCTCGCCGCCCATTTCGCTGCCAGCTCCACGCTGCCTCAAAGCAACGTTGCCCCTCCTGTACTTGAGAATGTAAATTTTTCCATGGGACACATTTTTTTCCGCACTCGTACAATAGCAAGAGTTCTCAAAGATCTCGATATACACAAATCCGCTGGCCCGGATGGTATACCCCCGATTCTTCTGAAGAGGTGTTCTTCCACACTGGCAAAGCCACTGCGTAAGCTTTTCCATCGCTCCTACTCTTCTGGAATCTTTCCTAGAAGATGGAAAACAGCATTTGTCCAGCCTGTCCCTAAGAAAGGTGACCCATCCTCCCCCTCCTCCTACCGACCCATAGCACTGACATCCCTTCTTTCTAAGGTCATGGAAACACTGATTAACCGTCAGCTTAAGGAATATCTCGAAGATCGTAAGCTTCTCCATGACCGTCAGTATGGCTTCCGCAGCAACCGTTCCACTGGTGATCTGATGGCATATCTCACCGAACAGTGGAACAAATCTTTACATCGCTTTGGTGAAAGTAAGATTATTGCTCTTGATATCTCCAAGGCATTTGATAGAGTTTGGCATGAAGCTCTCTTATCGAAAATGCGTGCTTTTGGGATCGATAATACTCTTGTTCGTTGGATTAGAAGCTATCTTCTGGACCGTTCAATACAAGTTGTATTGGACGGATTCAAGTCTGATTCCCATAAAATAAATGCTGGTGTGCCCCAGGGCTCTGTTCTGTCTCCGACTCTTTTCCTCATTTTTATAAATGATCTTCTGTCTGTTACTTCTAATCCACTTAACTGTTTTGCTGACGACTCTACCCTCAGCTTTTCATATTCGTTCGATAATTCACGTCCTTCGCCTTCGGACGTACAATTGCAACGGTGCCGTATGTCAAGCTCATTAAACTCCGATTTATACAGCATTGTCAAATGGGGTAATAGAAATCGTGTGGAGTTTAATGCTTCGAAAACTCAATGCTGTCTTCTGTCGTTAAAGTTAAACATTCCCCCAATGCCATTGTCCATGAATGGCACTTACATCGAAGAAACCGAAAAGCTCTCAGTACTCGGTATGTGTGTCAACGACGACCTCCGTTGGAACGACCATATATTTGAGATCGCTAAGAATGCTGCAAAGTGCTTAGGTTTTCTGTATCGGTGTAAGAAGTACTTTTCCCTATCTGATCTGGCTACAATTTATAAAGCGTTTATACGCCCTAAACTCGAGTATAACTCCCACCTCTGGGCAGGTGCTTCGCAAACATCGCTTCACCTGCTTGATAGAATACAAAATCGAGCGTTAAGATTGATAGGTAATAGAACTGCCGCTGAAACAATTGCCCCACTCGAACACCGACGCAATGTTTCATGTCTTTCCTTATTTTATCGTTTCTTTTACAAAAAATGTTCACTCGAAGTAGCCAGTTGCATTCCTCCCCTTAAAAGTTTCTCCCTAATACTCGTCTCGCAAGGAATGCTCATCAGTTCACCCTTGAGCCTAATTTCGGACGTACCGTGAAATATAGGGATTCTTTTTTTAGCCGAACGACACGAATCTGGAATAGTTTACCCGGCGGGATTTTCCCTTGCCATTTTGATCTGCAAACATTCAAAACCAATGTTAATCGGCACCTCCTATCTCTCCCCTCCCTATCTTCGTAATGCCCGCGCAGTGTGTTCTACATTAAAAGGGAAACACATAATCCCTTGTGCGCGCGTTAATTATAAAAAAAAAAAAAAAAAAAAAAGTGGCAATTTCTTAAGTTAAGTGCGATGCAAACACTTGCAGGTGCCAGTGTGTTTGAAAGCTCTTTTCCATAAGGTACTGAAAATATAAATTGAACAGAGTATAGTAAGTGCACTTCAATCTTAACTGTGGCGTTTAATGAACAGGTGACTGTTTTCCACATTTATGCAGTTTGCTTCTAAGGGGGGTTCATGCATGTTTCATGCTTGCGGAAAGATAGAATTTTCTACAGCGAATAAATCTATCTCGTTGCTTGAATAAATAAATAAATAAATTTATTGGCGCGACAGCTCCTTAAGGAGCCAAGGCCTAGTGACTTATACTCTCAACCATTCCTGTGTGTGTGTTGTTAATCTGCAAGAATGGGAGGGACCTACAGTTTACCGCCGAGTCCGAACGGCTACATGATATGCACTTTTTTGTCAGTTCCTCGCCAGAGGCAGTACCCCAGAAAAGGTGGCTATGAGCTGGATTTGAACCCAGGTTCTTTCGCTTAGCAGTCCGACACACTAACCACTAAGCCACGGGGCACTACCTCGTTGCTTGAATACCCCTGTTATTTTTAAGTGACATTTTTTCTTGAGTGTCACATTTTTGGCAAATTTTCAAAAATATCCAGTGGTAACACTACATTTTGACAATAATACAACAATACTTAGGTGTCAAAAAGAGTACCTGTACATCTGTTTACACAGATGTAAATCTGTACATCTGGTCTTAGGGTCAAAAATCGTGAACTGGTTAAATGACTTTCTACAGTTTTCCAGGTTTATCGCATCAATTTCCGCAGCAAATTAATGAGATAAATTAACATGGGTCGCAGAAATAAATATCCATACTAATTTTTACAGGTCTTTTACAACGACAGAATTTTACCATGAATGTATATCCCTAGAATCAAATTTAACGTAAACCCTTAAAACGTTTTTCACTTCACAACTATATATCTTAATCGCTTGCAGTCACACAAATGAAAAATCATTTTGTTCTCAGCTTCAAGATTTAAATACAAATGTTTGTAACCACTGGTCATGAAATGTCAACTACAGTCAACAAAAAAATTATTTCGTCGTAACTGAAATTTCACAACAGACAGAAAGAAAGAATTCCATGTTTTAAAAGTAAAATCTTGTTTTTGTTGTTACTAAATATAAAAATATACAAAAAAATAAGTAAAATGACACCCGCCGAAGAATTACAATCATCGGAAGAAATGGACAGCGAAGAAAACTGCATAGCTCCTGTGACTACCAATAGCGTCCTAATTCGAGTAAAAAATATAACTGAACTAAACGGAAATAATGAAGCCAACGTAAACAATAACGAAGCCGAAGCAACTACGTCGGCACCATTGAAAAGAAGGTGTCGTGACGCCAATTGAGACTGTAGTAGTGCTGAACTGTCAAATAATTGACGCCAATTGAGAGTGTAGTAGTCAAATAATTGACCTCGTCTTTTCAGTTTCCTTTTCTTTTTCACCACGAAATTGGGCGTGTTGGAAGATACTTGATAATAAAAAGCGCCATCCCGAAATTTGACGTCATCAGTGACTCAAACTAAATTAAATTACCATTTTTAGAAAGAATCCGAAGGGTTAGTGGACTTAAAATGTATATTAAATCAATCAGATAAGACATTGGACCAAACCTCAATTAAAACTTACTTTTCCGTTTTTTTTTCTAAAACGGAAATTAATTTTTCAACAAGGGTCACTGTTGACGTAAAAATACGTCAAATGCGTGTACTTTTCAAAAATAAACTATATTTCTTCACACCCTATTATACTCGCATACATAGGTGTAAAAGTCTAGTCAAACAGAGCGTGTTCTGACGCAGCGATGTAATATACAGTATAACATATCCCAAGTCACATAGAGCGCGTTTTCAACGGCGTCAAATGTTTTGATTATTTAGAAATTATTGTTTTTGACATCACGTCGCGTTAATTCTTCGTTAAACAGAACGCGTTTTTAACGCGACGTAGAGATTATTTTACGCAGTGGTCAGATTATTTTGACGGCGTTCTAAAGAAAGATTTTTTTTTTTAATATTTTGTGAAAATTGAGAGTGTTGAGGCGTGGAACGTACGAAAGATTTTCCTCTATATAATATATTTACTCTATGGCCTATACTCTGTTTAATTTATATTTTCAGTACAGGGAAGATAGGATATTTGCCTTTCAATCTTAAGCGCGGAACAGATTGAATCAGCAATAGCACCAGCACCGTCAACAGCAAACAGCACGATGACCAGCAAAAGAAATTGAAACACATTGCCACCAGCACCAGCATCGTCTTCTTACTTCTGTTTGACACTTTGTGTCATAAAAAAAAGTATACGAAGTTTTCTTTTGCAGTATGGTGCCTCCGAATTTCACTTGCGCAAAGTTGGTAGCAATGGAACAGCAACAGCAAACTTAGGACTTTGGTCTAACGACGCTGGTGACGTTGCTGGTGCTGGTCTCATCTAATTTGAGCCATTGAAATACATTGGTTCTAAATTAATGGCGGCCGCTGTTGTTGGTGCTGTTGCTGTTGCTGGTTCAATCTGTTTCACGCATTACTTTTATGGATTTCAATAAGCTATATCCATTTTAAAGCTCTCAAATGGTTGCCATACTGGGCATTATAAATTGATATAATTCTCACACAAATGTAGGTATGGTTACCAACTGTTTATTCAAATTTTATGAAAACAGAAATATGTAGACCGTAAAAATCTATCTTTTTCCACAACACAAAGAATTAAGATAGTAGGCGCGTTTTTTAAAGAGTTCCCCAGAAGGTCTAATCTTTTTTAACGTAAAAATAAATCACAGAAAAAAACCCAAAACATTATTCACAGAAAAAAAAAACTAAATAAAAAAAACTTAATCACTCCGTCGAGTACTTGCGGCTATTACTTTCTTCATTTAAGTTTACGATCAAAGTTTATTATTCAAAAAATGAAGGAGCAGGATTTTTTTTTCAAAATCGTAGGAACAGTTTTTAAATATAACGGTTTTTAACAACAATATTCGAAAATATTTTGAAGTAAAATTACTTTTGATTGTAACCAACAACTCAAATTTTTTTTTCATCAAAATATAAACCACGCCTCCAAAAGTATCTACACAGATTTTTGTATACAAATCCTTGGAGCCGTTTTCCAGAAAAATAAGCTTTAACTTAACGGTTATATGACAGGTACCGTTAATATTTGAGCTAAACAAAAAATTAAAATAAGGCCTCTGTAAAATGTCAAAATAATCTTATGTTATACATTTGAAGACCATCGACCAAGCCGTTTACTCTGTAGTCCAGACAAACATAATTTTCCAGTAACTCAAATATGTTTCTTAATCGTCATATATCATGTTTGATTATCAATTTATTTGTATGTACGAATGCATAACTTGCATTAAAGTACCTATAATCGCAAGTAAAAAAAATTGCCAAAAAATATTGCATTATGTATCATCATTATTATTTTAACTGTTTTTTTTTTAATAAAAATAAAAACGAAAGATGGAAGCAAAAAAAACATACCAACAACACCTTTTTCTTTAAACTTAAAATATGCTCTCATTCGCTCTAAGAAAGCTTCAAATCGGGAACTTTCATAACTAAACTAAAGAAAAAGGTTTTATAATTTTCATTAATGGCGAATGGTAATAATGCTTTTTTTTTTAAATAAACACAATAACGAGAGGCAAATTGATAATCAGTCTCCTCGCAGCCGGGGAGCAGACAAGTCTTGGTGGAACGTAAGTGGATTAAATAAAATATTACAACAACAATTTCAATGTATTTCAGGGTCCCCCTTTATATTTAAGTGGCAATTTCTTAAGTTAAGTGCGATGCAAACACTTGCAGGTGCCAGTGTGTTTGAAAGCTCTTTTCCATAAGGTACTGAAAATATAAATTGAACAGAGTATAGTAAGTGCACTTCAATCTTAACTGTGGCGTTTAATGAACAGGTGACTGTTTTCCACATTTATGCAGTTTGCTTCTAAGGGGGGTTCATGCATGTTTCATGCTTGCGGAAAGATAGAATTTTCTACAGCGAATAAATCTATCTCGTTGCTTGAATAAATAAATAAATAAATTTATTGGCGCGACAGCTCCTTAAGGAGCCAAGGCCTAGTGACTTATACTCTCAACCATTCCTGTGTGTGTGTTGTTAATCTGCAAGAATGGGAGGGACCTACAGTTTACCGCCGAGTCCGAACGGCTACATGATATGCACTTTTTTGTCAGTTCCTCGCCAGAGGCAGTACCCCAGAAAAGGTGGCTATGAGCTGGATTTGAACCCAGGTTCTTTCGCTTAGCAGTCCGACACACTAACCACTAAGCCACGGGGCACTACCTCGTTGCTTGAATACCCCTGTTATTTTTAAGTGACATTTTTTCTTGAGTGTCACATTTTTGGCAAATTTTCAAAAATATCCAGTGGTAACACTACATTTTGACAATAATACAACAATACTTAGGTGTCAAAAAGAGTACCTGTACATCTGTTTTCGGTCTTAGGGTCAAAAATCGTGAACTGGTTAAATGACTTTCTACAGTTTTCCAGGTTTATCGCATCAATTTCCGCAGCAAATTAATGAGATAAATTAACATGGGTCGCAGAAATAAATATCCATACTAATTTTTACAGGTCTTTTACAACGACAGAATTTTACCATGAATGTATATCCCTAGAATCAAATTTAACGTAAACCCTTAAAACGTTTTTCACTTCACAACTATATATCTTAATCGCTTGCAGTCACACAAATGAAAAATCATTTTGTTCTCAGCTTCAAGATTTAAATACAAATGTTTGTAACCACTGGTCATGAAATGTCAACTACAGTCAACAAAAAAATTATTTCGTCGTAACTGAAATTTCACAACAGACAGAAAGAAAGAATTCCATGTTTTAAAAGTAAAATCTTGTTTTTGTTGTTACTAAATATAAAAATATACAAAAAAATAAGTAAAATGACACCCGCCGAAGAATTACAATCATCGGAAGAAATGGACAGCGAAGAAAACTGCATAGCTCCTGTGACTACCAATAGCGTCCTAATTCGAGTAAAAAATATAACTGAACTAAACGGAAATAATGAAGCCAACGTAAACAATAACGAAGCCGAAGCAACTACGTCGGCACCATTGAAAAGAAGGTGTCTTCCTTCATGGATGCTACCTGGTGCTCAAGCTAATGTTTCCAGTAAGAAAAAGAGAGAACAAATTGAAAAGAATGAGCAACCAGAAAGTTCAGAATTATCTCAATCGCCAACAATTTCAAGTCCACAAACACATGATGAATCACCATCACCAAATCAAAATAGTCACAATGAAAATTCAATTTCTCAAACTATTGAAAACGAACAAACTGATTCTGAAGTTAACGCTGATGCCAGTGGCGACCCAATTGTTCCTTCTACTTCTAATCATAGCTCCTCCACAATTAAAGTCAAAGAAGAACCAATTGACGACAATACTCGTACTGTGGGAGAAATCACTTCAGCGTCCTTAACAGATATCAAACCAGCCGTTAAAGTCGAAAAAGAAGAAGCCACTTCCAGCACATCCAGAATTTCCTGCAAATTTGGAATACGCTGTTACCGGTAGATTGGTTTTCTATATTTTTTTGTTTTAATTTTTCTTGAAAAAAAAACTATTCTTTCAGCCAAAATCCTATTCATAGACGTGAGGAAGCCCATCCCGGCGACACGGACTATCGACGCCCAGAATTTCCTTCTCCGCCAGCTGGCACACCCGAATGTCCTTTCGGAGATTTGTGCTATCGTCGTAATCCTGTACATTTTCAACAGTACAGTCATCCCGATACATGTTAGTCTTGTTTACCGTTTTGGCTGTAAAACAGGAAAGTGGTGAACTCGATTTGAAAAAAAAGACCAGACGCAACTTAAAGTGTCTTCAGTATTAGTTTTCTAAGATTCCTAATAATTTTCAAAGAATTCATTCTTTGTTTCAATAAATTCGTTTCAATAATCAAGTTGTCTTTAATTAATGCGTTTCTGTCCTTAACACAAACATTCCCCTTCAAATCGAATTCATCCAAATCCAGAGCAGCATCACATGACTCTTTTTTTTAATTTGCCCCATTTCAGGTGATTTCCAACAGAACTGGAAGAATCACAAAATGCGTTTGAGGAAACGGCAGTCTAACAGGCAAGTAACGTCTAACTCAGTGTTTGACGATGACGAAGAAGACGACTATGATTTCGAGGATCCATTTATCAATGACGGCTCGTCAGATGAAGACTTTGTTGATGATGATGAAGAAGATGGGAATGAGGATGAGGATGAGGAATAAGAAATCGAGGAATATATTGTAGAGAGGAACAAACCCGAGCTAACTTTGTTTATTTGTACTTGGTTGATCTTGTCGAGTAAAAATCTATTTTTTGTTAACAGAATCTATATTGGTCCATCACATATTGCGTTACGCTTCAAAATTCATTGTCTATAATGTATCTTTTTTGATTTGTAAGTAAGTGGTTCATGCTATTCACATCACTTTGAAAATGATGCCCAGGGTTTAATTTGAACGTCTTAAGCCGTTTTCTGAAGGGCTAATAGGTCCTTATCAAGACCTGGAAATTCTACGATCGACAAAATCTTGACATTACGCCAGATTCTGTAGAAAAAATTCTAGAATTTAACATCGAGATCCACCTCCTATTATTCGATCAAGGGATCCTACGACAGTGTAAACAGCTGCTAAACTGATACGTCTTATCAGAATCACGTTGAAGAATGTACGTTATTACGTCAAAATTGCAGTAACCGGTGCTCTCTGATTCTAAAACTAGGCCAAGACCAAGTATTTGATTTCATCAACAAAAGTCCAATTCCATCATATACTCGGTCAGAACGTGACAATTAATAGGTCCAACTTCGAGGTAGTATGAATTTTGTTTCTTAGCACAGCTGTAAACAGAGGAAACAACACCAGGATGGAAATCAAACCCAAAATAACTTGATATTCGCTGTTCCTTTGGGCTAAGTAAGCAATTGGTGAATATTGAATAATTATATATCGAGAAGATCAAAGGCGAACCACTTCCCTTACCAAGTCTGATGAAATTTCCCCAATCCAGCGGTTAAGTTTTCTCGGCCATTATAACCCAATACCGGTAAGATTGAGAAGCCAAGATAGACGTCATCTTCGATGGAGAGACCAGGTAGAAGGAGATCTCCGACTGCTTGTAGTGTGAAATTGGAGACGGTAGGCTAGAAAATAGAAATAGAACCGGCTGGAGGGACATGTTAAGTGACGCTTGTAGCGCCATCAGTAGTAAGTAAGTTTATCACCTCTTTAAAAAGATTGGAATCTTTAAAAACATATTTAAGCTTATATTTACAATTGTAACTCTTCACTCTCTGGCAATCTTTCGAAAAATTTCGCAACATATTCATCAGTCACAGAGTCTACACTCGGTGGATTCCATAATGGCCGTTTGTCCTTATCAACAAGAAGAGCTCGAACACCTTCATGAAAATCACAATTTTCTAGACATCGTGATGCCATACGATATTCCATTTTTAAGCACTCAGACAAAGGAAGATTTGTACCCTCCTGCATCTGTCTTAAAGTAAGCTTCAAAGAAAGCGGACACTTTTCCTTCAGAGTCTAGAAAACAAAAAGACATTAAGATACCGTCAAATATCATGGAAATCAACTTGCTCTGATAGTATCAAAAGCCCATTTACTTCCGTCCCTTTCGAGGTTCTGGAATATCTCCCCAACTGTCTTCGCAGTAAAACAACCGTTGATTTTGTCCATCAATAAACTTATACCTTCATCTTTTGGAATATCAATAGAAAATCTATTCAAAACATTGAGAACCTCTTTTGGATCACTATATTGCATCAATTCATTTTCCAATTCACCAAGATGACAGCTTTTACAAAAGTGTGTAGCTAATCCAACTCTGGCAACATCTTCTCCCTTCAATCGATTGCCAGTCATTCCCAAATATAATCCAAGTTTCCCTTTAAGTCGATTAAGAAAATAGGAACTACCCACATCAGGGAAGAGACCAATAGCTGTTTCAGGCATTGCTAATATTGTACGTTCTGTTGCTACGGAATAGCGACAATGTATGGCTAGGCCGGCACCACCTCCCATTGTTAAGCCATCAATAAATGCAATAGTTGGAATTTTGTATTGTGACACAAAGTGAAGCAAAGTGTATACAATTCGGAAAAAAGTTCTAGACTCTGCAAGGCCATCCTTAAGCAGAGCAGCAATATCACCTCCAACAGAGAAGCTTTTCTCTCCGGATCCCTTAATAATAACTAATGATTTGGATTTTTCAAATTTCCTTAAGTGACTGTCGATGTTACGAATCATTTCCATGTTCATGGCATTTAAAACTTTATGTCGATTGAGGATCATGATTGCATTGTGTTTACTTTCTTTTATCAATACGAAATCACTTTGGTGGAGAGATGACTTGGTACGTGAGAAGACAAATAAACTGCCATAGCGTTTTGCCACTGGTATTATAGTGCGAGCAAGAGTATAAGAAATCTGGAAAGATACATAGTACAAGTCTTATTAGGTCATTTTAATTAGCAAAGTACAGAATGTATTCAAGATATGATTACCATTTCTGTTAGCAGCAAAAATAGTGTGATACTTTTGTTTACAAAACTTTTTTGCAGCTGATAGTTTGACAACACAACATTCCCTAACGTCGGCTATTTGGCGATTAGTTTAAAAGATTCCACCGTCTGACAAGTAAAAGGGGTAGACGTAGGTTAGAGGTTATAAAAATTGCATTATGAAATGCTTTGAAGTAGATAAAGATGAGAATTTTGTTTTGTGCATGCAGTTGTGCTTGACATATTTTTACTTGCGATTATAGGTATTATAATGCAAATTATGCATTCGTGCAGATTACTAATTTTGAGATAACAATCAAACATGACATTACGAAGATAGAGAAACATATTTGAGTTACTGGCGAAATTCTGTCCGTCTGTCTGTCTGTACGGATGTATTTTGGACTATAGCCTAAACGGTTAGGCCAATCGTTTTCAAATTTAGAACTTAAGGTTATTTTGAAATTCTACAGAGTGGTTTTTAGCTCATAAATTACGGTACCCGTCGTATAACCGTTATGTAAATGTTTTTCTCGAAAACGACTCCAAGAATTTTTATGAGAAAAAATCAGTGTGCTACTGTAGGTAAGCATTGTATTTTGATGAAAAAAAAATTGATATGGTGGGTTTAAAACGGTACCTCTCATAGGACGGGTTTTTTTCTTCGACTTTCTCGAAAACTGGTGATCCGATTACTATCAAAATTAATATTTAAAAAGATGTAGATAGTCTAAGTAAGTTCGCATTAATTTTTTTCGGAAACTTTTTTTTTGTATCTAATAATTTTTATTTTTTTTTTTTTGAAAATCAATATTTTAAAAATGGGCAGGTGATTTTTTTTATTTAGTTTTTAAATGTATGTTATTTTTGTGCTTAAGTTTGTATTCTTAAATTATTTATTTTAATCTAAAAAAAAGTTATTTAATAAAAACCGTTCCTACGATTTTGAAAAAAAAATCACACTAACATTTCTTAATGAAATAAAATGCCGTTTAAATTATATTACTTAATACAATTTAACGTACTTTGTTCGAACAATCAAAAGTCACAAAAATCGAATAAATAGCTATATACATATAACATATGAGCAAGTACGTGCGATCCAGTAGTGCAATTTATTGTTTATGTATTTAGTGTGAAATTAGGTTGCAAATTATTATATGGGCTAGTTTAACATTAAGTTTTTCATAATGTAGAGTTTATTTGTCTATAATTTTGCCCCAGCCTCCTAGACCGAGAGCCCACAGCATATGTCGATTTTCAAGATGTTTGTTTGAAGGATATAACCATTTTTTATTTAATGCAAACTTAGACAAACCAAGCTCTGATTAAGAATTTTTGGGTGCTTTTTAAGTGGCGCAACAGGCAACACTCAACCAGACGCTAACCAAAAGAATTAAAAAACACTAAAAAATTGAAATTTTTAACATTATGTTCGTATTTTCGAAAAGAAAGATAATTGACATTTGCATACGTGTTTTTTTTGTAGGCATTTAAAGGTAAAAATTTAAATTTACTGCTTTTGGCGTCTGGTTGAGTGGGCGAAACTTCAAACGCCTGGCACCGATGTTCGTAAAAAGGAGATAATTCCTGATTTTTCGACATATCCTTTATATGGATATATATTTCCAAACCAAAAAACTGTTTTTTGCCTCTTTTGGTGGCCGTCTGGTTAAGTGTGGCGAATCTTTAAAAGTCTTACACTCGTAAGGAGGAGATTATTCCTCATTTTTCGACACAAATCGTCATTATGATTATACCTCCGAAACAAAAACTGTTTTTTTGTGTTGCCTCTTTTGGTGGGCATATGGTTAGGTGTGGTGTGAGGTATGATCATGGCTTATTATGCAGTTTTCAAAAAGTAGTTCATCTCTGGCATTTTACTCATTAAATCTTTTGAGCACTATTTTGAATATTTTATATTTGAATCCTCTCTCTTGGCCGATTAATTTGGTTCAAGCTATACGTTCGTGAATTTTTATCATACCTTCAAAGCAAGAATTTGCTATCAGCTCTTAGATTATCCAGGCCTAGTTTGGAGATCGAAAGAAATTATAAGATTTATAACTTCTAACGAATTTTGCTTGACGGAATTTATTTTGTATACTAAACAGAAATTTCGGTTACATGGAAGTAGAATCGGTTGACTGATTAAAGTCAATGACGAACCAATGAAATAACCATTCATAACCTCGTCGAAATTAACTAACAATGCCATCGATCCGACCTAAACGAAGACAAAAAAATTCGAAGCTGATGGCTCAGGTTGGTTTTACTTGTCAAACTAGACCCCGCTTTCAACTCGGAGAACTGACCCAGCGCTGAGATAAATAAATGAAAAATAATAACATTAATATGTCGGCGCTTTGTTTCCATCTCCAGCTGAATTTGCTATTTATTAGACAATATCCGGAGGAAGGTGTGTCGAGATCTTTGATGGTTACACCAAAGATCTAGACATGGATGTTTTTAATTAATTAATTATTTACCGAATAGCGGAATAAATCTTTATTTCGCTTTGGTGAAAGTAAGATTATAGCGCCTAATATTTGATAGAGTTACAGCATTTGATCGTTGGGCATCAAGCTCTCTTGTTGAAAATGCGTGCTTTCCGGATCGATGATACTCTGGTTCGTTGGAATAGAAGCTTCTGGAACGTTCAATACATTTTATACAAAATATGAACAGTTTCAAGTTTGATTTCCATCAAATGCATTTGCATTTGAGAAGATCTAAGTAACCGAATTAATTCTGCATTACCAATATTTTAAATAATTATTTTTTTTCTAAATTTTTAGAACTACCAAGAAAAATTATTATAAATTTTATAATCAGCTATATATAAGTAAACTCTAGTAATCGGTACACCAAAATCTCCAAAGAAAAAAAATAAGAAAACAGAATTTTGTCGAAATCCATCCATCAATTTTCGAAATAATATGTTCATAAATTCGTTATTTTTTACTATAGCATTACATACATAAAAGCAAGACCCAGTCGTTTCCATTTTTATAAATGATCTTTTGACTGTACTTCTAAACCTCTAAACTGTTTTGCTGACGACTCAGCTTTTCATATCCGTTCGGTTATTCACATTCTTCGCCTTCGGACGTGCAATTACAACGGTTAAATGGGGTAATGAGAAACATTGTTAAATAGGGTAATGAGAATAGTGTGTAGTTTACCTTACCTTTACCTTTCCTGGGGCTACATAGCGTGGTGCTTCTGGGCATGGTTCAATATGCCTCTCCAGCTGTCTCGATCTCTAGCCTGCCGTCTCCAATTCTTCACACCAACCAGTTGCAGGTCTCCTTCAACCTAGTCGCTCCATCGGAGATGAGGTCTCCCTTGCTTCTGACTCCCTCAGTTACGGCGTCGAAGAGTTTGCGCGCTGTAACGTCGATGTTTATCCGCTCTATATGGCCGAGCCATCTTAGCCGCTGAATATGGATTTCTTTGACCAGGCTCATGACGCTGTACAGCACGTACAGCCACTTGTTCGTAACCTGATCGTAAACAGGACCATAAATCGCGCATAGTACTTTTCTCTCGAATACCCCAAGGTAGCTTTCATCCGAATGGGAAAGGATCCAAGCTTCTGCACAATATAGCAGGAACATGATGATGAGTGTTTTGTATAACGTCTACTTCGTTCTTCTCGATAGGGCTTTATTCTTTATTTATGGTTATTATATGGTTAGCAATTAAACCAAAGTAACAGAACAGCGATGCTCGTCATTGTTCAGTGGCATAGGCTGTTTCAAAATCGATGAACAAATAGTGGGTCTCTATGTTAAATTCTTGGGTTTTCTCCAGCATCTGGAGCTCGTGTAGTTTATTGCTTCGAAAAATCTGTCGTTAAAGATAAACTTACCCCATATACCAATGCCCACTAATCGACCTAGAACTTTCTCAGAAACATTTGCCCATTTCGAACACCGAAGGAATGTTTCATGTCTTTCTTATTTTACCGTTTCTTAAGCCTGCTGCAGTGCATTCCTCCACTTGAAATATTAAATATTAAACCGTGATTCTCTATCACTGAGGATGATAGCGTCTCAGGTCAGCCTAATTTCGAACCGTCTTAGCATTAAGACCTCATCTGTTCCCAAACTGTTATACAATCTTATTAAATAAAAAAAGTCAATATTCTGATACAAAAATATGTTTCGATAATATATTTGTGTATATTCATAACAAAAATGGTATTTTATCTTATCTCTAGCAACTAATTTATATATGTATATATATCGTCTTTACAATTATTAAAGTACATTAAATGCCCTTTTCTAGACGAGAAAAAAGAATTCAATAGAAAAATGTAGTTAAGCCCGCATTTACCTTCCAATTTAACAAGCTGGTCCTGTAATAATAAAAAATAAATCAATGATTTCCCAATCTAAAATAGGGAACGCATAAAAACATGCTAAATACTCTAAAAAAAAACACTAAAAACAAATTTGATCAAAAATAATTAAGGCTAGCAAAATTGTTACTGCTTCCTTGCAAGGCACACAACACAGCATCGTTATTATGCTTCAAATTAAAACACAAACAGGGAAAACATTTACAATTTTAGTTCTTCAGTGTCGGGCAATCGGGCGAAAAAACTCGCCACTCGTTCTGGAGAAACGGCCTCAATGGTACTTGGATTCCATTTGGCTTTTTGATCCTTATCGATCAGTAGAGCGCGAACTCCTTCCTTGAAATCACTATCTTCTAAATGTCGGACAACCATACGGTATTCCATAATAAGGCACTGTGTTAGAGACAGATTCGAACCGTGCTCCAACTGGTGGTGGGTTACTTTTAACGATAGTGGAGACATTTTTTTCAAAATCTATAAGAAACAAAGAGGTGATGGTGAAACTGTGTTTGTATATGGTTTTCTTACTTCGAGAGTATTTAAAGCCCATTCACTTCCATCATTCGAGAGATTCCTAAAGATGTCCTCTACGGAAGCAGCAGAGAAGCACTTGTTGATTGTTTCCAAATGCGGACCTAAAATAAAGTTCTTCTGTGGTTTTTCCGTTAAGCTATTCATTATATCTGCAATATCATCTGGATCATTGCAATTTAGCAGGGCAGATTCCAGATCTTTGAGTTTATCGCTCTGGCAATAGTGAGTGGCAATTCCTGCATTTGCAACATCCTCGCCCTTTAACCGAAAACCAGTCAAACCAAGATACAGGCCAAGTTTACCATTTAAACGAGGAAGAAAATGCGACCCTCCTACATCGGGAAACAGCCCAATTGCTGTTTCGGGCATGGCAAACAAAGTGCGTTCTGTGGCGACACGATATCTACCATGAACTGATAGACCAACACCACCTCCCATAGTGATGCCATCCATAAAGGCAATATAGGGAATCTTATAGTTGCCAATAAGATGATTCAAAGTGTATTCTTCCCTGAAGAAGCTCTTTGATTCCTCCGTTGGACCAGCTTCAACAATAGCACGTACGTCGCCACCCGCGCAAAAGCTCTTATCACCGGTTCCCTTTATGATAACCAACAATTTCGACTTCTCGCATTTTTTGAGATGCTTATAGATCTTTCGCACCATTTCTAGATTAATGGCATTCAATGCTTTGGGCCGATTTATAATAACCATACCTTTGGAGGAACTTTCGGTTGCTAAAACTGTGTCAATCGAAGGTGACGACGACATTGCACGTAGTGCGTTAAATCTTGTTCCATTACCCAAGGCCGATGAGATCAGGGTGCGGGTTATAAGATTATAGAACTGGAATAATCAGATTAAGCAATATAATATAAATTTTAAAGCCAATGTTTACACTCGAATAGCAAGTGGTTTGTTATCTGATATGACAATAAAATAGAATTGGATGAGATTTGATATAAAGTACTTTACCATAATGAAGGAGAAACGTGTTTTTAAGATGCGCACTTTTTATAAAATAAAAACAACGAAAACAACTTTATGGTAATTCGAATTCGAATGAATAGAGAACTAATTATTTGTTTGTATTAAAAATGTTAGTCTTGATATGTTTCTTTGCGTGTTTGTTGTCTTGTAAAGTGTATTTTACAAGAGGGTGGGTTGGGTGACTGAGGAAATGAAGTTGGCGTAGATAAAAGTGTGAGAAGAGACATGCGAATGACGTTTATGGTTTGTCAAAGATTTTTGTTAAGCTCTTTCCACATTTTAGGCGCGTCCCATTAGCAAATTTATTTATATTAAGGGAATTCATGCAACGTCGTAACTATGTGTTAGAATCGTAAAGTTTACGATGCTCGTTTCATGAAGGCATTTTTTGCAAACGTGGTAAACTTAGTCGTAACTCAAACAGCTGTTTGTTAAACGTCATGTCTAAAAATAAATAATTGTTTTAAATTATTTTTATGTTGGAATTATTGGGAATAAAAGTTAAATTGAACATTTGTCATTTGATAAAATTAATAAACGTGAACAAAGAGGATGAAGTCATAAAAGACTTGGCTCATATGAGAAAGGTAGCTTATGGTTCTCGATATTCTGAACTGATCGATTTTTCCATTATTCGTTTCCGAAACAACAATTTTGTTGTTGCAAAAATTTTACATTTTCGATCAAGTTTACAACCCAAATGCATGTGGTAAAGTTTACCATTCCATACAAATTTTGAAAGCTGGTTTACTATTTTTTACACTTTACGACGTTTAACAAGTTCACGACGACTTAACGACGTTGCATGAATACCCTTATTGATTAACTGCCTTATTTACTAGATTTCGTAAAAATGCCGTTGAGCGGTTGATTAGTTACACTCAGCCTTTACTCAACGTTGAGTAAATCCTTATTTATAAAGAATTTGTTACCCATATTAGTTACTCAGAGCTCATGTAACGCAACGTAACCCAAAATCTAAAAAAACGTCTCATCCAAAGCTCAATTATTGTAAATCAATCTGGCAAAATCAAACAAATTCGACAAAGGGAAGTGGAAAGCAAAAAAATCTTCATTTCTGAGCGTAATGCTTCTGTATTATTGTGCTTTAACTCATTTATTCCATTTAAGTCATTTAAAAATTAAAATAATTTTAAAGTAAAAGAACTCTTGTATATGTTTTGGAATTTTTATTTCAAACGATGTTTCGATTATCTGACTGATTGACTGACATTTAGATGCTAATATGTCCTTACGCAGGCTCTAATCAACCTATACACTCATTTTAACTTACTCAGCCTCTAATCAACGTATTTATTTTATAAATAAGGATTTCTTGATTAGAGGCATATTAATGGCTGCGTAACTTTACTCAAGCGGTAATATGAGTTCATAAATAAAGCAGCGTTCACACGCAGACAAGACAATGGGACAGTAATCAATTGTCTTGTCCGATCTTCTTGAACGGGGTGTGATGATGTCGATATTGTCCTCAGAGACAGCCCGGCAGGCTAGCTCGGAGGACAATATAATGACAATTGTCTAGTCCTGGAAACAATTGTTCACATGGAACAATGATTGTCTTGTCCCATTGTCTTGGTCTTTACATTGTACCATGTGAACCCGCTTACGGCTGTAAGAGAATAATTAAGGCACGATCAGGGGCATGTAACATTTAACAAATGCCAATAAATGAGGTCATTAATCAAAAAAAAATTGCAAATGGAAGCCTTGCATTACATATGCGATTTTGTCAGACGGCAATGCTTATTATTACAGTCGTACCTTAGGACTAGGTGCATTTCAGTGCTTATCAAACTTTGGCAAATGTCAAAATAAAAATTAGAACTGAAGACTAAAAAAATACAGTTGAACTAAACAAAAACGCTAAGCCGGGAAGCTATTTCAACAAACAAAATTAATTTCTACAATGTCCTTTAAACCGAATCGCTCCCGCAACAAAAACTCCAAACCCCATCACAACAAAGAAGTGGTACCAGTCGACGAAACCAATCCAGTTATTATCGCTTTCAAGCAATATGCTCTCGAATTAGATGATAAACACGATCGCTACGAAAGGATTGTGAAACTTGGTCGAGATATTACTATCGAATCCAAACGTATAATCTTTTTGTTGCACACTATTGATCCAAAGTAAGAACACCTTTTAATAAAGCCTTATTTAAGTTGTTATTTCCAATTGCAGTAATAACAACAAAGAGAAGATTCTTCTTGAAGCAAAAGCCCGCCTAGACAGTCTGATTTCTAATAAATTCTTCGAAGTTGCCAAAGAATTGGAAAACCGTGATCCCTATCAATATATGCGTGCCTATTGTAGCGGCCTTCAGGAGTTTATTGAAGCTTACACCTATTATGAGTATCTTAATGAATCGAATCTGTCCGATTGGAATTATTTGCAGGAAAAAATGAAATTCACTTTTACTGTCGAGCCAAAAGAAGGAGCTGAAAATGATTCTAATAAAAATGAGGAAAAGAATGTAGTGTGCCATGTCGATCCGACTGAATACATTCTTGGATTAGGCGACTTAACTGGGGAATTGATGCGACGTTGTATTAATTCTTTGGGTAGCGGTGATACGCTCACTTGTCAGCATTCCTGTAAGGTTTTACAGAATTTCTATAAAGGGTAAGTAATATTAAAAAACATCATTAAGCATTCTCACTTTCAAATGGTATTCACGATGTTTCTTAGAAAGTTTTGATATCATTATCGCCTGTTGCTGTTGCATAGTGGTCGGATTTGCAGGGTCATTGGAGGGTGCGGGTGACTGATATCAAGAGCTTCTCTGACGAAGAAACAAAAAAAGTGTTAGTGGGAACAATATCGGGTTGTTGACCCCGATAGTGCTAATCTCCTTGAATTTCAAAGGGTGGATGATGCTGATGTCTTAAGTGCGATACTTAAAATAAAATTATGGGCTATGGGCCTCGATGAAATGCACACACTTTTTATAAAAATGATTTTAACCCATGTTCTTCCAGCCCTTACGCATATTTTTAACACCATAATAATGACATCGACATTTCCATCCCGTTGGAAAGCGGAAAAAAAACCCGCTACCCGCTTATCTCAACAAGAGTTCAGACCAATATATATTTTGTCATTCTTGTCAAAAGTAGTTGAAAAAATCCTTCATAATCAAATTTCAACTTTTTTATACGCAAACAAACTCTTGAGCATTCAACAATCCGGCTTTAGACAAAATCACAGTTGCGACTCCGCCATCTTGAAAGTTTCGGACGACATGAGAACAGCAAATCGATTGTGATTTATCCTTTTTAGTTGCTTTTATACAATTTCGTTTTTCAAATACAGCGGCAAATATTATTCATTCATACTTAAGTGGGAAGAATCAAGCTGTCGTTATTGATGGCAAAATGTCCCGTCCCTTAAATCTTCTTTCGGGAGTTCCCCAGGGATCAATACTTGGTCCTTTGCTATTCGCCATTTTTATTAATGATCTTCCGTCTAAGGTTAAATACTCCTCACTTGATTTGTACGCTGACGATGCTCAAGTTAGACTAAGTTGCAAACTTGGTATGATCGAGGATGGTGCATATTAGCCTGGTCAAACGCAAACAATCTGCACCTTAACCCAGGAAAATCCAAATGCCTAGTCATTTATAAAAATATCCTTGATTACAGCTATTTCCCTCACCTGTATCTCGGCATTCAACAGCTTGGATATGTAGATAAAAAGAAAAACCTAGGAATAACTTTCAACCGCACACTTACTTGAGATGATCATGTTCAAGCGGTTATTGGTAAAATATATGAATCCCTACAGTCTTTCCTTATCAAAGCATTTTACTCCCCAGCAGATTCGTCTAAGCTTAGCGAAAACACTAATTCTTCCGATAATTACATATTTTGTTAGTACCCATAACTCAGAAACGAAGCGAAACCTAACGATTTGACCATGTTTCAAGCTATATAAACAACATAATTGGTTGCGGTCTTTACGCATATTTAAAATATTTTACCCTTCAAACACTTAATAATATTATAATCAGTAAACAACCATCATACCTCTATGAAAAAATACAGTTCTCAAACTCACCTCGGTCTTTTATGCTACTGCAACCGAGATTTACTTGTAGGAATTTTGTTAATGTTGTCAGGCAGTGGAACACATTACCCTATGACATTAGAAGACTTCGCGGCACTACGCAGTTTGATGCGGCATTATTCAGATACTTGGCAGTATATATATATAAAAAAAAAAAAAAAAAAAAAACACCAAGGGAAACCAAAGTAAAGTAATCCCCTTATAGGCGAAAAGCCCATTGTAAAACATTTAATTGAATAAATAAAATGAAATATGGTGTCTCGGTTCTATACAGTAAATCTGATTTGATCTTGAAAGTATATCCAATGGTGCTGACTTTTGCCGTAAAGGCGAAATATAATTTATATCATTTAAAACTATGTATGCATACACTTACTTTCGTTCAAATATCGCTATTTTTAGAAACAATATAGCCACTTGAATTAATCCTCGGAAAGAATTCCGGCGTACTATTCAACAATGCTAAGAATGCCGATTAGTTTCCTCTTGAGCAAAACTTGGGATGTATTTTTAAGTACAGAAATTCTTTTTTTTTGTGGGGCCACATGATTGTTAAACTGATTGTTTTTTTAACATTTTAAGGCAGAAAAAAACAATCCATTTCGCACGTCCTTCTTTATGAAAAAAATGAAGCACAATGTGCGATATTTTTCTATTCTAACTCATGCTCTGAATTGCATTTATTTGTCGTTTTTAAAGGAATTTTATTTTAAAGTAAAAGAACTCTTGTAATGTTTTGGAATTTTTATTTCAAACGATGTTTCGATTATCTGACTGACATTTATATGCTGATATGTTCTTACGCAGGCTCTAATCAAAATATACACTCATTTTAACTTACTCAGCCTCTAATCAACGTATTATTTTTATAAATAAGGATTTCTTGATTAGAGGCATATTCCGAAGAGGCTGCGTAACTTTACTCAAGCGTTTATATGAGTTTATAAATAAGGCTGTGAAAGAATAATTAAGGAACGATCAAGGGCACGTAACATTCAACACGATGCCAACAAAAAAAAAATGGCGATGTCAATGAATGTCGATGAGTTAACCGAAGCAAACCCGCAATGGTTTATGATATCAAATTATGCACTGATATCGCAATTTTATGTAAACCCTTCACCTTGCTGTTTGAGTGAAGGAAACTGTGCCACCATTGATTTGATTCACCGCTGATAAGTTTGGTTATATTATGCCGAATGATGATAATCAGTCTGTGCCGCGCAGCACATTCGGGTTGGCAGATTCGGTTCGGCAGTGTGGACGGTGCCGATCCAAATTATTTCCTTTGTTTTTGACTAACAAAAGGCCGATCGGGACGTCCATACTTATTCGGCATCATTCGGCTTTACATGACCTAAGCCGTTAGGTGCAGTGTAAGTAAAATATATCCAAGAAAATTGTCAATTAAAAAATTTCCTAAACTCCTACATCTTGAACTTGGTGATTCCCTTCAAGTTTTTACCCTACCTTAGGTGGCGCTACTGTCCCGGGTGGACCTGGGCCTCAACCAACAAGTTTCTCCAGTCTTGTCCTCATCCGCTTTTGACAACATTTATGAATTCTGCACCATAGAGCAGGACTGGGATTATGAGGGTCTCATAAAGGGACAATTTAGTTACCCGAGAGAAGGCATCGGTGCCGTAGATAAGATGTTTGCTTCTGACCCGATCGTCAGTTCGATGCTCAGGTTGAGAAGACATTTTTCTAACTCCTAGTGCAAGCTAGAGCCGCCCGTGAGTTTTAAGTAGTTTTAGTTTTTAATAGTTAACTAATTCTCGATTTACTGCGCCGAAAAAAAATGTTTTCCTATCTTTCTAATTCTTCTAACTATACTCTATCCGGTGGTAGTTTGCAGTACACGTCTTATGGGAAAACTTTTTTAAAATCAGTAGCGTGCCACACTTTTGCACCATACTGAATTAAATGAAACCCCCATTAAAATTGTTTGCCCGCCAGTGAATTTCCAATTCCATCTGACGCAAACTAAAACGTCCTATTCAGAGTACATCTGACTGCGCACCGATTGGCTGTGGCTGCTGCTATTCAAAATTCAACCCCTGGTGTTGTTGTCTCAGTTAATAGCGGAGCCCCTGTAGACAAAGGCCTAACTACCTCAAAGTTATAGCTGTCTATGGTAATGTTTTGTCCAAGAAGTCGATGTTGGGTTTCTCTTCTTGATGACAGCATATACTTGGTTTTGCCCTCTGACTGCTTAACTTATCTTCGCCGCTTCCGTCTCAATACTCACAAAAGCGCTACTGACATCACACTGTGTTCTTCCGATTATGTCAATATCGTGGGCGTATGCTAGTAATTGGACGGACTTTTGAAAGATCGTGCCTCTGGTGTTGGCGTGAGAGTTCTTCACTATTTTTTCAAGTATGATATTGAAAAAGTCGCATGACAGCGTATCGCCTTGTCTAAATCCTTTTTTGACTTCAAAGGTGTCGGTGAGGTCTTAACCGACCTTGACGGAACAGCGTGGGTTTTCCATCGTTATTAAAAACAGGTGGACGTGTTTGGCAGGAAGTTCTTGAGTTTTTCCAAGATCTGCCGTAATGTGAATATTTGATCGATAGTAGACTTTCCTGGCCTAAAACCGCACTGATATGGACCTATCAGTTTGTAAACGAATGGCTTTAGGAGTTTACACAATACAGCAGAAAATATCTTGCAGGCGATGTTGAGGAGACTGATACCCCTGTAGTTGGTGGAATTGTAGGTCTCCTTTTTTAAGGATCGGACAATTATGCTGAGATTCCATTCATCGGCATACTTTCTTCTAACCATACATATCTTGCTTATGAGTTGGTGCATACTTATAGCCAAGTCATCGCCTGCAGCTTTGAAAAGCTCGACAGCTAGGCCATCAGTTCGGTCGGCTTTGTTGCTCTTTAGCTTAGATATAGCCAGCTTTACTTCATCCAAGTCTTTACCAAGCAACTAAATAAAAAAAAAAAACATTTTGTTTTACAGATTTTTGGGTCTTCATGCGGTTAGGAACCGTGAATTTGGAAGAAAACTCTATACATTACACCAAAGTGTCATCAAGGCTGAACATGTTTGTTACAATGTTAAAGTTCGCGGTGGAGAAGCTGCTCGACGAGGCACATTGTCGGACGATAAGCCAGCAGAAGACTTCGATGAAGGTTTCTTTTAAAACAAAACTTATCACAAAATAATTTTGATTTATAAAATTCAATTAAACCAGAAGTTTTTTTTAGTTTTTTCTGACTTTTAAAGTCTTATGTTGGACATAAATGAATTATTTAAATAATAACTTTGCTTATCTGAACCAAATAAGAAACTATAGTCTGTTCAACAAAAAATGTCAGTACGGGGAAGATAAGACGCTTGCCTCTCAGTCTGGTTGAATATTTCTATTTCAAGTAAAAGCGCTAACAGGGTTTCCGTACAAATCGTCACAAATCGCAGAGCAATATGCGAATGGTTACCACATACTGATTACAATACAATGCATTACTCTTAATTACATAAAATATACACTCACCTCGCACACTACTAAAATTGTTCTGAAAAGATTTAAAACCGAAAGCACGATGATAAAAATGAATGAAAAAACTATGTATATAGTACTGAATTGACAAAGGTAACTCTCTTGACGTTTTTGAATAGAAATTCTCACAGAAAGGGTAGGCAGGCAGTTGAATTGAGTAAACGATCATTATACATTATTCCAAATTCCATTAACCTTTATGGTGATCGGTCATGATTGAGTGTACGAGTTTTTGTTTAAAGAGATACACACATAAATGAAGTTAGTCAGTAGCGTTGTATCTTTTTCAGAAGAAGTTTTCTCAATTCAGTGTCGTGATAATATACACAGGCGCCACTGTTTTGAAAAAAGCTCGCCATAAGCCCTGTACTGACAATTTTTACTGAACAGACTATATAAATATGGGAAAGCTTTCAAGTTTTGTTGAAAGAGAATGGGTTTGAAAAGCAAAAGAGCAAAAAATTTCGATCTCCACTGAGACTGAGAGTCGATGGAAATGGAGAAAAAGCTCGCAATATTTAATTTCAATTTTATGGAAGAATCCATATAGATGTTTTAACGTCGATTATTTGACGATTCCGGAGAACATTATAATCATGAATTGTATGAAATCTATCTAGAAGCGGATGTTGTGAATGAACAAAGAGGAACCAGCTCGGAAAGTTTTTGCCGACTGGATGGCGTCGGCTTTGGAAGAATTTGTTGAACGAGGTCCGGGCCGGATCCCAGTTTTTGTGCCGATGATGATAATTTGAAAAATAAAAAAAAAATAAAGCAATTGTTAGATATGGGTCAATCTCTACAGGTAAGCGTTCAAACCTACCTTTTTCGTAGCTAATTTCCTGTATAATTAAAATATTTTTTCAAAAAACTCTGCGCAGCTTTTATTAAACGCTTACCAACGTTGACCCTGAAAATGCCCACAAATCAAAAACAAAAGCAACAAATAAAAAAAAAATATAATTTATTTATTGACCCAATACCATTTTTCCTTTTTTAAGAATTGAATTAAATCCAAAAATATGTAAAAAAAATAATCCATAATAGCACATTTTCTTTAAGTTGAAAAACAAACAAAAACAATCTTAGAATTAGAGTTAGCATGCTAGTAGGTCGTCCTCTAAACTCCTCGATCTACAACTGGGGTATTGACTTTGGCTTATCTAAACTCGTTCGACCATACGAATCCGCTTTCCGGCTGCGATCCCGACAAGCACTACTAGTGCTTGCTTCACCCATTAAGATAGACATATAATAATTTGGATCGTGAACAGCACTTTCTCTCGGCAAAAGATACATAGAACCATCGGATGATTGTTGCAAACAGAATTTCGACGGCGAGCAAGGTTTGCCTTCGTCATCTTTCAAATAATGAAAGATATGCTTATGCAGAGCTGCAAATTTATTAGCTATCCTTTTCTTTTCATTTGCTACGTATTCTTTTTCGTTGTGTATCTTCTCTTTGCGACGCCGTACTTGTTCAACTTCACTCTCCAGTGTAAGGATTGTATCGAGTTTCCTTTTGCGACAATTTTGTGCTGCAACTTTGTTCTTTCCTCGTCTTCTTATATCGCGGATCAGGGACAATTGGTTTTCGTTCAGATCATACTTTGAAACGCGTTCATTGAACTCATCCATTGGTAAGTTTATGATATCGTAAACCGGTATGGGAACATTCAAATTAAGAGCTCGTTTTTCATCTCGTGTTAAGTGTCCTCCCTCAGACGGGCCATCATCATATTCAGAGTTATCACGTTCGGTTGCCGGATCAGGACTATGCAACATTGCATAAGTATGATTATGCTGAACAAAACGTTGATCGCTATTTTTAAATTTATCTCTTTCCGCTTTTACGTTTTGTTTGTTAAGTTTACTTGTGTTTTTAATGTTCGTGTGATTCTGATTTTTTTCTTTGAAGTCATCAAGTGTAGAGTTTTCTTTGCCTACCAATTTACTGATGGGGTTTTGTGAATGTAACGTATGAATTCTGGAATGGGCATTGGCATTGGCATTGTCTGGTAATCCTTCTTGTAAGTACCGTTTACCAAACATATGATACTTCTTTTGAGCGACTGGCATTTGCCTTGTTGTGAAATTGCCATTTTTAGAATTGCTGTAATCATAGGGGCCATAAAAATTAGAATGATGGTAATCTCGAGCGGATTCACTTCCTTCTCCCCATTCTCCATCGGACGTTGAAGGAAGGCTTTCGGAACTCAACGATCCCAATGAACTGCCTGCACTGCCACAAGATAAATCCAAAAAATCTGCCACATTATTGCCAACAGAACTAGAAGCAGTTTTAGAAGGTCCATCATGTTTTTTAGCTCCACTCGATCCGGTAGCTCCGATTGCATCAGTTGTAGAACTATCATTGGTACTGATTCCCATCATTTTAAAGCATTCTGAATTTAAAATCGAATCCAAGTATTCATCATCGTCAACTCCCGAGTTGTTGTTTGCATAGGTTGCGCTACTTCCGGAAAACAAGTTGTTTGAGATGTGGGTTTCTGCTGATTCCAAATCATTCGAAAAGTTGTAGCCATTACTCCGATTATGGTAGTCATAAATATCATTTTGCTGGGTTTCAAAAGACAAGTCTGTATCATTCTTTGTTGGGAAGGGCATAACTTCTGCGTTCGGCATTCGATAGAATTCTGAATCTGGTTCCGTTAATAGGTTGGCAATATCTTGAATGGTAGCATCAAGGTCAAGCGGGCTTGGAGGTTCTTCTGGCTCTTTAGATTCGTCTTTAAGATCATTTTGATCCAACGGCATAACATCTTTGAAAATATCTTCAAAAGGCAAACGTATATACTCTCCTGTTTCATTGTCGATTTTGAAAGGGATTCCTGCCCACAAATCACTAGAGTCATTAGAGTTCTCCTTATCGTTTATCTTTTCCATTGGTTTCTCAGATATTTTCGAGGAAGATGATTCTTTCGGAGACGTTGCTGCTAAAATATACCCAAGATCTATGTCTTGTTCATACAGGATCTCCGCCAGCTTTCGATCTTCTTGTATTTTCAATAGATTCTGAGATGAATTACTAGCAGTTTCGTTTCCATGACTTGGTTCATCATTCAAAAGAACGTTTGTTGATGACAAAGACAACAAATATCCCACATCTATTTGTGGGTCATTCAGTTCAGCCAGTTTAGTTTCGTTTAAGTTTTGTATAACTTGGACTTGTTCGGCTTCTTCATGGCGTTGGAAATGAGATGATGACGTTGAATATGTTGAATTATAGTTGGAAAACGTATACCCCAAGTCAACGTCTTGCTTGTAAATGGAATGAGTCCTCATTGTTAACGTTTCCTGTTCTCTCATTGCTGCTTCTTCTTCTCTATTCGATGCACTGGTGTTGTATCTGTTAAAGAAATCAATGTCCTGTCTTCTGATTCTGTTTATATTAGGTAAAACCGCGTCTTTTTTCAATGGATTTTTAGGGCTTTTACGATTTGATGATGATGATGATGGTGTGGATGCATTCGATATCGTATTCAAATGTAAATCATAAAAACTATTATCCAAAAAGACATCCTGTGAGGGAAGTTCATTGAAACTAAAAGGCTTTCCTTCATCTAATCCATAGTCCGTCATACTATCAAAATTTCGAGTGTCATTTGGCAATTGCAAAAGACTAAATGGTCTGCTATCGAATGATTCCAGACTAACACTGCTCCTGGCAGCTTCTTGGGTAGTGTCATTTTGAACATCAAGCGGATACAAAGTTATTCTACGGTCATTGTCATTGCGATCGAATCGAATCAGATCTTCAACCAATGATTTTCGTGCAACATGACTTTGCCAAGACTGAAAAGTTGATTCCTCAAGGATTTTTCTCAAATTCATATCATCTTGATTGAATTGTGATTCTTCGGGGAACAGATCAACAAAAACATTTGCAGCAGACTCCTGAAGCAAGCTAGTTCGATTGCGTTCAGAGTTCCAATCGCTGCCGACATCGTCTGGGTTTTTATAGAAGCAAAATAATTGCAATGCACCTAAGGTTACGTAAAACCTTAACGTGTTGTTTACTTGATATTTTCTTAGTAACATTCTTGCTTTATTCTTTTGTGGAACTTATTTGTTTGTTCAAGGTGGCTCATGAGTCACAGGGTTTGAAAGGCATTTAAAGAATTCTTCTATCTGGGTACACTGCTTGCGGAAAATCTGCAAACGGACCACGAAATAATGATTGGAGCAAGAAGTATAATAATGGAAAACAGCAAAATGTTTTTTAATATTTTAAGTGGTTTCTAGCCAATATCATGTAAAAAAATAAAGGCAACAAACAAGGAAACAAAATCTAAGCTTTTGAAATTGCTGGTTTAAGGTACAACTACTTTTACTTTTTGTCAAAAAAAAACTAAAATTTGGAATAATTTACAATGATAATTCAAAGAATCAGAAAACAGACAAATTGTTCAAAAAGAGAAAAAAAAAACAATTAATAAACAAAACATGCAAAATGGCCAGTTATAAAAAAAAGAAGGTATTAAGAATTTTTAATTCCCACCCAACACCAAACGAAATTGTTTTCAAACCATAGAACTGACTTAAAAAAAACTTGGTTTACTGCAAGTTTTGATGACCTTTTTATTAGAATCTGTACAAGAATAGTTGAGAACTCTCAATGACCAAGAAAAAATAGTTTTTTGAGGATCAGTCGTTGTTTTATTGTTTAAATTAAGAGGAAGTGTCGTTGGAATATCTGGTTCCCTTCAGGATAAATCTAAGGAGCTTGAGTTTTACCGATATGTGCATGAACAGGTGTTTAAAGATACTTTGAAAGTCCTTTTCACAACGATATAAATGCAATAAGGTATGTTTTATAAATTGACGGGGAACAACATGGATAATTAAATCTTCAAAACAGTTTTAATACAGCGTTAAGTTTATAGAAAAGAATGAATACGGATCTTCTAATATAGAATGGCTTTGAAGACCTGATTATTACAAATTGTATGGAAAACAAAGCCATACAAAGCATTCAACATTCGTGGGGTGCGACAAAAAAACGTAATTTAAGAGAATTATAAAATAAAAACCAGGTGGAAAAAATCGCAACGGCAAGTTAACGCGGTGCCCGTCTATAACTGGAAGGTGAACTAACGACGAGTCTTGGATAGGTTGTAGATACCTTTGTTATCTTTGCATGAACAGAAAAGATACAACTCAAACACGATCTTTGTGCTCAGGCACACGGCTCAGAAGCCGGCCATGTTAGAAATTATTGTTATGAAAAACAATAGATGAACATGAACAAACCAATAATGTTAGCGACACACCCCTTCCTCCGCAAACAAAAAAACTGACAATTATTTACGTAAATACATATGAAACATGCGTACATTAAAGATGCCGTGTAAAACTGAACAGTTGGTCGAGACCCTTGCCAGTTTCAAAGTTGATATAACAGCACTCCAAGAGATGCGTTGGAAAGGAAGGATTCTAAAATGAGTTGAAAACCATAATTTTTAGTATGGGAAATGCCAGCTTAATGCGAATTCTCGCATGTTTGGATGCGGTTTCGCCGTCAGGAAAAAAATCGATAGTGTCTTAAGCTTTTGCGTTTTCAGCGAGAGAATTACGGCGATCCGACTTAAGGCCGAATTCCATCATTTAAGCCTTATGAGTGTCCATGTCCCAACAGAAGAGAATGACGACACTATTAAAATTTCTACGAGATCCTTATCAAAACTTAAGAGCACTGCCCCAAACATATTATTTTTTATTTGGGGATTTTAACGCTCATCGAATTTGCAGCGGCAAAAAACAGCCCCCGACTAACAATATGTATTCCGAAAAGCAGAAGCATTAGCTATAAGAAGAAACGCAGTGTTGGAGGTTTGGGCTTTTCACTACTACCTCCGAGAAAACCTTGGTTCTACTACGGATATGTTCAGACAAAACAAAACCAAAACGAAAGCATACGGTTGTATCTCCGTAAAAGAACTAAAGCATCTTATAATCTCTACGTTGAGCGAAGGAAGGATGAAAAACGTTTACTCAGGAGAAAGAAACAAAATACTAGCAATGTGAAGTCGTGGAGATGCAGAGGTGTTTTAACGAGAAGGAGGGGTGAAACTTCTATAGAAAAGTGAAACAGTTAACATCAGGTTTCACTAGCCCACCGTAGATACGCAATCCATGTTAATCATGTGGAGAGACTACTTCAACCATGGCGATGACAGCCAATATGCCGATAATGATCGACCTGGATCAGTCAACCTGAGCTACACCTGTCCGAACAAAATGATATCAAAGCAGTCATTGGCGGACTAAAAACGAACAAAGCAGCTGGTGCCGATGGCCTACAAGCGGAACTTTTTTGAAACGCAGAAGCTGCTCAAGTGCATACACCAACTCATCTGCAAAATATAGTCTGAGGAATATATTCCCGATGATTGGAATCTCAGTACCATCTGCCCGATCCACAAAAAAAGGAGATCGACTTCTCTGCACCAACTATAGAGAAATTAGCCTTTTAAACATCGCTTATAAGATCCTGTCCAGCGTTTTATGTGAACGTCTTAAGCCCTTTTGCTGACGGAATAATAGGTCCTTACCATGCCGACCAAATTTTCGAATCGACGAACTGTACCGAGACATTTTGGAATTCCTGCTTATCTGGTTCGTCTTATCAGGATGGCGTTGGGGAATGCTCGCTGCTCCGCTAAAATTCACTGAGACCTTCGACACGACCTAAGGGTTACGACAAGGTGACGCACTTTCGTCCAGCTGTTTAAACATTGTGCTTGAAAAGATAGTACGCAACACGCAAGCCAGCACATTAGGTACTATCTTTAAAAAATCAACAAAGTTACTTGGGTTCGCCGACGACATTGATGTGTTAGGAAGAACGAAGCGGGCAGTAACCGGTGCTTTGACTTTCATGGAATCAGCAGCTAACTGTAGTACAAGTAGTAGTAGGTAGTAAGTGAATTTGTCTACCTAGGCACTGCTTTGATTAAAGGGAGCTACAAGCACAGAAATCAAGCGTAGAAGCATTCTTGATAATGGGTGTTACTTTGGGCTGAGTAAACAATTGAGAAACAAATCCCTATCGAGAAGAAACTATATGGTGCAGAAGCATGGGATCTTTCCCATTTCGATGAAAGCTGCTTTGGGTTATTCGAGAGAAAAGTATTACGAACAATTTATGACCCTATCTACGATTCGGTTACCAACGAGTGCCGAAGAAGATACGACAACGAGTTGGACGTGTTGCACAGCAACATAAGCCTATCCAAAAAAAAAAAACCTTCATATAGAGCCGATGGACATCGACGCTCCAGGGCGCAAGGTCTTTGAATAACGCGTAGCTGAACTTAGGCTTAGATCTGGTAGCAACAGAGTAGAAATCGAGTGAATAACAAAGAACGCAAATGCTCCAGAAAAAAGATAACTTAGCAGATGGAGGCTTCTTCTAATGGGGCAACTGGGGGCAGTAGTAAATTGAGGCCAAGGTTTACCCCAAACTGTAGTGTCATAAAGAAGAAAGATCAGAAGAGTTCATTAAACTAGGAATATTATTAAAAACCCTATTATTGTGCTGCCCCTTATAAGGCCCACTCAACCTTAACCGAGGAAAAGATTCAATTTATAAGAAGAGATGAAATGTGAGAACCAAGTATTCCTGGTATTCGGTTAGGTTGGCCGTAGCCAAAGCGCTAAAAACACGCGAAATATCTTAACAAAGTGTTCAGTAAAAAATAATTTCTTTGTTAATATTATTAGTCAGTCCAGATAGGAATATTAATACATTGCTTGTATACATAATATATAGGCAGGTGCATACAATGACTGCCTTTTCATCTATATTTTCTATATGAAAGACTAGACTTGTATTCTTAGAATCGAATATGCAATGCAAAATCAAATAAAATAAAAAAGCAACATAAGTCTCTCTGAATGTAAATAAGATAAAACTTTTTTTAATTATTAATATAAGCAAGAAATCAAGAAAAGATAAAAACATAAGGTTGGCACCTGCAAAACGTATTACATATGGCTATATGTACACATTAAGCGCAAATTTGCAAATGCCTGTTAGACACGAAAGCTAAACAAATATAAGACCAAAATAGCAAACAATTCAAACTTAAATCCAAATAAAAATTACAATATTCTTACATTTTCAACAGCCAAATTATCAAAATACAAATTGTTTCAAAGAACGATCAAAACAATGAAAATAGTGACATCCAAATGTCAAAAAAGCCCGAATACGCATCTGACGTAATGCGCAGAAAAATAGCAACAAAAAATCCTAGCGAATTTTACGTCATGTTATCGTAAATACCTTGTTGATTCATTTTTTTTATGTTTTGAGCAGTTTCCCAATTGGAATTGATGATTTTAGAAGATGAATGCATGTTGAAATAGAGTTTGTCTAGTTATTGCATTTATATCGATGAATCGGTAAGACTTTGAAAAGGATGGATTTTGTGAAAAATGTTGTAAAATAGTTTAATTAATTGTTTAAATACCAAAAATAAAAGCGACGACGATACTTTAGGGTTGAGTTGATAAGATAAGTTTTTTGAAGTGATGAAGGTATGGTCTAACTGGTCTAGACCAGATAAAAAGAAATGGAAAAGGCACTGCCAGATTAGCAAAGTTTATTTCATATTAAATTACGTTTGAGGAATTCTGTTATTAATTAATACATTGCCGCAAATGCGCATGAAACTTGAATCAAAATGTAAAAGATATGGAATAATTTTTAGTAAGAGAGAAAGAGATGGGTTGGAATATCAAAAATCAACACGAATCTCATAATTTTCTTATGAAATTCTGAGGACTAATTAAAGTTTCATTCTTATATCGTTTATTTTTTATAGATAATCACATTTTTATTTTGTCGTTATAATTTTTTCTTCTCATTTCATTCACACATTTTTAAAAATGGTTACTAAAAGACGGAGACTAATTGACCTTGTGTACACGATTCCTTTTTTCGGTTGTTTCTTAATTCTTCTTTTGGACAGGTACGTACGTTGGTGTGTAAGCTGATTTGGATTACCCGGAATATATTCAATGCTTTCCTACAAACTGTGCTGTTTTATTTTAAAGAAATTTGCAAAATTAAAAAAAAACGATTAAAACCATCCATTACCACTAAAAAACATGAATGGGAATTGTTTTCAATTTCAAAAGTTCTTATTTTTGGTCCGTGCATAGCATTTTCTTTCTCAAACGAGAAACTTCAAAGCTCAACCACAAAAAATCTTAAAATTTTAATTCTTCCATTCGTTACTTCATTCCCCCTACACCCCTTACCCAACTGTCAAAAAGAAAGAATGAAGAAACATACGAAAAAAGGAATAATGTTCGCAAGGTCATTGAAAATAAACTTAGTGCCTAGATACATTGACGCAAATGAGCATGAAACTTGAATCAAAATGTAAAAGAGATGGAATGATTTTTAGTAAGAGGTAAAGAGATGGGTTGGAAAATTAAAAATCAACACGGATCTCATAATTTTTTATGAAACTCTCAACACTGATTCAAGTTTTATTCTTATGTATATCGTTTCATTTTTGACAGATAGTCAATCACATTTTTATTTTGTCGTCGAAGAAGCAGGTTCAATTTTTTTTATTTCCTCCGTTTGGTTACATTTTTTTTCACATTTCATTATTCTATTTATTTATTTATTCGATAAATTCAAATCTCTTACATAGAGTTTACAATACTTTATAATTGCTCGAGTATATTTAGTTTAATTTTAATTTTAATTGAATCTGACAATATTCTCAAAAAAGAAGTTTAAAATAACTAAATTAGTTTTCATTTGTAGCCATATATTTAAACAAGCCAGTCTCAAAATTAGGTGTGTCAATATGTCTCCTGATGCTCTGTGGCAGTGAGTTAAACAATCTAATGGTATGGACGAAAAACTGCATTCAGTTGTGCGGCATGTAAAGCGAGGTTGTATTAAGATAATAGAACACGATGATCTCGCAAAAGACAGACAATTGTATAAATACGAGGGTTCTTTAATGGTTATAAGCCTGCAGAAAAAAATGAGTGAGGTAGTTAATGTAAATGTGTATTGTGCATCCCAATATAGTTTTGGAAAACCTACTGACATGATCACGGCTCATGAGATTATACACGTATCTTGCAATATTATTATAGGCAACGGCCAATCTACGCTTAGTTTCAGCACTATGGTTACAAAAAATTTCACAACCATAGGTTATGATAGGAACGATAAGTGATTTAGCCATTAATAATTATTATTGATAGGTGTGAATTGTTGCGACAAAGAAAGATTTCTGAGAATCCCGTATATTCTGCCAATGATATGTTGAATGTGGTCATCCCATCTTAGAGTTTTATTAAAACATAAACCTAAGTTTTTACTACTTTCAGCTTATTTTATTTGGCTATTACCAAGAAGTATTATATATATAGCAGAGAAATAGCTATAACCCAATTTTTTTTTGTATATAATAAGGCAGTTTGATTTAGTAGGATTTATTTTAATTTAGAAAAGATTAGTGGGCTATAAGTCAAAACACAGTTGTAATTATTTTATGTGCGACGTTTCGAGCATGTATATGCTCATCATCAGGCAAAAATGTTTAAGGACAAAAAATACAAGTCACCTCGCCTCTTACACTTATATGGATAAAAAACAATTTTAAATAATATGTCGTTACAAATAACACTTCATATTATTATAACGGTGTTGAAAAGATAAGTTATAAACGGTAAGATGTATGGTAAAATGATTTTGATGAAAGAGGGATGAATCTCGTCAAAGCTGGTTGACTTTGATTTAATTTACAAAACTGCACTTATAACGTCACATTCATCAACTCTTAAAAAGCTAAAGGATTCATAATCATCTACAGATTCAGCAGACTGGTGATTTTGAAAAGGAACAGTGGTATGAGAATATGTATTTGATTGTATTTTTGTAATTCATCAGGATTTACATTAAAACATTAAAACTGGTTACTAAGAGCCGGAAAAAATAATAAATAAAATAAACTTATTTGAAAGAAATTGTATTTGTTTTACTTTCTAACTGTTCCTCTGCTGTCAATGTTCTTGCATCAGCAAGTAAGTTTATTTTTGTGTGTAGCCACGATATGTGCGGTGAGGCATTGCGACTTTCCATCAATGTGTCCAGGCACTTATTCGAAAGAAATTATATTTGTTTTGCTTTCCAACTATTTCTCTGCTGTCAATTTTCTTGCATCAGCAAGTAAGTTTATTTTTGTGTGTAGCCACGATATGTGCGGTGAGGCATTGCGACTTTCCGTCAATGTATCCAGGCACATTATGTGATCTCAATAATTTTGTTATTTGAGATCTTTAAAAAAAATCATTTTTTTTAACCCAGATAAGTTTTAGGAAATCTGATTTTTTAGCGAGATTTAAGCCACACAATTTTTGACATTTCGTAAATGTTATACTGAAGCATTGTATATACATTCTCCTAGTACTCCCATGGATGTCATTTGGCCTCTGGCATTGTATCATTGTATATACAGATACACTGCCTATAGTACTATCATGAAGCATCATTTTTAGTTCTGAATCAAGTTGCAATGAGGCGTGCTGAAATTGCCAATTTGAATATGGAAAAAGTACAGACAACAAAAGTGTATTAAATACTGGCAAAATATCGGTTAAGGTTCTCGTCTTCACTATTTAGAGTTAGTTTCGAATAAACCAGGAAGATGGCCAGACGACCACCATGAGAGTACTATAGAAAATTTATATACAATGAAGCAACCCAAGATTGTGTGTTTTCAATTATTTGTTGGATTTTGCATTTTTCAAAAAAATTTGTAGTTCTGTAGCTTTTACGAAATCAGATACCAATATTGCCATATCCATATTAATCAAGTTTATAGTGTTAACTAGTTTTTAAGATTTTTTGTCTAGACTTAATTAGTTATAAGATTTAATGCAATAAAAAATCATTGAAAAAAAAAATTGCCATATTCGGATTTGAATGTTTAAAGTTTTAATGTATATTGTTCAATTTCCAACGTAATAAGGAATTGATTTATTTTTTGTATTTAAACCTGGGTAGGTTCCTCTGAACATTTCTATTTAAAGGAAAAAAATGGTAAAAGCTAATTTTATTCAAAAAGGCATTTTACTGCTTTACATAGGTACAGTCTGAATTTCTGTGAATTAAAAAACAACAATAATTTTTTATTTTTGAAATTTCTCCTTTACGATTTTTAAAGTTTTTTTTTCGAAAAATGATAACCATTTTTTGAAGATACTCAAAAGAAATAGCATAGGTACAAACATCTGCAAATAATGTGTTTTATTTGTAAGATAAGTAACTAGGTAGGTACTTAAATTTAAATTAATTTTTGCAGACGTTGATATAATAAATCAAACATGGTAACCATACATTTGCAAAGCAGCAAATTCTTCCAACAAATTCATGTCCATGGACCATATTATATATGGACTGCTAGTCTAATGTCAGTTTCATACAACAATTGTCAAAAAAATTCGCTAAAATTCAGAATGCGATGCTAGCTCTCCTGAACCCACTTCAAAGGAAAAGAAATAACTACTTAAAATGTTGACATAGAAGCTCGCGACATCTGTTTTTAAAAATTCCAAAAGTCGCATTTACCGGTAAAATATAACTGACACTATTGAATTCCATCCATAGAAGTGTGCGATATCTTTGGTATTTTACCTCTTGTTTTTTTAGATGGTGGACAACTTCCTTTTTTTATTTGTTTCTGCCTAAGACAAGCTAAAAGCACTATAAGGAAAAAAGGGATTTTTTATTAATTAATTGTGGGATATTCTAAATAACACGGGGAGAAAAAAGGAAATTTTAACATGCTAACGTGGGAAAACCTGCTGCCAAAGTCTGGGATTACTAGATGAAATATCAAAATTGAGGTTTACTTTTTGTTTCCGCCAGTATACTCAAGAGGGCTAGTGTCGCCCATAATAACTGAAACTAAAATAGAACCAACTTGAGGTAGGCAACTAACAGTCCATATATAATACGTCCATGTCTATGCCAATGAAGAAAGATACAGAATACACATTGTGTACATATACATATATACATACATACAGTGTAAGTGATGTATATAAGCCACATAAAGAAAAAAAAACATTCATTATTTCGTTTTTGTCTAATGGTGCCCGTAATAAGTATTTATTGTCTTAAGGATTTTTTTTTAATTTATTTTAATCTTTTTGTTTGCATTTTTCAGATTTTTCTTGGCAAAAAAATCTAAATCTTTTCATTTAAGGCTCTTAATAAAATGTCAACCATTTTGCACTCCTACCCTTTGTGAATATTTCGTCATTCCTCAATACCACTTTTCAGCAATTTTTTGTATAATTAGCGTGCGCACAAGGGACTAGGGCTATCCGTGGGACTCTTTTGCCTCATTTTGACTCCTTTTTGAAGCCTGGACTCCAGGACGCCACTTTTCTAAAATGATCGAAAATGGACTCCTTTTACTAATTTTGGACTCTATAACAATTTAAGTAATTTTGGTATTTGCTTACATTCTTCTCCGAATAAAGCCCTTTTTTAACTTTTAGAAATCGGTAATTTAAAAAAAACATTTAAAAGAGTTTTTGTTTCAATTTTTATATGATTTTACTAAAAACATTTAATATTACCCCATAGTAGCGCTTGTGCTAAAAGTTTGTTTTCAAAACTGACGTTGAAAAAAAATTATTTATTTAAATAAACCGACGAAAAGTAGATTCTTTCCAATCAATGTTTTCTACCCTAAATGTATTAAAAGATAAGCATGTCGAAGATTGGGTTCCTGACACAATTTTGCCTCAGAACTATAGGTAAAATGCTCCAAACAGCTAATATTTATAGATTTTTTTTACTGGCTGAACACAATGGTAAAGCTGAAGCAGAAATTTGAAGCGCATAAATGAAGCATGTCAAAATTGAAGCTAAGTGATAAGGCTGACTCGAACACAATGGTGAATTACGGAATGTCAATTTTGAAATATTACTCCACACTTGCACCTTCTTTTCAATATTTTTTGTAGTTGGGGTTGGTTAAATTTCATAAAATATCTCTTTTTTTAACCACTTCTATAAATAATTCCGTGTTTCTGTCACACATTTTGTTTTCAATTGATTAAACTAGTTCAAGTTTCTTGAGATTTCAGAGTGATCAACGAATTTTCTCAGTCATATATAATAAATCTGAGAAAAAAAAGAGATCTCGGATAGTTCAGAAATATTGAACTAGCTTATCTTGTTCCTGTGAAATGTCAAAGATGAAGCGTAACTGGCTGAACACAATGACGACGGAACTGGAATACGGAACTGCAACGCGAACTGTATTTTGCGAACACAATGATACGTTACTGCATACGGAACTGCAATACGCATACGGAAAGGTTGGTTAACTTTTAACTTTTACGTACAGTAAATTTGACATTTTATCTGATGCAGAGAGAAATTATGAAAGAGAGAACAATCTTTCGTACACCTGTCCCTCCCAAACCCTTTTATTTAGTATACCTGAAATAACCAGATGATTCCATTCTTCTTAATGATATTTCAATTCGTTGTGTAAGAGTTTCTTCTCTTTTTTATCATTTGTTTTTGGTATTCAATCCATTTTTGAATTTAAATGTCAAAGTTACTGCACATGCATTGTGTTCCGATTGAAATTGGTACGTACGACAAATTTGACAGCTGTTCCGTACTCCGTCTCCGTACTGCAGTTCCGTTTTTGCATTGTGTTCAGCCAGTAAAGCGCAAGTTGAAGGTGAGTGAACTTGCGCTTCAGCTAAATTTCAAACTTCAGCTTCTCATTGTGTTCGCCTTATAGAGTTCGAGTATATTAAACTTTGACAGCGCTTCATACTTCAGCTTCACCATTGTGTTCAGCTAGTAAGGTTTGCTTGCGCCATTTTGCAATTTTGCTTATATTATTCAATTTAAAAAAGTTTGAAAAAAAATCAATTCATAGTGAACTTCAGCTCCACCTCATTGTTCATATTCTAGAGACGCTTATTGAAAATGAATTCTTTTGTAACTAATATTTCACGACTGGTTTCCTCCAGCTGAGTGTCGAGCGATCCACGTTTGTATGAAATTGTATGGAAATGACAACCAACCACAGTCCACATACAATGCAACTACCAATTTTCTAACAATTGAAACTTCTGTTCACACAGTTTATCGATTTCATTAAAATTTCTGTCAGTTTATTATTAATGTTAGACAATTTTGTTTAAAACAATTAATTGGTAAATCTAACGTCAGCCAATTGGCAGACGTCAGAATGTTTTTATTTTTCATAATACTGAAGCCACAATACGGAAAAGAAACCAATTGTTAAGATATTTAAAAAAATGTTAATAAAAATTAAGTTAAAAACTAGACTGAAGGCAGTTACAGCGACTATTTTGGCAGCATATTTGTTGAATAGCAAGGAAGAGACATTATGCAGCTTAAACCTTTGACTTAAAATTGAGTAGCGCGTAGTTGAAAACATGAAGTTGATTCAGTCCAACGGAGTGCCAAAACAGTTGCAATGCGTAGACATACACATGAAAGAAATTCTTTTTTAACCTACAAAAATTGGAACACTGTCATGAACGTGAACTCAAAGTCCAGCAAATTCTTATATTCCTATGTACCTTAATTCCATGGCGCAATTCAGTCTCCCTGCAAAATAAATATGATTGTTTATGTAAAAGAAACAAGTTCTTGAAAGACAATCACAGTTAAAATGTCACATTTTTTTTGACATACTTTTCTTTGCTGCTACTTGGCAGGATGAACCTGCATGATGGACAATCTAAGTAGAAAAATTAAAGGTTATTGAGGAATAATTATAATATTTTTTGTTACTTCAACTTTCCAAAAATACACGACACGACACACGAGCTGCTGCAGCTGTTGCTTGGAACTTGGGTTAGTTTTGTTTGTTTTCATTTCTTCTTTTTTAAATATCGTATGGCCCCGTTCGGTTGCGTATAGCTTTACACTACAATGCTATTGAAATATACTGTGCGTTTGTGAACGCATAAAACCCAATAGGTAACAATTTCTGTCAAAACGTACTACATTTGCACAACCAGCTGATTTCGTGGTCAGCTGTTCCATACGATTACAAAGTATATCAGAAATTTAGCGCTACTTGTATTTCGATTCATCATCATATCATCATATGTTTCGTTGTTTGTTATGGTCATCAGCTGTTGATCAGCTGTCTTTTTTTATCCATGAGATAAGGGTCTGTTTTCAAGGAAAAAATATAGTATTCAGGAAATTGTGGAATGAAAGATTTTGAGGGATTTGAAAAAGTGGGCGGTTAAAAGTTATAAAATAACCGAATAGTGTAGATCGGTAAAATAATAACGCAGAATAATAGCTTTGTTCGATATCGTCACTGCCGCGCACTGGTGCACCCTGAAATCGCGCTGATGTGTTTTATGTGACACTTTTTTCGCCCCAGTGTTTTTGCACTGTGTTTGATCTTCGATGTGAAAACCGAGCACGCACAGACTGTTTTAAAACAATTGTGAAGCTGAATCTGAAGTATGAAACGCAAAAATGAAGCACTTCAAAATTGAAGCTAAGTGATGAAGCTGACTCGAACACAATGGTGAAGTACGGATTGTCAATTTTGCTGCCAAGAATATAAAATATATATAGTTACATGCTATAAATGCTATCGAAAAATTACTCCACACTTGCGCCTTCTTTTCAACATTTTTATAGTTGGGATTGGTTAAAATATTCTCTTTTTTAACCAGGGGTGGAATCGCCTTAAATGATAGTTGATTGTTGCTTTTTTGATAGCCTTTTTTGAATATCAACTATTATTTGCTCTGTGTAAATCGATCGCCAAATATTGTTTGTTTCTTGGCATCACCATTAATTCTGTCAAGAACTGAATGTCGTTTTTGATTTTTTTTTAATTGTTTTATTTATTTTGAGTCTGATGAGAGTTTATCTTTGGATTAGTTTACAAACATACGTAAATATATATTTATGTTATATTTATCTTAGAAACAAATTCTGTATTCTCTTAGGTCTCATTCCACAAAGCACAAATTGTTTCCGAATTAATAGAAAAACACTGGAGAACCAAATCCTACAAGGCTGTCTACATTTCTAGACATAAATATGTACATATAAACAAACGATAGCTGTAGGAAATTTGACTAGAACTTTAAATAGCGATAGACCACCAAGCGCCAATGCTGCAGGCATTTAAAAAATAGGTGGAAAATGCTAAAAAGATAATAAGTGCAGCCGCAAAATTTATAAAATGTTCTTTTGTAAAACAATGGATTCATAAATTTCTAAAATACGATGAGTGCTACGAAATATTCTCAAGGGTATCCATAAATTGATTCGTACTTAGGTTCAAGAAGTTCCAAAATGCTAGGCCTACCTCTAGTTCTCAGATTTGTTTTCACCAGACAGACGTTTTTATAATTTTTTTCACTTCTCACTTTCTGCGGCACGGTTTGAAAAATTGCACCTGATGTAAACATTGCACTTTTATAATAAACTAACCAATTTGATTTGAAGTTAACTGCGCCAAACCCAAACATAATATGTAAATTTATGAAAACGATACCTAAATTGCCGTCAATAATATCAAAGCAAAAAAGCGATTGTTGATTTGATAATCACCCTACCTGGAGAAAAATTATCGATTTTGATAATCAACCATCGCGTTAGCCGATTCCACTCCTGCTCTATAAATAACCCAGGGGTGGAATCGGCTAAGGTGATAGTTGATTGTCGCTTTTCTGATAGTCGTTTTTGATTATCAACTATTCTTTACTCTGTGTAAATTAGAGCTGTGTCAATAGTGATTGATTCGGTCTTTATGGCCCGTTCACTGAAAAGTATTGATGATTGCAATCACATTTCCATATGTCGGTCGTTCACAATTTCAATACTTTTCAAATGAACGAGAACGATACGATGCGGAAAACGAAACTGAAATTCAATCAATCATTGAATGCAATACAGAATACAAAATACACAATACACAAAGAACCAGACCAGAGATAGAGAATGATTGAAATAAATGAACGAAACAAAGTGAAACTGAACTGAAATTTAAGTATTTATTTTACAAAGAGAGTGAGACTAGAGAGAGAGAGACATACACAGATACATACACTCAACCTAATGATTTACTGACGAAACACGGATGTCGATGTTGGTGTCGGATAGATCCAAATGCAGACATACATATCACATATGGAAACCATGCAAAATGTTTTATTCACAATCACATTCAAAAGTCACAACAGAACATTTCGATGACCGGTATGGCATGGGCATTGTATATACACTGCCTATAGTACTATCATGAAGCATAATTTTTTAGTTCTGAATCAAGTCGCAATGAGGCGTGCTGAAATTGCCAATTGGTGTGAATATAGAATAAGTACAGACAACAAAAGTGTTTTAAATACTAGTAAAATATCGGTTAAGGTTCTCGTCTTCACTATTTAGAGTTAGTTTGGAATCAACCAGGAAGATGGCCAGACGAAAAATTACCACCATGAGAGTACTATAGAAAATGTATATACAATGGCATGGGCTTTGTATATACACTGCATATAGTACTATCATGGAGCATCATTTTTTAGTTCTGAATCAAGTCACAATGAGGCGTGCTGAAATTGCCAATTGGTGTGAATATAGAATAAGTACAGACAACAAAAGTTTATTAAATACTGGTAAAATATCGGTAAAGGTTCTCTTCTCAACTATTTAGAGTTAGTTCTGAATCAACCAGGAAGATGGCCAGACGAACAATGACCACCATGAGAGTACTATAGAAAATGTATATACAATGGGCATGGGTATAAATTGAAACTAGAAAAAGAGGGTAGATATGGGATTGATTGGTAAAATGATTGATTGAAAAGACCGAATCTTTGAAATGACCGAATGAATCTTTGAAAATGAACGATTGACACAGCTCTAGTGTAAATCGATCGCCAAATATTGTTTGTTTCTTGGCATCACCATTGTATATGAAATCTATAGTGTTACCATCAGGCAGCATCTAGTTTAGCGAGATAATGCCGTAATAGCGCTGCAGTAGTTCTTGATATGCATTTGTTATAGTTTTGGAGAGTAGAATTAAATATAGTGATGAAAGAGTAGGTTGTATGTTATATTTTCAGAAACGTATGAGTTAGAATGATTGAAAGAATTTGCAGGAATAATGAATAATAAGTACGAGTGAAAGGTTCAAAAAGTGGCACTTGACCATATGCTATGGTAGAGCAAGGGAAATTTTTGGATTTGGATTTTTTTTGTAAACAAACCAAGATTGTGCGTTTTCAATAATTTTTTGGATTTTGCATTTTTCAAGAAATTTTGTTATTTCTGTGGCTTATACCGAAATCACATACCATTGTTGCCATATTCGGATTTGACTGTTTACAGTTTTAATGTATATTGTTCAATTTTGAACGTAATAAGGAATTGATTTTTTTGTATTTAAACGTAGGTAGTTTGCTTTTAATATTTATATTGAAAGAAAGAACAGTAAAAGCTAATAGGGGTATTCATGCAATCGCGTTAAACCCTGATAAAGCGTACAAACCTCGTAAATTTATCTTCTGGTAAATGAACTGTAAAAATGTGTATGGGAATTTATTTATGCGAACTTTATAAATTTATCTCATGTTTTTGCCGGATAAGGCGCCAGTTATAGCGATCATTAAAAATCCATCATTAAAAGTTGAAACAGCTGTAAAGTTGTGTCAGAATTTAAAGGCTAACCACACCAGCCATAACCTCAAATTTGTTTTAATGATGCAAAACGCTTCATTAAACTTTTTAGGGGCCAGTTATAGCTATCATTGAAAAACTTTAAACCGATTTTTTTATATGTTTTTCTTTGATAAGTAAACTGCACACCTCGCGTTTGTTTTATATTTTTCTTATTTTCTTGTTTATTAAAGCTTTTTTATAAATTAATTACCACAAATACTTTAAAATATAGCCCGAGATCTATTTTTCAGAAAAATAAACAAGCTAATGGTCTCGGGTGGCCTCCATTTTACTTTGATTTTGACAGATGCGCAGAAGATTGCAACAATAAAACCGCTAGTGATATTACCTATAAATGCATAAGTAGTTTCAACTTTTCGAGCAAATTAAATCGGTTAGATGGGAGGAAATCAGGATTATTAACACATCGAGCACAAATTAATCCTGCAACTTAAATTCCCATGAAATTTTTGGTGTTGTTGTTATTTAACATTTTGGGAAATGCCAGGTCAATTAATAATTAATATTATTAGTTTTTGGTTATTTAATTAATTTCCATTTTTGGGCTTAATTAAGTTTTCCTTGTTTTAGTTGGTGGGTTAAACAAATTTTGAGTATCCAACATTTTTTAAAAGTAGGTACCTATGTATCTCCAATTCTTTAAATGAGCTTAAGTTCAAGTTAGGTAGAAAAGTATTAGTTTATCTGTTATTTTATTTGCAACGAAGGAAAAATCACCTAAAAAAGGTGATGCCAAATTTACAAGCGTAAGAAAAGAAAACAAACATATTCTTGCTATAAATGTGGTACGTATGTTTGTTTAAATGAAAAAAATATTTCTTTTGAGAAAAAAAAAGATTCTTAATATTTTTGTGGAGTAATTTCATAGTTGTTTGATTTTGTTATAGTTCATTGCATTAATTTTTTGTTATAATTATGTTGTATGTATTCAACATATTTCTCTATTTCTTTTAATTAAAGAAAAAGATTTATAATATTTTCTATTAAATTTCTAATTGTTCTTTTTCTATTTTGTATAGTTCATCATTATAATTCTTTTTTGTTATATTTAATTGTGAATTTGAATACAAAACTTGCTCAATAAATGATAAATTTGTAAATCACGTCAATAAGATGGAAAAATTCGCTTTTCAATTAAAGGAACATGAAGATGGACTGAGCTGAAAAAAGCTAAGCTACAATAAGGGAAAGTTTATAATCGGCCGAAAACTTTAATAGAAAGGGTGGGATTAGGCCAAGGTGATAACATCTTTAGCGCCCCTTAACTGGTAACGTGTCCGTCCGCTGTAATAAGGAAAGAAATATTCTTTGAATTTTTTTTCAAAGATGTTTTATCTTTCAGGTGATTTGTTTTTGTTGCTGGTGAGGTCTATTCAAACTGTAGTGATCCACTACATGCGACTCATCCCTTACCATTAGTATATCCATTTTTCACTCCCAAGCCACCGCATAGAATTTCATGTTGGAGATATAAAGTATGAAAAAAAATCGTTAAACTATTCTTTTATTTTTAATATAACGAAATTCTCCCCGAAACTCTTCTTGCAACAAAGGAAAGCACGGTTGCGTTCGGGTTACTACAATACGAGTTCCGCTGAACACAGCAAGACGGTTCCCCGAACTCGAAACTCCTTTTCCTTTCGGTCCCATTCCCATCCTAGATCCTACCTTATCCTTTTTCTTGTACCTAGTCTGCACATACAAACACTGAAACTGATACATCATACGATATTGCATGTTTGTTCTTGACTGTGAAAAAATGTGTTTATCTTTGTTGTTGAGGTTTCGAATTTTTATTTCATTTTCCGAGTTACATAATATTCGGCAATTATTCATTCTTCGAATTTCGTAGTGAGGTATGGAGAAGCTTCTCACTTTTGATTTGTCAATTTAGCATCCTTAAAAAGTTTTTCGATTTACGTGGAAAAGGTTTGAAAAGCCAGCAACAATGGTCAAGACATAGAATTATAATAGAATTCTAAAACAATACATATATTTATTTTATAAAGAAGCTGTGCTCCTAGCTCTGGGAGTCTCTGACTTTTATCGTCTCTTCGACTATGTTATTCAAATCTAACAACTTATCGATTTGTGTTGGCATGAAATTCATGTTCGACAATTCTTTAGTCCATGCAGCAACATCTACCCGAAGTTGTAATCGTATCTTGTCATCATCAGACATTGTTCCACTTGTTGATGAAAGCTGACTTGTGTTTTTTTCTTTCAGATTCTTTAATCGACGCAGCGACTCTTCTGTCTTCTGAACGGATGTTAACACCTCCGTGACTGACTTGTAATACCTAAGAAAGAAAATAAGGAATTCTTAAGTTTCTCAAACTAATTCAAACTGGCCTACTCACTCTTTGGTTATTCTAACAAAGACCTGTTCCAAAATTCTTTGCACAATGGAATTGTCAAGATTTTCTCCTAATCCTTCCTGAAAAACTTTAACTGGCTTCAGCATCTGCTCAACATACGAAGAGCCACGAGTTGGAACTTCTCGATTCGTTTTTCGATATAAACGTGGCAGATCATTGACCTGCTGAATGCTTTCTATACTCTCCACTGTCAGAATGCTGATCAGGGCCTTCTCCATCCCTGACAGATGTTCCTGAAGATTCTGTTTAACATCATTCATTGAATCGCTGAGAACTTCATTATTTTCCGAGATATTCGAAGACAACAGACCGAGCACATATGGAAGTTTTCCAATGAACTTTGTGGTGTCCGCATAGAGGAAGACCATCATATTGATTTTGGATATCTTCAGAAACAAGTCCTTTCTCTGCAAAACACCAACTCCATCCTGGATCCAGTGTGATAGCCTTAAAATAATTTGAATTGTAAGTTTGAAAAACTTTGGAAACACCTCGTAGAGGTACACTCCGTCCGACCAACATCTCTCGATAGCTTTAAGCGCAGAATTAAAAGGAATCAAATGGAACTCGCCTCCACTAAGAAGTTTAGCATCATCTAGAACCGGATCTAAGACGGCCTCAAACTGTCCAGCAATTTCTTGAAAGCAAATCTGAAAATAAACTGGCAGATTCCATCGAGAGTGAAAGCTCTTTGTTTGGGTGTGATTTCTAAACAACTGAATTGACTCTTCGCTCTGCAGAATCTCTTCAATTTTCTGAATGAAATCCCTGGTGCATTTGTATTTCACATAGAATACCTCCGAATTGCCAGGTGCAAAGATCGAAGACATATGAGCTTCCAGACGGTGCTCAACGTCGCTCCAAAAGCTGGAGACCAGAAAGTTGAATCCTTTCATTTTATCGGAATACTGTGTTATCCTGAGTAAATCGGTCATGTGGAGGGAAATGAAGTTTAGGACTTTATTATAAATTCCGGCTAAGCCTTGAGGGGAATTCTGCAGATGCTGCTCTGAGATAGTGTTAATCATGTAAGGCCCCACGATATCTTCCTTGAATACCAATTCTGCTTCAGGACAAGCATCAAGCGTTATGTAGATACGAAGACTTCGTTCTAGACTTTCACTAGCTGTACTGGTCGAGGTCTTGAGGGTCGAGTTAAACAAAATCCTCAATTTCTTGAGGATTTCTTCATTTAAGTTTTCTATTTTATCCTGCTGCTCTACGCTCAAATATTCTTCACAGAACTTTTTATTAAACTTCAATTGAATCAGCTCTAGAGCAGCTCTTTCCAAATCAACCGGTTTCAAAGGCTCAACATTCAATCTTTTGGTCAGCAATTCTTCCAATTTCGTTATTGTTTCGTACACTTTCTTCAAACTTTGAAGATTTCTTTTTAAAATTCTCAAATCGTTCTTTTGTTTTAAGTAGCCTTTGACTTCCTGTTCATTTTCGTTGATAAGATCTTTGATACTTAGGATTTCTTCACGGAATACATCTAGAGGTTTGCGAATAGCTCCAATCGATTGGTCTAATCCAACAAGATTCGCCGATAGGCTAACAAAGTCAGCATAATCTTCGTTGATTAGGTCGATCATTGAGGATCGCAGAACTTTTAAATAAACACCAAGATTGTCACGTAAAAGCTCCAAGCTGGGAGCATTTCGGTTGCGGTGTAGGAATTCATCAACTGAGAAATTTGTCTAAAAAACAGTTAAAAAAAATATGCATCACTAGAAATCTTGATTTTTTTGAATTCAGTTTCCTCACTTTCATGAACTCATTTTTATCGAAACAAAGTTCGTTAGATGCTGCTATTAATGAAGCGTCCTTTTCCAATTGCATATTGGATGTATTTATATCAAATTCAATCCAAGATGATAACAAGAAAAAAGGTATTTTATGCTTTTATTTTCGTTTCAAAATATCTTAAATTCACTTCACATGAAAACAAAAATAATTTTTTGCCAGAGTGTCACATTTGGCTGTGACGTATATGTCATATTAAACGATTAGTTCGGAAATACCTCGATACTTCAACTTCAACATAAAGAACTACACACAATGGTTTAAAATTAAACTGCACTAGGCAAATATTTATTTGCACTGCAGCAAAACTACATAGAAATAAAGCGTGCAAGCTTTTATTCATTTCTTGTGTTGATAGTGTATGGTGCGCATTTGAAATGGCTGATGGGTGATTTTAAAATGTTCTGATATTTTTTTTCGTTTGTGCATGGTAGAAAACAAATAAGATATTTTGTGATAGATGAGACACTATGTGGGTTGCAATTTGCCGTTTTTTTGTAAGTTTTTGACGAGAATTCTTCATTTTGTGGTAATCTTAAATGGTTGAAGAATTTATACATACAAACTTGTTCAAAAGTTCTGAGGAATGGAACATTTAGAGTGTTGCTAAGACTGTTTTATGCCTGAATGTGATATATATTTTAATCGCATAAGATATGAATAATGTTTAGTTTTTGATATATCTTTAGGGAATGTTTCATTAAAATGGTCCTTCCGATGGTGATATTTTGTGAGTTTGTCAAGCAAGTTGGTGGAAGTAAAGGAGATGGTGTGTGCTTTTTACAAAAAAAAAAAAAACACAGTATTCGTTAAACAATTTGCTTCAATGTTCATATTCATGTATTTTAATAAAATTTTCTATCGAAACTAGTTTTTGTGTACATATTACTTGTTTTCTGTTTATTTACAATTCTGTTCAGTGCCAAAAGCCAAAGCAGCAAGTTGTCCAAAGGCGGTTTCATGTTCGTTTTTACAAGAAAAATCTGAAATCAAATTTGAAAATTAAAAACGAATTCGCCATTAGAAATCGTAACTAATCGACACTTCAACAATGCATTTTGGAACGATGTTGCGAAGTCATAATAATTACGAATCGTAACTATATTTTGGCATTTTGGAAGGACAAAAGTAAACAATCGTCAACCATAGTTATAGTAAAAGAACGCGCTCTACAAAGGCATTTTTGAAGTTTTATTTTAAGGGCTAAAAATAATGGTACCCGCCGTGTAACCTTTAAGAAAAAAACTTACATTTCTCGCAAACTGCTCCAACGATTTTGATGAGCACTTTTGAGAGGCTTTTCACCGGAAGTTTATTATTGGTTACTTTCATTACCTTCTTTTTATTTTCGACTTTCTCGGTAACGGTTCATTGGATTTCTATCAAATTTTATATTTGGAAAGATCTAAGTAGCCAAATTAATTCTGCAGAAAGCATTTATTTTTTTTTTATTTTTGATTTAATTTTTAAATTTTCAATATTTTAGTTTTTTAAATTTATTTTTATATTTTTGTATAGATAACCGAAATCTGTAAAAAAATAAAAAAAAAATTAAAAATAGAAAGGACTTTATCTTAATCGGCCCTACAATTTCCGAAATATTTTTTTTCATAAATTTATTATTTAATAAATATGTCGTCTGATGACTTTGCTTCTTGTTTCTGTTAAAGATTTTGCCTTTCAATGTGATGTAGCACATAAGAACCCTGCCCATTTTACTTGCGATTAGACACTACTCGTATAAGGCAAGTTTAGGATTCGTAATTAAGAAATTGAGATAACAATCAAACATGGCACTACAATCATAGAGAAGTCTAAAAAATGTATGACAAAAATGTCTGTCTTTCTGTATGTATAACGATCTGCAGCCTAAACGGCTAAGTGGTATGTGTGGTTCTTTTGGCATTCCTCAGGGAGGAAATTGATTTTTTTTAGATGTACATTAATAAACTCTAAAAAACTGCATACCAAAATCTCAAAAAGAATTTTTTTTTCAAAAAACTTAAAATAAAAATCCCGATTTTATCAAAACCGGTCCTACAATTTTTGAAATACTTTTTTCATAAATTCTATAATATACATACAAGACGTGCGATGGCGTACTCCATTTTTAAATCGAATTTCTAGAAGCATTGCATAAATCGATATCTACCCCAATCTTCATCTATTTTCAATTTAGTGCAATTTTTTGTAAGTTCTTGTATGATTTTTTGTCGATTCAATGGTTTTTTAAGAATTCATTGTTTCGATCTATCTTTTCCAGACATTGATTTAATAGGTTACCGCTTAGTTTTTCTGTGCAGACCAATTACATCATTTATTTCTCCCAAGTTAGCAAATACGCATTAGTTTCCTTTTCTGTTGGTACCGTATTCTTCTAGTAGAGGTTTTTTCTTCTAGAGGTCGGCTGTGAAGTCCATACTGCGTCTTGCGAGGAACTGACAAAACCTCCAAGAGTAAAATCTGTCTCGAAAAAGTGCATCTCATGTAGCCGTTCGGACTCGGCGGTAAACTGTAGTTCCCTTCCATTCTTGCAGATTAACAACACACACACAGGAGTATAAGTCACTAGGCCTTGGCTCCTTAAAGAGCTGTCGCGACAATAAATGTAATGTATGCAGTCCTTTGACTGCCGTGGGTGAAAAGTAGAAGCCGATAATAATATGGAGAAGTAAATACGGGGCCAATTTCTGATGAACTTAAAGACTGTAAAAAGCTATTTTGAAACAATAATTCAACAAAGTCAAAATGAGTGCTGGGTCTTCTACTTTGTTGTTTTTAATATTTTTTTACAACGTAGTATATACATATGTATTAAAACCTTCATTCATCTTACCAATTAATCATACTTTCCCTCTGTAGATGTAAAAATGTAAGTATAAACCGACAGAAAACAATTATTTTAAAAAAGAAACAAAAATAAGATTTATTTTTCTTGTTTTCGTAAATATTTTTGTTTGAGTTTGTCCATAATGTGTTTTTACCTCTCAATGTTAATTTTTTTGTATTATTTTGCATGTTTTTTTACTACTTAATACAAGCCCAGCTAAAACCAGTTTCCTAAATTGATTCTTTTTATTTTATTGTATATTACTTCTATGAAAATGTGTTTTTAAATTGAATGCAAACTATTTTTTTTCTGTTTAAACTTAAAATACAATCTATTCTTTTATAATATAACCATTGCAAAATCAAATTTTCGTTACACAAAATATACATACGAATTTGATTGTTAAGCTATAATTATTTATAAAAAAAATCTTCGATAAATCACAGCAAATGACTCTGTTTATGTACCGAATTATTCTTTAATCGGATCAATTCTAATTGTAAGTTTTATTGAAAGTTGATGAAGATAAAGCAATTGGATAATTAAATAAATAATACATTTAAAAAAAATCCTTTTTTATTATAATTTTGCTTTGAAAGAAGGCGCGTAAATTTGTATATTTCACTTTGTCGAATATAAATTCGCATTTAAGATAAATTGTAAATCCTTTTTCTCTGTTAGCTGCATTTTTGTATCCCCTTTGATTTGATTCAATTTGTAATATCAACATTTATTCCAAGAATAACACAAGATCTGTCTTTTTATCTGGGTCTCGGATTACTCTTGAAGGAGATGCATGAATTTGTAAATTAAGTTTATGACACATCACAGGTGATAATAAAACGCAGCTAATATGCAACAAAAAACAAAGTGTTAATTTCTTGCTTTTTATCTTTTTTTCTCTCACAGTACAAGATTTTTTTGTTTTAATTTACATTTGTATATTTATATCAATAATTGTTTTTTTTTTTCTTAAATGGCGATTAATCGATATACTGCGCTAACCAACGGAAACCTTCACCGTAGCCTTGCCTTTTTAACACTGAGCACATAAATAATTCTAACGGACGACCGGGTAAGTCTGATCGAGCTACCTTGCCCTGAATGAAAAGAGATGTAAGTTAAAGAAAAATAAATAAATAATTTATCTATTTTAACAATTTACCTTTCCTGTTGTCAGCCTGTAAAGGCCGAAGTCGTTCCTCAACTCATCTTCACTGGCAGCACCGGGCTTGTCGATTTTGTTACCGAGGATCAGAATGGGGCAGTTGGAGAGTGCCTCGTCTGTGAGCAGTGAATCCAATTCATTTTTACTTTCCTGGAAACGGCTACGATCCCAAGCATCTATTAAGAAGACGATGGCGTCTACTGCTGGGAAGTAGTCCTTCCACACGCGACGGGCTAGAAAAAAGAAAGTTTTTTGGTGTACTTAAACGCTACAGAATTCACTACTACTCAGATGGTGCACGCAAGTGGAAGAGGACCTCGACCGACTTCTCGTGCGTACAAAATTGGAGACAGCTAACTGGAGAAGCTTGTTGGTTGAGACCCTGTTCCACTACGGACTGTAGGACTACTAAGGTAAGGGATTAAAGGACTATTTGTTAACAGGCATTGCAAAAGAGAATAATGAAAAATGTTGTGGATGTCCGAGCGAAGTAAACGTTAATGATGCCATCATCTACAATCATTTTCAATGTTCTCCTTTAACTACCATCCAAATGATTCAATTGAGTTGGAGCAGCACCAGTCCAGATATGAGAGTTATACTCCAGTTTTGGATGGATTTCCGTTTTGCAGATAGGCCAGGCAATATTTGAACTATTGTCTATAAGTCACATTGACTTTTAAAATGTAATTGGATGCTGCACGGCACTAGTTAGAAGAACTAAAAAGATAGGAAAGATTTTTTCGGAGATCTAGGTTATATTTTCTCACCTAAAACCACAGACGGCTTCTAGCTTGACCTAGGAAAAAAATAAAAAATTGCTACTGTTATATTAAGACGATTTGAGGCCCCATAACCTAATGTGACTTATGAAAAACATATATTTCGAAACTATTTTGAGGCGTTGATAAATCTACGGAGGCTTGACCCCGTTAGTTTAGAAAGCTCTTCTCTTCTAAGACCTAAAAGAGGGGGCTACGTATAAATTTGTTTCTTAAGTGGCAGCGCGGTAGGCAGTAAGATATACTATGTTTTGTCCTTTTGTCCAGCTGCAGAATCTTCCATATATTCTTTTTATTTAAACAAGCCCTAATTTTACTGGATGTCGCCCATGAGTCGAACGAACTTCATCTCTCGTGGGCATCTGTTAATAATATCGTGGAACGTGGATAAGATATCAGAAAGCCTTTTTGTAAGCACCCAATTCACGGATCCGTATGTTAGTACCGCTAGGAGCGTAGTCTCTGCCACTTTTGACCCAAGGTAGTTAAAGGACTGCACTACTTCAAATTCAGACGTAGACACGATGTACTTAGTCTTCCTTTCATTAATGTGCAGCCTGCTCGATCTTGTTGACGTGCCAGAGCCACGGATGGCTTTCTACAACGCCAGGTTGAAGTCGATGCATGCCAGACCATCCCCTTGTCGGAGTCAATTAAAGATGTTGATTGGTCTGGACAGCAAGCCGGCCACTTTTACTTGGCTTATAATGTTGGTCATGGTCAGCCTACATAGTTAAATAAATAAATTTATTGGCGCGACAGCTCCTTAATGAGCTTATACTCTCAACCATTCCTGTGTGTGTTGTTAATTCGCAAGAAAGGAAGCGACCTACAGTTTACCGCCTAGCCCGAACGGCTACATGAGATGCACTTTTTCGAGAAAATTTTACTCTTGGAGGTTTTGTCAGTACCCCGTAAAAGAAGATGGCTATTAGCTGGATTCGAACCCAGACTCATTCGCTTAGCGGTCCGACACACTAACCACTAAGCCACGGGGCCTACATAGGTCAATTTTTTTGGGATGCCGAATTCTTTCATGGCGTTATAAAGTTCTACCCCGGCTATGCTATCGTAGGCGGCTTTAAAATCTATAAAAAGAAGGTATGTTGGAATAATAAATTCCAGACTTTTTTCCATCACCTGCTTAAGGTAAATATCTGATCAATTGTTGATTTGCCTGGTATGAAACCACATTGATAGTAGCCGAAAATGGTTTTTGCGTATGGGGCTATCAGTTCTTTCAGAATAGAGAAGAATATCTTATAGAATGTACTCAACAATGTTGAGCAAGCATCGCTACACCTCATCATCACCAAAATTAAATTAAATTACCGATGCAATGTTTCATGCATAGAGTACAATATTATAAAGAGAGAAATCTTCTGCCTTCTTTTGACAATGCCCACAAGCTTTAACTGTCATCTCATTGACCATTTCGGATAAGTATGAGTAAAACACAATGAATGAACTGTCATCCCATTGTCCATTTCGGATAACACAATGAATGATATACAAAAGAGACAACACAAAATGAAGGTATTTGAGGGTGGAACGTAGGAAAGATTTCCCTTTTTATAATATTTGTACTCTATGGTTCATTATTTTATCGTTTCTTTTATGAAAAAGATCACTCGAAGTAGCCAGTTGGATCCCTCCCCTTAAAAGTTTCTCCCTTAGTACTCATCTCGCAAGGAATCAGTTCACCCTTGAGTCCGATTTCGGACGTACCGTGCAATATAGGGATTCTTTTTTTATCTGCACAAAACGAATTCGGAATAGCTTATACCGCGAGATTTTCCCTTGCCATTTCGATTTAAAAAGATTCAAAACCAATGTTAGTCGACACACGCAGTGTGCTTACATTAAAAGGGAAACAAATAATTACTTGTGCGCGCGCTAATTATAAAAAAATACGCCTATACTTCTTGCACTTTGTGATATCTCCCTTCTTATATACGGGGACACATGATGCCCTTTCGCCAGTCTTCTGGCATTTGGTCATGTTTCCATACGTGAACTATGATTTCATGAATGGCTTGATGCAGTGTTGGTCCTCCATGTTTGATAAGCAGGCCTTGTTATTTTTGAGTCGATTAATTGCCTTTTGCGATTCATTAAAGTACACTTCCCAACGCTTTAGAATGTCTCCAGGATCGGTGATCAGATTTCCTTCTCCGTCCTTACAGTATGTGCAGGGTGGTGTATATTGCGACATGTTTTTGACCGATTGGTAGAACTTCCGCGCCTGGTGCGGACCTCGATCTCTAACTCTGTCCATTGTACAGACAATGTTTTTTTTTCCAGGCTGCCTTTTTTGTCTGTGAAGTCTTTTCTCTGTTCTTCTTTATATTCATCTTCGCGTGTTTATAAGACTGCCGAATTGCTTGGTATGCATTTTTACGTTCAGACGCTAGTTTGCATTCATCATTAAGCCAGAAGCTCCGATCTCTGCGACAACTTCCTAAGATGGTACCAGCAGTGCGCGATTGTATGTGTTGCTTTTATTGATTCGAACCTGAGCGGCGGATCCAGTACTTCTTCGCAAAGCAATCCGCCCTCCGAACACCATACAAACAAGATAGTGATCCGAGTCAATGTTGACACCTTGATGCGTTCGTATCGTCATCAGACTCGAATAATTTAGACGATCTATCAACACGTAGCCAATTTTGTTAAGATTGACTTCATTAGGTGATACCCAGGTTGCTTTGTTGATATCTTTACGCGGGAACCTAGTATCCGCAAAGACAAATTTCGTGAATGATGCCGTTTCTGACTCGTACTCCGTCATTAGCGTTCTCATACATACGTTGGTAGCCTAGGTACTGCCTGAATACCTGGATCCTGATGTAATTTGGCGTTGAAATAGCCAAGGATGATTTTAACGTTTAGTCTTGGGCAGGCATTGAGGCTGAGGGTCCTCTCTACAAGGTAGTAGGAAAGAAGTGACCTACATGACCTATCTGACTGGGTTTCTAGTTTGGGTTTGACTTAACCAAAGGGCCCTACTACTATACTGGATACTTAGAAACAACACTTTTTTCAACACTGGCATCATAAGGTGTCTTAGATTTCTGCTGCATGATAGATCTATCCTTACCTGGTGTATGCATACGGAGAACGAGTGAATATATGCCCGGGCTGATCTACTTCTTGATACATTAGACCTTTCCCTATCTCTTTTATAGTACAATACCTTGAGGCTATGCTTCCAGCTCATCATATCTTTACGGTACTTAATGAACTTCTGATTTTTTTTGCAACCAAATCAATTAACCTTGAATCACTGATCAGCTACCATAAAACAGCGTTAAACAATGAAATATATGTAAACTGTCCGTCTACATATTCCTGAACAAAATTAGATAACATTCGAGTTTATTCGATAACGATTTCAGAGTTGCTGACTATGGCAAGGTAATATTGATAGACCTGCTCTAGAAATCTTTAATATCTTATCTTATAGACTTTCAGCTATATTGTGCCACATAACATTTGTTATCATATTTCTGAAGACGATTTTGCCAGATCTTGTTTTCAATTATTTCAAACAATGAATAGTTTGAATATCATTAAATTAGTACCGTCTAAACAATTGACTAGCGAAACCATATCACCCGTTTACTTATACCACTTTGTGTTGATACAAGTGTTACGTTACACAACACGTGCTAATGCAGTATCTGTTCGAAACCTACACTCTTCCGTAGTCAAAGGGCAACGAGCAAATTGAATGCAAATAAAACAATACAGACAACGAAACTACAAACAAAAGTCATTGCCCGCGTACAACTAATTCTACATTTTTTTGTTTGACATTTTTAAAACTACAAATGGAAACGAATCATCATTCATAAATTATCATGGATTACGAAATTGACAAGAGCAAGTACGTGTAGACCATGGCGTATGACGATGACCTTCTACCCCAACCAAAACGACCTAAAAACCCATATCTACACACGCACAACGAGCCTTCATTTAAATTCAAAATAAAAAAAAAAAAAAAAAATTACCTTGAGTGTGACCTCCCAAGTCGAATGTTGTGAATCGCATGTTTCCAATGGACAATTCTTCAGAAGCTATCATGAAAATAATAACAGAAAACCAAGTTAAGTAAACGTCTTGCAAGGAATATCTGAGCTCTGGTGCTTACTGGGATGCAGCGTGGGAACATGCTGTGCCAATTTGTCATCTTTGAGCATATGCAGCAGGGTAGTCTTTCCAGCGTTATCTAGGCCAAGAAAAAGAAGTTTTCCTGATTTTTTCCATAGACCTGTGAGAGACGAAAAATTTCATTTAGTGACAATGAACTTCAAGAGCGCACCATCCGAAATGATAGACGGTGGCGGTGATTTGGGATGTTTTCTGCGTTTTGCTTTGTTGGCAAACGATCAAGTTCATAAATTCTGTTTCAGATTTGGCTGATGGACAGAGAGCCAGTGGATGGGAGATAGGAGGAGAGTGCAACTAATAACATACATACTAATTGTCCTGGGTTTATATGAGCTTATTAATAAAATTAGTTTTTCTCGATTATTTAACTCACCCAAGTACCCAAGAACACCAGTGAACCAATCCCAGATGAACATGTTTTCTTTGTATATCTAAAATTAAAGCAAAAAACAGAAAAAAAAAATCAAAAATCAAAATCAAAGATAGTTATGGCGTGAGCAGTAGGAAGTAGATAATAGAAACATGTTAACAGTCACTTGTCATGCTCTCTGCTCGGTTACCGAGTTAGCAAGGCAGTGAGTTGTTCTATGGGGGTTTGGGGGACAGCTTAACGTCGTCGCCAATTGGACCGAGAAATTCGCAGCTACATTTTCTTATTGTTGTAAGCGTATCGTAAACAAAGGAATATTCAATATTTTCCCTTAAAGCACAGCATCTTTATCTTGTGTTTACTATGGGAATATTGCACTTTGGACATTTATTTTGTGGCTTTAGTCACTCATTTTTGTCAATTGATATGAATTGTTCACGGATTTTCACTTTCTTTTTGTCTCGTCAGACAAGCATGTATATTTACCTATTTAAAATCTGATTGTTGGTAAGAAGTTTAAAAGATGAATGGGGCGAAATGGTTTGGTTTTTTTTTGAATTATTGTTAAATAATTATTTGTTCGATTTTACAAAGAAATTTATTTGATTAGTTCAAAATAATTGTAAAAAAAAACTGAGATATTGGTGTGGAGTTCTTTTTTGCACTTGATTCTCACTGGATTGAACGAAATATGACACAAACGTCATCTGTGAGTTTTTCGTTAAGTTGTGGCAGCGCTACGTCATTCTTCCGGTGGTTCGGTAAGTTCTGGGTAGTGACATCTGTGTTTTGATGGTATTATGCGGGAAGTGTTTCCTGTGTGGGAGACGTTAAATTTTAAAATTGTTTAAATTGCGGATAAATAATTCCGTACGTTCACGAACTTATCACTCGGATACCCATGCTTTTGTTGTAATTAGGTACGCTCACGAACGTAACTTTCGGATAGGCTACCTTGCTTTTGTTGTAATTGCTTACGTTCACGAACGTAACTTTTGGGTAGGTTAACTTGCTTGTGTTTGGGTTTGGGTTTGGAACGAACAAATCCAAACTGATAGGTTACCTCTCAAAATTCGAATCAAAAGAGAAACACAGTCAGCTGTTCATTAGTTGTTCACGTGTTGAGAAAAGTATCCAGACAATTTTAGGATACCTTTGGATTTTCTCTCTGTTTCCATATTCAATGCTGTTCTTCAATCAGCTGGAAAACAGCTGTTTTTAACCATGCTAAAATTTGGTTCTTTCAATAACGGAGTTGCACGAGTTCCTTTCTTGTTTGTGCTTTTTCCGATTTTCTTCTGTAGGGTTGGCTTTGTAAGATCGGAAACTTACTTCTTTGAGCGTAATAGCTTCTTTACACTCAGAATTAAACCAGGACTTTACTTTAGGCTTGACGCTTTTAGCATCCCTAGAAGAATCACATTTGTGATCATCAATGTCACTATCGAGGAAGCATAGTGACCAGTTAAAGTTTGGGAAAAAATAATTCAGGCCGTCCAGTTGGCTTTCTTGTGTTGCCAAACGGTCCTGGTGGGAAATTTTTCTTTAACTGGATGGGTGGAGGACGAGGAATTAGAAATCGTACAATGGTTCGAAGTGCCAAAGGGAGAAGTTACACTAATGGTATATATATCAGGGTGAGAAGTAAGAAACAAGTCAAGAGTATGGGCGGTTTGTCCAGCAACATCCGGTATACGCGTTGGCACATCGATCACTTGCAGGTGATTTAACCCGGCAAAGAGCTCGAGATACCTTTCTTCGGGTGTTCTCTGACCAGAATAGCGGAGCCAATTGGAATTGTGTACATTGCGCAATAACGATTTCAGTGCGAGGACAAAGGGAAACAATTTTCGAGATGGAATCAGACAGCGCATCAAACTCGTTACAAGTCGAACTACTGTCGAGATTTGGACTCCTGTAAATAAAACAATAATGAATGACATGCTTGCGGACAGTGAATTTGAGCCACAAGAAATTAAAGTCCGTGTTGGAACATTGCCCGTACTGGAGAAGGCTCTAGCAAGCAATATCATTCATAATATAGACCACGAGACCATGGTGGGAAAAGAGTAATGGCACCAAGCTATACCCATGTAGAGCAAATTTTGATAAATCAGTATTTACTGAACGGCTACACACAGATGTACTTTTTCGAGACAAATTTTGCTCGGAATCCGGAAAATATATGGTATACCTGAGCAACGCCGGATGGGTCAGCTAGTTAGCAAAAGAAGTAAAAAAATACTTAAAACTAAATAATAAAGTGACAAATTTTTGTAGTCGGTTCCATATAAAGAAATATAAACTTCAGAAATAATGTCTGACATAATTACCGATATAATTATTTCTAATGGAGGCGTAGCCTTAAGTTGTTACTTGTGTATAGTTTAATGCTTACCCTTAAATTATTTTTTTTAGTTGTTTCTTTGTTTCTTCTTTTGAACAGACATTGATTGCTCTTGATTACCCTGAACATTTTCATCCACTTCATAGTGTAGATAGATGGGGGACCGTCCAAAGAAAACCAAATGCGTGCTGTTGACATGTGTTATGTGTTTTCTGTTCTCTCTTTATCTTTTGTTCTGTTCTATATCAATGTCGTCTTGTGTGTTGTCTTGTAACTGTCTGAGCTCGTAAGGGTGTCTACTTCGTAGATTTACTATATACGGAGTAGATTCAAATGTAATGTATTGTATTCTTAAAAAAAATTGCGGAAAATCAGTTTCATAGCATAGCTTACTATCAAAACAAAACGAACTGTTGCGTCATATTTCTTAAAGCATGTAGAATAACTATAATTACCATGGCTCTCTATCATTTTTACTTCCGATTATAGGTACTATAATCGTGTGTGGTGTGTCGAATGCTATCTGCAGTTCATGTCGCAAAGCCCTTTTCTATTCACCTTCAGCCTTATTAATTAAAAACGCTTATTCCACCAATATAATATTAAACCATTAAGCTACGGATTTAAAGCTTTCATGGAAACCGCCCGGTTAAAACCGAAACCGGTTTTTTAATGGCTTTTTTAAGTGCTCTTCATCCCGGTAAAAACCTATTTTTTTTATTTTATTCAATAACCGGGTGAAAAACAGTTTTTCTACTTCACCTGTTTCACAAAAACGGAACTGCATTACGGAGACGGAGTACAGAACAGCTGTCATATTTGTCGTATGTACCAATTTCAATCGGAACACAATGCGTATGCTCACGAACTTATCCTTCGGATAGGTTACATTTGCTTTTGTTGTAATTGGCATGGTTAAAAACAGCTGTTTATAACCATGCTAATTACAACAAAAGCAAGGTAACCTATCGTTGGTGAACGTACCCAATGTAGATACAATAACTTTGACATTTGAGTTTTAAAATGGATGGAATACCAAAATAAAATGATAAAAGAGAGACAAAACTTTTGTACTACGAATTAATATATTACCAAAAAGAATAGAATCATCTGTTGTTTTTTGAGTTCTACTAACAAAAGGGTTTGGGAGGAACATACTTAAGAAAGATTGTTTTCTCATTCATAATTTCTCTCTGCATCAGATGAAATGTCAAATTTACTGTACGTAAAAGTTAAAAGTTAACCAACCTTTCCGTATGCAGTAACGTACCACTGTGTTCGCATACAGTTCGCGTCTTTTCAATCTTTGCAGTTCAATATGCGTATTCCAGTTCCGTCGTCATTGTGCCCAGCCAGTTATTCATTTATCATAGTGTTGTCATTGTATATACATTTTCTATAGTACTCTCTTGGTGATCAATTTTCGTCTGGCCATCTTCCTGGTTGATTCGAAACTAACTCTAAATAGTGGAGACGAGAACCTTTACCGATATTTTACCAGTAATTAATACACTTTTGTTTTCTGTACTTATTTTATATTCACACCAATTTGCAATGCGACTTGATTCAGAACTAAAAAATGGGCATGACTGGGTCGCACGTACTTGCTCTTATGTGCCTAACTACATTGGCCGGCAAGATCTTAAAAAAAAAAAACAAATAACATTTACGTGGAAAATAACACAGTTTGAACTTATTAAAACTATCAAAATCACTATACTTAACGGTTTTTTTTTACTAAAAATTAAGTACACCACCACACGTCTTAAATAACAAAGAATTTATGAAAAAAACGGATTTTGATAAAATCCTGTTTTTTATTTTTAGTTTTTTGAAAAAAAAAATTCTTTTAATTTTGGTATGCAGTTTTTTAGAGTTTATTAATATACATATGATTATAAAACTAAAAAAATATTTTTTTATTGATTTTAAAAATATTGACTTTTCAAAAAAAAATTTCAAAAATTAATTTTTATTAGAAAAAAATATGCAGAATTAATTTAGCTATACATATATATTTCTTCAAATATAAAATTTGACAGAAATCCATAGAGCCGTTACCGAGCAAGCCAAAAAATAAAAAACCGTTTTATGAAAGGTCCCGTTAATACACTTTTCCCGTATATGTATGTAGTTCTGATCAAATGATAGCCAATACCAACAAAAAAATTCTCAAAAATGTTCATCAAAATCGTTGGAGCCGTTTTCGAGAAAAATAAGCTTTTCCTAAACGGTCGCATGGCAAGTACCGTTATTTTTAGCCCTAAAAATAAAATTTCAATTTCCTCTCTGAGGAATGCCAAAAGATGAACACATACCAAATTTGAAGGCAACCGCTTAACCCATTTAGGCTGCAGCTCAATATACACCCGCATAGTTTACCCGGCGGGATTTTCCCTTGCCATTTTGATCTACAAACATTTAAAACCAATGTTAATCGGCACCTCCTATCTCTTCCCTCCCTATCTTCGTAATGCCCACGCAGTGTGTTCTACATTAAAAGGGAAACACATAATCCCTTGTGCGCGCGTTAATTATATATATATAAAAAAAAAAAAAAGAGACAGTCAGACAGACAGATACGACATTTTTTGACAATGACATTTTTAGGCTTCTCTATGATCGTAATGTCATGTTTGATTGTTATCTCAAATTTTTTTATATTCACGAATCCTAAACTTGTCTTATAGTCCCTATAATCGCAAGTAAAAATGATGCTTCATGACAGTACAGTGTATATAAAATAGTGTTGTGGGAAAAAGGTAATTTAGTAAGAAACTACACACACGTCTTTAAAATTAGGGCTTTTATGAAAGTCGTATACGCAACTTGATTAAAATAGGCAATTTTTTGAAGTTTTGTTTTTTTTTCTTCATCTTTTCGGTTACTGTTTCTGGTTTCTTTTCTTTCAATTTAACTGCCTAACTCTGCATGTGGCTATGTGTTATTTTTAATTTATGCCATTCGTTGATGTTGAATTGACAATTGAAATTTAAAATTAATTTGTTATGTCTGAGTTCTGAGTGCTTTAATTTGTTATTATTTTAATAGGTAAAAGTTTGGCATACATCGCCCAAAAATATTTTTCCCTCGTCGGAATTAATTCTGTACCTTCAGAGAGATTATAGTTTTGTCTCTGAATGAAGTTGTTTCCGAGGAGAGGAGTAATAAAAATTATTATAGATAAAAATAGTTTTCTTACAAAAACGTTTTTTAACCCGGGTTTTCACAAAATCGGTTTTTGAGGCAGTTAACTGCTAGGTTAAACTAAAGGATTAAAAAACGTAAACAAACAGAAAACCGTTTTTTTTCTAAAACCGCCATCCCTATTCTATTAAATAAAAACAAAATGTTCGTGAAATAGTAAAATGACGTTAACCAAAAATCCCTTAAGAAAATCTACTACAATAAGTTAGATGCCTGTTTTCACCAAGTTTCTCAAATTTAGATTTTTCTTGTAAAAAAAAAACAATAATAAAGCTCACATTATTGAACGCACCAATAATTCATATCAGTATAAATTGGGACACATCTGGTTCTTATTTCGTCACCACATTCTTCGGTGGTTTAACTTAAGAAACGTCGATTAGTAGAATTTTTTTATATTGATAACATTTTGTATTTAGTCCGCAGAATAAAGCCTAACCTTTCGCTTATTTAATTTGCCTGCTTGTGGTTAACTATTGTCACTTTCAGTTACTATCCAATGCAAGTATCGTATGATCAGTCTTAGGATACTTGCAGTGTATAGATGAGTGACATCTGATTTTTTGACTTATTGTGTAGTATGTTTGAATAATTTTTCTATGCAAACTGTTGCCTTATGGGCATGGGCAGGATCGTTTAGTTATTACAGAAGTTAATTTAGGCCTACACTGCACAATTTAACTTAGTCAAAGTTGTGTTTTGAGTTTTTATATTTTTTTTAAACGTTAGTAATTTTTGAATCATTTAACATGGACGATGACAAAACTTCCGTCCACCTTACCAAAATGAAGTTAGGATAGCAATATCTAAACTAAAAAGCAACAAAGCTGCTGGACACGACGGACTACCCGCCGAACTTTTTATAGCGGCCGGAGATGACCTGGTGGAGTGCATACACCAACTCATCTCTAAAGTTTGGTCAGAAGAAAGTATGTCTGATGAATGGAACCTCAGCATCGTTTGCCCGATCCACAAGCAAGGAGACCCTCTAAACTGCGCCAACTCTAGAGGAATAAGTCTCCTGAATATCGCTTACAAGATCCACTTTGCCGTACTATGTGAGCGCCAGAAACCTTTCGTCAGCAACCTAATTGGCCCCTATCAGTGTGGTATCAGACCAGGAAATTCTACAATCCATCAAATGTTCACGCTACGGCAGATCCTGGAAACTACCCAAGAATTTCAAATCGATACCCACCGCATCTTTATCAAGGAGAAGGTTCAACCAAAAACTATACGAGATGTACAGCGACATTGAACTGGTCAACAAAATACGCATATCACGTTTAAGATGGCTAGGTCATGTAGAGCGAATTTCCAACAATGCTCCGGCTCGAAGGATCTTCGATTCCATCTGCGTCTAACCAGTCAAGAAACACATCGCCTTAGGTGGCGTGCTAAGGTGGAGGATGACCTCAACCAACTTGAAGTGCGAAACAGGAGGCAGCTAGCCAAAGACCGAGCTGGCTGGAGAGGCATGTTGGCTGAGGCCCAGGTTCATCCCGTAATTTTTTTTTTGTCATCTATTCCAATGTTTGTGGCTTAAAAAAAAATTATTTCATATGTTTGAATAGAACGTGCAATACAGGCCTGCTGTTTTGAAACTAAGGCAAGCTCAGGTTACAGCGGACACTCATTTATCAGAACTTTCTCTACATGAATATGCCTAACTTTAAAGCCATTACTTTATTCCCATCAATACATTTTATAAATTGTTTGCCATGATTCTCGTACTGAAATCGTTATTGCAGACGATTTCAATGTATCCAAATCCAGATAGTTCCTTTTTTCTAGTCAGACAACACCCGAAGAAAGTTATTTTATTTCTTTTTTCTAGTCAGACAACACCCGAAGAAAGTTATTTTATTTCTTTCGTAACCTTAATTGGTCACTATACTTTCTCGATAGTGACATTATTGCCAGTGCTGAAAGGATAAAAGTGATTTTTCTATAGGGATGCGTACTTTTATTCCTAACAAAATAAAAAGTATCAAGCTCAATGAAAAGTCTTATTTAACTGGAAGTGTAAAGAAGCTATCAGGTTTAAGGAAGTAAGTTACCGATCCTACAAAACTAACCCTACAGAGGATATTCGGAAAAAGCAACTCCGTTACTATATTCATAGAACCAAAATTTTGAATGACCAAAGTAATTATTGTAACAAATTCTAAAGTATCCCTAAGGCAGTAAAAAACTTTTGGTAATTTTTAAGAAATAATACTAAAAACACTTGATCATCTTAGGTTTCAACGTTAATTTTTTTACTTTTCAGAGAAGGCAGACTTTTACTGCTATAGCTCCACGTCTCATAGCAACGTTGTCTCTCCTATATTAATGGGACAGATTTTTTCCGCTTTCGTACAGTAGCAAGTTGTGAAAGATCTTGATAAACAAAATGAAAAATGTATGTATAACAGTCTCTGAACACCGACGCGACGCATTTTTTGTCTCACCCTCACTCCCTTAAACAATTCACCCAGTTCACACCTGTGTTCAATCTTCAATTTCGAACATAGCGTACAAAGTTGTTAGATATTCTTTTTTTAGCCGAACAACACGAAAGTTTACTCGACGAGGATTTTTCTTGTCATTTCAATTTCGAATTGTAATTTCAAATTGTACTGTACTTTCTTCCTCCATTCTATAAAACCATAACTAAAAACTGAAATGCATTCTTTAAAATACGAAAAGTTGCATTTATCCTTAATTAAATTTTGCCCTTCAATCAGGCTATCCCCAGAATTTTTTTTAAAACAAATAAAGCCTTCCAGGAGGAATGCGCGAATCCACGAACTTTTAATTGATGCATAATCATTTTAGCATTCGAATAATTTATTTTGTCCTTCTTTCCTTATATTGAGGGGGAAATTGTTTCTGAAATAATTACTTCTATGTGTAGTGGTTTCTCAAAAGTTATTATTGTCTTAAAGAAAATAAGTGAAGATATACATTTTGATTTCAACTCACATAACCAAGATGCAACTCAAGACCTGAGTTTTAAAATAGGAAGTCACAGTTAACTGATTTTTGATGGTGACCATCAGGAGAACTTGCTGCAAATGAAGTCTGATCATTGTGATGCTGAGTTTGGTCTTAGATTTGAATACTATATTTTCCTAGTATTTCCAAAGGAACAGTATTGGTTTCGTGAAAAAAATCACTGGCCTTAACGATATTTTTCCAAATGTACCCTATTTTGGGCTGATATTTTTTTCTTTGGTTATGATGCCAGCAATGACCATTCGCCCTCGATTTATGATATTGTAATATTTTTGTCTGGGGTTCGATGAATAAAACTCAATTTTGCTTTTCAAACTACAAAACAAATTTCTTTATTTATCAAACACAACTTCTTTAATTTCAAATAATAATAATTTCTCTTCACCAATAATTCTCAATTTAAATTGCTCTTTGTTATTCAACACTTTTTTTTACTTTATCTCAATCAAACCACATTTTATTATTGATTTCGATGTTTACAATTCAGCGCATAGAAATCAACTGTGTTCCAAGAGGAGAGCCACCTATCGATCTATTTATACAAATGGACAAAGTTCTCGAAATTGCCTGTTTGCTACTTTTTCATTGAAGGGGAATCCTGACATTCTGGTCTAATACCTACTTTTAAGGCTGAACTATAAAGTTTGTTATGACACAGACGGGCCCGTCTGTAACTGTAACAAGTAATTCGTATCTTGTGCGGATTGCTCCGCTTCGTCAAGTTTCGATAAGTTTTGCTTACGGACGTAAACTTAACTCGCGAGCGCATTTTCCGGACGAAAATTTGACATCTGGCTTCTGATGGTGTTTGTAATTAAGAACATTTGACAGATACTTCCGCGCCATGATACACAAATATACAAGGTATGCTCACTTTGGGTGATTATGCGTGTTACGTCACATTCTTTTGATTTTTGTACTTAGAGAGTGCAAATAAATGTATTAATTTGCCGATTTTGTTATTGTTTTTTTATGTTTATTGTTCTTACAATCATAAAAAATCTTTAAACCTTCAGTTTTAAAAAATAATCTTCAGTTAATAAATAAAATAATAATAAAAGAAGAATATCACGTCATAAAATATCAAGATGGCGATTTGTATGGGTCTTCTCAGCATACCTTGTATTTCTATGTATCATGCTTCCGCGCCATTCCGTCCATTATGTGTGGACGTGCTCCTTTGACAAACGGATTGGAACGTTTCGATCGGTTTTGACACTAGCTTCCGTTTGCTTCCGATCATTATATTTAAGACCAAACCATAATTGAAGAATGATAAGGTTTCGTTCAGTTTTGTTTGCGTAAGTAATGTCAAAAATACTTGTGTTTTCTTAAGGCTATTATGGTCAACTTATCTACTAAAAGAAACTTCGTTCGGTTTTGACACTAGCTTCCTATTTCTTTCGCGTAGTATGGTTGGGCCTTAAGCCATTTAGTTGTTGTCAGTGCGGTTTCGTTGAGTTGGCTGTGGTGGTGAATTCAATGGGTGATTCTTGAATGTCTTTTCTCACCTTAAGGTGGAAACACAATGAAACAAGCGATATGTCCTCGTACTGTCGACGGATATTGTCTCCAGAAACTTGTTGCCGTAATCTCGTATTTTCAAAAAGACTCTCAAAGGAATTCTGTATCGGTTAAATAGGATAACTTAACTCGATTTCAATTTCGGAGCATCTACATCGTGCGAGCGAAATCATTCGACATCTCTCCGACACTTAAAATTTTTATCAACGTAAACTTCATTCACGGATAAAGTTTTTCTAAGAGTTATTCGTTAGGTTATTATATTATTCCTTTTATTTTTTTGGGCTAAGGCCAAGCTACTTTACTGTTATTCTTAATTAGTTTTTCATATCCAAAGGCTCTTTACTTTAATGTCGCCATTGCTTGGTCGTCATCGTTGTTGGACGAAGTCCTTTGCAATGTGGCGAAATTTTGGAAAAAGTATTGCAGAGTGAATATTTTGATTTGCAGATTTACTATTTCAATTCATCACGATGCATGACGGAAAGTTATTTTTCGACGTTGTTTGCATAAGTAGGGATTGAAATTTTTAAAAGAAAGTTTAAAAACATCTGTGAAAGCTTTTCTTTTATCTCAGGGAAGTTTATAGTAAAAGAGGAATCATGCAAGAGAGTTATGGTTTATGAAACAACAATTTTCGCTGGGTAATGCTCTTTATTTTGCGATAAGTGGCACTTAGCTTAAGGAATTGATGAACGATGTCTTTGAGGAAGTAAAGCACAAGTTTAAGGAAATAGAACTGTCGCAGAATATTTCAATAAAAGACATCTTATATGTACAATTATTTTAGAAAATATGTTTTGATTTATTCGCGGGCATACAGTACGTTGTATTGTTGTATTTATTGAAAATCTACCGGCTGTACCCACAAAACCCTCTGGTTAAATTCACACACACACACACACACCCCAATATCTACATCCACTTTTCGACTTTAACAAAACTCCGCCTATTTTGTATTTCTTTTTTCTCTTCTTGTTCTTTTTGAATTTGAGTGGAATTATTTTGGGAATTTGAGCCTGTTCTTTTTCATGTTCGCCTGGTACTTGCGATCGATTTTGGTTTAAAGAACCACAGTATCGCGGTTAGCATGAGTCACGAGTCTTATCAGCATGAGTCATGTTATTTCGTACGTGTAGCCTGTCATTGATTTATAAGATGTTATCACGTCAAAAAAGATAAGTGTTCTACTTGTATCAGGTTTGTATCAATCAAGTCAACATCAGACACTGAACATATAGCTGAAAAGGAGGCAATCAACAAACAATATCGTGCCGATCAGGACAAAGCAAGGACAGACAAATCGTTTATTACTTGCTCTTTTGATTTATTAAAAAGTATTAAACACGCCTTGCACTAGCATTATTTTGTTTTTGTATGCACGCAAGTATGCAGTGTATATTTTGACTTTATGAAACTTCAACGCAAAATGGATTTTGTTTCATGTGGGGCGAAAAAGATGGGAAAAATGGATGCAATGAAGTTTGTACGGCCATGGAGTTGTACTTGTTAAAATTAGAAAGAGAAGTCAAAGAAGTTGCTTTAAGGAGGCTTTACATGCATCTTGATCTGCATCAACATCTACAAAAAAAGAGGACACAAAATAAAAAAATACTTGTGCGATAGAGAGGGAAGACCAAAATGCAGATCATCTTCATGTACATACATATAAAGATTATAGGAAGTATGATTTTGAAGATTGCAGATTATAGTGAAGATGAACCTGTTCATCTTTATTATAGCATTTCATCTGCAACATGGTCTTATTTGTTCGAGTAACTTTGTGTGTTTGTACTTTTCAATCAAAGTTAAACAATATATTTAAAAAAAATACTTGAACAACATAAATTATCATTTTCGTTAGATTTTATTTTTGTTTAATAAATAATTGCGATTCGATTATTTTATTTTCTTATTTGTTTTAAATTTAATTCTAAATATTTTTTGATTAATTTGCTTTTTGCAATACCATCTCCATATTTTTCCATGTGGGCTGACTATTTGTATAAAGTGCTTTGAATATGATACATTAAATTATATGTGTGCAGCAGTCACATGCATTTTATTGAGTATACATACATAATTCTTTGCGCGAAAAAGAGACATAGACATAGCGCAAATTCATTGCATCATCTTCATTTTCTAGCAAATGGCATAGTATATTTGTTTTTCTTATTTTGGTTATTTTATATTTTGAAAATAATTCGTTTTTTTTGTCTAATGAACTTCAGGCACTCGAATGTGCCCAAAAACAATGTCAAAAAGTTATAGTAAATTATGGGAAGCCTTTAGTGTGTTCTGTTTCTATCTTATATTTTATTGATTTATGTATATTGGTCCTGTTCTACTTGTCTTCAAATTTGCAGATGCAGATGCATGTCTCCTTTATAGTGCGATAATTATGCCGGGCAACAAAAAATCTAGCAATATTCTCACTGATTATCAATTTCTTAAAAAGATTTATCTGGATTGAAAAAATTACGTTAAATGTTTTACTCCCTGGACATTCGATGATGACAATGGATTCATTTCACGGTGTTATTTAACGTTAAGTTAAAAAAAATGTATACGTGCCTAGCGAATGGGGCACGATTGTTTCTAATGCCAGGATTACTTCCTTTCCATACAATGTAATTTTACTTCGTTCAAATGATTTAAAAGTATGGAAGAGTTTTGTAGAAAAGGAAACTCCGCTAATTACGTCAACAAAAAAATGTACATACATATGTATGTAAATATGTAAATAAAATTCAGAAAACTGTTTTTCAAAAATTTTCGAGCCCTTAAGAATTTTTTAGTATTTTTAACTCTGCCAATGATCCTACCGAAATCAAATGTTTCTTCGAAATGAAAAGAAGATTTCCCGCGGGACAATTAGAAGCATTACTTTTTGGATCAGCCAATTTCAGAGGCTAAGTACCGAGATCTTGTTGGTCTCGAAGACGAATTGAGTGCTGAAGATGAATTTTAAACAGAAATCGACTTTTAATTTTATATAATATTTAAAAAAAATATGTAATTTAATAATTTTTTTTGATTATAAATGCTTTTGTGATTTGAATTTTTCTTAGAATAGAAAATTCACTTTCTATTTGTTTATCTATTTTTATTTAAAAGGTACCAGATTGGCCCGGTTATGGATTTTCAGCTATTGAAGTAAAAAGGGCCAAACCGTCTGATTTTCCCTTTTTAGTTTCTGATCGCAGAAACTGATTTTAAACATAGAGCCAAACTACACCTTGTTGTTATTTTTATTTTTTTAGTTGTGCCAGGCAATAATGTAAGTTATTTAATTTTATTTTGATATCGCTTAAAGAATATTATTTTAACAGATGAACCCATATGGGTGCTTTAAAGAACTTAGTTTGAACCACAAGAAATGAACAAATCTTAGAAACCTGATTAGAAATATCAGATTGGCCCTTTTCGCGCAACACCATCACCATGCAACAGTTGAAACAGTGAATTTACATTTAGAGCCAGGATCTTAGAGTATTTCTTAGCGTTTAGTTTAGTTGAGTATAATGAACGAAAATTCAGTTTTACATCATTTCACATTTAAAAATTGTTAACTTTTACGGGAAGAAGAGTACCCTATTACTCATTTCTGCATCTAATCCATCTACCTACCAAATTTCACCAAAATCCATTAAGTCGCTGAGGCATGATTGCGGAACAAACATAAAAATATCTACAAACATTCACATTTTTCACATATAATATTATTAGGATAGTGTTATCTCATAAATTCGTATTAAAAGTAAAAATACAAGACATTTCAACTCCTTAGTTATCTCCATCTCCCAATTTTTTCGATACTGGATATTCAGGTATCGCTTGGAGGATGATTTCTTCAACCTGAAAAAAGATTGTATGAAAAAAGGTTTTCGAAAATTTAAAAAAAAATTATGATGCCTTCATTTTCTTACCTGGACATTAGATGGTGTATGTAGAGCATAGAGAACGGCATCGGCCACATCTTTAGGCTGCAATTTTGGTATTGGAGCACATGAAGCTGGATTGTATACTTTCAAGAAGTCAGTGTCAACCATTCCAGGACTGATGCTCTGAAGCAATGTAGTTTTAATTATGTTAAATTGTCATTTATATATATGAAGATAGATTTCTTGTAATTTACTATAAATATGAACACATAAATAGTGGCGCAAAAATCAAGACGTTATAACTTTGTGCTCGACTTGAAAAAAAATTAATTCGTTAAGGCCGGTTTTTTTCACACTCGCGAATAAATCCAAAGTTAGCCAACTTGGGAGTTGATCTCAACTCGAGAGTTGAACGGCAAGTTGAAATTTGGTTTTGTTCACTATTTCAACTCTTCATGTTGAAATTCAGTTTATGCAGGATATTTGTGACAGATGACACATAATATGTCAAACTTAACTTTTGGGTTTGTGTTTCCGTGAGATTGCTTACATTATTATTATTTTCAATTGTTTTTTCATTCTTTTTTTTAACAAAATGAGTAACGAATAGAAGAATTAAAAGCTCAAAATTTTTTAGGGTATGTTCTTTTTGACACAACTAGTTTCTTATCTTACATTCTTGTTTATGGTCGTTTTTTCGATAATAAACAGTGTTTTGTTTCAAAGAAAATAACAAAATAACAATTTTCAGAAAAACAAAATATTTATTGTCAATAGAATATCATTTTCTTATTCTCATGAATTGCTGCACAGTTCGCAAGAGTGGCAACAGTAGTGTGAATATATAAAGGGTCCGCCATCTAACGTTTTTTTTTAACTAGTGCTTATTTCGTGAATGGTAACACTTAGCTCATGTTTGATTAAACAGATAATTAGTTTTATCCTTCCGCTGAACGAATATGGTTGTGTATACGCTGGGAAATATTGCGACATTACTGCCTGCCGATTTTGCCAAAAAAATCATCTTTTCAGATGAAGCTCATTTTGATCTTGGCGGGTATGTAAACAAGCAAAATTGTCGCATTTGGGGCACAAAAAACCCGCACGCATACATTGAAAAGCCGATACACCCAAAACGAGTCACTGTTTTGTGCGGATTTTGGTCCAGAGGCATAATTGGGCCATTTTTCGCACATGTTCGTTACAGTCAATGGCGATCGTTATCGGGCCATGTTGAACGAATTTTTGTTCACAAAAATTGAAGAGGAGGATATTGGCAACATTTGGTTTCAACAGGACGGCGCTACGTGCCACACAGCCGAACTACACTCGATGTTGATGAAGTATTTTCAAAAAAAAAGTTATTTGGCGGACCCGTTAGAATAAGAACAAAGAACAAAAATGTACATATGTATTAAATGTTGGTAAATGTTCTCGTCTTCACTATTATTAAGTGATAGTTACTGCATGGCCATGAAGATGGTCACAAAACAAATGACATCCATGAGAGTATTATAGAGAATGTATATACAATGATTCTTATTTAGATGATAGGGACGTAACACGCTGTCAACCAATGTCAGCAAATGGATTATCCCGAATATTTCCAATACTTTTATATAAATTGTGCTGTTTTATTCGAAAGAAAAAAAAATCAATCAAAAACTACTCATACTCTTTTGAAATAAAAGGCACGACTGGGTCGCACGTACTTGCTCCTATGTGCTAATCCTTTTTAAGTGCAGGCGTCTTTTTTCAAAGATTTAATTTTAATGTTTTTTTTGACGTGCAACTTTTTTAGAATCGTTGTGGTTCGAAGCTCGAACGAACATGCGTCACGACAAACGGATAAACACATAAATTTATGGGATTGTTAGCTTTTACAGTTTTTTTAGTGTATTATCTTTCCACTTGTTGTTTACTGTTTATAATATAATTTGCTAATAGAAAGATATAAAGAACTTTTTTTTAGTTTAATTTTCATTTTGGTATGGACAAATTTGAACAACTGGCATAAAGATTCGTGGGAATCAGCAGTAGGGCAATAATGCTAGGTATAGGGACCTATATAGGTCCCAATAACAATAATTTACATTTTGAAATCAAATTAATTAAAATAACTTATGTTTGATGGATAGATAAACGTATGGTGCGGGTAGGTATTAATGGAATGTATTAAGGATATTAGGTACCTATAATAAGGTTGGAAGGAAGGTAGGAACTAAAATTAAGATACACATTCCAACTACTGTTAAGCGAGTGGGTATAGAGACAATATTAAAAGTTAACACAGTGGTTTTGTTTATTTAGGGGCAGGTGTAAGCTTTTGATTTCTCGATTAAAATTTTTGCATTCAGTAGTAATCGAATAGTTTTTTTTTTATTATTGTTAGTTGTTTTTGTGTGTTTATCATAGGCTTCCTGATTTATTCTGTGTGCTTTTATGATGATGAAATGCTTTAAAATATGTAGGTATGTATGTAGGTTGTCACTTTCTTTTATTTGAATAATGGCTAGGGCTTAGCCGAGCAATATGAAATCAAATTTTGGAGGAAATATTAAACAAATAAAATTTTTATGAAATCAAAAAAACACTATTCATAGCGGTTTTTGGAAAAAATGTTGTAAGCCATCTTATTTCTTTTGGTGTTTTCTATTTTATGAATTTTTCATTTCAAAAAAATGTTTTTTTTTTTGAAAAACATTTTGAAAACATATTTTATAACTTTTTTGAGTATGTCAATTTAAAGAAAATTATAGTTTATACTAGGAGAAAAATTTAAAAAAAAATCTATAGATTCTTTTCAAAATATTCAAAAAACAAAATGAGTTTTTAAAAAAAATATTACAAATTTTAATAAACAATATTATTTAAATAATAAAGCACTACATATTTTGAAAATTTTATCAAAATTATTTATCAAAGTACCGTTATAAAACTTTTTCTGAAAATTCATTAAAACTAAAAGATAGATTTTGAATACAAAACATCATTCAGAAAGTTTTATCAAAATCGTAGGAGCCGTTTTCGAGAAAAATAAGTTTTTCATTAAAAGTTATATGGCAGGTACCGTTAGTTTGGAGCTAGAATGCGGAAATCGGGTAGAGTACTCTAAAAATACTATATAATAAGTTTGAATCAAATCGGCCCAACCGTTTAGGCTGTAGGAATCGATACGGACAGACAGACAGACAGACATACAGACAGACGGACAGAATTTCCGGACCCACTTTTTTTGACTTCTCTATCATCGTAATGCGATGTTTGATTGTTAGATTTTTTTTTACGAATGCATAACTTGCCTTATAGTCCCTATAAATCGCAAGTAAAATGAAAAAGAGAGAAGTTATGCAGAGAAAGTAATAAAAATAAATTAAATTTATTGGCGCGACAGCTCCTTAAGGAGCCAAGGCCTAGTGACTTATACTCTCAACCATTCCTGTGTGTGTGTTGTTACTCTGCAAGAATGGAAGGGACCTACAGTTTACCGCCGAGTCCGAACGGCTACATGAGATGCACTTTTTCGAGACAAATTTTACTCTTGGAAGTTTTGTCAGTTCCTCGCAAGAGGCAGTACCCCAGAAAAAAAGGTGGCTGAGCTGGATTTGAACCCAGGTTCTTTCGCTTAGCAGTCCGACACACTAACCACTAAGCCACGGGGCACTACAGAGAAAGTAATAGAATATTATATGAACAAGAAGTGTAAAAATAAGCAAGGTTCAAAGTTACTCACTGTTAGTTTAATATTAAGCTTATTGTAATGAATTTCCTGCCGAACAGTTTGACAAAGTGCTGTTATTGCATGCTTGGTCGCTGGGTATACATGAAAAGCTGGTTTCGGTACCTTTAAGACTTCATGACCTAAAATGCTATAAAAAAACAACATTTAAAAACGCAAAAAATCGGTGTTCTTAAAAAAAAAATCATATAATAAATTAAAAAACCCTAGAAGTGAAATAAAATATTTATTTTCCCCCTAAAGTCTGCTTGACCAACAAATATGTGGGCTCTGTGTAAATTTTAATCATTAATTAAGTTTTAATTTCAATTCTCCTGCAACTCCATATATCTAGGCTTCAGTCATGTTTATTTAATTTCAGTATAAATCTTTTAATTCATATATAAAAAAAAATCATGCAAAGCGTGTACCAAGGTTACTTTCCTACTTCAAGGCATTTTTCACAAAAAAAAAATATTTTATTTTTTTTTCTGAACAAATATTTAAATATTTAAGGATGCAAGTTCATTACGGTCAGATATGCAATCAAAAAATTGTTAAATTCGGCGCCTGTTTTAAAACATTACAATAATATCCGTTGGATAAATGAAATGGTTAAAGTATGAGTGTTTCACTATATTTTTTTTTTCTGATGTTTTTATATGCGTAGACTGCGTAATTCATGGTTTATTAATGTTGTTTAATTTTTTCAACATCTGTAGTTCATCTCATGAGTGCTGCTGGATGCTGCCACTGGTACTTGGAACCCGAACACACTTATTCCACAAATGCACTTTTATGTGCGTACATTTGTTTTGTGTGGGCAATTTAATTATAATTATTAATTGCCAGAGTATAATAAAAATTTATTCTTCACATTGCAACATTAAAAATTAAACACTTGCAATTATTTTGGAACGCAAGGATAAAGCTTCGCTTGAACCAGGACCAAGAGTGATGTGAATGAAGTGATTTTTCTTTTTTTGCATCGCCCCAGTGAGATGTGATTGTGGTAATTTTAAGATCAATAACACTCGGATGAAGGTAATGAGTAAATAAAATTCTGAATTGAGGAAAAGTATACTTAAAATTAAAAAGGACTATTCAGTTTGAAGCCCCACACTTTTTGAGTATCTTTGAGCAAATCCTATACAGAAGATAAATTGTGTAACGTTTTTCTTTTCATTTATATTTTTCGTTCTAATGTTACAAAAAATTGAAATGTTTCTATTAATTTGTTTAATAATTCCAGGTATGTAAAGAACGTCTAAACAGATTTAGGACTCATACTAGGAATAACCGTAGAGTTCTTATTGATATTGGTGTACACTAGGGTAGTGTGGTTAGTCCTCATATGTGTATTACAGTCAAACGTTTATTGTTAATACAAATAACGAATGAAGGACTATATAGCTGTTTTGATAGAGTTGATTCACAAAAGTGAAGAATGATTTATTATTAAAAAATAGAATACAAAAATACGAAAAACCTTTTTCATCAAAAACTAAATCATCAAAAATAAAAATACATAAGTGGGCGATAATAGAAACGCTATTCTCAAAACATTATCAAACCAATTCTTATCAAGAGACAAATTCTCATTTTAATAAAAATATGTAGTTGGATCATTGAACCGTTGACTTGTAAAACGCTTTTAAAAAAGATTATGATTAACTTCGAAAACATAAAACATACGTAATCTTCATTTAGAAGATAAGACACTACAAAGTTCAACCTATTAGGAGCTCTTTTATGCGGATAACTTACCTATTGATCATAATAATGTGTGATCGAACTCCATGGACCTTCATCAATTCCACAGATTTCATGATACATGTGCAGGCGGCAACAACGTTTAAATCGAAGACATCTTTGACCTCACCAGCTGAACTGTCTACAAAGAAAAGATAACAAACGCACATATCTCAGATATTGTAAAATTGATAATAAAAAATCAAAGATTCAAATATTATGAATTATCAAAAACAGATTTCGACTTTGTTCTGTTTTTACTTCCGATTAGAGGTACCTACTGCAAGATATGCATTCGTGCAGATTAAAATTTTTGAGAGAACTATTAAACATGACATTACGATGATAGAGAAGGATATTTGAGTTACTGGCAAAACTCTTTTCGTCTGTCTGTACGGATGTATGTACATATATTGAACTACAGGCTGAACGGTTGAAACAATCGTTATTTTGACATTCTACAGAGCACTTTTCTTAATTTAGTTTTACCTCAAATATTACGGGACCAACCTTTAAATAAAAGCTTTTTACTTGCAATAGTACTACGAGGTACTTTAAGGCAAGCTTAGGATTCGCGAATATATAAAAAAAAGATAACAATCAAACATGACATTACGATCATAGAGAAGGCTAAAAAATTCATTGACAACAAAAACGGGTTAAGCGATTGCCTTCAAATTTGGTATGTGTTTATCTCTTGGCATTCCTCAGAGGTGAAATAGAAATTTGATTTTTAGGGCTTAAAATAACGGTACCTGCCATTGCCATATAACGGTTAAGGGAAAGCTTATTTTTCTCGAAAAGGCTCCAACGATTTTGGTGACAATTTTTCAGAATATTTTTGTTGGTACTAGCCATCATCTGATTAGAACTAAATTAATCGGAAAAGTCTATTAATGGTACCTTTCATACAAGGTGGACAAAAAGAAATCACCCATTGCAAGATGCTCTCATTTTTGCCAATGGCCGCCAATGTCAAATCTGCTTTGACATTTGTGGACTAGACAGATGCAGAATACAAGTGAATCAGCCACGAAGCGATACATGAACCGACGTGAACCGATATTCTGAAGGCAGCGGGCGTTCCGTGGTCGCCTCATCTCTCGTTTTGGCGATTTGCACTGGCCCGCAAGATCGCCCGATTTAACCGTTTATGACTTCTTTGTGGGGTTTTTTGAAGTTCCGTGTTTACGTGAACAAGCCCGAGACTCTGGAAGCCCACAAGGACAACATTCAAAACGAGTGCGAGAATCTGTCCCCCGAAGTTCTCGCTGAAGTGATAAAAAATGCCGTAAAACGAGCCCGTATGACATCAATTGTGACGGCGCCTATTTGGCCGATATCATCTTCTCGACTTGACCAATACAATTCTAAAGGTTCAAATAAACATAATCAAAAAACAAAATCGATATTTTTCATTTAGAAAAAAAAGAGCCAAACAACATCGGATGGATGATGATGATTTTGAATATTTATTTTTACTTGCGATTATAGGTACTACTATAATGTTATGCATTCGTGCAGATTAAAAATGTTGAGATAACAATCAAACATGACATTACGATGATAGAGAAACATATGTATTTGAGGTACTGGCAACATTCTGTCCGTCTGTCTATCTGTCTGTCTGTACGGATGTATTTTGAACTGCAGCCTAAACGGTTGCGCCAATCGTCTTCAAATTTTGAACTTAAGGTTATTTTGACATTCTACAGAGGAGTTTTTTCAATTTTTTCTAGCTCAAAAATTAACGGTATTTGCCATATAACCGTTATGTAAAAGCTTATTTTTCTCGAAAACTGCTCCAAGAATTTTTATAAAAAAATCAGTGTACTACTGTAGGTATGCTTTATATTTTGGTGAAAAAAAATTAATATGGTGGGCTAAAACGGTTCCTCTTATAGGACCGGTTTTTTTTTTCTTTGACTTTTTCGAAAACTGGTGATTCGATTACAATCAAAATTAATATTCAAGAAGATGTAGGTAGCCAGAGTAATTTTGCATATACATTTTTTTTTTGAACAATTTTTTTTTGTATTTTTAATAATTTTTTTTAATTTTTTTTTGAAAAATGTATATTTTGAAAACGGGTAAGTGAATTTTTTTTTATTTTGTTTTTAAATGTACGTTATTTTTCTGCTTAAGTTTGTATTCTTGAATTATATATATATAAAGTTGTTAAAACAACCGTTTTATTAAAAAACGGCTCTAACGATTTTGAAAAAAAATTCACACTTTCTTACATTTTCTTAAAGAAATAAAATGGCGTTTTAATTATTTCACCCAATACAATTTAATGTACTTTATTCGAACAATCAAAAGCCACAAAAATCGAATGAATACTTTGATGTTCACTTTAATTTTCTTTAATTTTATTCTACAATGTGACCACACATATGAGCAGGTATTTGCGATCCAGTCGTGCAATTTATTTTTTCCATTTTTGATTAATTTGTTTTGGAAAATTCATTATCATTAAAACTACTAGTTTCTGTCAAAGATCTTGCTTTCCAGTGTAATTATGCACATAAGAGCAAGTACGTGCGACCCAGTCGTGCCCATTTATTTTCCCGGAAACGGCTGCAAGAAATTTTATCAAAACAGAATAAGTGGACTATTGTAGTGTAGGTGCAAGTCATGTTTTTGTTAAATAAAATAAAATGGTGGGCTAAGGACATTACATCCCATATCACCGGTTTTTTTCTTCGATTTTCTCGAGAACTGATCAACCGATTACAACCAACTGCCCCTCTCGAATACCGACGCAATGTTTCATGACTTTCCTTTTTTCGTTTCTTTTATAAAAAAATGCTCTTTCGAGGTAGCTTGCTTCTTTCCTCCCCTTAAAAATGTCACCCACAATACTCGCCTCGTTCAGAATGCTTATCAGTTTAAGCTTGAGCGTATCGTGAAATACGGAGATTGTTTTTTAGCCAAACAACACGAATTTTGAAAAGTTTACCCGGCGAGATTTTCCCTTGCCATTTATATTTAAAAGCATATACAAAACTTAATAATCTCTCTTTTATTGTTGGAATCCATCTCAAGGCTCATTTTTTTGACAGCAAAGTTTGGATTCTATTTCTGAGAAATCGTGTTCATGTTTCTGGGGATCAAAAACTTGAACTCGCTTATAAACAAAACTGTTAAAAAATTAAGCAAACCAAATGACAAATTTCCTTAAAAAACTATAACCAAGAAAATGTATTTTAATAAACTTAAAGCCAGTTCACAATGCTTTATAATATTGCTTCTTTAAAATATTGACTGCCCAATTTTTCGTAACTTTTCTTAACAGTCGAACGCAAGGTACCGTTGATAAATTAACCAAAAAATATTTTCATAATTGCTTTAGCGGCTTTGAAGACGAACTGCATAAGAATTGCATTTCCGGTAATTTTCCATTCCATTTTGATCTTAGAATCTGGAGTGCAATTTTTTAGGGGGTTCAACAAATTGTCAAAACACAAAACTTTATCAACATCGTTGAAGCCTTTTTCAAGACAAACCGCATAAACTAAAAATGCTGTTTGGAAGATATCAAAGAAGGTCCTTTTATTGGGAAAGAAAAATTTTCTGCAGCAAATATCGAATTTGAAGCGAATCCGTTAAGCCGCATAGCTTGAAGCATTGATTTTAAGTATGAAGTGAAAGACCGATTAATCAAAGAATTCTAAGAGATAGCAACACTTGTAATTATGCAACCATCTTCAAATCCAATAACGGTGAAGGACTCGCGTCCTGGATTGATGGTCAACTGTCAAGTTTAGATCAACTCCCACGTTAAACATTTACCAAGTTTTTTCGCGTAGGAAATTTTTCCGTTAGGAAATAAAGAACAAAACTGCTACTAATCTACCTACGCCAAAATATTATTAGATACTCACTCAACAAAAAGTTAGCAGCAGTTCTTCCAGCGCCGTTAACCAACAAATGAACGCAAAAGAACTTTGACTTTATGTGCGTAAATGCTTTCATAATGCTTTGTGTATCCGTCAAATCGCATTCCACAGAAAAGATTTTTCCTTCTCCAGTAACTCTGCTATTAAGATCCTAAAACACAACACATTTGGCACACTGTTATACAAAATATCCTTAATTTAACAATATTTCACAATTTTTTTCTCACTTCAATTAACTTGGTACGCCTGGCTAAACCAACAACCACTAAGCCATTGTTGGCCAAGGTAACACACACTTCAGCTCCGATCCCGGAACTCGCACCAGTAACTATTGCAACACGATATTTCCAATATTCCTTGTCTTCCATGATTGGATCAATTGGATTGGGATTTGTTACATAAACCGATCGAAATGCAACTAAATCGAAATGTTTGTATTAATTCAGCTTTTTATACAATCTGTAGGTACCATCGATCTGGTGCAAGTATCTATACGCGTCTAACCTGCTCCACTTTATATGAAACCGCCTGCCTCTATTAACCGAACAACACCGACTGTACTTTCTAGTTATCTCATCAAGTCGGTGGCTGGAAAAGATTAAATTTCCTCAGAACGCCACAGAAACATACCACAATACAAGACCACATAGCATATGTACATACACGCAAATCTACAAATCGTTCTGAACTTATCTCTGAATAATGGAAGAAGATACTTCAGTAACTAGGGCATTGTCGATAGTTTTAAATACAAGTATTGTTCAAGATCCACGACTGAGCTTCGTTGGTTACATTATTTTTGTTATGCAAGAGAGTAAGAAAATGCGAGGTTTTATCAATTTATTGCTTGTGGAGGTACCTATGCTAAGTTAGCCTAGAATTTCCCATTTATTTTTGGAGTAACTTAGATACGTAGGTTCTAATGAAGCATGATGAAGCTCCCTTAAAGGGTAATGCACTTTGTGTGCATTTCAATTTAGACCATACAATTTTGAATCAATCTTTTAATACTAAAAAGAAAATTAGAAATAAGGGCACGTACCAACTAATTTATTTAAATTTTTTTTCGAAAAACTGAATACTGTGATGTGGCAACAAGTTTAGATATTCGGAGGATACATTTTGTAAATTAACGCCATCTGTTGGATTCATTGTGTACAGCAACCAACATTCATTGTACAACGACCATGCGCCTAAAAGTGTGCTACATATTTGCAATATGTTTTAACTGAGTACTAAATCGAGCTTGAAGTACTAATTCGAGACTCGAATTAGTACCGAAAGCTTAGATTGTGCCAGAACCAGACAGAAGCTCCCAGAAGCTTGTAAGCTTGTATAAATACAAGAGTAGATTGCATTGAAAGTTTTCAGTTTATTTTCGAAAGTCGAATTGTTAACTACTGGAAGCGTTAGTAAAAAGTGATTGAATTGAGATTAAATAAAAAGTGATGAATTATAAAAACGTATTTGAATTGTGAATAAGTGGAATAAGTTATATTTGGTGTTATTTAAACTGAAAGACGTTGAGTTTCATAGAATAAAGAGATTTGTTGTATTATTTTGGAATTTCGATTGAGTTTTATTTATCGAACCTCAGGCCAAAATATCACATTGGTGTCAGAAATTGGAGATAAAACTCAGTAAAGTGCTAGAAAATTCCATAGTGACATTTTCTAAAACAGTTTCGGTGACTCATATAATTGTGAAAGTGAACTGATTTTGCTATAAAACTGTGAATACCGAATATTTTTGTTAAAAATAGTGTTTGAAAAAGATTTTTCTACAAGAGACATTAAAAAAAATTGACTGTGTTGCGAAAATTGTGTTTCGGTTACATAAAATGGGTCGCAAATTAGAACAATTGACAACAGCTGAGTTGAAAGAAGAATTAGGAAAAAGAAATCTTCAAACTTCGGGGCTGAAAAAGGAACTATTGCTCCGACTTCAGAATGCTATCACTCAGGATGGTGGAGACCCCGATAATATGTTGTTCGATGTTGAAGAACAAGGGAGAGAAAGCACAGTAAGTACCGCCGATGAAATGTCTACCTTCATGAAGTTGCTTCTGTCGAAATTCGATGCTCTGGAAAGTTCCTCGAAAGAACAAAAGAACGTTCTCGAAGAACAAAAGAACGTTCTCGAAAGTAAGTTCGACGAACAAAAGAATTCTTTAGAAGTTCTTCAGAAGCAACTAAGCGAACAAAGGGATGCTCTCGAAAAAAAGCTAGATGCACAGAATGTTCTCTTCGACAAGAGACTCCAAATAGTAGATCAGAAAATAGAAAACTTAAAAGAAAAGTTCGGAAAGCAAGCAGAAAGTGTAGAGCAACAATACGAACATCTAGCTAAGGAAGTTGATTCTTTGAAGAAGCAGAAGGTTCGGGAATATTCGAGCGACGGTCCACGAAGAAAGGAAATGCAGCCCCCTGTCTTCGATGGTAAAACATCATGGCCAATTTATTAGAGGCAGTTTGAAGCTGCCGCCTTGACGAACAACTGGGACAACGAAGACAAATCAATTGCTCTTACGCTTGCGCTCAGAGGAACAGCTGCCGAATTGCTGCAGACCATTCCTGAAGACAAACATCATGATTATGATGCCATGGTCAAGGCAATCGAGATGAGGTTTGGCGACGACCACATGCAGCAAGTTTACCGAGGGTCCAGACAAGAGGTGAAACGCTACAACAATTGCAAGCTGACATCGAGCGCTTGGCAAATTTGTCTTATCCCAATACCAGCAGGGAAATCATAAACGAACTGGCAACCGATGCGTTCACTAATGCCATTGCAGATGGAAAACTACAAATGGTTGTGAGAATGGCAGGTAAGAAAACGCTCGCTGAGGCTTTAGCATTTGCCCTGACAATGGAAGCAGCAGACCAAGCTTCGCAAAGTAGCCATCGCGTCAGGGAAATGGCTACGCTAGAGTGCTCATGTCAACGTGTCGACATTGAAAGACAAAACCTGAACACTGCTCGAGGTCAAATGAGATGCTGGAATTGCAACAAGCTAGGACACCTACAGCGACAATGCAGATCTCCACCTAGACAGGTAAGCTGCCCACATTGCGCAAGGAGGAGGCAGAATGACGAAGCATCTGGCAGGAATAACACTCACACTGCTGGACAAGCTTCTGATCAACAGCAGGCGGGAAACGCCTAAGAACCAACTTCGCGAGGCTGAAGTTGGTTGATGGAATCTACGCCCCCAGGACCATCATCCAAGTTTCGCAAACTACACGCTGCAGCAAGAGCTTGACAGTGGAGACAGTCATCAGAAACAGAAAATGTGTGGCCACTATCGACACGGGTGCCACAGCCTCCATAATCAGAAGAGACCTTGTTCAGACATCCTGGCTACATAACACCAGCTGCTACACTCTGAAGACAGCTACGGGAGAAGCAGCAAAAGTATACGGGGAGGTATTTCTAAAGATACAACTGGCAGGGTTGACCTTCTCACATGCATTCTTGGTAGCCGACATATGCGACGAATGCATCATTGGAGTGGATTTCATGAAGGCACATGAGGTAATCATAGACCTTCGAATGCAAGTATTAAGGTATCGAACCGTTGAGATCCCTATGGTATACGGAAACGAGAACGCTGTGAATCTTCGGGCGGTTATATGATGAAGTCCTACCACCTTCTTCAGAGACAGTACTTTGGACGCGTTTGGAGGGTGATCCTGGGAACCACCGATTCTATTTCATTGAAGCAGATAATAAAGAGGACTTTCCAAGCTATATCGTTGGAAAGATTTAAGTGGAACCAAAGAAAAACATGGTTCCGGTAAGGCTGATGAATCCGAACAAACACTCCGTCAAGCTCAAACAAGGAGAGGTGATTGGAAGATGCGTATCCATTGCAGCCATATCGACAACATCTGGGAGTGAATCTGCGAGTCCTGTTTCTGCAAGAAAATTAGCTGAGGTATGTAATGCTATCCTTGGAAACTGTGAGCTAAATCAGGAGCAGAAAACCATGGCCAAAAATCTCATTGGCGAGTTTGCTGATATATTTGCATCGCAGGATGGAGACTATGGTCGAACACACCTAGTACAGCACCGAGTAGACACCGGCGATAGCAGACCGATCCGACAACCTGCTAGAACACTTCCATTGGCAAAACAGTCGGAAGTCGATGAGATGATATCAACCACGGAAAAAGACGGCCTAATCGAAAACTCAAAAAGTCCGTGGGCATCACCCGTTGTACTTGTGAAAAAGAAGGACGGCAGCACTCGATTCTGCGTGGATTACAGGAGGCTCAACGATGTCACCAAGAAGGACAGCTACCCCTTGCCTCGAATAGATGACACCTTGGATACCCTTTCTGGAGCGAAATGGTTTTCCACCCTCGATCTGAAAAGTGGTTACTGGCAATTACAGATCCATCCAGAAGACAAAGAAAAGACCGCTTTCACAACGGGAAATGGACTATGGCAGTTTACCGTTAGGCCATTTGGCTTGTGTAACGCTCCAGCCACCTTTGAGCGTTTAATGGAACGTGTGTTACAGGGTCTGACATGGAAAACCTGCCTGGTGTACTTGGATGACGTCATCGTTGTGGGAAAGACGTTCGCTGAACATCGCGACAACTTGAGGGAGGTGTTTACACGACTTCGAACTGCACATTTCAAACTAAATGTGCTCTGTTCAAAGCTGAGGTGAAATATTTGGGATATGTGATATCATCAAATGGAGTAAACACTGACCCGGAGAAAATCGAAACCGTGAAAAATTGGCCAGTTGCCGAAGATAAAATCCAGCTGAGGAGCTTTCTAGGTCTCGACACTTATTACAGGAGGTTCGTCAGAGATTTTGCCGGAATCGCAAAGTGTCTGCACCAGCTAACTGAGAAGGGTAGACAATTTAAATGGTCAGGTGAGTGCGAAAGAAGCTTTCAACATCTAAAACAGCGGCTTTGTGAGGCACCAACACTAGCTTACCCCACCCCGGGCAAAACATTTATTGTGGACGCGGATACTATTAACGTGGGTGTTGGAGCAGTTCTGTCGCAGATACACGATGGGCAGGAGAAAGTGGTAGCCTATTTCAGAAAAGTTCTGTCGCGACCAGAGAGAAACTACTGTGTAACCAGAGGGGAACTCCTTGCTCTGATACTGGCGACAAAACATTTCCATAAATATCTGTATGGACAGAGATTCATCCTGCGTACCGATCACGCCGCTTTAAAATGGTTGCTACAGTTCAAAAATCCTGAGGGGCAAGTAGCAAGATGGATCGAACGATTGCAGACTTACGACTTCGAAGTACAGCATCGCAAAGGAAGACTGCACTGCAATGCGGACGCGCTTTCCCGCAGACCATGTGAGCCCAGTTGCAAACATTGTGCGCGAAAAGAGGAAAAGGATGAAGGTATATCTGTCCAGAGAATAAGAGCCGAACCTGTATAGGGTTGGAGTTGCGAAGAAATTCGTAATGCACAAAAAGAAGACCCTGACATCGAGCCAATCTTTGCATGGAAGGAATCTATTGAGAAACCAAACGCAAGAGACATCTCCGACAGAAGTCCTACTTTAAAGGCATACTGGGTGCAGTGGGACTCTCTCCATGTGGAAGATGGTGTTTTGCGAAGAAAATGGGAAATGCCGGATGGAAGATCCTTTAAGATGCAGCTTGTGGTTCCACGATCGAAAGTAGAGGAGATCCTACGAGAAATGCATGCTGGAATATCCGGTGGGCACTTGGGAATCAACAAAACACTGGAAAAGGTACGGGAACGCTTTTATTAGCTAAGCGCGAGAAACGATGTAGAGAGCTGGTGTCGAAAGTGCACAACATGCGCAGCTAGCAAGGGACCCAAAGTCAAAACACGAGGTAAAATGCACCAGTACAACGTGAGCACCCCGTTTGAAAGAATCGCCGTTGACATCACAGGTCCGTTCCCGGAAACTGAAAACGGTAGCCGTTACATCCTTGTTGTCATGGACTACTTCAGCAAGTGGTCGGAGGCTTTTGCGATACCCAATCAAGAAGCTAAGACCGTTGTCGAGCAGATAGTGGACCACTGGGTCTGCAGGTTCGGGGTGCCTATGGAATTGCATTCCGACCAAGGGCGAAACTTCGAGTCGAAGGTATTCCAGGAAGTATGCGCATCACTCGGGTTAAAGAAAACAAGGACAACACCTCTTCATCCACAGTCTGATGGAATGGTAGAAAGATTTAACAAGACCTTGAAGGAACATCTGTCCAAAGTCGTGAACGAGAACCAACGGGATCGGGATCGGCGAATTCCTTTATTTCTTATGGCCTACCGGAATGCGGTTCATAGTACAACTGGATACACTCCATCCGAAATTCTATTTGGACGAACTGCACGGCTTCCAAGTGAGCTAAGATTCGGATTTCCTATTGAAGACCCAAAATGCGAAGAGGACTATGTGTTAGATCTTAGAGAAAGGATCAACGACATTCACCAGAGAACAAGAAACAACATAAAAATTGCGAGTGACCGCATGAAGACCAGATACGATGCGAGAGCAACAGCACATGAATTCAATGAGGGAGATCTGGTATGGCTTTATAACCCACATCGCAGAAAGGGAAAATCGCCCAAGCTTCAGCAGGACTGGGAAGGTCCCTACCAAATAGTTAAGCGCATTAATGATGTCGTTTTCCGAATCCAACGAGGACCAAGAGCAAAAATGAAAATTGTCCATGTGGATCGACTGCATCGTTACCACGGAAACAATGATGATGTGCTTGTTAGGGACGAACAAAACTAAGAGGGGGACAATGTGATGTGGCAACAAGTTTAGATATTCGGAGGATACATTTTGTAAATTAACGCCATCTGTTGGATTCATTGTGTACAGCAACCAACATTCATTGTGTACAACGACCATGCGCCTAAAAGTATGCTACATATATGCAATATGTTTTAACTGAGTACTAAATCGAACTTGAAGTACTAATTCGAGACTCGAATAATAATAATAATAATAATAATAATAATCTTACTTTCACCAAAACGATGTAATGATTTGTTACATTGTTCCGTGAGATATGTCAGAAGCTTTCGTTCTTCTTCATGATCTTAGAAATAAGGGACAACCGTGCTACGAGTACGTATAGAAAGAGCGAGAGAAGGGATCACCTTTCTTAGGGGAAGACTGGACAAAAGCTGTTTTTCTTCTTCATGAAATGATTCCAAAAGAGTAGGAGCGATGAAAATGCTTAAGCAACCAGCGCGGAAGAACACTTCTTTAGGAGAATGGGTAGTACACCGTCGAATGTGTATATCAAAATTTACGAGAACTCTTGCGATTTTAGCGTGAGGACAATGAGAACCAATTCTTGAAATAAAATCAAGCATCATCATATAAATATAATATATCATCATCATATATATATCATCATATATATATATATGTATAAAAAGTCGAATTAACTTTCGAGATTTGGGATCCTTTTAATTGAACAATAATGAATGATATGCTTGCATTGCTCGTATTTTGGAAGGCTCTGGCAAGTAATATCATTCTTAAACTTCGACGACGAGACCATGGTGGGAAAAAGTAATGCCAATAAGGTTTACTCTAGATCAAATACTGATAAATCAGTGTTCGCTACCAGCCTAAGTTTCACTTAGTTCCAAATGACCTAGCTAGTATTGCACAGTGTAGACATAAACATGAACAAAATCTGTCCTTAACCCACGAATATTGGAAATTGAAATAGACAACGACAACCATTAACAAAAAGATTCACGTTCAAAACACAACTCTGACTAAGCCAAGCTGAGCAGTCTATGTCCTAGGTCTTATGCCCAAAAGAAAGTTTACATACAACTTTAAAACAAACATATAACGCATTAAGACAAAAAATCATATGTATGTCACTCATCCATGCACTACAAAAATTCTTACGTGGATAGCAAGCGACAACTATGTAAGCAAAAGTTGATATGCATGTCGAATTGAATGTAAGAATTTATTTTCTCCTCTTATTCGTCTATGCAGTTCAACATCTGCAAAAGTATTTAAAAAATCCCAATCCATGCGGTGCGGACGTAAACAACTCTATTGTAGAACTCCTTTTCCAAGTCAACTAACCTACCATTGTTACTATACTGGTTAATTCGCACTAAGAATAAATAAACAATTCTTCTAAAGTGTCGTTCAAAATCTCGAAATTATTGTGATGTGGCAACAAAATGTTAAGATATTCGGAAATTAAATTTTGTTTCCAACTTAACGACATCTGCAGAATACATTGTGTACAACAACCATTTTTAATACAACGCGAACATTATTTTGTACAAAAAAAACCATGATCCTAAAAGTATGCTACATGTTTGTAATATGTTTTGACTGAGTACTAATTCGAACTGGAATTAGTACAAACAACCGAAAGCTTAGATTGTGCCCGAACCAGACGGATGCTTCCAGAATCATGTAAGCTTGTATAAATACAGGAATAGGTTGCATTGAGATTTAAGTTTATTTTCGAAAGTTAACAACTGGAAGCGTTATTAAAAAGTCATTGAATTGAGATTAAATAAAAAGTGTTGAAGTATAAAAACGTATTTGAACTGTGAATAGATAAGTGGAATAAGTTAAATTTGCTGTTATTTAAACTTAAAGACGTTGTGTTTCACACAATAAAGAGATTTGTTGTATTATTTTGGAATTTTGGTTGAGTTTTATTTGCGAACCCCAGGCCAAAAACTTCACACTATGTTTACCCTTATTCTTTCCTTCCAGCTCCAGTTGTTTAATTAAAATATCGTAAACGTCAAATATAACCTTATAAAATGCTTGAGGCGTTTCATCCTGCGGGCGAATCTTGCAACCCCTAAATTAAAACAATAGGTAACTCAGTAGCGATCAATAAAAGTTTTACAATTAATCATTGTCAGTCCTGAACTTCCGCTCATTATGTTCAACCGCCATTAATGAGAACACTTATTCGTTAAGTAACACCCCCCCCCCCCAACCATAGATGCGGGAAACATTATTGTATATGGTATCTTCACCGCAAGGAGTGTGTCACACTTCGAATTCAGCAGCGACATCTCTTAATGAATGTATAGAAAGGAACATATTTGCTCAGGCACCACCGGGATGACAACAATTTCGGCGTTGAAAAGTAATTAACATTTTGTTATTTTATTCAGGGAACAAAAAAAAGGATTTACTCTATGGATCATTCTCCTCGGTTTGGATAGATTTTTTTTATTTTTGGTCCATCAACGTGAGATTTTGTTCTGTGGCGTATTTTAATTACCTCGCGCTTTTCAGAGGCACAACATCGTGTCGCAAAATATTGTGCGGTTATGTCAAGCGGTGAGATGGAAGAGTGCGAAGGATTTTAATTAATCTGTTTTTTTTTTACCTTAAAAAAATGGTGGAAAATCGAGGAAGAGGAAGGTGAGAAAGGATAATTTAATCAATTTTTTTTTCAAAACTTTGGTATAGATTGGCTTGTCAACCGGGTGATGGAAATGTTGAGATGAAGGTTAACTGACAGAGGTTAGGGTTTAACCGATTTGAGGTTTGGTTAATGATTCCTGTGACTTACCATAACTCGATAATAATTTCATGGTTTAACGAATTGGATTCTTGAGGTAATGGATATTTATGTATATGTATTGGCAGGTTTGTATAATCAGCTAATTCCTTTATAATTGTGGTAATCCTCGGGTTCATTTAAATTTTGTTATTGAATTCAGATTTAAAGTATGTAGATACTCTTGCCGCACTTATCAAAATAGATTCAATTAAAATGTCGTTTTCCAACTTTATTTAGTTTTCAGTGCATAAATGGGTGACATCAGATTTTAAAGTTTTAAGTTGTATGCAAATTGTCTTATGGGCATAACACACGTGACAGTAATTCGTAATTAAACATAGTCAGAATTGTGTTTTGAGTCTTGAGTGTTAATATGTTTACTTGCGATTATAGGTACTATAATGCAAGTTATGCAGAGATAACAATCAAACATGACATTACGATGATGAAGAAACATATTTGAGTTCTGTCTGTCTGTACGGATGTTTATTGAACTACAGTCTAAAATGTTGAACCAATCGTCTTCAAATTTAGAAGTTAAAATTATTTTGACATTCTACAGGGGACTTTTTTTTATTATTTTTTTTATATTAACGGTACCTGCCATATAACCGTTAAGTAAAAGCTTATTTTCCTCGAAAACGGCTGCAAGAATTTTTATGAAAGAAAATCAGTGTACTTTTTTTTGGTGTGGTACATGTATTGGTGAAATTTTTTTAAGTTAGTGGGATAAAAATGGTACACCCCTTAGGACCGTTTTTTTTCTTTGAATTTGTCGAGAACTGCTTAACCGATTACAATCAAATTTGATATTCTGGAAGGTGTAGATAGCCAAAGCAATTCGACAAAAAAATATTTTGGAATAACTTTATTTTGTATTTTAAATAATTATTATTTTTTTTTTATTTGAAAAATCGATGCTTTAGTTTCATTCTTGAATTATTTTTTTTTATTTAAAAAAAAGTTAAATAAAAACCGTTTTATTTAAAAGCCGTTCCTACGATTTTGAAAAAAAATCAAGCTTTTTAACATTTTTTAACAAAATAAAATGGCGTTTAAATTTTTCTGCTGAAAACTATTTTACTTACTTTTCTTAAACAATCAAAAGTCAGAAAGTGGAAAAAACTCTGAAGTTCCCTTAATATTTTTCAAATTTTATTCGAAGCTGTGACCGCACATAGGAGCAAGTACGTGCGATTCAGTCGTGCAATTTATTTTAAATGGTAAGTTATTTTTTGTCGTGTTTTAATATTAGTGGTTTAAGAGAGAATTTTTTTCATGTGTGTGTCAACAATCTGCAATACAGGCCAGCAATTTTGGCGCCAATTTGAACTCAGGGTAGATCAAATACTGATTTAACAGAATTTGCTCTACATGAGTAAACCTTATTGCCATTTATTTTGCCCATCATTGTTTCGTCGTCTAAGCTTAGGAATGATATTGCTTACCAGAGCCTTCCTCATTACGGGCAATATTCCAACACGAACTTTAACTTCGTGCGCCTCGATTTCTCTGTCCGCAAGCAAGTCTCATATTCCATTTCTTCCCATGTCCTCGAACTAAAATCGTTATTGCAGGCAATTCCAATGTCCACAATTCCAATTCCACTGATAGAACCAAATTTTTGCTTGACTGAAAAATTACGGCAAAAAAATTGTTAGTCATTTGTAAAGCGTGTTTTTTAGAGGTATAAAACTTTGAAATGGAATAAACCAAATATGATTTTTCTAAATTGACACAAAATTTACTTTATTCGAAAGACAATTTTCTGGCATTATAATTTATATATGACTTATGGCATATGATTGCCACGGCTGGCTCGGACGTAGTCTAATCTGGAGTTCCCATTGCGAATATTGTCCTCCAAGTTGTTAATCTTTTCAAGATTGCGGATAGATTGATTCAAGTCTTTCTCACGCTACGCTCTACAGCGCACAGCAGCAATGACTTCTTCTATACGCACTCTACGACATCCCTGTGGATGTGTATTATAATTTAGAGTAAACGTGGAGCGAAAAAGTTCCATAGTTAATCGAATTAATTGCTTTGATGGACGATTGTGTCCACCGTAAGATGGACACTCGATATGTATTTCGAACAGAACCATGATTTTCAAAATAAATTTGCACAATTTGGAAGCGTTTGTTTAGGCATCAGTCTATTCATGTTGAAATGCCAAACCAAACTTAAAATAAATCACTTGACAGCTGACAAAATGGCCGCCAGTTAAAATATTGTTGCCAACTTAAAGTCCTATACCTCTAAAAAAATATTAATACACTCCTCAGCATCCTCGTATCAAAAGATAAAAGCCAAGGTAAATCAATTTTTTATTTTTCGAAAGCTCTTCTATGACCGGCAGTATGTCTTTTGTAGCAATCATTCCACTGGTAATCTAATGACATACATACATACGTATTTCTAATAACACCTTAACAAATTTTAGCATTGCTTTGGCGAAAGTGAGATTATTGGTCTTTAAGGGCTAACGTTAATGTTCGGAAGCAAACGGAAGCAAGTGTCAAAACCAACCGAAATCTTCCAATCCGTTTGTTAAATGAGCATGTATACCCATAATGGGTGGAATGCCGCGGAAGTATGTATGTCAAACTTTTTTCATTACAAATATCATCAGAAGCCAGTTGTCAGATTTTCGTCCGTAAAATGCTTTGCTAGTTTTATCAAATTCCAATAGACAGGTTCCAAGAATAAATGTAAAATGCAGTTCAAATCACTTTTTTTGTATCAACATTTGTTTCTTCTTTTTGTTTCAAAATTATTATTTTTTTATAAATATCTTTAAAAAAAAACAAGGCGCATACTTTAATTTATTACATCACAGTTCTTTATCCAGAGTAAAGAAATTGCAACTTTCTCCAGCTCTTCAACATCAACGAAGCAGCAAATATTTTAGCAGCAAATATTTTAGCAGCAATAGCCCTAAGATCTCCAGCAGGTCTTGTCTCTGTCAGTGGGCCACTCTTGCATTTTATATAATTGCTCTTATCTAACGTGCAGCAAAGAACATTATTGCGCTTTGTTGTTGGTGTCTTGCTTTTGCTGCTTCCACTTGCATCTGCACTTATTCCATGCTGCACAAAATGAATTGCATTATCATTGCAGTAATTAATATTAGTTTTTCATCCTTGCAACTCTAGCCTGCGTCTTGGTTGTGTGTGACCCAAAAGCAACTCACCTTCGTTGTGTAGCCATCGCTTCGCCGCGCAGCGCTGCCCTCTTATCTATCTGAATTTTGATATAATTTTTCCATGGAGTTCCTTCTTATATAAGATACACTTTCCCATGCACCTACAAACGTAAAAGATTCTTTCTTTTTTAGAATTCATAAATAATAATGAGCTATAAAATTTAAAAAGCAATCCTTGCGACCAACGAAGACGATGCGATGGTGGCAGAAAATAAGACAACACAGCCAAAACTGCTCCACAAAGAAAGTTTATATTTATAAGAAGTTTTGCTTCTGTTTGAGGCTGCGAGGCAAGTGCTGATGCTGCAACACCCCTAAACTGGCACACGGAAGTTTTCCTCCCTCGAGTTCTTGCGTTGCATCTTATTTGATGATTTTTGTTTGGTATTTTTTTTGTTCAGATTCATATATAGTTTGTGGAAAACTGTTACCAGATCGCAGAATATAAGAATAAAATTCTGAAAAAATAGTCTAGGTATTTTCTCGAAAACGGCACTAACGATTTTGAATATCATGAAATATAGAAAATTGCAATTTCTTCGTATTTCATAGTACGCTAACGCAAAGGTCGATGTTTTCATACCAAGTTGCTTGCTAGTTTATCTAAATATTTAGCTTTTTAACAAAATTTTGCTTTGAAACCGTTCGGAAATATTTTTGGTTTGCTCCCTTGATTTTAAGTTTTCCGCAATTCAACAAGTTCCTCCATACCTACATCTCGATTGATGACCAACACCAACCAGTTTCGCTCCACAAAGCTTCGGTAGTTCTAATCTACGCTATCCTCTCGTCGCAAGCTAGGTGTGCCATGTTGCCTTCTATACCGAACAGGTTCCTCTTGGCTCATGCGAGCTTGAAGCCCAGTCCACCGGATTCTACCGACCAATATTTTTCCCTCAGCATCTCCTTGAAGTTAGATTTTATACAATTTATTTTATACAATTTATTATTGTTTCTTTTCACACACGTGGCCAGTAACTTTCCGTAAGACTTTCCTTTCCAGCGCGGTTAAGAGAACAAAGCATGATACACAGAAATGCAAGGTATGCTTACTTTGGCTGATTATGCGTGTGACGTCACATTCTTCTGATATATATCTCTATATCTCTATATCTCAATATCTCTATGTATATATCTCTATATGTCTATATCCCTAGATCTCTTTATCTCTATATACATATCTATCTCTATATCTTTATACCTCTACAACTCTATATCTCTACACCACTATATCTCTATATCTCTATCTCTATATCTCTATATCTTTTTGTCTCTATATCTCTATATCTATAATTCTCTATATTCCTATATCTCTGTATCTTTATATATTTATATATCTATACCTCTATATCTCTATATCTTTATATCTCTATATATCTATATTTCTAAATCTCTATCTCAATATTTCTAAGTCTATATATATCTATAATTCTATACCTCTTTATCTCTACATCTTTATAAAACAATATCTCTATATCTCTATATCTCTATTGTCAATATGTCTATATAACTATATCTATGTATATACATATCTCTATATCTATGTATCTCTATGACTATATATCTATATATCTATATCTCTATCTCTATACCTCTATATCTCTGTATCTCTATATTTCTATATCTTTATATATCTATCTCTATATCTTTTTACCTCTACGCCTTTAAATCTCTTTACCATTATATCTCTATATCTCTATCTCTGTATCTCTATATCTCTATACCTCTGTATATATATATAGTTCGGAATTTACATATGCGTATCTAACACAGATAATTAATAAAGTTAAATAAATAAATAAATTTATTATCTGTGTATCTAGTATCGAGATTTATACGACTTTTTCAACTTGATTTTGCTAACACGACAATGCAACCGTCCCGAGTGAAATTCTCCATCGAACTGATATTTAAACAGATCATAGTCACAGTGTTGCGTCGTCCCGTCAGTCACGTGATGGGTGGGTGGTGGGCGTGATCCTGTGCTGGTGCAGGTTGCTTGTGTAGATGTGGTGTGGTGCGTTTAGTAGATCGATTTATCGATACAAGAAGAGATAATAAACTTTTTATAAGACGGGTTTTCCCTTATTTACCCCGTAGTTTTTAAGTTTCCTCTATGTTCTCTTGGTTTATTGATTAGTTTGGGAAGTCGTGTGAAGTTTTATATCCGTGTAGAAATTTTTTATTCAATAGTCCTAGTAATGAATTTACGGACAAAAATCGGGGTGTACATTACTCACAAATATTTGTTTACTTTTATTGCTTGAAATATACCAGTTGGCACCTTATAGTCGACTAAAAACAAGTTAAATCAACAAATCAAAAACAAACAAATGTTTTTTTTCGATTCTTTTGTCTTGACATTTCAAATGAAAATCCATTTCATCCGATTTTCAAAATTGCATTAATATGGCAACATTCTGTTTCACTAGCTGAATATTACCCTTCCATATCCGGATGTTGGCGCTACGGAAACCATGGCAACGAGTTATATTGGTTATACACAAGTGGGCTTAGGGTTTGGCGAAAGCAAACGAGAGTATTACAGCATGGGAAAGGAACAACTGTTGCACGATAAAAATGCATTCAGACGGTCGTTGCTTGTATTAAATTTTGTTGCGCTCCCTACTGCACCATCTACACTACCACCATCTGCCAGTGTGATGTGTAATTTAGAAAATACCAACAAAATTCAACTCCCTCCGTTTCATATACCCTATTTAACCATAGAATAACAGAGACTATCACTATTTGGGGCTAAATGGAGGGTGGAACAGTGGTTTTTATAAGAATTAATGGAAGTGTGATCACATGGGTATGTGGCATTTCTGGTGGTTTAATGTTGTGTTGTTTGGTTTGGTTATAAATGGGGTTTTACATGAGGTGAGATGGAGAGTGTGGGGCATAAGTTTGCAATTAGTATGTTCAATATGGACAGTTTGTTGCACCTGCAAATTTAATGTGCGGAAATGAAGTTGGTCTTCAATGAGCTTGCGAAGGAAATCGCGATGAATATATAAAACAAAATCTACAACATTATTAGTAACACAACTTTAGATAAGTGTATAGAACCCTTTCATTTAAAATTCCATTAACAAAAGTAAGTTCGTTACTGATGTTAGCTTTGTATATTAATGTCCGCTGCTTACAACACACAAGAGCCACACCCATGCCTTCAAGAAAATTAACAAGCTCGTTTGGAAAAAGAGCAGCTCGATACCAGATACCATAATACATGGGCAACATTCTGCAACAACACCAACTGAAAAACCATAAGCTTGCTTTCGCTAGGCATTTTGAGCAAACCTTTACGGATCGCCCGCCCAATTATTTTCCAAAATTCATCGAAGAAGTTGAAAACAAGTTTCAAGAAGTTACAGCCTCTAACACTTCAGTCACCAACTTTAATGAGGACAATCCTGCACTAGAACCAACTGGACATGCTTTTACTTCTATCGAAGAATTAACTGACATAATCCACGGAGGATATTCTAAGAAGTCAGCAGGAAATAACGAGATTTATAAGTTTGTACTTACAAAGCCTGTTTACTGGACATCGAAAAGTCCTTCAACAAAATTTGGATAAAACGACTAGCATGTCTAGGACTATCTGAACATTTGTTAATATTAATTAAAAAAAAATTAACCCATAGATCTTTTTATGTTAACAAGAAATATTCTCCAAGAAAGATAATCAGCGCTGGATTTCCACAAGGTTCTAAGATGGGCCCCATACTTTTCAACATATACACAGCTGACCAGTCTACCCACACCCCAGGGATGAAAACAAAGTTGTATGCCGATGACTCGTTAACATATGCAACATTCCTTTCTTCGGGAATCGTGGCCAGGAGAGTTGAGTGGGACTACTAATTTAAATGGAGACTTAATCAAGACGCCAACAACAGCAACAAAGGGTCGAAGAGGTTTCGCATCATGCTGTGATAGCTACTAAGCTGCCAGATATCACATTGATAAGGACAAAGACAACAGCAATATATCTTGGAATAATTTCACCAACCGCTTCAAATTCAACAAGCACGCTTCATTTGTGCTTAAATAAGCTAATTTCTCCCTACATCTGGTCCACCCACTTCTTAGGAGGAGAAACGGATTCAGAACAAGGACTTAGCTCCTGATCTATAAAAAGCTGATCTGTCCCATTCTGACGTCCAGTTGTCCCATTTGGTACACCATATCACTCACATATATGAAGAGGATTGAAGTTTTTGAAAGGAAGATACTTCGTAGCTGTATAGGTCTACACCGAAACGCCATTACGAGGAAATGTGTCCCAAACAAGAAGCTGTATAAAGGCACTAAATTGATTCCAACAAATCAGTTCATGACACAACTCCAAAAAATATTCTGAGAAACTTGGAGGACCACCCCAACTTGGAAATATAGCAACTACTACAGCAACAACTAGAGCCCAACCATTGCTACCTCAACATTCGAGCCATCACAGATGACCGATTCGAGGATATTGCGAACAATGACGAAGCCTCGTTCTACGAGGGAACTAGCAACGGATACAACAGAGGATAATCGTAAATGTTATTATTTAAAGAAAAAAAAAAACAAAAAGATCCTAGAGAAAGAAGAATATTCTGTCTAGGATATTCAAGTAAAGAAACTTCTAACAAGATATCAAATAACATGTATATATAGTCGTAACAATTCCTAAGAAGGTTTTCCAAAAAGAAGACAATATTCCTATGTAATAATATTAGAAAACTTCTGGAAGTCATACCTTCTTACTTACTTAGGTGGCGCTACAGTTCGGGACGAACCTGGGCCTCAACCAACATGCCTCTTCAGCCAACTCGGTCTTTGGCTAGCTGCCTCCAGTTTTGCACTCCAAGTTGGTTCAGGTCGTCCTCCACTTGAGCGCGCCACCTAAGGCGAGGTCTTCCTTGACTGCGTCTACCCTCTGGGATGGAATCGAAGATCCTGCGAGCCGGAGCATTGTTGTCCATTCGCTCTACATGACCTAGCCATCTTAAACGTGATATGCGTATTTTTTTGACCAGGTCAATGTCACTGTACAGCTCGTATAGTTCTTGGTTGAACCTTCTCCTCCAAAGCCCGTTAACGCAGATAGGGCCAAAAATCTTCCGAAGAATCTTACGCTTGAAACGACTAAGGATATCTTCATCCGCTTTCTCTTTTCTCCTTTGTCTTTCGAGAGAGGGCTTTGCTACTCAATTGCCTTCCTAGCCCATAGAAACAGCGATTGGCAAGAGTAATTCTTCGCTTTATTTCTGACGAGATGTTGTTGTCAGATGTTATAGCGGATCCGAGGTACACAAAGTCCCTAACTACCTCAGAGTTGTACCTGTCTATTGTGATGTTTTGTCCAATTCGCCGGTGTTGTGTGTCCCTTTTTGTGGACAGCAGGTACTTCGTTTTGGCCTCATTGACTGCTAGTCCCATCTTAGCCGCTTCAGCTTCAATGCTAGCAAACGTTCCAGTGACAACTCGCCGAGTTCTGCCAATGATGTCTATGTCGTCAGCGTATGCTAGCAATTGCACAGACTTGAAAAAAATTGTCCCACTACAATTGACTTGCGAGTTTCTTATAATTTTTTCAAGTATTAAGTTGAAGAAATCGCACGATAGCGCATCACTTTGTCGGAATCCTTTTTTGACGTCAAAAGCTTCTGTGAGGTCAGAACCAACCTTGACGGAGCAGCGAGAGTTCTCCATCGTCATCCTGCACAGTCGGACGAGTTTTGTGGGAATGCCAAAACCTGACATGGCTCTGTATAGCTCGTCTCTATAAATGCTATCGTACGCGGCCTTAAAATCGATAAAGAGGTGGTGGGTATCGATTTGGAATTCTTGGGTGGTTTCTAGGATCTGCCGTAGAGTGAATATTTGATCGATTGTGGACTTTCCTGGTCTGAAACCACACTGAAAGGGGCCAATCAGGTTGCTGACGAAAGGTTCCAGGCGTTCACGTAGTACGGCAGAGAGGATCTCGTAGGCGATATTCAGGAGACTTATTCCTCTATAGTTGGCGCAGTTTAGAGGGTCTCCTTTCTTGTGGATCGGGCAAACGATGCTGAGGTTCCATTCATCAGGCATACTTTCTTCTGACCAAACTTTAGAGATGAGTTGGTGTATGCACTCCACCAGGTCATCTCCGGCCGCTTTAAAAAGTTCGGCGGGTAGTCCGTCGGGTCCAGCAGCTTTGTTGTTTTTGAGTTTAGATTATGCTATCCTTACTTCATTTTGGTCAGGTGCACGGAAGTTTTGTCTGTCATCATCCATGTTGAATGGTTCATTCTGCCTGACAGCGGGATTTTGGCCTTCATCGCCGTTTAACAGTCTGCAGAAATGGTCCTTCCATGTACTCAGCACCGACTGTGACTCTACTACGAGGTTTCCATTCCTATCTCTACAGGGTTCTGTGCGGGATTTTTTTCCTTGGCATGTTCTTTTTACCTGTTGGTAAAACTTCCGCACGTTGTTCCTGGAGTAGCATCTCTCAATATCTTCGGTCGCGCGCTTCTCATGCTCTTTCTTTTTCTTTTGGAGAAGCCGGTGTTCTTCCCGTCTTTTCTGCTCGTAAAGCTCGCGAGCAGCTGCTCTCGTCTTTCTTTGCAGCGTCGCTTTATATGCCTCTTGTTTGGCTGCATGGGCCTGCCTGCATTCGTCATCAGACTAGAGGTTTCGTGGTGGTGGTCTGGTGAAACCTAGCACATCAGTTGCGGCATCTCTGATTGCTTGTTGGCAGTGTTGCCACTGATCTTCGGCACTTGATACTGGCGGTACTGGATTTCTTGAGAGGTTACGGGATATTCGATCGGCATAGGTTCTGGCGGTTTCTTGCGATTGCAGCTTTCCGACGTCATACTTCCTCACAGTATTACTCTGTTGTTGTGGAGTTCGGGTTATTCGCATTCTTACCTTTGCTGCAACAAGGTAGTGATCCGAGTCGATGTTAGCTGCTCGGAAGGTGCGAACATCCAAGATACTGGAGGCAATGTGATCAATCTGATTGACGGTTCTTTGATCTGGGTGTCGCCAAGTCCCTTTGTGTATATCGAGATGAGGAAACCGTGTGATTGCAATGGTGACGTTATGTGCCGCTGCGAAGTCAATTAGCCTAAGTCCGTTTTCAGACGTTGTGTCGTGTAGGCAATGTTTTCCGACAGTCCTACCAAAGATTTTCTCTTTACCTATTTTGGCATTAAAATCGCCCAGTACGATCTTAACGTCGTATTTAGGGCATTGCTCATAGGTTTTGTCGAGGAGCTCATAGAAGTCATCCTTGGTGGCGTGATCTTTTTCCTCTGTGGGGGCATGAGCGCATATTAGGCTAATGTTGACGAATTTAGCCTTAATAAGTCTAAGTCTACCGCTTATGACGAATCCGCACCCAAATAAACGCTGTGGTCTTCTTGCGCAATCACCGTAGCACACGTCACAGTTTTTCAATCTCCTTTTGCTCGGCCCATTCCATCGCACTTCCTGGATGGCAGTAATTCCTGCTCTGTAGCAGTCTAGGGCCTCCGCTAGTTGTTTGGATGCACGTGGTCTGTTAAGAGTTCTAACATTCCACGTGCAGATCCGAAGGTCGTTGTCCTTGGTTCGTTTTTCCGGGTCGTCAACAGTATATCCGTCCTTTTCCGAGGCTATTGGTCGCTTCGCAACTTTTTCTTTTTTACGTGGCAGGGTTGTTAACCCCACGCACAACCCCCAACATGGAGGGTCAGGTCCTTTGTTGGATTCCTTGGACAAAAGGAACCGGAGAACCCGGAGTCAGTAACCCACTTCGGGGATATGAGCGCTGCCGTTGGCCCATTAAGGGTTCATCCGCCACCATCTCTATTTCAATGCCCTGACTTGCATTGAATTATCCTAATAACCTTATCTCCAAATACGTCGAAGTAGCTCATTAGGGTGTCTGCTTCGTTGACTGTTGACGCCACCGTTGGTCCAATTGGTTGGGTTCATCCGCCGTACGTCCTCTTTCTGAGGGGCTCGTGCAGGACTTCTGCGAATCGATCAGAACAGTCATTAAAGCAGAGCATTATAGTGTTGCTATTTTTTCTGTGTTCAACACTCGCGCTTATAAGTTTAGCAGGAATGTCCGGATGGACAGACCAGTACCCGGTGGTTACCGCGGGGAGGTAAAATAAGTACAATTGATGTGTACGATATAGTTGCAGCGACTGTGCCTCACCAGTTTGATGCCTTTCAGTGCCTACCCTATTCATACAGCACCCAACCACAACCAAGGCATACCTAGAAGCCTCCAAAAATGACCACATTGCGGCCAACTTCATCCCTAATATGCAATTCTATTATTGAAGTTTGAGTCTTACCTCTGAAGTCTCCATAACACTCATCAGTCATTGCTTAACCGTTGACAGCTTCATGTAAATCGAGTAAGCATTCGACAGCCTATGGATAGAAGCCCTTTTCCATATACCATCGCCTGTAATAGTATTAATTTTGATTTTCTTCTTCCATCGCATCTTCGAAGTTCGAATTCGTCCATAAGACGCATCGATGCCCGAGTGTCCCAAGGTTTATCAATAAAAAACCCTTTATCTATAACCTGATAACATCCACTCAAGCTGTATCCGCGGATGATGAGAGCTTGTAATTTGGGTATTATTCGTTTACGCTCACCATCTCAATATCACCAACTAAAGCAGTCCGATGAGTGAGATGCCACAAAAAGAGACTTTCCAAGTATCTACTAACTAACATTGGCATCTAGAACAAGGCCCCCTATCGACTAGGAGAACAATTCCACTAGTGAAGACGAATAATTACTTTTGCTAGCCTTAAATGAAATTTTTCTTTGATAAGGCACTAAACATCATCCATACCCATAACAGGCTGTTGATTTTTTTAAGTTCAATGAAATACCAAATCTTTACTTACCATAAGAAATACCAAACAAAATTTAATCAAAATCAGTTCGCATGTCCATCAGGCACCCAAACAATGTTTAATTTTTTATATAAAGACAATAAAAAGTAGATAAAAGAGATGGAAGCTCTTAAAAACTTTCGATGCCACCCTGTCTCTCTTTAATAATGCAAATCTTTAACTTAATAGTAAGTTTTCATTAGAACTCGTGAGTTAAGAATAACAAGATAAAATCAAAACTCAAATTAAAGAAGAATGTTTGGACCGCAAAGTTTTTTTTATTCATACATATAAGGTTATTAGGAACGTTATTGTGACAAATTGATGTGTTTCCGAATGTCTATACCATTGTCACCAGGCGTCTCTGCGGGTATCAATAGAACCAACCCACTTTTTAAGAAAAAAAAACAGACTGGCAACAAAAATCCTCCCGCAGACAATGAACTATTAAATAGAAATAAATAAATAAAATGAAGCCATTGCCAGAGAAGTCAAAGGAGCTATACATTCCATATTGAGTACACCCACTCGCAGGATGTTCCACACTCGTTAAGAAATAAATCACATCCTGCCATATACACAGCGATTTAGTGTCAAGAATTCAAGTCCACTGTTTTGCTTCTTGGCTGTCTGCAATGAAAACGCGTCGCTTAGTCCACATCCCCATTCCTCTGTTCCGAAGAAGACCAGGATCCAAACCCAGTAACAGGACCTCGAGAACATCACGTAGTGTTTGAACAACTTTTTCTCCCGGAACCATAGCAAAACAAGAGGATTATTATGTCTTGAGTTGTTGCCAATTTCTTGCTGGAAGATTCTGCACAGAGTTATCATGTCGCCGATTTGAGGCAAACCAAAACAGAACTGAAAACCAGCCATGCAGCAATTGCCTATAAAGAAGGAACTGTATATACGAGTCTAAGGACAAAGAAGCCTCCCTCAACCTAGCTGGTTGCCAAAAAGAAAAAAAATAGTGCTTGGCTGTTTCTCATTTGTGGAATTCAGTAAGTTGCAGCGATTTAGCAACGGAAGCATGTGGTATCATCATCATCACTGGAATCATTGTTGGCTTGGCTGTTGCTTCAGCTGCAGGGTATGTCTTGGATTGTTTGGGTTTGGTGCGCGGCGTCATGCAAGGTGGTATGGAGCATCTTCGTGCACTCTGCTTCCATAGATAGTGTTCTCCTTTGTTGCTGAGCGTTTTTCCGTCTTGTTGGACAAAGCAATTGAATTAAATATTTTGGTTTATTCTTTCGGGGTATTTTGCGATGAGATTAAGTGGATGTGCAACAATCCTGAAGAGAGATTCGGATCTGATTTGTTGTACTTGCAGCTTTTTTGTTTGGGAAATTTATGTGGATGGTGGATGGATTAAGGAATGCTTTTGGCAGTGTGTCTGAATGGATCATGTTTTTTTAGGGCTTAAGGACTAAAATGTTATGCTAATTTGTGGTCATTTGCTTTTTGGAATAAACTTTGAAATTGTAGAAGAAGGAATCCATATCTATAGCGAGACGCAAATGTAAGTGACTTCTTGTCAAAAGGAGAACAATACATTTTTAATGTCGGATTTTCTTAACTATGGAAAACATCTAACAAATTATGTGGATTATTTAAAAAAAACTAGATACCTAATATTAGGACGGCGTTTGATCTATTTCACCTCTGCTCAACCCGTTTCTTAGATCCTAGATAAACTAACTAAAATAAAAATAGCACGTTTTCCTAAGAAACAAACTTAGAGATCTTAAACAAACTAACCTTTAGCAACCCTTAACCCTTTATTGTTATCTAATCGAGGTTGATTGAAGTTGATGAAGAAGAACTTTTAATTACATCACAATCAAGTCAATTGCTGAAGGGTTACGTTAAACTATAAGGTCATCCTTGGATTTCAATATAATGAAAAACATTGAGGAGAGTTTTAAAGTTTGACTTCACACCTTTCTTTCGGATATTATTGCTCAAAAATAATGAAGCGTTTTCTCCTAGTTTTACCAGTTCTTCTCAAAAAACAAATATTATTTTTTTTTATTCACCTGTGACGGACTCAGAAGCGTACTACAATGGCAGCATTTTTATAAATGCGAGCAGACAACCATGCGAACAGAAAATAAAATCATTTTCGACTGTAAGCATTCAGCAACCACATGCTTTTTGGAAATTGTCATTCACCATCCCGCTCTCAATGAAAAATCCAAATTTTGAAACCGATTGCCTTAACTGTTCAAGTTCGAAACTACGTTTGCCAGAATAATGAAAGAATCGTAGTTGAATCGAAAGCTAAGAATATAAAAAACATCGGTTTGGACTCTGCAGTCAGTATATGGCCGATGACGAAATTGTAAAGCAGAAAGAGCCATACAATCTAGGTGAAGTAGACCATTAATTTCATTTTTGTTTTTGATTAAAGAAAGGCAGCTTTACTTATGACTAGCTTCTACCCACGACTTTGCCTGCGTGGACTTCAGATTAAATTATTTGTATCATTTAAATAAATAAAAAAAAAATCGCCAAAGAAAATTACTTAGATTTTTCCCGCATTCTTTCCGAATAAAATTAGCCTGTGTGCTAAAGTGAATATCTCTATATCTCTACATCTCGTTATCTCTATATCTCCATCTCTAGATCTCTATATCTCTATATCTCTATCTCTCTATGTTTCTATATCTCTATATCTTTATATCTCTACGTCTCTTTATCTCTTTATCTCTATGTATATCTCTATATCTCTATATCTCTATATCCTCCCCTTAAAAGTTTCTCCCGTAATACTCCTCTTGCAAGGAATGCTCATCAGTTCACCGTTGAGCCTAATTTCGGACGTATCGTGAAATATAGGTATTCTTTTTTTAACCAAACAACACGAATTTGGAATAGTTTGCCCGGCGAGATTTTCCCTTGCCATTTTGATCTGCAAGCATTCAAAACCAATGTTAATCGACACCTCCTATCTTTCCCCTCCCTATCTTCCTAATGCCCGCGCAGTGTGCTCTACATTAAAAGGGAATCTCTTTATCTCTATATCTCTTTAATTCTATATCTCTTTATCTCCTTATCTCTATATCTCCATATCTCTATAATTCTATATCTCTTTATCTATATATTTCTATTTCTCTATATCTCTTTACCTCTATATCTCTATAGGTATGTCTATATCCCTATATCTCTATATCACTTTATAGTTATTATATATATATAACCACAGATAATAGAGTAACATAGACATCGCATCCATTACAGGAAAAAATATCAATTTTTTCGAATGAATAAAACAGATGGTTGTTTGAGTTCAAACGATCTAACCACCTTCAAACAATGCAACACCAAACGAGGCTCAAGTCATATCCGGACTTTAGTGCTACCTAGGCAAGGTAAGGTGAGATATGCAATATTCCCACCCAATTAAAAACCTTGCATCGAATTAGATCGAATTAGATAATTATTTCGATGAAATTCACAGACACCCCAACTTCATGTTAAAGAGTAGGTTAGTTGGTAAGTTTCAGCCTTTAAATTGTCTTCCTAAATTTCCACTAACAATATTTTTTCTAATTGAGGTCAAATTAAATATCCTAGTCCATGTTTACCCAATCATTTAGAAAGGCTCCTTCAGCACCTTGAATCAATGTTTTTTTTGTATGCGGATTAAATCTTAAAACTTTTTGAGTCTGTTCCCGTTGCCATATCTTAAACGTTCAAGCATCGAGTTCAACACATGAACTCGATGAGCATATTGGATAGTCCTGGGTTGATGACCGCGTCATCATTTTCTCATCACATCTTCTACATCGTAGTCGAATATAGTATAGACCATTATAGCTTCAGGGCACGAGGGGATTGGAATTTCTTAATTGAAATTTCCACATGAAGAATTTTGATTTTATTATGAATCTACATTGTTGTATAGGTACTTAGGTAGTAAAGCACTTCTAAGATGTAGATGGAACATTATTCTCAAAATGAGATAGGACATCATGGTTTTTTTCGGAGGGAATGTTTTAAGATGTTTGTTTAAATAGAAAAGGAAAGGAAATAATTTGAAATTTATAAAGAAAAGAAGACGAAGATTAAACAAACGGATATTGTGACATTGAAGCTAATAAGAAAACGCCTGTACGAATTACAGGGTTATCCGGTTAAAGGTACAACTTGTTTTGGGTTTAAATATTTAAAGTTCTTTATTTTTCAATATTCAAGAGTATCAAACTTACAAAGAGACTTTTTTCCCTTAGACGACGATAAGGCTTTAAAAAAACTGGAGTTCTTGAAACTTCATCACCCTTATATCTATATATACAGGTACAGAAAAACATCCAAAATTGAGCTTTCCGCACGTTTGAAACGTCCTAGTTTATTATAGAGCCTTATGAACATCATCTTTTTTGTCTAACACGGCTCAAAAGCACTCTATATTCCTTCTCGCAATACATATATAAAGGATATTCAGCTAGAACGATAATGCAACGAGTACGTCAAAACAAATTATAAATGTTAAAACCCCTAAAATACTCTCCGTCGATGCAGGAATTTCGCTCTCTAAATGAACTCTCCCCAAAAATGTACTTTCCAAGCGGGACGCATACCCGTTTTCAAGTGAAAGTATTCAAATGATAATTTTGCATAGAAAATTTGTGTCAAAATAATTCGGTGGTTTACCGTCAGTCATGTTAAGGTTGTTAAATAAAGATGGAAGGTGTTTTGGATGCACTTCATCCTCTATCAATCCCGCTTTGAGAATCACAAACGCTGTTTGTTCGTCCTTGTCCTCACATTATGAGGACGTGACATGTTTATTGGGGATGTTAGAGTTTCCACGGCCAGACGATGATAATGGACCGCATATTTTGTTGGTGTATCTATATCCTCGGAATGTATATAAATTCTCCTCCAGCTATGTTTCAATTTGAAATTTGAATTTTTCACGAACTGTGTTTGGTGGTTTCTTTGTTTTTCCGGATGTCTGTGTCCGCCGATGGCGTTGAAATCGGATATATTCGCTGGGAATTAGATTGGATCAATAATGAGATTGGTATATCGGTTTTGCTGGAATTATATCGATGAAGCGGTGCGAAGATGGAGTAAAAATAAGATATTTTATTTTCAACAAACATTTTCCTTTAACTGAAACTGAGGATGAGAAAATCAGAAGCTTTGGCTGTATCATGTGTATACAAACATAAGTCATCCCGGAAAAAAAGACAATTGTGTGAAATGCTTAGAAAAAGGCGCGGAAGTTCTAGCGAGGAAGTTCTAAAACTCGTCTGAAACGTGTCTGAGATGTTTATTTAGGTCTGGACGTTTTTTGCTTTAATTTGTTTGTATTTTGTTCATGACGACAAGACGTGACGCTATAATTGCTACTTTTTTACAATCCACAATTTTTAGACACAATTTTTATTAAAGCCAAGAAGGAAGCTTCTATTATTTTTTTATCATCTCGTGATGTCTGAGAAATCACAGAAAGGATTTCGTTTATATAGAAAGAAAATAACAGAGGCGCTAAAATACAGCCTTGAGGGATACCTTAAACAATTGGTAGAGGCTCGGAAAAACAATTCACAACAGCAGTCAATTCAAAATAGACTGCTTGTTTTCTATGACTCAGAAAACAGAAGTAATTTTTTTGCTTCTGGAGATGCATTAAAACTCAGCTGTAGCTTATATAAAAGCAAGGATTCAAATCTCTTAAAAAACTTAAAATGCTGAGTTAAGATTGGTCCATATTTTTCTCAGTTTTTGGGGATGGGAAATATCCTGTTCAGTTTCCATTGCTGTGAAAGATGCCTGTAATATGTACTATGTTGAAAATATGTGGGTGAGGTACGGTGGTAAAATCGTCTGGATAGATTAGATTGAGTTGATGAACTCCTGCAGCATTTCACTTTCTAAATGACTTAAATATTATTCACACATAAAACACTAAAACTAGAAAAAAGTATCACAAGTTGTTTACCAATCCCAAACTTTTCAAGACTTTCTAAGAGCTTTCGACCATCAGATTGGGTTTAAAAAAAAATTGCATTGAATTTCTAGAACGACATTATTTTTAACTCTCTATGAAGGTCCTCTACCCGATATAATATCCTGCATCGATAGGTGCGATCCCGTTTGCTACACTACAAAACAAACAGTTCAGCTAGTTGGTTCATAAACGAGATCCAGATGGAATTTTCTACATTATTCGAATTTCCTTTTTTGTGGATAGGGATAATTACGGAGTTTTTTTGGAAAATTTGTATGGAATTCCTTCTTCACCAAACGCTTTACCGTTCTTCGGAATCAGGATAAAAGCGTGTACTTCATCAGATGTTTTTTTCACTATCAAGTATATTATCTTATCAGCTTGTTTATTATCGTTTTGCATTGTACTTCGAGTTTGGATACTAAATCGTTCTAATCATTATTTACCGCACAATATTCGATGACATATTTAGCTTGTCCTCCAAAAAAACTGTAGTGTTATTCATTGGCGTTTAAAATATTAAAACCGTACACTCTGAGAAATAAGATAAACAAATTATTGAAAATTTTTATCGCACTCATTCTGCTTTCACTTTTTTCAGCTTTACAACTCTCTTTACAAACGCAATCTAACCACATAAGTTATCCTAAGTTATTAAATGAATTTGAAAATCAATAACGAAACATCAATTGATGCTCCCACTAACGCCAAATTTTCTAACAAATTTGTTTTAATCTTTCTTTTTTTAATCACATCACACATCACACATCAATTTTTTACCAAAGTTCTTACCACTTAATGATGAGAAAAATATTGCTCTTCTATTTATTACTTCTCTTCCTATCTCAAAAGTCATCAGTTTCTCTTAACTCAAAGAGAACATGACTTTCTAAATGGTAGGTACAACAACTAAACTCATTATAATTTTGTCAGTTACACTTTCAACTTAAGGAAATAGGAAGGAAGTCTATGTTATCAACGAATTTTAGTACAGCTTTTGTTAAAATAATACTCTTTAACCTGTCTGTCCTCGTTTTTGAACCCATTATATTCAGTAGGATTTTTTCTATTGTGGAAAATAGAATTCACATTGCAGATTCCAGATCTGCCATATTTTTATTTCCTCCGGTGTACCTCAAGGCAGGCACTTAGGTACCCTCCTTTTCGTTTTTTACCATGAACCACATTGAAATGGTTACTAAAAACTCTTGTAACTCAATGAGAGAGAGAGAGAGAGAGAGACCAAAATGCAGAGCGGTCAATGAGGAGAAATAAAGAAAGACACGCAAAAGAGTGGTTCTGCTCTTATATATATATAAGAGAAAGAAAGAGACACACTGAAAGCAGTATTTTGCGTAGTATTACACCGGTTAGGTATATATATACATACGGTAAGGTTTTATGTTTTTTGTTGTTGCAGTGTTTTCTTTTAAAGGGTCCGCCAAAAAACTTTTTTTTTTTTTTTGAAAATGCTTCATCAACATCGAGTGTAGTTCGGCTGTGTGGCACGTAGCGCCGTCTTGTTGAAACCAAATGTTGCCAATATTCTCCTATTCAATTTTTGTGAACAAAAATTCGTTCAACATGGCCCGATAACGATCGCCATTGACTGTAACGGCCACTCCTTGCTCATTTTCGAAAAATGGCCCAATTATGCTTCTGGACCAAAATCCGCACCAAACAGTGACATGTTTTGGGTGTATGGGCTTTTCAATGTATGCGTGCGGGTTTTTTGTGCCCCAAATGCGACAATTTTGCTTGTTTACATACTCGCCAAGATCAAAATGGGCTTCATTTGAAAAGATGAATTTTTTGGCAATCTTCAACCATGAAGATCTGTGTATTTTAATCTCCCCTCTCAATCGAACAAATATGAGTTTTATATTTTGTATCTATTTTTAGCAGAAGTCGACATGTAGATCACTGTAAAGCATCTTTTAATGATTGTTTGAAGAGTTGAAAGCTCTTCTGCATAGGCTTAGACCCGAATTTTGCAATTGCGAAAAGTTCAACTTCAATTCAACTCAATTCTTGTATAGTGAAATCCGGATAGAATACTCAACCATGAAGTCATCAGTGACCCTTGATGATAATTTAATTCGGTTTTAGAAAAAAAACTGCAGTAGTTTGAGTTTCAATTAATACAGGTTTTGTCTAATATCTTATCTGATTGATTTAATATACATTTTAAGTCATTTTGGATTCTTTACAAAAATGGTATTTAATTTAGTCAATTTGGGTCCCTGACGTCAAAATGCGGGAGGGCGTTGTCTTGTAATCTTGTATTATGATACTCAACGAACATATCCTTAAATTATAAAATCTTGTCAACCTTTAAGTAATTTTTTTTTTCTACATTCCAATTGGTTGACATTTCTTTCCAAGCTTATCTTAACTTATTATATTCTCTGCGCTGGGTATACACTTACCAATAAAACACGGCTAGTATAAAACTTTGTTCCTGTTGATTCTCATCAATATGAACGGCCAATTTTATGTAAAATTAAAGCTATTGTAGTGATGTCGTTTTTAAGCGGAAAGGCAAAAATCGGCGGGAAAACATTACACGGAAAAACTAGCAACGATAAATTGTTTAAACTTTATTCGTGGAAACACGGAAAGACGTACCAAAGCCAGTGGCTCCTCCTGTACTTGATCTCGATATTCACAAATCCGCTGGCCCGGATAGTAATTCCCTATAGTTCTGAAGAGGTAAGCTTCCACTCTGGAAAAACCACTGTGTAAACTTTTCCATCTATCGTTATCTAAAGTCCTCTATCCAAGAGGATGGAAAACTGCATTTGTCCAGCCCATACCTAAAAAAGGCGTATCTTCATCTCCCTTTAACTACCGACCATTTGCACTTACATCCCTTCTTTCCAGGGTCATGGAAACGCTGATAAACTATCAGATTATGGAATATCTTGAGACACGGAAATCTCTTAATGACCGGCAATACGGTTTTCGTAGCAATAGGTCCACTGGTGATATGATGGTATATCTCACCGAACAGTGGAATCAATCTTTACATCGTTTTGGAGAAAGTAAGATTATTGCACTTGATATTTCAAAAGTTCCCGTGAGATCAGCGAAATCAAGCATCGTTGCGCGTGGTTAGTGGAAAGATGGAGGACCGTCTCAAAACCAACTGCGTGCTGTTGACATGTGTTATTTGCTTTCTGTTTTTCCGTCCTCTTTCTATCTTCTGTTCCATCCTGTATCAATGTCGTCTTGTGTGTTGTCTTTGTAATTGTCTGAGCCGATGGCCTCAGCAGCCAGTGCTCATAAGTGTCTCTGCTTCGTAGATTTATCTACGGAGCAGATCAATATGTAATGTAATGTTATGTAAATATTTCAAAAGCATTTGAAAGAGTTTGGCATGAAGCTCTTTTATCGAAAATGCGTGCATTTGGAATCGGCGAACCTCTTATTCGATGGATTATAAATTACCTTTCAGGACGTTCAATTTGCGTTGTTTTAGATGACATCGTGTCTGTTAGTCACAAAATAAATGCTGGTGTGTCCCAAGGCTCCGTTCTGTCTCCGAAACTCTTCCTTATTTTTATCAATGATCTTCTAATCCATTAAATTGTTTTGCTGATGACAGTATCCTCAGCTTCTCGTACTCGTTTCCACATTCACTTCCCTGTTCTTCGGATGTGGAACTGCAATGGCAACGTTTGATTAATTCATTAAATTCCGATCTGGCCAGCATTGTTCAATGAGGAAATATTAATCGTATGGAATTTAATGCTTCAAAAACTCAATACTGCCTGCTGTCGTTAAAGCATAACCTACCCCTCATGCCACTAAACAAATGGTACTTGCATCGAAGAAACTGAACAGCTTTGCGTTCTAGGTATCTGTATCACAGACCACCCTCTGTGGAATGAACACATATATGACATCGCCAAAAATGCGCTGCGAAATGTTTAGGTTTTCTTAGACGATGCAAGAAATACTTCTCCCCATTAGATCTGGCTACTATTTATAAGGCTTACATTCGCCCGAAGCTTGAATACAATTCTCATATTTGGACAGGTGTTCTTGTTATTCACTTGCGTTTCCTGGATAGAATCTAGAAAATGCATTGAAAATGATAGGGGATAAGGATATAACAGAAACATGTGATTCACTAGAACATCGTCGAAATGTTTCCTGTCTCTATCTATTGCTTTTTTTATAAACAATGCTTCAGCGAAATAGCCAGTTGCATTCCTCTTTTAATTTCAGATGTACTGTTAAGTATAGAGACTCATTCCTTAACCGCACTACACGAACGTGGAATGCTTTACCCGGCTCGATTTTTCCCTTCCATTACGATTTGTAAACGTTCAAAACCAATGTGCATCAGTACCTCCTTTCATCTTCTATCCAATTTTCCTAAACGCTCGCACTGTGTTAATACTCAATAAGGGTAGTAACAACTTGATTATATATATATAAAAAAAAAAGTTTAAAGTTTTCTTGGCAAACCGTACACCAGTTGTAGTAAAATATATAACTTGTAGTGTAGCTTGAATTTTACACGAGCACCTAATTTTCTTAAATTTAAAAAAACGGCGTCTTCCTTATCCTTACGATTGCAAGTTTTTCACTTCAATTTTCACACATTCTTTTTCAGGAAAAAAAAACGTTTTAACTATCTCTTCTCTTACAGTAATTAATTATGACTGAATAATGAAAGTTTTGTAATTATTCTACATAATCTCGCCTTGCAGACTGCCACTTAACTCACAGTTGGCAATCTTATTAAGAAGTTTCGCCATTTTCATTTTATATGAACGTCGTCGCGTCGCCATAAAAAACACGACATCGTGACCGGATATCCGCTTGACCATCGTAAAAACCGAAGCGCTTCGAGTCAACCCACCACCCATCAAAGAATGAAGTAGAGCTTTTATTTTATGATTCTTCACTCAACTGATTAAACCCTCCCCCCGCCTTGTCAAAAACACTAAATCATAAAATGTCAGTTATTTTGTCCAGCCAACTTGAGAGGAGGCATGTAGAGCTGTTAATTAAGATTGCACTGGGCTAACTAATGCGCAAAATTTCCATCATCTCCAGATGGGCAATTAAATAGTAAAAATGCGAGTCCCACTGATTAGTCTTTGATTTTTATGGACAAACAGACTCATTGGGTCCTCAATAAAGCCTCTTCTCATTACAGTTGAGTTTAATCAATCAAAAACTTAAGCTTGATGTTGAAGTAGCAGCTTTGACCTTTGCCCCGGAATTGTAAGTTAGTTATTCATCATCAACCAGTTTCGAATCAAATGGAAACAAATCAATGCCTTGCTTATGAATAAGGAATCAGCTACTCCGGCTAGCTGGCTGGCTGTTTGGTATTGGAGGTTCTTCAGTGTGAAGAACCGGCCGGCCGGCGTCATTATGGAACGGGCCAACAATGGCGAAGGCGGTCATCGTAGTTTTAGGTACCAATCCAAAACCAGTTATTATGCATTCGGTCTGTGATGTGAATAATTGATGGTGGAATGTAATTAGTTTGCAGGGGAAGCGGCTAATACACCGCCATCACCATTGCCACTTGGCCATCCTTATGAAGTTAGTGCAGCATAAGGATTTGAGTGAACAGATCCGCAGGGAATTGCAAATATTTACCCTGTCAACAATAATGCCGAGTTTATTGAGTGGGGTCGGTGGGAGTAAATGGTTTGGACGGTGTGGCGCGGCGCTCCAGGAGGAGACCTCAATTCGATTTTGGTTGATTTATTATACTGTTTGGAGGAATTGCTTTGTTTCCTTTGAATCATTTGATGGAGGGCTAAATTGAAATTTGTTGATACCATGCATATAATTGGTGCTCCATAATTAGATATGATTGTAAAATTATAGTTTCTCAACGGGTTGAATGGTAATAGAGATACGGATACTGAAATATTAAAGAGGGGGCATCTACAATTTGGGGATGTTTGCTAAGGTAAGTTGTTTGTAGTCAAACAGGGTATCAGCAATTGGTATCCTTTTGGGTAATCGATAATGAGAATGATATGTTTACATGGTTACAGACACACAAGAAGGTTTATTAATCAAATAGAGTTAGAATTTAATGAGATGGAATCTTCCGTAATAGGGTCTTAAATTAAATTTGATATCTAATGATCCACATGTAGGTATTTATCATATAGAATAATCAATATTTCTTCGTTCAAATTAATAATAAATTTTTAATCATCCAAAGTTCTTTTACTTTCAGCGTTTCTGTTGAAAATCTACAGAGGAAACCTACTTTTTACAACCGAATCTGTACACCTACGAGGGCTGTAGTGGTCACTTAGAAAAGGTGTTTGCTTGCCAACCCAGAAATAATCAAGGCAAGGGTTGGCTTCATTAGCGCAGCAAGGTATATTTAATACAATTCACACACAGGGCAAACAAAAAAAACTTTTTTCACGACCCATAGTTTTATGGTAAAGTTTCTGGACTTCAAGAGCCTTGAGAGAGTATAGGAAGTTCTGTAGGACTTTCCAGGTTTAGAATCGCCCTGACAAGGACCTACTTTTCTGTCAGCAAATGGCTTAAGAATGGCTTAAGACGTTCTAATAAAACGATGTACAGGATCTTGCAGACGTTGCATATCTACTACAGTATTTCCATCCCAATCTTTGCCGAACATAGGACGGTTTGTGTAACTTGATTTAAATTTTTTCGCTCTTCTGTAGAAGTTTCGCACATCTTTTATGTTAAAACATTTCTATGTCTTTTCGACTTGTAGGCATCTCTTATTCTACCTTCATCGTTCCTTTAAAATTAAGAATTTTAGCATCTAAAATTAATCCAATAATATACTTAGTATGTGGGAGGTATGAAGTTTATTGGCGGAACTATTTGAAAGAAAGAAGAACACTGTATAATATAGGCCAGCTGTTTTGGCACTAAGTGAGATTCAGGTTGGAGTAAATACTGATTTTTCAGAATTTGATCTACATTGGTATAGCTTGGTGCCACTGTTTTTTAGCCATCCAGAGGAAAGGGATAGCATAAACAAGTTAGTAATGGGAAGGATCAAACTCGAGAAACATTTTTAGGTAAAATGGCAGGTATACCATCGGTATCAGGAGTATACTCGTCTTTAAGTCAGCAAGAGTCGATTGTATACCCATCATTGTACTACGACATCTTCCTGAGGATGCAATAGACATATACACAACACTGTTTAACAACGCGCTGAATAATGCATATTATCCAGTGAGTTGGAAGATAGCTGTAGTAGATCCTCTCCCGAAAAAGGGAAAGGATAATTCCAATCCGGCAAATCTCCGGTCGATAAGTCTTCTTTCTAGTATTACAGCAAGGTATTCGAAAAAGTTCTCAATAGAGCTATGTCCAACTGGCGCAAAACATGGACATCCACTGGCACTGGCCAGTAAAAGTGTAGTAAAGTACCTTGGCATCTGGCTGGACCATTTTCTACATTTCAACCGACATGTAGAGGCTACTCTAGAGCTAGAGGAGCTTCTGCCCTGGCAACACGATTGTTTCATAGCAGCCGCCTTGATAGCATGGTAGAGGTGATTTACTACATGGCCCTTATTAGGCCGATGATTGCCTATGGATGCCCCATGTGGTTCAATGTTGCACCATCTCAAATGGAAAAGATTGGTGTATTTGAGAGACGCTGCCTTCGTACCTGTCTTGGACTACACAGAACACCAGAGTCGGAGTACAAACACTACTAACCCAATGAGGTCCTATACAATGGGGCCAATATAAACAGAATAGATAACTTTTTAAATTAGCTGATTCGAGGTCCCATTGCTAGGGTGATGACCTCGACTAATGGCCAAATCTTCGAGGCTTACCACCCCCAAGGCGAATATTTTGAGAGTGTGCATTTAAGCGGCTTCATCCCGCCCGAAGCATTTCTCTATTTAGACAATGGTACAAAAAAAAATTACTGTGGCCGTTCTAGTATTAAGTAGTTGTACGTAGTTTTAGTTAGCTATAAGGTAGTTTATAAGTTTAAATAAAACGAAAATTGATCCGCAACCCAGTTTTTTTTACACTTTTCTGGGTCAATACAGTTAAATAAAGTTGAACTTTTAAATACAAGTTAGGCATACATCGAAAGGCAGTAAACTATAATTCAAGGAGGTCATTAAGAACTAATAAAGTATCAAGATATGTAATTCATATTTGAAGGGCCAGTATTAACAAAAAAATTGAGTATTAATATGAGGAAGGTAGAAAAAATATGATTTGTCAGGATCGTAGGTTCTTTGTGCAAATTACTGTTTAAAGTAGCGAGCAAAAAAATATCTAGCACTGAATCAATGGCATCAACAGCAAGCTTATTATATTATACAGGTTGACCAGGAAGCATATAGAAACAAACGAGGTTGGTTTGGAGTTTAAAATGCAGGTGGGAAATCTGGCATTATGTGAGTTTTGATTTAAAGGACCAGTTAAGATCTGAGTAAGGGCGTTGTTTATTTTCTTAGAATATACGTTTCGGTAATAATATCTTAAGGTGTTGAGACATCGACATATTGGCCAGTTTAGAAATAACACCAGATGGGCTGAGGAAAAATGTTCAACCAAATTGTTTAGTCCAAATCACAAACATGAAATGCTTTAAGGTGAAGCAGAAAAGTGAGAGAGTGGAGAGCACAACAATTGTTAGATAAAGAGAAGTAATACAAATTAAGCTTCGTCTCGTTAAAGTCCGTCTAATGCGCTTGGGCATCCAAAAAATCACACAAATTAAGAACGTTAAGACGTGTTGTTTTCAAGAAGAAATAAAACGCATAAGAATTTAGCTTAATTATAAAGACAAGGATTTGCCATTATATTTTAAAAATGATTTAGGCAAGTGGCCGCTGCGGCTGGCTCGAATAAATTCCAGACGAGAAGTCCAGTTTTTGACCACTTTTTGCAGAAATTAGGGCCGTAAGTCAGCAATCACGCAACGAATGTTGTCAGTCTATTCATGTTGAAAATGGCAAATCAAATTAAGCATAAATCAAGTGACAGCTGTCAAAAAGACCAACTCCGAAAAAAAGTATTGCCAGATTGAAAACCACACGTTTAAAAAACACCCTTTATAATAAATTCTGACTGTAATAAAATTCAAAAGAAGCAAATATACTGAGTAGTAGACAAAGTTAATTTCTTCAAGTCAATGAATAGATATCTAAGTCCGTCTTGAAACAGTTGCATTTTGAATCTCTAACGTCTTACTGTCAAAAGGCCACTAAATGGAAAACCTAATAATAAAAACTTTAAGTTTTTTTTTTAACTGACGAATCCTTCAAGAAATATAAAATATCAAGAAGTGAACTCCAGCAATAATCCTTTCTTTTCTTCCTAACAAATTTAATGAATAAAAAAACAACAAAAATCAACAAAGTAAGCAAAATTCCAGAAGGATTTACAACTGCAGAACTTTCAAATGTCACCATGAACGCAAAGCATCAACCAAACACGTCCTGTCTTCGGCTAACAAACTTGCATTCTTCCTAAGGACGGATGGTGGCCACCTAGGATCTACCGCCCATCTCAAAAGGCGCATGTTTGCTTTAACTTTTCTACTTCTCATCCGACAGGAGATCATTGGAATACAACATGACCCCAAAGCTATACAACAATATACGCAACAAATTCAAGAACAAATCCTTTCCGTTTGGCAATAGTCTGATGACAAGGACATTCGTGCTACGTCCTTTTCGTCGACGACGAATGCGACTCTGCGATTGCCAAGAAGAAACTTTTTAATTAAATATAAAACTTGACAGCCCAGAAACTGGACACACTGGTAGGGATTACAACTCTACGGCTATTCACCAGAAACTTCTTCCCAGTCGAGTCGTGATATAAAGTTTTTTCAGAACTAGCTCCTGTGAGATGCATATTGTACGATATGTTAGGAAGCTGAGCACTGGACCGACAGTCATAGCAGAAATTTGTCAATTGCCGAAAAACAATTCGAAATAAACTTGCCAAAGTTCATCCTTCAAATGTCGTCGGTTCTATTGTATTCGAATCAAAAATCAAAATGTCAAAGTGTGCATTCCTGTCACCAATTACAAAAACAACAATAAAAACCAAACGGAAACGTCATCCTAAAGAGCAGCAAACTTTTGAACAAAGCAACGAATTAAATCATCGGAAATGGGGCATTCCCTCCAACGAACGGCGGCATCCTGAACATGTGCAAATCATTTTAAGTATCCTTTTTCTTTATCTAATAGGAACATAGTAGTTTTCCGGAAGTTCACCATCATTTGCTGGCTGATTTTCACTAGGAAACGGTAAAAAAAAATCGCACCGAAAACTTTGACTATAAAAGTTTAAAGCGGCACTACTATGTTGGGAGGTGCCGTGAAAACTGAGGGGCTGGAAATATATAAGTTTCTTGAGTTATTAGCATACTTTTGGGGCCAACTGTGCCATGTGTGGCACTAGTGAGAGCTTAGTTGTTGCAGAGAGATAGTTAGGTTAACAACATCTAAATTTCGTAAATTTTGAGCAAAAGTGAAAAAGAAAATAAAGGACGAGTGGAAGTTATGAAATAAAAATGAAACTTTTTAAAACTTTCCTGAGACGATGCTAAGGTGTGAGTACATTGTCGTCTTTAGAATTATGTCAACCTTAATATCGCATTAGGCTGCAAATACTCACACCCACACTGGAAAAGCCAGATTCTTTGAATTTTTTTCTTTTGAAAATTATGATTAAAAAAGGAAACCGCACAAGAGTTCTAAGCTCTTGTTTCCAATTGTGTAAGTTTAGAAACTCAGTATAGTATATTCATTTATGAATTTTAAGCTAAACAGTAACTCTGTAATGATGTTTTAAGTGCCATGATAATGTGAAGAGTGTGAAGAGATTGAATGACTTCGAAATCCCTGATCCGTAATCTAGCTAGAAGTTCTTAAGTGAAAATGTGTAAAATAAAAGCTGATTTTCCAACTTATGTAGAATGAAAGTCTAAATTTTAAGAAAAGATTTCATTACCTAGAGAATGAACGTGAATGTGAATATTTGGTACGAAAACGCTGCAGTACTGCTGGCTAGTACTTAGTAGTGTTTCTTTGAGTGAAGATCAAGAGGGACAAAATGAATAAAATGTTGTTTGTTTCCTTGATTCGCGAAAAAAGAAGTTTTGTTCGGAAAGTTTAATGAACACGTGACCCATGCAAAGAAAATTATAGAATGGAAAAGCATTTGCGATGTCCTAACTTCAAGAGGAATTATAATGAATAAGAATTGAAAATATCTCCACGATATTACTTGGCAATATTTGAAGCAAGGAACTATTGTAAGACTAATTGAAAAAAAAAACAATTCTTTCTCAAAAAAAAAAAAAAAAAAAATCATTATCTTAGGTTGAAGTGGATAGTGCCAAAAAGACGGTATCTGCCGGGGGAGCAAAATTTCAATTAAGTCATCTCGATAATATCATTATCAATATTATTTGTAAGGAGTCACCTACAGTGCAGTCTATTTTGATTAAAGAATCAATACATTCATTCCGTGGGATTTTTGTTTTCCTTTTTCAAATGGCAGCTTTATTTCCGTTTCCGTGAGTGTTATCGCACTTCACTGTTCTTATATATTATGTTAAAATTAAGAAAAATACCTGCAATCGCATGAAATCTTTCGGGAATTTATCTCCACATCATCGGGCCATCGTACAACAACTTCAAACATGGAATCCACGATCGCTGTACAAAACCGATCAACACACCTGCATACTGTGGCCTTGGATATACCATGCATGTTGGCAATTCCATGATACTGGCCCCCATTGCCCCATTACCAATCCAGTGCAAGACAGTGAGTAACTGTTGTTTTAGGGATAATGTAAAGTTTTTATCAGTCCTGTGACTGATCTGTCATCCAACTAAAGAAATTATTTCTTCCGCCTTGGCTAAACTCACCCAAAACGCTCGATAAAATAAAACAACTCCGTGATGTTGTAAGTAATACGTGACCGAAAGACTCTTCTTCTTCGACTCAGAACTATATTGTTATCATGACTGCTATCGCTTCTACTATGCCCCCGCCGTAAGTCAATTATACACAATTAATATGACCGAAAACAAATTTGTAAATAAAACTTACACACGTCTTCAAGTTTTGGTGAAACAGAAAATGGATTTTTCACAAATTTCACTTCTAAGTCACAAGTGCAAATTTATAAACACAAAAAAACTGGTGAAATGAAGTGTAACGATTTTTTCACAAACTTTGTGGAAAATCACTTATATTTACAATTTTGTAAGTTGGTGAAATAGGCCCCAGATATATTTTGTGGTTGCAAATGAGGGATGAGCGGAAGCACAAGCACACTAGTCAAAACTTAAACTGAAGCAAACGGACGAAGAATGGGATAAGTACCGGTTTTATTAAAGGAAAGGGAAACCTTGTCAAGCTTCACATACCTAAGGGCCTATGCAATAAAATTAATATTTGCATAGCATGAATAATTTTTACTTGCGATTATAGATACTATAATGCAAGTTATGCATTCGTGCAGATTAAAAATTTTGAAATAACAATCAAACATGACATTACGATGATAGAGAAACTTATTTGAGTTACTAGCAAAATTTTTTCCGTCTGCCTGTCTGTCTGTCTGTCTGTCTCTACGGATGTATTTTGGACCGCAGCCTTAACGGTTGGGCCAATCGTCTTCAAATTTTGAACTTAAAGTTGATTGACATTCTACAGAGGATTTTTTTCAATTTTTTTTAGCCCAACAAATTAACGGTGCCTGTCATATAACCGTTATGTAAAAGCTTATTTTTCTCGAAAACGGCCCAACCGTACAGACAGACAGACAGACGGACAGAATTTTGCCAGTAACTCAAATATGTTTCTCTATCATCGTAATGTCATGTTTGATTGTTATCTAATTTTTTTTTTAATTTTGTTTTTAAATGTACGTTATTTTTGTGCTTAAGTTTGTATTCTTCAATAATTTTTTTAAATTTTTTAAAAAAAGTTGTTAAAAAAAACCGTTTTATTTAAAAACGGCTCTAACGATTTAAAAAAAATCACATTTTTTAAAGAAATAAAATGGCGTTTAAATTTTTCCGCTGAAAACTATTTTACGTACTTTTTCAAACAATCAAAAGTCAAAAAAATCGAATATAATCTTTGAAGTTCCCTTAATATTTTTCAAATTTTATTCCAAGCTGTGACTGCACATAAGAGCAAGTACGTGCAATTCAGTCGTGCAATTTATTTTTTTTTAAAACCGTTCCTACGATTTAAAAAAAAATTCACACTTTTTTACATTTTAAGGAAATAAAATATCGTTTCAATTATTTCACTCAATACAATTTAACTTACTTTATTCGAACAATCAAAAGTCACAAAAATCGAATAAATGCTTTGATGTTCACTTTAATTTTCTTAAATTATATACCATAATGTGACCGCACATAAGTGCAAGTAAGTCGGATCCAGCGTGCAATTTATTTATTTGTCATTTTTATAATTTTAATTTTAATTTTTTGTTTAGTTTGATATATATTTTTTGGAAATTTTCGTATAGTTCTATGTATATTTTATTTTTCTTATAGGTTTTGCATAACTTTTTTTCAAGTTTCATAAAATTTTGTTAAAATTAAAATAAGTGTTTTCTCTAATATCACAATCTGAAAAAAATTTTACAAGACGATGTTTCGCTTTTTTAAAGGATTTTGAACACAATTTAAAAAAAAGTGAAGTTCAATATATTTTTTAATAAATTTTTTATTTATATTTAATCATCACAATACCACTTCACTCATATTAAAACACAATATTATTTTAAAAACTATCAACGTTGTTGGAGATCGATCATGGTAGAGTGTACTAGCTTTTTTTAGAGACACAGACAATTCATGAACGTTAGTTAGTGGCTTAATACTTTTGGTAGGTGAAGTCTTCTCAATTCAGTGTCGTTATAAAGTACATATACAAGCGCAAATGTTTCGGACAAGCCATAATAAATGTAGCGTCAGAGGTGTTTGGTTTCCCATAACCCCGGTTAAACTGTGAGTGTGATCAGGTAAACAAAAACCACATTAAGTCACACAGGTCGTGGTTCCGATATCTTATATTATATCTACCTTGAGCGAAATATAGCCATTGCCAAACTAAAAGGAACAAAGAAGCTGTTGCCGATGGCTTCAAGTGCAACTTTTTTGACAAACCGGAGATGACATGTTAAGATGCGTACACCAACTTATCTGCAATATACGGTGGGAGGAAAGTATGATCCTTGATTGGAATCTTAGTACCATTTGCCCGATCCACAAAAAAGGAGTTCGGCAAGAATCTGCATTGTCCATAGGAATAAGCCTTTCAAACATTGCATAAAATATTCTCTCCAGCATTTTATGTGAACAACTTAAGTCATTAGCTGAAAGAATAGGTTTTACACCAAGGCGGTTTTGGAACTGGAAAGTCTGCAATCGTCCTAATCTTTACATTACGCCAGATCCTGGAGAAAACTCAATAATTAAACATCAACGCCCACCAGATTCTACCGAGATCTACGGAAACTCCGTACAGTTGATTCAACATTGTGCTTAAAAAGGTAGTAGGAAACACCGAGGGCAGTACATCAGGCACTATCTTTAATAAATCAATACAATCACTGGGTTTAAGACGCCATTGATGTGATAAAAATAACTAGTCGAGCAGTAACCGGAGACTGGGCAGAATAAGACTGATTACTATAAACGAGGATAGCACGAGATATATGCCTTTTTCAACAAAAGTCCAAACTCACCACTCACTTGGTCAGAAAGTCAAAATTTATAAGTACAACTTGGAGTTAGTCAGTGAATATCTTTAATTGAGCACTGTAAAGAATAATATCGGCAGAAATAAAGCAGAAGAAGACCCTTTTCCAGTGGAATGAAAGCTACCTTGGGATAGCCGAAAGAAAGTAATGCTAATAGGAATGTCTTAGCCTAATCAGTTGGCCCAACTTTGAGTTGAAATTAACTATAGAGATTTTTTTGTAGTTGCACCACATGAATGTAGATTTACCTTTAACTTACTTCATTGTTTCCTTTGAGAACAACTCTGTATGTAAAGATGTAAAGTTTTAAAAAAACAAATATTTCAGTTTTCACAAGAATTTTTCATTTTATCAAATCGAGAACACGTCATTTGCAATTTTCGAACTCATTTTGAGAAAATACTGTCACATTGTGTACCTACATATACATAAGTACTAATTGGGTAACTTATTAAAAAAATATTTTGTTTATAGTAAATTGGAAACTTTATTAATCTTAAAATATAAAATAAATAATATTATTTAGTAATTAAATGAAAAATATTTGATGTCAAAATCTGACTTCAAATCACTACTCCATGTAACATTTAATTACAGTTGCTACTTATGTTTGTGTGTGAATCACCTTAACAGTTCAGTAACATCACTAAAGTGCGTTTTAAAATCTTCTTGAACCGTAAAAACATTACAGCATTTCGGTCACTGACTGCCAAAGCAAAAAGTTGCACATAATTAATTAACCCCTGCCGTAAGCTCCTTCGTCATAATATCCTTATATATTTATATCGTCCAGTTGCAGTGGTGCATTTTATTTCAAATAAAATCGCACCAATAAATACTTTAATTAAAATATTGAATACAATTCCGCTATATTTATTATTAAGCATCTATATATTTTGCATTTCAAAAATCTATTCATGACACTACAGTAAAATAATTAAAAACAAAAAAAAATAATGTTTCCATGAACAAATCTTCACTAATTTTCCTCTTCACATTTGCCAGTCATCAACTACAATGACTGGGGCGTATACGCAACCTTTTTTTTTAATCTTTTCACTGCAACGACAGCAACCCTTTTAGGGACGCGGAATAAAATATTTTTTTTTTGTAATGCACACAAATCTCTCGTGAAGAAATAATAAGCACATCAATTTTATTAAATTCATGGTTTTCACATGCATAAATAGTTGCAGAAATGCAATGCATAAGGACATGGCGTGTATTTCTACCAAATTTACTCCATCTTTTTTCTATTCACTCAGGGGTGGATTTGAATGCAGGGCCGCCTTCAGCAAAAATGTGTGTCTGTTTTTGATTAAAATTGTGTACAAATCTATATAAGTTTTTTTAAATCCACTGAATACCTTTCAATTTAGACATCCTGGGGGAATTCTTTTAGGAATATTCATATCTAATGACTAATTGAATATTTTGCCCTACAACAAAAGGTTTTCTTTTTGGACATTCGCAACTCAACCTTTAACTTCGTTTTTTTTAATGAAAAAATTACAAAATTATAAGTACTAGATGTAGTTGAACAAATCCAACCTTTCTAATGCAAAGGACCTGGTTTAGTACAGTGCTTTATTAAATAAAAATTACTCTCCAGAGCTATTTTTCCGCGTCCATGGAGTTCGGTTTGCATAGTTCATGTGTATGTTCCTTGGCTGGAATAGCAGTTGCATTCGTATTTTTTCTAAACCAACTCTCTTTATTGCAATGTGAATGTCCTTTTTCGGAGTAAGGACATTTATATTAACATTTATTTCAGATGCATACAAAGCGCTATGCATACCCTAGTCTTCATAACAAAAGCAAATGGTAAAAAAAAAAAAAAACAAGCATGACTCTAAAAGCGATGCGGTTTTCAAGTTAAGTACTATCAAGAGGAGAAACGGACGGTGGAGGCAACTCATAGCTCTTACAACAAGACTTACGTTGATTCTGTGGTCCCATTATAGGTGGTGGAAGTCTGAAAGTAATGGAGAGAGAATTACTAAAACTAAAAGGGTTCCTGATTCTTACACAGTGCCACTATGTCAGAAATATTTTTCACTAAGTTTGCGGTGGATGCGGGCGTGTGGGGATGAAGAGCGGACCGTGGAATATGCAAAAGGCACACCAAAACCTTTTAATTGCGACTGTGTATCGGAATACTTTTCCGACTATTTGGTGCGAGGTGTTGGACCACCACACTGGTGGGTTCTTTATTTGAAAAAAAAGAAGCATTCATAAACAGAAACACACTTAGGAAAAATTTATTCCAAAGAGTTTGGGGCTGAGTGTTATGATTTTTTTTATTTTTTTTTTGTTTACTGGCAAATTTTGTCGGTTAATTAAGTTAATGTCGAATGTCAAATGGAAGTTGATTCCATTATGTATTATAAGCGAAACCATGGGCTTAAGCTTTTTTATATTATTTTGTTTATAAAACTTAGGAGACACAATCCCGCGCAACTCAACAATAAAGCATTTCTTTTCTTTCCGACCAAAGCATACATATTAGATTGCAAAGAAGGGAATCCAACCAAAACTACCGCCAGCAACATTAAACCACTTTGTAGTACCCAATGATCATTTCCATTTATGTTCGTTCATATGTTTATAATTCACACTGGCTTACGGTTGAAACAGTTGTAATAAGACACGGAATTAAATTCATTCTGCTGGGAGTTCACCAAGAGCCCACGGAGAGCTTAGCGAAAAGCCACCAGGATCCAGGAAATATTCAAAAAAAAACGTTAAAGGTCCAGGTGACCAGGTCCACCATCACGAGGAGTCTGGCAACAGGTAAATCCTGGTATTTGGAGACTGGAGTAGGAGTATAGATTTTGAAAAGAGTATAGATTTTGAAAAGACTTAAGCTCAGAGTTGTAGTTAGTAGTGGGCTTCCGGTTTTAGAATTAGTGTCCATCTTTATCTCGTTGTAACTTGTAAATCAAGTTTTCAACGCTAAGTGTCCACTGCAATCTCGTTATGAACTTAGTGTTCAACGCTATTTAGTTGCAAATTAAAAGTTCAAAGCAATATCATTGTGAATTAAGTGTTCAACGCCATATTGTCCAACGCTGTTTATTTAAGAATTTAGTGTCTAACGTTATTCCGTTGTGAATTTAGTGTACAGCGCTATTTCATTGTGAATTTAGTGTCCACCGCAAACTCGTCGTGAATTTAGTGTTCACACTATCAGTGTGAATTTAGTATGCAATGCTACCTCGTTGTGAATTTAGTAACCAAGACTATCTAGTTGTGAATTTAGTATTTAAGGCTATCTTGTTGTGAAATTAATGATAAATCAGCTTTCCTAGAATAAAGTTAGCTTATATTTTTTTGGAATAAATAAAATAAAGTTAAAGAATTTATACTCCCAGAATTATATAAAATAAGACTTCTATAATTATATTTTGTGAATTATACAAGAATTCTGGAATTGAATTTTAATAAGAATTAAAATTAAGAAATGAGAATAAATATCAGCCTTCTATAAACTAGAATTCAAGTTTTCTTAGTAAATCGTGGTCCTGGTTAGCTTATTTCTGCACGACTTAAAGAAATGTCACAATGCCCTGGCGTTATTTTAGAAATAACATATATCAAACGTTTGCCGAGCTCACACAAAGTGGATGCTTTTTTAGCATAGATTAAGGATTTGAAGTAAGCCCAAGTCAATATAATCGAGAAGTGACAAGTTGCATAGGTGCGTGTCAATTTTATAGGCACTCGCCTTGAGATAATCAACTCGGAAAATTTCTTCTTCACAACTTCGAGTGTTACTACCAAAACTGTTGAAACTGATCATGAAGTATCCTCCAAACCCAATCAGGCACTTTATTATTGAGCTGAAGACACTTTGCTTGTCTCCCAACGATAATGTTTCCCTAGTTTTTTTACAGCTGACGTAATGGTGAAACTCAGAATGCCTTCAGGATCAATATTATTGGGAAACATAAAAACATAACAACAAAGCCTTTAAGTGTATTTCATGTCGCCAAATGTTCTCGTCTCTACTATTAGGAGTTAGTTAGTGATTAGCCGTGAAGATGGACAAAAGCTAAATGGCATTTTTGAGAGTAATACGTATACAGTGTTTACATTTAAAAGATGACATTGAAAGAAACAACCTCAGTAGTTAACGAAACTGAATGGAAAACACTAAAATACTAACCTAAAGGGTAAGACGTCAAACCGATTGGAAGTCCGAAAATATTACCATTCTCTGGACTTACTCTTAAATACAAGATTCACCCCACAGACCAATGTTTAAGACTTCAATTCTAGGAAAAAGTATATGCTAGCATCCATAGACACAAAGTCATTTTTAATAAACCGTCAAAACCAAATATACATCAAATTAATCAATTCGCACGTCTGGACTCTGGGCTTACTCCATTCATACTACCTATATATATAGTGTCTTTTAATTTTCATAAGCCACTATCGTCTGTGTTTACTAATCTAAATTTTTTTTGGTTGAATATTTCATAACATATTTCAACTGCAATTTCTCCAAACCGAAAAAAAAAATCAAAACTGCTTCTACAGATCCCATACCAACCACACCCAAGCCATTGTCATGTCGGCCAAGGCCAAGGTTGCCTCAAAGACGTGACATCTTTAAATTTTTAATGTTCATTTGGGTACCCAAGATTGATCACCTACATTGTGTTCCATAAAACTTCTGTGGGCAGTTTTTCGTGTCTACCTGGTTCTGGCTCCCAACATTTTGAACATTCTTTTGATGATTAATGTGCTAACCAATTGCAACCTGTTTGATTCATACCTACATTTACGAACACAGACAACATTTTTGTTTTTTTTTTCGAGTTTTTTTTATTTCAAGTTAATTGTAAAAAAAAATATTAACAAATCTAAAATCTACTGATAAATCAGACTAAATTCTATTTAAACCTCAGCCTCGGGGTCTTCTGGTTCCCGACTGTACTGGTCGTAATCGAAGACATTGTACTCGTGATCGGAGTTCTTGTTGACATGGGGCCCGACGTAGCTGCCTGGTTGGAGATTTTTGAAATCACTGTCAGCTTTCTCTACCACCTGGCGGACTTGTTGCTCCTCTGTATTCAGCGGTTGTGGATCTTGTACTGGCAAACCATGTGAGACTTGCGAGTTGACCGCATCCGTGTAGGAAGCAGCTGCTTGGTAGTTTTGGGGAATTTGTTGTTGTTGGTCTTCAACGGAGGATATGTAGCCATATTGACCTTCAAACTTGTATGGATCCTGAAACGGATTTCGCGAATTCGGAATTTGCCTTTGAACACCTTGATAACTTCTATGGTCCAAAAATGGTAAGCTGGCTGTCAAGCCAACAGCTGATTGAGCTTGTGCAATTTGCTGATAGGGGACGCCTTGATAAGTATTGGGCTGAACACCTCCGAACTGTTGTGTGGTGATTGGATTGCCTTGATATGATAAGTAACCAGTTTGAGCTCCATAGTTAGCTTGGTAGTCAGCACTTGGATTTATGACTTGACTTAGGGTATCTCTCTTGGTTTTATGAGTTAATTCATGAGATAGACTATGCTCATTCTTGAAACCAACTACTTCGTACTCAAAATCCGAATTATCAGCAAGAACATTGTACAATTCACTGTCTTCTCCTTGATTTGTTGCTGTAGGTTTGCTTGACCTTAAATCTATTCCTTCAACCTGCTGCTCTTGAACACTAACGCTGGATTTTTGATTTGTAATTGTTGGCAATTCTGACTTACGACTGTTTGATGTCTGATCAGCAACAAATCCTTCAACCTTGTGTGCATGAGCTACATCCACTACTTGGTTGGCAGTAGTCGATGGATACTCAAAAAACGAGTTCGATGTTAAATATGATGGAACTTGAACTGCTCCGGAAGAAGAGTCAGCGTTAAATGGAGCTTGAGCTCCATTGGGGGGAAGGTACGTTAAGCTTTGGGGGGAAAGCGTTATTTTCGGTGCGGAAGTTGTGGATATATAGGAGACTTGGGGACTTGGCGTAACAACAATTTGCTTTTGGTATTGAACGACTGCAGGTTTTACGGTTTCCTGGCTGAATGTGCTGAATGCTGATGACTTTTGTGGGAATGATTGGCTGAATGCAGGGAAACTTGTTTGAGGCTTTGAAGTGAATGAGGTAATGGATACTTGAGGCTTTGTAGTTGTGTAGGTTACAAGAGTAGGTTTAATGGATTTTTGTCCAAAGTTGCTGACAGCTGGCTTCTGGTAAGCGGCCTGTTCAAATCCAGTGAAAACTGCTTGTGGCTTAAGGGTGACTGTTAAAGGCTTTACTGTAGTTGGAGTGCTTGTGAGCTTGGTAACGGATTCTTGTCCAAATGTATTGACAGAGGGCTTTTGGTAAACTGACTGTCCAAAACTACTGAAAATTGTTTGTGGCTTAGAGGTAGAAATGGCTATTGGCTGCTGGAATTGTCCAGTCACTACCGCAGGCTTAACGGATTGTTGTCCATAAGTTCTGAAAGTGCTGACAACTGGCTTCTGGTAAACTTGTTGACCAAAACCACTGAAAGCCGCTTGTGGCTTGGAAGTAGTTGGAGTGTTTGTGTATTTAGTGACCACTGGTTTTCCAAAAGTGCTGAATGTGTTGACAGCTGGCTTTTGGTAAACTGACTGTCCAAAACCACCGAAACTTGTTTGTGGCTTAGAGGTAGAAATGGCTATTGGCTGCTGGAATTGTCCAGTCACTACCGCAGGCTTAACAGATTGTTGTCCATAAGTGCTGGAAGTGCTCACCACAGGCTTCTGGTAAACTTGTTGACCAAAACCACTGAAAGCCGCTTGTGGCTTCGAAGTGGTTGGGGTGCTTGTGTATTTAGTGATAGCTTGTTGTCCAAAAGTGTTGAATGTGTTGACAGCTGGCTTTTGGTAAACTGACGGTCCAAAACCACCGAAACTTGTTTGTGGCTTAGAGGTAGAAATGGCTATTGGCTGCTGGAATTGTCCAGTCACTACCGCAGGCTTAACAGATTGTTGTCCAAAGGTGCTGAAAGTGCTGACAACAGGCTTCTGGTAAACTTGTTGACCAAAACCACTGAAAGCCGCTTCTGGCTTCGAAGTGGTTGGGGTGCTAGTGAATTTAGTGATAGCTTGTTGTCCAAAAGTGTTGAATGTGTTGGCAGCTGGCTTTTGATAATCTGGCTGTCCAAAGCCGTTGAATGCTGTTGTGGTGACAGCTGGCTTCTGGTACACTGATTGTTCAAATCCACCAAAAGCAGTCAGCGGCCTGGGAGTTACAATAACAGGCTTGGCAGTAGTTGGTGTACTTGTGTACCGAGGGGTTTGCTTATAAGTGCTGAATGTGTTAACAGCTGGCTTCTGATTAATTGACTGTCCAAAACCACTAAAGGATGCTTGTGGTTTTGATATGATGGGGGCATAGGTCACTTTAGGCTTGGCAGTAGTATAGAGAGTTGGTTTAATTGCTGGCTTAATGGGTTGTTGCCCATAGGTGCTGAATGTATTGGAACTTGGCTTCTGATAAACTGATTGTCCAAAATCTCCAAAGCCTGTCTGAGGCTTCACAGTGACCACCAAAGGCTTGGAAGTTGTTAGAGTACGTGTGACAGCTTGCTGACCGTAATTGTTGAATGTGCTTACAGCTGGCTTCTGATAAACTGACTGACTGAATCCACTGAATGATGTTTGTGGTTTGACGGTGATTGGAGTGCTTGTGAATTTCTGAGAAACTGGTTGCAACACTGAGACTTGAACCTTTGGGGCCTGGTAAGAGAGCTGAGGCTTCGAAGTTGCTTTAGATGTAAAGACGGCTTGGCTGACCGACGGTTTTTGATAAGTGGTCTGTCCAAAGCCTTGGAATGACCCGAAAGCTGATTGAGCCTTATTGGAAACCGATACCAGAGGTTTCTGTGGAATAGGCTGATTAAAGACTGGTTTAACGGGAGTTACAACAATCGGTTTCGAGTATTGATTAACAGCTGGCTTTGAAAAGCTTGATTGCCCAAAGCCTTGAACCGTACTAAAGCTGTTTTGAGAAGGTTTAAATGTTGGCTTGACCGAGGGTTGTCCATACTGGATGAACGTGGCCTTTTGTGGGAATGCTTGTCCGAATCCTTGAAAACCACTGAGATTAGCTTGAGGTTTGGCAGTAAAAACTACTGGCTTTGGAGTCGTAATAACTTTTTGTACTGCAGGAATACCTTGAAAGTTGTATGGAGTGACTGCAGGCTTGTTTGGTGGAAGGTATGAAGGACCAACGTTCCCAAAGGGAGCTGTAGGTTTTCCAAATGAAGAAGCAAATCCAGTTTGACTTACTTGTGGCTTTGTGAATGTTGTTTGGCTTAGTCCTTGAAATGATCCCGAATTTGGGAAGGGTTTTGATGTGACCAAAGGTTTCTGGTATTGATTGAAGGTAGAGGAAACTTGCTTGTTTTCTACAGTAGGCTTCTGGAACTGCACTGCTTGGTACTGACCAGCTGGTGATGTGGTGAAAGCTGTAGGTTTCAAAGGCTGCTGTTTGAATTTGATTGGTTGCAAAACAGTACTCGTGCTTGGTCCTTGGAAGGCACTGAAACTGGTCTGTGGCTTTGGAATTACTGTCAATGGTTTTTGATATTGTACAGTAGTTATTGCAGGCTTAATAGCTTGTTGTCCAAATTGACTGTAGACAGCAGAAACAGGCTTTGTCTGCCCAAATCCTTCGAAGGCGTTTGCAGTTTGGGGATTAATAGCTTGTTGTCCAAATTGGCTGTAGACGGGAGAAACGGGCTTTGTCTGTCCAAATCCTTGGAAGGAGTTTGCAGTTTGAGCATTATATTTTGTTACTACAGGCTTAGAAGTTGGTTTAGTTGTTACGTTGATCAATGAAATCTGAGGCTTATAGGTTGATGAAGGCTTAGTTGCCGCATACACATTAGTCTGTCCATATCCCGATTGGCTTAACTCTGGCTTGCTGTAAGAGTTTGTTTGGGTAAAACCTTGGAAACCAGCAGTAGAAGTTGGCTTCGGCTTGGCAACAATAGACACTGTAGGTTGATACTGCCCAAAAGATTGCTGGGGCGGGAATTTGTAATTTGACTGGCTGAATCCTAGGAAAGAACCAAAACTTGTTTGAGGCGTCTTAGGTGGCGAAATACTTAGAGCTAAGCCAGGCTGAATGTATTTCTCGACAGGCTTAACGGTAGTCGAAACAATTGGACTTTGGTATTTTTGTGTTGGTTGGTATTGTGGAGAGGGAGATGCTGGCCGACTGTAGCTAGAAGACGGTAGTCCAAAAACTTGTGATCCTCCGAATGAAGTTTGAGGCTTTGTTACAATTGGTGCCTTATATTCTTGCACACTTCCACCAAATCCTTGAAAAACTGTTGTTGTTGTTGGTTTTGGTGACGAAGATGCAACAACATATTCCTTTGGCTTCGTGTAGATCGTCTGAGATCCAAAGTTACTAAGTCCATCACTGAATCCAACCGAAGGCTTAGAATAATTGTATCCATCTTCAGCCACACCAGCTAAACATATGCTTACACCAGCCAAAAACAGGACGCTCTATAAGAACAAATATTAAAAAAAAAATCAAAACAGAAAAAAAGATAAAAGAAATCTTTTTACCAAAATAGTTTTATCCACGCACATCCTAATCAGCATCTTCTTAGCCAGAAAAACAACGAACTTCTAACGCTTCGCTGCACACGGCATCTTCTTATATAATTTTTATCCATTTCAGGATCCGGTTCGGACGAGCCCAACCCCTAAATGAATAAAGTTAACAAAAATAACAGCCAACTACCAACTTGGCGTTAAACTAAATTATGGCCACTATTGTGTTCGCGAATATTATAATTTTTATTTTATTTCTTTAAGCCAATGTATACAGTATGGATCACAAAAATAGTGACAGGTAAATTTGTTTTTTTTTTTTTATAAAAACATCATTCTTATTTAATACACTGTGGATTGTGCGATCTGACTACACTCTGTTCAATTTATATTTTCAGTGCAGGGAAGATAGGATATTTGCCTTTCACTCTTACTGTCATGGATTTCAATAAGCTATCTCCATTTTAAAGCTCTCAAATGGTTGCCATACTGGGCATTATAAATTGGTATAATTCTCACACACACACAAATGTAGGTATGGTTGCCAACTGTTTATTCAAATTTTATGAAAACAGAAACAGACCATAAAGCTCATAAAAAAAACTAGATTAAATTAAATCCATCTTTTTCTTTTTTGAACGCCATTTTATTTCCTTACAAAAATTGAAGGAGCAGGATTTTTTTTCAAAATCGTAGGAATGGTTTTTAAATATAACGGTTTTTGAACAATATTCGAAAATATTTTGAAGTAAAATTACTTAGTCTACCTACATCTTCCTGAATAACAATTTTGATTGTAATCGGATAGCCAGTTTCCGAGGTACCGTTATTAGCCCACCAACTTTATTTTTTTTCACTAAAATATAAACCACACCCAAAAGATTTTTTTTGATACAAATCCTTGGAGCCGTTTTCGAGAAACATAAGCTTTAACTTAACGGTTAAATGACAGGTACCAATAATATTTGAGGTAAAAAAAATTAAATAAGGCCTCTGTAGAATGTCAAAATAATGTTATGTTATAAATTTGAAGACGATCGACTAAGCCGTTCAGACTGTAGTCCAAAATACATCCGTACAGGCAGACAAACATAATTTTCTAGTAACTCAAATACGTTTCTCAATCGTAATGTCATGTTTGATTATTATCTCAATTTATTTTTGTGTATGAATGCATAACTTGCATTAAAGTACCAAAAAGTAAAAAAAATTGCCAACAAATATTGCATTATGTATTTTTATTTTAACCGTTTTTTTAAGCAAAATTAAAACGAAAAGATATAAGCAAAAAAAACATAGCGACAACACCTTCTTCTTTAAATTTAAAATATGCTCTCATTCGCTCTAAGAAAGCTTCAATTCTGGAACTTTTATAACAATAACCAAAGAAAAAGGTATTATAATTTCCATTAATGGCAAATGGTAACTATGCAGTAGTGCTTTTTTTTAAATAAACGCAATAAGGGAGAGGCAAATTAATAATCAGTCTCCTGTCTCCTCGCAGCTTGGGAGCAGACAGATCTTGGTGGAATGTACGTGGGTTAAATGAAATATTACAACAACAATTTCAACGTATTTCAGGGTTCTCTTTTATATTTAAGTGGCAATTTCTTAAGTTGAATGCGATGCAAACACTCCACTTTCCAGTGGGATTTACTATGAGATCACCAGTGGATTAATCAGTCAGAGGTGGGGAAGATTCGCTTTTTCAGGGACAGCTCGGATATATGCGCTTTTTCATCCTCTGGGAAATAATACAAAGATATAGAAAAAATGGTAAGCTTACGCAGTGGTTTTGTCAGTGTTGGAGAACATTTCTTCAGACCGAAATCGGGGATACTATCCAAGCCACCAAATTAAAAGATCTTTCAATAATTTTGCGAAAGTACAAAAGAAGATTGGTTCATAAAATCTTTTACGACTTTGAAAAAAAGTGGTCATAAGACCTCCTGGCAATATTCAGTTTGTTTCAAATTGGGATGCAAACAAATCGGGTTTTATCTTTGAATCTGACTGTGGCTATTTTTCAGTCAAAATGTTGCAGTGATTTCTAAGAAACAACGAATCATACATTATCCCTTGTCGAAAATTTTGTTCACACTTCTATATTCGACGGTAAAATAATAGACCGAGTGTGAATTTAATTTGTTCCACTGGGTACAGTTGTTCTAAGCAACTGCTTTAACTATAAAAAAGCCTCGTTCAGGGTCTAGCTGATCTGCAAGGAGTCACGGAAACATTAAGCTAGTTGCACAGAGCTTACATAAAAATGCTTGGCTTTCCATACGGAAATGTTTGGCCCAATTGAGATTTCCAAGAGCGAATATTTATCAAACATATTGTTCCATACTTTTAGAATTCAAATCGTTTAATAACTAAAAGAATGCATTTTGCTTGTGCAAAGTTTCTTGTGAATGTTATGTTTTGGTTTTCGCACAGTGAACGGATTTTTTGGAGCCCAGTTTGTTATTTTCATTAAAAGGGGCATATCTATAGGTAGAACAGCGTTTACTGTTTACATAGTATAAACTTATAAAAAATATCAAAACCACAATACTTAACGGCTGTTTGTAAAAATGAAGTACGCCATCACACGTCTCAAATAACAAAAAAAATATGAAAAAAAACATTTCGAAAATTATAGGACCGGTTTTGATAGAACACTGTTTTTTTAATTTTAGTTTTTTTAACAACAAATTTTTTTTTGAGTTTGGTAGTTTTTTTTTAGAGTTCATTGAGATACAGCTGATTTAAAAAAATTTTAAATATTTTGTTTTGTTAAGTTTTGAAAATATTGAATTTTAACCAAAAAAATTAAAAATTAATTACAAATAGAATTTTTTTTCGAAATGTTGTTATGCAGAAGTAATTTGGCTACCTAGGTCTTTTTAAATATAAAACTTTATTGAAATCCATTGAGGAGTTACCGAGAAAGTCAAAAATTAAAAAAAACCGTTATATGAAAGGTACCGTTAATAGACTTTTCGGGTAAATTTGGTTTCTATAAGATGGTAGCTTATACTTATACAAAACAAATCTCAAAAAAAAAATCATCTTTGCAGAAAAATAAACTTTTCCTTAACGGTCATATGGCAGGTACCGTTATTTTCAGCCTTAAAAATTAAATTTGAATCACCCCTCTGAGGAGGAATGCCAAATCACACACACCACACACCACATTTGAAGATAATCGCTTAAGCCGTTTAGGCTGCAGCTCGTTATATATACTGACAGACAGAGACAGACATTTCTTGCCACTAACTTTTTATCATCGTAGTGTCATGTTTGATTGTTATCACATTTTTTTATATGCACGAATCCTAAACTTGCCTTATAGTCCCTATAATCGCAAGTACAAAATAAGTCTGCAGCTTTACTGTGTCTTCAAATATTTTTTTTAAAACCATACATATAATAAAATACTCATTTATTTTTTTTTTTATTTTGAAAAATATACACCTCCCACATCCTGTACACATGTATAAAATTATAAAATATTTTTTAATAAAAACTAAAATAAAAGTTCATAAATCTATATAGTAATAGTCTTAATTTAAAAATACAACTCAATATTTAGATAATAACAATAATAATACATCTTAATCAGAAGTGATATCATATTTTTGACGCTGACTGTCATTTCTCACGCTAACTTCAATACAGAATGTTCCACTTCGGATTTGCGATAGGGCAGTAACCTTGTTTTGAAATTCAGATTATAAAGTCGTTAGTTTCTCGCAGATTTTCGAAAAACTATGTATGTATTTTGATGCAAATGTTACAATTCGTGTGGCATGAAGATACAAAAATGCAGAGCATTTCATTTTCAAGGTCAGTTAAGAGAGCATTGAATGTGGTATTTCAATTTTTGGCGAGAAGATTCAACTTGTACAAAAATAAAAATAGTAGTTAGAATATGCAACATGGTGGGGACTTGACTTGTTGACCAGAAACGAGGAACAATGGCTTTGAATAAAACAACAACAAAAAAAGGAATATAATTTATGGCTTTTTGTCATGTGGGCTGGGTCAGGAATGTGATGAGCGCACGTCTTAATTGCCTCCATTTGTTTGGCACGGTTTCTATACTTTTGGATTTGTTTTTTAAAATGTTAACAATAAACAATTTTACTCTGTTAATGGATGACACATCTTATAAATTGTTTTCAAATTATGTTTTTAACACAGTTTTTTTCGCATATCGATCGAAAGATACACCGGAGTGTCTCCCACGCTTAATATGCTAAGTAAAGGCTATTCTGAGACGGGTTAATGCATTTGGACCGAACCGGATTTATTAAAGTGATTCGTAAAGTTGGCATCTAAGGTCTTAAAAAATTAAGTAACTATTAAAACAACCTATTCGGCTCGAGAGAATTGATGGTTCTCTCTTGAACTGTGCACTAAAAAGACTGTATTGGTATAAATTGGTTAAGTGGTTTTGGGTGTGCAAAAAAATTTTACTTACGTAGTTGAACATTAACATTGAGGTAGTTATATAACACATGCATGCATATTTACGTATTGGGGAACATTATTTATTTATACTTATGTCTTGTAATTTAAAAAAAATGGTTCTGCGTTGATGAGGTGAGTAACTGCCTTGACAAATTTTTCAAATACAATATACTTGTAGATCGTGGGATAGAAAACGCCATGAAGCAATGAAATGAATTCTACGTCTACTAAATCCATCATTAATGATCACTATGACAGGCAACGAATAGAAGAAGAGACGGTTAAGCCATGGAAAAGTGTTCAGAAAAAAATCGTTTATCAAAAATTAAATGGGTTTTCAGAAAAAAATAATATTTCAAAATCAATTTCAAGGATGAATTGTGTCCGTTTTTAATTACATGTATTGAATTTCCGGTTTATTTTGAGACTTAGTGGAGGTCTTAAGTCGGAAATAGAAGTTAATATGGAAGTGACGTAGACTCCAGAGTAGGTGAATGAGAAATTCTGTCCGGAGTACTTGTAACTTGTCAGGAAATATATCATTGATATAGTCCACATTGTTAGTTTTTTTTTTTTAAAAGTCTCCCTTGAAACCACTTCTTTATTAAAATCAGTGTCAACATTGTCAATAAAAAATATTGGTTGTAGAAGAGTTTTGTTTCCATTGTGGTCAGTGCAATGCAACGTGATAACTTCCAAAGACCTTTCTGTAGTAATTGAGATTTTTTGGCAGACTGTCACAATGGGAAACTATAATTTTAAGTTGGAATGGACCCTCAGATGCCCATTTTTTTTTTTGTAAATTGTTTGTAATCTTTACAGCTAACAGTAAGAAAAGACAAACAAACTATGTGAGTTATAAAATGTACCTTACCTTACTTTTCCTGGTGCTACATAGCGTGGTGCTCATGGGCCTGGTTCAATATGCCCCTCCAGCTTGCTCGATCTCTAGCCTGCCGTCTCCAATTCTGAACACCAAGTAGTCGGAGGTCTCCATCTATCTTGTCGCTCCATAGACGATGAGATCTACCCTAGCTTCTGCACCATATAGCAGTACCGGGATGATGACTGTTATGTGTAGCGTCTCCTTCCTTCTTCTCGATAGGGCTTTATTCCTCAATTGCATGCTCAGCCCAAAGTAACAGCGATTAGCAAGAGGGATTCTACGTTTGATTTCTGCGGTAACATATGGTTGCCCATGTTAACAGCAGAGCCCAGGTAGACAAATTCACTGATTGATCACCATCAATCGTCACGTTCTGACCAAGTCGGTGGTGGGGATGGATTTTTGTTGATGAAAGCGTATACTTCGTTTGTCCTCCGTGATGGCTCGGAACAGTTCGTCCCTGTTTACACTGTCAAAGGCTGTTTTAAAATCGATGAACAGATGGTGGGTCTCGATCTTAAATTCTTGGATCTGGCGCAATGTGAAAATTTAGTCTATCGTAAATTTACCAGGTCTAAGGACGTCTTAGTAAGGACCTATTATTTCGTTCACATAAAACGCTGGACAGTATCTTATAAGCGATGTTTAAAAGGCTAATTCCTCTTTACTTGGTACAGAGTAGTCATCCTTTTTTTTCTGGATCTGGCAGATGGTACTGAGATTCCAATCATCGGGCATACTTTCCTGCCACCATATTTTGCAGCTGAGCTGGTGTATCGTGATGCACCTGACCAGGCAATCTGTAAAAAGTTCCGCTTGTAACCCATCAAAATTAGCTGCTTTCTTCGTTTTCAGTCTGACAATGGCTACTTTGATCTAATTTTGGTGGGGCGGATGTAGCTTTTGGTAATCATCTTGGTTGACTGGTCCAGTCCATCATTGGCGAGATATTGGACGTCATCGCTATTCAACAACTGGTTGAAATAGTATCCCAAGATGGTTAAAATCGATTGCATATCTACTACAGTGTTTTCATCCGCATCTCTGCAGGGCCCAGGTTGGGTAGTGCAACCTGATGTTGAATGTTTCACTTCTCTGTAGAAATTTCGCACCTCTTTCCTATTAAAGCACTTCTGCATCTACTCGAGTTCACGTTGCTGGTGATCGTTTTTATTTCTCCTGAGTAAGCGTTTTTCAACCTTCCTTCGATCAATGTAGAGATTAAAAGATGTATACGATATGTATGCCTACGTTTTGGCTTTGTTTCTTACATACCGGGGTAAACCTAAGTCTTTATCCTATCTATGTATTATTTATAGATATGGCACATTGAAAAAACGGTAATTTAAAACGGTAATAATTTAACAAACAAAATATATGCTCAATACAATTTTGGGATTATGATAGAATGGCGTATAGGATAGGACAGTGTCTAGGATAGGCGGTGGAATAAGATAATGTAGGGTACAGGATATGATAGGTTGGGATAGAATAGGATAGGAAGCAGGAGTGGAATGCATAGGGAAGTAGCCATTTGGGATTTGGTAAGGGAAAGGTTGTACGAGAAGGGGCTGTAGAGTATGTAGGTACGTAATAGCGGTGACTGATCATCGAGTAAAGTTCACCTACCTATCGAGGGAAATGAAAGCTAGGGCCAACATTAGGAATGGTAACAAGGAGGAATGGAAGTAAAGAGGGTAGGGGTGCACGGGAAAGGACAGAATGTCCGCTGTGGGAGCGGAGGCATGCTCGCTGGCACGGCTTAGCTCGCCGGAATAGGGAGGTATCTTGCCCCAACATATTTCATTAGACAAAAAAGATTAAGTGGCTAAAAGTGCGGGGTGAAGAGATGTATTGGCTAACTGCCTTTTCTTTACATAGATCCTCAGAGGACGGACCCTTGAAGCACCGTCTGAATAACGACCGCCTCCTTGCATGCTACTCTCCCCTTCACCTATCTAATTAGAGCTCTGAGTAAGGGATATTGGAGGTCATGCTAATTTGTACGCGGGGACGGGGCCTTCACGAGCCAATGCTCATTGCCTCAAAATCTTAATTTTGTAAATGACCACCACTAGGATTTTCTAACTAAACCCACTATCACTTCATACCACTTTTTTAACTCTAAGGAAAATCATGAACACCCAAAATTAAGAATTAATAATATTATATAAAAAAACATATATATATATATAAATTAATGATAACTAACTTAAACTTAAACAGACTAAACCAATTTCAGAAATCGCCAAAGAAAGATTAAAAATAAAATCAAGCGCCACAAACTAGCGGACTTCATCCTTCCGTCCCAGCATGCTGGATCCTGGGTTACGGGGTATGGCCAGTTCCTCTTCTTAACGGGCACTTTTGTTTTAGGTACTTATGGTATTTTTTTTACTTTTTATTTTTTATTTCGTAGTATTTTTTTTTTTATAGCTGCCCCGGACCCTGGAGCAGTAGATTTTCATTCCTTTTTCCATGCGGCCTAGAAACACGGATCAAAATGGTAAGTTTTTGTTCTGGCCTGAATTTTATTCCCTGGGTGGATAGTTAGATTCATTGTTTTAGCCATTCCTAGGTTTAAGCCAGACACCAGTGGAGACTCCCTACATTCTCTTTTTTTTGTTTTTCTTTTACTCCAGGCAGCAGAAACAGACTAGGAACACTATATACATAAATACTCTGACAGTTCGCCGTCGTATGTAACTTTGACAACTGCTGAAGCAAGATAATTGGGAAAAGTATCACCCTGTATTAAAGGGTGGGAGCTCGGAAAATCTCCCAATAAATTTGCAAAAAATTAAAAAAAAATTTATTCAAAGTTGGATCATCCAACAACGTCCAAAACACCATTATGTCTAATAGAGTGAAATATTTTTCAGCCATAACAAATTAAATACTCTCTTGCTCAGTCAATTGTGTCTTTATAATTTTAAACTTTAATATTCTAATCAGAAATAATGATTTAATCAGTTCTGCCACTTAATTTACTATTCATATACAGATATTATGCAGATCACAGTTCGGTCAAATTTATTTATTACCATTTGACATGAAGCTATGCGACAAAAATTAATTTTTTGAAAATATCAATGAATTGCTAGAAATTATCATATTTAAAAATTTGATGATGACTCATTTACTCATGTTTTGTATATTTTGTCTTCTTTGGGTGTTATTAGATTTCTATCGTTTTTATCTGTATTCAAAAAATCTTCCACAAGTTGTGTTATATGAACTAAAAATAAAACGAATGTATATATTTATCTATCTATCAGTCTAGACAGCGAATACAGTTTTTGCAATTAAAAATAAAAACGCGGAAATAATCGAACCAAGTTTTTCTTGAACGAAATAGCAAATGAACTTGTTTTCCAACATCTCGAAAACAGTCCAATCTAATTCACTTATAAAAAATGTCATCTTACATCCTTTCATGTCAAATTTATTCAAACTTAGTATTTTCTTTCCAAACTTCATATTAAAAACATGTTGTTTTTTATTTTCTATTCCCGAGCAGAGCAATAATCGTTAAACTACATACTTAATGCATTGAATTTGAATTTCAAATCCTAATCAATAGACTTTATTGATAAATAAATAAAGCTTTGTTGGAAGCTTATTTATTTACTAAGCCCCACTTTAAGTGGAATTGATTTCCCAAATTAAAAAAAAAAAAAAAACAAATTCACTTAATCTTCCTCCAGGCATATTGCATATCTAATCAACCACAGAGAGTTCTATTGACATTTGATATGCGATAAATCAGAATAAAACAATATTCCAAAACCGCACAACCACCCCATGAGGGGCGATTTCAATTGTAACACAATCACCAAACGCAATATAATCCGACCCTAAAAAAATGAGAATGTAAATTGCGAAGCAGCAAAACACAGACCAATATTATAATATTCCGGACTACCACAACCAACAAAACAGTCAACTGTCCGGCGACGAGATAGGAGGCTCTAGGCTCCATGGAACACCCCCAGAGCAGCGATACTTCGTGAAAGTCGTCAAAACACTCATCGGCACACTATTATGATTTTATTAATATTTAACGTTGGAATTTAAAACTAATTACAGAGTTTGGCGCAAATGAATAAATTATCAATTTGCATACGCATAATCGTTCAGCCGGTCTCTGTCAGTCTGTTTGTTGTTCGGTCGTTTAGGAGCAGGTGAATTTCACAAGCTGGTGTACTTCTGAAGAAGAAAATATTTTTAGAGTTCTTAAGATTAGTGTTTTATAAAACTGGCAAAACAAACATAAAATGGACACGACTGGGTTGCACGTATTTGCTCTAATATGTGCAATGACATTGGAAGGCAAGATCTTTGACAGAAATAAATAACATTTGTGTAGAAAAATAACACAGTCTGAACTTATAAAAAGTGTCAAAACCATAACAAATAAACGGTTTTAGTAAAAATGGAAAAAAAATATTTTGAAAATTGTTGGACGAATTTTAATAAAATATCTTTCTAAAGATACAAAAATTGTTTTGGGATTTGTATACGCAGCTTTTAATATACAGCTTATCTTAAATTTTAAATTATACATATCGATTACTTTTAAAAATATTGAAAATTCAAAAAGAAAAGAAAATGTTCAAAAAATATTTATAAATAAAAAAAAAAGTTAATATTGCACAATTAATTATTTTAAATATAAGACTTGATAAAAATCCAATGAGCCGCTACCGAGAAAGTCGAAAATTAAAAAAAAAATGGCGCAAATTATAGACAACCTATTTTTAATCCCTTAACTTCACACTACTTAGAACGTTTGGGGCTGCACTAAGTCGTCCTCAGTTACATGACATGCACTTTTTAAAATCACATTTGAAAGTTTGAAAACGTTAGAAAAATTCATTGTTATTGGATTTAGTTAGTAAGGGTATTCATGCAACGTCGTAAACTTTACCACGTGGTAAAATCGTAAAGTTTACGATGCTCTTTTCATGAACGCCCCTTACTGGAAATGTTGTAAGCTTTGTCTTAACTCAAACAGCTGTTTGATAAACGTCATGTCTTAAATAAAATTCCGAATTCGTACAGTAGCAAGACTTTTCAAAGATCTCGATATACACAAATCCGCTGGTATACCACCGATTCTTCTGAAGAGGTATTCTTCTACACTGGCAAAGCCACTCCGTAAGCTTTTCCATCGCTCCTACTATTCTGGAATCTTTCCTAGAAAATGGAAAACAGCATTTGTCCAGCCTGTTCCTAAGAAAGGTGACCCTCTGTTCTGTCTCCGACTCTTTTCCTCATTTTTATAAATGATCTTCTGTCTGTTATTTCTAATCCACTTAACTGTTTTGCTGAAGACTCTACCCTCAGCTTTTCATATTCGTTCGATAATTCACGTCTTTCACCTTCGGACGTACAAATGCAACGGTGTCGTATGTCAATTTGAAAAAGATTGATAGGAAATAGAACTGCCGCTGAAACAATTGCCCCTCTCGATGTTCACTCGAAGTAGCCAGCTGCATTCCTCCCCTTAAAAGTTTCTCCCGTAATTCTCGTCTCGCATGGAATGCTCATCATTTCAACCTTGAGTCGAATTTCGCACGTACCGTGAAATATAGGCATTCTTTTTTTAGACGAACAACACGAGTTTGGAATAGTTTACCCGGCGGGTTTTTCCCTTGCCATTTTGATCTGCAAGCATTCAAAACCAATGTCAATCGACCTCCTGTCCTTCCCCTACCTATATTTCTAATGCTCGCGCAGTGTGCTCTACATTAAAAGGGAAACAAATAATCCCTTGTGCGCGCGCTATTTATAAAAAAAATAAATTGCACGACTGGATCGCACGTACCTGCTCATATGTGCGGTCACATTGTAGAATAAAATTTAAGGAAATTAAAGTGAACATCAAAGCATTTATTCGATTTTTGTGACTTTTGAGTTTGAATAAAGTACATTAAATTGCATTGGGTGAAATAATTTAAACGCCATTTTGTTTCCTTAGTACATGTAAAAAAGTCTGAATTTTTTTTTCAAAATTGTAGGAGCCGTTTTTAAATAAAACGGTTTTTATTTAACAACTTTTTTTAAAAAACTAAAAAAATAAAAGGCACGACTGGGTCGCACGTACTTGCTCCTATGTGCTGATCCTTTTTAAGTGCAGGCGTCTTTTTGACAAAGATTTTATTTTAATGTTTTTTTTTTAGTTGAATTTTCTTTAGAATCGTTGTGGTTTGAAGCTCGAACGAACATGCGTCACGACAAAGGGATAAACACATAAATATGTAGGATTGTGAGCTTTTGCAGTTTTTTAGTGTATCATCTTTCCACTTGTTGTTTACTGTTTATAATATAATTTGCTAATAGAAAGACTTTTTTCAGTTTAATTTTCATTTTGGTATGGAAAAATTTGAACAACTGGCATAAATATTCGTGGGAATCAGGAGTAAGGCAATAATGCTAGGTATAGATACCTATATAGGTAAGAATAATTTTGAAATCAAATTAATTAAAAAAGCTTAATTATGTTTGATGGATCGATAAACGTATGGCGTTAACCGAGTGGGTATAGAGATAATATTAAAAGTTAGCACAGTGGTTTTGTTTAAAATTAAAAAACACTATTCATAACGTTTTTTGGAAAAAATGTTGTAAGCCATCTTATGTCTTTTGCTGTTTTATATTTTATGAATTTTTCATTTCAAAAACGTTCGACCATTTTTTTCAAAAAAATGTTTTTTTTGAAAAACTTTTCGAAAACATATTTAAAATTTTTTTTGAGTATTTCAATTCAAAGAAATCTAAAGCTTATACTAGGAGAAAAATTAAAAAAAAAATCTATTAAACCATTTTCAAAATATTCAAAAAACAAAATATTTTTTTAAAAAAATTATTAAAAATTACAAAAAAAATGTTTTTGAAAATTTTAAAATGCTATATTATTTAAATCATAAAGTTCTACATATTTTGAAAATTTCATCAAAATCCGTCAATTAGTTAACGAGAAAGTCTGATTTTAAAAAACCGGTCATATGGGAGGTACCGTTATAAAACTTTTTCTGAAAAATCCATTAAAATTAAAAGATAGATTTTGCACAGAAAACATCATTCTGAAAGTTTTATCAAAATCGTAGGAGCCGTTTTCGAGAAAAATAAGTTTTTCATTAAAAGTTATATGGCAGGTACCGTTAGTTTTGGAGCTAGAATGCCAATTCCAAAAAGTGTAGGGTAGAGCACTCTAAAAATACTATATACCAAGTTTGAATAAAATCGGCCCAACCGTTTGGGCTGTAGATATCGATACGGACAGACAGACAGACAGACAGACAGACAGACGGACAGAATTTCCGGACCCACTTTTTTTGACTTCTCTATCATCGTAATATCATGTTTGATTGTTAGAATTTTTTTTTTTTTTTTACAAATGCATAAATTGCCTTATAGTCCCTATAATCGCAAGTAAAAATATTGGAGCGACAGCTTTTTAAGGAGCCAAGACCTAGTGACTTATACTCTCAACCATTAATTAATGTTATTAATCTGCAAGAATGGAAGGGACCTACAGTTTACCTAGGAGTCCTAAAGGCTAGATGAGCATCAGATGCACTTTTCCGAGACAAATTTTACCCTTGGAGCTTGGAGGTTTCCTCGCAAGAGGCAGTACCCCGGAATAAAAACTGGCTATGTGCTAACGTTTACCATTTGTTATAAAAGATTTTCCATACAAATTTTGACAGCTAGTTTACGACGTAGTAAACTTTAAAACGTTTAAAGCGTTTACGACGGTTTTACGACGTTGCACGAATACCCCTTGTGTTTGTGTGTATTTTTATATGCAAAATGGCGTTTTGTGAGAGCGAGCTGTCATTCTCTCAGAGTTTCTCTAGTTTCACATTAAGAGAAAATCAATTGAGTCGTCTATAATTGAAGAACTACACTTTTAAGGTTAGTGCCCAATTTTATTTGTTTTAGCTTGGTATTAAAGCTTTTATAATTTGGCGCCAGTCTTTTTCGTAGATGTTAATATAAATCCATACAAAATGTTCTATTACTAAATGAACAAGGCCAACATGAAATCGGCGTCATACTTGCGGAGGAATTACTTGGTAACATCCTCATTGCCAATACAAAGTTAATTAAACATTGTACCTCGTCTCTGCGAAGAAGTGGAAAAACATGTAGTTTGGCTAGTCTACTTTAACCCCAAAAGGATGAGTATTCGAGCGTGGATTTGAAATAACTTATCGAAAGGTCATCTGGTGAAGACACCCCAAGGATGTACAGCTTATAAATGATCTTACAGTGTAAAATACTATGTCCATAAAAGAGCAGCAGCGGGTAACATTTGACAGAAACGAGTTACGATATATAAAAATTATAAAAAACATATAAAAAAAACACAAAACTTTACTGTTTTTAGTAAAAAAGGAGTACGTCATCACGAGTCTTCATTTTCATATTAAATGTTTGCCAAGACGAGACCATATGACTCGCACTGTCACAAAGTTATCCGATCTCATGTAGAGCCAAGCTTCTAACTCTACACGCCCAAGGCCTAACTTCACAAACTATACACCGTAGTCAAAATATCTAGCTTGGCCATTTCGCTACATTTCACTATATTTTACTTATACTTTTTACTTGCGATTATAGGCACTATAATAAATTTAATATGATGGGCTAAGAACGGTACCTCCCATAGGACCGGTTTTTTATTCTTCGAATTTCTAAAAAAACTGGTGATCTGATTACAATCAAAATTGATATTCAAGAAAATGTTGGTAGCCTAAGTAATGTTCCATCAATTTTAATTTCGAAAACTTTTATTTTGTAGTTTTAATAATTTTGTTTAAATTTATTTTTAAAAAATCAAAAATCAATTTTGAAAACGGGTAAGTTAATTTTTTTTAAATTTTGTTTTTAAATGTATGTTATTTTTGTGCTTAAGTTTGTATTCTTGAATTATTTTTTTTTTAAATTGTTAAAATAAATAAATAAATAAAATTCAAAGTATTTAAAAACGGCTCCTACAATTTTGAAAAAAAAATCACACTTTTTTACATTTCCTTAAGAAATAAAATGGCGTCTAAATTATTTCAAACAATACAATTTAACGTACTTTATTGAAACAATCAAAGTCACAAAAATTGAATAAATGCTTTGGTGTTCACTTTAATTTTCATAAAATTTAGCCTACAATGTGACCGCACATATGAGCAAGTACATGCGATCCAGTCGTGCAATTTTTTTTTTTTACTTTTCTGCTTTACAATAGTTCTTGTAGTATAAATAAGGCCGCTATTGGCAACATCATAGAAAAACGAAACAAGAACGACAACTGGGAGAATAATTCTCTCTTCGTCTACAAACTGAAAAATACCCGTTCAGCGATATATGGATAACAATCCATGTACATTTCTTATGGGACTACTATTACGTTTGCATTTATGTATGCACGAAACGTATGGCTGATTGGCTGCTGATTAGCTGCTTCTCACACGAATTTCACGCGTACACAAAATAAAATTGCATGGTCGGAACGAGTCGAATCTTTTTTCTATGGACAACATATCCCGAGGATTTTGTTTATCTGTTAAATCTATACCCAAGTTATGAGAGCTCAAAAAACGATAAAGCGCTTCGAGAAAAGGTACTTAACTCGCATTGGCGGGGTACGGTAGATTTATGAATAAAGGGTTTCAAAAATTGCATCGGTTTTGCCAAACTTCTGTTTTCTATTTATTTTTGTTTTGTGATTTTAGAGTTTTCAGTTGATTTTTAAATTAAATTTATCGATTATGTTTTAAAAATATCGAACATTAAAAAAAAATAAAACAAAAAAGTTATTCAAAATTTTGGTACGGAAATCTTCCTAGATCCTCTGATCCTGAGTATACTTAAACTTGAGTTCCATACAGCAATATTGAGACTGCAGTTGCAAGAAATAATTTAATATTTGCACTGGGTCTAACGCACTTATTATCAAAGTGACATCCCCATATCCTTTGCCCTATGTAGTTCAACTTTTTGCTCCAAGCTTATATCCGCCGCCATCTCTGAAGACCATGTACTATTTTTCCAGTCTTCGGTTGCATGACGTGATAAATGATTATATTGATAGTATAAAAGAATAGTGCTTAATAAGTATAGAACGCTGATTGATATACAAAGAAAAAAATGGGCACGACTGGGTCGCACGTACTTGCTCTTATGTGCCTCTTTACAAAAGATCTTTGACAGAAACAAGTAACATTTACGTTGAAAATAATACAGTTTGAACTTATAAAAATATTAAAAACCACAATACTTAATGGTTTTTAGTAAAAGCCTTCACACTTCTTAAATAACAAAGAATTTATGAAAAAAAGTATTTCGAAAATTGTAGGACCGGTTTTGATAAAATCCTGTTTTTTATTTTTAGTTTTTTTTTTGAATTTTTTTTTTTGAAATTCATGTATGCAGTTTTTTAGAGTTTATTAATATGCATGTGATTATAAAATTTAAAATAATTTTTTTGATTAGTTTTAAAAATATTAATTTTTCAAAAAAAAAAAAAATCAAAAATTAATTTTAATTAGAAACAAAAAGTTATTAAAAATTTTGATATACAGAATTAATTAAACTACTTAGATCTTCTTAAATATAAAATTTGAAAGAAATCCAAATAGCCGTTACTGAGAAAGCCCAAAATTAAAAAAAAACCGTTACATGAAAGGTACTGTAATAGACTTTTCTAGTAAATTTGGTTCTAATCAAAAGATTGCAAATACCAACAAAAAATTCTCAAAACTTTTCATCAAAATCAAGAAAAATAAACTTTTCCTAAACGTTCGTATAGCAAGTGCAGTTATTTTTAGGCCTAAAAATAAAATATCAATTTCCCCTCTGAATGCCAAAATAATCATACACACTAAGTCTTAAGACAATCGCTTAAGCCGTTTAGGCTGCAGCTCGTTATACATACTGACAGACAGACAGACAGACACTTTTTTAGAATTCTCTATGGTCGTAATGCCATGGTTCATTGTTATCTCAATTTTTTTTTTATATTTACGAACCCTAAACTTGCCTTATAGTCCCTATATTCGCAAGTAAAAAGAGTAGGTCGCCAAAATGAATCCCTGTGGAACTCCACTGGTTATTTATATGGCAGTTGCTTGCATTCTATCTATCTATTATAAGACATAATAAGTTAAACGGCATACGGCGAGAAATTGTACAAAAGAGACATCTTGTGACATAATATTGAATGATCTAAAATTTCAAACGCCTTAGAAAAGTCGAAAAACTAAGAACACATGACACATGACTACATTCACGCAAAATTTTGTAATAAACTTCTGTTTTTTTTTTAACTGATCGGTTCTTGGTGAAATCCACCGTTTAATCCTCGATAGAACAAATGGTCAGATAGTCCTCATTTTATCTGCTCATCTGCATTTGTAGTTCTTCTCCAAAGATATCCGCCCAAAACAACCGCACTGCATAAAATGTCCTTATTTTTCCTCCTTGACTCTATACCGCATCCCCCTCTGATCCAGACTATAAGTTCCAGTTTGCCCACAACACCAACACCAACCAGAGCATTACTAATTAATTAATTTTTGTACTGAATGAGGCCGATGCAATTAAGCGGCTTTTAATGATACTTTGGGATGACGACAACGCACCATGTCGATGATGGTGATGCGCCACAGCAACGCATACGGAGTGTGGCAGATAATGCACTGATGGCAGGAAAATAATGATAACAAAAAAAAAAAATATCAACAATCCCTGCTTATCGAGATGTAAATTATTAATTTAATGGAAAATAAGTGTTTTTTGTGCAACTCTCGAACTAAGAGATGCCCAGGGCTGAGAGGGGTAGTTCTCGTTTATTGGCTTGGTATGTAATACAAATCCGTTTTGGCCAATTGAACATTTTGTATGAATTTGTTGTGAAGCTCAAAATGAGCTTATTTGCGTTCAGGAGTGAAAACTGATGGAATATTTAGTGAAATAGCACAGATTATACCATTGTAATTTGTTGTAATTTACACACCTGAATGGCTGGCCTGCCACAGCCCGCAGGAAGGTAACTATCATGACCTTACAGATGATATGACCATGATGGGAATATGCTGTTGCAATATGAATCGATATGCATATATTGGCTTTAATTGTTTTCAATTTGTATTGTGTGGGCTTTTTCAAATTGGGTTTATGAGCGAGAACGCTGGATTTGGTAATCAGAATACCTTGATTGTTAATATTGGGTCGCTTTTTGAAAGGACATAAATTATCAGATTAATTTAATTTGCCAATGGTTTTAAAGATCATGATTCGTAGGCTTTAAACTGTTCAATACAATTGTTAACAAGAAGTGTTTTCTTAGGATATTGCTTCTTTTATTAATTAAGGCTCAACAAATCCTTGAAATTAAATTGCCATTTATGGTTTAAGACTAGGAAGAGCTGCTATTTCTTTCAAAAGAGCCTTTATTTTTATCAATTCGACGTAGAAAATTTCTTGCATCACCTTTGTACTTTGCAGCATATCGAATATGTGGTTATTCCAAAAAATTCTTTTTAACAGAGTATTGTTGGCACGAAAAAAATTGTAAAAATTACACAATGGTCAGATGCGTCTAGTGGACATCTCCTGTACTCCTGTTCTTCTTTCTCTTCTTTTTCTTTAACCGATGATTTTTATAATTTCAACTGGGACGATAATTCTCCCGGTAATTGCTTCTCATTTAGGCTTCACTTTTAGATTTCACCGAGCCAACCTCCCGGCATATGATTGTTACATGCCCAAATGAGTTTTGGAACGTGAAAAAATTGTGTTATGAACCTCCTTTCTACAAGACGATACAAGATAAGCTGGTAATGCTGATGTTGATGTATTTTGGCCAATATGATGTTCTTCATATGGAAGTTTCTTCAGATTTGTTTGATCAAGTCTTGCTTTTCTTATTGCTATTTACTACCACATGTCTTCTTCATTATCCAACATTATAAATAGTATAAAGCGCTAGGCGAATAATTGTCATGTAGAGCCTTCATTTCCGTTTTTGGGACATTTTTCAACCCCAGAAGCGTTAAAACACATAAAGTGTAGTTGTTGGTATTCAGATTGTTTTTTATAATTAACGCGCGCACAAGGGACTATTTGTTTCCCTTTTAATATATTTAAGTACACTGCGCGAACATTAGGATAGTAGGGAGGGGAAAGACAGAAGGTGTCGATTAACATTGGTTTTGAATGCTTGCAAATCAAAAATGGCAAGGGAAAAAGCTCACCGGTAAACTATTCCAAATTCGTGTTGTTCGGCTAAAAAAAGAATCCCCATATTTCAATGTACGTCAGAAATTGGGCTCAAGGGTGAACTGATGAGCATTCCTTGCGAGACGAGTATTACGGGAGAAACTTTTAAGGGGAGGAATGCAGCTGGCTGCTTCCAGTGAACATTTTTTATAAAAGAAACGATAAAATAAGGAAAGACATGAAACATTGCGTCGGTGTTCAAAAGGGGCAATTGTTTCAGCGGCAGTTTCTATTTCCTATTAATCTTAACGCTCGATTTTGTATTCTATCAAGCAGGTGAAGCAATGTTTGTGAAGCACCTGCCCAGAGGTGGGAGTTATACTCGAGTTTAGGGCGTATAAACGCTTTATAAATTGTAGCCAGATCAGATGGGGAAAAATACTTCTTATACCAATACAGAAAACCTAAGCACTAAGCAGCATTCTTAGCCATCTGAAATATATGATCGTTCCAACGGAGGTCGTCGTTGACACACATACCGAGCATTGAGAGCTTTTCCGTTTCTTCGATACAAGTGCCAATTATGGACAATGGCATTAGGGGTATGCTTAGCTTTAACAGAAGACAGCATTGAGTTTTCGAAGCATTAAACAGAAGTAACAGACAGAAGATCATATAAAAAAGGGTACGACTGGGTCGCACATACTTGCTCTTATGTGTCTAATTACATTGGAATGGAAGATCTTTGACAAAATCAAATAACATTTCCATTGAAAGTAACACATTTTGAACTTATAAAAACTACCAAAATTACAATACTTTACGGTTTTTAGTTAAAATGAATATAGCCATCACACGTCATAAATAACAAAGAATTTATGAAAAAAGTATTTCGTAAATTGTAGTTTATTAATATACACCTAATTTTTAAATTTTAAATAATTTTTTATTTGATATGTTTTAAAAATGTTGAACTTCGAAATAAAATTTCAAAAAATTATTTTAACTAGAAAAAAAAAGTTATTTAAAATTTTGATATGCAGAATTAATTTGGTGCCTAGATCTTCTCAAATATAAAATTTGACAGAAATCCAAAGAGCAGTTACCGAGAAACCCAACAATTAAAAAAAACCGTTATATGAAAAGTACTGTTAATAGACTTTTCCCGTCAATTCAGTTCTAATCAAATGATAGATAATAAAAACAAAAAATTCTCAAAAATGTTCATCAAAATCGTTGGAGCCGTTTTCGAGCAAAATAAGATTTTCCTAAACGTTCATATGGCAAGTACCGTTATTTTTAGGCCTAAAAATAAAATTCAAATTTCCCCACACCAAGTTTGAAGATAATCGCTTAAGCCGTTTAGGCTGCAGCTTGTTATATATACTGACAGACAGACAGGCAGACAGACATACAGAAAGACATTTTTTCTCGATCAATTTTTTAGACTTCTCTATGATCGTTATGTCATGTTTGATTGCTATCTCAATTTTTTTAATATTCACGAATCCTAAACTTGCCTTATAGTCCCTATAATCGCAAGTAAAAATGAGGAAATGAGTCGGAGAAAGAACGGAGCCCTGAAGCCCACCAGTACTTATTTTGTGTGAATCAGACTTGAATCCGTCCAATACAACTTGTATTGAACGGCCCAGAAGAAAGCTTCTAATCCAACGAACTAGAGTATCATCAATCCCAAAAGCACATAACAATCAAACATGACATTACGATGATAGAGAAACACATTTGAGTTCCTGATAAATTTCAGTCCGTATGTCTGTCTGTCTATCTGCCTGTATGTACGGATGTATTTTGAACTGCCTAAACGGTTGGGCCAATCGTCTTCAAATTTAGAACTTAAGGTTATTTTGACATCCTACAGAAGAGTTTTTCAATTATTTAGCTCAAAAATTAACGGTACCTGTCATATAACCGTTATGTAAAAGATTATTTTTCTGGAAAACAGCTATGAGAATTTTTAGGAAAAAAAATTAGTGTACTACTGTAGGTAAGCATTATATTTTGGTGAAAAAAAAATTAATATGATTGGCTAAAAACGGTACCTCCCATAGGACCGATTTTTTCCTACGACTTTCTCGAAAACTGGTGATCCGATTACTATTAAAATTGATGTTCAGGAAAATGTACGTAGTCTAAAAATTTTGCATTAATTTCTTTCGTTTATTTTTATATTTTTAATAATTAAAAAAAAATTTTTTTTTGAAAAATCAATATTTTGAAAACTGGTAGGCGAGTTGTTTTTTAATTTTGTTTTTAAATGTATGTTATTTTTGTGCTTAAGTTTGTATTCTTGAATTATTTTTTTGAATTTTTTGAAAAAAGTTGTTAAAAAACCGTTTTATTTAAAAACTGTTCCTACGATTTGGAAAAATATCACACTTTTTTACATGTCTTAAAGAAATAAAATGGCGGTTAAATTATTTCACTCAATACAATTTAACGTTCTTTATTCGAGTAATCAAAAGTCACAAAATACTAAGTACTCTGGCTTCCAAAAAAGAAATGTTTCTATTTGGTTCACAGAAGTAATTTTTTCTGTGAAATCATTTGACAATGATAAGATTTAAAATAAGAGCGTCACTTGCAACAAAATGTATATATATTTTCTAAAAACTCTTTTTTCCAAATCTTTAAAATTGACGTAAAGTTGTGATTATGACAACTTTATCCCTTAAAAATTAATATAAACAAATACCTTCAACTTCTTTAATGTACCTAACGTTCATCAATGATTGCCACCAACTGAAGCTCACATAATACCTCATTATTTATTAAAATTTCTAACCATATGGAAATTCCCATAATGGTTAAGATATTAGTTAATTTGTATCTTTTGCAAATATGAATTAATTACCATAAATTACTTGGATGATAACGATGAAACAATACGTTGCCCCTTCTCTATTGTGTGCGCTTTCTTCGCCATATCGAAACTAGTTTCTTCCACTTCATCAGTGAACTTCATGGCGCGAGATCATCCAATCATGACACACTCAGAGCTTAGTGGCAACACGCAGTCTCAATCACAGTCCAGCAGTGTTTCTATGAGATACTATTGTTTGTATCTTTCGGGGCAGTAAAAAAAAAATCAATAGTCATTTTATCGTTTCGCGAGAACATGAGAAAGAATCTTGTTTTTCCGGTAAAATGTCTTCTAAATGTCTAATTTGTCATTTGGTATTTGCATTTTCTCGATTTGATGGAATTTTTTTGTTTTATTTGCAGATTTGTTTGTCAATTTGTTTTCAAATTGTCTCGGCACAACGATCACCTAATGGATATTTGTATAACAAACCTTTTGTTCCACAAATTGTCGATTTGCCCGGTACAGGACCGCATCCGGTGTATCCACAAATACAGAAAGAGAATGAATTCCACCAACAATTGAGACCACCACTACCACTACCACATAAGCAACCAACTGCCTTCCTTCAAAAAGGTCAATCTTCTTCACAGAATCATCCGAATGCTGCAAGCTTTGCCACAAGTCCAACATTCAACCAACCAGCCTTGAACCTTCAGCTGCCAGCAGCACCGCAACTCAATAATGTCAACTTTAATCCAGCGCCACAGTTTAATCCGCACCCCGAAAGTGTCCAGAAAGTTGAATTTCAAATTCGCGATGAACCTCTACCTTTCAACAGTTTGGAACATTCTTGTGGTCCGGAGCCGATTATAGGCCAATTTAAGCCAGAGTTGGTAGACTTATCTAAGGGAGGACCCTTGACTCGTATGATCACCACTTGTGGACCCGATAATGCCTGCAAGTCTATTGCATTGCAATCGGACTTGAATAGAGTGCTGGCAGTGCTGCCGAATAATCAGAACAACTTCAACAGGCCCCCTCCTCAAAAGGGCTACCAGGAACAGCATATCCAAACACAAGGCAGAGGAAATTATATTTACATAGATGCAAAGGAGCCATTGATTAGGCCACGCAACAGAAGATTGATTCAATACAGTGAAATTCCTCAGGACGATGCTTTCAACTGAAACAATTTTTTTCTTTGTGAATTAAGTGAAAAAATAGAAGTTTGTTAAGAAGAAAAATTTGAAAATAAATTTACTTTTACCAAACTTTGGAAAGCCTTCACTATAAGTTTAGTTCTGATGTCTAACTAGTCTTACCTTTAATTATAGCCCGACCGGTTCGAAGAGTTGCTGGACGTGAAAGTTAATTCGGTTCATGTGCGAAGATACATAATCACCCGCAGATAGCTCCAGCTATCGTGTTAGAAGATTGCTTCCGGGACTATTATTATGGTGATCTGTTGAATTAATGGAGTTAGAAACAAAAACTTTGTATGCATTTATGAAAGTTGAAAGTCGATTATTGAGATATCATGGTGATGAGATTAAACGAGAATTGATCATGGACGAACATGGTGATTTAATGATTGTGGAGAATTTCTTACATTTTGATAATTAGTCACTTGAATTAGTGGCGAAATATTAATTTGAATATTTATTTCAAAATAGCTTTTTATGCTATCTTGAATAAAAAAATCAAGAAATTTATTCAAATGGGTAGGAGATAGTAAGAGATGGATATTCCAGAGAAGCCTCCAGTCTTCACAGTCGCAGGATGGCACCAAGCACGCATCTAGGTTATTGCCTTTGATGAGGTGTGTTGGTGTGATATATACAAGCTAGCTTTTAATTAAAAAGTATGGCAATCCACTTTTCTCATCAACCAATACTAGAAAACCGCGAAGCTGGAAGATCCAGCTAGCTCTAACCAGCTAGCTCTCACCAGTCTACTATCATAGTTATCAACGGGTACTCTCTGGCTTCATTAACAAATCTGCCATCCGAAATGAAGGCCCAATCGTCGTTAGCCTTTCCGACATGACGACTGAAAACTGCACTCCTGAAGTTCTGGCTAGTGAATATGATTTTTTTTCGATCTTCTTCCGGATCGGATGAAGACCTGGCTTGTTGACCTCCTAAACTATAAATTGACTTCGGTCTATCTTCTTTCTTAACTGCGCACATACGGAATCATCGGAAAACTGATTCGCAAAAAAAATCTCAATAACAAAATCAATAATCTACCTCAGCCCTAAGAAAAATTAATAGCCATTTTCTGTACCCTTACTCATTTAAGAAGAAAACCAAAAACCCTACTGCTGGAATTTAGAGCTTGAACCTTTCAACAAAACATTTAGGAACATTTTCAACAGAACAATCTTTCTTAAAACATTTAAGATTGATCGATATCCATCTGCATGTTGCCGTATACCGCAAGATTATCTCTGCAGCACAAGTTTACTGAACTGTAAAGAGAAGTCGGCAGAAATTGTCCTACGCACCTTAATAAGTACTATCGAATTATAGTACTCAATACATATAGTACTCAAATCATATATATATATACTCCAGAGTCTAGAGGGTCTAGACGTATTCCTCAATATCGAAGACGCCTTTAATAAAGTCTGAGTGAAGGAATCACTACGGCCGGCCTCGAAGAATCTCAAGGTAGACAAGTCACTAAAAGAGTTAATAAATTTACTATTGAAAGGCATAATCATTAATTCAGCTTTAGAAAACGCTGCGATATAAGAAGCGAAAAGCACTCCGCAAGAATTCTTCTTCAAAGACCTAAGTTATACGTAATTTTTAATCGCTATCACCTATTAATTTATTTATTTTAAACACCAACCACCCTAATATACATAATAATTTATTTATTGAATGCGTTAAATACTAACGTTACATTTATGCTTACAATTATATATAATTTACAAAATTAGGTATTGTAACATTAAAGTTACTCAATGGTATTTGAAGAAAGAATCAAAGGCTTATGCAAAAAAAAAACTAAGAACAACATCAATTGTGGATGGTATATAGATTACTCTCGTTGACGTTAAAAAACTGAATGAATATAAACTAAATTTCCTGCTTAAATCGCGTCCTTCATGTTGCTGTTTGTCGGTCAACATTACCGCTATTCTTCCCAATATGAAAGTGGGATCAGTTTCAACACCAGCACTCTGAACTTCTTTTCTTTGATTTGCTTTTCGGTGGTGTGCACAGATATGGCATACGGTGGTAATAAAAATCATGAATTAATTGCACGTACTTGCTAACTAACTAGTCGAATAAATTTGAAAAATATGAAAATAAAGCACAGTAGATAGTTTTACATGATACAAAAATAATAAATAAAGTATAAATTAAACCAGAGTGTCAAAAATAAAAGATTTCAAAATCGCATAGTCAAAGCCAGAGCCAAAGTTTAAAATATTATAAATGCAATCCAGATACTGAAATTTCCCTGATGGACAGTGGTAGTTTGTTAAACAAGCGAAAAGACAAAACGGAATAAAATTACGGAGTGTTGTTTTTCGAAAATGGGGTACAGAATAGATGCTGGAGGAATTACCGCGTAGATTGTGTGTAGAAATTATTCTAAAATTTTGATAACCAGATTTCATAAAGAACATTTTAAGCACTTTAAAACAAAACAAATGATGCACAGGAAGAATTTTCAGGTCACCAAACAAGGGGAAACTAGGACATCTGCTTTGTTTTGAATTTTATTTAAAGTTGTAACTCACAGGCAGACGATTCTGTATTGAAGCAGTGAAAAATGCGTCGTTGGAAGATGATAAGATGCCCATTCGCGCTGTGGAAGAAAAAAAAAGTAATAAACACTTGCATAAGAAATCTAATTATCCTCTTATCTGTCCCAACCCTTTGTGCTTAGCTTAACTGCCTCTTTCTTATCTACTGTAGGCATCGTAGCTTGCGGGCATCTGAGTCTGCCCTATTGTGCTGAATATTTAAATTGATTTTTTGTATGCAAGCTGTCTTATGGGAATAACACCTAAGACAGTTTGTTTATTACAGAGATTAATTTGGATTTTCACTGCATGGTTCGACTTAGTCAGAATTGTGTTTTGTGTGTAAGTATTTCTAAATGGTAAGTGATTTTTGATTCGTGTATTCTAATGTTCGTGGTATAAGAAAGAATTTCTTTCACGTGTACGTCTATACTGTTCAATACAGGCCAGCTGTTTTGGCATAAAGTGAAACCCAGGTTGGAGTAAATACTGATTTATCAGAATTTGCTCTACATGGGTATAGCTTGGTGCCATTACTCTTTTCCCATCATGGTCTCGTGGTCTATGTTAGGAATGATATTGCTTGCCAGAGCCTTCCCCAATATGGGCAATGTTCCAACACGGACTTTAACTTCTTGTGGCTCAAATTCACTGTCCGCAAGCATGTCACTCATTATTTTTTTATTTACAGGAGTCCAAATCTCGACAACAATTCGACTTGTAACGAGTTTGATGCGCTGTCTGATTCCATCTCGAAAATTGTTTCCCTTTGTCTTTGCACTGAAATCGATTTCAATGTACACAATTCCAATTGGCTCCGCTATTCTGGTCAGACAACACCCGAAGGAAGGTATGTCGAGCTCTTTGCCGGGTTACATCACCTTACCCAACTGATCGATGTGCCAACGCGTATACCGGATGTTGCTGGGCAAGCCGCCCATACTCTTGACTTGTTTCTTGCTTCTCACCCTGATAAATATACCATTAGTGTAACTTCTCCATTTGGCACTTCAGACCATTGTGTCATTTCAGCTAATTTCTCATCCTCCACCCATCCAGGTAAAGAAAAACTTCCCACCAGGACCGTTTAGCAATACGAGAAAGCCAACTGGGACGGCCTGAATATTTTTTTCCGAAACTTTAACTGGTCACTATGCTTCCTCGATAGTGAAATTGATGTCAGTGCTGAAATGATCACAAATGTGATTCTTCTAGGGATGCGTGCTTTTATTCCTAACAGAGTAAAAAGCATCAAACCTAAAGAAAAGTCTTGGTTTAATTCTGAGTGTAAAGAAGCTATCAGGCTGAAAGAAGTAAGTTTCCGTTCTTACAAAGCCAACCCTACAGAGGAAAATCGGAAAAAGCACAAACAAGCAAGAAACTCATGCAACTCCGTTATTGAAAGAACCAAATTTTTGCATGACAAAAAATTACGGCACAAAATTCTGCAGTGTCCCAAAGGCAGTAAAACATTTTTGGTCACTTGTAAAATATATTAAAAACTCTTCAACATCTTCGGTTCCAACGAGCGTTAAGATTGATATGAAAAAGAACTGCCGCTGAAACAATTGCCCCTCTCGAACACCGACGCAATGTTTCATGACTTTCCTTATTTATTTTATCGTTTCTTTTATAAAAAATGTTCACTCGAGGTAGCCAGTTGCATTCCTCCCCTCAAAAGTTTCGCCCGTAATACTCGTCTTGCTAGGAATGCCCATCAGTTCACCCTTGAGCCCAATTTCGGACGTACCGTGAAATATAGAGATTCTTTTTTTAGCCGTACAACACGACTTTGGAATGGTTTACCCGGCGAGATTTTCCCTTGCCATTTCAATTTGCAAGCATTCAAAACCAATGTTAATCGACACCTCCTATCTCTCCCCTCCCTATCTTCCTAATGCCCGCGCAGTGTGTTACATTAAAAGGGAAACACATAATCCCTTGTGCGCGCGTTAATTATAAAAAAAAAGATGTTACGTAAGTAATAGAAATGCCTTACGGTTGCTTCGAAAGTATTTTTTCGGATTCTCAGCATGGTTGGAAAAATTCATTTTGGAGTCAATGGTGAGCCCACAGGTACTTAAATTCATCCATTATTTCTATCAAGAAACAATTTCTACTGCAATTTAGATTGTTGAAATACGTACCACTATTTTTGCAGAAGTTATGCAATTTGTATCTTTGGCACTCCTTTGCATGTAAATAAAAGTTTACATCAAAATTATGTAAAAATGGCAAACTGAAGACCATCAGTTTTTTGGGGGGACTTATCAGATTATGGTCAGCAAACCATTGTCTCAACAAGTTGAGATCCCAGTTAATATCCGCGATCAAATCTAAGGGACTATTTTTGAACCAAAACCAAAACCTACATCATGTGCAAAAGCAGTAAGCGAACATCTAAAATTAAGTTGAGAAAGTGAATTTATATAGATAAGGAACAAAATTTGGCCTAAAACTGAACCTTGGAGAATTCCCAAGCTTAAAAGCTGAAATATCACTCCTTACTTCATCCAATGTCACTTTCTGTGACCGGTTTTCAAGATATTACCTGAACCATTTAAGCATAAAGCCACGGATGCCCGCCTTTTCCAGTTTTCTTATCAAAATGTTGTGGTTAACCATATCAAACGCCTTTGTTATGTCAATAAATAACCCACCGTACACTTTTCCCGTCGAGATTTGACAGAAATGTAATAAAGAATTTTCAGTAGATTTTCCATTTTGAAAACCAAAATAGAGTATTCTGGTTTTTATAAGTTTTTGACTGTTTTCCATTTTCTAGGAAAGAATCCATACGAAACGGCGAGTTAAATTTTGGAAAAAATTTTAACGATAAAGATAAATTTGAGTCCGGTTGTTCAGTAAACAAGTATGCAACGTAATCATAGCAAACTTGAGTAACGCATACATAAAGCTATGCTATCTACTTCTTGTTTTTGATTCAAATACTCTATTCCATAAGTCCATACAAATAAGGAAAACAAGGATAACAACAAAACACTGATTCTAAAATACTTTCGACACCTTGACGGCTTTCAGCCGAGCAAATGATGCAAAAGCCCTTTACAAATGAATAGGCAACAAGACTGCTGCTCTAAAAAGATTAAAGTTGCCTTTACAATACTTGCACGACCACTTATTTATTTTGCATGTGACAGAATGCCCATACATTTGAATAGTATATATGCATATACACAAACACTTGTCCATATTACCAGGACCGTGTCTTATATTTTGCTTTTGACGTGATAACGTCTTATAAATCGATGACAGGCTACACGTACGAAATAACATGACCCATGCTGATAAGACTCCTGCTGATAAAACTCATTACTGATGCTAACCGCGATACTGTGGTTCTTTCAACCAAAATCGATCGCAAGCACCAGGCGAACATGAAAAAGAACAGGAGCAAATGCCCAAAATAATTCCACTCAAATTCAAAAAGTAGAAGAAGAGAAAAAGAAATACAAAATAGGCGGAGTTTTGTTAAAGTAGAAAGTAGACGTAATAGTGTGAGTGGGTTTGTGAGTTAACGGGATTTATGTTGGCGTTGCTGCCATCAATGTTTTCTTATGACGTTATCACGTAAAATTATAGTCCGTAAACCGACTTTAAAAATTATTTAGGAAAAGGAAGTGAATGAGACAGAAAAATAATAGAAGACACAAATTGAACCCCTTCCATCCCACGTCCCTGTACTTCTCAACACTGCTGACAAAGAAATTTCTTTTCAAATCTTTTGAATAGACGACACACGATGTGCCCAAATCCGAGTCATGGCGATGATGTTAAATTCTAAAGTGGATATAAGCCATAAGGAATCGTGCTCCCTTTCTTTTGTCTGGCCTGGCAGAAAGACTCTTATGCACCTGATGTAGGTATAGTATGGTCTATGTAGGTTGGTTTCTTTATTTCTCACCGCCCTAGGAAGTCCGTGTCTCAATGGTTGAACTGTTTTAACAAGGTGTCTGTTGAGAACCGCCTTCCTAAGTAATTGCCATATACGATCCAAGAAGAAAAGTCTTCATTCAAGCAACGGGATGTTGTTGTTTTATCTTTAAAGAGAAATTCATAGACAAAAGCAATGTTGCCAGGTTCATAAAGTTTCTTTAAAAAAATAATCTTTAATTAGCCCTTCATCCAGAACTAAGCGTATTTGAAGGAAAAAAGAAAAAATCTTAAATATGACAACAAGCACACTTGGCACCCATGTTGTCACAGCTGAAGAAAGTGCAACTTGAGGCAATAAACCAAATGCACTCTTAAATGTTTTTCTTTATAATCATCCCTTAGTCAGGCACGTCTATCCAGATTCCAGATACCTGTGAAGGCATAGAAGAACTACGTTATCATGGTAAATAAGCCGGAGTTTTTTTCTTGTTCGTCTTTTCAAAGACTAAATATGAACTGGAATGAGAAGAAATGCGTCGACGCAATTTTTTCTTTTCAGAGTCCTTGCCGGCACGCATTAACTTAAATCCTTTTACATTTGAAGGTAATTCAGGGTTAAGGCTAGACTTTGCCATAACTCTTATGAATCGAGCGCGGCAAGGATAAGAAAATGTCTGCAGGCGTGCTTTATCTCTTATCCTGTTTGGTGGGATAGTTGTCTGAGTTCCAGGAAGATTTATAAGAGCGTCGGTATTAATTATACTTATTCTTCGTCTGTTATGGAGTAGGTACTTGTCTTGCATTTTTTTCGTAATTAAATGAATGTACGTACGGTGAAAGTAAAATCTGGTAAAAGTATGAATAATGAATAAGGGACAACATTTTTAAGTTAGGTATATATGAAGGGCTTATTGGGTAATAAAATTAAAAAAAAAATTAAAACCTATTTTTATGATAAGCAATTTAAAGAACCAATAGGGATTTCACAACTTTGAATTTAATTTGTATACGCACCCTTTTATTAATCATCGAACTGTCATTGTCAATTTATACAGTAAACTCAACATTTTCATCATGGTAAAGTATACGAGCGAGCAACGTCTGCAAATTATAAAATAAAATATTGTACCGAAATTCGGAGTAGGTGACCGCCACTTTAAGAGCGTTGGATTGTTGAATTTCGCAAAATCAGTGACGAAGCTCATTTTTGGCTCAATGGGTTCATGAATCATCACTTCACCAAAAAAATAACTGTTTGGTGCGGTTTGCATGCCGGCGGCGTTATTGGGCCATATTTTTTCGTCGACAATAACGATCGTCACGTTACTGTGAATACCCAGCGTTATTGCGCTTGCGCCATGATTACCGAGTATTTTTGGCCCGAATTGGAAGATATAGAACTTGGACGACATGCGGTTTCAACAGGATGGTACCACAAGCCACACAGCACACCTTACAATCGATTTATTGAAGAGTAAGTTTGATGAGCGTGTTATCTCAAGAAATTGACTAGTCGAATGGCCGCCTCGTTCGTGCGACTTAACGCCTCTAGACTATTTTCTTTGGTGCTACGTTAAGTGATTGGCTTATGCCAACAAGCCGATGACGTTCGAAGAGCTCAAAGCCAATATTGAACGCGAAATAGTGGCCGCTTCGGCCGAAATTTGTGCCGAGTCATCGAAAATTGGGTCCAATAAATCGAACATTGCAAACGTGCCCGCGGTGGCCACATGAACGAAGTCGAGTTCCTTTCATAAATGTTTTGATTGCACCGATAATAATGTTTTTGAAATATCTCAAATGGTTTACGTTTTAGTAAGAAAAAAATTTGTCAAGTCTTTATTCGAAAACCCTTATATGCCTTAAGAGTTGAATTGCCTCTTATTAAGTTTCTGTAATACTTCGTGTTATAGATGACATGAACTCGGTGCAAATTGGAGGAAGAAGCATTTTTAATAAAATGCAAAATTGTGCGTCTTAGAAGAGCATAAACGGTTTAACTGATGAGCCCACCGTTCATGCTTGGGCGAAACGCACATATTGGAGTAAAGGACACTAAACCTTTGAATTGAATTTTATTCAACAAAACTCCCCAAAAAAAATAACAACAAACAACTAGCAATAGTTGTTGTTGTTACAATATATTTTTATTAAAATGCAACAAATACAAGTTCCTTGAGGAATCCCGATAGATTTTAGTAAACCTCTTCCCCGTTTTTAATTATCAGTTTATGTACCCGAAACAAACTACATTCAATTTCAATACATTTTCAGGGATCTTCATGTTGCGTGGCATCAGCTTAATTGAACCCTTGGTTTCGAAACTTGGAAAAGAATCCCTTTTAACTATTTAGGACAGTAGAAGGGTGTCGATACGCTTCTTGTCACACGCCTTTGTTAGGCGGATTGGGGTGGTTCTTGGCGCTTCCACTACCACACTTTCCTTTTCGACAAACAAATTAATCGTGTTTTTCTGTCTTAGTAAATTTTTTTATAACCAAACACTCAAAACAGTGTATCAAGGAATTTTGCACTCTTAATTGCAGTACGGTATAGGTTGTTGGGGTAGTGCTTATTTTTCCATCTTAAAACCACTTGCCATTCTACAAAAATGTGCTATAAGAAAAATTAATTCAATGATCAAATTAAGATCTATACTATCAGTAAAACATGTATTCTATTTTAGAGTTTCGAAATTTTTTTTATGAGGGTCCAATATTCAATAGTCTTAGTTTACGTAGCTCCACAAGTCATGTTGTTGAGGTTCCAATTTTTCGTACTACTCACTACAGAAATTCGTACCCAGTTGTATCTTGTAAACTTTTTAATTGTCAGCCCTTTTTTGAATGTTTGATTTAACATGTTTTTATCTACTTTCCTATTTTTGTTTTTTATTTAAAAAAAAAATGAAATTCTGTCACCCTACAATAATTGGCTTTGTTACCTTTTTTTTTGTTTTTATATTTTTTTGTTCTTAAAGTGGTATTTAACACTATTTATCGCTATCCTTAAAAATAATATAATAAAATAAGACTAAGAAATACCATCATCGGTCAGAATGGTATTGACGAGGTCTGGCCAGCCCACCCTAGTATCTGAAGGATGTTACCAAATCCCTATCTTTTTATCCGATCAAACTCATTATAGCTTGAACCAATTCCCTAGGCCATTCTACTGCGCAGCTCTCTTCAAATTTATTTGCTAATCTCATGAATTCTGAAAGATACACAATCAAGTTCCAGCAATGGACTTTTTTTACATGAGGTATGATCATAACATATTTTCATGTTTTCAAAAAATATATTTCATCTCTGGCATTGTACTCATTAAATTAAAAATTAAAAAAAATTTATCTCTTCAGCTTTTGCTTCAGATTTTTTGGACATGATTAGTCATCGGTGTGTTGGTTCCCAGATGCACTGCCAACTTTCCAGTTTTCCTCACAACCATCACACTAACATAAAAGATAAATCATGACAAGGGCAAACACCCGAATTAGTTTGAACGAAATCACTTGCGCAGAGAGAATATTCAAGAGAGCAAAAATGGTGCTCAAGAGATTTAATGAGAACAATGCCAAATACTTTTTTGAAAACTGGATGCATATAAATAGAGTTCATCGTTGGAACATGATTCTGTGTATTTTTCAAGATAAATGAGCTGAGCAGAGAAATTTTAAGAGAGTTGAGCAGTAGAGTGGCCAAGTAAATTGTCGCGTCTCCCGGAAAAATTGATCTCTTTCTTTGTCTATCCAACTCTAACCCTGTTTGTTAATCAAGTATATTACGGTTTCTTTTATCTTATCTATCATGTTCTATTGCCTTTCTTCCGGTTTCTTCGTAATAAAAATCACTAACTTCTCTTTCACTAGATTATTCTTTGTCAATTCATGAAGAATAGCCTTTTCATTCGTTGTTCTCGCTAAGTGCTTTTCTTTCTGCTCTCCGTCATTCGTTTCGTTAATCGGAAAGGGTACTTGTACAGAACAATCATCTTTAACTTGTTTATTTTATCACCAACAGTCAAAAGATCTCAACATAGATGAGATTTGGATTGTGGAGATAGAAATTTGGGGCAGGAATTTAAGTAAGAGTAATAAGAAGAATCAGGCTGAGAGATGTTCGAAGGGAATGATTGAATGAGGAAATTTGGAATTATGTTTCACATTTTCTTATGCGTCGAACATACAAAACCGATGATCACCAGTTAAAACCACAGTGTTATGAACCGCCGCAGATATAGGTAATACAATCTCGAAGCAATTGTTAAATCTCGGGATTCCGGGATTTCATAAAATTATTATTATGAAAACTGACATTTTCTAGCCTTTTTTCAGCCAAATAAAAGTATCAGGTCAATCAAGATCTTTAAAGGACCCCGTCAAAGGGGGTGAGGTGCCGCTTATATTTTTTGGAAATCCAGAATGATTCCTAGTTCCACACCAAGCTGTAGGTAAGGTAAGGTATACACCTAGAGGCAGAGCCGAAAACAGTGAAGCGATTTTTTTTAAGCTTAAACATTAGGTTTTTATGCTATTCCGTAGACAGAAAATTAATTTTATTTCTAGCTCAAGGAATTCCTGCCCTGCTTTTTGCGTCTCAAATTCCAAACACTGCAAGAATTCTACATTTTCTTATTAATAGTCATAAAATCTTCAAAACGGGGACTTAGCAAATCTTTTCCGACAGAAGTCAAGAAGAATATAATCCCATGAGCCAAGTCACTCAATACCCATCAAAATGTTTGGTGTATAACTTTCGTCCAACTCACTTAACTAAGCTGTGGCCCTGGAAGGATTATTTCCCATCCATTAACCATGTCCGGTTTGGAAAAACTTACCACTTCCATGTCTATTTCCTGAGCTGGCTCTTCTAGAAAATGTGTTTTTTAAGCTTTCCCTATTTTTTCCAAAAAAAAAAAAAAAAACATTCTCAAGCGCATTACCCGCGTCACTTTGAGCACGTATCATTTTCTTTGCAACGAAAAGCCTATTACATGCAACAAACATATACACCGTTAATCCTAAAACTGAACGGGCATAAATGACATTGAGAATAGATAGATTCCCCCATTTCGATGCACCAAAAGTATCACAGTAAACTCCTCCGACTGTGGCGTCAGTAATTGTAAGGAATAGGCTACAAGACAAGAGGATCCTTTAAATGGCTTCCTCTGTAAAGAGCTTTTCGCTTTAAGCCCTGTTTTTTCCTTTTTTTTTTGGGCAACAGTGAACAATTTGTGTTTGGATGTGTGTGTGTGGCGAAATAAATGTCATTCAACTCCTGTCAATTGGATGGTAGGTGGAGGTGGTGGGATGTAGAAGGGGGGTGACTTGTCTACACATATGAGCCTTTTTTTTGTTATATGTATCTTTTTTGCTACATTCACTTGCAGCGTTGTGTGGCAGTGAGGACGACGACTGCGACGTAAAATTACCACACGAGTGTCAGTGGGGAGTGTAATTACTTCAGAGATTTTGGCTTTTCATTATGTCCTTCTTCTATTTTTTTTTTGTTTCTGGAGTTTTGGCAACTTGACTTGTTAATGGGAACGCGACAAGTATTGTTCAAGACAGTGCTTTGATGAAGTTTTTTTTTAGCAAAAAAACCAAAAATTTTTTTTATCTTGCGACTTTAAAATGCAAGCTTTAAGAAAGCAACACGATCCCATTGTTGGTTGGTTGGAAGAACCAGCATAGCTCATTAACAATTGCCTGGAGGATTTGTTTTCAGATCCTTCCAAAGTAATGGATATACAAACTCTTATTTAGTTGAATATATTGTGTATTGTCGTTTATTCTTGGCAAAGATGGCTTTTGCAGGGAATAGTGCCAGAACTTCCTGAAATGCTTACATCAGCTTAGGTAAAGTAACTACTCGTGGCTTTTGTTTGCAGAATTTTTCTTTTTTTTTTCAAAAGTCTGCAAGATGGTTGTTAAACAATGTCCTTTGGCTTGATAAAGAAAAGAAAAATGGGATTCAAGATTTTTTCGAGGTGAGTACCTACATGCATTAAGTAGGGAGTTGGTTAAGTAAAGTTCGTAGACGTGGGTTTATTTTCGTTGGTATGTACATAACCATCTTCAGGTTTTTTTTAAATCTTCTGGGTGGAAGGTAAGTTTGCTTAAAGTGTGGTTTGAAGCAAATTTTCACACTTTTAGTAAATGCACTAGCACTAGCGTTGGAAATTGTGCATGTTGCAAGTTTTGTTTTGTATTTTGGGTGCATTAATTATAAAAAAAAATAAACTAGCACGTACCACCTATTTACAGGTCTGGAGAAAAGAAAACAATAAGAAATGAGCAAGTAGGTCAGAGGAATGGTTTTTAAGTTTTATCTCAATAGAGGAGGCATGCTTATTAGTTAGAGTTTTCAGTTTATATTTCTCCATTAATCTCCAAACTAGGATAGGTTTTTATGACATAAAGCCTAATTGAGTAAAATTGAGTAGGGCAAAACATTCCATATTCGGGTTGTACGGCTTGAGAATAAATCACTGTATTTAACAGTAAGAATCGCTCAAGGGGAGGAATCGCAACTCGCTACTTCTCAAGAGAATTGACCATACAAATTAGTGACATTAAACCTTCGATTTATGTAAAGGTCTTAAGGATGTTACGTTTTGAATTTGAATACCCACGAAATGAATCAAGTGAGTTGTATAGCTTAAAACAAATAACTTGGCCAACGCAGAGAAAGGATTCAAGAGAACAAAAATGATGCACAAAAGATTTCGTAATTATAATGCCAGAGATACGAACCTGGGCCTCGAGATAAAATATACTTTATTTGAAAACTGTATAATAAGCCATGATCATACCTTAGGTAAAAGAAGTCCTTCGCTGGAACTTGATTGTGTGTATCTTTCAAAATATGTAAATGAAATGAGCGGGAAAAATTGAAGAGAGCGGCGAAGTAGAATGCCCAAATAAATTGGTTCAAGCTATAGAAGCTTACGCAGAGGCTTTTGCCAGTGTGGAAGAGCACCTCTGCAGAAGAATAGGGGGTATAAAATCTGGGCCAGCGTATTTGTGTATATCAAGTTCTTTGAGAACTCTTGCTACTTTACGACTGCGGAAAAAAATTACATTCTCAAATACAAATAATAGTACTATACCTAATGAAAAAGTTTAGAGCAGTTGGTTATATTTTTTTTGTGAAACACTTACTACTTGATGGAATAATAGTTCACTATCATAGGTAAATATCACTATGGAAATTCTTGGAATCAAGAGAACATAATGGAAAGCTATTGATCTTAATAAAGGGTGTTTTTTTTAGAGGTAAAACAAAACAAAACGATTTTTTTAAATTGACATGAAATCTACTTTGTTCGAAAGGTAATCTACTGACATTATAATTTAAATATGATTTCTAACATACGACTGCCACGGACGTATAGTCTAATCTGGAGGTCCAATTTTCGATGACTTTTTCCAACATTTGTGGCTGTATATCGGCAATTACGCGGCGAATGTTGTCCTCCAAGTGGTTAATCGTTTTGGGTTTATCGGCGTAGACTAGCGACTTCACATATCCCCACAGAAAATAGTTAAGTGGCGTTAAATCGCACTATCTTGGAAGCCAGTTCACGGGTCCGTAACGTGAAACTATGCGGTTGCCAAACGTTTCCTTTGATAAATAAATTGTGAGCTGTGTGATATGTTGCGCCATCTTGTTGAAACCACAGCTCCTGCACATCATGGTTGTTCAATTGATGAACGAAAAAGTCAGTAATTATGGCTCTATAGCGGTCACCATTGACTCTAACTTTCTGGCCAGTGTCGTTTTTAATGAAGTACGGACCAATTATTCCAACAACCTATAGAGCACAACAAGCAGTCAGCTTTTGTGGATGTAACGGTGTCTCAACTTACACTTGAGTATTATCAACAATCCAAAAACGGCAGTTTTGTTAATTGACGTATCCATTCAACCAAAAGTGAGCTTCATCGCTAAACAAAATTCGCTTATGACAATTGGGATCAACGGCAATCTTGTTTTAGACTCATTCACCGAATCTACGCCTTGCAAGGTGATCACGTGGCTTCAATTCTTGCATGACTTGAATTTTGTAAGCACGCAAACCAAGATCTTTCTGCAAAATCTTCCATAAATCCCATTCCTGTGCACGATGGCGGATAGACTGATTTGGGTCTTCCTCTACACTACCCTCTGCAACAGCAATGACTTCATCTGTACGCACTGTACGACGTCTTTGTGGATGCTTATTATCAACTTAGAGTAAACGTGGTGCGAAAAATGTCCATAGTTTATCGAATTGATTGCTCTGATGGACGATTATGTTGACCATACAATGGACGTAATGCGCGATACATACTTCGAACAGAACCAAGATTTTCAAAATAAATTTGCACAATTTGGAAGAGTTGCTTAGGCGTCAGTCTATTTATGTTGAAATGCCAATCCGAACTAAAAAAAAAATGGACACGACTGGGTCGCACGTACTTGCTCTTATGTGCCTAATTACATTGGAAAGCAAGATCTTTGGCAAAAACAAGTAACATTTGCGTTGAAAATAACACAATTTGAACTTATAAAAAGTATTAAAAACCACAATACTTAACGGTTTTTAGTAAAAATGAAGTATGCCATCACATGTCTTAAATAACAAGGAATTTATGAAAAATGTATTTCGATTTTTGGTATGCCGTTTTTTTAGAATTTATTAAAATACATGTGATTATAAAATTTGAAATAATATTTTTTTGATAAGTTTTCAAAATATTGATTTTTGAAAAAAAAAAAATTCAAAAATTAATTTTAATTAGAAAAAAAAGTTATTTGAAATTTTGATATGCAGAATTAATTCGGCTACCTAGATCTTCTTAAATATAAAATTTGACATAAATCCAAAGAGCCGTAACCGAGAAAGCTAAAAATTAAAAAACAAACGTCATATGAAAGGTCCCGTTAATAGACTTTTTCCCGTATATGTGGTACTAATCAAATGATAGCCAATACCAACAAAAAAAATCTCAAAAATTTTGATTAAAATCGTTGGAGTCGTTTTCGAGAAAAATAAGATTTTCCTAAACGGTCATATGGCAGGTGCCGTTATTTTTAGGGCTAAAAATAAAATTTCAATTTCCCCTCTGGGAAAACCCAAAATAATCACACACACCAAGTTTGAAGATAATCGCTTAAGCCGTTTAGGCTGCAGCTCGTTATACATACTGACAGACAGACAGACAGATATTTTTTCTCGATCACTTTTTTAGACTTCTCTATGATCGTAATGCCATATTTGATTGTTATCTCAATTTTTTAATATTCACGAATCCTAAACTTGCCTCATAGTCCTATAACCGCAAGTAATAAATGCCAAAATGGCAGCCACTTAAAATAGTGTTGCCAACTTAAAGTTCCATACCTCTAAAAAAAACTTTTATTTCATTAAATCGGATTCCTCAAAAAAACATATTGAGGCTTATATTAAAACCCCAACAGAATTTCCCCTTGTTTAATAACTGTAACCATCTTCAAACAAAAGCCAAAAGTGTCATTGACCTTATACTCGTATGTGCACATCGATAACGTGTCAACCCATTTGATAATTAATTTGGGGTGACGAATCAAAAAATCCGTTCGACATGTTATTCACCTAACACTCTGGTATTAATTATGCCATTTTTTGGTTTCTTTCACAAATTCTACCCTTGTATTCGAAATCTTACCACCATTCCTTACTCAAAATATCCTTTTTTAACACTTTTTGTTTCCATTGTATTAAGGCCAACAAAAAAATAGAAAAAAAGTATTAAAGCACATATCATTGTATTTTTGGTAGGTTTTCCTTATTCTTATTGAAGTTGAAGCACCTCACAGCTACATTCATACCTGAAAACCTACCCAACTTGGTGTTGGTATTGTGATTTATTTCACACATCAGCATATATGCCAAATTATTCGTTTTTTTCTTCTTCTATTTTTTGACACTTATAAACGAAACAAGCAGTAAACAACACAATACAATAAAAAGAAATATGAAACCATTATCCTTGAGAGTGCTTCATGTCAAGTCAGACTGTGTCGGGCGCATGACATAAGAACATGAGCTCAAAATCATCCACTTGTCACGGTTAAAGGTAGTACATATGTATATACTTTTTTTTTTATTTATGAAATAATATCTTATATATACATTAAGTGAATTGTAATTATGTAGAGTGAGAATGATGATGTTTCGAACCCAGAACCAAAACAAGGAGTAAGACGATCATGCACAGGCCTCAGAAGCCGCTCATGTAAGAATCCTGTTGTGATGAAAATTCATAGATATGCCTGTGATGGATGAACAATCCAATAAAGTTGGAATCGAAAAGCTGAACATCTAGCCGAGACCCTCGCCAGTTTAAAAGCTGATTTAACCGCACTTCAGTAGAAGCGATGGAATAGACCAGGCCGGGCCTGAGAAAATCTGAAAATTGCGATTTTACTATGTGAAATGCACCTTGATGTGAATTCGCGCTTCTTTTGATGCAGTTTTGCTGTCGCAAGTAAAATTCGACAAATGGTCTTAAGCTTTCAAAAAATTCAGCGAGAGAATAACGACGATCCGTATCCAGGTGAAATTCCATCGTATAAGTCTTATTAGCGCCGATGCCCCTACAGAAGAGAAAACCGACGTTACCAAAAAAAAGTTTGTACAGCTCCTTGCCCAAACGTATGAGCAATGCCCCAATCATGACATTAAAATCCATCTTTGGTAATACAATCAGAGCACAGCCTACACGAAAGCACCTTCAGAAATGGACTCAGGTGGTTCCCTCGTCTTGACATCCAAAAGGGCACATGGCCATCACGGGATGTTAAAAACTGCAAACAAATCGATCATGTCGCGATTGACGGAAGACATTCTCCAGCATTCGAACGTCCGTATGTTACGAGGAGTAAACATCAACTCGGATGCATAACTAGTTGGTACAAAACTTCGTGTACGGAGATTAATGGAAGCTGTTAGGCGATCAACAACCACTTTTGGATGACTTAAATCGGAAGCGACCGCCACAGCTTATGCTGATCGGGTATCCTTTGAGCTAGCGAGAATTCTTCAACCGAAAATATGAAACCCGTAACAAATGGCTGGCTTGACACACCAACAAAGCCAAAATGGAGACATACATACAGATCGTAGCTCCGCAAAAGAACTAGAAGATCTTATAATCTCAGCGTTGAGCGAAGGAAAGATGAGAAACGCTTACTCAGGAGAATAAAAAAAGATCACCAGCAACATGATGTCGAGGAGATGCAGAGGAGAAAGAGGGGTGAAACTTCTACTGAAAAGTAAAACAGTCAACATGAGGTTTCACTAGCCGTCGTAGGCCCTGCAAAGATACGGATAGAAACACCGTAGTAGATACGCAATCGATGTTAACCATCTGGAGAGACTTTTTCAACCAGTTGTTGAATAATGGACCTGGACCAGTCAAATTAGATGACAATCAAGACTACAACCGCCCCATTAAAATGAGATCAAAGAAGCCATTGCCAGACTAAAAACGAATAACGAGTTGTAGGTACTGTACAGCGACATAAGCCTAGCCAACTAATTTCGTATCCAGCGGCTAAGATGGCTCGGCCATGTATGGTGGATGGACATCGATGCTCCAGTGGGCAAAGTCTGCAACGCCGTAACTGAGGGAGTCAAAAGGCAAGGTAGATCCAGGTAGAAGGAGATCTTCGACTGCTTGAAGTGCGAAACGAGACGGCAGGCTAGAAATCTAGCCATTTGGAGGGGCATTTTGAACCAGGCTTAAGACCCTACGATCCAATTTTGAAAACATTCAACAAACACTTACAAAAATTAAAAAAAAAACTGAAAAATAGAATTGGCAACAAAAAAAAAACTGTTGATCTGATAGCTACCAAATTGTAGAGAATAACCCACTGGCTTACTATGAATATTGCCATTAAATTAATCAAAATATTTGTCACGTCGTTTTGTAGTCTTTAGGGAACATAAATGCATAACCATATATAAACACATTCATCCTACTTATATTATAAACATGAATGTTTGGATGTGTGTTCCTCAATCACGCCTCAACGGCTTAACGAATTTGGATGAAATTTGGTAAGTAGATGGATGAGGTGCTAAATTAACACATAGGCTTGTTTTTATCTCAAAAATGCACCCTTCCTGCGGGAGAGACACAAATGTAAAAGAATGAATAGCTGGAGGTTTGTTTGTTAAACTTCTCAAATTTTGAATTTTGGTAGTTGGATGAGTAAAAGGATTCATTATGCCCCTACACGCCAGCACTGAACCTGCGGGAAAAATCTGGGGCCAAATTATGTAAACAACGAAACGAAAGCGATCGTTCATTTTTGAAAAAACCCAAAGAAATAGTGCGAAAGGGATAATTCGCATTCCTTATTGCTTTTCTTTTCTTTTTTTACTATATTCGTCGATGTGTCAAAACCAATAAGGAATTCATCGCATACTTTTAGGGTGAGCATGTTATCGTTTTTTCTTAGTTATGAGCCGTAAATATAAATCGATATCTTAGGCCGCTCCCTCACTAGTCAGTGCGGTATAGTATCTCTCGGTTTTCTCGGTACACATTCGGTACCGATATTTCACTGAATACATACATTTCAATGAACATCTACTGATTTGTTCGGTATGTGGGTTATCGGCAAGGTAAGAAAGCAGTGTACCGAGTGTCGGTACAGAATAGAGTATCTGTATTGTTTCTATATTTACCACAAGAAATTTGTGTTTGACGTCTGTCGTCTAGGCAAGCGTTTGTTTTGTATAAACAAAAATATAAAAAAATATTTGTTGATACAAAATAATAATTTTTGAAAGAAAATGAGATCCGAGACTACTTCGAATTTAAAGTTTTGAATAATTCTGTGCTGAAAGCTTACCGACAAGTCAGGAGATGAACATGAGATCAGTATACATTCGGACAAGCAGTTAATACCGATTACCGATACCGCACAGACAAATGAGGGAGCGGCCTTAATATGACAAAATCGATATTACAAAAATAATATTTGAAAAATCTAATCACAAAAAAGTCAACTATTTTATATGTATATGTAGGTAAGTTAAAATTATTTATTTGTTAAATAAGTTAAGGTTCCGATTAAGGCAAAAAAAGCTAGTCATGTTGATTAACAGAATTTATCGATTAACAAGAGTGAAAAGTTTCATCACTATAAATTTGACGTTAACTTTCTTATGGAAACTACACTAAAAATGTGAGTATTTTTGCAATATTTTGTAAATAACAACAATAGCCGTGTTTTTGTTGGGCAAGCTATGGGCTGGGAAGTTGGATTTCCCAAAAAAGCGCGTAGGCAACCACCTGCTGTTTTATGTCAAATTGACATCTCGACTACTTAAGGCAACGGGGTTTATTCGTAGAATCAGGTATTTGTCATAAATGTTTATGGATGATGAAATGACAATTGGGCTTGGTGGTTGGGTTTTGTTACAAACATCCATTTTAATAACGCAACTGTGTACGTTCAAAGCTGTAAAATTGCAACAGTAAATAGTAAATAATATTTAAAATATTTTTTAAAACGTACTCCTCATTTTAATTAAATAATTTCAAGATTGACGTTCTCAGCAGAATTTTTGATTTGGAAATTACAAATATCTAATTCACAATGCTTCAATTTTTAATTCAAATTTAAGAACTTAAAAGTGCAGGCACTTTTTCCAAAAATAGTGTACATACATATGTATGTGTTTTAGTTTAAAAAAACATTATATTCTTATTAGACTCTTAACATTTTGTTCTGTTGTATTGGCTGGGTATTTTTCGTGGTTCTGAAAGAAATACGACTATACTGTGACGTTTTGGCCTGGGGTTCGACAAATAAAACTCAATCAAAATTCCAAAATAATACAAAAAATCTCTTTATTTTATAAAACACAACGTCTTTCAGTTTAAATAACACCAATTTTAACTTATTTCACTTATTCACAAATCAAATACGTTTTTATAATTCAACACTTTTTATTTAATCTCAATTCAATCACTTTTTACTAACGCTTCCAGTTGTTAAAAATTCCACTTTCGAAAATAAACTAAACTTTCAATGCAATCTACTCTTGTATTTATACAAGTTTACAACCTTCTGGAAGGTTCTGTCTGGTTCTGGCACAATCTAAGCTTTCGGTACTAATTCGAGTCTCGTTTTAGTTAAAACATATTGCAAATATGTAGCATACTTTTAGGGGCATGGTTGTTGTACACAATAAATGTTGTTTGTTGTACACAATGAATCCAACAGATGTCGTTAGTTTACAAACTGTATTTTGGATCTTCAATAGGAAATCCGAATCTTAGCTCACTTGGAAGCCGGGCAGTTCGTCCAAATAGAATTTCGGATGGAGTGTATCCAGTTTTACTATGAACCGCATTCCAGTAGGCCATAAGAAATAAAAGAATTCGCCGATCCCAATCCCGTTGGTTCTCGTTCACAACTTTGGACAGATGTTCCTTCAAGGTCTTGTTAAATCGTTCTACCATTCCATCAGACTGTGATGTCAACGGCGATTCTTTCAAACGGGGCGCTCACGTTGTACTGGTGCATTTTACCTCGTGTTTTGACTTTGGGTCTCTTGCTAGCTGCCAATGTTGTGCACTTTCGACACCAGCTCTCTACATCGTTTCTCGCGCTTAGCCAATAAAAGCGTTCCCGTACCTTTTCCATTGTTTTGTTGATTCCCATCATGCATTTCTCGTAGGATCTCCTCTACTTTCGATCGTGGAACCACAAGCTGCATCTTAAAATATCTTCCATCCGGCATTTCCCATTTTCTCCGTAAAACACCATCTTCCACATGGAGAGAGTCCCACTGCGACCAGTATGCCTTTAAAGTAGGACTTCTGTCAGAGATGTCTCTTGCGTTTGGTTTCTCCATAGATTCCTTCCATGTAAGGATTGGCTCGATGTCAGGGTCTTCTTTTTTGCACTACGAATTTCTTCGGCACTCCAACCCTCTACAGGTTCGGCTCTTATTCTCTAGACAAATATACCTTCGTCCTTTTCCTCTTTTCGCGCACAATGTTTGCAACTGGGCTCACATGGTCTGCGGGAAAGCGCGTCCGCATTGTAGTGCAGTCTTCCTTTGCGGTGCTGTACTTCGAAGTCGTAAGTCTGCAATCGTTCGATCCATCTTGTTACTTGCCCCTCAGGATTTTTGAACTGTAGCAACCATTTTAAAGCGACGTGATCGGTACGCAGGATGAATCTCTGTCCATACAGGTATTTATGGAAATGTTTTGTTGCTAGTATCAGAGCAAGAAGTTCCCGTCTGGTTGCACAGTAGTTTCTCTCTGGTCGCGACAGAACTTTGCTGAAATAGGCTACCACTTTCTCCTACCCTTCTCAGTTAGCTGGTGCAGACACTGCGATTCCGGCAAAATCCTTTACGAACCTCATGTAATATTTGGCGAGACCGAGAAAGCTCAGCAGTTGGTGTTTGTCTGATCTGGCCAATTTTCACGGCTTTGATTTTCTCCGGGTCAGTTTTTACACCATTTGATGATATCACATGTCCCAAATATTTCACCTCAGGTTTGAACAGAGCACATTTTTTTGGATTTAGTTTCAAATGTGCTGTTCGAAGTCGTGTAAACACCTCCCTCAAGTTGTCGCGATGTTCAGCGAACGTCTTTCCCACAACGATGACGTCACCAGCCAGGTTTTCCATGTCAGACCCTGTAACACACGTTCTATTAAACGCTCAAAGGTGGCTAGAGCGTTACACAAGCCAAATGGCATAACGGTAAACTGCCATAGTCCATTTCCCGTTGTGAAAGCGGTCTTTTCTTTGTCTTCTGGATGAATCTGTACCTGCCAGTAGCAACTTTTCAGATTGAGGGTGGAAGACCATTTCGCTCGAGAAAGGGTATCCAAGGTGTCATCTATTCGAGGCAAGGGGTAGCTGTCCTTCTTGGTGACATCGTTGAGCCTCCGGTAATCCACGCAGAATCGAGTGCTGCCATCCTTCTTTTTCACTAGTACAACGGGTGATGCCCACGGACTTCTTGAGTTTTCGATTAGACCGTCTTTTTCCATGGTTGATATCATCTCATCGACTTCCGCCTCTTTTGCCAATGGAAGTCTTCTAGCAGGTTGTCGGATCGGTCTGCTATTGTCGGTGTCTATTCGATGCTGTACTAGGTGTGTTCGACCATAGTCTCTATCCTGCGATATAAACATATCAGCAAACTCGCCAATGAGATTTTTGGCCATGGTTTTCTGCTCCTGATTTAGCTCACAGTTTCCGAGGATAGCATTACATACCTCAGCGAATTTTGTTGCAGAAACAGGACTCGCAGATTCACTCCCAGATGTTGTCGATATGGCTGCAATGGGTACGCATCTTCCAATCACCTCTCCTTGTCTGAGCTTGACGGAGTGTTTGTTCGGATTCATCAGCCTTACCGGAACCATGTTTTTCTTTGGTTCTACTAAAATTTTTCCAACGATATAGCTTGGAAAGTCCTCTTTATTATCTGCTTCAACGAAATAGAATCGGTGGTTCCCGGGATCACCCTCCAAACGCGTCCAAAGAACTGTCTCTGAAGAAGGTGGTAGAACTTCATCTCTGCTTATAACCGCCCGAAGATTCACAGCGTTCTCGTTTCCGCATACCATAGGGATTTCAACGGTTCGATACCTTAACACTTGCATTCGAAGGTCTATGATTACCTCATGTGCCTTCATGAAATCCACTCCAATGATGCATTCGTCGCATATGTCGGCTACCAAGAATGCATGTGAGAAGGTCAACCCTACCAGTTGTATCTTTAGAAATACCTCCCCGTATACTTTTGCTGCTTCTCTCGTAGCTGTCTTCAGAGTGTAGCAGCTGGTGTTATGTAGCCAGGATGTCTAAACAAGGTCTCTTTTGATTATGGAGGCTGTGGCATCCGTGTCGATAGTGGCCACACATTTTCTGTTTCTGATGACTGTGTCCACTGTGAAGCTCTTGCTGCAGCGTGTAGTTTGCGAAACTTGGATGATGGTCCTAGCTGCGTCGATTGCATCAAACAACTTCAGCCCCGCAAAGTTGGTTCTTACGCGTTTCCCGCCTGCTGTTGATCAGAAGCATCGGTTGCCAGTTCGTTTATGATTTCCTTGCTGGTATTGGGATAAGACAAATTGCTTGCAATTGTTGTAGCGTTTTACCTCTTGTCTGGACCCTTTGGCGCAACTGGGCTCGGTAAACTTACTGCATGTGGTCGTCGCCAAACCTCATCTCGATTGCCTTGACCATAATCATTATGTTTATCTTCAGGAATGGTCTGCAGGATGCAGGAATTCGGCAGCTGTTCCTCTGAGCGCAAGCGTAAGAGCAATTGATTTGTCTTCGTTGTCCCAGTTGTTCGTCAAGGCGGCAGCTTCAAACTGCCACTTATAAATTGGCCATGATGTTTGACCATCGAAGACAGGGGGCTGCATTTTCTTTCTTCGTGGACCGTCGCTCGAATATTCCCGAACCTTCTGCTTTTTCAAAGAATCAACCTCCTTAGCCAGGTGTTTGTACTGTTGTTCTATACTTTCTACTTGCTTTCTGAACTTTTCTTCTAGGCTTTTTATTTTGGCTTCAAATTTCTGATCTACTATTTTAAGTCTTTCGCTTAGTTGATTCTGGAGAGTTTCTAATGAAGTCTTTTGTTCGTCGAATTTACTTCCGAGAACGTTCCTTTGGTCTCCGAGAACGTTTCTTTGTTCGCTTAGTTGTTGCTGGAGAATTTCCAACGAATTCTTCTGCTCATTCTTTTCTTCTTCGAGAACGTTCTGTTGTTTTTCGAGAAAGTTCTTTTGTTCTTTCGAGGAACTTTCCAAAGCATCGAATTTCGACAGAAGCAACTTCATGAAAGTAGGCATTTCATTGACGGTACTTACTGTGCTTTCTCTCCCCTGTTCTTTAACATCGAACAACATGGTATCAAGGTTTTCACCATCCTGAGTGATAGCATTCTGCAGTCGGAGCAAGAGTTCCTTTTGCAGCCCCGAAGTCTGAAGATTCCTTTTTCCTAATTCTTCTTTCAACTCAGCTGTTGTCAATTGTTCTAATTTTTTATACCACAATCAGTTCAATAGTTCTGGAAAATTCCACTTTCACAATGTCACTATAAAATTTTCTAGCACTTTACTGAGTTTTATCTCCAATTTCCGATTGCCAACATTACGGTGGCGGGCGTTTAAAAAGTGAAGGAGATGCAATCCTCCTGCTTAGGATGTTAGGATGACTATAGGATTTAGGGTATGGGCGAGTTTGGGTGTATGCTAAATTTTCTTTTGCATTTTTGGTATCTAGATTCAAAGAAATTTTATATTGGATGTCAACAGCTGTTTTCTAGCATTGCTGTACTTTACTTTCAAAGATGTCATTTTCATCAGCATTAATACTCTAATGAAATCACAATAAGTGAAAAAAAAATTAAAAAATCATAAAAAAAGTAGTTTCAGTAATTTTAAATTTTCACAAAAACTTTTGCGTTCGATTAAAAATTAATGTGAGCATTGATCACCAGAAAGAAAATTATATTTCCCCTTTCACGATTTTGAACAAAATTGGCTCAAAGATATTTTTTTTACGTTTTTTTATTAAAATTTTAGTTTTTAGCGGAAAAATTAAAACGCAATTTTATTTCCTTAGAAAATGTGTGATTAGGAACGGTTTTTAAATAAAACGGTTTTTATGTAACAACTTCTTTTAAAAATTAAAAAATATTCAAAAATGCAAACTTAATACATAAATTATTTACATTAAAAAAACAAAATTACAAAAACCCCATCTACCCGTTTTCAAAATATTATTTTTGAAAAAAATTTAAGAAAACTATTAGAAATCCAAAAAAAAGTGACCAGTTTTCGAGAAAGTCGAAGGAAAAAAAACTGTTCTATGGGAGGTACCGTTTTTAGCCAACCATCTTGAATAGTTTTTTCACCAAAACATAACCTACACCTGCAATAGTATACTGATTTTTTTTCAATAAAAAATCTTGGAGCCGTTTCCCAGAAAAAAAGCTTTTACTTAACGGTTATATGACAGTTAATATTTGAGCTAAAAAAAAATTTAAAAGTCCTTTGTAGAATGTCAAAATAACCTTATGTTCCAAATCTGCCCAAACCGTTTAGGATTTAGTTCAATATACATCCGTACAGACGGACAGACAGACAGACAGAATTTTGTAAGTAACTCAAATATGTTTCTCTATCATCGTAATGGCATATCTGATTGTTAGATTTTTTTTACGAATGCACAACTTGCCTTATAGTCCCTTTAAATCGCAAGTAAAAAGTCATGGATAGTCATTATTAATGCACCAAATTTCAAAATTGTTTATTTGAAAAACAGTGTTATATTATATTTTAATCCGCAATCTAATTATAGGGTTGTGATCTTACTACCACAGTCCTGAGTGTTATCTGAATGGCAAAAAAGAAAAAAAATCTAATCAGCTATTTTCGAAGCCGAATGCTAAATCTTTCAAAGCCACATTTTATTATTTTTCAATTAGAAATTTAATTCAATTTAAATTGTTTAAAATATTTGTTTATGCCTTTTCAATTGAAAAGTCTTCTTAAGTATCTGTAATGAACCAAATAGACTTGTTGCCTCTGCATATACGAAAATATACTTTAAAAGGGATTTATATTTTTTCATAGATTATTATTAAATATTTCGCAATTTTAATAATTTATTACTTCATCATGTCAATTAAGCGTTCTAGCTTTTGATCTCGCATCTATTCTCGAAGCAATTGTTACCTTGCTAGTGAATGAAAACAAATCTATTACCTTTTCAGTGAGCCATGAGCTTATATATAGATGTTCAGTGTATGATGTAGTTTTGTCTTAAATTGTTGCTTCAAACGGTCACGTCGGACTAAGATTTTTTTTAATTCAAAACAAATATCGCATCTAAAAACCTAGTAAGTGTAGTTATCCTGCAGTTATTGGATTGCAATTGACAGTTCTCTTAAAGCATTTGAATAAAACGGACTCATTATCGTCTGCTATAAAAGCTAAAGTAAAAAAAATACTGGTTGAAAAATATTTTAAGACATTGTCTAAAAAAGAAAATAAATGCATACATTATAATTTTAAATATTTTAAATATTAAATTTTAAAAACTTTTGTTTAATGTGCGAAACTAAATAATTTTTGTTTTTATTTTAAAAACATTTTTTTAATTTTTTTTTCAATTTTCAAAAAGTTTATAGAATTTTCTAATTATGTTAAAGAAATTTGTTCTAAGGATTGATTTTTTTTTTAATTTTGTAGTTCCTTAATTAAAATACATACATATTTTAATAAAAAAAAATGCCAATCAAATTATATGGCTTGTCCGATGGACCCCGAACTATTGCTGTTATAATGACTCTGAAAGCGTTGGACATTCCCTATGAACTTGTGGTTATCAACTGCCACTTGGGTCAGCAAAAGACAAAAGAATTTGCCTTGGTAAATCATTCAAATTTTTTACTTTCAGCATCTATATTAAGTTCGTTTGATTCGTTCTAGATAAACCCACAAAAAGAAATACCAGCTTTGGATGACAATGGATTCTATATACAAGAAACTATTGCAATCATAATTGTTAGTTTATATTTCACTTAACCGTAGGAATAACAATTAATTTTATTTCATTTTTATTTCAGTATCTTTGCAATAAATATGCACCGGACAGTGCCTTATATCCCAAAAATCCTGTTGCTCGTGCAATAGTTAACCAGAGAATGTGTTTCAATATGGGATACTACTATTCAACAATTGGAATTTACACAATAGGATGTAAACTGTACGATGAAGTAAGAACACCGGAACTCCTTAAGAAGGTTGAGAATTCATTGGGGGTATTCGAAATTTATTTGGAACGTTCGAATACAAAGTATTCTGCCAGCGATAAAATGACAGTCGCTGATTTCGTCCTAATAGCCTCAACAATGTGCCTTGAAGCCATGAGGTTTGATATGTCACCCTACCCGCTGATTGAGAAATGGTACGCAACATTTAAGCAGGAAAATCCAGAACTATGGGACGTTTGCAAAACTGGATTAATTCAATTAGATTGGATTGAAAGAAACCTCCAAGCTCCTTTTTTGAAATTAGAATAGATCATTTCGATCGCAGAATAATGGAGAATTCAAAACAAATATAATATTCAGTTTTTAAATACCTAAATAAAGAAAAAAAATTAAATAATACAAAAAAAATTGGCAAAACAACACTTCACTCTATCTTGATATCTCATCCTTAATCCCTATGGCATTGACATTTCCAAGAGCAACAGCCTATATAAGCTTTCCACACAGCCGACAAGAAGGTCTTTGCAAAGAGAATTTTACTTTAAAGAGAACAATGCCAAAGATATCTAAAGTCTGTTCAATAAAAATTGTGAGTATAGAGCTTATAGGCGTTTTTTTCCTTCAAAACAGTGGTGCTGGTGTATATTATCACGACGACGCTATTGGAAAAAGATACGAAGCCACTGACTAACCTTAACGTAAATGAATTGTTTTTTTTTTTTTTTTTTTTTTTATTTTTTACGAATGCATAACTTGCCTTATAGTCCCTATAAATCGCAAGTAAGAACCGTAAACTCCACCCTTACTAAATAATGAATAATGAAATTGATCGTTTTCTCAATTCTGCAAACTAACGTCGCCATGTGAATTAAAAAAAAAACATATATAACTTTTTCATTGGTTTTTATCATAGTCCTTTCGGTTTTGAAGCTTATGAGATCAAATTTAGTGGTATGAGATTGTACGTAATCCTGCCATAAGTTCTGTCCCTAACTTATAAGACGCCAAAAAAATTGTATTGATCTGTTGTTACATTACATTACATTTTTAATCTACTCCGTAGATAAATCTACTAAGTAAACACATTTACGAGCACTGGCGACTGAGGCCATCGGCTCAGACAATTACAAAGACAACACACAAGACGACATTGATACAGGACAGAAGAGAAGAAAGAAGGAGAACGGAAAACAGAAAACACATAACAGATGTCAACAGCACGCGTTCTTAAAATATATGACGGACAAATGGATACCTTAAGTAACAGTTATGAGTCAGTTGAATTTAATACGCGAAACGATAAACATGGAGTGGGGCAAACAAGAAAACCGCGTCGCTATTATTGCACTGCACAAATGCAGTTAAACTCCCACTGAGATTTTCGAATTGCTGAAACCACTCAAAATATCGAAAAAATTCACCTATCGCGCTATAAAACGGTACAACGAGACCTCCTCTGTTGATGATAGACAAAAAGTGGCCGACCTCGCCAAGGTAGGACGCCAGCAGTGATCAAAGTAGTTGCGGAAAGAATCCGAAGAAATCCCCTCCGCAAACAGAAAATTATGGCTCGTGAAATGGAAATACCCACAAGAACAATGTCACGCCTCATAAAACAAGACCTAAGGCGTAGAAGTACTGGACAACGCCTGACTGAGGCTCTGCGCAAGATAAGAGCGACAAGATCAAAGGTGTTGCTTTTAAGACACGCAAGCGGAGGACACACAAATATTCTTTTCACAGATGAGAAAATTTTCCCAGTGGAACAGAAATTTAATCGCCAAAACGACAGGATTTACGACCATAGCTCCAAGGAAGCTGCTGAAAAGGTTGGAAAAGTCCAAAGAGATCATCATCCAGCTTCAGTGATGGTTTATTGGGGAGGGTTGTATGACGGTGTTACAAATTTGCATTTTTGTGAGCTCACTCCCTGCTCACACGTGCTTCCAACTATCAAAGTGATGTTTTAGAGAATATTGTGAAGCCCTTAACTAACACCTTATTTGCGGGCAAGCACTGGATTTTTCAGCAAGACTCTGCGCCGGCTCACAAAGCAAAAACCACCCAACTTTGGCTTAAAGACAATTTACCGGGGTTTATCGCCGCTGAAGATTGGCCCTCGGGCAGCCCGGATCTTAATCCGCTGAACTACCGTCTATGGAATTTCTTGGAGGAGAAGGCTTGCTGTAAGCCTCACCGAAATATTGAGTCTCTTAAAGCTGATTTGGTGAAGACAGCAGCTTCGCTACCACTGGAAGTCGTGCGCGCGGCGATAGACGAATGGCCGGATCGTTTAAATATGTAATAATATTAATATATATAGTGAACTGAAATTGGTTTGAAATGTATTTAAATTCTGAAGTACTAATATTTTTAATGAAAAATTAATTTATATTTTTTAAATTAACAGTATTGTAGTGTTTTGTGATCAGTACGCACATTTCTATCCAAATTGCGACGTTTTATTATGATAAGTACGGAAACCTTGTTAGAGCTTTTACTTAAAAAAAAAAGAAATATGTAAGCCAATACAACGAGACAGAGAGGCAAAGAACCCTACGCTACATCTGTTTAAAATAACATTTTCCATTTTCAATCGTTGTTGTGTCAATGTGTAATAAACAAAGATTAAAGATTTTGAATTTGTTCTAGTTTCTATTTATCCGTTCCAAACTCGCTCCACCATCGCAAAACATTTTGGCTTACAACTCGGCTTAAAAGCTAGACGCATCAATGGTAATGACCTCACAATTCCGAAGTAATTGTTGTTTTTGTTTGTTAATTTTGTTGTTGTCAATATTGTAGCGACGGATAAAATATTCCTGATTTTGAGTATCTGGTTAGTGCTCTTGAGATTACTCTTTCATCGGTCATTGAAAAATAAACTTACTTATGTACTTGACTTTTAATTAATTTATCTATTTAATTAAATTAATTTATTTTCGAATTTCGTAAGAAAATACTAAAACAGTGACAACAAAACTATCGTTCTGATAACTTAGCTCTCATCTTATCTAATGCATGAGATCCTTTTTGGAAAGCCGCCAATATAGTTAATATGTCAAATCCCAAACTTTTGCCACATCTGGCGTTCCTCCGGGTAGCCATTTCGCTCCACTGTTATTTAATAATATTAATGGAGGCACCATCTTTTTCTCAAACCTTTGATGGCGTGAAAATTACGACAGCATTACTAATGATTTTATCCGATTTTTTGTGAGCAAAGCTTGACAATATCGACGAATCCGGACTTTTAATCCAAAAAAAAAAAACAACTGCAACGGCAACATTCACTCTATTTCAAAAAACCAAAACAACTCTTTTTTCACCTACATGCAGAAAGCAATGAACGAAAAATAATACGTCAAGGAAGAAATAAAGCAGACGAGAAAAAGGGGGTTGAAAATTTGTATTATCCTTTCTTTCGCATATCGTATTTCGGTCTGTCACATACATTTCTAAAACTGAAACCCAGACACTCCTCAGATATTGTCGCTGTTTTCTTTTCTTTCATATTTTTTTCTCTCTTCTGTATGATGCCTCTTACATTCCTCAAACCTAAAGAATGCAAAAATGCAACGTCGTTATTAGGCTTTATATATATGCAATATGCAACCTATTTGATCCTTGTAAGGCAAGTGCAATATGAATGCAAAAAACGAACAAAAAGTTTCACTTTTTCCACCTCCCCCTTCGACTAATGTAAAACTGAATTTTGCTTAATTTGTAAATTTGTTAGTAAGTTAAGTTTGAATGTAAAATATGCCGGAGAAGGTGGAAATTCTGAAGGATTTTTTGCAATATTCAAACAAAATGATGTCCTCAATATGGGTCTTCTTCAGAGATACAGACAAATATCACTATCTGAACTTAAAATAAAATTCGAAAATTCTTTCAATCATAGGTACTATAAGGCAGGTTATGGACTCGTGCAAAAAAAATCTATCAATCAAACATAACATTACGATGATAGAAAAGTCGAAAAAAGTGGGTCCGGAAATTCTGTCCGTTTATCTGTCTGTCTGTTCGCACCTCTACAGCCTAAACGGATAAGCCGATTTGCTTCAAACTTAGTATTTAGTATTTATTTGGTAGTATCTCGGGGTTATTTTTTTATTTTTGCTCTAGGTCGAATCCTTAACAAAAAGTTTGATGTCTAGAAAACGGCAGATAGAATGAATTTTTCGTTATTTGTTCAATAACGGTATCCCCATATGACCGTTTTTCTTTTTCTTCGACTTTCTCGAGAACGGCTAAACCGCTTACAATCAAATTTGATGTTCAGAAAGATGTAGATGACCAAACCAATTTGGCATACAAATATTTTCGAATAACTTTTTTTTTGTATTTTTAATAATTTGTTTAAATGTTTGTTTTTAAATGTAAGTATTTTGTGTTTAAGTTTGCATTCCTGAATTATTTTTTTTTAATTTCTAAAAAAAAAACCTTTTTATTTAAAAACCGTTCCTACGATTAAAAAAAATTACACTTTTTCACATTTTATAAAGAAATAAAAAACATTTTTCCGTTAAAAAACTATTAAACTATTTTACGTACTTTCTTCAAACAATCAAAAGTCAGAAAAATCGAATAAAAGCTTTGAAATTCCTTTAATATTTTGGAAATTTTATTTGAAGCTGTGACCGCACATAAGAGCAAGTACGTGCGATTCATTCGTGCAATTTATTTAATTAACTTAAGAGTTTTCTCGGAAAAACTGAGTATGCAATAAAATTTGGAGACCAAATGACTATCGAGGAAAAAAATATTGAAAATCGTTCGACCATTTTTTTAAGTCTTTTTTTTGAAAAAAAATTTCGAAAAAAATATTTAAATTTTTTTTAGTATGTCATTATAAGAAAATTTGTAGTTTTCATCTGGTAAATGTTAATTAAATAAAATTTCAATCAACCTATTTTCAAAATATTTCGGAACCCAATTTTTTTTAAATTTACAAAAATCGAAAAAAAAGATTTTGAAAATTTTGAAATGCAATATTAATTGAATTATAAATGACTTCCTGTGTGCAAAATTTTATTGAAATCGGGATAATGATTTACGATAAAACCGCATTTGAAAAAATCGGTTCTATAAGAGGCACCGTTATAGATCACATTTGGCAGGTACCGTTATTTTTCGACCTGGAACAAAAATGAAAAAACACCTTAAATACTACCAAATAAATACAAAATATCAATTTTGAATAAAATCGGCTTATCCGTTTAGGCTGTAGAGGTGTGAACAGACAGACAGACGGACGGAATTTCCAGACCCACTTTTTTCGACTTCTCTATCATCGTAATGTCATGTTTGATTGTTAGAATTTTTTTCACGAATCCATAACTTTCCTTATAGTACCTATAATTGCAAGTAAAAAACTGACGAAAAAGCATCAAGGTCATCAAGTCTGAAAACATACCAACTTACGATCTTTTTTATAAACTTTTAGGTCGGATTTAATATGTGGTCTCGTTAAGTGGACGCACATTTATTATTTTTGGAATCTAAGTCGGCAACCTAAAAAGTAAATCTTAAGACCTTTTAATGTACAATGTACAATGTACAACTTGCTGTGAAATACGAATTAAGATACTTAATGTAAATGAAAACCTCAATTAAACTTACTTACTTACTTACTTTTAGGTCGGCTGCAACAGCTAGAGTATCAGTATAAGCTATAAGAGAATTTGGTTTTCCGAATAAATTGACATGACTATATAGGCTCTAACCATGAGTAAGATAAAAAGCTGCTGCTGCTGCTCTTCAGACCATTCAACATATTTAATAATATTCGACGGGGATGGTCCGTAACCATTGCGTATCAAAAAGTGGGGTTAACAAAACCAAGCCTAAGCGGACAAGGCAGACGGTACACGACTTGGAGCTGTACATTCAAAAAGGAAAAACATGAGTACGGTGTCATCTGCTAGAAATGTTGCTCCAAAAATCATGTTATTAGAGCATGAATTTGAATAGTAAACAATTTCATATGGATCCTAGACCTGGGTGCTGGAGAAGATACAATAATGTATTGTATGAAAACAACCGCGCAGCTTATTTTGGCCTGTGAGTGAAGCTCCTATCAGCAAAGACGAACCAACTTCGAAGGGATCCTGAAGTTTATTTTATAGATACATATGTAAATATCAGTGTCGCAGAACTTGTTTACGCTGGAAGAATGGTGTGGAACAGGACTTCAAGTCGTTTGAAACTAGAGGGCATCTTGTTGTTCTGTGAGGGCATGACCAAATCCCGAACGGTCTCGTTCTCCGAAGTCGGCGGAGTTGTCTCTCCAAGAGCCTGCTGAATGCTTCTTTTACAATAGCTAGGTCTCTGAGTAAATCGCTCTTTCGGGTGTACAATGGAGCATAAACGGTTGTTCTGAGGGCTTTATTTCGATATAATTGCAGAGTTTGTCTGCAGCTTCGTTTGACACAACCACAAAGTTGTATTCCGTAATTCAATGCAGATTCAAGCACTTGCTTGTAGATAAGTAGGTTGTTGTAAGTACTTAAATTGTAATATTTTCAAATAAGCCAATTTAGTTCTCGTAATTTAATGTGGAGTTATTCTCGTTTCTTACGAAACGTGCTTTTCCATTTAAGCTTAGCATCAAGAGGTATGCCTATGAATTCTGCTTTCTTTAAATTTTGAATATCGGTAACTAAAGTGAGACTAAACTTGTTACATACGCTTTACTTTTAAGTTTTTTCACACTTTAGTTGCATAGTTGTTTCTGAAAAGTTTGTCTTCTTTTACGAAAAAAACTGAATATGAGTGGTATTTGTGTTACATAAAGGTTTATGTGCACAAAACTTGCTACTGAAAAGTGACGCGTTTGACTTAAAGTTACTGAGCAGTTACATAAGAGTTTCAATCTAGCAATGCTAAGAACTAGTTATGCATTGTAACTGAAAATAATACAGTTCAGTATCAGTAACTTTCATCAGTTGATACACTTCTGCGTGGCGCAAGAGTGACTTTATATGCTGACATGTTTCTGAATACTAAAACGGAACTTATTTGAAACTAAAAGGAAACATACAGAGTAAAATTGGTAACTAGTTATTGCAGGGGTAAAATGTAATATTTTGTGTTACAACTACGAGGGTTTTGAAAATTCAGCTAAATAAAGCCGAAAACCGGGTAATCAGATTTATAAGTTAATCACAATAAGAGCCATTAGATGTTTTTCTTTTTTCGTTCAGTTCAAAGCAGAGTCTGAGCTGTCAAAAAAAAGTTGTACATGTTTCTTTTTTCTATCAGAGTGAATTTGTATTTATTTTTGCATTAAGAGAATGATCAGAGCGTGACCTGAGAACGCTGTATGCGCTCAGAATTAATTGACTGAAAATTAGCATTTTGAGAAAATTATGAACGCAATTAACGTCACTTCAGAGGCTGTTTCCCTTTATCCTATGCACATTGCCTTCCCACTCTTCGAAAAATGTATGCCAAAGCGAAAGAGACAGACAATAGTTTTATATGCTTAGCTTATGCATAATATAGCCGCCTGTGAAAAAGCCATATGACAAGCGTCATTTTCTTCAGATAGCTTTTCTGAGTGAATAAAGAAAAACGCCATAAATCGAGATCTTGGAAATTTTAAAAAAATGGGTACGACTGGGTCGCACGTACTTGCCCTTATGTGCGTATTAATATTGGAAGGCAAAGTCTTTGACAGAAACAAGTAACATTAACGTACATAGGAAAATCACATGGCCTATTAAAAGTGTCAAAATCACAAAACATAACGGTTTTTAGTAAAAATGAAATACGCCATCAAATGTCTCATATAAGAATGAATTTATGAAAAAAGTATTTCGAAAATTGTAGAACGGATTTTGATAAAATTTTGTTTTTTAATTTTAGTTTTTTGAGAAAAAAATTCTTTTTCGATTTTGGTATGGAGTTTTGTAGAATCTACAGTAAATCATAAAATTTGAAATAATAACGGGTCCGCCAAATAACTTTTTTTTTTTTGAAAATGCTTCATCAACATCGAGTGTAGCTTCGGCTGTGTAGCACGTAACGCCGTCCTGTTGAAACCAAATGTTGCCAATATCCTCTTCTTCAATTTTTGTGAACAAAAACTCGTTCAACATGGCCCGACAACGATGTAACGGACACTTTTTGCTCATTTTCGAAAAATGGCCCAATTATGCCTCTGGACCAAAATCCGCACCAAACAGTGACTCGTTTTGGGTGTATCGGCTTTTCAATGTATGCGTGCGGGTTTTTTGTGCCCCAAATGCGACAATTTTGCTTTTTTACATACCCGCCAAGATCAAAATGAGCTTCATCTGAAAAGATGATTTTTTTGGCAAAATCGGCATATTCTATAAGTCGATCGCAGGCAGCGATGTCGCAATATTTCCCAGCGTATAAACCATATTCGTTTAGCGGAAGGATAAAACTAAATATCTGTCAAATCAGACATGAGCTAAGTGTTACCATTCACGAAACAAGCACTAATTGAAAAAAAAACAGATGGCGGACTCTTTATTTTTTTGTTAGTTTTTAAAATTTGGAATTAAAAAAAATCAAAAATAAATTATAAATATAAAAAAATAATTTTCCAAATTTTGGTATGCAGAATCGATTTAGCTATTTAGATCTATTTAAATAATTTTTTTTATAAAAATCCAATGAGCCGTTAACGAAAAAGTCGGAAATTGAAAAAAAAACAGTTATATGAAAGGTAATGACTTTTCATCAAAATCATTGGAGCCGTTTTCTAGAAAAAAAACATCGCCGCCGTCCGTGACAGTGTGCAAGAGAATGCGAGGCAGTCGATTTCGCGTCAGTCACAAGAACTCGGCCTTTCGCAGACCACAACTTGGCGTATTTTGCGTCTTGACCCAGGAGCTGAAGGTAAATTACCATAGACTACGACGTGTGTGCTCAATGGGCAACTGCCCCTATAATTTTCATCGAATAATCATCTTCAGCGATGAGGTTCATTTCTCGATGAATGGGTACGTGATAAAACCAAATTGTTGATTTGGAACAATACTAATCCACATGAGATCCAAGAGCGTCCAATGCATCCCGATAAAGTCACTGTTTGTTGTGAATTTTGGGATCGTGGGTTATCGGTTCATATTTCTTTCAGAACAATGTTGGCCAAGTCATCACCGTCAACGGCGAGCGCTATAGATCGATTATTACCAACTTTATTTGGCATGAATTGGATGATATGGACAGCAATGACATCTTGTTTCAACAGAATGGCCCCACGTGCCACACAGTTCTTGCCACATTGGACATTCTGCACGAACGATTTGAGGGCATGGTCATCTCATGTGGAGGTAATTTCAACTGGCCACCGCGAAGAATTTGAAGAAAACCCCATAAGAACAAGTCTAATCGGGTTTTCTAAAGTGGCAGGTCTATGCGAATAGGCGACAAACAAAAGAGGCCCTCAAAGCCAACAATACCATTTTATCCTGATTTATGCGATAGTCATGGTGGTTTTCCGTTCGATAACAAATCAACACGGGATTCCATGCAAGCTTTAGAAAGTTTTTTCCTCTCTTTGATATAATATGTATCTTGATCCCCAAATCTCCTATAGTAAATTTGGAAATATGTAAATGCCCCACACATAGCTAATGAAAATGGCGCCACTTGCAGCAAAATATATATTTTCCGTAAAGGATGCAATAAGGCATCTCCCTATATTTTTCTTCTATCACTTCGCCTGATGATAAAACAGCTTTTAAAAAATACCAATTCCAAAAAATAGTCGAAATCACGCTTTTCTGGCGCCAAAATTCTTCTGTATTAACGAATCCCCAATTTGTGCAGTTATAACCCACACACTCATGCTACACCAGCACCCTTTCTTAGGGTGTCACTGACGCTTTCATCAACCTAATCCCTGCCTGCAATGGCAACTCTAACTCCGGTCGCCTGGCTGCCTTCCGAACGTGTGTTTTTTGGTGAATTTTTGTTTATATTTTTGTGTATACATGCAGCATGCACCAGAGCCTACCACTTCATACAGACACAAGTGCAAAATTTCCACCCCCATCGTGTTAATGAGGGTTGCTTCTTGTGCTTAAAAAAAGACTGCTCCTTGCTCCTGCTGTTGCACTGACGATGATGATGATGATGATGAGGATGTTGACAACGATGGTTGATGTTGATGACGATGCTATCGATGTTTGTTGGTTGGAACTAGCTGCTACCAGTAATGTGGCCGGATGCAATGCCAACCAAAACTGGTATTTCTCGACTCGAATCCCAAGGATCTGCCACCAAAGTCCTGAATCCTGATGCTGATAATAGCTCAGCCAACGATGACGAATACACCACAGACAGTATACCGGATGCTCAAGACAGACGAGACGATACGATGCGAGACAGACTGCCATAGATACGAAACAAATACCTCTCGACTCGAATCCATAAGGAAGAAAATAAAAATAAACACGCAGCAGGATAATCCAACGAAGAAGGGGGCAAGAACCGGTGCCGGTGAAGTGCAGTCTGTGGGTGTATGCGAGTGCATGTGACAATTACGGAGTTGGGGTGGCCCATGGGGGTGTTTGTCTGCTTGTTTGTGTATCCGTGTCGGTGTTGCATGTCCTCCGTGTATCGCCGGCTGATTTCTTAATTTTTTTTTCTTCAGCTTTTTTGCAAAATAATTTTTGCACATTTTTATTTTATTTTTTTTTGCAGTTCTTAGGTTTTGTTTGTGTGTAAAAAAACAGCACGTTGTATTTGTGTGCCGTCATCGTCGTCAACGTAGACGTAGACGTGTTCTTGTGGTGCTACCCCCCGTGTGCAGGTTTTGTGTATGCTCGGCTCGGCTCGGGCAAAATAAATATAACTGACGTGCTTTTTTAAGCATTTTCGTTGGAGGCTTTTAAATGTGCACAACCTATGCAATCAAGTTGTCTCCAAGTTTTGATTTGTATGCCAGTCCTACCGCAAGGATTTGATGGAATAGTGTGTGCGCGCGGACCACAACGTTACGTTCGAATTCGCGGCGGCGTTAATAAATGTTTATTTAGGTTCGTTCATTTGTTTTCGGACGCGAATTCGATTGCAACGCCTGTGCCATTCTTATATGTGTTAATTGTACTTCTTGCGTGTGTTCTTTAATTTCAATCAGTGTCAGTTTAAATAAAAGAAAAATAAATGCTTAGACCGGAAGTGGAAGTGAATGTTTATAGATTCAACGGTTGAATGAAATTTGAATACAAAAAAAAATTATATTTAAAATCCTTACTGTGTCAAACGACAGTTAATCAGGACCGACATGATGGAAATATAAATAAAAATGTAATCCCGCATACAAAATACATACCACCCGATAGATACTTCCGGCGAAGCACATTATCATAAATCAAGGGGAATAATAATAATTATATTATTTTGTTGTTGCGGTTGTTGCTGTTGTACTGAACAAACGGTAAAGCAGAACTAAATCGATGTAAATCATGCAGCATTAAGTGGCATTAAGTTACACCATTTTTGGAGAGAGTGGCGGTGGCGGGCAATGCATGTTGGATTAAAGTATTTGTTTTGATGTTTCTTTGATTAATAACGAAGAGTTGTTAAATTAATGTTTTGCGCGACAAAATATTAGGTACACATGACCTGTTGGCATAGATTTGGTTGTCAATGGAATTGGGGGTATACCGTATACATAGGACTAAGACCCATGATTTCAGTTGGAGTGGGGATGGCCTAGAATTGTCCGACTACTTCTCTTCGTTTTTGATTTGGTATGTACCTAGGAGATACCATTTGCATTTTTGTGTAAGGAATTTGAAAGAGAAGGATTTCCAAAAAACAGCTCCCGACGGAACGTGTGTTTTTTTTTTTTAGAAAACTACTGTCCCGTAGAATAGTGTTTGTGGACCTTTGAGGTAGGCAAAGACGGTCAGTTTTTCCCAGGCACGCCCTTCTACAAGGAAGTGACAAATTTACCAAAAGTAAAACTAGTCTTGTAAAAAGGGCATTTTTCGTGTTGTTTTTTTTTAAAGAGTGATCCAATTTTTTTCTTTTTAAATAATTAGCCTGTGCACAAGAATTTTATTTTGCCCTCTTAATGTTAAAAAAGAATGCGCGAACATAAAAGGAAATTAGAGAAGTCGGGACAGAAAGTTTTGAATGCTACCAGTTTGAAACGATATTGAAAACAACGACAGATAAACTATTCCAAATTCGTGTTGTTTGAATGAATGACTATAATGAATGACTATATGACGGAAAAATCTCTTGGTACAAATACAATCAGGTTTTCGCCCTCAACACAGCTGCATAACCGCACTCTTAAAGGTTATTGAAGATTCAAGGGCTGAACTTGATGGTAATAACGTTACGTTTCTGCTCCTTTTAGATTTTTCTAAGGCTTTTGACATGATCAGCTGGACTGCGACTGCTCAAGGATTTACCCCACTCAAAACCAGAATTCTACTTGTGAAAACCTTGATAATACCAATACTACCTTCTGGGTGTGAAATTTATTATAACTTTGATTCCGCTAGTAAAAATAAATTAAAAATTGCATTCAATAGTACTATTCGCTACGTTTTTAGCCTAAGAAGATATGACCTTGTCTCGCATCTACGGCAGAACCTACTTTCAATGTCTTTTGATAATTTTACAAAATTTCGAACGCTTCTTCAAATGTTTAAAATTCAAAAACCTCGTCAGCCAATTTATTTATAAGAAAAACTACGATTTTCTGTAGCTCAGTTAGATTCAGGATTAAATGGTGCACATTTTTGTCTTGAATGTTTTTGTATAAGAAATCGTTGAATTCTTTTGCAAACCAAATTGCCTTGAGTGCGTTAATGGTTCCGGTGCTCGTTGTAGTGCCCATTATCACTACCCAGAAAAACTTTAAAAAAGAAGTTAGCACAACAAGGAAAGACATAATTTTCTGCTAAAGTATTGTGAAACGGCATCAAATTCCTTAGAGTTGCGACTGATTTTAGTGGGCCAACTGTTTTAAATGTATTTGGACACTTTTTTGAGTGTTTTATTGCAGTAGCTTCCGCTTTAGTTTTCTTGTAATCGGGAACTCTTCCAGCAACATTTTATAAATCATCTATACAGCTAGTTCTTTTTGCCCTTCGTCACCAAGACTCAGTGCAATTTTGATCTTCACCGTTCTTTGTGCCGTTTCCAATACGAACGCCTGTTTTTTTCTCTGTGAAGATTCAAGGCACAGCAAACAGCAATCTGGGGTAAAGTTTACAATATATTGGTTATTCCGATAAATGCTTCGAAACCTTTAACATCTGTAAGGGCAGGTGATTTGAATAACGCCTTAAAGCGCTTCTCCGAAGGCCCTTTGCCGTAATAATCAATAACATAACCAAGATGATCGATTTGTTCTTGCGCGAACACATATATTTTCAGCTTCAGTTCAGAGACCATGTTGTTCCAGACACCCGAGAAAAGTTTAAAGATTCTGAAGATGTCTTATGTTATTTCTTCCAGACATTAGATGGTGTCATCCAAATAAGCACCGCAGGGTTTTAAACATCGAACACCCGGTCGATGTATTGTTCAAATATAGCCATTAAACATGCTGCTCCAAAATAAAGTGTTTGCATCTGACAAAGACCAAACATAGTGCTGATGACGAATATTTTCTTGGATTGGATATGGTATTCAGGTCGTTGTAATTCAAATAGTCGATTGTGTCTTGGCACGAATAGTTTTTGTTAGATAATCAATTCAGATTTTGTGGATCCAGACGAACTCTTTATAATCTTATTACTAGGGCAAGTTAGTTCCATAATCCCCAGAAACAAAACCTCCAAACTAAAATTTACATATAAGATTTCACAAATCAAAAATACCCAACACAAAATCCCCAAACATAAAATCCTCTATAGTTCAAGCCTACCAAAGAAATTAAGCTTGGCGCCAAACTTATTTATAGGTAATATAATGCAAGTTATTCGTGCAAATTAAAAAAATTGAGTAACAATTAAACATGACATTTTGATGATAGAGAAACATATTTGAGTCTGTCTGTCTGTCAGTCCGGATGTATTTTGACTGTAGCATAAACGGTTCGGCCAATCATCTTCAAATTTAGACCTTAAGGTTATTTTGAAATTCTACAGAGGAGTTTTTTCATTTTTTTTTGTTACCTTAAAAATTAACGGTACCTGTCATATAACCGTTATGTAAAAGCTTATTTTTCTCGGAAACGGCTCCAAGAATTTTTATAAAAAAATCAGTGCACTACTGTAGGTTTGCATTATATTTTGGTGAAAAATAAATTGCACGACTGGATCGCACGTACTTGCTCATATGTGCGGTCACATCGTGGAATAAAATTTAAACAAAATGCACGACTGGGTCGCATAAACTAGTTCTTATGCTAGGTAATTGCTTAGTTGTTGCATATGTATGTATATAAAGGGTGTTTTTTTTAGACGTGTGGTTTTCAAGAAGAAATAAAACCATTATTTTGGTAATAAATTTGGATAATTTGCAAACTTTGTTCAGGAGTAAGTCTATTCATTATGAAATCGCAAACCAAACTAAGCATAAATCAAGAGACAGCTGTCAAAAAGACCAACTCCGAAAAAAGTATTGCCAGATTGAAAACCACACGTCTATTAAAATAAAAAAACATTTTTTTTTAGAAAATTCTTTATTTTTTTTAATTAGTTTCAGAGTTTTCTTGGAAAAACTAAGTATGCAATAAAATTTGAAAACTAAATGTCTATCGAAGAAAAAAAAATTTGGAAAATCGTTCCAGTTTTTTTAAAAAGTCGTTTTTTTTTGAAAAACTTTTCGAAAGAATATTTTAAATTTGTTTCTAGTAGGTCATTATAAGACAATCTGTAGTTTTCATCTGGGAAAACTATTTTCAAAATATTTCGAAAACCAATTTTTTTTTTTAAATTAAAAAATCGAAAAAAAAGTTTTCGAAAATTTTGAAATGCAATATTAATTGAATTATAAATGACTTTCTGTGTGCAAAGATACTACCTAACAAATACTAAATAATAAGTTTGAAGCAAATCGGCCTATCCGTTTAGACTGTAGAGGCGCGAACAGTCAGACAGACAGACAGACGGACGGAATTTCCGGACTCACTTTTTTCAACTTCTCTATTATCTTAATGTCATGTTTGATTGTTAGTTTTTTTTTGCACGAATCCATAACTTGCATTTTAGTACCTAAATCGCAAGTAACAATTGAATATGGTGGGCTAAAAACGGTACCTCCCATAGGAACGGTTTTTTTCTTCGACTTTCTCGAAAACTGGTGATTCGATTACAATCAAAATTAATAGTCAAAAAGATGTAGGTAGCCTAAGTAATTTTGGATTAATTTTTTTTCGAAATTTATTTTGTATTTTTTTTAAATCTTTTTTTTTAAATCAATATTTTGAAAACGGGTAAGTGAATTTTTTTTTAAATTTGTTTTTAAATGTACGTTATTTCTGTGCTTAAGATTGTATTATTGAATTATTTTTTTCAATTTTTTAAAAAAAGTTGTTGAAAAAAACCTTTTTATTTAAAAACGGCTTCTACAATTTTGAAAAAAATTACACTTTTTAACATTTTTTAAAGAAATAAAATGGTGTTTAAATTATTTCACTCAATACAATTTAACGTACTTTATTCAAACAATCAAAAGTCACAAAAATCGAATAAATGCTTTGATGTTCACTTAAATTTTCTTAAATTTTATTCTACAACGTGACCGCACATATGAGCAAGTACGTGCAATCCAGTCGTGCAATTTATTTTATTTGCTCAAAGATCACATTACTTTGATGCCAAAGGCCAAGCTTCGACGTAAACCAAATAAGAAGTTTGTTAATATTTGAAACTGGAGTAGTAGTAGCAAGAAAATTATTGAAAAATTCAAAGCTGTCAATACCTTACCTTACCTTAGGTGGCCCTACAGAGCGGGATAGACCTGGGCCTCAAAAAATTTTGCGCGTGAAGTCGTTAGAGGTCCTCTTCCGCTTGTTGCGCCACCTGAGTCTCGGTCTTCCTCTACTGCGCTGTCCCTTTGGATGGAATCGAAAATTTTCCGTGCCGGAGCATTGATGTCCATCCGCTCTATATGACCCAGCGATCTGATACATTGAATTATTACTCTTTAGGCTAGGTCTGTCTTGCTGTACAGCCGGCACAGTTCTTCATTGTATCTTCTTCTCCACTCTCCGGTAATGCTTATTGCTTATAGGTATGGGACCAAAATCACCAGAGAATATTTCTCTCGAAGCAACCTAAAGCATCCTCATCCTCTTGTGACCCCGTCCATGGTCTATGTGTCTGCACGGGACACTTTAGTTGCCCGAGAGAAGGCTTTGCTACTCAATTGCCTTTTAAGCCCGAAGAAGCAGCGATTGGCAAGAGTTATTCTTTTGACTTCAGCGCTTGTGTTGTTGTCTGAGTTAATAGCGGAGCTCAGGTAGACATAGTCCCTAATTACCTCAAAGTTATAAAGCCTTCTAAGGTGATATTTTGTCCAAGACATCGATGTTGGATATCTCTTCTTGATGACAGCATATATATGCCCTCATTGACTGCTGACATTACGCTGAAGTCGGCGTATGCGAGTAATTTGACGGTCTTTTGAAAAATGGTGCCCCTGGTGTTGTGTGAGAGTTCTAATTAAATAAAAAAAAGTTGTCAATACTGATTCGAATTTTATAAGCTGATTAAACCGCTTCGTGCCTAGTACAACCACGTGAATTAAAAAATCTTTATAAACAAGATCATTTAATTTCGATAGAGAATCTAGATTTGTCCTTGTTTTAAAATGTCCTAAGACTTTCTTTCAGGATTAACTTTTGGCAGACCAATAAGTCTCCACTTCAACTGTGGGTTCGTTTTTACTTGCGATATAGGTACTAAAATGCAAGTTATGGATTCGTGAAAAAAAAATCTAACAATCAAACATGACATTACGATAATAAAGAATTTGAAAAAAGTGGGTCCGGAAATTCCGTCCGTCTGTCCGTCTGTCTGTCTGTCTGTTCGCGCCTCTACAGTCTAAACGGATGGGCGGATTTGCTTCAAACTTGGTGTTTAGTATTTATTAGGTAGTATATGGGGGTGTTTTTCATTTTTCCTCTAGGTCGAAAAATAAAGTTACCTGCCATACATGACATTGATTTCATCCATTTATACACAGTTTGGGAAAACACCCTGTATATAGGAATAATACTAAATAATACTGCCTTAACTTGGAGCTCTGCCCTGAACAGAAAAAAAAACAAACTTTCATCATATAATTGTTTTTGGTTCTGATAAAGATCCAGGATTGAGTACCATCCTTTCACCAGAACTCATTGAGAAATTGCTCTTAACTCTATATCATTAGAGATATCCTTTTCTATAAAAGCTAATCACTTGGTTCATCTTCCTATCAATCCATCAATTTATCTAGAAAGGCTCCTTTTAAATATTCCTTTGTTTTCATTCCCAGCATCGACTAGGAACTGGTATCTCTTCAAAGAAGGCTACAATCCTGCAGACATCATTGAAGGATTACATGCAATAGGTACACACAATACAAAGAGGACCTACTCGATCTATTGCTATTTGTAATACAGTTTTATCGGCACATCCCATCATACCTACGCACAAGCAGTTGGCACAACCCGAACCCCTATTTAAAGTACCCATCCTATACTTGGTATCCTACCTGTGCAGTACATCAGTCAAAATCAATTAATGTTCATTGGAACGAGTTTCAGTTTGTGTTCATTGAGAAAAGCCAGAGTTCTTTTTTTTCATTATTCACTGTCACAACAACGTCTAGACTTCCAATGCCTCAATATACGATTTCAATTATATCATCCCTGCCACCTGCCATTGCAAGTCATCATCATCAACCCTTGTGTCACGCAACGCACCCGACCATAAACGCGGGCAAGGTGCGTGTAGCGTGTGCAATGTGCAATGCACACATCCATCAGATTGCAAATGTTGCAAGCTCCTAAAAAAGTGAATGAACGAAACTTACACTACGTCATGGTTATAGGATGACGAGAACAAGGACGAAGGGGCACAACATACCGTGAACCCTCCGGAGACACAAGAAGAAGGATTGGTCGTGGGGGCCAAGGTTGCCGGCACCAACTTCTCGAGGAATAAAGAAGCCCTAGAAAATTGTTTATAATCCTTCTTTCTGTCTGCTCGTACTATGACGAGACGCGACAACAGACGATAGGAGGAAGGCTTGACAATGGCAATTGTGTGTTCTTCCTTCCCTTACATGCGATTGTAATCAACCCTTCATGGTCAAGTTGGCGAAGTATTTTGCCGGAGGACATGCCAGCGAAATTTCTGCTGACTGATCCATTCAACCACGAGAAGACACCAGCGACAGTACAGATATCCGATACGACGATACAGCGTTACAGAGATACTCAGGCACGACATACTACTGCATGGCGGCGTTGTTGCACTCATTGCACTTTCTTGCGAGGGGATGACGGAAAAAGAGACAATTGCAAACCATGTAACCTGAGGCTTGCGGATTAATACCATGTTTCGTTTGAGTTTGAGATCGGTTGACTGCAAGGGTGTGGGGGGTGTGCTGCGGGGCTGCCAGGGCTTGTGCAAGGATTACCCCAGAGATGTTTACAAAACATTGCACAAACATAAATAAGCCAAGTGCATGCGAGTATGTTCCACGGTTCAGTTGATTATTATTGGAAACAGCAGGGGGAGAACAAATGAATTGGTTTCTGGTAGGTCGACGAAGGGGTGGTTGATAGAAGATTGGGAGGAAGGGTTGAACTTACTGTGTGTGTAATCCTTCCTGACCGACCGGAAATTAAAAATTGAACCATATAGTTGTGCCATCGGTTCTGGGTGTTGTATAGTCGAATAGAGTTGGAGAGCTAATCTGGAGTGCAGTGCAGGATGTGCATGATTTTCTTGGCAGTATTTTATTATGTTCCTCGCATAAGCATAAGCACAGAGGATGTAATTGCTTTTACTAGAGGGATGTGGATTTGTATATTTCGGCAAAGGAAATTGCCAAAGTTACGCAATAATTGAGAGAGGAAGTACAAAACTTTTATTTTCTGTAGGTTTTTGTATCGCATGAATTAGATTAAAAAAACAAAAATGTTCATCTGGGGGATGTTGAGGTAGGTAAGGACTTTGTTTAGATTTAATTACATTTAACTGCATTTGAATGCATTCATTGAGTTACATATACATTGCTTAGTGATATTTTATCTATTAAGAAAATGTATATGATAATTAAAGGTTTTCCAACAGGGACTTGACAACTTTGAATTTAATTTGTGAACGCACCCTTTCACTAATCATCGAACTGTCATTGTCAATTTATTCAGTAAACTCGAAATTTTTATCATGATGATATAAAAATTTTCTACCGAAGCACACCTTACAATTTTTTTTATTTATTTTTTTATTTTTTTTATTTTATTTATTGAATAGTAAGTTTAATGAGCGTGTTATCTCAAAAAATGGGGCAGTCGATTGGCCGCCTCTAGACTATTTTCTTTGGGACTAAACAAGTCCTTGTTTTATGCCAACAAGCCGATGACGTTGAAAGAGCTCAGAGCCAATATTGAACGCAAAATGCGGCCGTTTCGGTCGAAATGTGTGGCCTAGTCATCGAAAATTGGACCGCTGCAAACGTGCTTGCGGTGGCCATATGAACGAAGTCGAGTTCCATTCATAAATGTTTTGATTCTACTGAAAGCCGATAATAAAGTTTTATTAAAAAAAAAGTTGTCAAGTCCTTATTCGAAAAAATGAGGAAAAAAGAGTCCAGAAGATAGCTTCTAATCCACCAAAGCGATGTAAGGATTTGTTCCACTGTTTGGTGAGATATAAGAGAACTTTCGTAGTATATTTTTATTTCAAGTTTATTTTAATTTTATTGATTCAAAACTGAAAAAAAGTGTTTTTATTTGGTATATAAGCCTGATACCATCAATTGCAATAAATTTCTTAGCTTGAATCGCTTTCTTACATCGTAATTTTTAATAATTCACATCATCAGCCAATTGGCTTTGTTCACCTATATGAACAGCAAAGATCGCGTACTTCGCTCTACATCTACATGTAAATTCGGTGAAAACCAAATAAATTCAGTTAATATGGTCAACACACCGGACACAAAAAACAAATTGTCGCCACTTGAAAAGATAATGAAAAAAGAAATGAAGGATTTAAAACAGTGAATTCAAGATGAAATGAAAAAGCTGACCGAGAAGCTGGATAAAATTGAAAGCGATTTCAACCAACGCTTCACAGATGACAGCCTTGCCGTTGCAGATCTGACTCGCAGAGTCGAACAGCTTGAAGCAAATACACCAGCTACCCCGAGCGCCTCTAACACTACTCAGCTCATCCAACGCATAGAAGAACTCGAACGAGAAAAGTATTCAACTGGTGCAATCATTAGAGGGATTCCTAAAATGGAAAACGAAGACCTGCATGAATTATTTTCCAATTTATGCCAATAAGTCGAATGCACCCAAAAACATTTCCGGAGAAATCAACAACTCAATTGTAATTAAATTCTGCACTTCCAACGACAAGAATAATTTGCTAAGATCGATACGCCAACGTTGGATTAATCCCGATCGTTATCGGGCCATGTTGAACGAATTTTTGTTCACAAAAATTGAAGAGGAGAATATTGACAACATTTGGTTTCAACAGGACGGCGTTACGTGCCACACAGCCGAAGCTACACTCGATGTTGATGAAGCATTTTCAAAAAAAAAAAAAGAAAAGTTATTTGGCGGACCCGTTATTTATTTTCGTAAATTTATGCCAAATATCTAAATGGAGTTTGCTTTTCCTTAGTGCTTTCCTCTGGGTAGTTCTGTGTCTTGGTGGTGGTTATTTTATTTTCTTTGAAAATGACTAGCTCCAGGAGTAGTAGCATGTTTGACGGCACAAACAACATGCGTACGATGCTTGACGTTCTGTGCAAGCAATGCAATGGTCTTCACGTATGCACAAAGTCTTTATCCCAAAAAACATGAATTTAGGTATGTGTTTCAGGGTTCAAATAAAGACGTCATTTTTGTATCTGAGAATGGTACAAGTCAAGTTTATCTGACATTCTGTGCAATTTAAAAGGTTATGAGCTTCTTCGTTCTGATAGAAGTGATCCTAGAGGTGGAGGTGTGGCGATATATGTTCGCAGCTCTATTAAACACCGGTTTGTTTCTAGATCTGATATGTCCTCTCAAATCGACTATTGCTATATTGAAATTCTTAATGGTCGGAACAGATGCTTAATTGGTGTAGTATATCGTCCGAACAAAAATATTGACTTTGAACCTATGTTCACAGTGTTAGAAAACATATCTTTTGCTTATTTTGAAATCGTAGTATGTGGAGACTTTAATTGCAATTTCCTCAACAGGGAAACATCAAAACCATTCATCGAGAGAATGAAGAGCCTTAGTCTCAGGACGAATAACTATAGTAATCCAACTAATTTCACAAACGATGGTGCATCACTGTTAGATTTATTCTTTACCAATGACAGAAAATTTGCTATTGTTCGATGAGATCTCAGCATCTGCCTACTCAAAACATGATTTAATTTTCGCAACTTTCAATATTGTCCCACGAAATGAAACCACCACTTTTGAATACCGTAATTTTAAAAATATTGACTCGGCTCAGCTGGAGTATGATTTATATGCCATCAACTCGCAACATATATACTTTATGACTTCAGCTGAGGATCAGGTAGTTTTTCTTCAAAACTTTATTCGTAGTTTGTTTGATAAACATGTTAAACTGAAAACGAAGGTGGTTAAAAATCAGACGAATTCATGGTTTACACAGTAAATTAAAGATTTAATTAAGCAAAGGGACTTAGCTTACAAACAATGGAAAGGTTTTCGACTGCCAGAGCTTCTTAACTCTTTTCGAGCTATTCGAAATAATTTGCGCCATAAAATAAGAGAAGCTAAAACCAAAGTGTACTCGAATCACCTAAGTAAGGATCTTCCTTCTAAAACACTAGAAAAATATTCGAGATCTAGGAGTTGGCAAGTCTAAAGAGAAATACCCCGAAAACATTAATCCTGATATTCTTAACATTGAGTTTGCTAAAGTAGAGCTTTCAAATATCACGGATTCAAACACCCAATTTCAATTCCACAATGTTGAAGAAGCTGATGTAGTGATCAACATTTTAAATATAAAATCTAAAGTTACGGGTTTCAATGAAATGCATCCAACATTTATCAAAATAATTCTACCTCATGTGCTCCCCGTTCTTACACATATTTTCAACATCATTATCACAACAAGTTTTTTTTCCGCACAGCTGGAAAATTGCCAAAGTTATTCCTGTAGTAAAAAAACCTGCCACACGTTTATCACCCCCCGAATACAAGCCTATATCCATACTTCCTTTTATTTCCAAAATTCTAGAAAAACTTTTACATACTCAGATCTCTAGCTTTATAAAAAATAACAATCTTTTATGTGTTAACCAATCGGGTTTTAGGAAAAATCACAGTTGCGTATCAGCTATACTTAAAGTTACCGATGATCTAAGATGTGCAATTGACGAGGATAAAGTATCTTTTTTAGGATTGTTAGATTTTTCAAAAGCTTTTGATACTGTTAACCACAATTTACTTATTTCAAAAATGCAAAGACAGTTTCGTTTTTCAGAGTCAGCTTCCAAGTTAATGCTTTCTTACCTTTCTGGGAGAAGACAAGCTGTAGTTGTGGGGAGACATGTTTCTGGAACTTTTTTCTGGTGTTCCCCAGGGTGGATTCTTTGGCCATTGCTGTTTTCAAGAGAGAGAGCATCCATTGATTTATATGCAGATGATGCCCAGATTCGCCTTAGCTGCAAATTGGGCATGATTGAGCATGGTGTTTACCAGCTGAACAATGACCTCAGTAGCATATTGCGTTGGTCCGAGGAAAATAACTTGAAATTAAACCCAGCAAAAACCAAATTCTTGGTTATATACAAACAAAAACTCGATCTCAGTTATTTTCCTCCTATACATATTGGAAACCAGCTGGTAGAATATGTGGAAAGAGCCAGGAATCTCGGGATATGTTTTAACTCTATACTTAGCTGGGATTGCCACGTACAAAATATTATTGGATGCGTTTATGGGTGCCTCCGCAGTCTTTCCTTTTCAAAACAATGTACTCCATAACATGTATTAGTATGTAACTAAATAATACTTAGTTAGTTAGTATTAAATGAATTTGAACTCAAAAAGTTCTTCTTTTTGGAGAAGATTATTTGATACATTTTTATTCACAAGATTTTCATTAATTATAAAACTGACAATATTAATTTTTTTCGATTGTTGCAGAATACGTTGGAACTTGTAATCTATTTCCTAATTAAGTATTTATTATATTTTGATATGAACAATTTTTTCAAGATTTGCTGAAGAATGAGGAATGCAAAGCACCTTGATTCGATGAATATTTTAAAACATTCATTCTGTTAATAAAATATATTCTTTGTTTATAGCTTCAATGTTCTTGCGTTCGTTAAAAAAAAACTTTCAAACTAATTCAACGATAAAGTTCACTTGACCATCCAATACTCCGCTTTCTGGCAAATTTTCAAGTGCGTTTAAGAAAACGTAATAAGTTTAAATCGCAGATTTTTTTAATTATCTAAATATAAAGAAAATTTACTAAACAAATAAATCAGTTTCGGACAAACAATTTATAATTGTACTGAGGAAATCAAATTGTACTGAATTCAGTACAATAGTAAGCCTTTTTTCAATTGTGGCTTTGATTGGAAAACGCTTCGAAGAATTTTTATGAAAAAAAATTGGTGAACAAAAATTTGAGTTGATTCGCTAAAAACGGTACGCCCATAGTACCGTTTTTTTCTTCGACTTTCTAGAAATCTACTTAACCGATTACAATCAGATTTATTCAGGATGATGTGAGAAGCACATTTAAACTTTTTCAATATTCTTTTGTTTGTATCTATATAATTTTTTTTTTTTTTGAAAAATCAATATTTTGAAAACGGGTAATTAGTTTTTTTTTAATTTTGTTTTTGAATGAAGGTTATTAATGTGCTTAAGTTTGCACTGAATTTTTTCCCTAACCTACCTTTCAATGCATAATAAAGGCGAATAGCCTGTATTGAATCAAACTGTTCCTTCTTCTTCTTCACAATTTGTGGAGTTCACCTGGTTGACCTCAGAAAAAGTCGACAGGTCTTGGATTGTTCTATGCCTGAAGCCAACGAATTGCATGTTCCGTTGCATTTCTTTAATTCAGGAGTTCAGGAGCAGGAATATTCCACCCTCGTCCTTGAACAAAGAGCTTAGACTATTTATTCAAATTGTGTCATATACGTATTAATGTCTCCAATCGGCTTGAAACCTTGTGCAACCAAATTTCCTTAATCCGATCCTTACAGAGCATTAATCCAAACAAAATTTATATTGTACTGTACTACACACTTCACACACACTTCAAATAGTTAATCGGGGCTATAAATCCTTTATACATTTAGCCTGCAGCTTTTGTGCGTTTCAATACCTATACAGTCTCCGAAATTCCAAATCAAAGGTGACTGCATTTTCACTTAAGAAATGTGAACAAACTATTCGCCATCTCCCACGTCACATCGCCATCGCATCACAAAGCCAATCTCAATTGCTTTGGTTGAGAAAAAAAATCGCTTCGTCCTTTTTGATATTCAAAGATATTTATCTTCCCTCTTCACCAAAGCTAGACACTAAGAAAATTCTCTTTGGTCGTGCGGCAAAGGATAATGCCCCACAAAAGCTGCTTCATCATCTAATTCTTCAGCCCGCCCCTAACCCTTCCTTTATCATTTTAGCTGCCCTTTGTATCGTCGCGTTATTATTGATGCATGACCCCAGCTAGGGGAAGATTTTATTACAAGTCGTGCGGTCGCCTCATGGTTTATTCATATTCACAAAAGGATATCAATTTGATTTAGTGACAGTCGTTGGCATAAACCACTTTGTCCTTGGGTGACTTTAACGCGCTTTCGACTTGCCTGGCTTCACATAGCTGGTCTATATTTCCCACGGGTTAAGTAAATCATTGGCATAATGGCATATCTTCGGGTAAGGATGATGTGGTATGTATAGTGTTTAAGCAACATGTAGCACTCTGAGGCCACTTAAAAGCCACATAATTGTCCTGTTAATGATTGGCTCATAAATTATGAGAGTAATGGTGGTTTACGTCATCACATAGTTTAGTACGACTAATTTAATCACTGAGTAATGATTGAGGTTTATTGGTCGTCAACGCTTAAAATTCCAGTCCTTAAAACCAACCTCGAAAATAAAATACAGCTATGCCTGGCCACCCCTCCCTAAATTCTTCGTTTTGTTTTTTAATTCAATAAGTTTATATCCCCAGCTATTAACCCCACAAACACAACATGATGCTATGAAGAAACCTTCAAAAACTACCCATTGTGATAAGCACACCTCCAGAAATATCCTTCGATATGGCGTTTCGTAGTAATATCGTGTGTGAATGGTTGCGTGCCCTCGGTATGGGCCAATATGCCGAAAGCTTTATGGAAAACGGCTATGACGAACTGGAGATATGCAAGCAAATTGGAGAAATTGATTTGGATGCCATTGGCGTTGAGAATGGTCAACATCGCAGTAAACTGCTGAAGAGTGTTCGAAATTTGCGGGAGAAAGGAGCTGCTATTGTTTATGTGATGATCAATGATCCGAAAGCTTTGAGTAATAGCAACGAAATTTTAGCATCAGAATGTGATACACCGACTACACCAAAGGAACTTGAATCTGTGATGAAACGGCATTTAGAAGCCGATGGGATACGATTGACAGCGCATCCTTATTCGACACCGGTAAGTGAATCTTTTTTTTAAATATTTTTGGTATTGAAAAAAATAAATTTTTGTTAGAATTTTATAAACAAAATATGTATCGATGTAAACCCTACTCTATTAATCAAACATTTAAGTTTTATTTCTTTTAAAAATCTAGTTTTGTTTACATTTATTTAATATCTTAGATAGGATGACAATTGTAATGATAATATAGCAACGACCAGTTAGCGCAGAGGTCACCTCTACAATGAACCTGATTTATCGAGCGAACGATTGTTTTTGTCTTTCCTGTGTATTTCCTGTAGTTTTTTTTTGTTATTTAGCATTTTAAATATTGATCTTGTCTTGTCAGGCACATTAACCACGAATGTATTTGTGGCATACGATTTATTCATTTGAATTCTTTATCTTATTGCACTCTCCAGTTCAGGAAAAAATAGCATAGCGATAAGTTAGGCGATAGCACCAAAGGGAAGGAAGAATATTCGATAATCTCTATATAAAAACCCCTCCCGGTTCCAATTACGATCAAAATCGGAAATCTTTCTTCTTTCGTCTTCTTTTAAATCGCCGACAAACAAACTTTCCCATTTTCGTTAAGGTCAATACTCAATAACCATGTTGAGGTTAGTCGTCGAAAAAAACAATATGGGTACATGAGATATTCGCGTGTATCGACAAAATACACGTTATACTCACTGCAAGAATCATATGGATCACAAGATATTTCCTGAGCACAGATAAGTGACAAGACCTTACTTAATATGGGTTGCAAAAAGGACTTTAATTTTTGTTGGCTCAAATTCAGTGTCCGAAAACATATCATTCATTATTGTCTTATTTATAGAAGCTGAAATTCGGACAGCCCTGTAGCTTAGTGGTGTGTCGGGCTGCTAAACGAAGAGCGGAGGTTTGACTCCCCGTCAGACTCAGAGCCACTTTTTTCCGGGATACTGCCTCTTGCGAAGAATTGACAAAACCTTCAAAAGTAAAATTTGTCTCAAAAAAGCGCATCGCATGTAGCCGTTCGGAGTCGTCAGTAAATTGTAGGGAACTTCAATTCCTGCAGATTTACAACGAACACACAGGAAAAATGTATTTGTAAAAAATTGTAAAAAAATATTCAAAATTCTGCCCTACGGCAAGGTTACCCATTCTGTTCTTGAGAATGTTAATTTTTCCATAGGACATATTTTTGTCCGTACTTGTACAATAGCAAGTGTGGATAGTTATGGATACGTACGAAAAAGCAAAAAACAATAGTTAGATGCCCTTCCGGTATAACCAAATAATTCCCAAATAAAGTACATAGGTATACACCAGGGAAGCCCATTTCTTTTTATTACTTGTCCTTGACTGTCTGCTTGAAGGTAAAGTGACGGATCCAAAAAGGCATCAGTTTTTCTTTGCTGCAGACGGAGCCATTATAAGCGATGATCCTAGGTCCTTGCAGCGGGCATTCAATGCATTGGTGGACATTTTGGAAGGAAATTGGTACCGAATTAGTCCAAAAAAGACTTAATCCTTATGCTGTCCTTTTTTTGATCCATTCAGGCCTATTCTAGATATTTGTTTGGGTGGAATAGTGCTTCCCAAATGCGAAACGTTTAAATATCTGGTATCTTTGATTAATATCGAAGAACTTGTAATGACGACATCAATCATCGCGTAAGCATAGGGTGGATGAAGTGGGGGGAAAACTCCGCTATCTTTTCCAATCGAAAAATGCCGCCTAAGCTGAAATGCAAGCTCTACACTGCGTCCATCACTTACATTCGGTTCACAATGTTGGACAATGTACACAAAGCTCATGAGAGTAAATTAACAGCAGCTGAGATGAAGATGCTTCGCATGACAGCAGGAGTTACAAAGCTTGACCGAATAAGAAGAACGAAAATTCGAAGAAGTCGTCAGGTCAAAAATACCATTTTAGAAAAAAAAAAGAAAATATAGAGCGCGACTGGTTCAGGCGCTATTGTTATGTTTTAATAAGAGATTCTGAAAATCCTGTCAAAAAGGCATTCTAACACTATCGCGAAAGAGGATAGGCCTAAGCACTACTGGGACAAACAAATGCAAAAACACCTCAGACATGAAACTATTCAAAACCTGGAGGCTTGCTGAGGTTTAATGAGATCAAACCGATAAACCCCACTGGTGGAACACTTGTGAGAAGCAGTAAAGTGGAAGAATTGTAATTCCAGTTGAGATCAGAAAATAGTCGGGAATAAAAAGGAAAGAAGAAGAAGAAAGATTTTTTCCACACTTTTACAGTAGCACGAGCTCTCAAAGATCTTGATATACACAAATCCGCTGTTCCACTGACACAGCCACTTTTCCATTACTTATACTGATTAACGATCAGCTTAGGAACTATTTCGAGGACGAACATTTCTTGACCGAACAATTGAACAAGCCCTTACATCGCTTTGACCGAAGTAAGATCATTGTACTTGATATTTGTAGATCATTTCTATAGAGTTTGCCATCAAGCTCTTTTATCAAAAATGCGTGCTTTTAAGATCGTTGATACTCTTGTTCTTAAAATCAAATCTGCAACGTTTAGTAATAATTGTTGATGGTTACAAATCAGATTCCCACATCCCACAAAACAAATTCTGGTGTGATTTTGATAAACATTTTTAAGAATTCTTTTGTTGGTATTAGTTATCATTTGATCAGAACCAAATTTACGGGAAAATTCTATTAACGGTACTTTTCATACAACGGTTTTTTTAATTTTTGGATTTTAACGGCTCTTTTGATTTTTGTAAAAAAACTATATTTGAGAAGATCTAGGCAGCCAAATTATTTCTGCATATCAAAATATTGAATAACTTTTTTTCTAATAAAAAATAATTTTTGATTTTTTTTTTTGAAAAATCAATGTTTTTAAACCTAATAAAACAAAATAATTTAAAATGTAGTTTAAATTAATAAACTCAAGAAAACTGCATACCAAAATTAAAAAAAAAAAATAAGAAACAGAATTTTACCAAAATCCGTTCTACAATTTTCGAAATACTTTTTTCATCAAGTCGTTATTATGCAGGACGTGTGATGGCATACTCCATTCATACTAAAAACCGTTAAGTGTTGTGGTTTTGACACTGTTTACTTGTTTTAAGTTCAGATAGTGTATCTTTCTACGTTAATAGCACTTATTTTTTAAATTTTATTCGACGATGTGTACGCACATATGAGCAAGTACATGCGATCCAGTCGAGCAATTTATTTATAAATGATCTTTTGCCACCACTGTAAAGGCTCTTTTCAAGTATCGCTACACCTGCTCGATAGAATAGAAAACAAAGCATCAACATTGATAGGAAAGAGAACTATTTAAAACTAATAGCTGTCCCTGTAGAACAAGGACGCAATATTTTATGTCTTTCCTTATTTTATCACCTCTTTTATAACATATACCCACTCGAGGTATCCTGTTGCATTCCTTTGTCCTCCCTTTAAAAATGTCACCAATAATACTCTTTTTGCTTGGAATGCTCATCAGTTAACGCAATATACAGAGAATATTTCTTAGCCGTACAACACGAATTTGGAATAGTCTACCAGGAGAAGTTTTCCCTTGCTAACAAGTACTGGTACATCATTTATTTTCTTAAATTAACCATTTTTCAACTGTTTTGGCATCTCCCACGTTTTCAAAGACCGTCTTCCACAGAAAACTAGAAAACTTGAAAGCTATTCGTTCAATTTCTAACTTCAGGAATAAAATTCAAACTTACTTGGAACGTAAATTAAATTTCTACAAAGAACAATCAAAGCCAAACTGTCAAGTGCCAAACAGATAATGCTTTATACAAACTAATTTATTTTATAAACTACCCCCTCCCCCCTCGGATACCAAACACACCGAAGTCCGCACTTAATTTGAAGCTTAAATGCCCATCAATCCGCAAAACATTCTTCTCAAAACAATATAAATCCCCCGGTTGTGGACGCCAAAGATCGAATACTTTCTTGTTTGTGGCTCGCTTCAGCAATCCTTGTCCGCAGCTCTGGTTCTGGGTTTATGTACCTTTGTGAGAGCGTAAAACATTTTAATGAGAAACTTTTGAAAACCACTTAAACTTAATTAACTTTAAAAATGGCAGGACGACCAGTAGCCATCATAGTGGCTGCATGTACGTACACTGTTGTAGCTAAGGATTGCAAGGTATGAAGAGGAGACCATGGAGTTCCTATAAACATTTCAACTTACTGCCCAATAAAACATTTTGTTCCACTTGGAATGTTGGACACGTCTTATCTTATAGCTCTGTATAACTCTACCACCTGATAAGGGGTGCACAGACATTCTCACCCTCTCGTCCCTCCTCTATTTTTCTTGATCCAGGAAGGATATTCCTCTACATAGGTGGCAACTTTCATCGTACATAACAAGAGAACTCGCCGGATGTGGGATAAGCAAAGCAGGAAAATTCGAAAATGGAAAACTTTCACTTGTGCCATTAGCTTGCCGCACACCTCAACACTCACTCGCACTAATAAATGATTCAAAAGCAAAAAAAAAAACACACAAAATAAAACAACAAGGTTTGGTTAGCTATTTCGGGTTGAACTTTTACTTAAGCTATTAAAACACACTTCTTATCCCGAAGATGGTTGAAAGGGCTGAGGATAAACAAGGAGAATTTTACAAGTTGGTTTTCCGGGTTTTCCAATATCTGTTGGGCTAACTGAAGTTTAAACGAGCTGAAATGAATACACATCAACATAGATTATTCGTTGTTTCATTTGGCAGAAAATCAGTTTTCAAATAAATTTAGTTAAAATCCTACAAGCCGTTTTTAAGAACCGGACAAATTCACCTACCCCAGTCATGTCTCCTTGTGCCTCCGATACGTTCTCCTTAATAAGGTTTGCTTTTGCTTGTGTGTGTCTGGTATGTTCGGTATTTCAATTAAAAATTTGTGCTTCTCGCACAAAGTTGCTGTTGTGTTTTGCTATTCCCCGTTGGCACACATATACAAGTCCTGGCATCATCATCATCAAAAGAAAACCCGGATCAGTAATCCGGAATGAGTGTAGTTGATGTCGAAAAAGTTAAACATTGATATTTAAAGTTTTGGTCGCTTAATAAAGGATGTCGGATTGTCGGATGGGAGGGGTGGGCTGGTAGGTCTGGGTAGTCCTCGTCATCCTCCGAAGAAAAGATAGTGGCATTGGCTTGAAAAGTAAAAGGGTTGCGTATGTGTGGTGTGGTAATAAATAAATCTCTTTGACAGGAGGCACCCGTAGTGGGAGCTTCATAAAATTTCCCAAATACTTGCGGAATTCTTTCTAGCGGGAGGGAAGCTGTGGGTTTGGATGAGAATGATGATCTTTTTCCAAACAGTGGTAGGCAGGCGGTTCTATCCACTAAAAAGTAATTCAATAAAGCAACAGTTTATTTGAATTCTCTAGTTTAGAGTTTGAAACGACAAGAATGGCGAGGAGGGTTTGATATGTGGGCGAAGTGCCGCCATAAATAATCCCAGATGGACGGATTAAGTGTCTTAGAAGCGATATATTGCAATGTGCTTGGGAGACGTGGTTTAGAGGAATTAGGGGTGAAATATATGTAATATTAGAGCTGTGCGCATTTTATACAGACAACAAAAGCAATTTTAAGAGACGGTTGTAATAAGTTGTAATAGATAAAACATTAGATTTAATGTTTAGTAAGTCGAAGGAACTGGGTTTTAGAAAACTGCTATTCTGGTGTTCTTTTTTGAAGGTCATATGATGTCCAACGTTACCAAGGTTACCTTCTCATCCTGAAGTATTCTTAGTAATGTACTAAAGTTGAACATAGAGGGTCATTCCACAATAGTGGTTATAATACACATACAAATTTAAAGCTGACCCATATGCTAGACAGCGGCATTAGTACAAGTCTATGTAACAAGGCTATATCTACTCGTATTCTTATTCCTTTAAGGAAACTAATTATATAAATTGAGGTGATCATAAGTGAAGTACCTATTAGGTCTAAGTTTTAAATGTTTAAATGACTTAGTTTAGAACAAAGCAATTAATCCAACACCAAAGTTTCGTTGACTGTTTAAAAAAAATTATGAATAAATTACACACGCAACGTGGAGATAAACAATTTTCATTGATGATTGCTAAGAAAAAACTGATTGTCTTTATTTCTGCACATTCTTCTTTTCATCTTTTTTTTATAATGAAAAATGAAGCATGTAGTCATAGAGTAACTATACTATAAAGAGGGAAATCTGCTGCCTTCTTTTGACAATGCCTACAAGCTGGTCAAATAAGTATTGGTGTAGAACTGTCAAAAAATTGACGCCGATTGAGAGTGTAGTAGTGCTGAACTGTCAAATAATTGACGCCGATTAAGAGTTTAGTAGTCAAATAATTGACCTCTTTTTTCAGTTTCCTTTTCTTTTTTCACCACGAAATTGGGCGTGTTGGAAGATACTTAATAATAAAAAGCGCCATCCCGAAATTTGACGTCATTAGTGACTCAAACTGACTAAATTCAATTACCATTTTTGGAAAGAATCCGAAGGGTAAATGGACTTAAAATGTATATAAAATCAATCAGATAAGACATTAGACCAAACCTGCATCAATTAAAACTTACTTAATTTTTTCAACAAGGGTCACTGATGACGTAAAAATACGAAAGTCGCTATCTTGTTTTCTTGTATCATGAGAAGACACTAGCAAGTTACTCAAATGCAAGTTGTTATACTTTATTATTTTTTCCCTGCCTTTTACAGATTATGTGCTTGAAAACTCTATATAAACTCTATATAAACGTTTAAAACTGGTTAAACAATATTCAAGAGTTTCAACCATTTTACCTGATACCTAAACTGATGATAGTGTATTGATTGTTCTAAGAATGAATTTAAACAAGCTTTCGGTCAGAATATAGATATATTTGCAAGATCGTATTATACAAAGTAGGTGTAATTTTTAAACATAAATTATATTTCTTTTCAACCTATTATACTCGCATGCATAGGAGTAAAAGCCTAGTCAAACAGAGCGCGTTCTGACGCCGCGATGTAATATACGTGCAAGTTCCACAAGGCGTCAAATTTTTTGATTATTTACAAATAATTTATTATTGACGTCGCGTCGCGTTAATTCTTCGTTAAACAGAACGTGTTTTTAACGCGACGTAGAGATTATTTTACGAAGTGTTCAGATTATTTTGACGGCGTTTTAAAGAAAGATTTTTTTTAATATTTTGTGCATGGTAAATTAAGTTATTTATTTATTTTATTATTTATTTATTTAATTTGTTGTAGAAATTTATAAATTACTCCTTTTTTGATTTATTTGGTGTCATTTAATATTGTACTCTTTAAATGAAAAAAAAAACTATAATTGGCATTAAGTAAGAAAGCGAAAATCAAGATTGAAATATTAACACGCTGCGGATAGCTCTCTGCCTGACGTTCTCTAATATCTTATCTCAACACAGCGTAAAATAATCTCAACAAATTATTTATCCTACAAACTTAAAAAGAAAAACAATGCATTATATTGGTTTATATTAGAAAATTGTACACATTATATTTTTTCGTACGAATAGACCTTATGTACATGATTCCTTTTTTCGGTTGTTTCTTCAAAAAAGGAATCATATACCCAAGAAGGCCTAAGAAAATCACCTTAAGCCTTAAGGAATACATTTCGAACACATCCCGCTCGATATGGTGGAGGTGGGTTTCTAAAACTTCAACAACAACATAACAGAAATCAAATTATAGATACAAATTGTTTTAGATAGAAAATTTTATTAAAATATATCAATATGAACATTCAGCAAACTGTTTAGTGAATATTGATTAGTGATTTGAGAGAATTTCACAAAATACCACCATCGGAAGACGACAGACGTGCCTAATGAGAATTGTATCTTGTATCAAGTATTCTCCGTCGTTGGTGGTGTTTTGTGAATTCTCACAAATTGTTCGAAGTGAAGGAACTCCGTGAATTATTTCGTCCTTTTTACAAAATTAAACTGCTTATTCGTTTTATTAATGATAATAAGCACTAATTTTCACTATCACTACACAATATTCACTAAACATTTTGCTTCAATGTTCATATCGATATAGTTTAATAAAATTTCCTATCGAAAACAATTTGTTTGTACCTAACCTATAAATTTAACTTGTTTTCTGTTGTTGAAGTTTTAGAAACTCACCACATGGTTTTTTGTCTTTTTTTTACGCGGACAATGAATGATATACAAAAGAACACGAAACACAATGAATTATATACCAAAGTAACAACGAAAATTGAGGGTGTTGAGGCGTGGAACGTACGAAAGATTTTTAATATATTTTCTCTATGCATGTAAGTATGAGAACAACTGTTGTATAGGTAGTTTATATGCAATGGTATAGTTAAGAATAACTATTATAATATGGTGGCACAGGAATGATTATGCCGTAGTACTTATTCTTACAATTTCCGCAATACGTTGTTTTATGTGTTACAATTGAAAACTATTTATACATTTGTACATACATATATTACACAATGAAGAAATCTAAATAATTTAAGTTGATTCGATGAGAATTTAAGCTACCCGTACGACAATGGCCTTGCAAACGCTCAAATTTTAAATTGTGTATGTGAATACGTGTGAGATTCGTGTGAGAAGCAGCCAATCAGCCACACGTTTCGTGCCCACATAAATGCAAACGTATTAGTAGTCCCATAAGAAATGTAAAGGGACCGGTACACATGTCGCTGACCTGGGATTTTTCATTTTGTAGGCGAAGAGAGAATCATCCTCTCAATTGTCGTTCTTGTTTCTTTTTTCTATGATCGTGGGTTGAAAATCTGACAGAGATGTCAAAATACTGTCATTAAATATAGTAGTTGGCTGCAATGTTAGGCTACGATTACAGGGTGATTATGCAACACGTTGGTAGGAGTATAGTTATATTGCCACTTGATACATCATGATTCATGAACTCCGGTGGAACATAGTTTAGAAAAACAAAGTATTGGATTTGTTGTGATAAATGAAAAGATAAATGTCCAGGATGGACAAACACCTTCACAGTTTTGCAAAATATGAGGGACAAGCAAAACAGTTATGTGAGTTAACTGCTCCCAGATCAGATTAGATTAAGATTATTAGTAGAGGTGGTCTAAATATATCCCAGATCACTGGGGCCTCATTGGGCTGATGTCCTTTTATTTAGAGCTCATCCATGATATAGTATTTGCTGAGAAATGCAGCTAACTCTTTGAGTGAGCTGGCAGCTTTGTCTGCTGCTTCAAGGTAGAATTTACCTATATAATGATGACGTGTTTTACGAGACAGTTACATTTGCCTAAGATGTAATGATACTTCGTTTTCATTGCACATTCTACAGATGCTATCTTGTGCTATTCCCATGCTCATCAGGTATATTTTCACTCTACAGTGTCCAGTGAGGAAGCCTGTGACCAGTCTTAATTATTATAGAGTAAAATTAACAGAAGGGACAAATATCGGGATTTTTACAATGTGTTGGTTAAAGTTCGATAGACTGTCACGAGATCTTGCCTTAGGGTAAAGCGGAATTCTGCGAACGATCATAGACATGTACGGGCGGAAATACTTTCACATCTTCTGCGATCGAACAGATCTCCAGCAACCTGCAAGGAAGGCTCTACACAATAGTTGTTTGTTCAACGCTTTTATACTCACTTTGTAAAATTTCTATAAATGCAGTTTAAAGTAAGATAATTTAAATGACAGTAGAATTCCGAAAGCAGTATCACTCCTACGCCTGGCTAATGAAATCTTAATATTCAAGGGAGCTTACTTACATCGGTTCTTTAGAAAGATCAGAGACATTGTTATTGTATGTCTTGATATGAGTACCTCATAGTCCCACTGCTATTCAGAAAGTTCAAATGGTACAAACCACCCATTTGACACACCGCTCTGTGTTGAGTAGAGCTACTAGTTGAAAGTCCTAATGTCAGCATGTTAGTTTGTAACTTAGAGTCTTGAAGTTAGCAGCACCACAGCTTCCTCAAGGATCATCAAATGTAGAACCTGTAGGTGAATCAGTAAAGTGGCTCAGTTGTGTGTTACCATTCGTCACCATAACAACTTTGATCGAGATCATAATAATTATAGAAGAAGAAAAAGATGTACACAAGAGTTCGATAACAAAATAAGTGAAAGAGAGTCGCAGATAAATCGGTACCCTGTAGCACATCAGAGTTCATATTATGAAATGATATAATATTATATTAAATATAAATATATAAATAATATAATATTATTTAATATAACTAAAGGAACAACCCAATCAAGAAATACCTGGTTTTAGATGCCAACGCATTTTGAAGGTGTGGAATGGGGAAGATCCGTAAGATCTTGCGCAGAGAGAAGATTCAAGAGAATACAAATAATGCGTAAGAGATCTAATGAGTACAATGCCAGAGATGAAATACTTTTTTTTTTAACTGGATTATAATATAATAAGCCATGGAACTTGATTGTGTGTATCAGAATGGCGAAGTGAATTTATTTAAGCAATGCTAACCATATTTACTTATGCAGTCTGTATTACTGGTATAAATGTATACACAACAAGTTCACTAAGCCAGACATGGCGGACTACAAAGAGCACGCGCCTCTTAATTTTTTTTTTAATTTTCCCCATTATTTTAATATGTACACTTCAGTTAACTTTAAACCGCCGCGCCGTACAAATCGCCTCGTTCGCCGCCACGCCAGAACCACTTGTTCCGTAGATTGAAGAGTAAAAATCACTTGTAGTAAAACAATTAATAAAGTTTAATCATTATAACGTTTAATTTAAGTGTTTTTATTTATTTTATTATTATATTTTTTTATTATTATATTATTTTTAATGTATTTATTGAGCCAAAGAAAGAATTCTAAACAAATACATTCAAAATAGTTTGATTGCGCAACTAGAGACAACGGTTAGTTAAAGAATGGGTTTTTTAAAAGACCTGCTTGCTTATTAAAGCTTTGGCCAAAACTGTTGCCTCACCATCATTAGTAAGAATTGGCTAAATTATAGTTTTTAATATACATGGAAGCTAAACTACTTGGATTCGATGATTTTGCAGGCTCTGGAGCATTGTTGTCTCTCCTTTTTCCTTCATCTTAACTATGCGATGGTTAGTTTTTAGTAAGGTTCCTGATATTCTTCAAAGATGGTCCTATGTACAGCTCTTCTCTGCAAAAATAGTCGTGCCGTAGCGTTTTAGTAGAAGCCTGTTGGATTCTTTAAGTTCCTTATCGTTTAAAAATCTAACAAAACGTTTACATTTAATCTCTTAAAACTTATGTGCAGGAAGAGCCGAGATTGCGAATCTTGTTTAACTAGCAATAATTATAATTTCTCTCACAAACAATTAGATATCCCAAAAATTCATACAATTTGACTTATGCCGAGCATCCTATCTTTCTTAAGAAAAGCATTTGCAATATAAAACTCTTCCCGGCAAAAAATCGATATATTCGGACCAAACGCAAGAGTTGACCTAAAAAAAATTTCGTCGAAAAAAAAAAAAACAAAATCCCTTTGAGTTAAAAGCAAATAACACATTCACAACTGACAAACTAGAACAAGGAATGCTTTAACGGAAAACAGCTTCAGGAAACCTACTCGACTTGATTCTCAAAACAGAGATGTTTATCACGTCTTAGCAAACCAAGAGCAGAGAACACTTCCCGAGGACGTGATGTGAGCCGTGCTGGGTGTTTGATGTCTCCAACCTCGAACACGTCCCTAAATTGCACTGGAATTTCACAAATTTCTCTTCCATTTGAACTTTCCTTTTGACTCGTAGATCATGCTGACCAGAACAAAAAAAAAAAAATACGACCTCTGCTCTGGCATACATGCACTCACTCAGGAACGAGAACGACGATGACCGAAACGGGACACAAAGAACAAAGGCACTTGACAAGCCCTGGACCTGGACGCATTGGGCATTTTTCAATGGCACACTAACTGCCCAAAAGATGGCGCAAAGCAAGGAAAGATACAAATTCATTTAAATGAGAGTGTCCAGTTGTTAAGGCATTTATAGCAAAGCCACTCTTCTTTTTTAACATCTCGCACACACTCTCGGTCACAATATACTGCCCCTGCAGGACTAAATTGCAAAATGTCCTCAATGCTATGCCAGTGGGCAACACTTCGGTGTCCCGGTTAAGTGAAATGCCTATAAATTCCGACCTTTTTTTATCGTTTAGTTTTTTTTTTTTTTGATTTTCCGTTTTGTTTTTTCAAACCAAGTTGATAGCATGGCTCCCAAATAAAAAAAATTAAATCAATAAACACCAGCTAGCAGCAGGAAGGACTACTTGGGCGGCCGCTTGCTGCATCCGGCAGAACTTATTTATATCGACTCTTGGGTAATTGTCAGGGAAACACAACAAGAGGATAAATTTTGTGATAAAACTGAAAATAATTGGATGATTCTGCGAGTTTTGTTTGGCCGATGTCCCCGGGTAATTGTGGCTGTTACAGGCGAACCTACTTACTCCTTTTGGCAATCATCCCAAGGGAGCTGTTATCCGGAATTATCATTTTTGTTTTGCTGTTTTATTTTTTAATTACAATACAATTATGGACTGAATGCAAGCTATCGGATGGAATGTTGTCGACGACACCAGAGTGCGGTTGTATGTGGTCACAAAACAAATGGCAATTTAATTATTTACAATTGTGGTAATTATTAAGGATATCTATATGAATATGTAGATCAACTTCAAAGATAATGCTGGGGTTAAATTATTATAAATAATACTTGGCACAACAATTTTATAATGTGAGGAGTGTAAGCTTTCTGAATAATTCCCTAAATTCTTCTTGCTGACGTGAAATTCCTAAAATTTAATCAAAGATGACTTCAAGTTCAGTTTTTCTACTTTATCTTATTAGTTTACCTATACTTTACATAAATATTTCTTACTTTTGCTTTTGTTGGATCACTCTTAAGAAAATTGAATTTTAAGGACATGGAATGAAAATTTTGTGGATAATCGGACTTGGAAGTTTCAATTTGGCAAATGGCTACCCTCTTTGTCGTGCATTTTCGAGAATAAAGCATGAATCAGGTGATGTGATACTGCTTCGTTGGGAAGTTGCTCAAGGGAAGGGAGGGGGAGTCAGGAAGTGTACTTCCCTTTTTGGTCTCTCAATTACTTCTACTTCATAGTTTTTCAGTAACGAGCAGGTGTGAATCGTAAGGAGTAGAATAAAATATCGATGTGTACTGTTCGGCTGACCTCGGTTACCTTCGGATGGCTAGCTTGTCTAACTTTAAGTTTAGTTATGGCATTGAATTCAGTAAAAATAACAAAATACATCTCCACCTATTTGAAAAGTCAGATCCGGGCCTGCAAGTAGATACATTTTTCGTTACTTACAGACATTGATAGGTTATATGACGGATATTAAGGATTATTTTCTTAACATATGTGTTTTTCACGGATATATTGATGATTGCTTAGCGCATTAAGGATGTTTGCTTAAAATGTGGATTTTCATAGAACACAAACACAATTTAAGCCAAGCACTTGTGTATTTTTGTACATACTTTCCCCAAAATTCTGTACTCTTAAATTTATTATTTTTTAAAATATAGATTCCTTTCACATCTTAATGAAAATAGAAATATAGAACAAATAAAGAAACATAATAAAGAGACACTTAAAAATAAAGCCTTTCCGTGGCCCAAAGCAGTGCACTAAGTATCCCACCACATAAAATGTCCTTAACTAGGCGCAACATTTGTATTATTCTTATACCACCGGCTTACTCATTCAAACAGGATGCGCCACTGACACAGTTTAATTTCAATTAAAAACAAGAAAAAAAAACAAATGTATGTCCTTATTTTTGTTCAAACTGCTCTGCTTAGTTGGGACTGTTTTTTTTCGATTTCTAACTACAGTGTGGTGTTAGTGTAGCATCCAAGTTGGGAACTGCCCCAACTTCCGTCCAGCAAGTCATCGTCGTCCTCGTCGTTGGTTGCACAAACATTTTAAACTTCCTCTTTACTTACCCACTGAGCACACAAACCTCCCTGTTCCGAAAAATGGAACAAAATCCTACTGGCAACCTTAAGGCCATCTCTCACAATGAACACTATAGTAGGTTTACTCCACCATGGTCTTTTTTATTTTTTTAAGGAAGAAGTACATTCCCAGTCCAAACCATGTGATGGCATATAGTTGACTCTAATGTCTGCTGACTTTTGCATCAGGACAGGAGTCTTGTTTATGAGGCTCCAGTACCAGAACCACATTGCAGTCACAGTAGCTGGCAACTGGCTTTGTTTCCACTGTGCATCCAAGAAGGGCAGAGGTATTATCAACGTAAATATTTTCCACGATTCCGGGAACCGGGATGCGAGCATAGGCATAAATAAGTTCATTTCAGGAGGCAGCAGCAGCAGCAGTAGTACAGTATAGTAATAGCGGCCAGGCATATACAACACAAGGAAGTCGTTGGTATTACCTTTCCGTCAGAACTGCAAGCAGTCCTTTTATATTAGAAAGTTGCCGTACAGCAACAGCAGCATAGCTAGAGTATAATGCACCGTTTGATTCTGGATGCATGTGTAGGTTTATGCGTTTTGCAATCCTTGGAATTGGATGCTTTTCTAGGAAGTGTGTGTAGTTTGGACCATAAAATATGTAGCGGATTTGGAGGCATAGAAGAAAGATATGTTGCCGTTTTCAGTGGTTAATGCTGTGCTAAAAGGTATACCTGCTACATTATGGATTTTAATTAGTTTATCCGAATTTTTAGCAATCTAGACATAGGGGTAGTAATTTTCCATTTTCTATGCGCTGGTTTAAGGGGGAGTTTCAAAGGGGTGACGAGAGTAAAACGAGCAAACCTAATATCCAAAATAATTTAACAATTAAGAAACAAAAAAAAATATGTACACGTGATGTTTTTAAATAAAAAAGAATTTTCGAATAGTTAAATTCAAATTTTGAACGAATGGTCAAATCTTTATTTGCGCTTGTGTTATTAAAAAAATAATTTAAATTGTAAACCTTACAGTAGGTGGCGCAGCCAGCTCAGCTCAGTTTTACACTTGAAGGCTAGGCAATTGTCGCTGTAGAAGAACAGCCCGTTTAGTTCCTCGATGTTTCTCAAAACTTATCGGGAGAGCGTTCCTTTCGAAGCAGCCTTATCTCAGTCCTAATCCACTTTTAAAAATCTCCAATGAAAAATCTTAAACATTTTATAGAATGAAAGAATGAGGAGGAATGTTGATATCATCAGTATAGGTCTAAAAATCTAACTCGCTATTAACCGCATTCATGACAATAACGAGAAAGAAGCGGGCTAAGATGGCTACCTTGTGGAACAGCAGCGCTAGCATTACTCGATCAATGACGGAAAACCCTAGGCTTCAAGATTAGCATAGATGGTGATTAATATTATCAAAAGCTTTGATAAACTCGATGGTTATTATATCTATGTTGTTACTTTTTTCAAGGACATTTGGGGTGAGACTTATCGTTCTGTAAAATTAGGTGACTTAAGTATGGAATTTGAAAAGTTAGAAAGGTAAACAAAATTTATTTTATAATTCACACTGGCTTACAGTAGAAAAAATGAAAAGACAATGAACCGTCAAAACAACCGATAATGGAGAAGCTTTCAACCAGCAAACTTCTCAGAATGGCCTGTTCAATAAACTTCCTGAATTCATCGAAAGGTGCAACCTAAAACTTAACGGATACTGCCTTTACTGGTGACATCCCTCCATTAGAACCACTATCTGGAGATGTTTTTACTTCCTTTTAGCAAGTGACAAGTCGTGGAAGGGCTTTACGTAAGCGCTTGGGTGTTAATCCCTAATATGACGGCGGGCATATACCCACTTAGGAGCTGCATTGATTTTCAAAGAAGCCCCTATAGCAGTTGGTCAGACCACTTTGTTACTAGAGTGGTTCGTCAAGACAATTGCAATTGCAGATTTGTTAATGCAAATCCATCCTCCTTGATGAGGAGCAGAGCCTACATGCACCCCTAGTATCAAGGTTAAATAAGACAATGTACAAGACTTATTTCGAAGTCGAGCCATCCTTCCAAAAACCAGAGATACTTTTTCGCTTCCGCTTTTTGAATAACCACATCCACCATGGTACTCTCACTAGGGGCTGCTACCGAGCTCGGCTCATGTAATTAGCTGGGGCTTCGTTAGCCCGTAGTACCTATTTAAAACCTAGGGCCGGCCCCATCCGTTTGGGAATGGCTGGAAACAGACTTATGGATCGACTCTATGAGATAAGTTCGCCAGCCCACCAACCAGTTAATAAAACAACAGTTCCGGAATCCTGTCAATCGGAATTCCTTATCGCTACCCCCCCTAACCTAAGGGTTACTACATCGCCCTCGTGGGACCGCATGTAGAGCGATTAACTAAACTTGAGCTTTGAAGACTTACTCCGGGCGAACCCCAAAATATTCTTACACCCGATTCTATAAAGTGGTTTGATTGGAGGACTCTTACTTCAGGCACCCACAAATGTAGTACAATGCTTGACCCCTTTATATAGGGGTGTACGCTTTAGCAGACTCTTACTGCAGGCGCATTCCCATATCATATGCCAATTCTAACTCTATACCTATAGAGGTGGGAGCCTTGAGCAGCCTCTTACTGCTGGCGCCTCCCTTACCATAGGGAGGATATTTTACCAGACTTTTACTGCAGGCTCCTTTTTAAAATAGGTTAGCAGGGAATATTCTTCCTGAAAGAGCATCAGAGCTGCAGTTCCACAAAGTTCCAAGTTTGGCACTATACTTTTCAAAATATATATAGCTGCCAGCCTACCAACATCCAAGGGACATAAAACAAAGCTGTATATGGATGGTTCAAAATTCAACAGAACCTACTATATTCTATCGAGCGACGAGGCGTTGAGGCTTTTCAAATCCATGCAGAACCTCACCATACAAATTAAACTACTGCTGTACAAGAGTCTTACCAGTTCTCACATACGGATCCGAGACTTGGGTGAGATAACACGATTCTGAAGAAGATACAATCATGAATTGTATGAAATATACGATATACCTTGAAACAGATGTTGGGGACAAAATTAAGCTCGGTAGATTCCAGTGGGCTGAGAATCCAGATCTTATCACCGAAGAGGAACCAGCTGGCAGACCTTGCTTGAGTTGAAAGGATGTCGTATACGAGGACGCCCGAAGCATTAGGTTGGGAAACTGTATGGCGTCAGCCTGCAATCGGGATGTATGGAAGAACGCGTTGAATGAAGCCCGGATCGTATACTATTATCTATTACTTCAAACATTTTAAAAGAATACAAAAAAAAGATGGGGATTTTAAAAGGACATGGAAATATTTACCTTTTTCTTAAGAAAAGCTTATAACCTGATCTTAAATGGCTTTATCTCGAAGCTTTTGGCTTTAATTATGGCATCCCGCAGGGTAGCAATTTAAGCTCGATTATATTTTATAAAAGACCGTCTTAGTTCCTGTTTCTATTCGAAATCTTAGTATGACGAATACGGGAATAGATAAAATTTCAATTTAAGGTCCAAAAAATTGCTAACTTTGAGTTTTGTTAAAACTTAAATTAAAGCATAAAATATTTTTCCAAAACAATAATTATTTTCAACTGACGACGAAAACATTAAGTAAAAAATGGCAAGCAGTTATATGTGTAAGTATGGTAACACCGATGATTGTAAATTCAAAAGATTTAAAAATCTCTGTTAACACAACGCAAAACAAAAGAAAACCGTTACACCCACATTCCCCATTTAACTAAGGTCAACCCTACTCCTCCGCCACCTTACATTAAACGTGCCGCCATTATTTAAACCCAACGCACAAGAACGGCGGATATGCAAATATTTTCTACTTTCACTGCGGATGCATGCAGAATTAATGTCTGCCATAGAAAAACGCACAACTAGCGGATGCAACCACAACAGACACACACTCAATTGTCATCGTATTCTTCATACAAATACAAAAAGATAAACAAACATGTTTTATGTATGTTTCCTTTGCACTTTTATGTGATTTGACACTTAGCATATAAGTGACGTGTGCTTGTGTTAGGAGCTAGTGCGTTTTTGTAATGCAAATGATTTTTTTTTCATTTAACCTTTGAGACTTTAGCTTTCCGGAATATTTTTGTAAAACTTGTTTAAGAAAATGAATCTCTCAAGGGAAATTTAAAATTTGTATATCTTTTGACAACTTCAAAAGTTATTTTTTCTGCACACTTTGTCTCTATTTAATGCAAGTGCATATTAAGCCCCATTCTATGACCAAAATAATTGGGTTCTAAAAGATCAGTCTTTAATTCATTCAAATGAACCATTTGTCACTAATTTTTAAAACTAAAAGAGCAAAAAGAGCACATTTTTAATAAACATCTCTTTGCAGAAATCTTCCATTCACTATGACAGTTAACTAAAACTTATAACCCACTTATAGAGGTCACTAAATGCATTTTGAACTTTTGATCCGGAAATGCTTCGCTGAGTTAAGGAATGTGTGTGTTTACCACACATAATCATTGACAACATTTTTATTATAATGAAGAAAACTATTTCCGTAGTGACATGTGAAGATATTAAGTGAGCTTAGGTGGAAAATGGAAAGGCTCTTTACTCCTAACATGATGGAGAAATGAGTCCAGCGGGCGGAGTCGTGAAATCCGCATGAGGTAATCTTAAGAGTTAATACTTTCCGGTAATTAGGCAAAGTTACTACTAAGAAATGTGCCAGTAAATGGGTTTCCTTCTAATAGCAGATATGATGGAAAGAAGCTTTTTAGAATCAAGTACAAGTAATACACATCACTGGCTCTTAAGTACTTACATTGGGAATAATAAGAAATGAAGTGCACAACCCTGCGTCGCAAGTACTTGCTCTGTTGGTGAAGATAGCAGATAGTAATATGACATAATTTTAAATTGAATACGAAGATAAAAACTTGAGATTACTGTCGACAGCACATTTCAATGGATTAAAAGTTTCACACAAGAATTCGTTAATGAATATGAGAAACAGTATCGGCCACAAAACAGAACTCTAAGGCATACCAGCATCTTTTTTGTGAATGTAAGACTTGAATCTCTCCAATACAATTTGCATGGAGCGTTCCGAATAGCAATAACTAACTCAATGAAGAAGAATTTAATCGAATCATAATGATTTTAAAATATCAAATTACAGAATCTTATCAAAACGATATAGAGAGATTGGTTCACTTTTTCGGTGAGATAGCAGCAGTTGACTACCATAAAAATCATTTTAATGGTCATTAATAAGATTTTGATCTACAAGTATTTCTTGAGCTGAAAATAAATAAGCATTTAAATGAGCGCGGGCGGCTCTGGTAAAGTAGATACGGTGTTTGCTTGCCAATCATGTTTAGCAAATGTTAAAAAGTGTGATTTTGTTTTCAAAATCTTAGGAACGGTTATAAAACGGTTTTTTTATATTTTTTTTTTATTTAAAAAAAAATAATTTAAGAATACAAATTTAAGTACAAAACTAACATTCAAAAAGAAAATTTAAAAAAGATTTACCTTTTCGTTTTCAAAATATTGATTTAAAAAAAAAATTGTTAAAAAATATTAAAAATACAAAAAAAAGTTTTCGAACAAAAAATAATGCGAAATTACTTAAGCTACCTATATCTTTTTCAATATACATTTTGATTAAGGAAAAGCTTATTATCCTCGAAAACGACTCCTACGATTTTAATGAAAATATTTGAGATTTTTTTTTCTTTGTAGTAGCCATTATCGGATAAGAACCAATTTTACCGGAAAAGTCTATTATTTTTTCTTAAAACCGTTAAGTATTGTGGTTTTGATATTTTTTATAAGTTCAAACTGTGCTATTTTCAACGTAAATGTTAATTTGTTTTGCCAAAGTTGTAATTGGGCACATAAGAGCAAGTATGTGCGACCCAGTCGTGCCCATTTTTGAAGTTAGTACTAATAAAGCGTCTCTTTTTTTTGGGACAAACTGGAAAAATGCTGTTTTCTATATACCCTCTAGGATAGTGTAGAATACCTCTTAAGAAAAATAGCTGAGATACTATGCCCGCTAGGTATATATTAAGATATTTTGAGATTCTTTCCACTGAACGACAGCGAGTGAAGATTGATTCCATAAATCGAACATTTTTAACTCAATTGTAAAAATCTATAATAACTACTATTTTGTGGATTATTCGGAGGGATTTGTTTGGACAATTGAATAACATGTGTCTCATATTCTCTTCAGTAATTATAATATTAAAAATGATAATAGGGTAAAAGAATTGGCAGTAAGTGGATCATTTAGCCAAATTTGTAAATATTTTTTCAAATTTTCTCCAAAATGTTGCTGTTTTTGAGCTGCATAACGCTAAGCCTCAGAAATGGATAAGAAATTCAAAATTTCTACGAATTTCGAAAAGTTAAAAACTTTTTTCCTCGCTTTCAAAGGGGCTCAAAAACTTCTTTTTTTTTCTTAAGAAACTTACTTACTGATCTTGACAGCATTATCAAATGGGGAATAAGAAATCGTGTAGAATTTAATGCGTCCAAAACACAATGCTGTCTTTTGTCTCTAAAGCGTAATACACCTCCCTTGCCATTATCCATGAGTGGTATTTGCATTATGGAAGCTATTCATCTTGAAATTCTCGGTATGAGCATCCCCAGTCACCTCTTGTGGAATGATCATATTTATGATGTTGCCAAAAATGCCGCAAGATGTTTGGGTTTCCTCCGAAGATGTAATTTATACAAATCATACATTCGTCCAAGACTAGAATATAACTCCAATATCTGGGCGGGTGCTCCATCAACTCACTTGAGTCTTTTGGATGGTATTCAAAGAAAAGCTTTCAAGTTGATTGGGGATGATATCATCATTAGAACATTCGCGTCACTTGAACATCGACGGAATGTTTCATATCTCTCTCTTTTCTACCGTTATTTCTACGGTCAATGTTCTAGAGAAATAGCCAGTTGCATTCCTCCCCTTAAACAGCTTTACCGTAATACTCGCGCTTCCAGGAATGCCCACCAGTTTACCCTTGAGCCCAATTTCGGTCGTACAGTCAAGTACAGAGATTCGTTCTTCAGCCGTACAACTCGAATGAGGAATCTCTTGCCTAACTCTGTTATCCCCTCCTATTATGATGTTCAGAAGTTTAAAACCAATGTGCATCGGCTACTCCTATTAAACCCTCTCCTTCTTTCCTAAGCTCGCGCTGTGTCCACCGACATCAAAAGGGTAGCCCAAATCCCAAATACAAATACAAATAATGTAGAGTCATTGTCAGACATAAAAGGACATGTGGGTTGAAGATGTGACATGGTTTCTTCTCCTGCATCCATGCAACTCCTACAAAAGCTATTTGAAAACATGCCCATTTAAGTAGCTTATTAGGATAGGAACACTTGGTAGGAGACCTAGAAGTATCTTGGGATGGTTTTTTTGTATAAAACGCCGGCAATTGAAATATCAATCATCTAACTCAGTAAACACTTTATATCCCTCTATATCCTCACATTTCAGTAGTTCATTACTAACATGTTCCATAGAAGTGGGAATAAGAATCTGACTTGTAACGTCCCCACAAACAAATTGGAAATAGCAAGTACATAAATGCCTTATGGTAAAAGGTAATTTTCTGCTTCTTTTTTGTGAACCGTATTAGCTCAGTTTCATGATTTCTTTCACTCATGTTAGGTTTCGTGTTATATATGGTAATATTTTTCTGATACAGCTATAGAAATGTCGTAAACATAAGTAATCCCCTTGAATTCCTTTTTTCAAGATTAATAGCCTACTTATATAGAAATTCTTACAAAACCGTAACCTTGTTAAGCATTGATTATTCTGCTTTTGATCAATAAATTGATCCGTTCACCAAGTCAGATGAAGAATTACAGCACTGTCGACATAGTTCAGAATTCTTCTAAATGCAGCCAGATTATATTTCAAATGACTTTGGAAATATTCGATAGTGGAACCAAAGTTTACAGAGTGGTTGTTATCGAATTTCCCCGAAGTAAGTGCGTTGCCCCGTGAAAATAATACTTGGCTCTTTGGCAATACCCAGATGGATATAAATAAATCTAGGCAGACTATTCGGCTTTAGATCATTCAAATGAACTCAGAAATTTTTGCTTCAGGAGAATGGACAAGTCTGTCAAGAATCTTGAAATCCAGAACCGTTAACATAAAAACGAAGCGGCAATATGGAGAGTTGTTGGATCCCCTATGCGAAGGAGGATGATTCTAGAGAAGACACAATTATGACTTGTATAAAATGTACCTTGAAGCAGGTGTTAAAACAAAAATAAATCTCAGTAGACTCCGTTGGGAGTGGAACGAGGCCAGCTCGGAACGTCTTTAGCAGTTCTTTTTATGGTGGTAGAACACGAGACATACCATGCCTACTTTTGGAGCATGGCGTACAACATGACGCCTGAAGCCTTGGAGTGCGAGACTACATAAATGGAATCGGCAAGCAATTGGGATGAACTTGTTGAATGAGGCCCAGACCGACTCCGATTATTGTCCTGATGAAGCAGTAATATTTGCCCATTGTAACTTATCCGTTTTTACAAAAGCTTGATTAAATTTCAATGCGTAGTAGGTATGCTTCTTCCATTGAATCAGTCTATGAGCTTTATGAATTTTTTGGGGATGATAGCTAGATTTGCTGAAAGTATTTTTCTTGTGTTTGACCATTTTGCAAAACATATGGGCACATTATTAACGAAAAAATGCTTCGATATAAAATTGTATTTCCAGAATGATGTTGGTTGTTCTCACTAAAGGCATGCTAATTAGTCTTCTTCTCATTTATCTATTTAAGCCGATATAACAATGTCATTGTCTGAATTTCAAGTTTACTTGGATTTACATAATTTTTGGTGATGTCATTCAACAATTGTAAGGGCGAACGAAAGCCACTCTTCATCTTTTTCATGTAATTTAACAATTCCTACTTTTCCTTATTGTTCCACCACAAAGCAGTTGTGCCTTTCTTTGAGAGAATCAGCATTACCATTCTACGAAAGTATCGAATCCAAAATCTAATTCTTTAGAAGTTTCTTAACCAAGATAATAATTATTTTAACTGCGCTTCACTGTTCCTACTCCTGTAACTCCATTTCTTCCAGTTCCTTAGAAATAATAAAAAAACAAAAACCAATTCCTGCTAAAGTGATGACTTGCCCACATGGGATCTCAAGAATTATAGGTACAGTCTTTCTTCATTTTTACTCTTCTCCTTCATTTCATGCTGCAACAGTGAACAGTGAACAATGAACAGTGAAGATATCCTTCAAGTAGAAACGAGATTGTACGAACAAAAATCTCAATTACAATGCAAATGAGTGATGAACATCCCTGTATGCACCCCCAAACACACAAAAATCTAACTCTACTTCATTCCATATGCATGATAACCCAGGATAAAGCTTTTACACCAGCTAAACCAAGAAAGGCATAATGCAAAGCTCTACAATATCCTGAGGTGCGTTGATAGGTTTGCGACGTAGAAAAAATTGGTTTACCCAGCAATGTGTACTTTATGAAACCCATTATTCAAGTAGTCGTTCATTCAGTAGGAAGTGTGAAAAGCGATACTTTTCATACACACATACATGCATCTGTAGTGTAGACACATAATCCGAAGCTCCAGTACCGCCCACTCCGCCTTCGTTATCATGGAATGTGTGTTTATTTGATGAAGTATTTGATGGAGGCATGTCTTTCATTCATCAAGGAAAATTTCATCATCATCAATGTTCTCCTGTTACACTTTATTTTTGTATTCGATTATAAGGGGGAATGTATTGGCATGACAAAATTTTTACGTGATAACGTCTTATAAATTGATGGCACACATACGAAATAACATGAGGCATGACTCATGCTGATAAGACTCATGCTGATGTCATGTTGATGTCATGCTGATGTTAACTACGATACTGTGGTTCTTTCAACCAAAATCGATCTCAAGCACCAGACGAACATGAAAAAACAGCCCCATATTCTCAAAATAATTCCACTCAAATTCAAAAAGGCGGAGTTTTGTTAAAGTAGAAAGAAGATGTAGCTTAAAACACTAAAACGGAGTGTTTCTCTGAAATTGAAATCTCCTACAAGACACCTCCTAAGGTTCATTCCCACAGTTCCTATTTTATAAAATCAAATGATGAACAATCCAACAGTTATAAAAAACAAAACAAAATATGATATGACACTTCTGCAATGTATCTATCTTACTTTTAATGTATATTATTAAATTTTACAACCAATATCATGCAACAAGGGTAGCGACTTACGTGTTTTATAGTCTATTGTTCCCTTAGCATCTTGTAGATTGCAGGACATAATGCAGGTGTATACTGTATACATTACATTACAAACACAATGAATGCTGGGCCTGTATGGATCTTGTCTCATGTGTGATGAATTCTTAAGCATGTTTGAATGAAACCGACTGATAAGCACGTGCGTTTATTCCTCTTCCTTCGAATAGAATTTTGCAAAAGAATACCGGAGTTAAGAAACTTCGTTTTGTAATAAGAAATTTGTTTAGATTCTAGGGATATATAGCTTTATCTACATGGGGTGATATGTCATTCCATAAATGAATACTTTTCGAATAACTAGAAGGTAATGATGTTATAAGTCTCATAAAATCACACATTCAGGCTATAAGCAGTCCATTCACAATGTTCTTCTATTCAAATACTGTGTAAGTTCTGGTGGAACTGAGCCTTAGCCAACAAACTGCTTCAGCCAAGTCAGTTCTTAGCTAGCCAATAAAACTTTGGCACGTGAAGTTGGTTAGGTTTGCTCTTCAAATTACGTGCACCTCTAAATCTAGGACGGTGCAGGGAAGTAAGTCCCGGAAACTAATACTACTTTTGAGAAATGTTAGGTGGGATTTTATTCCATATTCTTATGGAAGCATGGACAACAATAATAGTTGCGCGAAGTGCTGTAAGCTACAATTAATTATCAGACCTCTTGATCTTGTTCTTGATTCGCCGCAATTTTTTTCAATTATTTCGGAATCATGCAAACTGAATTCCAAAATTCACTGCTGCTTTTCAATGCCGAAAATATTTAACGATAATTTTCGAAAATAATCAAATGAAAATCGCGATGATTTTCTTTGATTCTTTTCGGAATCTTGTAAACATCCCATACCTATCTGCCATCTTACTCCTTATACACCGTAAACCTGAATACACTATATGGCGTTAGTTCACTTTTAAGTGATTAGATTTTGAGACTTATGTCGCACCAAGGTATAAGCTTACCTAAACAAAATTGTTTTTTATTTCATCAATAACACTTGCCTATCTAGTATGTAGTTTTGAGCTTTTAGATGCAATCGAAGGTCGAGAACCAAGAACTCAGACCGAAAGGCAAAGAAATATACACATATTCGAGATTACGAGACGTAGTCTGTGTTCCAATATCAAAGAGTAGAGGAATAAAAAGGAGAGTTTTATGGATAGAAGATCCATCATGAAAATAAATTACACGACTGGATGGCACATATATGCTTCTTCCTTTTATGCGCGGCAACATCGTCGAACAAAATTTGAAATTATTGAAGGAGTTTTTTTTGTGAGTGTTGATTGTTCGAAAAAAGTGCGTAAAATATTTATCAGCCGAAAAATTTAAACGTCAGTTTATTTTTACCTCAGGAAACGTAGGCAGACCTCTTGGTTTCATTTCCAAATTTACAACCATGTTCTTCGGATGTTAAACTGCAACGGCAGCATATGATTTGCTAATTCTGATTTTTACAGCTGTGTCAACTGTCCATTGGGGAACAGGAATTCATGAAAGATTCAATGCGTGTTATTAAAAGAATAAAAGAAAGAAAAGGACAAACAATTTCACACATTCCTTCAACATGTTCTGCTCTTTCATTCAGTCGAAAATTTCATTAAGAAGAATATTTGAATTTTGAATTTAAGTTAGTATATACTCTCAAACTTAAGGATATCCAGAAAGAACTCTCAACTCTAAATATGACAATTTCACAATGAACCTTTATTGGCCTAAAATGCCGTTAAAATTTGCATCCATCCTTCATTAGAATTGCATACTTCTAGGCCACGTAGAATCAATCAACACAAATAATATAGCTATTTGAGACAAAACACCTTTGCTGCAATGATTTCAAATTTTTTTTCCAGGAAGGCAAGCGAGGATATCTAGAAGGATTAGCGTCCCACTACACCAAACACATATCCCTGCCGTACGAGGAGATTTTGGACGCCATTGAAAAAGTTCGCCTATCAAAGTGGAAAGAACGACACGTCCGCATCGCCGCTGGCCTCACAACAACGCGTCCACACCGTGGAGGCATTGGAAACCAATCAAACCTGCCCAACAGTCACAGTCAGCCACTTTATGTTCCCGGAAAATATTTGGTAAGATATGATGTTGACTTATGCTTCCTCAGTGAGGTGTGCCCACCTAAAACCCCCGCACTGACAATCAATCAATCTCTTTCCAAATAGCCTTCCAGTTGTCTTTCGAATCGGGAAGAAAACGAAATATACAGCTTCGCCCAGAGCGATCTAGCCGCACGAATGGCTCGCAGTGCAATTGACTCTAAATCGGCTGCCAACTTGAATGGCATGCAACATAGTTACTCAACCAACAGGACGAACTTTTTCTACGACTTCTCAGCAACAGGTGAGTAAAACCGTTGGCGGGTGAAAGGGGGGGGGGCTAGAGTGAAATAAAAGAACCGCCAATGCAAACAGAGGTTCACTTTAATGTTTGTCTTCCTGTCTACCTGTGCCTGCTCCCGGTACTGATAATATCCACCATCACATCTCCACATCACCAACCGTAACGACCGCCATCATCGCATCACATCGCTTCGCCAGAGGGACGCAACAAGGCCAAAAGACGGACAGTTTTTGCTCGTTTCCTCAATGGGCTACGACAGAGCGGCGATGAGCTCAATCAGACGGAAGGAATGCAATTAAAAGTAAGTAACATTCAGAGTGCTATTCTCCCCTGTTCAGATATTTTCGTATTAATAAAGACGACAGGATCTGTAGCGCTGTCCTTCGGGCGAAGGACGATTTTTTTTGTGTTTCTATATTCTATCTGCCTGCAGTCCCGTGTAGTTTTTTGCGTTTGTTTTTGTCTTCGCTCGCAAGTCCTTTCAATAAAAAAATTCAAACAGAATCATTATAATGATGTCCTTTTTTGCCCGACTGCAGGACCTTTCTATTTGCCAATTTTTTTTTTATTTCGCTTTTCCACCAAGCCATCAGGACAGTTTTTTACATATATTTGGCTTCTTAGCACTACAGCAGTGAAAGTATATGGGTGATTATAATGGGGTTTTGGAATGGGGAGAGGGGGTTTTCCATTTGTTCACAGCTGTCGTTCCGCATCAAATAGAAATTACATTCTTAAAGTTGTGTGTCTTTAATTCGACGTGGTAAAAATTGTGGAGCACTCTTTCTTTGTATCTAGTTTGGTAGGCATAGGGGAATTTCTCTAGTTATCTATTATTTACATAATTCAACTCAACCGGTGACAAGTAGCTTCATATATTATTAACTAATGGATTTAGTACATTTCTCGAAGATCCAAAACTTCTTCATGACCTGTAATCTCACCGAACTGTGGATCAAATATTTCATCACTTTGGCGAAAGTTATCCTATTGATTGCTTTGCTATACCAATAGCACTCTACGTTTTCATACTCGTTTCAAGATGATTGTCAACGTTCTTGATAAGTTCATTTAAAGGCCTCCTATTGGATAAATGGATCCATGTAGTGTGAAGTCCGTAGTGAAAAGTGAATGTATCACAGAAATTTAAATATCGTATCAAAGAATGGTGTTTTGGCTTTAAAACGTTCGAGGCTTTTTTTAACTTTTGATTTTGTTTTTGTTTTATTTCAATATTTCGGCGACTTGTTTCGTAAAATTACTCAAAACCACTTGTAGAACGTGAAACAGAGGTCTTAATTAGATTAACATTATATTTATTTAATGATTTTGCTCCACGTTATCGGTGTGCTTAATGGAAAATTAATAAAAACAAACACAAAACAAAATATTTAATTTTCCCTTTTAAATTCAATTATTTTTTTAATCTATACACATAAATAAAAATGAAGTGTCTGTTTTTAAAATCAAAATAACATGATATATACGAAAGTATATCCAGTACTTATAACAAAAACACCATTAAAATTTTGTTTGTCTGTCTGTCTGTCTGTTTGTCTGTCTTTCTGTCTGTTTGATCCGGGTAATTTCGGGAACGGCTGCACCGAGTTTGACGGGCTTAGGCTATGTTAATTACTCACTTGGTGGCGCTGGTGTCGTTTTTTTTCGAAAATTCTTATTTATAGACCGATTTTGACGGGACTTTCACAGACAGGGAGCGGACGAAGTCGCGGGTAACAGGTAGTTTAAAATATTTTGACAACATTGTCGTTGTCGTTGTCGTTGTCATTGTCGTTTTGTCGTTGTCGCGTTATCGTTGTCGACATAATATATTTTTTTTTAATTTAGTCAAAGAGAATGTTTTGTGAAATACATCTTGTCCGTAGAATTTTTCTCTGCCCTTCCCTTCTCACGTTTATATTCAAAATCACTCAGGTGGATTTTCTTTTAAATTCTTTTTCTGAAAAAAAGAAAAACAGATTAAAATTGTTTCCTCTCGATTTGAGTCCTTCTTTCATGGTAGCTATCTTGCAATTGACGTTCGGGGACAGTTTGCTTTTTTTTGATAATATTCGTTTTTTTTCGTTGAATTCTTAGGTTTTTGTTTTTGAAGTGCTAACTGCTTATTACTTTGGTGCGGCTCGGCAACATTTGGAGTCCACTTGTATGAAATGAGTTTTTGTTTCGTTATCCTTATAGAGACTGCCACCAAGTACTATGGTCAATTTGGTGAGTCCTTTTTGTTTGGATAAAAATGTCCTGCGGGTGAAAATTGCAATTTGTACATAATGTGGTACGATGCGGAAATGTTCTGCACTTAGCTTGGACCGCTTTTGATCTGTTTTTTTTTTGCTGTCAACTCGAGATATGTTAGGTATAGTCTTTCTTTTGAAAGGATTTTTGTGTTTTTCTTTTTTTGGTGATTTGGTTTAATATGACCAAACTGTAAGGCTCTTGAGTCTAGAGGATTATTGCAATGGGAGCCATATAAGGCTTAATATGATTCTTTTTGTTTAAAACTATCATAGAAATGGGGAGTTTTAGATTGCATTTTCGATTGACATGGAATGTTAACATTTAAAATTGTATGTATTTTGTTGGTTTAAACTTTAGTTTTGTAATTTAGTTTTTTTTTATCTAAATATTCTGTTTTTAAATTTAAATACATAACTTTTTCTTGCAGTCAACGGAAAAAATGAAATGTGGGACTATTAAACGGGAACCGCACCAGAACTTCGAAGAGACCATACACCGTGTAAATATATTCCGAATTTAAGAATTCACACCAGAAAAACTAATGTCGATTGTATTTGAAATCTTATTTCCACTCATTTTAGCTAAAAACGCAGAAAGCCGCACGTAAAAAAGGCGATAAAGGAGGCCCTGGTGGTGGTGGTGCAGGTGGATGCGGCAGCAGTGCTCAGCACCACGAACAACGCCCCAAAGAAGTGACAATTGTAACAGAAATGCCCCTTAACAACTACACAAAACATCCATAAAGGTATTGAATACGACCGCAGATATCCTGTGCGTCATAAAATCCTTTTTAACATCAGAATTTCTATGGAGGCTAGTTTGGAAAACATTATTTTCAAAATGTATGAGTATATGCAATGTTTTGAATTAATAAAAAAAAATCGTTTGTTTTTCCTTCAGTAGCCATAATATTTCCAAGCAACAGAATGTGATTAAAACGATGCCAACATAAGATTATCAAAATATTTCCATATAAATGGCCAACACCTTATTGTCAGGATTCTGGAGCATCATCATCCAATCCATAGAGTGCGACGATAGTGTTTGACTATCCTGAATGGCAATTGAAACACGTGAAATCTAAATCAATGATCAGACAATGAACTCAAAATCAGTGTGCCTATTGGCGCCTGTTTGTTTTCCATTGTTAACCAACAACCAACAATGAACCTATTTGCATTTGGAATGGCTTTAGGCTACCATCCAGGACAACAAAAGGATATAAAAGTTGTTTTGTAACCGTGGTGTTAATCGATTTAATTTTTTTTTTTACTTTATTTGTTTTTGGTTTTGAATTTTCAAAGTAAATATTTATGCATTGAGAAGCGTTTTTTGAAATATTTGCAGGCTTTTGGTTGCTCATGTGGTTAGTCTGCTTAGGCAGCTTTTATAAAACTCTACTCATGTGAAGTATAAAACTGTTTTCGAACAATTTTGAAAAATGTTTTTGGATGCTCCCTGAATTGTTTTAAGGTAATGCATCAGAAGTGGGATTAATACTAAGTAATGCAGCATAACGTTGACTCTGGTGGTGAATGGAACTCCGAACATTCAGGGAATTAGTTTTGCCGATTATATTTTAATTAGACATTAGATTCTGCCTTTTATAAAGCTATAATCATGCGATTATACGAGTATTTGAAATAGGCAATCATTTTATTAGCTACCCTAGCTAAGCTAGCTGATTTTCAAGCAATCAATATAATTTTTAGGGACTGTATGTATCAAATTGTCTTTTTTTAAAACTTCTAGCATTTGCGTCGCTCATATGCTAGAGTATACTTCAGTTAATATTGAGCTGTGGCTTGCTTCGGTTAACATCACTCTATTTCGAAAGAAATGAGATCCGATGTAACCGTCTTGCCATAAACCTAACAAAGCAATACAATTTTTTAAAGCAACTAATTTTAAGCAACTTAATTAATTAAATTAATTAATTTAAAGCAACCGTCGTAATGCGATTTAAAGAGCTTATAATTTCTGTACTAGCACTACAAAAATGTGGTAAGGGCAGCAACAAATGTTGGCCCTTCTTCAAAAACAGCAATTTTTTTTTTAATTACTCATTCCAACCCTTATTTATGAGATACTCGATATTTTGTAGGTGTTTTGAAAATGTTTAAAGTGCCCTACACTCGATTTTAAAACGAAGAAAAAAAAAGCGATTGGCAAGAGTGATTTTGAGTTTGATTTTTGCGCTGTTGTGGTTCCTTGTGTTTACAGCTATGCCCAGGCAGACAAATTCATTGACTACCTCTAAATGATTCTTGTCGATTACCAATTCTGATCAAGTCGGTGGTTGGATTGGAAATATTCTTCGTCATGTCCTCGTTTATCGCCAGTCCCAGTTTTACATCATGTCGTTCGCAAAGCTAAGTAACTGTGTTTCATACATCTTTTCAGGCATAATATTGAAACAGCTGCCGGACAGTGCGTTACCTTATCGTAACACTTTGGTGTTTAGCAGGAATTCCAAAACTAGAATTGGCTTGGTACATTCAATCCTGTTTATACTGTCATAGGCTGCTTTTAAATGATAAAAAGATGTTGGGTCCAGGTGTTAAATTCTTAGTTATGTTAGATTTTGTTGATCGTAAATTTTGCAAGTTTAAAACCACCGTCACCGCTGGACATATGATACAAAAAGAAACGCAGTAGATTGCAATATAACGCAGGAGAGTTTACCATATTTATTTTCTGGATCCCCATAACATTGCCGCAGTAGAAGAAGTTTGGGTATTATGATATACAATAAGTTAAGAAAAAAAACCTTTCTGAGCACGAAGAGCAAAAAATATGGCACTCTTTTGAGGTACACAATTTTCATATTTCAAACCATGTCGCACTGCAAACACGATGTCCATTTCACACTTCTGCTTTGATCAACCTTCCATTGAATTATGTGTTTTTATGTGTTTGCCACATTAGCCACTAGGTTACTGTCGCAACTAGGTTGCAGTCTACACTGTTACACAATAGAAGTTTCTCGAATATAGAAGAACAACTTATGTGGGGCCAACCCGATCATCAGACTCCTTTAGTGTTGCTTAATCGCATTTATGTTCAATTAATTCGAAAAACCTTTTGGCCCCGAGCTGGATTTGAACCTTGAACAAGCAATTCAGCGTTAAAAAAATGCCTATTCCACATTAGCAGCATATATACCACATATCCCCAACTTACTCTAACAGTAACAGTGACGGGTCCAAATTTTGCAAAAAAGTCTTTCATTTTATTATATATAGTTGAATATTATAAATATTATTATATGTTGTGAATTTGAGTCAACAAATAAATATAAATAAATAAAAAATATCGAAAAAAGCCACCTAGTGCAACCAAGGGGTATTTAAAATAACCTAAGTTACTCCCTCCGAAATTAGCTATCTGGCTGTGAAAGTTCCGTCAAAAACGGTTTATAAATACAAATTTTTAATTAAACTAAAAAACGAAATTTGCACTTTCAGCATTATCTGTGTAGAATTTTCCGACTTAGTTTTACTTGCGATTATAGGTACATATACTAACGGGTCCGCCAAATAACTTCTTTTTTTTTTAAATGCTTCATCAACATCGAGTGTAGCTTCGGCTGTGTGGCACGTAGCGCTATCCTGTTGAAACCAAATGTTGCCAATATTCTCCTCTTCAATTTTTGTGTACAAAAATTCGTTCAACATGGCCCGATAACGATCGCCATTGACTGTAACGGCCACTCCTTGCTCATTTTCGAAAAATCGCCCAATTATGCCTCTGGTTTAAAATCCGCACCAAAAAGTGACTCGTTTTGGATGTATCGGCTTTTTAATGTATGCGTGCGGGTTTTCTGTGCCCCAAATGCGACAATTTTGCTTGTTTACATACCCGCCAAGATCAAAATGAGCTTCATCCGAAAAGATGATTTTTTTTGGCAAAATCGGCATCAATCGCAGGCAGTTATGTCGCAATATTTTCCAGCGTTGTTTAAGCGTATACACAACCATATTCGTTTAGCGGAAGGATAAAACTAATTACCTTTAATTATACAAGTTATGCATTCGTGCAGATTAAAAAAATTGAGATAACAATTAAACATGACATTACGATGATAGAGAAACATATTTGAGTTACTGGCAAGATTATGTCCGTCTGTCTGTCTGTCTGTACGGATGTATATTGGACTGTAGCCTAAACGGTTGGGCCAATCGTTTTCAAATTTAGAACTTTAGAGGATTTTTATTCAATTTCAAAATTTCAAAATTTAACGGTACCTGTCATATAACCGTTATGTAAAAGCTTATTTTTATCGAAAACGGCTCCAAGAATTTGTATGAAAAAAAATCTGTAGGTTAACATTGTATTTTGGTGAAAAAAAATTAATATGGTGGGCTAAAACGGTACCTCCCATAGGACCGGTTTATTTTTCTTCGAATTTCTTGAAAAGTAGTGATCTGATTACTATCAAAATTTATATTCGAGAAATAATTTCGCATTAATTTTTTTTCAAAAACTTTTTTTTTGTATTTTTAATAATTTTTTTTTTAATTTTTTTTGAAAAATCAATATTTTTTTAAAAAACGGGTAAGTGCAACTTTTTTTTTAATTTTTTTTTAAATATACGTTATTTGTGTGCTTAAGTTTGTATTCTTGAATTACCTCTCCTACGGTTTTGAAAAAATTCTTAAAGAAATAAAATGGCGTTTAAATTATTTCACTCAACACAATTTAACGTACTTTATTCAAACAATCAAAAGTCACAAAAATCGAATAAATACTTCAATGTTCACTATAATTTTCTTAGATTTAATTGTACATTGTGACCCCGAATATGAGCAAGAACGTGCGATCCAGCAACCTGGTTACCGCGTTCAATTGTGTTTTCAAACGATCCAGACCAGCAAAACACTAAATTTCATCCAAATCGGTCCAGTCGTTTGGAACCTTTAAAACTAATTTCAGTTTGATGTTTTTGAGCCGCAACCCGCAAGAGAATGTAATTTGAAATACTCGGCGGATACATTCAGATTAAACATTGTTTAAAATTCTGGGGCATATATAGTTAATTTTGGATAATGCTAAAAAAATTCAAAGAGGAGTAGATTCGTTTTGCTGCGCAGTAGATTATCGTAAGGCACTTAGCACAGTAGATCTACTGCTAAAGGCGTAGGGTGGCAGCACTGGTGTGTTTAGCTCAAACGACAGAAGGCAGCATTGAGTTTTTGAAGCAATAATCTCCACGTGTTTTATTATCCAATTTGACAATGCTGTGTAAATTGGAGTTTAATGAGCTTAGCATACGGTACCGATCGATTGCACGTCCGAAGGCAAAGCACGTGAATCATGGAAGGAATATGAAAAGCTGTAGAAAAGAGTAGAGTCGTCAACAAAACAGTTTAGTGGATAAGAAGTAACAGACAGAAGATCATTAATAAAAATGGGCACGACTGGGTCGCACGTACCTGCTCTTATGTGCCCAATTAAATCTTTAACAGAAACAATTAACATTTACGTAAAAAATAAAACAATTTGAACTTATTAAAAGTATCAAAACCACAATTCTTGACAGTTTAAGGTAAAAATGAAGTATGGCATCACACGTCTTAAATAACAAAGAATTTAAGAAAAAAGTATTTCGTAAATTGTAGGACCGGTTTTGATAAAATCCTGTTTTTTATTTTTAGTTTTTTGAAAAAAAGTTTGTTTTTAGTTTTGCAGTTTTTTAGAACTTATAAATTTATATCTGATTTTAAAACTAAAAAAAATAATTTGAGAAGTTTTAAAAAATATTGAGTTTTCAAAAAAAAAATTCAAACTGATAAATAATAGAATATAATAATTATTCAAAATTTTTGTATATAGAATAAATTTGAATACCTAGATCTTTTATATAAAATTTTATTGAAATCCATTGAGCCCTTACCGAGAAAGCAACAAATCAAAAAAAATCGTTATATGAAAGGTACCGTTAATAGACTTTTCTGGGAAATTTGGTTCTAATTAGCTGATAGCTACTACCAACAAAAAAATCTCAAAAAAAATCATCAAAATCTTTGGAGCCGTTTTCGAGAAAAACGAGCTTTTCCTTAAGCCTTTTATGGCAGGTACCGTTATTTTTAGCCAAAAAATATTCCTCTGAGGAATGCCAAGAGATACACATACCAAATTTGAACGTAATCGTCTAACCCGTTTAGGCTGCAGATCGATATACATCCGGACAGACAGGCAGACAGACATTTTTTGTCGATCACTTTTTTTCGGCTTCTCTATGATCGTAATATCATGTTTGATTGTTATCTCAATTTTTTTTTTATGTTCACGAATCCTAAACTTGCTTTATAGTCCCTATAATCGTGTATTGGTGTATGCATCTGCATATCCAGCGTGTCTAAAAAATCACATTTGTAACACTTCGGTTTTAGCTGCTTTCTTGTTATTTAGTCTGGCAATTGCTACTTTGATTTCTATTTGTTTCGGTGGATGTAATATTTGGTTGTCATTGTCATTCTAGTTGGCTGGTCCAAGTATATCATTGGTGGATTATAGACCGTCATTGCCATTCAACAATTGGTTGAAGTAATCTCTTCAGATGGTTAACATCGATTGTGTATCTACTACGGTGTTTCTATTCCTATATTTATAGAGCCCAGGATGGCTAGTGAAACCTGATGTTCATTATTTCAATCTTCTAAAATTCTACAGTTTCGCACCTTTTTCCTTATAAAACACCTCCACATCTTTCCGATTTAAAGTTGCTTGTGCTCTTCTTACTTGCGATTTATAGGGACTATAAGAAAAAAAATTCTAACAATCACACATGACATTACGACGATAGAGAAACATATTTGAATTACTGACAAAATTTTGTCCGTCTGTACGGATGTATATTGAACTACATTCTGAACGGTTTAACCAATCGTCTTCAAATTTGGAACATAAAGTTATTTTGACATTCTACAGAGGACTTTAAATTTTTTTTTTAGCACAAATATTAACGGTACCTGTCATATAACCGTTAAGTAAAAGCTTATTTTTCTCGGAAACGGCTACAAGAATGTTTATGAACAAAAATCAGTGTACCATTGTAGGTGTAGTTTATGTTTTGGTGAAAAAACAATTCAAAATGGTGGGCTATAAACGGCACATCCCATAGAACGGTTTTTTTCTTCGACTTTCTCGAAAACTAGTTATCTGATTTCAATCAAAACTGATATTCAGGAAAATGTTGGCAGCCTTAGTAATTGTATTATAAAATATTTCGAAAACTTTGTTTTTGTATATTTAATAATTTTCTTAATTTTGATTTTTCAAAAATCAATATTTTGAAAACGGATGGATGGTTTTTTTTTATTTTGTTTTTAAATGTAGATTATTTTTTTGCTTAAGTTTGCATTCTTGAATTATTTTTTTTTTTTAATTTTTTAAATAAGCTTTAAAATAAAATAACGATTTTCAAAAAAAAAAATTCACACTTTTTCACATTTTTTTAAAGAAATAAAATGGCGTTTCAATTTTTCTGCTGAAAACTATTTTACTTAATTTTTTCAAACAATCAAAAGTTAGAAAAAATCGAATAAAAACTTTGAAGTTCCCTTAATATTTTTCAAATTTTAGTCCAAGTTGTGATCACATATAAGAGCAAGTACGTCCGATCCAGTCGTGCAATTTATTTCTTTTTCTTTAGTTGGCGTTTCTCATGTTTTTTACGGGTAACGTTGAGTTTATGATATGCTCAACCCTCTAGTTCTTTTACGGAGCCATGATCTGTATGCCTATGTATTGGCTTTGTTGCCCTGAGCAGATTAAAAGTGGAACCAGTGGCTTCTCGGAGGTTTAAATTCAAAATATCAGCGTTTTACAATATGCAAATTATTGTACATATATATAATTATTGTCTGTTTGTTCCGGCTAATTTCGAGAAGTGCTGCACCGATTTTGACGGGACTTTCAATGGAAGATTGATAATGTTCTAGGGAGTAACTAAGGCTGATTAAATTAATCACTAGTTGGCGATTTGGTGGTTTTTTTTCAGAAATTCTTATTTATGGACCGATTTAGACGGGACTTCCACAAGCATTATATCTGATATTGTAGGGTGTAAGTAAAGTTATTTTTATTACCCCTTGGCGACACTCAAGTCGTTTTTTTTCGAAAATTCTTATTTATGAAGCGATTTCGACGGGACTAATGTTGTAAAGAGTAACTTAGGCTTTTTTAATTACTAGATGGCACCACGCAAACGCGCCGGGTCTTTTTTTTTTTTTTTTTTTTTTTTTTTAATATGGTTTACCCGAGCAATGCCGGGTGGGAAAGCTTGAATATGGATATAGAAAAAAAAAAAGAATTGATGAACTAAAACCAAATGACGAAAGATTTGGGTATACATGTACTTCTAACCTAACAAGAACTTAAACTTTTCATCAATTTGTTACAGAAAATAATTTTAAAGATGAAAAAGAATTTTTTTAAAGATTCTTTTGATTCGCTCAAAAAAAAAATGGCCGCCGGTACCTTTGAGATTTTGTAAACTTCCAACTTAAAACTAAGAACTACCTAGTTTATTTAAAAACAAAATAACACACAAAGTAAACATTACGAACTTACAGATGGTTCAAATAAAAAATAAGACATTTTCAAGCCTACAATTCTTCAAGTAGCGTTTCCAAAAAAACTGAGAAGAACATAACAACACCAATTATTTTAATTTCCATTTTAATGGAAGCAATTAAAAATGTTTCATGAGATCATTTATTTTCCCCTGAAATTTAAATGTTCTGTAAGTTCCATTACTGCTATTCACAACCATAGAATCCTTTCACAAGTACTGTTAGACTCCTCTAAATAAATATTTGCACATCTTTTGCTGGAATTCTTCGGTTTCCTTTTGCAATGTGAAACTCATTTTATAATCTCCCAATAGTAATTTACCGAAATTTAATTGGAGCAACATAAATCCCCCTCCCCTCTTCTCATTTTTTTTTTTCAGGAAACACTGAAGTAAAACCTAATGTAGAACACAATTTTGAAATGGAATTTGATTTCAAAGCTACAAAATAAGCTTTGAATTTATCTATGCGAATAACCGGGAAACTCATACCCTTGAAGTATTTTAAATATCTATAAAACATACATAGGTATTCACCTATATACATATTCCTTGTTCATACTATGAATGTCCTTAACTACTTTTATCCAGATATTTATAGTAAAGAACATTAACCATCTTTTGGGTTTTGTAATTAAATTTGTGTGCAAAGCTATTTTATTTCATATTGAACGCATCCCAAAATACTTTAACAGTATTGGTTGGGCCCTTAAACTGATTGTCCTTCGGATGTTCCTTGGGAAAATAAAATGATTTCAGATAACTTGTTCTTTGATTTGGTATCCTTTTTCCAAACCATTCAGACGATGCGATAAGAGGACAAATTGGAAACTTTTAAGGATACACAAGGAGATACTCTTGTTTTTTTTTAATTGGGAAGCCCAACGGAATAAAGGGAAGGACATCGATAAATATTTCAATAAGATAAGACCAACAGAAGGAGATCTGTTTAATTTTTTGAGAAGGGATTTATTGGTATTTTAGGTTTTGATCTTAAAGAAAAGGGATTTTATTTTATTTTTAAATATTACTAAAAAATTATTGGCATTTAAAAAAATCTAAAAGTTATTCTCATTCGCAAATGCAATTTGACTTTATTTAGTGTAAAGTTTTTATATTCTTTTGTACACTTTTTATTAAGGAAAAAAATCTCATCACAATATATTTTGTTTAATTAAAATTAAAAAAACAAAACAACATTTATATCCGTATATAAAACATTTATTTTTAATTAAAAAAATAATAAAAAATAACCAACTGAACATGTAAATCACGTATAAAAAGCAATACAATAATTTATATAAGAATTAATTAAAGAAATAACTCAAAAAAAAATTTACACAAACATAATATATATTTATATTTATTATTAACAACACTGTAAGCAAACGAATTTATAAAAAAAAACATTTTATGTATACAAGAAAATTATATATAAACGAAAAAAATAACATTCTTATTATATTATTCATATAGATTAAAATAAATTAATAGATATACAATAGGAAAATAAGAAAAGAGTTGGAATAGTTTCACTGCCAATTTGTTACCTGCAGTTTTTTTTGCAAATAAAAACTAAATATTCTATCAAAATTCTTTCATATTATCATAAATTATTTATTTGAATTTAAACTGTTAAAGAATTAAGATTAAGGTTACGAATTTTTAAAAAAATATAGAAAATTATTGCTTACTTTAATATTTTGAGCAACTTATTGACCACAAGAAAATTTAAATCAATTAAACATGGCTTCAATATATATCAAAGTGGTGCAGAGTTATAAATTATAAATAAAGTAATGTACACAAACAAAAATTAAATAATAATATATATTATTAGAAATAATTTAAATGAAGAGTTAATTCTTAAAGATAATTTTAATACATTTTATATTATTATAAAACCGAAACTATCGTGTAACTCTGCATTAATTTTTGATGGTAAAAAATAAATAAAGCAGTAAATTGTTAAATTGGATTATTATAAAAAAATTATTTACCTATATATACAATTAAGCATAGTTTAAGTTAAAATACGTAGCTATTTAAATAATATTTACAAATATATGAGAATATTATCAGTTATTTTAAAAGCATTTTAATTTTCAGAAATATTTCAAATCAAATATCAAAGTTGAGGCAGACATTTATAAAGCGTTGTTAAAGTTTTTCGTATTATTTTAGGGAACTAACAGTTTTTTGGAAGATAAGTTATCCTGTGAAATCTATATAATTACATGTTTTTCAACTCTCTTGAATGAATGAAAAAATGAAAAAAAGTATGTTGAAAAAATGTGCCAAGTTAGGTAAAATCCATTTTTTTTTTTTTAGTTTTTGAGATTTTGGTACGCAGTTTCTAACAGTTTATTAAAATACAGCTGATAAAAGTAAATTATTGATTAGTTTTAAAAGTATTGAAAATTCACAAAAAAAAAATCAAAAATTAATTTCAAATAGAAAAAAAATACTCAAAATGTTCGTATGCAGAATAAGCACACTTTGATGTAAATCCCATGAGCTGTTACCGAGACGGTCGAAAATTAAAAAAAAAAAAAACGTTGTACAAAAGATACAGTTAGTAGACTTTTCAGGTAATTTTCTACTTATGATTATAACAATCAAACATAACATTACGATGATAGAGAAACATATCTGAGACAGACAGAATTTCGGTAGCTTTTTTTTTTATAATTAACGCGCGCACAAGGGACTACTTGTTTCCTTTTTAATGTAACACACTGCGCGGGCATTCGGAAGATAGGGAGGGGAGAGATAGGAGGTGTCGATTAACATTGGTTTTGAATGTTTGCAGATAAAAATGGCAAGGGAAAATCTCGCCGGGTAAACTATTCCAAATTTGTATCGTTCGGCTAAAAAAAGAATCCCTATATTTCACGGTACGAAATTGGGCTCAAGGGTGAACTGATGAGCATTCCTTGCAAGACGAGTATTACGGGCGAAACTTTTAAGGGGAGGAATGCAACTGGCTACTTCGAGTGAACATTTTTTGTAAAAGAAACGATAAAATAAGGAAAGACATGAAACATTGCGTCGGTGTTCGAGAGGGGCAATTGATTCAGCGGCAGTTCTATTTCCTATCAATCTTAACGCTCGATTTTGTATTCTATCAAGCAGGTGATGTTTGTGAAGCACCTGCCCAGAGGTAGGAGTTATACTCGATTTTAGGGCGTATAAATGCTTTATAAGTTGTAGCCAGATCAGATGGGGAAAAGTACTTCTTACACCAATCCAGAAAACCTAAGCACTTAGCTGCATTCTTAGCGATTTCAAATATATGGTCGTTCCAACGGAGGTCGTCGTTGACACACATACCGAGTACTGAGAGCTTTTCGGTTTCTTCGATTTAAGTGCCATTCATGGACAATGGCATTGGGGGTATGTTTAGCTTTCACGACAGAAGACAGCATTGAGTTTTCGAAGCATTAAACTCCACACGATTCCTATTACCCCATTTGACAATGCTGTATAAATCGGAGTTTAATGAGCTTGACATAAGGCACCGTTGCAATTGTATGTCCGAAGGCGAAGGACGTGAATTATCGAACGAATATGAAAAGCTGAGGGTAGAGTCGTCAGCAAAACAGTTAAGTGGATTAGAAGTAACAGACAGAAGATCATTTATAAAAATGAGGAAAAGAGTCGGAGACATAAAAGAGCCCTGGAGCACACCAGCATTTATTTTATAAGAATCAGACTTGAATCCGTCCAATACAACTTGTATTGAACGGTCCAGGAGATAGCTTCTAATCCAACGAACAAGAGTATTATTGATCACAAAAGCACGTATTTTCGATAAGAGAGCTTCATGATAAACTCTATCAAAAGCCTTGGAGATATCAAGAGCAATAATCTTACTTTCACCAAAGCGATGTAAAGATTTGTTCCACTGTTCGGTGAGATATGCCATCAGATCACCAGTGGAACGGTTGCTGCGGAAGACATACTGACGGTCATGGAGAAGCTTTCAATCTTCGAGATATTCTTTAAGCTGACGGTTAATCAGTGTTTCCATGACCTTAGAAAGAAGGGATGTCAGTGCTATGGGTCGGTAGGAGGAGGGGGAGGACGGGTCGCCTTTCTTGACAGGCTGGACAAATGCTGTTTTCCATCTTCTAGGAAAGATTCCAGAAAAGTAGGAGTTTTTAATATTTTTTACAAATGAACAAAAATTTGTACTGCCTTTGGGACACTGCAAAATTTTTGGCCGTAATTTTTGGTCATGCAAAAATTTGGTTCTTTTAATAACGCAGTTGCATGAGTTCCTTACTTGTTTGTGCTTTTTCCGATTTTCCTCTGTAGGGTTGGCTTTTGTAGGATCGGAAACTTACTTCTTTGAGCCTGACAGCTTCTTTACACACAGAATTAAACCAGGACTTTTCTTTAGGCTTAATGCTTTTTACTCTGTTAGGAATAAAAGCACGCATCTCTAGAAGAATCACATTTGTGATCATTTCAGCACTGGCATCAATGTCACTATCGAGGAAGCTTAGTGACCAGTTAAAGTTTCGGAAAAAAATATTCAGGCCGTCCCAGTTGGCTTTCTTGTATTGCCAAACGGTCCTGGTGGGAAGTTTTTCATTAACTGGATGGGTGGAGGATGAGAAATTAGCTGAAATGATACAATGGTCTGAAGTGCCAAATGGAGAAGTTACACTAATGGTATATTTATCAGGGTGAGAAGTAAGAAACAAGTCAAGAGTATGGACGGCTTGCCCCACAACATCCGGTATACGCGTTGGCACATCGATCAGTTGGGTAAGGTGATATACCTTCCTTCGGGTGTTGTCTGACCAGAATAGCGGAGCCAATTGGAATTGTGTACATTGAAATCGCCAATAACGATTTCAGTGCGAGGACAAAGGGAAACAATTTTCGAGATGGAATCAGACAGCGCATCAAACTCGTTACAAGTCGAATTGTTGTCGAGATTTGGACTCCTGTAAATAAAAAAATAATGAATGACATGCTTGCGGTAAGTGAATTTGAGCCACAAGAAGTTAAAGTCCGTGTTGGAACATTGCCCATATTGGGGAAGGCTATGGCAAGCAATATCATTTCTAACATAGACCACGAGACCATGATGGGAAAAGAGTAATGGCACCAAGCTATACCCATGTAGAGCAAATTCTGATAAATCAGTATTTACTCCAAACTGGGTTTCACTGAATGCCAAAACAGCTGGCCTGTATTGAACAGTGTAGACGTACACGTGAAAGAAATTCTTTCTCATACCACGAACATTAGCTCTCTGTCTTTCTGTACGTATTCATTTTGGACTACAGCCTAAACGGTTGGGCCAATCGTCTTCAAAATTTAGTACACGTCATTTTGGTATTCTACTGAGGATTCTTTAATTTCTTTTTTTAGTTCAAATATTAAAGGTACCTGCTATATAACCGTTAAATAAAAGCTTATTTTTTCGAAAACCGCTCACAGAATTTTTATGAAAAAAATCAGTGTACTATTTATTGTAAGTGTGGATTATGTTTTGGTGAAAAACAAATTTAAGTACCCCCATAGGATTGTTTTTTATATCTTTGACTTTCTCGAGAACTAGCTAACCGATTACAATAAAATTTGATATTTAAGACGATCTAGGTAGAAAAAGTAATTTAGCATACAAATATTTTCGACCAATATTTTTTGTCTTTTTAATATTTTTTTTAATTTTTTTTTTTTAAATCAATATATATTTTAAAAACGGGTTAGTGTTTTTTTTAGTTTTTTTTTTATAAATGGTTATTTTAAAATGTTATTTTTATGCTTAAGTTTGCATTGTTTGATTATTTTTTTTTATTTTTTTTAATATTGTTAAATAAAACCCGTTTCATTTAAAAACCCTTCCTTTTGAAAAAAAAATCACACTTTAATACATTTTTAAAGAAATAAAATTGTGTTCAAATTATTTGGCTGGTAACAATTTTACGTATTTTTTTCGACCAATAAAAAACCAAATTCTCATTAAAATCGTTGTAACCGTTTTCTATAAAAATAAGCTTTTACTTAACGGTTATATGGCAGGTACTGTTATGTTAATAGTTTAAATAGAAATGCACAGAAAAGGCAGAATGGGGAAGTTGCCTGAACTGAAAACCATTAATTATATGCGAGTCATGTTTCATTGTTATCTCAACATTTTTAATCTGCAGGAATGCATAACTAGTACTTAGTACGTATAATAATAAGTAAAAATGATACACATACGCCATAGTGTCCTTTCGTCCGTCGCAAAACTTCAAGAACAAATTTTTTCGCCGGTGCTTTGGCGACTACATTCCAAGTGAATAAAAAGTCATTTCGGCTGCCCACAGAGTAAATTCATTGTCAGCCAGGAAAACATTATGGAACAGCAAAACAAAGTCGTTGACTGTCCATGGCTTGTCCAAAAGTGCAACGGCTGAACACGCAATCATTAAAAAAATTGTCCATTGTAACCAACTTCGTCTTAAAGCATTATGTATTCGGCTGTGCATACCTTTGTAATGATAAAATACGGTACCTGTATTTGATTTGGTTACCATTAAGACTGTCGAAAGAGTCAATCGAGTTCGCGAATTACTACAGATGAATTGATGCGATTTTATGGAATGCGAAAAAGATATACAGCGAGCAAAATTTTTCACTAGAGGCTAAATATCGTAGTGCCAGCACCGGCGCACAAATGCTAGAACACCGGCGTTTTCCAGAAGAGTTTTTGATTTAATTCTAGACCAAAATAACCACAACATGTTTTTTCAATAACGGTTGTCTTAACTGTCGCAGGTTGTAGTAACTAAGAGTAATTTGGTAGTTATTGTCTATTATTTTGTTCGGAAAAATTTATCTAAAAAAATACTGTTAACAGTCCCTTTTTCTTATAACGCTTTTTTGAATATTGGACTTTCTCTGCATTGGATTTCTGGTGGAGTCAACAAGCTGAAAAAAGTTTCACATCTGGCAACCACTTCGCCCTTTTGTATTTACATAGTTCTTGGGTATGTGGGTTTAAAAAGCCCGGGAAACAATTTTTTTTGGGCCATTGATGAATTAATCAATATGGCGGCCAATTGACACGACTTTATAGTGCAGTAAATAAAGAGGTTTTACCCTACAAAAATGTCGATTAGTTCTGACTTTTCGATAAAATGTTTGGAATGCCCGGTAGATACCAAAAGACAATTTCTACAACCACGCCTTCTCCGCCCCCTGCATAGCAAGGAAAAAATTACTGAAAATCGGCACTCTACTCGCGTAAAATCAGTTTATAATCCCACTTGTAGTAAACAAAATATCCTTTTTGTCAAGTCGACAGATAGTTTTAGGTCGACAAAGATCGGAACTTAACATTTTCTCAAGTTTGGACCTCGTGGACCCTTGAAAGTAATACGATGAACAAATAAGTATATATAATAACATTTCAGATATACTTAACAGATTCGAAGTTATTTAGCAAAATGTATCAAAAATCAAAATAAAAAATAAAAATTTTAGAAAAGCTTTGAACATTTCTGGTGGAAAATGTATGATGTTATCAAATATACCGTTGGAAAGCGCGTTTTCTCTTTTTTAATATTCACTACCAATATAGGTAAATATAAGAACCCAAACCTAAATGTAAAGGAAAATGTGGATTCGTGTCAACAAAATTGACCGCCATATTGATTATGTTATCAATGCCGCTAGAGGGCCAGAAAAAATTGTGTCCCGGGCTTTTTAGACTCATCTACCCATTTAGGTACAATCTAAATCCAAAAGGGCGTATTGGTTCCCAGATGTGAAATATTTTGATTCTCAGCTAACTCACCCCACTACAAATTTTATATGTGATACAGGTAGTCACAATAATTTATGTGATACCAATGTTTAGAATAAATATATTTTTTAACTTTTTTTTGAATTTCTTCTTATTACTTGCGATTATCAATACTTCAAGGTAATTTAGGTTTTGTGAATATAAAAAAAATTGAGAATCAAAAAAGACATTACGATCATAGAGTAGCCTTAAAAGTTATTGACAAACAATGTCCGTCTGTCTCTCTGTCTGTCTGGGTGTATAACGAGCTGCATCCTAAACAGCTTAAGCGATTAGCTTCAAATTTAAATAACGGTACCTTCCATATAATCTAAAGCTAAAAGCTTATTTTTCTCGAAAATGGCTCCAACGATTTTGATGAACATTTTGGAGAGTATTTCTGTAGTCATTAGCCATCATCCTGTAAAAAACCGAATTTACCGGATAAGCTTATATCTATTAATTTCAATTACAATTCAGGTTGGATGCTGGTAGCCAAAAGCTCTTCTAAGAAAAATCTTTGAATTTGTTTGACCATGTCAAATTTTTCTTAGCCTTATGCGTATGTTTGACTCCATAGCAACTTAGATGATTCTATACTTTGCACAATGTGATGCGTTCTTAGAAAAAAAATGAGCGGAGAAAAACCAACGCTCTGCCTGACTGTCAATATTTTATTCTGGCCAAACATTACATTCTTAGGGCCATTATAATTTTCGGATACATTCGAATTACAGTACTTATGTCGGCTTATATTTATTACAGATTTGGAGACATTTCGCGTAAATCATACGACCAGGGGGTCGATTCTTATCATTCCACAGATCGCGAGTTGACTCCCTGAAAAGAGCGAATAAGTACAGTCTTGCGATCAAGTATGGCAGCAAAAGAAAAAACAAATATATATTTTTTTGATTACATTTTATTCTTTGTGTGGCAATTTTGGAAAAAAATACCTATTCGTAGTTCCGGAAATAATTGGTATGTATCAGGTTTCCAGCTTCCAATACATTCTCACTGTATTCTCTGTTTTAATTAGGCACAATTCTCCTTTGCTTCCTTCCTTAACATCTGTCAGCTACTACGAGGCGTTCTTTTTTATTTATATTATACCAGATATATATTGACCAAGCTTTGAAAGTCAGTTTTCCGTATCATTCCACCATTATGTTTCCTTGTCGGTATAGAGTCCTTTAGAAGTTCTTAGCAGTGATATTGCTTTCTGGTCGCGACTCTTCATTTTCAAGTCGATCGATGTTGCTTACAAAAATTAAGTTGCTCTTAGTTACTGCTATAAGTTAATTTAATTAACAATTAATGGATTTAAAAAAAAAAAAAAATTTATCACTTCACAACTCATAATTTTATAAGCTTTCAACCTCTGTCAATGTGCTTTTCTCTCCCTAAAACAGGTCCCAGTTGTTGACTTCTTTATTGCTTCGGTTGATAGTTAACCTCCTCCATTCCGGCTAAGCTTCATAAATCAATCGACCGTATTAACGCCAAAAGTCCGAGACCAACCCATATATACCAATTCTGTTTGCCAGAAGATTCCATTGTTTACCGTCATTATGTATAACACACAAAAAAATGTAATAAAATAAAATAACAGCATAGAAACCTTTTTGCCAGTCGCTGACGCAGTCCTGAAGGAAGAAATTCACAAATCCGGGATAATATCTGCCGAATATTATGCCCCGACTGCCCCACCATCGGATATGGTTTTGCGAAAGGATTAACTAAATATTTCATGTTTCACTTCGAACCAATTTTACGCTCTTCAAATCCTATTAGTCAGTCCGTACGCTGCTGGCTGGTGAATTTATTATGGGGCTATCATATCCCCAGGAGAAGCTATCAATATTGAACTCATATGGGTTATTCATAAGGTCTGAACGTAAGCATGTGTGTTTGTGTCTGTGGGTGTGACGGTGTTTGTGCAGAGTAACTTGTCATAATATAAGCTTGGGTAGTGTGAGCTATCAGGACTCAGGAAGTCTTGTTTTTTTTTTTGTGTATATGTGTATATCTGTGAAATTCTGAAGCTTGATTTTATTTTAGTTATGCAGTTTGGCTGGTTTTTCCCGACTGAGTCTTTGCAGTTCTTTGGCATATATTTTTGTTTCTTCTCCGGAACCTTTCGTCGTCAGAACGGAACAACTACACCCCACTGGTTTACACCAGCAAATTGGCCAGGTTAGGGAATAATACCCAACAAATATGAGATATGGATATATTTTTGTTGCTTTGGAACTTTACTTTACCCATATGGTCATCCAAGTTCCGCTGGATCGTTACTCCCGTACCCCATTTCAAGGTTTGTGTTCTCATAACTTTCGGTTCAGCTGATGCATTTTCTTTGCTTTTCGTCATTATTATTACAATTCATGATGAACAGTATTCTGCAACCAGTGATGGACAACGCAATCAATCTGTTTTTGCAAAAAGAAGTTGATAAAGGTGAATTTCACAAAGAAGGATTTTCTATATAGAAAACTTTTAAGTCGATGTTTAACAAGGATTTTTAAGGATTTTTCTGTTTGCAAGACTCCTTTCTTCACCAAACTTAAATATTTAAAATAAACTATGGGGAAGCATTATATAGTGGGTAAAAGGGTCTCTTTAGTAGATTTTTTGGGCTATCTTTGGCCAGGTCAACAAAAAAGAAAGCGGAGATTATTACAGAACGGAGCAAACGGGACAAAATTTTCATTGCATCCGTTGCTCGTAATGTGAAAACCCAGTTGAGCCATTTAATTCAAACCTGTTTGAGTCAATAAGTCGGAATAATTTTAGCACTGCCCGTTTACTTCAGCCAACAGATGTCTTTAAAATGAAATTTCCTAGTAAGCCACCACTATTCGTGTAGACTTTTACTACTTGTCCTAATCGCCAATTGATAGTGGAAATGTTGTATACGAGGACAATATAAACCACTTTAATATTTTCTGCTCCCTGCTGCTTATTGCCCCAATTTTTCAACCCTGAAAAATACTCCTTGGTTCCCCATGTAAGAATGTGTATAGGTATGTCATAACCACTGCCAATGCATTATACGATTTCCTGGAATTTCAGTGATAATCGCGTCAGACAAAAAAATGAGTTGTGACGCAATAGGTAAATCACCAGGAGTCAAAGTAAATTTTTCCTCCAAGTCGTCATTTAAGCGTCTAATAATTATTTAATAATTTGTCCACCTTCGAATTAAACCAACGACGTTTGGCCAAATAATACAGCATCCACAAATGTACTTGATGTAGAGCGCCAGGAGTACTAAAGTGATAGCTAGTTACATCTCTGGCCAAAGATTGAATGGGATTAGACCCGACAAAACCTGTGATATCACCATCATCATCATTGGCTTAAATATTGGGATCTGGTCCGGGCCTTGTTCAACAAGTTTTTCCATACATTCCGATTGCTGGCCGATTTCATAAAATTTCGCAATACGTCATCCTTTCTATAAAAAGATCTTCAAAACACTTTCCGAGCTGATTCCTCTTCGCTCATGTGAGCTAGGTGCCCAGCCCACCCGAGTCTACCGAGCTTTAATTTTGTCCGCAACATCTGCTTCTAGGTAGATGTTATACAATTCATCTCCCGAATGATCTCCCTCGCACACGGGGAAATTAATTCTCCGTAAGAAATTTTTCTCGAACGCGGAAAAGAGACTAAAATGCCTTTTTGTAAACATCGAAGTCTAGTTTCCGTATATGAGTACTGTCCAGGCAAATAGATTAAAAGGCAGCAATCGAACAGTCATTTGTATGGACTAAATTTATTTCAAAAATAATGAATATCCACCGTTAATGCTGCCACTTGCTCAACACCAATAAGCAATTCCAATGGATTGTTTGCTGAACGAACGTGGTTCCATTGCTTCGATGGCGCATTGTGCAAACGTCATTGTTAAACGAACAGTTTCTAGAATTAGAATGCGAAGATGCGCTACACAAAGCTCAATGAATTCAAGCTACCAGTGTACGTGCTGTCACTAAAGACACCTACTGGAGGCTGTTGAGTGTCCGGATGGAGCTTGGACACAACAGTAGGAGTGGCATGAGTTGAGTATCCCACTTATCGACTTATAAACAATAAGCTTTATAAGATGAAGAGCGCGAAGTGAATAACACAAAGTATATAGGATTGAAAGTAATACTTTTCCGAGCTATCAAACCTCTCCTTCAACGCCTGCTATGTAAAAATTCTTCTAAGAATTTAACTAAGAAAAAAATCTTCACAAAGTACCTATTGAAGCTGGTGAACTTCACCTTGCTTGAAACAACTTCAGAGTATTAATTCTGTCCAAACAGCCAGTATGGAAACCATAGATAAGATAATGTATTGGCTATAACGTTATCGGCTAGGAGAAGGCGGACGCAAGAGCCAGAGCGCGCAGCCGGTGCTGGTGGTCTTCCAGATTATGGTGGAAAACTAAACATACATCACACAAAATGCATACACTATGGTTCATTGGGGTTCAATATGAATTTTTCATCGGCATCGACAGCGAAGGGTTGAAATTTTCTAGGGTATACCCATTATCTAACATTGGACCTACCATGCATTCATATAGTGTACCTATAGTTTAGGTCTTGGGCAACAAATCGGAACATGAAGAACAAACAATTTACTAATGGCGATAATAGACGAAGTGATGGTGCCATACGTTAGGTGGTGCTGGAAAGTGAAGGTGCTGGCTGTGACTCCTACTTTTGGGGATAAACCAACATACATATTTCAGGATGCAAAATGGGTACAAAACGACACAAGACCGCACAGCTCTTCATCACGTCTCCCAACATATAGTCTGGAATATGGCTGATGAGAGGATGACTGCTGCAAGAAGTGGATAGAACTATTTCCAGAATTTCCACAGATGAATATGGCGTTCGGTAGACCAAGCAATTTGAATTTCAATAAAAAATGAATTTCGGTTCATTTGCTTAACAGATGGCTTAATATATGTTTAATGAAGTGGATATGCTTGCCAGCATCTCTGACGTTCGGTCTTGTTGTGGATCGATAACCCAACTGCCAAGGGATTTTGATTTTCGATAAAAAGCAAATATTTGTAAAATCGTCATCGGAAGAAGAGTTTATGGGAGATTATAGCAGTGGGGGACTTGAAAATGGATTTATAAATAGATTCTTTCGTTGTATAGGAGGTGGTTGCTTATATTTACATCAAAAGGCAAACATGTAACCAAGGAGCCTCAAATGTTCTCAGAAATTCTATGTTTTCCAAACACTTTGGTTTTCTTCAGGTATTTTAAAGCAGGAGAATGTAAGCGTTAGCTTTTCTTATGTTGGAAAGATGTCAGAGTTTAGGACGCACGAAGTCTTGGGGTAATAAACTTGATGCCGTTAGCCACCAATCGGGATGTATGGAAAAACTTGTTGGATTGGACCGAATCTCGGTTGTTTGGCCGTTGACGATGATGATGCAGACAATGAACGTCCTGATGGGAACAGGACTTTTTAGACACGATAGAAATGATTGCTAAGGTGCATACATCAAATCATCTGTAAAATATGTTGAAATTTCAAAGAGGATAGAAAGAGAGGAAAATAAGAAATGATAAAATAAAACGTCAGATAGCTACGCCTATAGGCATCTCTATCTGAAACACTAAATTAGTGTGCAAAGAGGATGGGTAGCTACATAGCCACCGCATTTTAATCGAATGGATGCAAGATTTCATTTTAATGACTTTTGAGGATGATATCAAATAAAATAATTATTAAAGTGATATTTTTCCTTTCTTTCCTTTTGGGTTTGTAATTTGTTGATTCAAGTTTCAAATACAAAGTTTAGATTTTAACTTACAGTGCTAATTAGGTGCTTATCTTATTTTGTTTTTGTTTGACATGTTTTCCTTATGCTACACATCAGATTATAGTTATAAGTTATAACTTTAGAATTCTTATCACAATCGAGTAGTTTCACATTGTTCATTTTTATTACGATTAAAATTAATGATAAATATAAATATATTTTGATTTATTTGTCAGTCTCATTCAAGTTACAATAAGTCGACTAGGGACTAGGAGTGAATTACTTAGCCTCTGTATGTGTCTGGTAAATTTTTTTTGTAAAAGGACGATGTGAGTAAGTAGTCATCATCATCGACCTGGAATGCAGTGCTGGAACCCTCATTGAGGATGCTGATTGGAGATGCATAATATATGTCGCTAACAGACCACTCGATGTTTTCCTCATATATGTTCCGGAGGAGGGGGTTTTCGTGCTTTTGAAGAGCTGTGATTCTTTTCCTTGCAAAGAAGATTAGATAGTCAAGTAATGGCGATATACCTGATTCTTGGTAAATTATTTTGTTGCAGTACCATTTGCCAGATGGTCTGCGTCTTTTATTTATGCATTTTCTGATAATGTAGCGTTCAAATCTCTGGAGCTCGAGTGCTACATTGGGGGTGATTGTGAACCAAGTAAGAAAGCCGTACGATATTAGAGGTCTTTTTAAAGTTTTATACATCAATAGTTTAGTTTTTTTTTCAACATCCTTGGAGTTGAGAAATATCTTTAGCTTGGCCGCGGCGGCTTTGCTATTGTTTAAGGCTTTTTTTGCATGCTGGTTCATTTTCATTCTTTCGTGTAGGTTTATACCTACCAAGATATTTTATGGATTTTTTTAATGGAATGGTGGTACCTGCAATAGACAGCTTCAGGTAGCGACTCTCACGTACAGCAAGGTGATGCCCTCTTCCAGAAGCATTGCGAAAGCAAATTAGCTCACATTTACTTAAGTTAAGGTTAATTCCCCATCTTTTGTAGTATGGGATCACTATATCTAAGTGAGATTTAATTGAGTTGAGAGCTGTGTGAGGACGCTCATCTGAGCTGAATAATATGGTGTCATCAGCATATAGGGTAGCCTCAGAGCGATGGTGTTGGATTGGAAAGTCATATATATACATGTTGAATAGGAGCGGGCCAAGGATCGATCCTTGGGGGACTCCTGTATGGATGGCAATGGGATCTGATGTCTCATTTTCAAAGTTTATCGAAAGGCTGCGACTAGAGAGAAAACTTGAAATAGACTTTATAAGGGACAGGGGTAATCTCAGTTGATTCAGTTTGTAGATCAGTCCCGCATGCCAAACGGAATCGAACGCTTTTATAAGGTCTAGAGCACACGAAACAGTGCATTTTTTCCCTCTTAGATTTTTCAAGATTTTGTCCTGGAGATATATAAGTGCATGTTCAGTCGAGTGGCCGCGTTTAAACCCAAATTGATGAGACTGAATTGGATCCTCATTATCAAAGAACAACTTAGTGATAACTATTTTTTCCAGGATTTTTCCCAAGTTCGAGAGGGGAGAAATCGGGCGGAAGTTTTCTACCATGTATGGGGAATTACTTTTTTTTATTGGTATCAATTTTGCCTTTTTCCAAGCGGTTGGAAAATATGAGTTGTTAAAGCAATTGTTGAAGATAGGGGTGAGAAATTTGGCAAGTGTTGCTCCAGATTTGCGTATTATGTAATTAGAAATTTTGTCTGGCCCTGCGGATTTTTTGTTGTTGAGGGAAGCAATCAAGGATTCTACTGCGTTTATCGAGATAAAATGATCATCATTGATATTATTTGAGTTGTTAGAAGGAGAAAATTGAGTGATTTGAAGATTTTCGTTCCAAACAGAAAAAGAGCTGTTAAACGTAAGAACTTCCACTGAGGTCTCTGGGTCAGCTGATGGAGTTTTCAGTGCGAATAGATCTGAGTAAAAGGATTCAAAGGCTTTTAATTTTTCCTGTGGGGAGGAATGTATGTTGTATGTTAGTACTAGGTTGGTTGGGTTATTATTCTTTTTGCGTCCTGTGATATGATCGATAGCTTTGAAGACATTTGATGAAGGCTTAAGACTGTTTAGTTATTTTCTTAACTCTTCATTCAGTTCTATACGAACCCTATCTTTAATAATTTTCGTAAGGCAGGTAATGCGCGCAGACAATTCCTGGTAGTCCTGATTGATGCGGTCACCGAAGTGGTGGAAGATTCTTTTTAGACTCCGTTTCCAGGCCTTCCTGGTCTTAAATAGTTTTATGGTTGGTGCTGAGACGTTGAACCATTTCTGGTGAAAATTGATTTTGTTGGAGTGCGAATCCATACAATCAATGATAGTTGCTGTTATGATGTCTATCGTATTGTCTATTTCCAGGTTGAAGAGATTTCTGTCAGTTGGTAAATTCAGGCTTGAAAGTTTGGAGGAAATAGAGCGACTAAAATTGAGCCAGTTGGTGTTCTTAAAACTTGTAAACTCACCCCGCGAGTTTGAAAGGAAGCTGTCTTGTTGCAGTTCTAAGCACATAAATACGGAAAAATGGTCCGATACAAGGTCTAGAGTTAAGCAGGCGATATTATCTGATCTGAGATTGGATGAAATGATGTAAAAATCAATATACGAGCCTGAGCTTGGACGGGTAGGACCGCTGCCACAATGTCTAGATCAAGGAATCGTGTGTCTTGAAACCAACGCGCCAAGAGGGAACCATTCTGGTTGGTCATAGAGTCACCCCATATAGGGTGCCTAGCGTTAAAGTCATCACCTACTATGATGAAGTCAAAACCGTTTAAAGAATCTATGAGGTTGTCTAGCTCAAGGAGTAGCGAGCGACCGGCATAGCCGGGTATATATATAGAGACTAGTGCTAAGGATTTATGTTCGTTTTGATATGAAATGGGAATTGAGGCTATAGTTGCTGAAATTAAGTTATTGCTAAATTGTGTTTGGGTGAATCGAATGGAATTTTGCAGAAGAATACCCGTTCCTCGACCCTCATTATTTGTGATTAAGTCAAAATGATCGTTAAAGCGATATCTGTTTTTGTTATTTTTTTTAATGCATGTTTCCTGGAGTAAAGTTGCAGTAGGGTTGGTCTCTTGAAGCAAGATGTCAACTTCTATTTGTTTTTCTTTTGAGAAGGAATTAATATTGGCTGATATGACATTAATCTTCATGGTAAGGCTGGGGAAAGGGAGGCGATGAAGTTCAGGTATGCACCTGGTTTTTGTAGCTCACTCATTTTTAGGTAGCTGGGCCATAAGCCTCTGATTTTAGAGATCAGACTAGTAATTGGGAGACCGATAAGTCTATTGGACTCGTCCATGAAGTCCACTATATCATTGGTTGGCCTTGTAGTAGTGGCCGGGGAGGGGACTTGAACTTTTTTGTTACCCCTTAAGGCATCGGCGAACGAGATGATATTTTCGCCTGAGCTGTTATTGTTCATATTAAAAACCAGATTATTTGGAGCAATGCTTCTGCTTCTAACAGCAGAAATGGCTTCCTGTTTTTTTTAAAAGCGCCTATTGGGCAGCCTTTGTAATTTGCCGGGTTCCCGTCGACTGGCAGTTGACGCATGACGCCACCGACGTCCCTGTTCTTGGACCGAGATCGCATGCATCCACTTCGTGGTCCCTGAGACACTTGACGCATCTATGAGGGTAGCTGCAGTAAGCAGCCACATGACCAAATCTTTGGCAACGGACGCATTGTTTGCCGCCAGCCTTTTTTACCGATTCCCATTTGATACGGTGTCTCAACAGGGACGACCGAATTTTTTTTAATCCTTATTAAGCTTTCCCTGTCCCCCAAGACGCAATGGAAGAGATCGAGCGGGATCTCATTAAGCTTAGACCATTTGGTCTCAAATTTTTTTACTGCAACCCTCAACGATGGGTCCAGCACTAGTAATTCTATTTATATTTCTGAAATGCATTTCAGTACAATATTGTATTTTTTCAGTTGTTTGGGAGTGAAAGAAAATGCTTCGATGTTGCATTCTTTAAAATTTGTAATAAAAAGGCTATGCAATTCTACTTCCTTGACAAAAAAATTTAATTTGCCGAAGCCATTTGAAATAAATTTAACGTTATCTAGGTTATAATTGGACTTACTCATGAAATCCATGATACTTTTTGAAGTTATCCCTTTCGTAAAGATAGGTGGGCAACAGGGTTCCGAGTTGCGGGATGCATTCTCGTTGGCATTATTTGTAATGCTTTTTCCGCGGCCTCCGTTGGAGCTAGTTATGTTGGAAATACTGCTTGGTCCGTTGTTCCCGGTATGAGTAGTGTCCTTATTGCGGCTCAGACTAGCTCTCGGTTTACTGATGGGATTAGCGTTCGCATGGGCGTCTTCATCGTCGCAAATGGCAAGCGGGTGAAAACGATTATGATTATTCACCATAGCATCCCTTGCTAGTCTTTTTGAGATCGATGGATGGACTGTTTGGCGTCTTTTTCGTGCTACTACAGCCGAGAACTTTTCCTTGTCGTCAGCCAGCAATTTCTTAAGCACTTCTTCTGTGCCTTGTTGCGCTTCAACATGCCCGTCAGCCGTTGCATTAAGTTTAGCATGCCCAATTATTACGTTGTTATTTAAAGGCAGATGTTGTCTGCCACGACTGTTGTTTGTCGCATTCGCGCCATTTTTATTTGCACGAGCGTCTGTCTCCATCTCACTCTCGTCACTGTCCCAGCCAGTATCCTGGTTGACGTCATCGTGACCCCATTGTGTTTCGACACGATTCATAATAATTATTTTGTCGGCTACCGTAACTAGTCTCGACGGGAATTTAATATTTTCATAAAAGGATTTATCCGGTGGTACCTTTGGTACAGATACCGGAGGGGTACCACTTTCCGCCATCACAATAAAGTAAGAAGTCTATATTTTCTATTAAACTATTCGATAATCAAAATCCACTTCACAAAAATCACTGTGCAAATAAATCAATTAAAATCGGCTGCAATTGTTCAATTGCCTATATTTTTTATTTCTGTTTGTTTTTCTTGAGAGTCTATTTGGGTTTTTTGTGTTTTTTATAGATTTTATTTGGTTTTTCACACTAAAATTGAGAATTTAAATTGAGAATTTAAACACGTGTCTATCTGAGAACCACCATCTTGAAAGTCCCTAGAATTATAACTTGAGAATGCAAATTTGACAATGAGCCAAATCGCTAACCAGGTGAATTCACTTTATATACTTCACACTCATTAAGCTCCCGTGTCTCATTATAAAATATAATAAAAAATAAACTTAACTTGATAAAACAAAAAACAAGCTTGATACCTATCATTAAATAAAAAAACACTTTTTATTCATTACCTACTAACAATGACAATGCAACGCAATTGCTAACAATTGTTTACCTTTTTTAAAAATAAACAGGAAACAACTAAGATCCCCAGAGATATCAACCCTGACACTCAATACACCAGGTAAAGTTTCCATCTCGTCTAGACGCTTCTAATGAATTCTCAGCAAAAAGTCATTTCCGCTTTCTTATTTAAATTAAATTACCGTGGCATAGAAAAAAAGGGAAATTTTTCCATCATTAATGCAATGAAAACGCACCAACGACGACGACAACGATGACTTCAGAGAATACCGAAACAACAACCCTTAGAATGTCTTGAGAATAACATTACGCCGTGCCGCACAGCCCTTTGATCTAAGACGTGCAACAGAGAACAGTAACTTATATTTGGGAATCCCTTGAAGCATTTTTATTACTGTAATGAGACGAATACTTCCTGCTTTGTGTTCATCTCCCATCTCGCTCACATCCTTTTCCGTTTGGGGACACTTAATAGACGTAAAATAAAAAGGACAACAAGGAGAAGTGGTATCCTTTTTCTTGTCATAAATTATTTACTTTGGAGTGCTGTGCTACAAAAAGTGCGGCACCACGGGAACGACATCAAGTGAAATAGTTTCCTGCATTATTTATTATCCTTGGGATGTCTGCGACTTATGTTATGGTAATCGTTGTGTAATATATAAAAAAAAAAAAACATTTTTATTGATAAATAATAATAATCGATTTGATAGTTAAATGTACAAAAAAAAGCAGTTATATATGGTTTAATTGCTAAATAATTACACTTTAACGATGAAAACGGTTTAACTTAAAAGCCTTATTCTAATACATAAACAATAGACATACAATAACGAATTTGTTGAATAAGAGCGACAGTTATGAATAGGTGGCCATTTTAATTTTATTGCTATTGCTTAACTGGGATTTCCGTAGGAAGTGGAGAGTGGCAACTCTGCTGCTGCGCTCCGTAATTTCCGAATAAAAGTATAAAACACTTTAAAATTAAATTCAAATATAATAAGATATTAACCTACTAGTTAATAAAATTTAGTAAAATATCCAGATAATCCTATTTTTAGTCGAATACAAATATTTAAAAGGTCTCAATTTGGTCACATGACTGACAAAAGAAGAGTTGGTGAAACTTCACTTAAAGAAAATTTGAATTTGAGTTTAAACAATAGACCAACAAAATTTTTTAAACACCAAATTAACATGCCACTGTCGCAATCGGATTTCCAACAAATTAAATCGATCATGGATAATGCACTACAAACAGAACTCCCTATAGCCAGCCATTGCCAATTTGGCTACCAAAGAAGATGTCAACGAAATTAACAAAGAGCTGAGTATTCTACGACAACAAAATCAGGAATTGACTGAAAGAGTTAATCATTTTGAAGTTCGCCTCTTGGAAGAAGAAATGGAGCTACAAAGTCGAAAAATCAAAGGTAAAAACATTATTTTCTTGATTCCAAACGATGCCGTCAACGATGTCGATCCACAGAAACGCATCCAAACTATAACCACACTTTTGTTGGATAATCAAACACAACACATGCCAGAGGCAATTAAACTAAGCGAAAACACAAAAGTTATGAAATTCAAGCTCAACACAGGATCAAATGAAACTGCAACAAAAATGTTGAAAAACGCTTCAAAGTTAAAAGGCACAGGAGCATTTATTCAACGAGATCTAAGCAAAAATTCCCAATTGAAACGCCAAATTCTCCTTCGTTACCGCAAAGTAGTCAAAACAAAAACAACAGAAGAATAACACTTTAGTTATTGGTGATAAAATATTTTATTTAAATGAAAAAAATGATTTGAAATATAAAGATATCGATGGTGAAATTGAATTAAAAACTATGTTTGGAGGTCTTTACTTTGGAAGTATCAGAGAAAATAAACAATCAATGCCAATGTCAACCACACGTGAATATAAATGGAGTAGATCAAAACCTGCAGACGCATCAGGGTTGTTAAATGAAAATCCAGGTTGTAGCAGATTATCGAAAAACTGAGAATTAAAAGCCGTCAGTCAAAATAATTGTATTTATCATAATATTTTATCTTATAATATATCAGGATTAAATAATAAGCTATTATTTGTAGTAACTGAAGAAAAAATTATTAAATACAAACATTATTTTATAAACTTTAAGCTTATATGGGGTGAAGCAAATAAAACTTCTATTAAAGATCGTGCAAGTGGTGGACATCTGTTTGGAATAAAAACATCATTGTTAGATATGTACGATTTTGCACATTTTGAAGGAATTACAGTTGTTAAACTCTTGCACCAAAACATTATGTATATTTTACCATGTTATATTAAATGTAAAAAATGGGAAAATGATTTCGAGAAACTACATAATGTCATGCAATTTTTTTGCAAACAAAAGCGTTCTGCTGGAGATTTCTCAAATTCTCAAATCATCACTTTCCAGAACATTTGGCGATATCAAATAATAACAGGACATCGAAAGACAACATTTGTAATAAAAATGGTTCTGAACTACTTGAGATGTTGCAAATGTTTGACTGTATCATTTTAAACGGTTGCACTGATGGAGATAATGATGGACACTATACTTTCATAGGAGGTCAAGGAAAATCAGATCAGATTTCTGTGCAGTGAATAATGAATGGATTGAACGGATCAACAAATTCGAAGTACACTGTAAAACGTTCTCCGATCATATGCCTGTTGCAGTACAATTTTCAACCGAAGCAACATCCCGGCACAAAAATCTCAAACTACTACCCCAACTTAAATGGATGAATGAGGAGTCAAACTCCTATCAACGTAATTTGAGCAATCTTATTGAAGCAAATCTTTTGTTAACTGGTTCTGCAGACGTTATTTCTAATCAATTAACAGAGCTAATACGAAGCTCAACATCAAACAAAATAAAATACACTTCTCCACCATTCAAACAAAAATGGTTCGATAACGACTGTTTGAAAGGCACTTTTGAGAGTCATACGTTCTTCACACAATGAAGATTTAAGAAAATGGTACATAGATGCCAATACTTATTACAAAAATGTATGTTTTCAAAAGAAAACAGATTTCGAAAACAGACAAGCACTTAACCTTGGACAAACTAAAAATTCGAAGCAGTTTTGGAAGATTGCCAGAGACAATAATGGAATAAGCCATAAGATAGGTACTGGATTATCTGCAGAAAGTCTTGCTACTCATTTTAAACATCTCCTTAACAACAACTCGAACCTAACGATCTCATACGCGGAACCATTAATATTTGATGAATCGTTGGACTCAGATGTTACACTGGCGGAAATAGAAGCTGTCTTAAAAAAAGCAAAAAAATGGAAAGGCACCAGGCGAAGATGGGATTCCCTATGAGTTTTATTCAAATGCAACACCCTCTTTCTTGAACCACTTAAGAACATTTTATAATAGGATCTTCGCGCATGCTAATATTCCCTATTCATTCGAAAAATCTGTTATCTTCCCCATTCATAAAAAAGGCGCTCTGGACATTGCTGAAAACTACCGAGGCATTTCATTTATGAATACGATAGCCAAAATATTCTGCAGTATACTTGTGGAGAGACTTGAGAAATGAGTGGAGAGGAATAATATACTCTCAGATCTTCAAGTCGCCTTTTCTACAACAGACCAGGTCTTCACCTTAGCGTCAATTGTAAAAGCTTTTCAAGCACGGAACAAACAGGTTTACACGTTATTTGTAGACTTTAAAGCCGCCTTTGATCTAGTGGATCGTAGTGCACTCCTTTATAAGCTCTCACATTTGGGTGTCTCTTCAAAATGTATAAGAGTTATCAAAGAAATGTATAATAAAACGAAAGCAGCCGTATGGGATGGCAAAGTTTTTTCAGAATGGTTTGAAACGACTACTGGGGTAAAACAAGGGTGTCCACTGAGTGCTTTACTGTTTTCCCTATTTATAAGACTTACCTGGTGGAATAAGAATGGCGAATTGTATTATTAATGTTTTATTGTATGCTGACGATCTTGTCATACTATCCGAGTCAGCAGAAGACCTACAGTTGATGATTAATCGATTAGTAAATTACTGCAACAGGTGGGGGCTTACGATTAATACAGAAAAATCTAAAGTAATGGTCTTCTCCCGGTTTTCTGGAGTCAAAACAGTTATAGATGGCAGTACAATGGAAATATAATAGAAGTTACTAAAGAAATCAAATATCTAGGAGTAAAACTGAATGCAACTTTGGACTTCAAGACACACCTAAAAGAAAAAGCCAACGCGGCACAAAGCTTGTTGAATTCTACATGGAAAAATGTGTTTTCAAATAATAAAATTGCCTTATCTGCCAAACACAAGATATATGACGCCGTCGTAAAATCAACTCTTTGTTATGCATCTCAGGTTTGGGGAGAAGAGGAATATGATATGATAGATCAATTCCAAAGATTTTTTTTGAAAAAACTCTTCAACTTACCTCGAAACACACCAAGCTATGCAATCTATCTAGAAACAGGAATACCTAAACTCCTTACAAGTACACTTAAGGCACAAGTTGATTACATTGTCAAGACGTTAGCAAATGAGGACTCCAGAATTGCTATAAAGATGATCTTGTACGAATTAAGAAACAAAGACTGGTGGGTTGCTAAGTGGCAAAGTTACGGAAATACCTATGGTGAAACACTGCTTATTGAATCAAACAGCACAAATAATCTAAGAGAACAGTTGTACCGAATTATTCAGAAAAATGAGGACTCTGCACGTGAAATATTTGCCGAAAAAGCTCGAAAATCAGGAAGTAGATTACTATACTCGCAACTTAACTACAACCTCAATGAAAGAAACTATTTTCACGATTCACTTAACTACAAGGACATTTCTTTAATCTTTAAAGCAAGATGTGAGCTACTCAGCTTAAATGGAACTCCCTATAATGGAAGCTTTAACCAGTTTTGCACGTTATGCAACCTTCAATCAAAAGACGACTGCTTTCACTTCTTAGGTATCTATCCAATATTCCAAACATACAGACTCTTCTTCTTTTGCAAAAAGATCCTGTCTTTGCCAGACACCCTAAAAAATCTTAACGAGTGCGACTGGAAAACCCTAAGTAAATATTTAAAAGTAATCTTCAAGTATAGAATGATGTTATTGACTGAATATGTTTGGTTTTTAGTGTTTTTTGTTTTAAATATTATTGAATATTTTGCTTTGCAAACACATTTGTTTATATTTATAATTGCTAACCAGGCTGACGGCTAAGCCATAGCTTCGAAATTCTTAAATTATGTAAAATTGAAAACGTATTATAAATAAATTAATTTGAAAAAAAAAATTAATATATTAAACTTTTGGGTGTAAAATCGTTTCATAGACTGTAGCCAGATCAGAAGGGGGAAAAAACGAAAGAACTAATCAAGATTTTTGGCACTTTAAAATATTATGGTCGTTCGAACGGGCGACGTCGTAGTTGACATATACATATACCGTGTACTGAAAGCTTTTCGGTTTCATCTGTGGAAGTGCATAGACATTAGACAATGGTATGAGGTAGGGTTGCCAGATGGTTTTTGATGAAAGTAGTAAGATCCCGGACTTTTTTCGGATAAGTTAGGATAAAAATAGAGTACAAAACTTGGACAAAAACAAACACATACCTAATAATAAATTTTTTACTGCGATCAAGAACTAAGAGCATGAATCTGTATTACAGACGCTAACGCATTATAACGCCTTTCCATAACCAGTATCTAAGAATGAACGCGCTCCTCATTTCGACTATGTTTTTTGACAGAACCAACATAAGTAGATCTTTTCTCATTCTCATAATAGTCCAGTCGAAAGGTTGAAATAAATGGGTTTAGGATGACAAAGGTCGGAACTTAATGAAACATTGAGATAATGTTAAGGGATGGTACATTAACATTTTGTCATTTGACATTTTGACCCTGTGCACAAAATTTTGGTTTTTTCAATAATTAGTTTTTTTTCCTATTGTCCTACTTTAAAACGTATATATTATGTAGAGCATACAATTTTCTACAATGTTGACTATTCATGTATATATGTGGGTATGTGATTTGTTACCAAAATATGGTGCTTCGAAAAAGGTATACATTTTTTCCAAATTTCTGTAAAAACTCTAGATTTCCCACTCATTTCATCTGTTATACTCAAAATATTATCAATTGTTGTTGTACTTATGATTCCTGGATAAAACAACAAACTTTAAATTTTTCTTAGTAACACTAATAGTTGACATAGTACGTGTATGAAGAAATGAGTACATACAGATTTGAGTACTAGATTTAGGACTAGGACCGGTCCTAGCGTTAGAACTCTGTGAAGAAATTGGCCGTAAGAGTTATGAAAAAGCTTACGCAGTTACTTTGCCAGTGCGGAAGAACACCTCTTCCGAAGAATGGGGAGGAGATATACCATTTTTGTCAGCGGATTTGTATGCATGCAAAATCTTTGACAGCACATCCTTCTGTATTAGTGCGGATTTTTATTACTCTGTTAGAAATGAAATCACTCATCCATAAAAAATCACATAAGTGATCATTTCAATACTGGTCGTAAGTATTAAAAGGAGATGTTACACTAATGGTATATTTATTAGGGTGAGAACTTAGAAGTAAGAAACAAATCCAGAACATTGGCTCAGGAACATCCAATATTTGATTTGGGTCATCAAACAGCTGGTTAAACTGGTGTAAGCCAGTAAAGATTTCGACATATTTACCTTTGGGTACTGTTTCACCAGAATAGCGGAGCCAGCTGGAATTACTTATACTGAAATCGCCCGCAATAACGACGTACTTCAGCTGACTCTATACTAGAGATTTTGTTATGGTGGCCATGTAAAACTTAACACTTCATGGGCGGCCTCCCTGATGGCATTTGGACAATGTTCCCACTGGTTGTCAATACTTGATACTAGCAGTAAGAGATGTTTCAAGAATTTCGATCTTTTGCGTTTATCGGGATGTCGTCAATCGTACCTCGGCTATAACAAGGTAGTTGGCCGAAACAAATGTTGCCCAGCGGAAAGTTCGGAAATCCATTATACTGGTGTCTTTCATCTATCGCAATCGGTCAATCTGGTTGACAGTGGATTGATCTGGGGATCTCCATGTCCATTTGTGAATGTTGATGTGTAGAGGAATTTCAATTAGCCTGGATCCTTTAACGGAGGTGGTGTCGTTCACGCTGATGTGTTTTCCGACTGATATACGCTCTTTCCTTAGGTTGGTGTTTAAGTCGCAATAATTTTAACCATCATAGCTAAGGTCACATGTCTTGACCGGGATCGCGAAAAAATTATCTTTGATTTCATCATCGTTTATGGCATTTATTTGCGAATTTAGCCTTGATGCTTATAGCATCAAGTAGTACATTCTACAGTAGATGTACTAGGCACCGGATGTTCAACACGTGGAGTTGAGAGTAGGAGTTGACAGACAGAGGTAGGTTATAGGTTTTGATAAAATAAGAATGAGTTATTGTACCCTCCTGCCTCCTCGGGACACATGTCTACCCTTTGAACAATTTTTCGAACCGATTTTCCTTAAAACAACTTTTTGTTATTTGGTATCACTTCTATTTAATGAGGAATCATTGCCTTTTGAGTCGCTTAAAACATTTGTACATAATTATACAAACCAGCATGGTCGATGCACACTGAAGTACCAAATGATAGTAATCATAATCAATGAGTTTTTACATTATAAATTCTCAACTTTTGATTTATCGATAAATCGATAAATATGATTATTCTTTCGGATTGATGCAATTAAAGACAACAAATACACGTTCGTTGATCCATGTTCCTTCAAGCAAAATTTTAGTAATTTATTCAACATTTTACCAAACCGCAAGGATAAATGCGAAAGTCTTACCATCAAATCTCAATCCCATTCAATGACTCACTTGCAGCAGTTCCATTTTCCACGCCCAGCCAAAGCAAAACCACATGACAATAACCCTTTCAAGTCCTTATGTCTGAAATCGTTTTTACAACTCTTAATACCGCATTTATATGTTCATTTAATTTTTTTAACGTGACTGCCATAAATCGAAATCCGCGATAAACGCCAAAATAACTCAAATAAAAACCACAAATGCCTGAATCTCCCGGCCAAAACAAACAGTGAAAAAATAACCGGGTATTTACATGCATACCTATACCAAAGAGTAAAAGAAGCATAAAAATACTTCTGTCACGAAGGATATTCCAACATGCACCACCCCCACATAAAAAAAACAAACCAAATGCCTTTACCATACATTTCATATAAAGCGAGTCCTTTTTTCATCACGGAATCACGCTTTCAATCAAAACAATATTTTTTTTATGACGTCATATAAAAAATTACGCTTTATAAAAGCTCTTTATTTCCGCGCCAGTTCTATAGCTTCTGAGCGAAATACAAAGGATTTTTCATATACATAATACAATCTTTTAAAAACTAAGGACTATTCTATAATATTACACCTAAATACACACACAGACACAACACTTCTACACCTAAATGTATCACACGCTCTCAAATATCCTTTAACAACTTAAAAAATAAAACGAATTATATTTAACGAAATAAAATAAAATTAAAAAATAATAATTTGTCCTAATCCGATTGCTAAATGTGGTTTTATGGAACAAACTTCGGTTGATTGAGCTTTTCCTTGGCTGACATTTCATCAGAGCTTGGATGATGTGGCCGCGGCAGGCTAAAGAATTTCTAAAAAAAAAGATCACGATTAGGCTTAAGAACACCAAATGTCCATTGGTCATAAATACATACTTGATTTTTTCCAAAGGACTTAGCCTCTTCCAGTGTATCCGGAAGCTTGTTGTGCAAAGTCTCGGGTAGAAATAGCCCGCTTATGCCTCCGATCAGAAAAATGATGCCCAATATAAAATACGGATACCGGATGTCATATTTTGTGCCCAAATGCACCAAATATGGCGCTAATACTCCAATGGCGTTACACAGAATTGTACCCAAAGCAATGCCGGTCTGTCGCAGGCAAGTCGGATAGATTTCCATAGCCTGCAGACTGACCAAGAAAAATGTGACAGCATTGAGGAACTTGATGAAGGCGGCAATTATTGTCGTCAAATGTTCATACTGAGGATCTGATGTTTAAGAAGGAAGTAGAAGTTAGTAAGTTTAAAAAAAAAACTAAATCACTTACTTTGAGAGAACATCACGACGGGAATACAAGAGATGAAACAAATTAAGAATGAAATACTGTTAGTTAGCCGACGGCCATATTTGTCTCCTGAAATAAGAATACAAAAATCTTTAATATATGTAACATTTGTGAGAATATGCATACTTTCCCCTCTAATGGAAAAGTACCAATGACCATTGACCAATGAGAAGTATCAAAAGGGAATTTTAGACAACTTAGTCCATTTGTATAAATAGACGGATAGGTAATTCAGATGTCACAGTTAATTTTGATGCGTTGAAGTGTGAAGATCGAAAGTAATAATACAAGTGGTTAAATTGAGATAAAAGAAAAATTGTTTAAGAATAAAGAATAATTTTAAATGTGAATAAGTGATGAAGTCAAATTATTGTAATTTCAACTTAAAGAAGTCGTGTTTAATAAATAATGTAATTCATTGTGTTTTCAAGAATAAAATGAAGTTTTATTCATCGAACCCCAAAGCAAAAATAATACAATATCAACTAGATAAGACAAGTTAGAGCTTGCATGGTCATGTGTTGTAGCGAACAAATTTCTCATTAGCAATTAAAGATTTTTTTTTGTTTTGAAAGCACGGGAATTTTTTCTTTTTACAATAAGCATGGGACAAGAAATTATTTGATTTCCTTTTAATTTAAGAACACTGCGCGAGCATTAGGGAAGAGACAGATGGCGTCGATTAACATTGCTTTTGAATGCTATATCGCTTGTAACTTGAAATGGCGATACCAGTATTACGGGTGAACTTTTTAAAGGAGGAATGAATTTCTATTACCGTATTTGAAAATGATGTGTAGATAGGAGTCAGGGAAACACTTAAGTGGATTAGAAGTAACAGACAGAAGAATATTTATAGAAATGAGGAAAAGATTCGGAGACCAATTGGAGCCCTGGGGAGCACCAATACAACTTATATTGAACGGTCCAGTAGATAGCCCCTAATAGAACGAACAAAAGTACCATCGATCCCAAAGTTATGCATTTTTGATAAGAGAGCTTGATGCTTGAAAATATCAGACACAATTATCTTACTTCCACTAAAGCGATGAAAAGATTTATTCCACTGTTCGGTGAGATATTCCTTGGGATCACCAGTGGAACGATTACTGCGAAAGCCATACTGTCGAGTATAAAGAAGTTTTCAGTCTTTGAGGTATTTCATGCGGTAACTGTTAATCAACGTTTCCATGACCTTGAAAGAAGGAAAGTATGTAAGTTCTATGGGTCGGTAGGAGAAGGAAGAGGAGGGGTCACCTTTTTTAGGGACAGGCTGGAAATATGCTGTTTTTCATTTTCCAGGGAAGATTCGAGGTGGAAAGGAGCGATGAAAAAGCTAATGCAGTGGCTGGACCAGAGAATATTTACCATCCAGGCTAGCGCCGGCATTGTGTATATAGAGATCTTTAAGAACTCTTGCCACTGTACGAGTGCGGGAAAAAAGTCTGTCTTTTTTGTGCTTTTCCGATTTTCTTCTGTAGGGTTGGCTTTGAAGGATATCAAACTTACTTTTTTTTTAAGACTTTCCTAACACAGTAGATTAGGAGTGCATCGCAAAAAGAATCTAATTTGTGATAATTTCAGATCTGGCATCAACGTCACTATTAAGGAAGTACAGTGTCCGTCCGAGTTGGCTTTCTTGTATTGCCGAACAGTTCTGGTGGTGGTCTTAAAGCAAATAAAGAGGATCCCTATAACAGTGGCTTATCGTAGTTTACTTTGTAAGAATATTCATTATTTCATTCTTTTTGTCGTTTCAGAATCAACTAGTTCATCAATAATAATGAAGATCATGAAAAGGTTATATTCATTCAGCGGAGGTGAAAAGCAAGGCTTTTTCGAACAAAAAATCTCGACTCCGATCTGGTGACCCTAGAAAGAGAACTTTTCGGCACTGGCCACAAAATCAAACCAAATTTTTGTGGGCTTTACCTTTACCGCTTTAAAGAAAGATATGATTTTGATGGATAAGACGTGCAGAAGGAAGGTGAACATGATGGGCAAAAATCAAATAACCCATTTGCCGACAAAATGAAACCTTCAGAAGACCAGCAATAACAACCAATCCGAGGCTGATATGGAATTAGATGACCGTGTGAATAATGTATGATAAGACTAATGGTGACGAGTCAGCCCCAGCGAACCACCGTGAAACGTATGAATTAAAAAAAATTATTAATTATAAATAATCTTTAAACCAATATAATTAAAAAAAGAAATATTAATGCAGAAATACTCATACCCGTACTTACATATTTGTTTATTTTTTTAAATGAAATAGATAAAATGACAATGAAATAACAACAAACTTGGCATTTAATTTTAAAATATTTGATGAATTTCATGAGAGTTATTTTTAATAAATGTTTCACTATAGAGAGCAAAAGGCATAATCATAAAAAATATTTAGCCTTTGGCCATTTCATATCATATTCACTTACCTAAGTATTTTCCAACAACGTAAGCTGGAATTTCCACAACACTTTGCAGTAAGAAATTCAAAAAAGGATTTCCGCCCATACGTGAGCTGAAAAGGACCAGGGTAAAGTACGACACAGCAACAACACACCTTCTCATCAAAAATTAAAGAAAAAAAACAAGAAAAGAAAAAAAAACAAAAAAAACAAAATTAAATAAACGCCAAAAGGACCAAAAATAATATTTTGTCCATAAAATAAAAACCCTGAAACAATGAAAATATTTACAAGGAGAACAAAACGAACAAAAAAATTGAAACGAATAAGTGTTGAAATTCATTGCACTTGAAGTACTTAAGCCCTCTGACATGGAAAATTGTTTCAAGGACAAAGCTTATGCCGCCATTATAGGAGGTACGTTACGTAAGGACAAACGAATTTCGAGGCATAAAATCCGACCAGAAAAACCGAAATACCTACCAACAAAATAAATAAAAATTAAACTTTAGTTAAGCCTTTTCCATTTCGTTGAACAATTCTCCATGTTACCAGTCGACTCTTGGTTGTTCCCCATCTCAATAGCGTTACATACCAACTGAAGCCCATGATGGTGGTGTTCTTTGCTATACGCCATCCATTGAACAAGGACGCCACACCGAACACCTTCTCTTCATCTAAATTGCCATACATCTCGGCTAACTCCTTTTCAGTAATTGTGAAAGTCCTGCCGTTGAAGTGGGCGATTGTTTTGAACTGCACCAGAGCATCGGCGTAACGTCTCTTGCTAATCAACCATCTCGGTGATTCGATGACATATCTGAGGTTAAATAAAATAAAAAAAAATTAACACACGAAGAAAAAAACAAATTGGGCTACGTGCAAAAAAATTGGATGAATTTCGCCAGTGAAATATACCAAAATGCGTCTACATGTAAATTCCAAGAAAGAAGTTTAATAGAAAGGCCTTTTACAAATGGACGGACTAATGTTGTTAGCCGTCCAGAAGTGAAATTAAACGAAGAATTGCCAATCGCTGCTTCTTCGGGCTTAGAAGGCAATTGTGTAGCAAAGCCCCCTCTCGGGCAACTAAATTGCCCCTTTATAAGACCCTCATTATCCCAGTCGTGCTCTACAGTACAGACGCATGGACGTTGTCAAAAGCGGACGAGGACGCTTAAGTTTACTTCGAGAAAAAGATTCTCCGGGTGTTTTTGGTCTCATATGGAGAGTTTACGGAGAGTAGAGAAGGAGATACAACAAAGAACTTAACTTGCTGGACAGCGACACACACCTAGCCAAAAGAGTTAAAACCCAACGTCTCAGATGGCTGGGTCATGTAAGGCAGATGGACAACAATGGACCGGAAAATGTTCAATTCCACCCAGAGGCATGGCGCAGTAGAGGAAGACCGACACTCAGGTGGTGCACACAAGTGGAAGATGACCTCAACCGACTTCACGTGCGTAACAACTGGAGGCACCTAGCTAGGAACCGAGCTGGCTGAAAAAGCTTGTTGATTCAGACCCAAGTCCACCCCGGACTGTAGCGCCACCTAAGGTAAGGTAAGGTTATTTCATCATGGAATACATGCGCCGAGCAGCTGAATTGGTCATGGCCAAATGGCTTAGTTTTCCGAAAATGCTAAGCTAACATCTGAAAAACATTATTATAATAATTGGCGCGACAACCGGAATCCGGTTCGGGCTTCATCCAACAAGTTTTTCTATACATGCTGATTACTGGCCGAGGGCGTCCTCTTTCGTAGCCCAAACCAAAGGCTTCGGACGTCTTGGTCTTAGCAATTTTTGTATGGTAGGCAAGGTCTGCCACATTGGCTTTCTCTTTCCTCATACAGGGTAGGTGTACATGTCCATCCTACCACTACATCTGCTTCAAGGTAGATTTCATATAACTTATGATTGTGTCTTCTCCGGAATGGGTCTCCCTCGCACACGAGCTCTGTAGCCTTTCGTCTCGAACGCGGTTTAGCGAATTAAACTGCCTTTTCCTAAGCGCCCAATTCTCGGATCCGTATCTGAGTACTAGTAAGACCATATTTCTCTTTAGCAGCAGCTTGGATTTTATAGTAAAGTTCCTGGATTTGAAGAGGACGGACAGCAAAAAGGCCTAAAATTGCTACAAATTATATATTATCTGCGTGCTTACTTATGGGACACATGATGCCCCTTTCTCACTATTCGGGGCATTTCATGAATTGCTCCTTGGTTCTCCCTGTTTGATCAGCTCAAAATCGGCACCGGAAACCTCGTTGTTTGTAAGCAGACCAATCGTTTTTCCTGTCTTCTCAATGCTTGATGGCTCCAGCATGAGGTCTTCTTCAAGGGGTTAGCTGGTGTTTGTTACATCATCGTACCTTATTTATTTCGAAACGAATAATGAAGGAAATACTAATAAAGTTACTGTGAATGGAGTCAATTAAGCTATGGCTTCCTATGGCCAGATCTCAACATCATCAACTTATCCGAGCTGTGGTTCCAATAATACTGCCCATCTCCATTATGTAACTGGACACACTACTAGTCTACGCAAACGAGCCAACCACTTGAGACGAGCTACAAGTCCCAGAAGCTATCATTAAATGTCATTCGATGAAAGACTTCGCTACCAATCGAAGAACTTCCTTAACTTTATCAACGGAAAAATTCAGTCGTTCTTTATTGAAATTATTAAAAATATATTTAAGAATTTCATATTCGAAAATCACTGGCGAAATTCACCAGAAAATTGAAGAGAAATATCCCTAAAAAAGAATAAAGGAACCAAAAGGATCACTAGACCCATACATATATATACATACTTGTAAAAAACCAGCACCAATGCAGTCGGTAAAGTTGTTAGCCACATGAATGGAACCCAGTCTCGCAGCCACCAGAAGAGCAACGGCATCAATGTGGTCCCAATGGACCATCCAAAGCTCTGATACATTGCAATGTTGGTTCTATCGTCTCTAGTTAGTTTTTTTTTTGTGGTTTTATTTGTTTGTGGTTTGTGCAGCAAAAAAGAAAATCCAAGAAAAACGGAAGGAAAGGAAAATAGAAGTAAAATATGGAAGGATTAAACTCGTTTGTTGGTGCATTTTGGGGCATGAATGGAATGGTTTCCGCTTTAATGCTATTTTTTCGGTGATAAATGGCTATGAGGTTTAATGGCAGGAATATCTTTTGCTTCCTCAGCCTCCCTTGGGGGCTTATGTATTCTTTCTTTTTGTATATATGGTCAGTGAGGAAATAGATGCGTTTTTTTTGTATGTATGTAAAGGACTTACTCGCCAGAGATTTCCATTCCGACAATGAGAGGTGACTGGAACAGACTATTGACAGTTAGTGCTACGAGGCTAGACGTTATTAGAAACATTGTGAATGATGAGGTAGTAAATATTGAAAAGGATCTTCCGATTGTGGCTAGGACAACACTGATGTAGTAAACAAGACGTCGGCCGAATCTACAAAGTTGAAAAATTGTGTTATTTTTTAAATTATTTTTAACTTTCCTTCTTAGTTTATATTTTGTATTTTTTTATTTTATAACAAAAAAGTTTTTGTTGTTTATCCTATTGAATTTTCTGTCAGGCTTTTTAGGGTGAAATAGGGTAAAACACAAAAGAGGAAAAAAAAACAAACTAGTTAGTATTACAATTTTGTTTCTTAATATATGTGATGTTTTGGAACAATAAAAAAACGCAGCTTGATCTAATTAATTCAGTACTTATTGTCAAACTTAGAGCTAATTCTGATATAGCCAAGAAGGGGCAAACTGGAGCTATCTGTTTGAGTTACTTAAGATGACTAACCCTCTGAGTTTAGTCTAATTCGATTAGAGTATAATTATATGTACACAATTAGGATTTACACTATGCAAACCTACTTTATTACAAGATAGAACAGATAAGACAAGATTTTTGAATTTTAAAAAATGTGCATAAAAATGGTTCTCCTTGTGCAGACACACGTCAACACCTCCTGGCTTGATATAAACGACAACTAAGTTGAATTCACATAAATGAATATGCCCAGAGACACATTCAATACCGAAAGATTTTCCCATGAAAACACATGCTGTTTCTGCAGGTCACCGGGATGATATCTGTAATTAGTTGGTCTCACATATGCAACACTGAAACCAGGACGCCTACCCATGTTTTATGAGGTCAACCTAGCGAGCCAAGCAGAACGAAGCAGAGATCTTCAGTTGTAGAAGGAGAAGAAAGTCCTAGATGGAGTAGCAACAACTTCTTCTGACGGATGGATGATTGGAATACTCTTTATTAATACGGTTAAGGAATATAAGTAAGCAAACAATTCTAATAGAAAAATTAAAATCTGATGGTAAGGTGATGAAGCTAAGCAAAATAAGAAAGAGAGCGAAGTGGCTTCTGAAGCTTTATTAAACTACTTTCAATTTAATTGAGAGGTATTAATCGAAATGTTGTATGGAAGTTGATTATATAAAATAAAAATAATTTCATCCAGCTTCAAACAAAGACCTCAAAAAACGAAAGCTGCAGGGTTGGCCAAGTTGGGCTGACAGATAAATGATGAAATGAACCTCGGCAATAATTCTTGGGCCAATTGTATTTTATGTGGAAACATCCTGAGATCAACTTTAAGAAGAATGTGTCGTAGCGATATTCTGGAGATGCCCAATTGACTAGCACGTCGACGAGAAGACTTGAGAAGCTTTGAGATTTAAAATTGATAATCCTTACTCATCAAAAAGCTCCAGAAACTTATGTTTGCATATTTTTAATTCTCTGGGTATAATTACTTCGAAACGTTACCGGTACAAGGGTGAAGTAGAATATTTCCTTATCGCCTTTCCGGTTTAACGAACAGCAAAATGATTCTAGTGGCACTTTAAACCATTAAAACTTTCCCATAAGTGTCCATGTTAATCTATGAGTTGACATGACTAAAGATCACAGGTATCGTCAAGGAAAAACTATAGTCTGTTCAATGAAAATTGTCAGTACAGGGAACATTTGCCTCTCAGTCTGGTTGCATTGGCTTGCATATTTTTGTTTTAAATAAAAGCTCTAACAGGATTTCCGTACATACTTGTCACTATAAATCGACGAAAATTGAAGAGCAATGTGCGAAGGGTTATCACCTGCTGATTATAATACAATAATTTACTATTAAATTACAAAATTATAAATTCACTTTTTATCTTTGGCACTTCGGAATATTGTGTTATTTCAGACAATTTCTCGTGCAGAGAAGCTATCAAGCTCAAAAAAGTAAGTCTCCGACCTTACAAATCCAAACCGGCAGAAGAAAATCGGAATAAACACAAACAAGCAAGGAACTCATGCAACTCCCAATATTGAAAGAATCAAAATTTCGCATGGCCAAAAATTACCACAACAAATTCTGAAATGTCCCAAAGGCAGTAAATCTTTTTGGTCATTTGTAAAAAATATTAAAAACTCCTCAACATCTTCGAATTGATCATCGCTAATGACAAACCTTTTGTCTACTCTTCAGAGAATGCAAACAACAACATTGTCCCTCCTGTACTTGAGAATATACATTTTTCCATGGGACAGATTTTTTCCGCACTCGTACAGTAGCAAGAGTTCTCAAAGATCTCGAATCTCGATATACATAAATCCGCTAGCCCGAATGGTATACCCCACATATATGGATCCTACCGATCCATAGCACTTACGCCCCTTCTTTCTAAAGTCATGGATTGGCGAATCGAAGTCCACTCATTGTGGACTGTGCAGCAATTAAAAAAATGCTGCTACATGAGAGTACTATTAGAATATATATATATACAATGAGTGTACCAGTTTTTTTAAGAGATAGAAACTATTGTTGTTGGTTTTGGTTATTCTCTGGCTTTGTATCTTTTTCAGTAGGATTTTTTTCTGTTCAGTGTTGAGAGAATATACACAGGCGACACTGTTTTGAAAAAAAGCTCGCCCAATTTTTTTTGAACAGACTTTAACAACCTCTTAATGTGTATTGAAAAAAAGGACATCTTCACTTTTACGCTGTTGCAAATCATAGAGGATTTTTCTTTGGATTTTGTCAAAGAGCTTTCACAATTGATGCATTTTTAAAGCTTTTTAATTTAAATTTTTATTTTTGTGGGGGCAAAACCCCCAATTTATTTGGCTTAATACAAGCTATTTCTTAATTTAACTTAAAAACTAAGAAAGTTAATAGCTAAGACTTAAATTAACTGTTGGGGGGCTTAGGAGACGAAGCTTTAGGCAGGGAGTACTGATATTAAATTCAAAATAAGAAGAGATGGAATTGATACTCCTCAGCATTCGAGAGATTGGTTCGTTGGAGCCATAAGAGGTTCGATGGTTGGGAAGATAGAAGAGGCGGGGATTAAGAGTGTTACGAGGGTTAGTATTTAAAAAGATGGATGCGTTAAGGGCTGTGCAGTCAATGGTACCTGAAAAGATTCGGTGAATGAAGGGAATGTCAAATATTTCCCTTCAATCTTTCAGCGTATTCAGGTTGAGAAGTTTGATTCGGTCTTGATAAGGAGGTAATATTAAAGGATTAATCCAATAAAGACCTCGAAGAGCAAATCGAAGGAAACAGCGTTGTATGCTCTCAATTCTGGCAATGTGCACTTGTTGGTAAGGTGACCAGACTTGACAAGCGTCAAGTTGACGGGGAGAAGATTTGATGCGTTTACGTGAGAAGGTTATTGACTGGCACTTGGAAATATTAAGCTCCAAGCAGTTTTTGGAGCACCATATTGAAAAATTGTCGAGATCCTGTTGGAAATGGGAAGAGTCATCAGATGAAGAAATGACCTTGTAAAACTTAGTATCGTCTGCGTAGAGTCAGATGGAGGAATGTTTGACGATCATTTCAATGTCGTTGATACTAAGAATGAAGAGGAGAGGGCCTAAATAGCTGCCTTGGGGAACACCGGATGTAGCTAAAAAACGGCTTGATAAGACGGATCTGAACCGAACGCTGTAAAAACGGTTTTCTAAATAAGAAGAAATCCATCTCAACAGAATGAGATTATAGACCACTGGTCTAAAATGTGCTTGTAATATTTGCGCTTTCGCGTAATTTAACTCAAGATTACAATATTGCACGGCATCTTGGGGTGGAATATATTAAAAACGGCACAAAAGCACATGATTAGGGTCATTATGCAAAAGTCATAGATAAATACACAGTTGGCTTCTTTAATGTCTTCAAAAAAATCATGTTTAATGTGCAGATGTATATCTTTTAAAGCCCTTGAAATGTTTTGTTGTTTTTAAGTAGTGGTTGAAAATCAACACTTACAATTCAGGAGGACAAAATGTCAGGCATATATGAAAGCTCTAAGGAAAGATTATGCAGGAAATTTAAAATTAATTCAAATTCATTCGAACTCAATTACAATTAAAGTATCTTCAACAATGACAAAAAAATCCACCTATTTTGAGAAAAACCACACCAAATCCACATACCTAGTTTAAATGTTAAACTAAACTAAAGATGGAGTCTACACTTAACCATAAACTACCCCTAGAACCCACAAATTTAAACTTTATATTTCTTCCTTTGACCAAATTCATAAGTATTCTCAATAGAAAGGATATATACAGTAAGTCCTTAGTAGATCCCAAAGGATGTAAGGCCAATTGAATTTATTTGATTGCATGAGAAATGGAAGTTAAAACGAAGTATAGTATAATGGAAACAAAAAAAAATAATAAGGCATTGGAAAATGTATCTAATTCGATAGAAATACCAAAACCACAACACTTACGTGTCACCCATTTGGCCAAGGACAAATGAACCAATCACTTCGGTCACTCGGCTAACCACGAACGTATTGGTAACGTATAGATCCTTGTCACAGACCCAATTCTCCTGGGTGGGAATCGTCCGCTCGTACCATGTCTTATCGTAACTGAAGCCATAAGGACATTCTGCAAGGATACACAAAGAAAATAATGAAACAAAATAAAAGCCACAACAAAAAAATCAAAATCACAAATAAACATAAAAAAAGAAAAAAATATATAATTTAGCTTGGGAAGGAGTCCCGGAAATCGTACTGACTCGAGTAGGTGGCACTACCACTGCCGGATCAACTTCAGGGAATTCCCTCTTTGATTTCTCTTATTTTACTCGGATTTTTAATGATAAGCCCGGTCATAAGTTTTCCTTAAGGTTTTCTTTGAAATGCTTTTTTGTTTTTTTTTTTGTACTTTTACCCAATGCCCGTGCCACATTTACCTTATTTACTTTAACAACTTATTTCCTACAACAGGTTAACTCCTATCTGGTTGAACTGTTGCCAGAGTTACGGAATTGAAACGATTAAATTATTAATGTCGTAAGATTTTATGGCATTTGGTTGTAATAATTACGGATTGTTCTCCAGCCGTTTATAGGGATAACTAAGTTTAAGAAAGGCGATTTATGTCAGATTTTATACAATTCAATGGTGCGGATCTATCCAGGATTAGCGTTGGTGTATTATTGGAAAAGTGAATGTAAAAGTTTGATTTTGTCTATGAAAGAGTCTTTTATGGCCAAACCACATTGCCTTAGAGAGGAATTGTTCCTTTGCTTTGGTGCAAACGGTGGCGTAACTTTTCTTATTAGATAAGCTTTTGGTTTATAAATAAAATCTTTTTGTTTTGGAGAGTTATTTTTTTTTTGGGAAGTTTTTACTGTTTAGAAAATTAATATATTTTGTTGTCTAAGCATGTTTTTATGAATAGGGTTTTTAAGAGTTAATCGGTTCATAAAAAGTTTATAAGATGTACCTTTATTGAACAAGATGGCGCACATTGGCATTGTATGGCATTTGAACTTTAACAACAACAAAAAAGCGAACAAAATAAAAAGTAAATAAAATTAAAAATAAATATATAATTAATAAAAAAACGAAATAAGAGCTAATATAAAATATGTATTTACAATAAACTGGCCAATATTTATAGAATAATAAATATAAAAAAATCCAACAAATTAAACTAAATAAATATAAAACAAAATATAAATATCGATTTAGAACAAAAATAAAATCGAAATTTAATATTAAAAAAAGAATATTTACTTTAACATTTTAATAACCATAAAAATAAATTATTAAAATAATAATTAGCATTAATTGACACAAAAATCAATTTAAAAAAAATTTAACCTCAAATTTAAATTATTATAAAAATGAATATAAAACTATTTACAAATTGATTGATCTAGTACCTGATGAAATTGAAAACTGTCTTTTTTTATAAAAAAAACACTCCACATGTGGTGATCCAATAAAAATATTTATTTTTTTTTTGAATAACTTAATGTTATTAAAATAAATAAATTAAGTGGTGTGACAGGAGCCTGTGTGTGTGTTGTGAATTTGCAAGAATGAAAGGAAACATGAGATGGACAAGAGACAAATTTTACTTTTGGAGATTTGGTCAGTTCCTCCCAAGATGATGTACCCCCGCATAGAAGGTGACTCGGACGAGGAATCAAACCCCGACCCTTCGCTAAGTAGTCCGATGCACTAACCACTAAGTGAAGGGGTATTACATTATGTTAATCGGTTTTTTCAAGTTATTAATTAATTTCTTGTTCTTTTTTATTTTGATGAATTTGTCCTTATTTAATATTAATAAAGCAAGAAGCTATTCAGTTTCTATACACATAAACGTTTTCCATTAAATGAAAGCTTTAACACTCGAACGGATTCCGGGGGTCCAGCCAGACATATTTCATTTTTGAACGTTAATTTTACATATGTTAAATTATGTTATGTAGGTACATATTTCTAATTTTTGTATCGACTGTCACACACAGGTACATATATATTCATATGCTAATTACCTAATTATCCCTACTGTTCGTTGAGCTACGACGTGTTCCTGTTAAAAAGGGTGCGAAAATACACATATACATGGTGTTTCAAGGAATTTTTTTTTTATTTGTAAAAACCTATAACTATCTTCATGCTAGACAAAAAATTAAAAACTAGCTTAAATATACACTTAACTAACTTACTGGCTCAATTCAGGCGCTCTAAAGTACTTTCTATCTTAATTAATTTCCTTTCGGCCAAGAATAACTTAAATTAAAATTAACATTAACGAGTTTTATTTTTCCCCAGAAAAAAAATTAAAACTAGGCATCAGATCATATTTTTCTTAAAACTAACTTAATATGTATAAGTACTTATAAACTAAAAAAATAACTAAATCTACCTAAACCTAGAATAGCACAGCAGCAATTTTTTTTATAATATATATAATATATATATATATATATATATATATATATATATATATATATATATATATATATATATATATATAAATATATATATATATATTTTTTTTTTGTTTCAAGGAATTTTTCATAACGCGTGTCCGTGTATATCTTTCGTTTGTACTGGTTATTCTATTTCGTTGCTTCTTTCGTCTACAGCGCATCAGTTTACGAGTGAACGTTGAACATTAAAGACATTAGTGACAATAAAAACGCATTTTTTACGCGCCAAATTTTTGTTATTATCTACTCGTTTTGATATTTTTCATATACAATGGGCGACGAAGTTGAGTTTGTTTACAATACGCGACTACGTAGGCGAAGTCTCTATTGCGATTATCAGCGGCTATGGTGACCAATATACGCAATGGGAATTATGAGAAAGGTGGAGAAGAAGACCTATAGATTGAAGATGATGATACGGAATATGTTCCTCCAGAGGATAAATTGAAAATGATTTAGCGATTGAGCCAAACGAAATATAGGATAGTGACGAAGAAGAAGAAAAGGAAGGAGAATCGAGTGCTGAAGGTCGACAACTATGGGCTAACGATAGTTGTTTGCACTGCACGGTTAAGATGGCACGAAATGGACATCGGATAAACCAGCTGCTACTGTTCATTTGCGACAATTGTATTCGGGAGAGCCCATTTGAGAGCTTGTATTGTATTTTATAAATAAAACTAATTGTAATGCCTTTTCATTCCTTTTTATATACTTTGAACAGTATATAATAAAATTGTAGCAGTTTCGGCTGTGCGCATATCAAGCGAGAACGACACAATGAATTTAAACAAAGTTTTTTTAATTAAAAGAAAATTACCTCCAGTAACATAAGTTTGCCAAAGAAAAAATTTGCTCACCACATCATGCAAAATGGCAAAACATATATGTACGATCTACGATGCACGTATATTTGTTTTTTTTTTACAATTACTCCGTACATTGGGTTGTTGCGTACTTCTACTCTAAAACAGATGGCGTAGGAATTGTAACCTTTTATTTTAAGCTACATTAACACCGTATCTCCAAGTTTTGTAGAGAAATACAATGATACACATAAATACCGGGTATGCAGGTATGATGCATACAAATCGCCATCTTAGTATTTCCTGACGTCACTTTCATCTGTTTTTGTTGTTTTATTTCTTTTGTGAAGACTTTATCCTAACATTAAATATTAAATAAAAAGTACCTATGTCACGTTTGTTTAAAAAATTAAAATAGGATTTTTGTTTTCGAGGCTAACGCAAGCAAAACCGGAGGGCCAGCTAGTTGTACCTATAATCGCAAGTAAAAGGAAGCCAGCTCACAAAAGTGCAATAGATTTTAATGTCCGCATGGAAGAACCAAGTACGTAAAGACATTCTTGTATGAACTTATCAAACAATTAGTTGTAAGATTAACTACAAAATAGGCAAAAGAAAATTTAATGTCTCTACAGTGTACACTTTATAACTGCCTTGATAATTTTTTCAGAAGGAACAAGTAATTAAATGACAAGTAATATTAACATGTAATCACTATGATTTAAAGTTAATAACTTATTATTATTAAACAGTTTAAACTGTAATGATAATGAGATACAAATTAAGATTGTCACTCTGGCAGATGATGAAGCCTAAGATGATCCTTGAAACTTAAATAATCGCAATTAATCACTTTAGAACCTAAACTTATTAAAATCTTTAAAATCTTTAATCTAATTCATAAACTTTATCTCTAAAAGTACCTTCTTAAGCATAAATTTAAACTAAATAAATAATTTTAAAAGCTACTTTAAAATTCCACTTTATTTAAGTATGCACAACTCCATGTAATTCAGAAGATATCAGAAACTACTTCTACAAACCACTTAACTACCACCTTAAGAACACTTCAACACACACTTACCTCTGGTATCGGCTTCAGTTACATCAAATCCACCTTTGCTCATCGCAAAAGCAGCTTCTGTAAAATTTCTATCATAAACCAAACATTTGCTAAAAGTCTCCACCTTTCTGTTATCCACTTCTCTGGAATAAGGAAATGCATTACATTAATTTTGTTTACCATTCAACCATACCTATGTATAGTTACCTAGGTAATGTGAGATCTCTCCACTCCTCCAAAGTTAAATTTGTCTGCTCCCGTCCTGGAACATTACACCAATGTTCCGGCACATTCAGCGCTAAAATAATGTTCATATAGATCATCGCTCCAAAACACGACAGGCCCAAGATGAAGATGCAATTGTACATCCTCTGAAAGTGTCCACTGGATCCCGCCTGTTCCATGATCTTACAAAATGGATCCTCACTCTCGCTGTCATTGCAACCTGAGTTTTCATTTTTCATCTTAAAGCTGCACCGCACTCAATCAACTTCGTCCAATTTTTCCGATTGCACTCTGTCTCTCAACTAACTGGGGAGCTGCACAACAAACACGATCCGTTTGTCTCTGCGTCTTCTGCAGGCGAAAGATTGAAATAATTCTGAACAATTATTGCATTGACAACCACTGTAATTAGTTATATTATCAGTAAACAAAAAAGCTCTTTTACAACTTAAATTGCTAAAAGATTATGGGCGTCCAATGGAGAAGCGTTCGGGAAAGAAGGAAAATCCAAAACAATAAAAGCAATCCTACGGATGTATATTGTAAACTGCACTTATGATTGCTTGATAGGCAGAAATGCAACAATCAGTGCACTCCAACTTCTGTTTGAGGATTGATGATAAGAATCATCCGTATCTATGTGTCTGGGGGTCTGGAGTGATGCAGATTATTGTTTATGGACAGAACGTAATTCAGTTTGGATTGTGGATATTAATTGATTGCGTTCAGGGAGATAGAGCGAATCAGCTGATAAGATTGCTGGTAGGATGTGAGGTTGTTTTTATTTGTAAACAATGTGGAACTGGATGAGTTGCACGATTTTGTTTGAAGTGGGAGATAGGCTCTGATCAGGTCTTTAAAATGTAGTGAACTTGAATTTTTGCTAAGTTCGTAGTATCAGTATCACTTAGACAATGCTTTTGATAGTGAGGATTTCCGAGGAAATTGATAGGAATTATTGAATATATCACAAGCTTACACATTAATTGTCAATTTCAAAGTAAAGATTTTAGATTTGCAATGATTTCCAGAAAAAAAACAATATTTTAAGTGCATAGAAAGGTCGTTATGTACTTCTGCGGATGTGGATTGGATAGTTGATAGTAGTTACGAATCAATTTTATTATATATCAAAACACATATCTGAGATAAGTGCTTCTGCTATATCTATCATTAGAAACTTATTAAGCCCATATAGATAGAAATTGTTAGTGTTAACAATTTACATGGTGTTTCGCATAAAGTCTTAACAAAAAGGTAGAGCGCGTATAGGTAGGGTCAACGAGGTTGTAAAAAATCGGATGGAGATTAGTTAATGAGGGAATAGTCCCCTTCATGTGAGTTTTTGTATTGCTTAAAACTAACCTACTTACTCAATATTGTTGTTCCTAAATATGTGAATCACTTTGTAAATGCAATATTTCAGCTTCATCTGTCAGAAGGTTTACATATAAGATCTTGTAAAATTATAAGAAATAATAAAGACTGCTGCCATTTTAGAATGAACTATATACTAGATCATCAGTTTAATAACGATATTAAAGGTCGAAAAGGGAAATATCTTTGAGGTTTAGTAAGAAATCTCCACGAAATGGCTTTCGACTAACTGGTTTCGCAGCTTTTGATTTCTTACATGAAGGATGCAGCAACTTACCTATCTCCAGATGGTCGAGCCGAACATAATCAACCACGTGCTCAAATGGCCCACATGGTAAGCCCGCCATTCTCTTGAAGAGGTGTTCTTCCACACAGGCAAAGCCACTGCGTAAACTTTTCCATCGCTATTACTCTTCTGGAATCTTTCCTAGAAGATGGAAAAACATACCCCCAATGCCATTGTCCATTAAGGGCACTTGCATCGAAGAAGCCGAAAAGCTTTCAGTATTCAGTATGTGTGTCAACTACGACCTTCGTTGGAACAACCATATATGAGACCCCGCCAAAAATGTTGCTAAGTGCTTGGGTTTTCTGTGTTCGATGCAGAATCAGATGCCCTTCTGATTTGGCTACAAAGCGTTTATGCTCCCAAAACTCGAGTATAACTCCCACCTCTGGGCAGATGCTTCGCAAACATCGTTACACGTGCTCGATAGAATACAAAACAGAGCGTTAAAATTAATAGGGAATAGAAGTGTGTATGAAACAATTGGCCTTCTAGGACACCGACGCTATGCTTCATGTCTTTCCTTATTTTATCGTTTCTTTTATAAATAAATTACACGACTGGATCGCAAATACTTGCTTATATGTGTGGTCACATCGTCGAATAAAGTTTAAAAAATAAGTAACATTTACGAAGAAATATAGCACTATCTGAACTTAAAAAAGTGTCAAATATCCAATTTATGAAAAATGTATTTCGAACTTTGTAGGACTGATTTTGATAAAATTATGTTTTTTATTTTTAGTTTTTTTGAAAAAAATTTTTTTTTTTGGAATTTTGATATTCAGTTTTTTAGAGTTTATTTATTATTATATGTACCTGTGTTTAAAAAAATTAAAAATAATTTTAATTTTGATTTGTTTTAGAAATATTGATTTTTCTCAAAAAAAAAAAAAATCTAAATTTTATTTCAAAAAGAGTTATTCAAGGTTTTGAAAGACTGAATTAATTTGCCTAACTAGATCTTTTCAAATATAAAATTTGGCAGAAATCCAAAAATTAAAAAAAATCAATTTCCCCTCTGTAGCGTTTAGGCTGCAGCTCGTTATACATACGGACAGACAGACAGACAGACATTTTTTCCACAAACTTTTTTATATTTCTCTATAATCGTAATGTCATGTTTGATTGCTATCTCAATTTCTTGTATATTCACAAATCCTAAACTTGCCTTATAGTCCCTATAATCGCAAGTAAAAATGTTCACTCGAAATAGCCAGCTGCATTCCTCCCCTTAAAAGTTTCTCCCGTAATACTCGCAAGGAATGCTCAGAAGTTCCCCTCCTTATCATCATAATGCTACATTAAAAGGGAAACAAAAATAGCCACTTCGAAACAGCGAGTGAAACATAAGTCACCGAAGCACAACAAGTTACATGTTAACTTTATTGAGCCACATTCTATTCACATCCACGAAGCCCGTGAAAATTGGAATCGTAGCATAATTGAGCATCATTTCTACCAGCTGCTTAGTGCTCATTATATATAGGTAAAGAGAGTATAAGTAGAACAGAGAAGGGTGCGAACAGCCAATAAGGATCCGCTGTAAGTTGTTTGCACCAGGGCATCAATCATGTGTCAGAGGAGAAAAAGTATGCCCGTAATGCCTGATGACTAATCAGACAGCTCTATGGAGAACAACAAAAAAAAAAACAAATCTTCTCGCTGAGAGCGCTGTTGGAGTAGAACTCGATACCCGCAGCAACTTGAACCAGCTGTGTATGACATTACAAAAGCTCATCTAAGTTATTCTGAAATCTGAACGTTCAGAGCAGACAAAAAAAACCCTGTTACGTGATTGTTTCGATTTAGTTCTAGTTGTTTTTTGGCTCCCTTTTTTTCTAAATGAGAAACTTTGATTCTGTTTTTTGATTATGTTTATTTGAACCTTTAGAATTGTATTGGTCAAGTCGAGAAGATGATATCGGCCAAATGGGCGACGTCACAATTGATTGCCATACGGGCTCATTGTATGGCATTTTTCATCACTTCAGCGAGAACTTCGGGCGACAGATTCTCGCACTCGTGTCGAATGTTGTCCTTGAGGGCTTCCAGAGTCTCGGGCTTGTTCACGTAAACACGGGACTTCAAAAAAAAACCCACAAAAAAGTCTGAAACGGTTAAATCGGGCGATCTTGCGGGCCAGTGCAAATCGCCAAAACGAAAGATGATGCGACCCGGGAACGCCGCCTTCAGAATTTCGGTTCATGTATCGCTCCATGTCTTGTTCACTTGTATTCTGCATTTGTCTAGTCCACAAATGTCAAAACAGATTTCACATTGGTGGCCATTTGCAAAAATGAGAGCATCATCCAACAGGGTGATTTCTTTCTGCCCACCTTGTACATATGAATTCAACACAAATATTCCTATGGCATTCGAAATGCGAGTTCTACTCAGTCTTTATCTTCCTTTTAACTCCAATGTTTAAAACGCCAAAGTCGCTCCAGTATCTAGTATTGTATGCAGTTTGTGATATAAGCCGTGTTTTATTGGGAAATTTATCCGTAGCGAAGCAAGATTTTACACACCCTACAAAAAACAACAACCAGCTGCCGATAAAAGTAGATGTTGAATTTGGCTGCGGATTGCATGTTCAACACAAGATGATATAATTCACAATAGACATGATATAAGAATTGTATCATGCTACAAATACTATATTTCATACATAGATATTGCATGCTACATTGTTAAAGAAGGTTGCAAGGTAGCATTTGAGGGGGTTGGAATCTATAGATACACATTTATTTTTTGGGACTCGAATGCCAATGCAACCATTGTTCGTGCTAGATCCTCTTTTTCGTGTGTGAATATTTTTAAGAAACACTGGCCGACGGTCTTTTGTGAATGATCGTTTTATGTTGCATTGTTTGAGAAGGTTGAAAACAGGCGGCTGCCTATGCGCGGCTGCCTATGCGTTTTTTTTTTGGAAAGCTGCCCATAGCTTTCCCAAAAAAACACGGCCAAGAAAACTTTAAAAAGAAAATATTTGTTTGATATGCACCAAGATAGAGATATGTAGTCCAAAACGTTATAACACGTCCAAAAAATATATAACAAAGTATTACATGGTACTATTCTCCATAAAGGGCTGCAGTATCTCAGATTGGAAGTTTGAATTTGTTGGAGCCAGATTTAATAGATCCAATAAATGTAAATGTGAATGTTAGCATGTTTTAATTCTTGGTTAGTTGAATGCTGAAAAACAGGTAAATTGTATGTTTAGGCTTTTAAGTTTAAGTGAGACCTAAAGGTGGATAAATGAATCCCAAGCAACACCGGATAATTAAGCTAGATTCTTTATCAATTACCGCATTATTTTTCCAATATATTGGATATTTTATATATGAAAGCTAATAATTCTGCATTTACTTGTATGATGGATGAATCGTGAATGCAAGGCTATACTTTTTCTTGAAATGTTCCTCCAAAATGGGTTTATTGTATGGGTCTCCTTAACTCAAATACTAAATGAGCTTTAATGGGATGAAATTGCTCTTGCAATTTGGTTATTCTCACGATAAATTCATTTTTAACAGAAACTCGTTTTTCGCAGATTTTTTTAATCGGCAGATAAAACTAAATATTAAATTTCAAAACCTTTTCAAAATGAATTTAATTATTTAAACTATTTAATAAAAAGTTATTTCAAAATCTCTAATTGCAATAAAAATTCCGAACTTCTTCGTAGAACAAATATTAAAATAGAATTTTCTGGAATCTGAAAAAATATTGTTACCAAAACGCTCATAAATAATTGTCAAGCTTCCGAAAAAATTCAAATGAATTATTGTAAAAAAAAACAATACATTTTGTTATCGCCATAAAGTAAACGAACTAATTATTATTTTATTGACCTGGGAATATTTAAACAATTCGCCTTCCCCTCGTCAACAACGTTTACCAAAGATATCAGTTTTTGAGAGTCACTGATGTTACTCATAAATTTGCTATTGAGTTCATAAAACGCTAAGATTATTTTAATAATATGTACTTAATTTTGAATAATGCTTTTATTACTCCGATAGGTATATATTTAATCAGACCTTTGTTCAGACTCTCGGTAACCTACCAAACAATATTTAAATCACATATTTGCTTACTCGCTTATATTTTTCCATTGCAGTTATAAAAAAACGTGTTTCAGAAAATGTGATAATTTTGGTTGTTTAAACAATGAACTGATTATTTTTAACCTAACCGGATATTTAAACGAGTAGTTTCTAGTTGAATATAAATCGAATCAGTTGTTCGAATTATGGATGGGGAAATACGGAAATATTTCTTATCTTCAAGTAACATTCTTATCTTGCATGCTTTTAGTTTAGTTTAATCAATTATAATCATGGAATCATTCATTAAGTTTGAATAACTGATTATGACTAAGAATATGACAATTTTTCTATTGTTTTTTTTAATCAGTTCCCACTTTCACATAATTTTACATTTTTTTGAATTGTTAACTACTTAGTTTATGAAATAACAACTTTTTTGCTATTAAGTAAAGGTTGCAGCTTAACAAGAGTTTAAAGTTTGAGCATCAGGAAATAAAATCGAACGATCATCGTATCAGCAAGATTTAAATGCCTTTTCTCCCGAAAACTGCTTATTTATTTCTATCGCTTTCTCTGTTGCTATTGAGATTATATCATTGTATATGATATAGTATTTTGGTATTATATTTTTAGTACTTAGTACTATAATTTAGTACTATCGTAGTGTTGGTACTATATTTAGTATTTGATTTAGTACTTAGTAGTATATTTAGTAGTAGATTTAGTAGTTAGTAGAAGATTTAGTACTATATTTTGTAGTTATTAGTATATCTAGTACTATGTTTAGTAGTTAGTAGTATATTTAGTACTAGATTTTTTGACTTAATAATTGAAGATACTCTAAAGCAATAACATAGGTACAAACATCTGCAAACAATGTGTTTTATTTCTAAAATAAGTAACTAGGTAGGTTTTTCAACTCAAATAAAATTTTTTCAGACTAAAAAAAATAATATAATAATGAAATATGGTAACCATTCAAAATTGTACAAAAAACCAAACCAATAATCAAATTTCAGCAAAAAATCGTTTAAAACGGTAAATTTCATCCTGTTGCCGTATTTATAAAAAACTCACCCAAAAACAATGTATTTTCAAGACAGAAATGAAAACTCTTCACACCCTTGTCTTAATTTCTATCTTCCATTCTCTCATTATCAGAAATTGACAAAGAAATAACACGAAAAAGACTTGATAATTTGCTTGCCTCTGACTGCTAACACTTTATATACATCTTTCCCGTTCTCTCAATTTCTAACGTTGCATATGTGTTGAATTCATCTCCCCGACTAAAAGTCTACACTGAGAAATAGCGAGATAGCGAAACTAGATGGCGCTAGGTGAAACACCCATCTTGATAGTACTATAGATTCTATATACATTGATAATATGTTATTAAGTCAGAGATAAAGAAATTCTGGGATTAAGGTTGTCCGAGTTTAATATAAACCGTTTCTCTTTCTTGTTATTTTCTTAATTTAAAAAATATTTGACTAATCCTAGCGAAAATTTCTTCCCTCTTTGAATAAGTGCTTTGCAATGTAGCATTCAACATTTCGTGCGTTCGAAATTTTATAGAATGGAATGTTACTTAATATAAGAAATTGACTGTTTTCGAAAGCGCTGACCATCATTGCTTCCATAAAGTGAAGACTTTCTGAACGAACTAATTCCAATTGAGATCTTGGCGTAGTGTGGAAGGAGAACTTATTTTTTACTTGCGATTTATAGGGACTATAAGGCAAGTTATGCATTCGTAAGAAAAAAAAAATCTAACAATCCAACATGACATTACGATGATAGAGAAGTCAAAAAAAGTGGGTCCGGAAATTCAGTCCGTCTGTCTGTCTGTCTGTCTGTCTGTCTGTCTGTCTGTCTGTCTGTGCGTATCGATTTCTACAGACTAAACGGTTAGGCCGATTTGATTAAAACTTGGTATATAGTATTTTTAGAGTACTCTACCCGACAGTTTTTCGAATTGGCATTCTAGCTCCAAAACTAACGGTACCTGCCATACAACTTTTAATGAAAAACTTATTTTTCTTGAAAACGGCTCCTACGATTTTGATTAAACTTTCTGAAAGGTGTTTTATATGCAAAATCCATCTTTAAGTTTTAATGGATTTTTCAGAAATTTTTTTTATAACGGTACCTTCCATATGACCGGTTTTTTAAAATCAGACTTTCTCGTTAACTAATTGACGGATTTTGATGAAATTTTCAAAATATATGGTGTTTTATGATTTAAAAAATATTGCTTATTAAATTTTCTAAAAAACATTTTTTTTTTAATTTTTAATAATATTTTTAAAAAAATTATTTGGTTTTTTGAATATTTTGAATTCGGCTCTAGAGATTTTTTTTAACTTATGATTATTTAACCTATGATAAACACACAAAAACAACTAACAAATAAAAAATTCGATTACTACTGAATGCAAAAATATCAATCAAAAAAAAAGCTTACATCTGTCTATAAATAAACAAAACAAAAGTCTATAATATTGTAGTAGTTGGAATGTGTATCTTAATTTTAGTACCTACCTTCCTTCCAACCTTATTATAGGTACCTAATATCCTTAATAAATTCCATTAATACCTACCCACACCATACGTTTATTGATCCATTAAACATAATTGAGCTATTTTAATTGATTTGATTTCAAAAAGTAAATTATTGTTATTGGGACCTGGTCCCTATCTCCCTATACCTAGCATTATTGCGCTACTGCAATCCTATATATTTTTGTGTTTATCCCTTTGTCGTGACGCATGTTCGTTCGAGCTTCAAACCACAACGTTTCTAAAGAAGTTGCACGTCAAAAAAAAAAAAACATTAAAATTAAATATTTGTCAAAAAAGAAGCCTGCATTTAAAACGGATTAGCACATTAGAGCAAGTACGTGCAACCCAGTCGTGCCTTTTATTTATTAACAAAAGCTATAAAACACCTCATTGCCGGTTCGTATAACATTCTTAATTTTAATAAGTCGATTCCATAATCTCAAGAGACTGGACTTTTGCCTAATTGTTGTGTTGTTTTTCTCTTAATAATCGTGACGGTATGCTGAACAATGAAATACATTTAACTTCCAATAATGTCAAATCTTTCAATCTTTCTCACGAATTATTAGATTGTAGTTATAATTCTTTAATTGTTTTTTAATAAATAATCAAAAAAGTGCCAAATATTGATAAGAGAATTTCTGAGATATAAGCAAATTGTATTACGTTTTGTTTAAACTGTTTTGGTTAGTTCTTTTAAGGAATATAGTATATATAGTATACAGAATATACAATATAGAATATAGTATATAGAATATATGGAAGAACAGAATTGAAAATAAGTGTGCTTTTATATGTATAGGGTGACAAAATAAAAACGATAGAAAATGTAATTTTAGTATCACAACAACGGCGTGAAATATTAAGGTGATTTTGAGGCAATTACCAAAACTGGGTCATGTGATAAGCAAATTAACTTCGGTCCACATTGGGCACTTCTCTATTGAACCGGAGGCTCCAGGTTCTGCTCCGTGCGACAGATTCTCTTTCGTTAAGGAGGAGTACATTGTTTAACATCCGACTTGGTAGATTAACGAAATTGCCGATCTTCGATGTATGGCCTCGGGTTGTATGAAACCGCTCGAACGCAGCATCTACATTCCCGTTCAAATCTAGACTCTGATGCAGCATAACAACAAACTTTTAACTATTAAGGCTTTCGTAGGCCATATATAACAGAGACTTACCTATGCGTTATGCCTCATGTTGTTAGCTGTTGGCAATTGAATCTTTATTTTGTCCATCGGCCGAACAGCGTTTATGGAATTGTATATTTATATTCCTCTTTGATATCTATCACTTGGTTTATGCTCAGTATGGTTTGACATTTCATAATGACTTACTCCTGAACAACGTTTGCAAATCGTGCAATACGCATCGCACGAACGGTCCACATAATCGCTCAGCAGAGTCCGTAATTCGAGGAACTATAGATCGGTTTCACACCACGTTTACTGTAGTGGATAATGCGAATCTTCAGAGACGCCGCGCCGTACAGTGCGCACCGAAGACGCTATTACTGCTGTGGAGCAGAGTGTCGAAGAAGACCCGAATGAGTCCATCCGCCATCGCGCGCAACAATTGGTGTGCCCATCCACTTTACGGAAGATTTTGCGGAAGGATCTAGGTTTGCGGGTCACTCTAGGTCACTGTTTGGTGTGCTCTAGGGCCAGATTGAATCATTGGTCCATATTTCTTCAGAAAAATAAGCCGGCCATTATGTTACAGTCAATGGGGAACGCTATAGAGCCATGATTAATGATTTTTTCGTACCTGAATTGGAGGATATTGATGTGGACGACCTTTGGTTCTAACAAGATGGCGTACATGCTATGCAGCCAACGAAACAATCAATTTATTGAAGGAAATTTTTGGTGAGCGCATTATCTCGCGTCGTAGCCCTGTGGCGTGGCCTCCAAGATCGTGCGATTTAACACCGCTGGACTATTTTTTGTGGGGTTATGTGAACAAGTTAATCAATGCTGGATGAAACTGCTAACGAGTTGGAGCACCTTTTTTTCTCAATGGCAGCAATCGGAGTCTCTGGTGGGTGGCTAGCAATACTTTCGTAGGAAAAACCATGAGTTAAAGAAGATCTTCTACTTGCATGAGCTTAAGGTTCGGTTCTTCTGGCAATTCCTGACCGTAATAACCTAGGTTCAAACATTGAAAGAGTTTGATTTTTTGATTTGCGTTGACGTTGAGGCTTTTTTGTAGTTCCCGTTGCCGTTGTTGTTGTTGTTGCTATTGTTGTTGTTGCTGTGGCGGTTTATGTTGATGTTGCTGTTTCTGTCTTTTGCTGTTTCATATTTCGAGCACTGCCGTAATGTAACGTATCATTCATTGTTTTATCGTTATTTTTACAAACAGTGGTTCAGTTAAATAACAAGTTGCATTCTTCAATGATTAAATTCCACAGTATTACTCGCACTGCTAAGAATGCCCATCGATATACCCTTAAGTTCAATTTCTGATGGACGGTAATTGCAGATTCCGTATACTAATGCGGAACTCTTTTCGTAATGCATCTTATACTGAGATTGCCTTGCGGAGTGTGTACTATTAAATGGCGACTTTGATCAAAAATCTTCTGACAAGCATCATGATTTATTGAACACTTACTGCTTACATATGGTAAAAAACAAGGCTGCTGTTTTATGCACAAACATTTAAAAGCAGTTGGACATAGAAATAGGGAATCGAAATAATATAATTTCGTTAATTTATTGTAATTGTAATTTTATAATTTAAAATTGTACGAATTTGAATTTATTTATTGTAATAGATTTCCAGTTCCAGTGCATAAGTATTAATCTAACCGACTGTGCCTAGTGATTGAGGACTTGGAAGGAAAATATTAATTGGGGAATTACAGCAGAAGTTCGGCAGATAAGTTAAATAAATATCAAACATCGTATCCTAGAAAAACGGCACGAACGGTAAGAAATTGGATGACAACATCCGAACATTGCATTGTTGATATTTTTCTGGCTTAGGTTCTATCCATTACATTAGAAAAAACCAAATGTTTACTTAAATATTAGAAGAAGCTATGTGTACTCATACTGAAAAAAATATACCAGTAGTTGGGACGTTCCAGCAGAATAACAATTCCAAGCCATACTGTTAAACAAGAGAATGTCTGGTTTCATCAACGACTTTTACCCGATCTCATTTTAATTATTTTTCTTTAATCTTTTTTTTATGTTTTTTTTTTTAAATAATTTAAAACATTCTAACTACCCTTTACCAAATCAGCCCTTCCACTCATAGAATTTTTCGTTTTGAAAAAGAACCTATATTCTCAATGACAGATAAGAACCTTAATCAACTTTTTTGTCATAAGCAGATATTTCGTCAAGTCCTATATAATTTTCTAATAAACCAAATACTCTGATTCCACACATCACTTACCCACTACGCAATAAATAAGTACATACAAGATTAAAAAAGAAGAGAGCTTTGTTCACACCGAACCAGATCGAACTATCAATTGATATAAACTTTAATTAATCACGCAATAAAAACTCGATAAATCGACCGATTGATACGATGATTTTCACACGGTTGCAGGACATTTACGTATATATTAAGGATATCTTTTTGTTTCACTCAAAATCTCTTCGCGATCATTGCCAATGTTATTCTTCATTCCTTACGACAGCGTCTACTACGATCTACGATACCCACAACTGAACTAAACAGTTCCAATGGAGTTAATAATTTTCAGACCTCTGGCAGTTATTTTATTAACTTATATAGATAAATAGCTGTTAATCATTGTAGAGAGATTAATTTATATAAATTAATTTAACTGTTATGTATTTGATAAGGATTTTGTTCCCTCTCGGCGCCACCGGCGGCAGCGGTTAAATTTTGCCCGCGATTAAGACTTCCCAAGGCAGATGGAAGACATTGTACTATTCGCGAGATATAGTTTCTTGGATAAGGATAAACTGGTGCACACGGTGGATTGTGATAGTGATAAGGTATCGACAGCCATAAACAAGCTAGCGGATGAAAGAGATACAATCGAGGCAAGTGGATTGGATGAAAATACTCTAAAATAGATAAATATTTAGGAGTTCGTTTCGGAAACTCTTCTTTTGGGTGAAGAGTTAAACCGTGTCGAGAAATCTACTGACTTTCAAGGTATAATCAATAAATACTGCAGTTTTTCCTATGCGAAATGACTGATCCACCAACAAATATTCGAACAACATTTAGTTTATTCAAGATAGTTCTTATATATTTTTAACAATTATCTTTATAAGTTTACATATAGACATAAAACGGATCTTGAGCCTTACAATCCTCTGGTGCTGGCAAATACGAATATGCACTTGTGGTGATCATTCTTCTCATGAAATTAACAAGAATCCATGCAACAAGTATCAGAACCATAGATGAAACGATAGTGAAAATATACACATTTTGATAAAATTTCCTCTTCACATAATAAAGGAAGCTACTAGCATAAGTTCTCTCACAAGAACTACCGATGGCATTTGAAAATCCAGCAAGACACTCACATTCACCCGGCCTGGTACATATTCCATTGATGCATCCATTCATGCAAAGTGCTGTACAAGTTCCATTTTGTGATCTGGCATACCCAAAGTTGCACATACAAATTTCCGGATGGAAGCAATAACCATTAAGACATCCATCTTTGCATATTGGTTGACACTGACCGTCTAACATTCGGTAGCCGTTGAAACAGTTACAATCTTCTAACTTACAAAAATCCCTTGATTTCTGACGACTTTTGATGGGGCTTGATGTTGTTGAGCAGAAACCATTCCGAGGACATCCTTTCGTATAGATTCGTTCACATAATTTATCATTAGTTGACATTGCGTATCCTTTGGCACAGGAACAGACGCCAGAAGATGAACAATGTATTCCGCTTGATACAATTGCATTGTGGGAGGCATCGATGGACATGATGCTTCCAATAACAGTAATTATTATCGGTGGTAATAACATTTTGTTTTGAGCTTATTAATACAACACCAGCTCTAAGGCACAACTGAGTTCGTGTAAATTCCATTCGATATTTTCAAAAGAAGATTATTTTTAATATTATTAGGTTAATCAGAATTTTTTTATATTTAAAATTCTATGAACTCGAATGGCATCAATAATATATTTGTTGACAGATAAAGATTTGCCTTTGGACGAACTTATTTTCTGTGAAAACAAAATGTTGTTTTTCTTGTAATTCTGGGTCCCATTAACCTCAAATGAATAAAATCAAAAAATGGGCACCGCTGGGTCGCCCGTACTTGCTCGTTTGTGCCTAATTACACTAGAAGGCAGAAAAAAGTACAACACTTAACGGTTTTTAGTCATAAATCAAAATGAATTTATTAAAAAAAAATTGAAAAAATATTGAAAAAGGAAATTATTAAATTAATATAAATAAATTAATAAATTCTCAGTGTCTTATACTCTTTTAACAACGTCTTGGGAAAGCTAAAAACTGCAAGAAATAGCAGAGACCAATATGCGAATATATATATGTACGCCGTCTAGGCTGAGACTCCGTAAAAAAAATCAACGGATGTACCACACGTTGTTCTACAGAGAAAACGACAAGTAAAGACGCGCGTACTCCGAACTTCAATGCACCAACAAGATGTTCAACCAACCAGTGACACATCACCAGGAGGATAAATTCAGCAAAGGCTTGCGAACATCAAACCGGTACCCGATGCCTTCAAGAAAATTAACCAGCTCTTTGAAAAAAAGAGCTCGATACCAGATACCATAGTGCACGGGCAAAATTCCGCAATAACAGCAACCAAAAAAGCAGAAGCCTTCGCCTTCCTGAATTCATCGAAGAAGTTGAAAAAGTTTTGAAGAAGTTGCAGCCTTTAATACTTCAGTCACTTACTTTAACGAGGACAATCCTGCACTAGAAACGTCTGGAGATGCTTTTACCTCCATCCTGGAAGTAACTTACACAATCCACAGAGGAAATTCTAAGAAGTCAGCAGGAAATGATGGGATTTCTAACTGTGTGCTTAAAAAGTTACCAAATCTCGCCATCTTCCTGCTAACGATCAGCTTAAGAACTGCCTGAATAACATCTACTTCCCCGAAATATGGAAAACTGAAAAAGTGGTGCCCGTTGCAAAGACGACCAACAGGACTAGCGTCGAGGGATATCAGCCGTTTATCGCTGATACGCTGTGTCAGCAAAATACTGGAGAGGCTTATCCCAAAAAAACTTCAGCATTTCTTCAGGGAAAAGGAAATCATACCTGAATGGCAGGTTTCCGAGCACGACACTCCACCATCCATCCGTTTCTTGGACTGCACTCCGACGTGTCGCACGGACTCCAGAAGAAAGAGACGACAGTTTCATGTTTACTGAACATCGAAAAGGCCTTGGACACAGTTTGGATAAAAGGACTTATATTCAAACTGTCAAGTCTAGGACTACCTGAACACTTGGTAAGATTAATCAAAAACTTTCTAACTCATAGATCCTTTTATGTACAGGTGCATAGGAAATATTCAACAAGAAAGAAGTCCAGTGCTGGAGTTCCACAAGGTTCCAATCTGGAGCCCATACTTTTAAACATTTACACGGCTGGCCACGGACGAAAGCAAAGCTGTATGGCGATGCAACATCCCTTTCAACTAAAATCGCGGCCAAGAGAGTTGAGGATCACATAAGAAACTTTTGGGACTACCTATTAAGAACTTATCTGCTTCATTACCCCAACAACAGCAACAAGAGTTCGAAGAATCTTCGCATCACGCTGTGATAATATCACTTTAAGCTACCATATAACACAGTGATAAGGACAAAGACAAAAGCAAAATATCTTGGACTGATTTTTATTAACCGCTTCAAATTCAACAAGCACGCTTCATTTATGCTTAAGAGAGCTAACTTCTCCCTACATCTGGCCCGCCAACTTCTTAGGAAAAGAAATGGACTAAGCACAAATACTAAGCTCCTCATCGATAAACTTCTGATTCGACCGTTCTGACGTACACTTGTCCCATTTGGTTGACCATATCACCAACATATACATATGAACATGAAGAAGATCGAAGTTTTTGAAAGGGATATACTTCGTAGCATTACAAGTCTACGCCAAAGACACATTTAATCTTGGAAGTTTTTTCAGTTCCTCGAAAGAGGCAGTAATTCGGAAAAAAGGTGGCTCCGACGGGGAGTCGAAACCCGACCCTTCGCTTAGCAGTCCGACACACTAACCACTAATCCATGGAGCACTTCAATAAAAAAAGAATAAACAAACATTCAAAATGTATATATGCAGAAATTATTTGGATGTTTTCAAATAAATATAAGATGATACTAATCCAATGAGCCCTTACCAAGAAAGTCGAAAATTGCGCCATAATTTCATATGCCTGCACTTGAGAAAAACCTCACAAGAAAATGTCTAACAGGGTCAAATCAGACGATCTCGCTGGACAGTTCACATCACCTTTAGTTTGTTGTCGTAATCATTCATCAAGAAATATGGTAATGGGCCTCATCGGTCTTTTAATGAATCATACAAAGATTTTAATAGATTAAGGGAAATATTAGCCCAATGGGTTGAATGGGTTGAATAGGAAGCTAACCCTTGAAATAACAGTAGAAGTACGGCCTTTGTATTTTTTTCCGTAAAATATTGGATTTCTTAAATAACTGTTTACTACTTTTGAACTAGTAAGATTTTTATTAGATAAAGTTTTGTATTTTCGGAACTTACCGCGTTGTAAGAAATATTTTCTAATTTCTTTCTACCCGACGTTTCGAAGAAGTTTCATACTTCGTGGTCACGGGATGAGACTCATCTCATCTCAGGACTCATCCCGTGACCACGAAGTATGAAACTTCTTCGAAACGTCGTGAATATCGTCCGCGCAAATAAAAACCTAAAATCTCATATAGTAAGATTTTTTTCATCGCAAGCCTCTGTTTAAACAATTTCTGTCGCCTTTAAGGATTTGTTCTAACCATTTAAACTATCTTCATAATGTATCTTTTAAAATTCATGAGATGAACAGAGAAATTTTGAAGAGCTGCGCAGTAGAATGGCCAAGGGAATTGGTTCAAACTATAGCTCAAAACGTCCGTTAACTAAAGAAAGTGTTAAAAGCTCTATTAATCTCAGCAACTGTGAATCTTACCTTATCAACCAATGCATATGTGCTTGTTTCTTGGGTACACATTAAAGAGCTCTCAAAATAGTTAAAAATAAAATACTAAGTGAGGCAATCGTTCGGGACTGTTTGTAGTTTCAACAATATAGCAACTATCAATTGTCAAAGCTATGAAGTTTATTTTCGAAGAACCATTGTAAGTTAAGATAATAAGAAGAGAAAAAATCCTTACATCTCCGGAGGAAGTCTAAAAATGTTTCGGCTTTTTTGGTTCCATGTCCATCATGTAATCATTCCCTAAGAGATGGTTCGTTATGCGCATACCGATAATCTCAAGCTGTTTAGTATCCCATGCACATAGACAGTGACAAGGGGGACAATTCACGCTATAACGACACCAGGCAGCATTCAGTTTTGAAGCATTAAATTCTACGTGATTTTTTTATTCCTTATTTTTTTCTTTTTAAGCTCTGAGCAGAGCACGGAGCACGAGCTCAGGACGCCATTTTGATTTTTTTTTCAACCCTGTCATATGTCGAAACACAAAATATATGAAGTTGGCCGCGCTCAGCCTTTCACTCGATGTGCTGGGTCATTTTATTCTGAGCTCATAGATCGCCCCCAGCTAGTTTCGATTGAAAAAAAGCACTTCGAGTTAAGAAAGAAACACTGATCTTTTTTTGACGTTTCAATGCCCTGCTCTGAGCTTAAAAAGAAAACCGCCTAATGTATAATTCTATCTAAATCATTTGGACATTGCACTTCCACATCCGAAGAACTAAGATATAAGTCTGGAAACGAATATGAAAAGCTGAGGGTACTATCGGTCAGCGAAACAATCAATTGGATTATAAGTTGCAGACAGGAAATTATTTATAAATAAAAAGCACGGCTGGATCGCACGTACTTGCTCATATGTGCGGTCACATTGTAGAATAAAATTTAAGAAAATTAAAGTGAAAATCAAAACATTTATTCGATTTTTTGACTTTTGATTGTTCGAATAAAGTACGTTTAATGGTATTATATGAAATAATTTAAACGCCATTTTATTTCTTTAGGAAATATAAAAAAGTGTGATTTTTTTTTTTCAAAATCGTATGAGCGGTTTTTAAATAAAACTGTTTTTCTTAACAACTTTTTTTAAAAAATTAAAAAAAATAATTCAAGATTACAAACGTAAGCACACAAAAACATACGTTACTTAAAAAAAAAATTACTCACCCGTTTTCAAAATATTGATTTTTCAAAAAAAAAATGTTTTTTACTTGCTCATATGTGCGGTCACATTGTAGAATAAAATTTAAGAAAATTAAAGTGAAAATCAAAACATTTATTCGATTTTTTGACTTTTGATTGTTCGAATAAAGTACGTTTAATGGTATTATATGAAATAATTTAAACGCCATTTTATTTCTTTAGGAAATATAAAAAAGTGTGATTTTTTTTTTCAAAATCGTATGAGCGGTTTTTAAATAAAACTGTTTTTCTTAACAACTTTTTTTAAAAAATTAAAAAAAATAATTCAAGATTACAAACGTAAGCACACAAAAACATACGTTACTTAAAAAAAAAATTACTCACCCGTTTTCAAAATATTGATTTTTCAAAAAAAAAAATGTTTTTTTTTTAATTATTAAAAATACGAAAAACAAGTTTTCTAAAAAAAATTTATGCGAAATTACTTAGACTACCTACATCTTCTTGAATATCAATTTGGATTGTAATCGGATCACCAGTCTTCAAGAAAGTCGACGAAAAAAAACCGGTCCTATAAGAGGTACCGTTTTTAGCCCAACATATTAAATTTCTTGTTTCACCAAAATATAATGCATACCTACAGTGGTAATCTAATTTTTTTTATAAAAATTCTTGGAGCCGACAGAATTTTGCCAGTAACTCAAATATGTTTCTCTATCATCGTAATGTCATGTTTGATTGTTATCTCAAAATTATTTAATCTGCACGAATGCATTACTTGCATTATAGTTACTATAATCGCAAGTAAAACATGAGAAAGAGGGTCAGTTTTAAAACGGAACCCTGGGCACACTATTATATTGTGGGTTTCAGATTTGAATCCTTTTAATAAATTTTTTATTTTTTATAAAAAAGCCCAATATTTTCTCCAAGTGGATAGCAAAACACTTTTCTAAAGAGAAAAGAACTTATGCACTTCCGTACTCTACATCACCTTTTGTTGGAAAACACTTTAGTGAGCCCATTAGAATAACAAGTTCATACATAACCTCGCAAATTAACAAAATCAACAAATATGCAATTTCCTCAAAGTACCTTGTGTTTTCCGCTTAAAATAAAACTAAATTGTATTTAAACTTCCCTATGTAATTCTGTTTAAATGTATCTTTATTGTAAATAGAATTGTAAGATACTATCATTGTTTTGTTTAACAAATATTTACGTAACATCCATAAACAAGCAGATCAAAGATTATCAAAAGTTTTTTCTATCTATTAAGTACTTAATACCAACAACAAATATATGGTAGATAAAGTTGTAGACAGTCCGGATGATAAGTTCCATTGCTACCAACTTCACGGTGGTCGTCGAGTCGGTAAACAGAGTGCATTGCCTTATCAAAATTTCAATAATTTGAGCTGAAGTATCTTTTTGACATTGAGTGATAATTTGTTTAAATATTTAAGTTACATGGTTTAAGCAATAAGGTTGATCAACTAAAGTGACTGTATTGTTTTGATAAGAAATTTGTATTTCATTCTGCTTCATTCCTCAATCTTATTGCAATTCAAGATGATTATAGATGAAATCTAGATTGCGCGTAGTAATCTGCAGTTGAGTGATTTTACTATACAGTTGTTTGTGCTATTTAGTACAAGATCTCAAGCTTATATCCAGTTAAATTTAAAGAAAATTATTGATAGAAGAATTCGATTTAATCGATTGTATTGTTTTCAACATTTGAAGAAGTTCTATGCAGTCATCTTCTTCAGGAAGCTCCTGTTTTGGGTCAACAATTTTGTGAGTTAGTTAAATTTTCCGTATTGAAGCATGAAGCGAACGTCAGTCTTTTAAGCGAGGTTTACAACAAGGCGGTATAATCGAAACTCATTTATTTTTTTCTTTAAGGTTTATTGATAAATATTAGCAGGAAATGAGGACGAAGAATTGAGACATGAAACATGGAAGAGAATAAACATTGTTCGATAACAAACTTTTATAAGAAGTGAGTCAAACTAGCAGCTGATTAATTTATAAGAAGAGACTGAATGAAGAAAGACAAAAGACAATAATAAGGAGAAGGTTTAGGTTTAAGTCAATATAAGAGTCAATAATACAGGTAACATAGTCATCTTCTTTTATGCCACAATCCCTAGCCTAGGACAACCGAAATTCTTTTTTTATTTGAAAACTGAGTAGAAGACTACTGCAAAAGTGAATTAAACAGTGGAACTAGAATCTTTCATTAGGCAAGTATTGTAAAAGAATAGCATTAATTTACCACTTTACCAAGTACTGCATTCAAAGTGGGGCCCGCGTACTATTATTATGGGTTTCGAATAAGAATTACCCTTGAATAGAACAAGAAGAGGTAAAGAAACCAGACTGAGTGTACAACCCGACCTGTATCTAGTAGGGTTAGTAACCATATTTTCAGGCGCTTTAGAGATCACAGTGCCTTTTTAACAAGCACTAAAGTCTCGGATTCGAATATGATTGCTGATGGTAAAACTATAGTATTGTATTGAAGCAACTCAATTCTTATGGTAAGGGATCTGGAAGTAGAGAGTCTTGACATTCTCAATAGTTCTGTTGAATTTTAGCAGCTGCCCAAGGTAGTAAAAGAATGCACTACTAAACATTCATACTGCACTGTTAGAAGCAGCCACCATTTACTTGATTTTTCATTCATTAATATGCAGCTCTGAGTCTTGTGCCACCTCTTCAATTTGGATGAAGAAATCTTGCAGAGTTTGTTGACTTCTAGTGATAAAATGGAATAATGGATTTCGTTTGCGTAAGTTAAGTTGCTCATGACCAGCCCTAAAAGTTGTGTCAATTTATTTGGGATGGTGATTGGTGAATTCTCTCATGACTTTATATATTTCTAACCTGGCTATGCTATTGTTGGCGACTTTAAAGTCTATAAAAAGATAGTATGTATGTTGGGATGTTAAATTCCGGATATTTTTCCATAACCTGCCTAAGGGTAAAGTTTGAACATAAAATTCCTTACATTTTGTTTAACACTTGTTTTTTTTCATTATTATTTTTGAACGTTGATTTAAGTTTTTTTTTGCTTATTTTTTATTTTTTATTTGAATTGATTTTTTTTATTAACTCTAGATTTTTTCCTTTAGTTCTGAATTAGCACTCCATGTTTGGAGGCCTTGACAGGTCCGTCCGGTGGTAGGAAGCTGAACGACAATGGACTTACAAGTACGAAAGTAAGTGACAGGTAGTGGTAGGTCATTTTAGGGGCTGTCTTCGTGTATAATCGGTCAAGAAGACAGTAGGTGGGAAGTATCCTTCAGATACTTGGGTGGGCTGGCCAGACCTCGTCAATACCATCTGACGAGCGTCTGATGTTAAGCATAACGGTATCCAAGGGGAAGACAAAACTGGTGCATTTATTTAAGGGATTAGTTTAGGTAATTAGATTAAATATTTTTATTTAATTAAGTGATGGGATTTTTTTTTAATTTATGTTGGTCGCTATTTTTTTGTATGTACTTTATTGAAACTTTCAACTTTTATATAAAATATGTAAAAAAATGTACTTTTAAGCATGGCTACGCCGTCTGCCGAGAAAGACAACAAGTTTTGAGAATAAATAAAAGTTATTAACATGAATAAGGCAAAAAAGAAAAAAAAATGTATATTATCAATCTCCATTCGATCAACTCCATAATAGTTTCTTATTATTTCTTTCAAAATTGGGCAGGTGCCAAGAAAATGCATCACGTCTTCATTTTCTCTGATGTTGCATAAACTGCAACGCCGTGATGCGGCATACTGTGCCAGTTAAGAAGCTCTCCTCTTACTCGTATTACCATTGATATTTGGAAAGACACTAAGGTCAGAGATCAGATAATTTAAAGCGTGAGGGTAAAAGTTGTCTGTATAGGAAACGAGTTCTGCCGAGTACGCTTGCACCATACTCTCTGCTCTGATTGCCTGTTCCACTGCCCTTAACAATTCTGAATTATAGGATTCCATTCTGGAATAATATTTTCTCCCAGATTGAATCTGATGTTGTATCTCGTGGCGATATTCTCCCAGTCTCTGTAAAAGAGAGTTCTCGTTCTCATTGCTTTTGCATAAGAAGTTTGGTCAGCCAACCACCTGCTTTGTTCATGACTTTGTTCACATAATTCATATCATTCATTCATCAATTTCAGTGTGAGTACAAAAAAGGTTGATATCACCCCTTTCTAGTTTTATTACTATATTATTTTGTAGGGTTAAGCTAGGTTAGCTTAAAGTTTTTCATGCACTGTACTTACGGTTTCTCTTAAGGTCACCAAAGAAACATTTGTTTAAAAAACATTTCTGAAACATTTTAGAAATGTTTCTGAAATTTCTGAAACATTTCTTAAATGTTTATTTGTTTCCCATTTTATGTATTCAGTTTTGTACTTTAAGATGGATTTAAAAAGGAGCAATCATGGCGTCGGGTTTTGTCATCATGAACAAAATACAAACAAACAAAACCAAAAAACCCGTCAATTAGACTAAAATGCTTGAAAAATAAAGAAAGATTTACGTTCGGAAGTAGAAACAGAGAGACATTTCATAAACATTTCAGAAATGTTTCGCGAAGCTCCCAGAACTAAAAAAACATCTAACAAACATTCCAGATAGAAAGAAACAACTCTGAAATGTTTTTTAAATATTTCTGAAATATTTAAAATAAATGTTTCTTTGGTGTGGACACACCTTTAGATAGCATCAAGGTCCCAGGTTTGTGAAGTCATTTCTTCACTCTTTTAACGTAGAGTCTGGAGCTGACCGTTCAACAATGCATTAAAGTACACTTCCCATCGCTCCAGATTGCCTTCAGGATCGGTGATCAAATTTCGCTCTTTGAGCGGCGTGGTGTATATTGCTACATATTTCTGATCTTTAATGAAATATTCCGCTCGGAACACCTTACCAACTGCTCCTGGTCAATTTTGGTACCTTCGACAACATGCTCGGGTAGTAGCAATGATCTTCCAACACTATGTTCATTTGCTTGCGCGTGACTCCATCAGGTGATTCCCAGCAGGTGGTAGATATCGCGGGAGCCTGGTACTCGCAACTACCAATTTCGGTTGCAAAACATTTTTTTTTTAATTTTCAGAATTCTTTTTTCTGAAATGATTCTTACGGAAGAAAACATGGTAAAGTAATCAATCCAGTCTTCAAACCATAAAAGCTTTGATGATGTTCGCATGATTAAGCACATCAGTTCTGATGATTTAATAAAACATATAAATTGTGAATTAAAAATTTTTTTTCGTAATTTTAAAGCAAATTCTTTTTACGAATAAAAAAATTGTCACCTATACTTTATTCCACCTGCGATAAAAGGACTCTACAATGACCCAAATATTTAAGTGAACGCATATTCATTTGCATGCAATTTCAACTATTCTGTACAGATGCTTTATTTAATTAGCCCGGGTTCAGTTTTAATAAAATTAAAAAAAAAAAACCAACCACGCAATTCAAACTGAAAACTCTCTACTTTGCGGCAATTAAATTACAAACAAAAATCCTTTTGCACTCACCGACATATGCCAAGCCCCTAATTGAACAGGATCACATTTAAAATGCAAAAATATGAATTAGCGCTAAAATAGTTTACGAGCTTTTGAGTGATGAGTGTGTTTTTAATTCGGAGTTTTTTTTAACACTGAGCGAAAAAAAACTATGACGAGAGGGTGTCACTATGGAATATGTTCAAGTCAATTACCTTCACACTAGTGGATTCTTTAAGTGGCTGATGTTTGTGTGACAAAAATTAATCAAGTTGTTAAGGGTGTAAGTGGATTTATATTAAATATGTTATCAAATGACTCACAACTGAATTGAGGGAATTTTTTTTCTAACACACAAGAGCGCAGATTACACTGAGCTACTTAGGGACAGAGTTTTTTCTTTCGAAAACACTGATTTGCTTTTTTTTAGTTTTTTTTGTTTAGATTTTGAAATGGTGGAAACTCATAAAAGGAGATTTTACCTGGGGTAAGAAAACATCGACAACCTTCCATATTTATTTACTAATTTAAATGTTACGCTGATATATAGCTTTTGCTATAATTTTATTTTATTAAAGATACTACCAAAAGCTCTCTTCTTATCTGATAAACGAATGCGATGCGTATTGACGTAGACTTTTTGGCGCCAAAGTATAATTAAAAACGTATACAAAATAATTTTTTTTATTTTTTTTATTTTTTTCTGGCCAAGCAACTTAATTTAAGAATACATTATCAAGAGATTTCAGGCTTTGAAAGAACAATAGTAAATTCTGTTTTTTTTCTTGAATGTTTTTTAAAAAACCTTATTAGCAAACAGATGCATTCATAAGGCAAGGCAATCCGATCTTGGACCAACCAAAGCAAAGTTGTACAGCGCCGCTCTTAAACTTTATTTATTTAGTAAATGGATAATGATACAGCGAGAATAAGGGAAGTGGTCCTAGTATTTAGCCTTGAGAAACACTCCTGATGGTAGGAAGAAAGCTAGAGATCATATTCGCACCTGAAACTGTTTGTTTTCTATCATAGAGATAGGATTGCAATAGCTTAACCGTAGAAGCAGAAAAATTGTGTACCAACATCCCAGGAACGACAACGAAGCTATATGCCGATGATTCATTAACATATGCAACATCCATTTCACCAGAAATTGCAGCCGGGAGAGTTGAAGACCACATAAGAAACTTGTGGGCCTACTACCTTAAATGGGGACTAATGATAAATAGCTTATCTGATGTACGCTTGTCCTATTTGGTTCACCATATCACCAACATATATGAAGAAGATCGAAGTTTTTGAAAGGAAGATACTCCGTAGCTGTACAGGTCTACAACGAAACTCCATTACAAGAAAATATGTCCCAAACAAGAAGCTATATGAAGACACCAAAATGATCCGAATAAATCAGTTCATGACACAAAATTATTTTGAGGAACTTGGAAGACCACCCCAATTTGGAAATCCAGCAACTACTCCATCAACAACTTGAGCCCAACCATCGCTACCTCAATATTCGAGCCATCATAGACGACCGATTCGAGGATATAATGAACAATGACGGAGCCCCGTTCAACGAGAAAACGGACACAACAGAGGATAAACAACACCGCATCCTAACCCCAATTTTAAAAACCAAAGACAGTTATTATAATTAAGAATTTCAATTAAACGATTATGCGAACAAAAATATGATATAAGTAAAAATATAGCATTGTATACAGTCATATGAAGTACGTCGGGCCCCTGTTGTTGAGCCGATATGATAAATTTTAGTTATAAGTTAGTTTAAGTTTGTTAATTTTAACGAATGTAATAAAAAAAAATAACCTAAGTAAGCTAGAAACACTTAAAAAGAGGTTAAAGATATTTCTTTTTAAAAGATCATAAAGTTAGTGTTCCACTTCGGTCCGTTTACGACACCCAAAAGCAGATTTTGTTCTGCAGAAAAGAGGTTAATAAACCCATATTCAAATTCACTATTAGAATTAGACCTGCAGTTAGAATTAATCCCCTCACGTAAATAAATTGCGGTTCCACTACTTTTACCATTTCTATCATAGTTTTTGTAACCAGTTGTACGATAAACTGAATTGTCAATGCAAGGGACATGCCATGACTCGGATACATAAATTACATCAATCTTGGCGTCCCACCAGAATCGATTTTAGGTCCGCTATTGTTCACTTTATTCAATAATATCATCCTTTTAGTCTTAAAATGTTGTAAAGTCCAAATGTATGCTGATGATGTGCAGGTGTACTTTAGCTATTCGATAGGTGTTTTAGCCTTTTATTTTTATTTTTATTTTAACAATATTAATTTTCATTTTTTATTTAACAATTTTATTTTGAATTTTTTTTGCCATCCATCCACTTGAAAAGATGTATATTGAAGTGCAGGATAAACGGTTTGGCCAATCAAATTTAAGACATCAGGGTATTTTGAAATTCTATGCAGATCCTTTTTTTATTTTTTTGTTTAGCTTAAATTTTTATATTTTCTGTCATATGAGTAAAAGCTTACAAATCTCTGAAAATCACCAAATCAAATAACGGATTTTTAATAATGTGAGGTTTTGGCCTGGGGTTCGACAAATAAAACTCAATCAAAATTCCAAAATAATACAACTCCACGTCTTTCAGTTCAAATAACAGCAAATTTAAGTTATTCCACATATTCACAATTCAAATACTTTTTCATACTTCAAAACTTTTTATTCAATCTCAATTTAATAACTTTTTACTAACACTTCCAGTTGTTAACAATTCCACTTTTGAAAATAAACTTAACTCTTAATGCCATATCTACACATGTATTTATAAAAATTTACAAATTTCTGCAAGCTTCCGCCTGGTTCTGGCACAATCTTTTGGTTGTTTGTGCTTTTCGAGTTCGAATTAGTACTCAGTCAAAACATATTGCAAATATATGTAGCATACCTTTAGGAGCATGGTTGTTGTACACAATACATGTTGGTGTTGTGTTAAAAATGGCTGTTGTACACAATGAATCTTATAGATGTCGTTAGATTGGAAACACAATGTATCCTCCGAAAATATTAACATTTTGTTGCCACATCACAATCATTTAAAAATATTTTCAATCAATATTTTGAAAATGAGTCGGTAAATTTTACTCGCGATTAGGTTCTAAACACTTTCGATTAAAGGTATTATAATGCAGATAAAAATAATATATTTCAATTTCTTCATATCTACACAGAGTTCAAACATTATCCTGAAATCTTGTTGATTCTCATCAATTAGTGTAACGAAATTCATATAAATAGAAAGTTATGTAGCGCTGTGAAATGATCTATAAAAATTAGGAAATTAACGGGATTTTATCACATGAGAAGAGATTTCAAAACGAACACATGTGGTTTAATGTACTTAATGGGTTGACACAATGGGAAGCGTTTGTTAGAAAGGATCAGTATGCAAAGAGAAAGACGCCTAAAAAGGACAATTTCGTAGTATTATAATGAAAATTATTTTAATTTGCTAGAAAAGTACACCCTCGGTGTTGGTTGATTTTGCAATAATTGATAAAAAACAAGTAGATACATCCCATATTTTTATGTTTTTAAAAACACGGATGCGCTGCGATGTGATATTTGATTTTAATGTGAAAAGTGCAGCTAAAAAATATTTTCCAACATTATATAATGTAAGTTTACCTACGTATGTACATATTCATTAGCTATCCCAATTTACATTGTTTTGTATTGCAATCCATCCTTAGAGTAGAAACGTTTGATTTAATTTTTGAAAAAGATGTATATTCAGCTCACTTTTTTTTGGTTTTATTCACAGTAATAGTATCTAACAGTTTTATCAAAGAAAAAATATATAGATGCTATACAAATTCTGCATCGACATATAAGCATTGTTTTCGATTTTTAATTTATTTAAACACTCTTTAGGCAAAAATAATTTTGAATTATACTCAATTAACAACAAAAAATTAATCCATTCAGAAAAAAATTATTTACACTTATTGGATGCATTAAAATTATTAAGTGGTTAGCACGTTGTATAAACCACTCTTAAGCGTCAAGATCTAACTAACTTTTATTAATATTTTTATTTAAATTTGTTTTGAATACTATTTAATGCAATATACATAATTTACTAACAACCATGTGGAGTCCGGTTGTTTTGAAATTCAAAAAGTTCTATTAAATGCGACAAACATGACGCAGTTACAATTGTAAGAAATCTGGAATGCAGGAAATCTTAAAAAATAATGAGCAACGTTGTGTCGCACGTTCTTGCTCTTATGAGTCTAACACAATAAAAGCAAAGAATATTGTATAATTCTACAATATTTGATATAAACTCTCAGAAAAAACTAGGTACCGTTTTTAGAAAAAAAAACCAAAGCCAAATATCATAAAATCTTATACTTTTATTTGAGCTGTACGGAGGTTACTAAGTTAACATACATAGGTAAGTTTCCTTTGCTGTATTAGAAGACGTTTTTAGATAGTAATACCAAACAACAATACCTACAGTCAAAAGCTTACTGGTGGATTCAAAATGGCAGAAGGAATAGGTGCATGTGTCTATGGACCCAAAAGAAAAAAATTCAATGGTTTCGCGGTTTTTCAAGCTGAACACCATTAAATTGAAATCTGGCCGGATAACAAAACCAGGACAGGCATACAACTACTCTGACATTCAAGCTGTTTTAAAAACATTCTCCTCGAATTCTAGGTGGTGCAAAGGATGATACATACAACGGCTCGAAAGCTCTTTAAGAAGCCAAGGCCTAGTGACTTATACTCTTAACAATTCCTCTGTGTGTGTTGTGAATCTGCAAGAATGGGAGGGACCTACAATTTACCACCGAGTTTAAACGGCTCATGAGATTCACTTTTTACAGACATATTTTACTCTTGGAGGTTTTGTCAGTTTCTCGCAAGAGGCAGTACCCCGGAATAAACGGTGGCTCTGGCGGGCATTCTACGTTCTTTAAAGAAAATCTACAAAATTATAAAGGGTCCGCCATCTAACGTTTTTTTTTCAACTAGTGCTTATTTCGTGAATGGTAACACTTAGCTCATGTCTGATTTGACAGATAATTAGTTTTATCCTTCCGCTAAACGAATATGGTTGTGTATACGCTTGAACAACGCTGGGAAATATTGCGACATTACTGCCTGCAATCGATGCCGATTTTGCCAAAAAAATCATCTTTTCAGATGAAGCTCATTTTGATCTTGGCGGGTATGTAAACAAGCAAAATTGTCGCATTTGAGGCACAGAAAACCCGTACGCATATATTGAAAAGCCGATACACCCAAAACGAATCACTGTTTGGTGCGGATTTTGGTCCAGAGGCATAATTGGCCCATTTTTCGAAAATGAGCAAGAAGTGGCCGTTACAGTCAATGGCGATCGTTATCGGGCCATGTTGAACGAATTTTTGTTCATAAAAATTGAAGAGGAGGATATTGGCAACATTTGGTTTCAACAGGATGGCGCTGCGTGCCACACAGCCGAAGCTACACTCGATGTTGATGAAGCATTTTCAAAAAAAAAAGTTATTTGGCGGACCCGTTACAAAACACTTCCATTGGAATTTGCGAAACAGTAAAATGTATCTGATGTAGCACATTGAAATTTATGCAAGATGTAGTTGATGTAGCTAATGTAGTTAATAAGAAACAGGCCCCATGTAAGCCGGGGTTTTCAAGCAACGAATTTGCGGAAGAACCAGCTAGAGGTATTTTGTGGCATTAAACGATCCCGGGAGTCGATTCTCGATCTGTTAAATGATACATTTTTTGACGCTTAATTCGATTATATATCAATGAAAAAAATGAAAAACAAAGGTCATGAACTTTACACAATGATAAATTACTTTTGACAATAAATTAAACCGTGAAGAGCGCCGCAATTTTGAGATCAAGCAACCATGTATAGCAGAGGCAAATGATAGTGGACCGATTCTTTCTACGGCAATTTCCGATTTTTTTTTTTAATTCATTTGCTTAATTATACGTTTTTTCATTCTTTTATTAAATATTGATTAATAACAATTTAAATGCATTATAAACAAAAAATATTCCAAACGAGGTCCTATACAACGGGGTCACTATAAACAAGATAGGTAACTTTATAATTAAGCTCATTCGAGGTCACGTTGCAAGGGCAATGACATCAACTAATGGACAAATCTTCGGGGCTTATTGAACCCAAGATGAATACTTTGATTCATCCCGCCAGAGGCTTTCCCTTATTTGGGCAGTCAGGGCTGATACAGCGAATATTTTGATCAGGTGCACCATTTTTGGTGGTTGAACGAAAATCGATAATGCAGTCGACCTTAATAATGCTATGTTCGGCTTAAATAGTTTTAAGGTAGAATTAAGCTCGGTAGGAGTGGGCAGCTGTGTTGTCAAAAAAATAAAAAAAATACAAAAACATAATAAAAAAATTAAAAAAAGTATATAAACAAAGAAAAAAAACGCAGTTTAGGCTGTTAAGTATTTTTAGTTATTTTAAATTTATTTTTAGTTAATTTTAAGTAGGTTAAGGTAGTCTTAAGAAATGAAGATTTAAATAAATGATCTGAAAACCTTTTTTTTTTGTATTAAAAAACAACATATTTAATTTTTTACATTTAAGCTAGTGTTAACCCTAAAGGCAATTAAATTAAGATAACGAATAATTTAGAGCACCCGCATAGAGCCAGTAAGTTAGTTAGGTCAATATCTAATGTAGTTTTTAAGATTTTTTGTCTAGCAGTAAGTTAGTTAAAAGTCAAAAAAAAAAAAATAAAATCTGAAAAAAAAACAAAAATAGACAAAAAAAGCAACAGCATTTTCATTTAGTAATTTTTAGTACACACTTTTACAGCGATTTATCACAATCGGGAATCGCATAAAGCGAGTTCATGAAATAATAAAATAAAAAGTCTCAATGAAAACTGATGTGATAAGTTTTTTATCATTTCACATTTTCACCGATAGGGAATTGAACCCCCGGTAGCGTATTAATAAATTTATTAGCGCGACAGCTCCTTCCTTAAGGAGCCAAGGCCTAGTGCCCTATACTCTCAACCATTCCTGTGTGTGTTTTGTTAATCTGCAAGAATGGAAGGGACCTACAATTTACCGAACGAGTCCGAACGGCTATATGAGATGCACTTTTTTCGAGACAAATTTTACTCTTGGAGGTTTTGTCTCGCAGAGGCAGTTCCCCGGAAAAGAAGATGGCTATGAGCTGGATTCGAACCCAGGCTCATTCGCTTAGCAAACCGACACACTAACCACTAAGCCACGGGGCACCCGGTAGCGTATTGCCAAACTGTATATCAGCACAGATGTCGAGAGCTTTTTGAGCTTTTTGAGCATTTTGCTCAATGAAATGAAGAGCAGAATGTATACTGAATCAGAACATCGTCTGAGGCAGTATACATTTTGCTCACAAAATTTAGAGCAAAGTACCTGTGTCTACAGAAACATTAATGAGATTCAAGTTGCTTCCCGCTTACGTTGCTTCTTCTGTCTGACTGTAAAGCAAAGTTAAGGTAGAGTGTGTGGGTAAAATTTCTTGAGATTTTATCTCTCAATCAGTATGAGGTAGGTATGGGGGGAACAAGCTGCCCCCCTGCAACCCCTCTGCTAGGGCTCACTATAGGATTTGGATTAGACGGACCTTGTAATCTGTCATTGTTGTGACATTCTGACGTCCCTATGACGTAGTTTTCTGTCCTAAAAGTGTCACGTCGTATGATCGTCATTGTTTTGCATGTCATTGCCGTGACAAAAACAGTGACAAGCACCATAACACGTCACTTTTATGTCACTGACAAATTACCTTGACCGTGTAATAGTTCTGTCACTGTTGGTGGGACACCGTGACACATAGCCTGTCGCTGCAGGGACTGTGTCAAAACCGTGACACGGCAGGAATTTTTGCCATGTCATGGTTGGGCGTTCGGAGTTGAACACACTTTTATTCAAAAGCTTTGGTGGTGGTATCGGAATTGTAATTTCGTATAGCCAAAATACGAGTTGACATTACATATAACGCCGCGTCGAGTTCAATGCGACGTCAATACGCGGCGTTAAAACGCGCTCTGTTTGAGGCCTTAATGTCGACTTCGTTTTTAGAAAAATATCAATCTTTTTTTTGATCTACATAGATCACTTTTTGGAAATCTGGATTTTTATCGAGATTTACACCGATTTGCACACACACTACTTTATGTGACAGTTCGCAAATGTCACTGAAGTTTACATTTCATTTGGATTTTGTTCTTGATTTGAAAGTTTTGTGTAGATTAAAGAGAAAAAAGCACTCATTAGGCACGATATTTACATCGTCGTCGTCGTCTTCCGATGGTGATATTTCGTGAGTTTTTCAAGCAAATTGGCCGAAAAAAACATAGTTTTCATTTGTCACTACACAGCGTTAGAACTAGTCGCACTTCAGCAGAGATGCTGTTCCGCATATTTGTATTTTCTTTTTTTTTTATTAAAGGAGCCACTAAATTTAACAAGAAGTCAAATTCAGTAACTGACATTCTCGAAAAATTCCGATATTCTCGCATTAGTTTTGCGCAGAAACCTTCATTCTCACGTTTTTTGGACCACAAAGAACGAATTCTTTGTGGTGGCCTTTGGTTGTTGTCGGTTTCCAATATGTAGGTTGCAAGAATCGCCACCTCCATCATATTTCGTGTGGACATACTTAATTTGACTTTTCACTTTTGCCTTTAATCACTGTAATAATTTAATGTATTATTTATTCTTTTTTTTTAATTAAATTATTTTAGGTAATTGAAACACTTCAGAGAATCACGTCTATATTTAATCAAAACAACCAAAACAACCAAGACACAATGATTCCTTTGAGTGACGCCGTGTGATCGCCACTGCTAAAAATAATAAATGTTATTGCAGTTTAGGCGCACCGCCTAACACAACCTTTTTTGTTGTGACGCCACAGTGTCACTGCAGTGACAAATTACAAGGACCGTCTAATGCTAGCTTTAATATTCGGATTAAAGCAGCACCAAGAAATCTAAAAAGTGCTTATTCCTTCGAAAATGCAAGGCATTTTTCACCCCGTCTGATCTGGCTATATTCAGAATGTAACATTCTATAAACCGTAAAAGGGGCAATCGTTTCAGTAACTTAGAGCCAGGCAAACAGACGGACAGACAACAAATTGTCAATATATTTTCTACTTCCTTTTCTAAGCAATTATTATTTTTCCGAATCCATAACTTGCCCTTAAATGCAACTACAAAATCAATATGGATTGACCTAGAATCAAGTTATTTTATATGGATAGACTTCATTAAATCCTTTTTAGTCTTTTTTAGATATTTCAAACTTGAATGAAACACATGATCAATTCAATTTATTCATTCATACAGTATATCAATAAAATATATATAAAAAAATAAAGTTCTTGTTTACTTCTTATTATTTATTTTTTCTCTGTATCCATAAATATGCTAATATCTAATGCGCACGTGCGCATTCTTTCTGTATTATCTAGAGTCTAGAGTATGTCGTACATGCACACATATTATGGCAATAAATTAATAAAACTGCGTTTTTTTAAAGTAGCTATATACATATTTCTTTCTATTAACCAGTTACTACTATTCATGTTTGGTTCTTATAATTTTATTCATAGTGCAGTAGCTGTTGTAAAAATAGGCGCCAATTGCTTAGTGTCAGTTCCTGGTTGTTTGCCATGGTTAGGTAGGTGTTGCCGTGGCACAGTGCTCAACAGATATGAGATTTTTTTTTAATAAAAAAGAATTTTATTACAGCAAACAAGACTATTTTTTGGAATATTAGTAAAATTCTGCTGCTAGATCGTATAGAATAAAGTCATTCCAGATAAGAGTTTGATTCAACATCATCAGATTTTCCGTAGTTCACTCCTAACATACTCTACCACCGATCTGCATAAAATGATACACGGGAGCACGAAATATCCATGATATTTTTACATGCTAAACTCTTTTTGGATTAAGTTTCATTATAAAGGGTCCGCCATCTAACGTTTTTTTTCAACTAGTGCTTATTTCGTGAATGGTAACACTTAGCTCATGTCTGATTTGACAGATAATTAGTTAGAACGAATATGGTTGTGTATACGCTTGAACAACGCTGGGAAATATTGCGACATTACTGCCTGCGATCGATGCCGATTTTGCCAAAAAAATCATCTTTTCAGATAAAGCTCATTTTGATCTTGGCGGGTATGTAAACAAACAAACTTGTCGCATTTGGGGCACAGAAAACCAGCACGCATACATTGAAAAGCCGATACACCCAAAACTGTTTGGTGCGGATTTTGGTCCAAAGGCATAATTGGGCAATTTTTCGAAAATGAGCAAGGAGTGGCCGTTACAGTCGGCGATCGTTATCAGGCCATGTTGAACGAATTTTTGGAAAAAAGTCGGTTAGTTGAGACTTAATAGGTGGCACTGGGCAGCAAATATTGAAAAACGAGGTTTTTCCTGTACCTTTGCAGTTTTTATGCAACAATATTAAACTAAAATAACGACCGATCTTGCGGCATAAGGAGAAATTAGTTTGCGACATAATGCGAAATTCGGTTGGTTGGATTAGAAATTGCCAATTCAACATGCCTGCCAAATATTGTTCAGGAAAATAGTAAATTAAAAAATCTTTATATGGAAAAACGCAGACCGATTTCTTTTGAGACATGGCTTGAATTGAACGTACCACTTATTAAACCTTTCATGAAACACTCCAAGAATCGCGCCGACGCGACGATGAGGAAAAGTTATTCTTAAAGTACTTTCAAAAGTATGAATAATAGTTAAGGTTTTTTCTGCCCTTGTCGTTTCTTGTCTATTGTCGTTTCTTTACTCTGTCTTAAAACCTTTCAATACACTTTATTCTTTCTGTGTTCTCGAAAGCGTGAAAAAACTAGCATTCCAACCGGGGACCTGTTTTATAAAACTACATGTGAACTTACAACTGCGGCGAACTTTTCTTAGTGATAGTGTTGCCATCCGACCGGGTACTCTTTTTTGCCTATGCGAGGGACGTCGGGAATACTTTTTTTTATAATGGTCCGGGATCGTACTCTTTTTGGTTGCTGCTTTTCCCTTATTAGTTATTATTCTGATTACTCGATTCATATTTTTCGGTTGAGGCTTTACATGCATCGACATCTGCAAATTTGAAGAAAAGTACAACAGAACCAATATAAATCACTAATATATAAGATAGAAAGAGTACACACTAAAGGCTTCCCATAAATTTAGTATAACTTTTTGGAGTGTTCAAATGCTCCAATTCAATACCTACCCGAAGTGCATTTAACATAGACAAGAACCAAAAGATACCAATAAGGAAAACAAATATTCTGTGCCATTTACTAGAAAACGAAGATTTATGTAAATCCATATTCTGATGCAATAAATTTGTAATATGTTTATTTTTAGCGCAAATAATTTATGTATACTCAAATATATGCATGTGACGGTCGCAAGCATACAATTAGTTTTAGTTTATTGTACCATTTTGAAAGCATGTTATACGATTCTGACAAATTTTCAGCGCACATGGAAAAATATGAAATGCATAGTTATTTTAAAGTGCAACTTATTCAAGAAATATTCCGAATTAAATTTAAAACAAATATATAAATAAAATGTACGAATCACAATAAAAAACTTAACAAACGAAAATGATACTTTGTTTCTTATAAGTATTTATTTTATAAACGATGTTTATCATTGATTGAAAAATACTAACAAACAAAGTCACCCGAACGAATAAAACTATGTTGCAGATGAAATGCTATAATAAAGATGAACATGTTCATCTTCACTATAATCTACAATCTTCAGATTCATACTTCCTATAATCTTCATACATGAAGATGATCTGCATTTTGGTATCTCCTCTCTATCTAAAGCATGCTGTATGTATTGTGTGTCCTCTTTTTTGCAGAGTCAATGAAGATGAAGATGAAGATGCATGTAAAGCCTTCTTTATTCGTCTTTTTGATTTGGTTACAAGTTTCGCTGTTATTCTAAAAAAAGTAAAAAGCTACAGAAAGCAAGATAATATTTATCTATTATCACTAAAACAATACATCCATTTGTTTTTAACTTCATTAATTCACAAAATTGTTGCTCCAAACTATTGACGTCAAAGAGGGGGAGTAAAAATGCAGAGCAACTCAATAAATCAAAATTATAGAATATAAAGAAGATTATAGTGAAGACGAACAAGTTCATTTTGATTGAAGCATTTCGTCTGCAAAAAAGATTGAGTCGTTCGGGTGACTCGGTGTTGGTTTGTTTATTCTGTCAATTGTGAATTTCTGATAAAATAGTACTATAAAATACTAAAAAGCATACAATTTTAATTTTATTCAATGTTTGTGTTTGCGGAAATAAATTTTTGGTTTTTGTTTTTGTAGTTGTACATAACTGTAGTATTTTTATCCATTCAGGAATGAAAAAAAGATTACTGATGTACTAAATCGGGTAGAGTTAATTTCATTAGCTCCCGAATTCACAAAAGAAAAAGGATCTACTTATATCGCTCCTGTCGAATGACAAATGCTTTCATTATGACTGGTTATGGAAAGGCCCTTTAATGTATTTAGCTTCTGTAGTTCAGTGTTCTGTAATTCAAGTGATTTCAACGCCACTGAGGCTTCCCTATATCCAGACATTCGAATTTGAGGGCTGATCTACCACTTCATCCGTCAAAAAGTTGTTGGGCGCCTCCCTTACGACCGCGACATTTTTTCAGAGTACCAGAGTTATTTTTTTATTCGGGTCCGCCAGTTCCTGTGGCCGATAGTTGTATTATTATTGCCTATGTTTGCGGCTTTTTTGGGAAGACGCAGTTTTAATTTACATCCCATTGCTATGCCCCTTAAATTAATTGGCTTAAAGCCTTCATAAACACCAAGCAAAATCGCGACATTATTTTTGTACACCGACCCTTTTGAATAGAGTCTACCAATAACCAATAACCAATAACCAATAAATAATAATAAAGTAATTCCCGTGACCTTTGCCAACTTATCAACTTAGAACATGAAGCCACTTATTACCATTCTTGAACACTTTTAATCGAATTTCTACAAATTATCAAACTCAAATAGTGAATTCGAATTTAAAATCAAAAAGCCTTCACTTTTTTACCAATTTAAGAAAAAAATCAGAAATCTTGAAAATAGCATTCGGCAAACTAAACTTTTTACTTTATCTCGGTTTTCCGTTTGTAATTTCAATGTCAACAAGAATCTAACAGATATGTAAACATTCACTCATATAAGACCCCGTATCTTTTGTTGAATGCTTCCCCTTGTTTTACTGTAAGTAGGTATAAGAACAAAGATACTTTTTAATTACTTAATTGTCTCAGAGCTTTCCGTTATTGATAAGTGTTGTAGATCATCTCGAGGCAAGTAGTTGTAAGCAAGGTAAACAAACACAAATTCTTATTCATACATTTACCAAGTAAATAGAAAAATAAAACTTTAAGTAAACTATTTTAAATTCAATATTTAGTTTATTCTTAGGATTCCCTAATTCTTGGACCTCAAAACCAACAGATACTTTGAACTTACCTTCAAGATCCACGTGTTAACTCAGTTAAAGCGCGGCTTCTCTATCCAATAAAATCAATTAATTGTATCTTTTTAAATGTCACTCAACAATTTTACCGAAACCATATTTAATCAGCCAGCTGCAAGGATAGAAAGATTATCCTTGTCGGTCTATCACTTTCTTACTCTCGAACTGTACTTCTTTTATTTTTTTTCTCACAAGAACAATGACCACTACAGTCTGATCAGCGACGTTCTTAAAACAATAATTCCGACACACGAATCGCTCCCAACTGACATTTCGCCAGAGCTTATCCATTCGCACGAAATACCCCTAAACAAAGGAAGTCTAATCAAAAAGCTAAGCACAGCCCCATTAGCGGGACCACTTGAACAGCACATTCTCCGTTTTCCACTCCGACCGAAAAGTGTACTCGAACTCGCGTTCAGTCGCACCGTACTAAACACTGTGGGGGAGGGTAATTCGCAATTCGTCATCCAAGATCTAAACCAACCAACCCTCATCGAAGCAAAAGTCTATAACACGAGCAGAGTTCGACGAGCGTGTCGTTGTCACCTCGTCCAGTAAAGAGCGATCATCATTTTATTAGCAACAATCTCATGGATCGCATCACTTCTCCCACACCCCCTGCTCGACAAGGTCTCCAGAAGTGAAACTGTAAGAAATTCAATTAGAAAATTTGACACTTCAATGAAATGACGAAATGGGAAGAAACTTTGTTTGTGATTTAGTTTTTTTTTTTGTATAAAAGTAATTTGATTATAAGATTTGTGAGTAAGGGTAATAGACACCATGGCCGCAGCAGCAGTCCCGTAAGACAACAACAAGTTCTCCAATTAATTGATAGGGTGCGTTAGCGGCAATCGCCCTGGGCAATCACAAAGAGTTTAAGATTAATCCGGTTTGAAATTTTCCAGTGAGGATTTAGGAATATTTTATTGATTTGTTTGTTTTGGTTTAGTAAATATTACTTTCCGTTATTTGGTGATAGTGTAATCAAATGTTTGTTCGTAATTAGTTCTTCAAAATAATACAGAATTACAGATCTTTTTAACGCTTGCCGGTGTAGTGCATTGAACGATTTTTTTGAATGAGAAGAATGACTTCTGAAAGGAATATCGCCCACCTTGTGGTATTTTCTCTTGTGGTCCTCTTTTATGCGGATTTAAGGATTTATTCAACATAAGGAAAACTTGAACAGTTTTTCTTTAATGGCTGAAGAGCCACTTTATGCGAGTCGATCCTCAAATTCAATTCTTCGGAAATGTGTGAGGCCGTACTCCTGACTTAAAAAAGTGTACCACGAGCTAACAGGAAGCCCATAGCAATTTAAGTGAGCTTGTTCGATAGTAGTTGCCTGTTATGTTGCGGCAGGCCCCCTTGTAAGAGCTTCGTGGTAGCTTCAGTTACTTAAAATCGCGGGTGCATTAAAGTATATGGTTAACGACACCTGCGGGATTATCTGACTTCGCAAGGGGTCATTATTTTAGAGCGGCTGGTTAACTATATGCCAAGAGGTGTAGATAGGTTTCGCTCTTCAGCAAGAAAAACATTTTTGACATACCAAAAATATAAATTGCAACTAGAGTGCGTTGATACCCCAACTAGCATCCACTCTCGATCTTTAGGGTAGCTTGCAAACACTTCTAATTGACCCAGGTTTTGTTAGGATGCCGAGATTTTACATAGGCTTAATAACTTTTTAAATGATGTTGCAGTCCCGGTTTCGGCGTCATTCAGAGGGACCCATGGGGGTTGAAATCGGTTTCCCTAGGGGTCGACATAAATGAAAACTGATTTTATGGGTCGAAGAGTTCTTATTTGAAAAATGTCGAGTTACTTTAAAAGTAGTGTTACCTGCACCAAATTATTTTAAGAATGACTCATATTTCGGTAGGAATTACAGCAGTGCAGGCGGCAGTATCTAACCTACTAGAGATAAAAATCTTAAAAATCTTAATGTTAATACTGGCTCTGGTAGTCTGAGGTACCAATGCATTTTGAAAAAAGGGTTCTGTCACCCAAAATAGTTTGGGAATCCCTGATATACACGATAATGAGATTGAAATTTCTAATTTTTTTAAATAAAACGCAAACCATTTGAGATATTTCAAAAACTTTATTACCGGCTTGAAGTACAATCAAAACATTTATGAATTGAACTTGACTTCGTTCATATGGCCAACGCGGGCAGGCATGTTTGCAGCGGTCGATTATTTGGACTTAATTTTCGATGACTCGGCTACACATTTCGCAATTTCGTGTTCAATGTTGGCTCTGAGCGCTTCCAACATCGTCGGCTTGTTGGCATAAGCCAATGACTTAACGTAGTCCCAAAGAAAATAGTCTAGAGGCGTTAAATTGCACGAAGTAGGCAGCCAATCGACTGGCCCATTTCTTGAGATAACACGCTCATCAAACTTACTCTTCAATAAATCGATGGTAAGGTGTGTTATGTGGTTTATGGCACCATCCCGTTGAAACCACATATCGTCCAAGTCTATATCTTCCAAAACGGGCCAAAAATAACCGGTAATCATGGCGCGATGACGCTGGCCATTCACAGTAACGTGACGATAGTTATTATCGACGAAAAAATATGGCCCAATAAAGCCGCCAGCATGCAAACCGCACCAAAAGTTATTTTTTGTGAATGAAGTGGTGATTCTTGAAGCAAATTTGGATTTTCACCCTACCAACAACGCATATTTTGGATATTGACGAACCCATTGCGCCAAAAATGAGCTTTGTCACTGAAGATAATTTTGCGATGAAATTCAACAACTCTCAACGCTCTTAAAATTGTGGTCAAAATTTTTATAATTTGCAGACACTGCTCGCTCTTGAATTTTACAATGATGAAAATCTTGAGTTTACTGAATAAGTTGACAATGACAGTTTGATGATTAGTGAAAGGGTGCGTTCACAAATTAAATTCAAAGTTGTCAAATCCCTATGGGAAAACCCGATGTTGCATAGGCTTTCCACTAAACAAAGTTTACTAAATAATCTGTTGCATGCTTCTTTCCAAGTCATATCAATCCACGTTAAAGCTATGACGTGTCCAGTCCAAAAATCTTTGTTGGCATATATAAGCTAAGCGTTTTGTTGGTCAAAAAGACAGGTTAACAGATTAATTACACAACCAACTGTGCATATACCGCTATGGATTCAAGGTTAGCAACAATTCGGCCTTTGTATTCTTTGCAAGATTTTTTTACACCCTTCAATTTTTTTTGAGTACTACGGACTATTATACGGACTGCTAAGCGAATGAGCTAGAGTTCGAATCAACTGCTCTATATCTATCCTCATGAGAAACACCGAAATTTGTCCTGTCTTCTTTGGTCGTAGAGCTCATGGTAGTTTTCTAAGCAATACGGCAACCATATCAAAATGCAGACAGCTTATTAAAATTCATAATAGTAAGGGTAAAAGGCAAATATCCCATCTACCCTGTACTTAAAATATAAATTTAACAGACTATAGCCAGTGCTCGTAAGTCTCTACTTTGTAGATTTATTTACGCAGTAGATCAATGTAATGTAATTTGTTTCATTTCTTTTATAGACAAATGTTCAAAATTATCAACCATTTCGCTGGCAAAGTGGTATTTCTCTATACAACAGCATATTTTTAGAAAAAATCTTTCTTAATACGCCTTTTTCAAACAAAAAAAATACTGAAAATTCACTTTTTAGTTTTGTCTCGACATCTACAGTTTTTCTGTTTTTTTTTTGTGCAAAAAATCTGTGCAGCCTACTACACCAGTGTCCGTTCAGTAGGTAATAAAAAATATACAATTATTATGTCTTGAGCGTTTCTGAGCCAAAAGCTAACTCGATACTCAACATTATGTGGCTGTACTTCGGAGTCTAGCACATGCACATAAGTATATGTATATGTATAGTTGTTTATATGGTAGGTATAGTAACTCAGATTCAGATGATGTTCTTGAGATCAACTTTGTTTAAAAGTTAGCTTTCAGTATTTGCTGGGGGGAAATAAAATGAGATTTTGGCATTGTGTGTACTTACTACTATATAACTTAATTCGAAATGAAGATTTACGAGCAGTTGAATTTAAACTTTAAATAATAATCCAATTATTTACACTCTTTTCATTGGATGAGTTTGTGAAAAATTGACAATAACTTGACTGTGACCATGTGAAGCGCGACAGTATGTTGTTTTGCATACGATGAAGTTATTGAATTGAGTAAACAAATAAGTGTTAACTTTTAAGTAATATTTTGTCTCTTTCATAGAATTATTAATAGAATTTTAAAGATGAATGGAAGTAAACGATTCAAATAGTGTTTTTGATTAAGAACTTATTAATACTTCCGAACTTGAAAAGAATTTAAAAAATAAATTTTAAATTTTTTCTGGCTCTAGAATTTTCTTTTATTTTACATGTAAACCGATTTTCATTCTTTTTTTAAGTTTTCAGGAAGTGAAATAGAGTTTTATTTATCGAACCATAGGCAAAATAAGTACATTGGTGTCAGAAGTGGGATAAGACAAATTCGATAAGCCGTCGATGTTAGCTTGCATCTGTTGTAGCGTTTCACATTTTGTCTGCCCTTTGGCGTAACTGGATGTGGTAAACTTGCTGCATGTGGTCTTCGCCAAACCTCACCTGAATTGCCTTGACCATGGCAGTCTGCTACATTTCAGCCGCGTTGTCTCAGTAACGCAGCAGCTTCGAATTTGAACAGTCTCTCATAAACCAGCCATGATGTTTGACCATCGAAGACAAATGGCTTAATTTACTTACGTCGTGGCCTGTCGTTCAAATATATTTCTAAGCCTTCTGCTTCTTTAATTCCTTGGATGATCGTATTGTTTTGTCTTTTGATGTCGACGCGTTGAAATGAGCACTCTACGGTAGCCATTTCTCTGTTGCGATGAATTTTGGTACGCTCTGGCCCGGAAAGTCCTTAAATCGAATCCATTTTTGACTGGAAGGACGACATAGTAAAGGACGACCAAGAATTAGTTGATGCATGCATGTTTGAAATTTATTTCATTTGTTAAGGGCCAAACAGGTGAACAAGTTTGAAGTCCAGATCCAAATCAGAATTTTCCTTTCAGGTTTCAGTATGTTTCCTTCGATCACGCTAATCATCAGTTGATTTAAATTTCATGAGTAGGCAATTCCAAAAATTCCAGGGAAATACAGTATGGGTCGGTTAAAAATTTGAAATACAGTGTGGGTCAAAAGTTTCATCCTAATCTGAAAAATTCACAAGTTTACGCTCTAGAAAGAGCACGTAAGCATGAAGCTGGTGCTCATTTGAGGAACATTATATTCCATACTTAGCCTAAAAATCTCCATGTATCATACTCTTTGATTCTAAAATAAACTATTAATAAAAAATTAAATCTATACAATTTAATATCACCCTATATAAAAGTTGTTATCACTTTAAATTATAATGCCATTTTTGACCCACACTGTATTATCTTAATTGTTAACGGAATTCACTCATTAGTAAATCTCCAATCTAGCAGTCATTTTAATACCAATTTAAGAACTAGGATTCGTTGTACTAACCTGCTTGAACTCCATTTTTTTTAAGTTTAACTCAAGTAAGGATGCCTGCACTCCTGGAATCTTATAAATTAATTTTTGATGAAAAAATCGAAAAAAAATCCCCGGTTCTCCTTTTCACATAAAAAATAAAGTCAGGACTCGAACCAAAGCTAAGATTTAATCATTCACTTACCTTTTCTATGCTCCTCTAATACGGACAAGGAAAACTAGAGTAAGCATTCGAGTTCTTATTTTGTTGACTCTATATCAGTTCGAAGCACCTGACTTATCGTTCCTTCGACAGAATCCATGGCTTTCTTCATAAAACATTCGTCTAAATAATAAATACAATATCTCCATGCACACACGTTCACACATTTCCCCCGCACTTCAGAAGGCACATGTTACCACTACTAGCCACCAATCCAAGGAGCAACTAACTTTCTATCTTTGCAAAGTCCATAATCATATATCACAGCAGTCCAATGAAATAATTGCTTTCGAAGAACCACACCGAAAACTTTCCTGCCACACTCTGACTCAAGTATCCATTTTCGACTCTCGGATAGCATTTTCGGTATAGCGCGGTCTTCTATTATCCGTGTGATTTCTGCACTATGTGGTCATAAATCCCTGTGACACCCTGCAACAGCAGTGTATAAAGAACATTCCCCCATCACCGTAAGTGCGCCCATCCTCCCATCTTAACAAAAGGTCAAAGATGGGCCACACTTGCAAGCCAGTGCTATAACATCGACAAAATAAATAAAAGTATCTATAAAACATTCCCCGAATTACTTTCTATACGTTTCGATTAACTTTCATAATAACGCCGCGCCATACCAGCTGATGTAGATGGAGCTGATGGAGCCCAACGACTGGCTCCAATATAGATGAAGAGCGGTATAGAGGCGCAAACTTGTGTATTGCCGCAATGAAGCAAAAGTAAACTTTTCCGCCATCTAAAGTTTTAGTTTAGTTGGACTTATGCTACATAGAGGAGAGGATGGGGTAGTTGTGTTTGTGCGGAGGAATGTGCACTACATTTGGCTTAAGTATGATGGTTACAAAAGTTAGTTCCTTGACATTGGTGCACGTTCTGCTCGCAAAAGAGGGAATATTGTCGGGAATCCTTTTCCAATTTCTTTTCTGCCGGGCGCAGCACGGCGTTCCGGGAGCAAAGTTTTTCTTTTGCTTCAATGCGATCTCATAAATTCTTATATGTGACGATGAGTGGAAACGCTCGGAAGGGACATATTATTCGCCAACAAAACACAGAAGTAAAGGCTCCCTTGGTGGTGGCAGATCGCAAGGTGAATTTCACAATGATTTTTTTTTTTTTTATTATTAATTATTCTTGAATTTTAATCCAAATCCGTTTCCATTTAGGTCAACTACTTTTGACTATTTCGAAATAACTTCTGTGAAGACCAAGTGATAGTGATAGTTTGCCCTAGGCGATAGACAGATGAAGCTTTATTTGTTGAAAGCACTTATGTACTTTATTTTGTCGTCAGTTGACTTCAAGGCCAATGAATTTCACCTGTTCATCAAAAGCTGTTAAGCCAACTCTTGGCAGCGGCCAATGATGTCAATATTGTCCACGAAGTAAAGTAGTTGAGTAGATCTGTTGAAGAAAGTGCCTTCTGTTTCGACACCTGCAGATGCCTGCACCAGGTCATCAACCAAAACTCCAGGGCATCTACACGAAACTTGAAGAAATCCACAGAGAGACCATTCAAACCAACGGTTTTTTTTCTTTTTGATTTTAAATTAAATTAAATACATTTATTGGGCGACAGCTCCTTAAGGAGCCAAGGCCTAGTGACTTTTACTCTTAACCATTCCTGTGTGTGTTGTTAATCTGCAAGAATGGAATGAGATGCCCTTTTTCGACATATATTTTTACTCTTGGAGATTTTGTCAGTTCCTCGCTAGAGACAGTACCCCGGAAAAGAATAAAATAAAATAAAAAAATAAATAAAGCCACGGGGCACTAAAATAAAGCTTTCATAATCTGTTTAGTACTGAACGACGGCTGAATCTTCATTCTTCTATTTCGTTCTACCTAAACTAATAGACTGCGGTTTCTCTTTTCTTCTTTTTCTGGGCTTACTTATCTTTCCTTTTGTTTTCTCGGTATTCCTCTCTTCTTTTTCAAGTAAAATTCTTTAACTAATATAGTTAATCAATGTTTATAAAGACGGCTTTACTTGCTTTTAATAGCCTAAATCAATTTTCAAGTGGTACATACATATTATCAGGTCACTCATAGTTGCTATAGAAAGCTCGAAAGTTTCAAGTGCTCTACTCGACTCATACTCTCTAACAGTGAAATCTTGGACCTTATCGCAGCCTGCCGCCTTATAGTCCGCACTTATTTATCTTTTAGCACACCATTTCCTGGAAAAGATTATTTCAGCATTTAGGATCACCCGCTGCTCGTGATTTTTCTTTCCATCGTTCTTGTTCATAGAACTAATGAATAGTTCTCTCGAAGGTTTCTTGTTAAATTTAGAATGGCATAAGCACCGTCAATTTCTTGCATTAGTACATTGGCTAGAATAAGGTTATATTTATTTTGAGTTAACGATGGCTGCTGAAACTCATTTTGGTCCATTATTCCGCAAATTTTGTATGTTGGACAAACGCCCTGAGAAGAAAAACACCCCCATACCATGATTTTGGATCCAACTTGTCTGATAGTTTTTTTGGTATACTGGTGTTGAAGTTCAGTTTGGGTGGTGGAGGGCATCTCACATACTGCCAGGAACCGATTCCGCCAATAAGGTATGTGTCTTAAAATATTACGCCATTTTTCGGGTTTTTTGTTTTTTTTTTTGGAAGGGAATAAATAAATTTAAAATTTAAACAATATTCCTATTATAATGTTCACTATCGACCACAATCCTAACAAAAATTAACCGTTATTCTGAACGTGGCATACTTTCTATAGCTATTTCTCTCTTAAGAAAGCTTAAGATTTGACCTGGTAGCAGGTACTGAGTGCATCCCTTTTTCGAATTTGGGGTACAGAATCAAATAGAAGAAAGTATTCAATAATACCTGTGAAAGTACTGCTAGTTTTGTGTTCAGCCCTGCTGTTCACAGCTGTATATCAAGATACATATATCAAGAATACTATAGAAGGGTTCTCGAGCATCGATCACAAGCCGTGCGATAGTTTACACAGAAATATTTTCTAAGAATGATTAGCTTTTAATTCTTTCGTTTTGAACTTTCTTTCTTCTGTAGGATGTCGAGGGAATATTTTAGACATATTTTCCTAAATTCGGATTTAAAACAATTTAGTTATGCGAAAAACAAATAAAACTCGTGGATGTTAGTTGACATACATTCTTTGATAAATTTATTTTCTCTTTAAATAAAGTTTTTTCTTTAGTATAACTTCTGCCACAACATTTGCGTGAGTTGTTGGTTTGAAGACTACTTTACAACTAAACGAACGCTATGATTTATGATTGGCTGAAACTGTTTTTTGTTTTCCCTTTCTGGTGGTTTGTTCTTATGCATTTTCGTTTTATGTGTATCTGATCTCGGCCTGTATGCAGTCGTACTCACTTATGTTTTTTAACCGTTGTTCGTTCGTTATGTCTTCACTCTATAGGGTATGTTGTAGCAGGATCGGCACAGTCTCACATACATGCTCTCACTATAGTTTTGTATGACTCCTTTTTCTGACTGGCAGTAGAAGAACTCTTCTAATGGTTCGGGAAGAGTTAGGGGTTCTGATATTTTAGGTATAGATCCAAAGATCATTTCGTTTTGACGGGTTCAAATAATTTACAACGTTTTTCCTAGGGTTGTCCTTTTCCCTTGTATCAGGATCTTTTTTCCTAAAACTCTTAAGCCACTGGGAGATGTAGGGCTAGGTTTTTTTGGGTATCCTTTGACAAAAGAGTGGGGTAATTTGAAATTAGTTATCCTCTTTAAGAAATTAAATCACATGTATCTCTTAAAATTATTTCACCAGGAAATTTCATGTTAGCGAAAATGAAATGATTTATCATTTTCGCTAACATGAAATTTCCTGGTGAAATCCAGCTTATTCATCGAACTACAGAAAAGTTTAGTTAGAAAAATTATAGCGTTGGCTTAAATTGAACTGGGAATTTCATTTCATCTGAGGATGCAATTTAGCGAGCAAAGTAAAAATGTCGATCATATGACTCATATGTGTTGGTATTTTTTTGATTGCCACTGTATTAAGGTGTTGCCATAATAAAACGCCTGGTGGAATCGTTGTGTGTGCATTGAAAATTCCACAGAGTGGTTAATAAAAAATTAGAAAATATTGTGTTTTCATTGCAAGGAGCATTTAAAGCGAGTACTTGGGGATTTAGGTAGACGTAGTGACCAAATGTAAGTTGGAAATTAAAAGAGCCAGTGATAAAATGGACATGCAATTGCATGAGAATGTTCAAATTAAGTTTGGAATGTTCAATGTTGTAAATGTAAGGAGTTATAAAGTTATTTCAATGTGCCATAAAAAAGCCCAAAAACTGGAGATAATTAATGAGTTTTTTTCAAAATATGTATTTCGAAGTTTAATAGGAGAAATGTTAAGATTTTTCTTATCCGGTCCTATGAACTGAAAAATAGCAAAATCTATCCTCAAAATCATGATTGCTCTACTTCCACCGTTGTCCATTTCAAGTGTTCTATTCATTTGCGAAGAACGAACGAAAAAAATGCAACAACCCAAATCAATGTTTCGGAAGAATATGCCAAAAGACACACATAAAGGAACCACAAAGTCATGTATCCATTTGGGTTAAACGGTACACGTATCCTAGAAAGCCCACTCGATAACATGCATCCTCCAAAGTACCGTGTGGCTTCGGACTACCTAACCCAGAAAAAGCTTCCATCATCCATGAAGTTGGTCGGAACTATTTTGCACTTAACGGACATGGAGTTATGCAAAGGCATATACATTTACGCTCCACCACCACCACTGACGTTCACCACTAAAGGCGGTGGCGCTGGCGGTGGTGGTGGTGTCGTCGTCGGCGAAAATTTCGTACTATGCATCCTTGTGAAACGATGCAATAGCTTGGACTGTAGCTCTCGTCTTTATTGGGGGGACATAACACGTCCTGCTGCTCGAGGCATTAGACACAGACAATAGACATTGCTCGCGCGTCGAGGTTTATTAATGGTTTCCGGTTTAGCCTTGTTGTTCCTGCACAGTGTGTGATGGTCGATCGCAGCTCGCAAGCGATTCGATTTTATTTTTCCGCATCGCTGATGTGTTTATGGGCGTTACGTTTGGCTTGATGTATGAAGTCGGTTGTTCTCCTAGCTTTGGTAGCATGGAAACAGTTTGACGGAATAGCACTACGTCAATATAAGGTTGGCGATTATGGTTTTGAGATGCAGTTTAAGGATGGTACTTTGAATTACCGCGCCATTAGTCTATGAAATTTTCCTTTTTTGCTTAAATTGAATAGAATTCTTGGTACATTAATGGCATGAACCATAGTTGGTTCATCCTCAAATTGGATGAAAATAAGTGTTCGTAGAGCGTAGAGTGTTATAGTGGCATCATTGGCAATTCTTTTGTAAGGAAATTCCTTGTTCGGGATGTAACACCTTTCAGCTTTTCGTAAAATGCAACTAAAGGAGCCAATACCCGAGGCCTAAGAACGTCTACTGAGTGAGAGAAGCGGCAGACTTATGGTCCGTGAAGGAACGAAAGAAGAAAAAGAATTAAAGAGTAGAATCCAGGAAGGATTCACTCGTAACCAAATTGACGACGAGTTAGTAGATCGTCAGAAAGAGGGACTATCGTCAACAAATGCAGCCAGATATTGAATAACAGAGACCACATCGACATTATCGGCAAAAGTCAACTAGCTGTACAGGACTCTTTTATCTAGATCAAGAAGCGGCACAAAACCTGGTCATGATCTTTGTTGAACGCGGTTATCGAAGAGAAAAGTTTTATGGACATTTTTCGCCCGTGTGTAAGGGAGGACGATTCCGGAGAAGATAGAATCATGAATTATATAAAAACAATCTCGAAGCAGATATTGCGGAATAAATCAAGCTCCCATAGATCCCGGAGTAACATTTTTATATTGTTTATTAATAATATTAACGTGAATCGAAAACTGAACAATTAGTTATGAAATAAAATAAAACAAAAATAATAACGATGACGATGACCACGAGTGATTTTGAGTGATATGTCCAATTTAAAGCGATTAGATCAATAAGGGGGTCGGTTCACTATTTGATCAGGTGTATCAATAAATTTGTTCATATAATTAATCCAGTATTGAACTTAATAATTGAAATAATAAGATTGCACAGGGTCGTACTTACTTTTGGTAAACGAAGGGGCGCCAGCAATTTTTGTTCTTTGAAAATAAAAATGAAATTGCAAAACATTTTTTTTTGAAACAATAAAAGAATAAAATATTTTAAATTATTTTGTTTCATTTAAAATTGTTCGGAAAACCTTATTAGTAGAGGGGAAACCCAAAATCTTTTCCGAAAAGAGAGAACACATTTTTAAACAATATATAAAAGGATGGACCGTTAAGATACGGTTCTTGAACGGACAAAACAAGTGAAAACGGTGAACTAATGAAAACAGTTACTTTATTTTCGGAATATAACAATGTTCTGATAACGACAAACGATTTTATGAACCAATCACCAGAGAAAATATATATGTTTTATATATCTATCTCCTTCCTTCCCATAAGTAAATTTTTCTCCTCGTTCCAATTCTGCTGGCTCAACAGCAAATTTGCTGAAGAGTGCCAACGTGTCGAAGTAGCGCGGTCCTGCTTACTCAAAACTTTCTTCTATGAAAATGAAAGGAATTTTCGTGGACCTCGCCGAATGCTGGTATAACTTACAGATCACGGCGATTTCATGAACATATCCAGTACCCAATCCAAATAAAATAGTCAGAAGATGAAGTTTAAACAAAAATTGCAGGAAGCCAAATTTCTACCCATGAAATTTTCCCCACCGAATACAAGAAATAAATATTCCAAAGAATTGGTTCGAGCTAAATTTGTACCCTAAAACCGAGGAAGGAGAAGGAAAATTTCCCCTGTATTTTTCATCTAGCTAATCGCTTGTCGTTAGCTCAGATTTGGGGATTGGGGAACTCACTCTTAGCGTTCCATCCTTTTATCATTTACAATAGTAAAATAAATGAACAAATGATCAAGATTACAAGAATAAACGTTCTATGTTGGGCACTCGGCCATTCTCAACAAAATCAGTAATATCAGCGTCGGGGACCAAGTGTCTACAGTTGGAGTTTTTGGTAGATATCAATTGGTAAATTGGGGTTCTTTCAGACCGTCCGTCTGTCACTTCGGGTACAAGTCTCTCTTATCGAAAATGCGTGCTTTTGGGATCGATGATACTCTTGTTCGTTGGATTAGAAGCTATCTTCTGGACCGTTCAATACAAGTTGTATTGGACGGATTCAAGTCTGATTCCCATAAAATAAATTCTGGTGTGCCCCAGGGCTCTGTTCTGTCTCCGACTCTTTTTCTCATTTTTGTAAATGATTTTCTGTCTGTATCTTCTAATCCACTTAACTGTTTTGCTGACGACTCTACCATCAGCTTTTTATACCCGTTCGATAATTCACGTCCTGTTCACTCAGTAACCTGAACGAAACAATCGAGGGAAGAAAATGACTAGGAAGGCCAAGAATTGGGGATAAAAGACCGGTTTTTGTGGCGGTCAATTTTACCGTGACACCGGTAGGCTGGGCACTTAGCTCGTAGGAACAAATATGAACCAGCTCCTAAAGTCTTTCACAGCTCTTTTTATGATAGAAGGATAATTGGCAGACTTCTCTTTCGTCCAGGACGCCCCAAACTGTGGTTTGCGAACCTTTGTGGTACCCAACTGCAATCGCGATTTGTATAGAAGAACTTTTCGGATGAGGCCCGGATGATGAAGACTTTGAAAGTTCTTCCGGCAGCAAGACTTTCGACTTGAACGACAACATTTTCAATATAAATATCTCAAAGAACATGGAGCAAAGAAGACCAGGATCTTTCACATTACCAATATATCGAAAACCTTGCGATTTCAGTCAAGAAGAAAGAACATTATAGCACACAACCCCGTCCATCACACCTTTATCCTGAAAATTCAACAACTTAGTGTTTTTTCTCTCCACAATCTACCCGAACTTTCGGCCATTTATCCGACTTAAAATTAAGGTATTCAAAATTGATGAGGCTTCACTCTTTCATCATTGTACCATGTATTGTTAAGGAACTCTTTTGATCCCATAAACCCTCCCAACGCAATGTCATTTATAAAACTCTTCTTGCAAATCGACTTCTATGGCCATTTATCCTTCGAAAAGTAGCAAAACAAAGCGAAATGATCGATTATGATGTGTGGAATCATCAATTGAATCCCCCCGAGTGTCGGAAGTTTTGCCAGGGTTATCAACGCTTTAGCGTGCCAAAAACTTTGGCAAACAATGTGCGGCAATGGTGGTGTCTGGAGTGGCGTTTTGCCGTTTTGAAAGGATAAAAAAACCGCTCTGTGCGAATCATGGCACAGCGCGTGTAAAATTCCTAAATATTTGTGTGATTTATATATTATGCAGTTTGAGTAGATGAGGAGGGTTGAAGGGAGCATCATCATTCTTCCTATTTGCACGTTGGCCTCTGCGATGGCCATATCATAACCCGAAAAGTAATGGGGTTGAGGTATCCTTATACCTATCAGTGTGCTGCTGTCTGGGTAGCTGATATATTACTCCATATCATTGGAAGAGTGAACTGCTGAAAATCCAACATCAAAATAAATCATAATAAATAACTGAAAAATCAAATTGATTACTTTATACGGAAGCTGGATGTTCCATATTTGCGGGAGGCTTTGTTCGCTGGTAAAACGACTTACGCGTATAAAGTTTTTTGGAGACTATGTAGACAGGATGTATATATTTGTAAGTTTTTTTTTTATATGAAACAAAATTGATTTACTTGTGAACATAAATCAGGAAGTCAACAGATTATGTTCTATCGCAGACCATTTTGAAAAGTTAATCTGCTAAAGAGACTTTTATGGATCTAATGGGGGTACACTATAAGAGTTGAAGTTGGAGAATTTAGGGGTTTGAATGATGATTTTGATAAATGATTTGCTTCATATTAGCTGTGAAGATGAATGCATGGAAAATTATATTTATTTATTAGATTTAATTTGCGTTTAGGAAGAAGCTGCGGCTCAGGAATTCATGGTGTTAGTCTTAGATATAAAAACAATATTAAATTCAAGCAATCCAGGTTATCTACCCAAAATAGTGCATCGTTTGATAATGGCAGAGGTCCGTTGAGCAACATCAACTAACCACGTTATAGCCATGTTTCTTTATGATAAATTTCTATAGACGGATCGCAAAAAGCTCGAGTATTATGATTTTTTTGAACTTTACTACGCCAAACGTCGATTCTATAAACACTACCCAAGTTACTGCAGAATATATTCCTATATCAACACCAGGATGAAGTATTAGATTGCAGAAGTTTTATTTCGGAAAACTTCAATTTCTAGAAATTGTCAGACTTCGCTTAGGTCCCTTTTTTATATATATATAACTCAACACATGCACAAGGGATTGTGTTGCCTTATTATGTTTAACAAACTGCGCGAGCATTGAAGCATTGGGGAAGGTGGGACAGGAGGTGACAATTAACGCTGGTTTTGAATGCTTTCAGATTGCACTGGAAATAAAACCCTCGCCGGGTAAACTATTCCAAATTCGTGTTGTTCGGCTAAAAAAAGAATCCCTATATTTCACGGTACGTCCAAAATTGTGCTCAAGGGTGAACTGTGGAGCATTCCATGTGAGACGAGTATTACGGCAGAAACTTTAAAGAAACTTTTTTTTATAAAAGAACCGATAAAACAAGGAAAGCCATGAAACATTGCGTCGGTGTTCAAGGGTTTTTTTAAGGAATTGGGTAGTTTGTGAAATAAGAAATTCAAAGAGAAAATTCTATGCCTCTCGTTTAAATACTTCGATTGCTAGAGCAAAGCTATGGAAAAATAAAAAAGAAATTGGGATTGGCAATAAAAGTTCCAATCCGACAGATATTGACTGCAACGAACTTAACAAAAAAATTTGTCTGTAGTTCACCTCTTTTTGCTTTAAATCAGATAACCGTCCCCCCGTCAATTGACTCTCAAAATGTACAAGGTTTCAGTTTTTCAGTTGTGGACGAAGCCGACGTATTAGAAAAATTGCTTTCTGTTAAATCAAATTCTGTTGGTTTTGATGCAGTACATCCACAGTTGCCATACTGCTTGAAATACATTACTTATGTCTTCAATTTTTAATGAGAGGGACCTTTCCTACCACATGGAAACAATCAAAAATTATTCCTATTATTATTACAGGTAGACTTATAAGTATATTGCCATTTCTTTCTAAAATACTCGAAAAGATCATGAACACACAAATACGTGTTGATAAGGTCAACCACAACATGCTCTGTAATAAACTGTTAAGCCAATACAATTTTTCGTCATCTGCTGTAAGCCTTATATCTTCTTACTTGAGTAGTAGATCGCAAGCAGTTGTTTCGAATAACAAAACATCAGATTTCCTTCCTATTGTTATAGGTGTCCCTCAAGGATCTATCCTAGGGCCATTGCTATTTACACTCTATATTAATGATCTACCTTCCCAAGTTAATTATTTTTCTACACATATGTATGCGGATGACGTACAGGTATACAAAAGCTGTCCATTAGGACTAATTGAGAACGCTGCATATGAAATGAATAAAGATCTTGAAATAATGGATTATGCTTGAATCTCACCAAATCGAAATGTTTAATTATATCCAGGACAAACATAGATACATCATACTTTCCAAAAAAAATTCTAAATAACGCACCAATAGAATTTGTTGAGACGGCTAAGAACCTTGGCGTAACTTTTAACAAAACTCCAGCTGTGGAATTCTCTACCTAGATGTATTAGATTGATAGGTTGCACGCATAGATTCAGGCAGACAGAGACTGTTGGGAGCATTTTCGGGAGCTGAGATTATGAATTATTGAATTTTTGTTCTTTATTTTGTTTTTTTTTTTGTTATATTTTGTTTCTCTCTTTTTCTTTGTAGTTTTTATATTGTAATTATTAAGTCGCTTAGTACCACATATTAATTTATCAAATGGTATAACATACCGAAGCTTACACAATTTTTTTAGGATATTGTATCTTTTAGTGTTAAGACTATTACTCAAATAAATAAATTGAAATTGAAAATTGGGAGCAATTTTTTCAGAGACATTTATGTTTCCTATCAACCTTAACGCTCTGTTTTGCATTCTATCGAGCAGGTGCAGCGATGTTTGCGAAGCACCTGCCCAGAGATGGGAGTTATACTCGAGTTTTGGGAGTATAAACGCTTTGTAAATTCTAGCCAGATCAGAGGGGGAACAATCATCGATACAGAAAACCTAAGCACTTTGCAGCATTTTTTTGCCATCTCAAATATATGTTCGTTCCAGCGGTGGTCATCGTTGACACACATACCGAGTAAAAAAAAGTGGTTTCTTCGATGCAAGTGCCATTCATGGACAATGGCACTGGTGGCATTTTAAGCTTTACCGACAGAAGACAACATTAAGTTTTCGAAGCATTAAACTTGAAGTCCTTAGACCTAAGATCTGTTTTGAAGTATAAAGAAAAATGGGCACGACTGGGTCGCACGTACTTGCTCTTACATATTTGCCTAATTACAACTGAACGCAAGATCCTTGACAGAAACAAGTAACATTTACGTTAAAAATAACTCAGTTTAAACTTATAAAAAGTACTAAGAACCACAATACTTAACGGTTTTAAGTAAAAACGAAGTACGCCATCACAAGTCTTAAATAACAAAGAATTTATGAAATATGTATTTCGAAAATTGTAAAACCAGTTTTGATAAAATCCTGTTTTTTATTTTTGGTTGTTTGAAAATTTTTTTTTTTGAAATGTTAGTATGCAGTTTTTTGGTGTTTATTAATATACATATGATTATAAAATTTAAAATATTTTTTTTTGGTTATTTTTAAAAATATTGATTTTTTCAAAAGTAAGATTTCAAAAATTAATTTTTATTAGGAAATAAAAGTTAGTATAAATGTTGATACGCAGAATTAATTTGGCTACCTATATCTTCTCAAATATAAAATTTGACAGAAATCTAAAAAGCCGTTACTGAGAAAACCAAACATTAAAAAAAAACCTTATATGAAAGGTACCGTTTATAGACTTTTCCCGTAAATTCATATGATCGTTGGAGCCGTTTTTGAGAAAAATAAGCTTTTCCTAAACGGCCGTATGGCAGGTAACGTATAATGTAGAACACACTGCGCGGGCATTAGGAAGATAGGGAGGGGATAGATAGGAGGTGTCGATTAACATTGGTTTTGAATGTTTGTAGATCAAAATGGCAAGGGAAAAGGAAGCAACAAACTGTTGCATTTTGCATTCTTTTGTTCGAAAAAGGACCAAGTGTTGCCGCTGGAAAATTGGAAAAAGTCGCAAAAATATTCACATGTATATTGATAAACTCTAAAAAACTGCATACCAAAATTTAAAAATTAAATTTTTTTCAAAAAACTAAAAATAAAAAACAAGATTTTATCAAAATCCGTCCTACAATTTCCAAAATACTTTTTTCATGAATTCTTTGTTATTTAAGACGTATGGTGGCGTACTTCATTTTTACTAAAAACAGTTAAGTAACTATTATGGTTTTGAAAGGTTTTATAAGTTCAAACTGTGTTACTTTCAACGTAAATGTTATTTGTTTCTGCCCAAGATCTTGCCTTCCAATGTAATAAGGCGCATGAGAGCAAGCACGTGCGACCCAGTCGTGCCCATTTTTTTTATTTGGAAATTGCCTTACTACTTCATTTTTTTTTTGTCTTTAAAGTTAAACAATAGACAAGTCATATGATGGTCAGAAATTTTAAGATCAGCAACGGAACTGGTAAGAGTCAAATAAGATTTTAGGTCTATTCCAGCTAGAATGTGATCGATACTCGATTTGGAAGTAGAAGTTATTCTTGTGGGCACATTTATACATGATGTTGAGCCATAAGATGCAATTAATGAATTGTAATCATCAACAAACTTTTGTATCTGAAAGAGTATCTATATTAATTTCACCAACTATAAACAAGTGCTTATAATCTTTTGATTCGCTCTTAAGTGCAGTAATTCTTGTTTTAAAATTGAAAATGTAAATACGTTCAAACTGATCAAACGTATCAACTGATCAAAATCTAAATTGGTGTAAACACATATTCAATTTAAAACAATATCTTTTTCAGCCGCTCGTTATTTATATGGGTTACAAAAATACTGTTCTACGAACTTACTTAGGACAATTTATTATGATATTTTTCAATCCAAATGTTTGAACATTCTCCCAGTGAGACATTTATATTACTTCAAAGTCTAAAAGGTATATTTTATAGGAGGAGGGTATTTGCTCCATTTCGTCGGCTAAAGATGCAAACCTTGTAAATTCAGTGTTGTAAATTGTGCAGGACAGTGATTTTCGATATTCAATTACCTACCAATTGCGTGTAATTGACACTTCTAAAAAAAAATTGTATACCATTTAAATAATTTTTGGCGTTCTAAAGACTCATACCAACAAAACTTTTTAAAATTGGCTACTTACCATTCTTTTGGTACTTACAAGGTTATCTTCTTGAAAAACGAAAAGTAATGAAGGATTTTTGAGGTTTTCTTTCAACAGAAAGTTCGGTAGTTTAATTCTTTCATAAAATAAATTAATTTAAAATTATTTTAAAGTAATTATTAATATTTTAAATAAAATTAAAACCGTGAAATTACAAAATAGTAAGGAAATAATATAGCTATTATTAGACTTCATTATCTTGAAAAATGAGCTTTTCTTGAAAAGACTGGAAAAAATAGTTTTTTGTTAGTTATTCTTTCATGCCAAGTGAGAAAATATCAAAATATACTGTGGTAGAGCATCGTAAAAAGAATGGTAGTCTTGCTTGAGTGACTTCTTAAACTCTTGAAGGTGTTTGAACTTGTCTTCGGAAATTTTGGGAGGAGTTTCAAATAAATTTGGAATGTTTTGTAGTTGGACTGAATTGAAAGCTTTTATTCGTAGAGGCAGTATAGTCCAAGGATCAGAAAAACTTAATTTGTATTCAATTAAGCCTTCCTCGTCGTATGTTAAAGCATGAATTTTAGTAACAGTGGGATCGCCACTTTTCTTCCCTGGTTTGACGGTTGTACAAGGAAGATACATTGGATTTTGGGGAAAGTAAGACCGACTGCAAATCGACAGTAAATACTATCTTGTTGGGATCAGATTTATATTTATTTTTTTTTCGTCTCGAGCTTCATCTTTGAGCTTTACATGTTCCAAAAAAATCGGTTCATCTTTCTAAGGGCGAAACAGGCTCAAATTCATTTCATCGAATACTTTATTATTAAAAACTGTGATGGAGAGGGTGTCTCTCATATTTCGTACACCACACTTTGGAATATTCCTCATATAACTGGGGTTTAGTCTGCCATAAGGATTCGAAGTATACATAGTTTTGAAGAATTTGATCTGCGGTAATGGGATTCCATTTTAGGTAAGGCCAGTAAACATTTTTTGAGACATTCTCTATTTTGCTTATAATTTGTTTGACGGTTGCAAAGGTTCAATCTATAGATGGATTAGTATCCAAAGTATCCAAACTCTTTTTTTTCCAGTTGGTTACCGCCCATTCACCAATGCTTAAAGTGTTCAAGTACATCACCTTACAAACACGTTTTGTTCCGTTTTTGTACTGCAGAACATAGTACATTGAACTATGTATTTCGCTTCCTTGACTCTTGGAGATCTACTCGCTTTCTTTTAACTTCTTCCATTCTTGTTGTACACTCAACCTAAATCTTTTTGTCATTCCAAGATCTTTTCCAAAACTCTCTGTAAATATTGTTTCTTTCCTCCTCAGTAAACTCTTGGCATTTTAATAAAGATGTTTGTTTTCTGTTGCAGTTGCATCTTTTTTTAATACTTTTAGAATTTTTTACAACCTTGTATTCCCATTTCCCACCTGATTTCCTTTTATCGAAGTATGACTGTCCTTTTTCTCTAGCAAGTTTTTGCTTTATACAATACCATTCATTTTCATCTACTTTATTTTTCTTTTTTCTTTTCAGTGGAAGGTTTGCATCGGAGTTTTCATTATTTTGACTTTCTTCGGTTACAGGATCAATATGAAGGTTTTCTGAGTTGTCCATTGCAAAAGTGTTCTCTGTTTGAAATGAAACGTTTGGCATTGGTTCAACTTTAACCATTCTTTCCAGTTCATCAGGCATACCTAAGATCGAACTATCCTCAGCGTTTTAAATAAATTAGGTCAAAACTATTTCATGCGAATCTGATGAAATATCGATTACATGAATTGCAGCCTCATAAACTCTATTTTGCTCCACCATAACATTATTTCGAAGATCTTCGGATAATATGAGAGGTTGCTGTAAGGCAAGTCTAAGCATTTTCAATCCACATGACATGATTATTCTTAAGAAAAAGATTGAAACACGGATTAAATGAATTCCATGAATTTTAATTTTTTTATTTTTAAAGTGAGAATTACAAAAATCGAAAGAGTAAAACTATAAAAAGGCCCACTAATTACTATTTTTATACATTCTTAAGCACAATTATTATTTCAACTTTCAAAATTTCTTTATATTATACATAGATAGACTCGTTTCCGGTTCTTCTAGTCTGTTTCTATCACATAATATTGAGTTGGATTTTATTAAATACGGAGTCTTATTTAAAAATACCGGTCCTATGGGAAGTAACGTTATAAGATTTTTACAGAAAAATCTATTCCAACCAAAAGAAAGTTTTTTTTTTCTTAAAACGCCATTCAGAAAGTTAGATCCGGTTTTGAGAAAAATACGTTTTTCATTAAAAGTTATATAACAGCTTCCGTTAGTATAAATAGGATGCCCTATAGATATTATGTACCAAATTTGAAGCAAATTGGTCCTGCCGTTCAGGCTGTAAGTACAGACAGACAGACAGAATTTTCCGACCCACTTTTTTCGACTTCTCTATCATCGTAATGTCGTGTTTGATTGTTATTTAATTTTTTTTACAAATGCATAACTTGCCTAATAAGTGATATAATTTTATAAAAATATATAGAAAAACACGTAAATCCAATGTTTATATACATACATTTTATAAAAAACTTGTTTTACTCTTACAATTATTGTCTTTATGTTGAAGAATTTGATAGATTTTACTTAAATTTAATTACCTTTTTGATAGTAAACAAAATAATTTCAATAAAAACACATTTTTAACGATAAATGCAGCTTTTAATCTTAACTTTTTCTTCACTGAGTAATATTTCTTTGAACTGTTTGGATTTACGTGGTTTTCACACTTCAGAATAGATAACTTAGATATGAGATGTTTTCTTTTTTGCCATTTAATTGAAATTGTGATATTATTGTTATATTATTATATAATTTTATAAATTGACTTAAAAAAAAATTGATTTTTTAGCTGGAACGCTATGAAAATGTTTAGTCATAAAATAATAATAAATTTATAAATAAATAAGTAATCAAAATCAAATGTTATATTGAAATAACTTATTTTTTCATCTGCATTTAGTGATAACTTATAAGCAATGAAATATATGTTTATTTATATTTCTTCCTTTAAACATTGTTATATATATTTTTTGTAATTTTTTATACACCCCACATACAGTTTACTTTTTAACGTGGCATCATCTCAATTAGACTTCTATCTATATCTTTATATTCTATCTAGATATTCTACTCTGACCACGAACCACGTGACCACGAAGTATGAAACTTCTTCGAAACGTCGAGTAGAAAGAAATATGAAAATATTTCTTATATCGCGGTAAGTTCCGAAAATATAAAACTTTATCTAATATGAATTCCACTCAAGTTTAAAAAGAACAAGAGAAAAAGAAATACAAAATAGGCGGAGTTTTGTTAAAGTAGCAGGTAGATGTAGATATTGGGGTATGTGTGTGTGTATTTAACGAGAGGTGTGAGTAAACTGGCTGTATGTTGGTGTTGCTGACATCTATGTTTTCTTATGAAGTTACCCGTAAAATTATCGTCCGCAAACCGACTTTACAGACAACCAACTCTTTTTTTTTTTTTTTTTTTAATGGAAAAAACTTTCACATGACTCATTTTTAAAATATTGTTTATTGCTCATTTGTCAAGCCAAAAAATATGTATTTTCAACACAATTATGGCTACGATGCTGTCGAATTGTAGAAATTGTAGATAGATTGAGAAGCTCTGCGCCAAGTCTAGATGATAACAATGGTCGATTTTAGAAATAAAAGATTCTATTATACTCTGTTCAATTTATATTTTCAGTACAGACCTTATGGAAGAGAGCTTTCAAACACACTGGTACCTGCAAGAGTTTGCATCGCACCCAACTTAAGAAGTTGCCACTTAAATATAAAAGAGAATCCTTAAATAAATTGAAATTGTTGTTGTAATATTTCATTTAACCCACGTACATACCATCAGGACCTGTCTGCTCCCCGGCTGTGAGGAGACTGATTTTATCAATTTGCCTCTCGCTTATTGTGTTTATTAAAAAAAACACTACTGCAGAGTTACCATTCGCCATTAATGGAAATTATAATACCTTTTTCTTTGGTTTTGTTATGGAAAGTTCCATAATTGAAGCATTCTTAGAGCGAATGAGAGCATATTTTAAGTTTAAAGAAGAAGGTGTTATCGCAGTTTTTTTTGCTTACATCTTTTCATTTTTATTTTTCTCAAAACAAACGGTTAAGATAAAGATAAAGTCTTCAAATTTATAACATTAGATTATTTTGACATTCTACAGAGGCCTTTTTTTAATTTTTTTAGCTCAAATATTAACGGTACCTGTCATATAACCGTTAAGTTAAAGCTTATTTTCTCGGAAACGGCTGCAAGGATTTGTATGAAAAAAAAAATCTGTGTACTTTTGGAGCTGTGGTTTATATTTTGGTGAAAAAAAAATATAAGCTGGTGGGCCAAAAACGGTACCTCGGAAACTGGATATCCGATCACAATCAAAATTGTTATTCATTCTTAATTGCTAATTGTTTCTGTTTTCATAAAATTTGAATACATTTGTGTGAGAATTATTCCAATTTATAATGCCCAGTATTGCAACCATTTGAGAGCTTTAAAATGGAGATAGCTCATTGAAATCGTGTGTATCAGAAACATGACTAACTTTAGATTTAAATAATCAATTATGTTCTTTAAATGGGTATAAGATCTTTAGAAGTGATAGGACACGATGCAAAGGTGGAGGCGTTGCAATCTACGTGAGGGAAGGGATACAATACAAGGTTAAATGTTCGTTGTCTCAGGAAAGTTATATTGAGTACATGTTTATTGAAATATTAAATGGCTTGGAAAAGCTTCTATTTGGTGCTGTCTATAGACCAAACCGTAACATCTGCATCTCACCGCTTATCTTCACTATAGAGCAAATCTCTGCTTCCTATCTCTCTATTATATTGTGTGGTGATTTCAACTGCAACCTCCTTGCTGCAAACACTTTAGTTGATGAATTTGGCGCTCTTAATCTTCAATCAGTTAATAACTCTACCCCTACCCATTTCTCCAGTTTTGAACCGATACTACTGGACCTTTTTCTCGTCAGTAACAAAAAAAGAGTTATTTTTTATGATCAATTGTCAGCACCGGCTTTTTCGTTGCATGATCTTATTTTTCTAACATATGATTTTCAAGTCCAGTTACACACTCAAACATTCGAATACAGAGATTTCAAACGCATCAACTATACTTCACTTCAATCGTAAGTACATAACATCAATTGGGATGTCATATTTTCAATACCTTCACCTAGCGACAAAGTAGAGTATTTGAACAGTAATGTTTTAAGGCTCTTTGAAATGCAGGTGCCATTAAAAACTAAAACTTGTCATCCAAAAAACAAACCATGGTTTACCAATGAAATTCAATGTTTAATGCGAATCTTGCCTATAAGCGCTGGAAAAATTTTCGACTTGATAGTTTCCACCAGAGGGTAGACGCAGTCAAGGAAGACCTCGCCTTAGGTGGCGCGCTCAAGTGGAGGACGACCTGAACCAACTTGGAGTGCAAAACTGGAGGCAGCTAGCCAAAGACCGAGTTGGCTGGAGAGGCATGTTGGTTGAGGCCCAGGTTCGTCCCGAACTGTAGCGCCACCTAAGTAAGTAAGTAAGTTTCGCTCTCTACGAAATAAAAAAAGGTCGCCGTATACGCCAACCGTTTTAACAATTCCTTGAGCTGCAAACAGATTTGGCAAAATCTGAAGATGATCGGTGTTGGTAAATCTAAAGGTGGTTTAAATGAAGATATATGTATATAATATATAAACATTTTGAACCAAAATTTCGTATCATCCAGCAATTCTTTAACTACTAATACACTTTCGCGTCCAAACTTGTTTCGTATTCACGATAGTGATTCCGTACCTGAAAGTTTTTTTTAGCTTTTCCACTATATCCGCTGAAGATGTCGTAGAAGGAATCTTTTGCATTAAATCAAACGCTATTGGATAGGAAGAAATGCACCCATCATTCTTAAAAATTCTATTGCCTGCATTGTTACCGTATAAAACCCATTTTTTCAATTCAATCATAGCTACTAGCGAATTTCCTACACAATGGAAAATGGCAAAAATAAAACTTATTCCAAAATCGTCGAGAAATGATGAATTTAGACCAATATCAATATTGCCATATCTATCAAAGGTGTTCGAAAATATTATTCAAAAACAAATTAGTTCTTTACTCGAGCGTGAAAATATTTTGACTTCAAAACAATCCGGATTTCGTAAGAAAAATAGTTGCATTACTGCTTTGGTTAGTGTCTCAGAAGACATAAGAAAATCTATCGACAATGATAACATTACGTTTTTGGTACTACTCGATTTTTCGAAGGCTTTCGACATGGTAAATCATTCCACTCTATGTGAAAAGCTCTCCGGTTTTTATAACTTTTCCTCGGATGCAGTCAAGCTTATTTACTCTTATCTTGACAAAAGAATGCAAGCGGTTGAACATAATGGAATCATCTCAGATTTTTTGTTCAATAAAAGCGGTGTGCCCCAGGGATCTATACTTGGGCCTCTGTTTTTTTTTCTATATATTAATGAGCTTCCAAAAATTGTAAAACATTGTTCAATACGACTTTATGCCGATGATGCTCAGCTATACCTTAGTTGTCCATTGGGGCTTATAGAGCACTTTGTGACTTGCATAAATGAAGACTTAAAAAAAGTTGTATGCTGGTCACATCAAAATAGTTTAATGCTAAATCCGAAAAAATCTAAATGCTTAGTAATATCAAAGAGTAAAATAGATGTCTCTTATTTCCCGTCCATCTTGTTAGATGGCTCCGCTATTGAATATGCAGAATCTGCTAAAAATTTAGGTGTTATCTTCAATCGCAGTCTAACATGGAATAACCATGACACTCATATAGTCGGTATGACATACGGCGCCCTTCGCACACTTTGGTCGACACAGTGCTTCACTCCTTTAAAAATCCGAATAATACTTGTTAAAACACTTATCATGCCACTCATTACTTATGGTTGCGAAATATTCTGCAATCTAGACCATACAAGTAAAAGGAAACTTACAGTTGCATTCAATAGTGCTATATAATACATCCATGGATTACGCAGTTTTGACAGCATTTCACAACATTCATTACGCTCTCTTGGAATGTCTTTCGAAAACTTCCTGAAATTTCGGTCTTTAGTCTTGTTTTCGGATATACTTTTGACACACCAACCCACAGATCTATACAGTAAAATCACATTCTTGAATTCAACTAGATCAGGACATTTATTGATCCCCCGCTTTAGCTGTTTGACATCTGAACGCCAGTTTCTTGTCAACTCTACACGTTTATGGAATTCACTACCACAACAATTAAGAAGCATAAATAGCACGATTCTATTGAAGAAAGAACTTAAAATCCATTTCGGAAATTTATAGATAATATTGATTCTTTAAATATCTAATTTAATTAACACTTAAATTTATAACTTTACCAAATGTTAAACAACTTGTAGCTACTTATTGTTAAATTATAAAGCTTCACTATTAATAAGATATTATATCTTACAGTGTAATCATTTCATGAATAAATAAAATACAAATAAAAAAGTAAGAGTGAAAGGCAAATATCCTATCTTCCCTGTACTGAAAATATAAATTGAACAGAGTATAGGGGGTTACCACGAAATCTCGAAAACAAAAATCTAGAATACAATATCTTATAATACGAGTTTTAATATTGAATCCTGTTAAGGTTGAAGAAATCGCACGATAGCGAATCACCTTGCCGGAATCCTTTTTTGACATCAAAAGCTTCCGTAAGGTCAGTACCAACCATGACGGAGCAAAGAGAGTTCTCCATCGTCATCCTGCGCAGTTGGACGAGTTATGTGGGGAGGTCAAAACCAGACATGGCTCTGTATAGCTCCTTTCTATAAATGCTATCGTACGCGGCCTTAAAATAGATAAAGAGGTGGTGGGTATCGATTTCGAATTCTTGGGTAGTTTTCAAGATCTCCCGTAGCGTGAACATTTGCTTGATTGCACTTTCCTGGTCGGAAACCACTTTGATAGGGGCCAATCAGGTTGCTGACAAAAGGTTTCAGGCGATGACAGAGAGGATCTTGTAGGCGATATTCAGGAGACTTATTCCTCTATAGTTGGTGCAGTTTAGAGGGACCCCTTTCTTATGGATCGGGCAAACGATGCTGAGGTTCCATTCATCAGGCATACTTTCTTCTGACCAATCTTTGAGATGAGTTGGTGTATGCATTACACAAGGTCATCTCCGGACGGCTTTATTGGGTTTTAGTTTAGATATTGCTATCCTCACTTTATTTTGGTCAGGTGGACGGAAGGTTTGTCTGTCATCGTCCATGTTGAACGGTTCATTCTGCCTAACAGCGGGATTTTGATCTTCATCGCCTTTTAACAGTCTGCAGAAATGGTCCTTCTGTGTACTCAGCACTATTCCTATCTCTATCTAAAGCGGATAAAGATATCCTTAGTCGTTTCGAGCGTAGGATTCTTCGAACAAATTTTGGCCCTACCTGCGTTAACGGGCTTTGGAGGAGAAGGCTCAACCAAGAACTATACGAGCTGTACAGCGGCATTGACCTGGTCAAAAAATACGCATATCACGTTTAAGATGGCTAGGTCATGCAGAGCGAATGGACAACAATGCTCCGGCTGGCAGGATCTTCGATTCCATCCCAGAGGGTAGACGCAGTCAAGGAAGACTTCGAATTATGTGGCGCGCTCAAATGGAGGACGACCTCAACCAACTTGGAGTTTTTTCTTCGACTTTTTCGAAAACTGGTGATCCGATTACAATCAAAATTGATATTCAAGAAGATGTAGGTAGCCTGAGTAATTTTGCATACATTTTTTTTCGAAAACTTTTTTTTTTTAATTCTGTTTTTAAATGTTTATTTTTGTCCTTAAAAAAAGTTGTTTAAAAGTTGTTTTATTTAAAAACGGCTCTAACGATTTTGAAAAAAAAATTTACACTTTTTCACATTTTTTAAAGAAATAAAATTAAATTGTTCCGCTAAAAAACTATTTGACGTACTTTTTTCAAACAATCAAAAGTCAGAAAAATCGAATATAATCTTTGAAGTTCCCTTAATATTTTTTAAATTTTATTCCAAGTTGTGAGATTAGAGCAAGTACGTGCGATCCAGTCGTGCAATTTATTTATTTAATATAAATAAACAAAAATAATTAACAACCAACAAAAATAATAAATAATAATAATAGAATACAAAAAACACAGGAAAATGTAAAATTAAAAAAAATATAAACCAAACAAATTTTTCTTTTTAATTATTGACTTGTAACAGAAACTGAAAGGTGCAACTGCAAACAGTTTCGATAACTGGGAACCGAATTGTCCTTACTTCTTTGGTTACTTTGATATCGAGTAACAGTTATCAATGAATAAACCAGTTGTTGGTAATAGTTATCGATATATCATATCGTCCAACACAAGATGAAGCCATAAGGCGAAGCAATGAAATGAAAGGGTTGTGCGCCCAGTGCCCAATATTGTTGTTTTCAAAAATCGAAGAACATTGTATATGTTACCTTATGAGAGTAATTAAAGATATCAAAGAAATTATTGGACCAAACTCTCTTTGTGACTCTTTATAGAACCCTCGACTATAATATAATACTTACCACTCCAAAAAATACCTTTTAACATTAAAAATAAAACAAAAATATTATTTATTTATCGATATGTTCGTTTTTATTTCAATTATATTTCTCCTCCATTGTATCCAATTATTTTCCTTTTAATTGTTTAAAATTTAAAAATGTTTTTGTTTTCATTTACTTAAGATGTTGATTCATTCATATTCGACTAAAATACTTACAGGCGTTTTTTTGTTTTTTGTTTAAGATTTTTATTTCAAAGATACAATTTATTGTTCCAAAAAATGTACACATAACATCTTCAATTTGTTGTTTAATTTATTATTCTACCATATTTACTTAATCTACATTAAGAATAAAATATAAACAATTTATTTACAAAAAAAAATATTACGAACAAAATTCCAAATATTAAATTATTATAACATATTGCTTAGTGAGTAAATGAAAATCTTAAGATTTCTAAAAATAGCTACATTTTAAAAAATAATAACAATATTTTACAGTTGAAAAAAAATCTCTTTTTTTTAATTAAATAATTCATTTGATATTCTAAAATGGGTTAAGTTATACACCATGAATGTTTATTTTTTTGTTTGTAATAATTTATGTTTTATTTTTTTTTAAGAAATAGATATTTAAATGATTTTTAATTTAATATTTAATTTTTGTTTTTTTCTATAAGCCTAGATTAAGATCTTTTTTACTTTAAAAAAAAAGCGTTTGTTATTTTATATTTATTTTTATTTTCCGGTCATGAAAGTGAGAATTAAATTTTGAATTTATGTTTACACTAAATGAATAGCTTATAAATGCTATGACGTGTCTAGAGTTTTTGTATTTATTAATGAATGTTTATATATAAGTATATATATATTTGATTGAATTTAGCATGCTTGTAATTTTTTTTTTTTTTTTATTGAATAAGATTGATTTTCTTCTATTTTTTTTTTAATGGAATCAATATTTTGTATTTTTCTAGCTACACATTGTTAATATATATTCGAATCAATATTCATATAATAGATTTCTGCATAAATGTATAAATTATAGTAATTATTTATATACAGTAATTGCTAAGCTATTTATTTTTTATATAAAGCAAATAAGAGAGAGACAAAAAACGATTCATGTACAATTTTATTGGCAATATTTTAATATTACATTAAATAATAATAAAATATATAGTATATCTAATTTAATTTTTATTGCTTTTATTTCTGTTTTATAATAATTATTATTTTACAAAGGTATATCTATTTGACGGAATTCACATTTTTTTCGTATCGAACTAATGAAATTAATATTTTGGGAAGAATGTTATCTAAAAACAAAAAAAATTGGATGTTATGAAATCAAATTTTAAATGATGGTTTATATTATTGTTAAAAAAATATGGCAGTGAAATTGTATTTATAAAAATAGGAATCAGTTTTGTAGGGTAACACCTTCATGCTTGTGTTTTTCTATTTAATTTTTAAATCAACAGAGCGAAAAAAGTTGTATCTTTGGTCCCAAATTGAATGTTATTGGTTTTAGTCTATGATACATAAATAAATTGTATTAAAAGAAAATTAAAAAAGACTGAAACTAAAAGCAATCAGGAAATTTTTCCAAAATGAATTTAAATCGCATTCACAACATACTGTATTGCAAACGAAATTGAAATAAATTTAATTCAGACATAATTAAATGGTTAACGTTTTCCTCCTAAAGGGCCTAAACAATGGAGATGACTGAACCACGAGCCACTTGGATAGTTCCTGGTTGAATTTAGTTCTGAAGGTATAAGGTGTAGCTGGGGATCTGTTATGAATTACAAAATGAGCGGCAGTGTAAAAACGATACCCGAAAATCATGTTTTATGTAAGAGCGCAACAATCTCCCCGTCTCTTCCGCGGTTATTCGACGGTTCTTCGGCTTACTGACAGTTTTTGCATCTCTTCGGCTTACCCAAAATAAGATCAAAATTCCCAAAACTACAAAAAAAGTTTGGTCAACATTTTTCGAACGACACTGTGTTGCTGGTCTTAGTTATTAGAGTCTCTTTTGCTGCCGGGCTAAAATTATCAATCGCTCGATTTTGAGTTTGCCGAAGTAAGTCATTTTAATCAATCATAATTACAACAAAATTTTATTATAACTGGGAAACAAGGTAGAATTTTGCTTTTTTGTCGTTTTTGGCGAAGCGCCATATTTCGGTAACGAATTGGCCTACAAACATGTTTCAACAGTAAAATTTAAGAAATTTTTCGGTCTGTTAAAAATATACAGATATACTTTTACCGTAGTACGCAAGTGAAAAAAGTTATTGCTGAAAAACCGAAGAGAGGTAAACAGTTTTCCAGTTCTCCTCTTTTCTCATTGAGGTCCGAAGTTTGAGAAAATGTAAATTAACTATCCCTGAACTCAGACATTATCCCAAAGTCTCATTTACTTCTCACCTTTTTCTGTCTGAACCTACGTTTCGACTTGACTATCTTCAAAACATTGAAAAAAATAAAAAATTTGGTTCTTCTTGATTCTCATCCGTTAGTGTAACCAATGCATAAACCCAAACAGGTAAGCATTCGTTTATAAAATATGAGTATCGTTATCGCTCTCGTGATTGATTTGGTCTTTACGACCCGATCACTAAAAAGTATTGATGATTATCACACTTCCATAAGTCTGTCGTTCACAATTTCAATACTTTTTAAATGAACGAGAACGATACAATACAATGATTGAAATAAATGAACGAAACTAAAGTGAAACTGAACTGAAATTTGAATAATTTTTGTACACAGAGAGTGAGACTAGAGAGAGACATACATTTGATTTAAACCGATCCATAAATGCGACGCAGCGCTACATGGGGATTATGAAAACTGCTCCCTATAATCAGCTATTTGCCTGTGAAACTCCCTGATTTAAAAAAAAACAGAAACATATTTGCTGTCAAAAAAACTTAAAATGTCGAACTCTGTATGCATGTATACTTTATTTCAAGGGAAGGTGATAATCCAGTGTAAGAAAAGTTTATTAATTTTTTAGTTTTGCGGCAGATCTGCATAACTTTCTTTTTGAATGTTGTTGTTGTTATTCTAATTGATGAGAATCAAGGAGAACAAATAATTCTTTTTTTTAGTGTGAAGGAATTAGAAAAAATTGTTTAAAAGTTGGTGTACCAAATAATGAGAATCAATAGGATTTCAGGATAAAATTGAATTTCTCGTAAATCTAAAATTTCTATTTTAATTAAATAATGAATGAAATTGTTTTTATTTAAAAAAAAATGTGAAGTATGGGGACATTCTAACCCGCCCCTTTGTTGGGTCACCATAGGATAAGAAGTAGTTTGGGAATTTATAGACTTAGAAGAGAAATTTCTTAAATTTAAATTGCTCTTCGTATAAAATGGTATTTTCTTATATAAAACAATGAGAATCGACAAGAATGTAGGAATATATAGTGCTTATTATAAAATCACTGCTAAACCCTCCAAAAAGTAGCAATAATGAGGAGGTTGGTTGATTTCCTCACTTTTTAATAAAAGCGGGATGGAGAAAAACAGACATTAAACAGGAGGGATTTCATTATGCGGGATGATGTTACCCCAGTTGGTAGATGGTAACCCCAAGTTGACCAAAAGTTGGTTTCCGATAACAATTATTAGAAGTTATCAAGCTGTTATTCATCTCATTGATAGTACCGATACAAAAGAGTGGACTTAAGTGGCTGCCTTGGGGGACCCCGGAAATGATAAAATAGGATTGGAGAGCGGAAATCTGAAGTGCACACTATACTATCAGTTTATCAGTTTACTAAATAGAAAAAAATCCATTTTATTAAGATATAGGTATTCGTCAAGCAGAACAATCCAAGCAATGCATGAGTAAAGAGATTGGTAGATACGGTCATGGGTAAAAAATATCTTTATTAACCAAACAAAATTATCAGCGTGTGAAAAAATTGTTCTGCCTTAAAAAAATTGGTAATAATTGTATGAATTTATTTAATTTTAACAAATTTAAGTATTAAAATATTTTCATTAGAAATTTCCGCCATAAAAAGATGTATAGGAATAATATCTAATAATAAATAAAAGTTTTATTTTATTTAATAAGTAAAGTATATAACGTAAAAAATTACGATTATTAAAAAAAATACAATAACCAGTGAAAATAAAAAAAAAATCACAAAACTTTAATAAATTATTCAATAAAATTCGATTAAATTAGAATAAACAAAAAATCTCAGACATCAATGCATGAAGGTGGTCTTAAGTTTACAGCCTGTTTGTATGTATAGTAACATAAATCCTTTAACCGGATTAAGTAGACAAGTAAATAATACAAAATATTGTTAATGTTAAGAATTATAACGGTTGCCATTTAAAAAAAATTAATATAAAAAAAAACAGTTTAATAAAAATTATATCATTTCTTTCTGCATCTAACAGCATAACTTTCTCCTCCTCAATAATTGTGCTTTGACAGTGTCAATAATTGCTATTCTCTAAATACTTTAATAATTATTTTTTAATTTTTTTTTTATTATTTACACCATAATTCACACGTTTTTTATTAGCTTTAGTTTCCCATCACCTGAGAAGGCCTCAATCTTTACACTGTACATTTGAACTTAATCTTTCAACGAATCACAGCATCATTTTTTTCTTTTTTTATTTTTAAATATCTATAACTATTTTCATTAAATGTATCTTTGTTGAAAAAAAGATTTGTCAATTTATTTTTTTTTTTGTAAAAACTATCCATTAATTTAAAAGTTTTTTTTGCATTTTAATTGATTTTTTGTTTTTTGTTGTTTTATTATTATTTTTTGATTTAATTCAAAAATCAATTTTCACTTGAGAGGAGTGTAAAACGAGCGACAAAACAACGAATTTAAAACAATCTCGAAACGTATTAAAAACCGAAGTCTGTGGGAACCTAATGCGTCTTCCAGAGGCTATTGGCCCGCAGTATGCGGATGAAGGTGGACATGATCGCCGGCATTCTCGTCGTCGTCATCGTCGTTGTCGTCATCGTCGTTTCCATCCATGCAATTGAATTGATTCGATGAAATGGTATTTTTGCGCAAATGATTCCTAAGTATTACCAAGTTGCGATTTAGATTTAAGTTATTTGTTACGCTGCCACCGCAAGAGGGCATAACCATCGCCATCGAAGATACTGACATCTGTGGCAGTGTATTGCAATTGGCTGCTGCGGCTGCCAACTCTTGCGCAAGGACTTGCGGCAAATGTTAAGAGTTGTTCTTTAGTGGATTTGAGGATAAGGAGCTGCTACTCACACCCGAGTCACTGGACTTCTCGCTTAAGCCTCCACCGCGAGTTAGGGTTTCATCGCCCATGAGACTTCCCCCAAGCAGTCCTTTCTTACCGACACGTGAGAGACCTTTGAGTGGGCCACCCGAACTGGCTTCCTTTTGGCGACGTGCACTCTCCACACGTTTGAGAATTTCTGTGGAACACTTGGTGACAACGTCATCCAAGCTATTCGAGTCGTCGGTGGATGTTATGGTTTGGGTGGGTGTTTGGGATGATGGCACTGGAGATCCTTCATAGCAACCGGAATCACGTGGAAAATGTCGACGACCGAATGGCGATGAACCGTGCTTCTTGTTTATGTTATTTAATCTGGCTTCGTCATTTTCGGAGCTGGAACCGGCTATGTCTCCATCGGAGCCTGGGGAATGGAAAAAAAAATTAAAAAACCATTTAAGAAATATCAGTGATAAAAAATACAATTTTCTTTAACCTAATTTGTTCTTTATAAAAGACCAACAATGACATTTACAAGAAAAAATTGTAGTCGTCATAAAAAAAAAGAATTGAAAAGCTTAATTTATTGTTCCTTCCTTCCATATTTAAAATAAAATAAAATGGTTCAAATGATGACTTTGTCTTTAAGCAAAGAACTTTAACCAATTTAAAAAAATAAGAAAAAACTTACATTCAATGTCATGCAACAATTGCACAGCCGTTAACAACTTCGCCCTATGATCCTGAATAACAATACCCAGATAATCCAAATCGGCAGGTTCAAGCTCTTTGAATAGCTCCAGGTCTTCATACCTGAAACGAAACAATACAAAATATAATCCCACTTACAAGCAAAGCTGCTTCGATTACAACCAAAAGCGTTCCAAAAAAAAAATAATAATAATCCCACCACACCAAACCAACTTACCCATTAAGGATAAACACCGAAGTGTACTCCTTCAGGCCAATTCGAAACAATAAATCCTCCACAGAGTTGGGACCGTTGGTGTTCGTTAAACGACTTAAGCTTTTGTTGTTTAAATTCTTTATCCTCTGTTCTGGCATTACTTCCACATTAATGAACTTAAAGTGTCCGACCCGTCCGTGACAGCGTCCCTTCCATAAGCCCGATGCATTCATTGAGAGGACATCAATGATGTCACCTTTCTGCGAAGCGGCAAAAGCCTCTTATTAGTTAAGTCTATAAGGACGAAACAACTGTATAGGGAATTTTTACCTTGAATTTAAGAGCTTCCTTATCGTAAGGATTTGGCAAACTATCGACAAGAGCTTTGGCTTTGCAAATTGGCACTAATGATGTTCGATCCTCGGTGGATATAGAACTATGAGGACTACCAGGACGAACTAGAGCCTGAGTGCCTGTGTGGGTGTAAAAAAAGGAGATAAGTTAAAGTAGTCCTCCCACCCTATTTGATGGCAGCAAGACGATAGACAAAAATTTTGAGAGGGAGTAATGAAGAAAATTGCTTCCTAAAGAAGTTTAAAGCATAATGAGAAGCCATAAGGACATCAATTTCTTCCTGCAGTGCCCTGCCTCAATTTTTGCTATGTCCATGCAAACTATATAATATTTTCATAGAGAACATAGTAGAAAACTTACTTGAACCGGATGCACTGGGTAAGCTCTCTACAGAACTAGCCGAACACGCAAAAGCCTGATCACTCATACTTCCTCGGTCCGTATTATCCTGGGAATTGCTGAAATCCCTTGAGGTATCCTTTGTGGCAACGAAATTCCTTCCGTTCTCATTAAATACGCCAATTTCCTTTGGTGAGCTTCGCATTTCGTTAGACTACATTGCACAATGATACACAAACAAAAAGAGAATAAAGAAAAAGAAAAAAAAGTTTATTAAAATCAGTAAAAGTTTTGTAATCCTGTAGCACCCTACAAGCTCTCTCTGTTCTTATAAACAGACCAAAGGGATAACTAAGTTCCCAAATATCAAATTCTTAAAGTTATTTTCTCTTTCTCTAGCCCTTTAGTTCTTTGTCTTACCTATGTGTGTGAACATACACATAAGTTCGTTCGTCCTCTGAAAGTCACCACATTAAAGGACGACAAAAAAAAAAAAAAGCCCAAGGAAGAGAGTAACCATAACCAAACTGACAAAGATAATCAACTTACATGATGTACGGTCGCCTTCTGGCTAATAGTCGTTCCTTTGTGATTGCCATTCTTTTTGCTCTTTGCTGCCAAGCTCAAGGCTAAGCCACGGGTGGCGGCTATATCCTCATAATCAGAGGAAGGACTCGGCGACAACGATGGCGACTCACCAATTCCACCACTTAAAGTCCGATACCGTGCGGTGCAGTTGTTTGTTCCAATCTGAAACAGAGAAGTAGAAAAAAAAACAAATCACAAAGTGAATTGGTGAATTCGCAACGAAAAAGAACAGAAATGAACAAATAAAGGACAACAGCATTAGAATCAGATTTAAGGTAACAAAAAAGGCATAGGAATCGTATAAAAGTTAGTTTGGCAAGAAGTTAATCAGTTTATTGGGATGAAATGAATCGATTTTGATCCTTTTTACAGATTTGTATGTTTTTTATGTTAATGGGAAGTCTCCTGATTCGAAGCCAATTTCACTGGTAAAATGGTGAGGTAGAAAGGTAGAGTATGCAACATTCTGCGTCTTTGCGATATGAAGTTCCATTGCATGTGCGTGGATTTGAAATTGAATTTTACAGATTTCTCTTCAAATGATAACAAAGAAGATACATGTTTTTTATATTACTTTCAGAAGAATTGAAGGCTAACATTAGTAATACACTAGAAGGATACCTGAAATGTTTTAGTTTAGAGAGAACTATGGTGTTTTTTTAAATAGATCTTTATTTTATACTTCGGACTATTCCAAAACTTAAGGAAAGTCTTGGTTTAACTCTAAATGTAAAGAAGCTATCAGGCTCGAAAAACTAAGCTTCCGGTCCTACGAAGCAAACCCTACTTGCAACTCCGTTACTTATCGAACCAAATTTTTCAATGTTATAAAATTTTGTAATGTCCCAAACAAACAACAACATTGCGCCTCCTATACCTGAAAACGTACCGTAATAAGAGTTCTCAAGAATCTTGATTCACTGGCCCGCATTCTTCTGAAGAGATGTTCTTGTTCTTTCAACTCTAGCAAAGCCACTGTGTAAGCTTTTCTATCGCTCCTACTTTTCTGGAATCTTTCCTAGAAGATGGAAAATAGCATTTGTCCAGGCTTTATCTCCATTCCGCTAATCATACCGACCCATATGTAGCTCTTACTTCGCTTCTTTGTTAGGTAACGAAAACGCTGATTATACATCACATTAACAAATATCTCGACCAAGAACTTCAGACGTGAGTGTGACAGGGAACAGGAATTTATCGATCCGATAGCATTGGCAACAACTCTTCAAATCTTCAGCTATGAGGCTAATTTCTATCTTAACGGCTATGTAAACAAGTAGAATTGTCATTTTTGGAGTGAACATAAACCTCCTGAGACTCTTGGGACTCCATTACATCACGAAAAAATCACTTTAAGGTGCGATATAAATACCGAAGGCGTTATCGGCTAAATTGTCTTTAAATCCGAAAGAGCGGTGCAACTTTACCGTGAATGGCGAACGCTACAGGCAAATGAATCGTGATTTTTGTATTCCTCATTTAATTGAAAATCATTCGGTAGAGAAGTGGAGTTCTAAGGTCATAGAAAAACTGATTAACCGTCAGCTTAAGGAATATCTCGAAGATCGTAAGCTTCTCCATGACCGTCAGTATGGCTTCCGCAGCAACCGTTCCACTGGTGATCTGAAGGCATATCTCACCGAACAGTGGAACAAATCTTTACATGGCTTTGTTGAAAGTAAGATTATTGCTCTTGATATCTCCAATGCATTCGATATAGTTTGGCATGAAGCTCTCTTATCGAAAATGCGTGATTTTGGGATCGATACTCTTGTTCGTTAGATTAGAAGCTATCTTCTGGACCGCTCAATACAAGTTGTATTGGACGGTATCAAGTCTGATTCCCACAAAATAAATGCTGGTGTGCCCCAGGGGTCAGTTCTGTCTCCGACAGCTCGTGCTACTATCAATGTGTTGAACCAAACGTTTGTTGTTGTGTGATTTGACACTTTTGGACTACTTTGACTTTAAACGATTGATCATTTTGAAACCAATATTTGACGCACTATTGACCAAATAAGAAAAAGTATGCTCTTCTTTTTGTGAGACCCCCGGAAAAGAAGGTGGCTATGAGCGGGATTCCAACCCAGACTCATTCGCTTAGCACTCCGACACACTAATTACTAAGCCACGGGGAGCTACCACTCAAAATTTCTATGATTTTAAAAAACAGCCCTTACTATGCTTCAAGTAGGGTAGGGCGAATTTTTCATACTAAAAATATACACACATTTTTAAGTACCTACCATTTAACCCCAGTTCAGCAGCTAAATTCAAAGGACAAGCTATTGAGAGCAGAATTTTGTCGATAATTTTTGCTTAGAGCTCAAACTGAACTGAACTATTTTTTATTCTCAACGGATGAAGCACAGTTTACCAGAAATGGAGGAACTGACATCTTTGCGTGAATAGAGTAGCACCGCTGTAGCTGTAATTTAAATAAATTGCACGACTAGATCGCACTTACTTGCTCATATGTGCGGTCACATTGTTGAATAAAATTTAAGAAAATTAAAGTTAACATCAAAGCATTTTTCGATTTGTTTGACTTTTGATTGTTCGAATAAAGTACGTTAAATTGTATTGAGTGAAATAATTTAAACGCCATTTTATTTCCCCACGTTGAGCGCCATTGTTGCGATGCAGGTTTCCACGGGGGAACTTCTTTGGGCAGTAGAAGGGCGGCATCACGCTTGTCGTGGCACGGCTATGCTCGACGGAATGCCGCTTCTACTGTTGCCTCCTGTTCGACAAACAAAATTATCGTGTCAAAAAGGTGAGAAAAAAATAAGGAAAGGCAAAGGAGGGAACAGTAGATGCGGCACCATTCCGTCGAGCATAGCCGTGCAACGACAAGCGTAACGCCGCCTTTCTACTGAATCAAAGAAGTTCCCCCGTGGAAACCTGCTTCGCAACAAGTGTAATTTTTTTTTTTAAATCGTAGGAACGGTTTTTAAATAAATTTGGTTTTTTTAACAACTTCATTTAAAAAACAACGAAGTTTGCTTTCATTAGACTAGTGGCTAGGCTAAAAAAAACTATTCATAACGTTTTTTTGGAAAAAATGTTCTAAGCCATCTTATTTCTTTTGCTGTTTTCTATTTTATGAATTTTTCATTTAAAAATCGTTCGACCTGTTAAAAAAAATGTTTTTTTTTTGAAAAACTTTTCAAAAACATATTTTAAATTGCTCTTAAGTATGTCAATTTAAAGAAATCTATAGTTTATACTAGAAGAAAAATTAAAAAAAATCTATAGATTCGTTTTCAAAATATTCTAAAAACAAAAATAAGTTTTTTTTTTAAATTATTAAAAATTAAAAAAAATTGTTTTTGAAAATTTTAATGAGTAATATTATTTAAATCATAAAACAATACATATTTTGAAAATTTAATCAAAATCCGTCACGTTAACGAAAAAGTCTGATTTTAAAAAACCGGTCATATGGGACGTACCGTTATAAAACTTTTTTTGAAAAATCCATTAAAACTAAACGATAGATTTTACATAGAAAACACCATTCAGAAAGTTTTATCAAAATTGTAGGAACTTTTTTCGAGAAAAATAAGTTTTTGATTAAAAGTTATATGGCAGGTACTGTTAGTTTTGCAGCTACAATGCCAATTCGAAAAACAGTCGGGTAGAGTACTCTAAAAATTCTAAATACCAAGTTTGAATCAAATCGGCCTAACTGTTTAGGCTGTAGGAATCGATACGGATAGACAGACATACAGACAGACGGACGGAATTTCCGGGACCACTTTTTTGATTTCTCTATCATCGTAATTGATTCTTATAATATTTTTTTATATCCCTATAAATCGCAAGTAAAAATGAAGAACCATATCTCCAAGCCACATTTTTTGAAAAAGGTGTAGAGTTTGTGAAGTTAGAGAGTTAGGGGGTACAGAGTTAGAAATCTGGCTCTTCATGAGATCTGATAACTTTTTAACATTGCTGTCTCATCTTGGCAGCATTTTACATGAAAATGTTTTTGGTAAGATTTAATATTTCTTGAATATGTCAGCTAAAGGTTAAAGTTTTTTCCAAGATACTTGATACTTGATGATACTTAATTACCATCCCGTGGTAGTAGCATTCAATTAAAGACTATTACTTTGCAAGAAACCTAAGTCTTGCTAGCATTTCATTTTATTTTCCAGTCGTTACAGCAACATTGTTTTCCATTAAGGAATCAACTGAAACTATTGATATAATACATGGGTCGTATGCGAATATTACGTTCCTAAGGTTTAAGAGTATAGGAAAATTGTGTATGTATACCTATAATATAATATTATTCGCCTGGAGTTCGTTAAATAAAACTCAATTTTACTTTTAAAACTATACAACGAATTTCTTTATTTACCTATCAAACACCAACTTTTTCAAGTTCAAATTACAATAATTTCACTTCACCATTTTTTAATTAAAATTGCTCTTTATTCATCCACACTTTTTACTTTATCTAAACACTTTTTATTATCGTTTTCGATGTTCACAATTCAACGCATATAAATCAATTATGTCCTATATAGCAATGAACAAAGTTCTCTAAATTTCCCTTTTGGTACTGTTTCACTTTGCATTGGTTGGGAAATTCTGGTACATTTACAATTTCCAGCACAGCTGATGTCAGTGTTTTTATAAGGTTGAGTGTGTTTTGCAAATGCGATAGATGAATTCAGTTCTTCCTGCATGCTTTTCTTCGCATAAGGATGAAAACACAATGTATCTTCAGAAAATCGTCACGTTTTGTTGCCAAAGTAAAAAAAGGTCTGATCACAGATCCTTAACGCACACGAGCCATAATGTCAAAACTGAGGAGTATTAATTTCGTTTAAATAGATCATAGGTCTATCTCTCAACTTTTGTTTCAACTTCTGTTGAATTTTTTTAATATGTGTTATTATAACCTTAAAAAATTTGGTTGTCTGTAAAGTCGGTTTACGGACGATAATTTTACGTAATAACGTCAAAATAAAAATTGATTGATGGTAGCAACACCAACATACAGCCCGTTAACTCACACCCACAAACATTCTCGTTAAATCCACACACACACACTCCAATATCTAATTTCTACTTTACAAAACTCCGCCTATTTTTCGCCTGGTGCTTGCGATCGATTTTGGTTGAAAGAGCCACAGTATCGCAGCGTGGACCACTTCTCTTATCAGCATTGTCAGCATGAGTCATGTTATTTTGTATGTGGGTTGCAAGTGTGAAAAAGAATAGAATTGATTTCTATTATCACTGCTAGGTGATTCATTTTTGAAAATAGGTTGGCTGCAATGTTCAGGCGGGTTAATGATAAGTTTATTCCAATTGCTGTGCAAAACTGGAAAATTCGTCGAAAATCACCGAAAAACTATTTAAAGTTGTTCCATCTTATACATTTTTCGTATTTTTTCACAGAAGAGAGAGCTTAGGAGGAGTAACAGGCTAATTTTGGGTACACAGGTTGTTATTGATGTGGTTAACAATTTGAGAAAAGTCCCCAATATTCCCATGTACGCTAGATCCGTTATGGGGGATTCAAAGGTCAAACGAATGGTTATTTTGCTTTTATTTTAAAAACAGTAGGCCTCAGAGAAAAAAAGTGTTTTACAAATTTTCAGAAAATATTTTCCACATACATAAATTATTAACTGCGAATTAGATTTCACAAAAACGAAGATCGTCGACAATCCTTCACATATAATTTCATCCCTAGAGGGAGTTATAGGCAAACATTAAAAAAAAAACATTCTTCTACCCACACAACATCATTAATCGAACAGAAACGTGCTGTAGTTTCTGAAATTCCATTAAAACCAAAATATAACAACAGCAACAAAATCTGACACAATAAATCACCAACCATCCATCATCATAAATGTATAAAATGTAATTTTCCTTTTTACAATGTTGTGGTATAGTGCTTTGAGAATTCCTCACAACTTCATCACACCTCAAAACCCCAGAAGCACCAAAAAACCATCAACCGAATCCCGCAGTCAGAAAATCGAAATAATTTCAGAAAGGGTATACTATGTACGTTTCACAACAAACGATGGCAGTTACAGGAACATCCTTTTTCCTTTACTCCTGCCGCTGCCATCATATCGCATCGCCGCAACCTCATCTGTTATTACAGTCGAAAAGTTCAAAAATGTTGCCGGGAAAATGCGAATAAATGAACGACGAAGATGATTTGAGTCATCACGTCTGACAAAAGAAACATTTTCCCTTAAAATCAAAAAAGAAAAAAAAAACACAAAAACCAGAAGAGAAAAGGACTCAGAATTCTCGTTGAAGTCAACCGCAGGAATCGATCATCGTTTCCAAGAAAATAAAATTGAAGAATTCGAAGAGAAAAATGTGGAAAATTTCTATCACGTACCGAAATTCTACACGCGTATTTATTTTTCTTCGCACACATGTATTTTCCTGGGAATTTTTTTCCCTTATCTACATATGTGTATATTGATGCGGATGCATGCATGCATATGCACCAGACCGAAGATGTGTGTGTATATTTATCTGGGCTAAAGTGAACCGTGCGAGCAGTTTTACCTTGTTTTCTAAATAATATTATTAGAGACTCTTCTTCCTTTGGCAGGAAGCTGTATATTTTATTACGATATCCCTATAATTTCTATGCAAAGTTGAATTGACGGGATACAGGGGAAAAAATCGACTGGAAGGTGATTGCTCAAGTATCTTGGAAGGTGACATTTTTATTCTGAATTAGGAGTGAAGCGAGAAAATAAAGAAATCATGTATATTTTGATATTATAATTTGAAATCAATACAATAGTGTTTAAGGATTTTTGAATTTGTACGTGTAAATGTTTTCTTTAAACAAAAAACTAAATTATTGAACATTTTTATTGATCTTTCTATTAGAGACTCATAAAGTTTAAACAAAATTACGTATCCAAATCAACAAAATACCAGAAATAAATGGCGCTATATAGTGATACTAGAACCACAATAACTAACTCGATCAGTTTCTATATTCTAATACAAATTAAGAGGCTTCTCTATCAGAGCTGAAGGGCGTTAGTCCTAAAAAGACAGTTGTATGGAGGGGTTCGAAGCATAAGCAAGTTATAAGAGGAGATCCCATTGATGAAATTTTCTTGTTGGCCATAATGATCGAAGATTTCCAAACAATTTGATTGATATGGTCATTCCAACTTAAGGTTCTGTTAACGCAAATGCCAAGGTTTTTTGGCCGTAGTCACGAATTCAATATTTGAGCCTACAACAAAAACATCCGGAAAACCGGACAAATCCACCTCTTGGATAGAAAGAGGCACTTGCTTTGCGTAGAATTCAAAGAAAGACGACATTTGATTGACTAATTTCTAATTGATGAGAGATTCTTATATTAAGATGGCAACTTTTCATAAGCTGAAGGTCATCAGCAAATAGGAGTTCGTCACAGTGGCGTTTTGTTTTGTTGCCTCATTTATAAAATAGAATAAAATAATGGACCTTAAATAGAACCCTGTGGAATTCCTCTAAATATTGGCAAAAAATTAGAAGATTTGTTACCCAAAACAACTGCCTGGTATCTCTCGGAGAGGTAAAAAGAAACAAGTCTGACTGCATCCGGCGAAAAATTTTATTTTTTCAATAGTTTTTGATATAAAATGTTATCGTTTATAGTAGCAAATACCTTAAAGTAATAAAGGAGACTTTTTTTAGCATCTAACGCTTTTGACACCTGTTCAACAACCTCTAGGAGTGATTTAATGGGTGTTTTTTTAGGCGTGTGGTTTTCAATCTGGCAATACTTTTTTCGGACTGACAATATTCGCCGCTTTATTGCCGATATACGGCCACAAATGGTGGAAAAAGTCATCGCAAACTGGACCTTCTTTAGTGTTTTATTGGTGTTTTTTTTTTACAGGTATAGACCGTTCTGTCAAAGGATGCCATCAAGTTGTTTCTCCATTATTTTTTCCAGAACTTTGGACAGGAATGCAAAGATAGCAATTGGGCGGAACTCAGTGTTAGAACTATTTTTATGGATGGGAATATTTTTTGCGTATTTCCATTTCGAGGGGAAGAACAAAATTCCCCGTTTACACAAGGTAGACGACAACAAGGTAGACTTACAACATAAATTGCACGACTGGATCGCACGTACTTGCTCTTATTTGTCTATTTAAATTGGAAAGCAAGATCTTTGACAGAAACAAGTAACATTTAAGTTGAAAACTACACAGTTTGAATCTATAAAAAGTATAAAAAACACATTCAATACGGTTTTTAGTAAAATTGAAGTACGCCATCACACGTCTTTCATAACAAAGAATTTATGAAAAATGTATTTCGAAAATTGTAGGACCGGTTTTGATAAAATCCTATTTTTTATTTTTAGTATTTTTTATTTTACCTTTCATACTTCTGCATCATTTTTTTCGAAGTTCTTTCTTTATGGACCGATTTGATTCAAAATCACTCCACATAATATTTATAATATTCAAATGATAATAATAAAAAGAAAGTCTTTGTCCAAATTTGGAGCCGGTAATAGCGGTGCTGAAGTGGAAATAATCTATCCACATAAATAAAAATTAAGTGTCTGTCTGTTTCTTCCGGCTGCACCGATTTTGACGGCACTTTCACTGGCAGGTAGCTGATATTCTAGGGAGGAATTTGGGGTAACTTAGGCTATTTAAATTACACCCTAGGTGACGCTTTCGTCGGTTTTTTCGCAAATTCTTATTTATGGACCGATTTTGAGGGGACTTTCACAGGCAGATAAGTAATGCTCTAAGGCTATTTTATGCTATATATGCATATCAACAATATTAAAATTTGTTTGTGTCCTAACACAATTATGATGCTGGTGTTTAGTTACTGTTGGACCTGATATGTAGCGCTGTTTCGGGATCCAGAAAATCTATGGTATACCCGAATAACGGCGGGTGGGTAAGCTAGTATTAAGATAAATGTTGTTTTCCAAATAAAATTTTGGTTGTGTATTAAGAAGATTCCCTTGCTAGTGTTTAGTTACAGTTAGACCCGATATGTGGTTAAGCTGGTTAAGCTAGTAATATTATATAACAGGAGCATATCATAACTTGCTTATTAAAATGAGATCTTGCATGGAATCTAAAGCCTTAAAATCTCAATCCTTTCTTCTGAATTTAAATGAATCGATACAATTTCTCTATTCACACCATCGTACCAGTGGCGTAAACACCAAAGTAAATAAAATGTTAGATGCTCTAGTAGGTGTTTACGCTGGTAGGTTTTAAACTTTCCTTCGAACTGTATTGGATATAAAATTTTAAACAGGGCTTCAGTTAGAAAGCCCATTGCATTCAAGAGTATGGCTCCTACTCTTCGAAATATTCGCACTGAGCACAATGTGGAAGCTATGCGGCAGTGTTGCAACTCGATCATCGTCAAAGTTCCGTCCAATTGGGCACATCTAGAAAAATATTGATAATTTTAAAGTTTGATCTTAAAATGTACCAAAACAAAATTAAAATTGTGCAAAAACTGCTATCGCAATAGCAACGACAACGACTTAATATCATAGACTCATTTTCTTTGGCCCACCCTGTATATCAAATTGTGAATTATTTGGGAACAGAAGCTTAATTGTTGTCAGTGAAGAAACTTCCTTATTCCGGTGCCATTTCATTATAAAGGGTCCGCCATCTAACGTTTTTTTTTCAACTAGTGCTTATTTCGTGAATGGTAATGCTTAGCACATGTCTGATTTGACAGATAATTAGTTTTATCCTTCCGCTGAACGAATATGGTTGTGTATATGCTTGAAATATTATTGAAATTACTGCCTGCGATCGACTTAGAGAAGATGCCGATTTTGCCAAAAAAAAATCATCTTTTCAGATGAAGCCCATTTTGATCTTGGCGGGTATGTAAACAAGCAAAATTGTCGTATTTGGGTCACAGAAAACCCGCACGCATACATTGAAAAGCCGATACACCCAAAACGAGTCACTGTTTGGTGCGGATTTTGGTCCAGAGGCATAATTGGGCCATTTTTCGAAAATGAGCACGGAGTGGCCGTTACAGTCAATGGCGATCGTTATCGGGCTATGTTGAACGAATTTTTGTTCACAAAAATTGAAGAGGAGGATATTGGCAACATTTGGTTTCAACAGGACGGCGCTACGTGCCACACAGCCGAAGCTACGCTTGATGTTGATGAAGCATTTTCAAAAAAAAAGTTATTTGGCGGACCCGTTACTTTAACCCCTTATTTTTGTTTTGTTTTGGAAATATAACAGAGTTTATTACCTCATCAATACATTTTGAAACACAGGTTTCTACTTCTTAAAAGGATCATAACTCCGTTTGTACAATAAATGAATAATAAACCTTTATGCATCACCGAACTTTAAAAAAATTCCACAACGAAGTCAGAGCATATTTGTACAAATACCTCGTCATCAAGATTTATTTTACGAAGTCATAACTTTCCTTTTAAGTACAAACAAAAGAAAAACAAATAAGTAGATCCATGAAAACGCATAAGGTTTTTCTTTGCCCATAAAGAAAAATATAGATACTTACTTACTTATTCCATTCTTACCTCGAATAAAACAGCTATTTCGATTCCTTTTGCAGTTCCCAACCCAACATTGTAACACATACATGTTCAATTCAAAAGCATCTAAAACACAATCTAGTACCGGAACAGGGAATATTCAATTTCCCGCTACTCACCCGGTGTTGGTGGAACTATGTCACCATCATCATGCTCAACAACAATTATCCGATTTGCGGTCCAAGGCGCCTTGTACCAAAGCACTAAGCCAATATAATAATATTTTCCTATTTGCATTTCCCATCAAAATGTTTCCATTTTATATTTTCGCCGCCAGCCCCACCCACCTGTGCTCCAGTTGTTGTCGCAAAAGGATAAAGAAAATAAAAATAACCATAAAAACCTTAACTTCATTGCAGGTTGCACGTAATCCCATCCGCAAACAAGGACAAATTTTGAAAGCAACAAAAAAAAACGGTTCCTGGCGCAAAGCTCCATCAAATTGTTTTCCACATAAAAACAATAAGAACTACACTCATGTCCTGGCGTTTGTTGGTTGCGACTCTGTTGAGTCGTCGTCGTTTTGCTTCCGAGTTCCGTCCTGGCCCGGAACATGTAACATTTCCGACATTTTGAATGTGGATACAAAGACCAACAAAAAAAAAGGATCCTAATCCTCTGCCCCACTCCATGCTCCAACCATAAAAGCGTCAAATGTCGTCCTCGATAAAATGTTCGTATCATTGAATGGGAGTTTGATTTGCGCCAATGGAGCACAGAACCTGATAGATCTGAGCTGAGCCCGCAATTAGGGAAGCAACTACTACCTAACGCCGCCGCCCGTGCCACACTACATGAATTGCGAATGTCCTTTATCAGTGTAATAAAGAGCAAACGCCGAGCACTGCTGTTATCCTTTTATATATATTTAACTTTTCTACTTTATTTGTTATCGGAGGACTAAACAAAACCCATAATAACGGTGTCATGGGTGATGGGGTTGGCTTTTGCTTCAAAAGCATCAGGAGGTCTAAGGACATATTAAGGAAGGGGTATAGTCTGATTTCTGTTGGAAGCCATCGCTTCGCCCGGATAGGACAAATCAAAACTCTTGGCAGCAATAAGTTGTTGGTTTTTATGGCGAGAGCCAAACAAACGAAATACTTCCTTAAGGAAGGTGTAGGGTGTACTTACCGAAACCGCACTTAGCCGGGATGTAACGCTCTGCAGATCCGAAATCGATCCGGCATAGTCACCGCTCTCTCGGTCGTGAGATCTGAAATTGAGATAGAATTAGGAATTTTATTGTAGTCAGTTTAACAAGCTTAAAATTTTTACAAAAAGTTTGGTAGTGGAGGGGAGGTGGCGTTTCTTTTCATTTTGTCATTACTTTTTAAAAACTTTTTTTTTTTTTTTTAGAGATGCTATACCATCGGGTACCGACATAAGTGAGTAACAGAATTTAAAAAAAAAACTTTTTTCATCAACTAAAATGAGGAACCCCAGGTGGTGCGATAAAATGCTTTGATACACTCGATGACAGCGGCTATAAAATGTCCAAAACCAAGTGGAGTTCTTTGCGTAACTTTTTTATTTTACGTACCGAATGAAGGGGAGATACTTTGAGACATTCAATTGACAGGAATAAGGGGCTCATAGTTTCTTTTACGAAATTGTAATGGCAACACCTGAGCGAGGAAAACTTAAACTGTATTTAAAAAGTTTTTCAAAAAGGGACGGTTATGTACTTTTGCAGGAAAACCCTAAAAGCATTTTATGCTTATAATGTTGTTTTTTTAACTGAAGTTTTCTTATGGATGTATGTTGTCTAAAAAAAATCAAAATTTATATTGACTTTGAATATTGTTTTTATTCTCGGAAACATTTTACATTAGAAAAACTTTAGATTTTCAAAAAATAAAAACACAAAAAACTTTTTATATGAGAATTTTTAACGGTGCATTAAAGTCTAACTTTGGTTGACGCACACTTGAATGCACTTTATTTATTTATTTATTTATTCAGTTAAATCAAATCTCTTACAAATAGACTTTACAATCTTTTTAGTTGCTCGAGTGAAAAAGTTACAGAAATTTAAAATTGAATCTGGCAATGATTTTAGAAATACAGAAAATTATTTTTAATTAAAATTATAAAAAAAAAAGAAATTAGTTTTCGTTTGTAGCCATATACTTAAACAAAACGGTCTCAAAGTTACGTGTGTCAACTAGTCTTCTGATGCTCTGTGGTAGTGAGTTAAACAATCTTATAGCATGGATAAAAAATTGCATTTCAGTTATGCTGCATGTGAAACGAGGTTGTATCAATGTAATAGAACGCGGTGATCTTGCAAAGGACAAGAGGTTGTATAGATATAAGGGCTCTTTAGTTGTTATAAGCTTGTACAGGAAAATAAGTGTTCGGTAATTAATGAATGTGTGGATTGTACATCCCAATATTGTTTTGGAGTATCTACTGACGTGAGCATACCGTTTAAGGCTATACACATACCTTATAACGTTGTTATAAGCAACTATTAGCTTACGCTTAGTTTCAGCACTGTGATGGCAAAAAATCTCACAACCATAGGTTATTATAGGAACGATTAGTGATTTTGCCAGCAATAATTTAGTACCAAGAGGTGTAAAGTGTTTCGAGAGTGAAAGATTTCTAAGAATTCCATATATTCTTCCGATAATTTGTTGAATGTGGTAATCCCATCTTAGAGTTCTGTTAAAATACACACCCAGATTTTTAATTCTTTCAACGTAGTTTATCTGACTATTACCCAAGAGAATTGGAGGAAAATAGCTTAGGTCAAGTTCGTTTTTATAGATTACAAGACAGCATGATTTTGAAGGATTTATTTTGAGTTCGTTTTTCATAGACCACTTGGTAACACTTTCAAGATCATCGTTCATTTTATCTACACCATCATCGATCAGTCCCAGTTTGCAACTTAAATAAAGCTGATAATCATCAGCGTATAAGTGTTTGGACGAATTATTTGTGCAAGTAGGTAGATCATTAATAAAAAGGGAAAACAACAGGGGGCCCAAAATAGATCCCTGTGGAAAACCTCTTTGTATAGGTAAGTAATTTGAAGTCATGTTGTTTACGAAAACAGCTTGAACTCTTCCAGTAAGATATGAGAATATAAGCTTGCATGCAGATGAGGAAAAACTAAACATGTGTTTCAGCTTATTTAGCAAGAGCTGGTGGTTGATTGTATCAAATGCTTTTGAAAAATCTAGTAAAGTTAGGAGAGTAACCTGGTCCTTATCAATTGCATTCCTTATATCCTCTGTTACCTTAATCAATGAGGTAACACAACTATGTTTTGCCCGAAAACCAGATTGAATACTATTTATTAAATTGTTTCTCTGAAGATATGCTGAAATTTGTTGATGCAACAGTTTTTCCATTACTTTGGGCAAAAAAGGTAATATCGAGATAAGCCTATAATCAGCTGGTGAACTAGTAGTAGCTTTTTTTCTTAACAAGTGGCAGTACTTTTGCTTCTTTCCATAACATAGGAAAAGAAGAAGTAGTTAAGACAGTGTTAAAAAGATGCGTTAGAAAGGGTAGGATGTACGGTAAAATTATTTTAATAAAGGTGGGGTGAATCTCGTCAAAGCTGGTTGACTTAGACTTGATTTTTAAGAGAGCACTTAAGACATCACAATCATCGACCCTTAAGAAACAAAAAGACCCGTAATCCTCGTAAGAATCGAACTGGTGATAATTAAAATTGGTTGATGCATTTGAAGTTACCATCGATTGTATTATTGTAAATTCACTATTTAGTTTATCAGGGTCAATATTCTCAGGCACTTCAGATTTTTTTCGTCCACAGCCGAGTTCACGAATGTTTTTCCAGATTTCATTTCCGGGAAGTTTTATGTCAAGGCGTTTGGAATAGTATAACCACTTCGATTCTTTTATTTTGGAATTTACCTTATTCCTAACAGTGCGATAAAAGTCATAAAATTCTGGAAGTTTGTATATCTTCCACCTTTTATATGTCAAGTCCCTAGTTCTAATTAAGTTTTTATTTCCATAGTGAACCAAGGAACAGACTTGTTTGATATTCGCTTTGTCCTGACTTGAACATGAGTATTATAGAGTTTGCGAATGTTTTCTTGATAGAAAGCTACTTGGGAATCAGCAGTTGGGATAGAATAAATCGATTGCCAGTCAGTACTAGCTACATCGCTTTCAAGCTGTGCTAAATCAATGTTTTTAAAATCTCTATAGCGCATATTAACGTTTTCATTTTCCAAAGAGTCTGCTTTTTACGTAGCGAAAATTAAATCATGGTGAGAAAAGCATGGCGCTGATACTTGATTGAAAAAAAGTACATTTTCCAACTTATTTACAAGTAATAAATCAAGAAGAGTACTGCTGGTACTCGTAAAATGGGTTGGTTGTGTTTTGTTTACTGGTTCTAGTAGTAAGCTACTTTCCTGTACAAGCTTTGTGCGTTGAAATGGCAGACATGTAATCCCTTTTCTTGCTTACAAAAAATATTTAAAATTAAACGAAGGTTTAAATCCATACCACCAGATTGGGAAACTGTATTAATTGCGTTCATTAATGCTTAATGACCGCAAGAACATACCACACAGCATACAGATACAAGACGTTGAAACCCTATTAAGAAGTATGACCATGACGAATAAGAGACTAAGTATTTGGCTATATAAAAAGAAAAAAAGAGAAGAATAATTAAAAAACATACAAAATAATATCGAGCATTACAATAAACAATAATTTCATTTCGAAAATATCGCAATGGTTGTTTAAAATGTAAATAACATAATCAGTGCTGGTGAAATTCGGCTGCATTTGATAAAAATAAGTTATTATGTATGCATACGAGTACCTTCAGCGTGAGGCCGAACCTCAACTTGTTGCAATTGGGTAATTGAATCCAGATCTTGACAAGAATTAATGAGGTGAGTTTTTGTTGGATTGTTTACTGTGTGAACATAAACTTTTCCATTTCGAGTAAACACCGCTGTTAGTTGTTTCCCACGTTTAAGGTGAAAAGCTTTGCGCAGAACCATATGGTTCAATGATGTTAAACTTTCGTTGACGTGTATTGGGCTGTCGGAATCAAGATTTACATCATGTAAGGAAAGAGCTTTCTTTGACGTTTTAAAGCGTTGACTAATTAAAAACAATAACTTGTTTTTATCAGCTGCAGTGTTGAATTTTATGATAATTGCTGTATCTTCATATGCTCCTTTTGGTTTTACCCGAAAAATATCTTTGAGCACAGGTGTTGGAGAAAATTTAACTGAAGTGCATAGTGTATTAAACATTTCCTTTAAATTTTCATTGGCTTTTCTTGGAACTCCTCGTAGAACAGCATCGGCACAAATCTTTTCCCGTTGCAGTGAATCAATTTGCTGGTGTAGGTCGCTGAGTTGATTGATGAGCTGGTTGTCGGGCGGGGGTTGGTGATGTTTGTTTTCAACAGCATCGACGCGCGCAACGAGAGCTGTCACTTCTTCACTGATTTTGTGCAATCGATTATTAAAATCTTTAACAAAATCATCCAATTTAGTCGATAGTTTTAAATTTTCTTCCACGATCAGAGTCTTAAGTTTTTCAAATTGTAGATTCATTTTACTGTCTAGAAGGTTTTCAATGTCATCGTTGCTGAGCCTTTTGGCTGTCGATGATGGAGCCATAATTTCTTTGTTCACTTTGTTTTCTCGTGGAGAAAGTAAAAAGGCAAATAAAAACTACAAGTTATGTATTTATTTTCTTGACTTTAGAGAAACTATGAACAACAAACGTTTGCACTGTGTTAACTCGAGTTTTTTAAGCACTTTTGTCAAATTTTGTAGTTTTTTTTTAAAGGAAAATATTAAAATTTAAGCTGCGATATTATAAGCACACGTCTAACTTGTCAGATTCATGACAAACGTTTCATGCTATCCCGAAGCTAGGGAAAGAAACATCGAGAGGACGTGGTCTGCGTGACTTAGTGAATGAAGCCAACGTGCACCTGAGCTCTTTTCGCGCCCTGGGGCTAGCCACTTCGTCATGGGACCCCATAATTGTCAACATGCTCAGGAACAGGCTTGATGGTGAGACAAATCACGCATGGCAGATGACCAGGCACGATGTGCGACAGATCTTTGAGTTTCTCGAGCGCAGAGCAAACGCTCTTGATTCAGCCTTCTTCGACTCAGAGTAGAGTGCAGTTGGGAAGGAAAACTAGGCGAACAGGTTTCGAAGAGCATCCCGAGATATGCCGGAGCGAGCACACCAAGAGCGACATCGGCACCGAGGTGCCCACTTTGCAAAGAGCTACATCCTCTCTATCGGTGTGGAGATTTCTTGGCGCTATCAATTCAAGCTAAGAATGAAAAGGTGCGGACATGGAAGCTGTGTGCAAATTGTCTACATCCAGAACATTTTGCGCAATCCTGCCCCAGGGGCATGTGCCGTAGATGCAATAAGAAGCATAACAGCGTCTTGTGCCAGGAACAGCGGCCATCAGGCGTCAGCCATCCAGTTGTTGCGAGTTCAAGCGCAAACCTCGAACACACGAAGAGGACGTCCGAACTTCCGCAATAGCAATCAATTGCGACAGTATCTGCAGAAGAGCATGCTGCAGAGAAGGTCCCAGACTCGGTGGGCATCAACATTGACCGATTAGAGAGTGAGCAAACCGGTAGTGACGAGGTGCAAAGAACACTACTGGCAACAGCACGCGTCAAGGTGCAGGGCAGAGCAGGACAACCGGATGAAGCAAGGGCGCTTCTAGACAGCGGAAGTCAAATCAACTTGGTCACTGAGCAGTGCGTGCAGCGTTTGGGCCTCATCAAACGCCGGTACGTGTTCGACGTGCGAGGCATTGGAGCGGACATTGCTTTGCGTGCGACTGGAATAGTCACGTTGAGCATTCGATCTACAAACAATACGAGCTTCAATCTGGAGTGCCAAATGTTCACCGTCAGGAAGATCACATCATGCCTTCCCGGAAGATGTCTGTCAGGAGCGCAGGTGACAGAGGTGAGCGAACTCAAGTTGGCTGATCCGAAGTTCAGCGAGCCAGCTAGAATAGAGATGCTGTTGGGAGCGCAAGTGTGGGCAGAGATAATCTGTGACGGTATCAGAAGGTTCAATTCCGGGTTGACGGCGCAGGACTCGTACCTCGGCTGGATTGTCTTCGGGCAGCTTCAACCAAGAGTGGAGTGTGCAGTCAGAGCAATGTGTGCAGTAGTAGAACCCCCAGATACAGAGCTAAACCAACTACTGAGGAAGTTCTGGGAAGTAGAGGAGCCAACATGGGAATCCAAGCTGTCTGCCGATGATGAATGGGTGGAAGAAAATTTTAAGACCACCTACTACAGGACTTCATCAGGACGATACGTCGTTACGATTCCGCTGAGTCCTGGAGCGGAAAAGTTGGGTTCGACCAGAGCGGTGGCCATGAAGAGGTTCCTACAAACCGAAAAGCGATTAAGTGCAGAGCCAGAGCTAAGAGCACAATACGTTAAATTCATGCGAGAATACGAGGCGCTCGGACACATGAAGCAAGTATCTGAACCAAGTACGAGCGAGCGAGCATACCACATTCCACACCATTGCGTCACCAAGAAATTTCGGGTCGTCTTCGACGCATCGTGCAAGAGCGTGAGTGGGATGTCCCTAAATGATGTGCAGTTTACCGGTGCCAAACTACAAGACGATCTGTCGGCAATAATTACGCGTTTCCGGTGCTTCAAGGTTGCCGTCTCGGCAGACGTCGAAAAAATGTTCCGCCAAGTGAAGGTGAATCCAGAGCAGTGGGATCTCCAACGTATCTTTTGGAGAGAGAATCCAAGCGAGCGCATGAGAGAATACTGTCTGACAGTGGTCACGTATGGCATGGCGTCCAGCGGGTTCAATGCAGTGCGAGCAATGCATCAGTGCGCGATGGACCATAAGGAAGAGTATCCATTGGCATGTGAAGCCATCATGAGCAACTTTTACATGGATGACATGTTGACTGGTGCAGACAGCGAAGAGGAGGCGAAGACGAAGTGCCGACAAATAAGGTCTTCTCTGAGAGCGGGCGGTTTCAAGCTGAGCAAATTTATGTCTTCAAGTCAGCGCATACTATCAAGACTGACGAACACCTGGTCGAGCGAAAAAGCGCTAACATTTCCAGAAGATCATAGTGCTTCAATGCTGGGTCTTGTATGGGACTGTGAAAGGGATGAAATCTCTTTCAAGGTGCGAACAAGTGATGGCAGTGTGTCTACCACCAAAAGAGCAGTTGTCAGTGCCATCGCGAGGTTGTACGACCCAAACGGCTACCTGGCACCAGTAATAATTAGTGCAAAAATCCTAATACAGGACCTATGGCGGTGCGGAGTTGAGTGGGATGAGCAAATACTCACATCCATCTTACCGGTATGGAAAAAATACCGCGAGCAACTGACACACGTGGAGGCGATAAGGATTCCGAGGTGGCTGGGAAGCACGAAGCAACACAAACTGGAGCTCAATGGGTTTGCAGATGCTTCGACTAGAGCTTACGCCGCAGTTGTTTACATGCGTGCGACTTCAATCACTGGGAAAACAAAGTGCAGAATTATAGCTTCGAAGTCCAGAGTAGCCCCAGTCAAAACCATCTCAGTACCCAGACTTGAGCTATGTGCAGCCGTGCTTTTGTGCAAATTGATGCGGCAGGTGATTGTGATGAGGTTTACGAGAGCATGCAGGAAGAACCGTCAAACAATCCTGACCGGGCCAGTCACACTGGAAGAGCGAGATCGAGCATTATCCTACTGGGCAAGGATAGAACAACGCTGTGCATACCAGACGGAAGTCCGACAACTCCTGGAGAAATCTTCATTGGTAAGTTCGAGCAGCATACTCTCACTCAATCCGTTTTTAGATGCTGAGGGGACCCTGAGAGTAGGAGGCCGGCTGCAGAATTCAACGATGCCGTACGATATCGTCCATCCCATCATTTTGCCAAATAAAAGCCGACTCACTGAGCTAGTAATCAGAGAAGCGCATCTTAGGACACTACACGGAAGCGTACAGCTGTGCATGCAGCACATAAGACAAAGGTTTTGGATCCCTTCACTGCGGCGAGCAATGAAAACCCACATCTCAAGGTGCATAACATGTTTTCGGCAGAGCAAAACAACGTCCGAACAGCTGATGGGCAGTCTTCCCAAAGAACGTGTTCAGCCAACGAGAGCGTTCAAGCATAGCGGAGTAGACTATGCTGGACCGGTGCAAATAAAGGCGAGATCAGGGCGATCAAAGATCATAGAGAAGGGCTACATTGCGGTGTTTGTGTGCATGGTAACGAAAGCCATACACCTAGAGCCTGTGAGCAACCTAACGAGCGCTGCATTCTTGCTCAGTGCTTTAGAGTGACAATGCAACAACTTTCGTCGGAGCAGACGCAGAGCTGAGGAGAAGTAGCGAGCTGTGGAAGGACAGGTTACCAATCGAGCAAATAACATCTTTGGGCACAGAATGGAAGTTCATCGTCCCAGCCTCTCCACACATGGCTGGCATCTGGGAGGCAGGTGTAAAATCCACCAAATACCACCTGCGAAGAATAATGGGCAAGCAGATTTTTACGTTTGAGACCCTGGCTACCACCTTGGTGCTGATTGAGGCATGTCTTAACTCGAGACCTCTTAGCGCAGATGACCTAAATGCGCTAACGCCCGGCCATTTCCTGGTTGGAGAACCAATGGTGCTACCTCTCAGTCCGGATGTTCACGATGTGGCGCAACCACGATTAAAGCTGTGGGGTATGGTGAACCAGATGCAGCAGCATTTCTGGAGAAGATGGAGCCGTGAATACATTCACACTCTGCAGCAGCGTTTCAAACGGAATAAGAGAAGCACAAACATCAAGCCAGGTGACTTGGTGATAGTAAAACAAGAGAATGTGCCACCTACTATCTGGCCATTGGGGCGAGTAACAGCAGTTCATCAGGGCAAGGACGGATTGGTGCGAAGTGCAGTAATAAGGCTGGAGCATACGACCTTGGTGCGAGCAATACATAAGTTATGCGTTCTACTTCTTGAAGAGCCTAGAGGTGAAATTGAAGACGAGCCTTCAATTGGGGGGAGGAATGTTAGAAAAGCGAAAACATCATGTAGCACGTGCATAGGCCACACCCCTTTCCATAGTGACCTCTCGGTCGCTAATTATAATGAAAACAAAAAAAGGTCACTATGGAAAAAACCCAAACGCCACACATAACACTACTGGCAAGCAATCACAGCAAGAAAGAGGATTGCTTCCATAAGACAACATCTTACACGACAACGATTCAATGTGCAAAATAGCGGTGGTTGCGACCGAAGGGTTGCAATGGAAAAAACCCAAGTGCAGATTCATAATGCCAAATATGTGAAGGTAGCGATGCTCAAATTCGGTAAGGCGACAGCAGGCTAGTGCAGCAGCAACGATCTATATATGGTGGGACAATTATTGACTAGACCACAGTCCACTAACATCTGTAGAGCGGTGCACAGTCCACACAGTCCAAACAGCAGCTGAGCGATACAGTGCAATGTGCATTTGATTTTTAAATAAAGACTTTGATTATATATTGTGTCAATTGTGCGTTTTGCTTTTTCTTTTTAAATTGGAAGTTTTTCTTTGGTTTCCATTCTTGTTTTGCTAAACAGATGGGAAAGGAAGGAAAATGAATATGAATTGAATTGATTCAGGAACAAGTTATAATGGAAACTTTTCAAAAGATGGCAAAGCATACAAAAACAAGAAAAAACTGCGTTTGCTTGAAGAAAAACTAGAAAATCTTTAGGGTTGATTCGACAAGAGAGATATTTAAATTTGAAATTACTACTCAGAAAATTTAACTATTGAATATTTCACAAATAAATATTACGAAAAAGCTTAGAAGGCTTACGCGAGTGCGAAGATGAACACTGACCTTATAAAACTACAAGACAGACTACCAGTTACTTAAATTTGCTTAATTGTATAATATAAGTAAATGATTTATAATCAGCCAGCAACGAAATTGCAGTTTCTGAAGACGAATGTTGTAGGCTAATACAACGTTTTCATACCAGGGACACAAATTATGAGTTGGCATGGATAAATTCAACAACAATTGATTGATACTTTGGGCACAACTGAAAAGGTACTACAGAACTTTATTGTTGTAGAAGTTAGACGATTGAAAAAGCCTGGGGCCCTATTTTTTAACTCGAATGTCGAATGTCAAATGTGACTCGGATGAAACATACCTATGGCTAAATTCGAAAGTGAAGCTTTTTCTGTAAGAAATCATTCATGTTTAAAAAGTTCTCGAGAGCAGCAGTGATGGATGCATAAATGTAGTTAAAAAATAAAAAAAGACTTAAAGTTGTAATTTTGTAATTTTTATTTGCAATTGATTGCATTTAGAAAAGAGCAGCTTTATGTGTTCATAAAATTTAAATAAAACAAAAATAATTTGGTACATAGACGACGATCTGGAATTTGTTTTAAATGTGCGCTCCATGACTCGCAGCAAATATACAAAATTGGTTTGTTTACTCAGAACAGTTGTACAAATCTTTAAAAATATTATTTTTTTTTCATTTTGATTCTTACACACTAAATATTTCTTAACTAAACTTGTCTACTATCACTATCAGTGTTATAAAACATCCCTGTACTTATCAATTTTGTGTGTACTTTTATGATTTAAACTGATTAATTTACAATCTAATAACATTAAACGATTAGTTCTAAAATCAAAAGTTTTTTTTTGTGAAACGTCAAGTCAAAATTTAGTGAAGTTAGCTATAATTCAAAGGGTATGTTCAACATTTTCAGTCATGTCATGTTTTTGGCTCTTACTAGAGTTGTGGAATACCGATTATTACTCGACTCAACTGTGAGCTCTAGAGTGACATCCCGCTCGACTCGTTTTCAGGAATAGCCTACCAGTAAAGATTTCATTGCACAATCAAGGTATTTATTGAAGCAATCAATGACTTGGCATACGATACTAATAGTTGACCTGCAAAATATTTGTAACTCTTTCAGGTGGCGATCGCGATAGGGCTGTTCCAAATTTTATCGAAAAATGGAAAACATACTAAAATTCTGCATCAAAAACACTCAAAGCGTTCTTTTAAAACTGAAGTTTTTAATCATAGCACAAAAAGTGCTAATTCCAATAGTAGCCAAAAGCAACAGAGGGGAAGCTAAGGCCGTCATTTCAGCGGCTTGTACCAATACCAAATCGAAACCATAACAAGTTTATCTCATGACAGCTTTGATAAACGTCAAATCCGCATTTAGAACATGGCGTCCTTATAGTGTTCTGCTAGATTCAGTCTTAATCATCACTTTTTTCACCGCATCGTTTGCACAAGCCATACGGTGTCCGAAGCACAGTTTATAAAAAATTAAATTGCACGACTGGATTACACGTACCTGCTCTCATGTGCGGTCACAGTTTGGAATGAAATTTGAAAAATATTAAGTGAACTTCAAAGTTTTTATTCGATTTTTCTGACTTTTGATTGTTTGAAAAATTACGTAAAATACTTTTCAGCGGAAAAAATTAATTTTTATTTCAAAATCGTAGGAGCGGTTTTTAAATAAAACGATTTTATTTTAATAACTTTTTTAAATATTAAAAAATTATTTAAGATTGCAAATTTAAGCAAAAAAATAATCTACATTTAAAAACAAAATAAACAAAAAAACCACTTAACCTTTTCAAAATATTGATTTTTGAAAAAAAAAAAAAATAATAAAATTATTAAAAATGCAAAAAAAAGTTATCGAAAATATTTGAAAATAAATTACTTAGGCTACCAACATCATCTTGAATATCAATTTTAACCAGTTTTCAAGAAAGTCGAAGAAAAAAATGGTTCTCTGGGAGGTACCGTTTTTAGCCCACCATCTTGAATTTTTGTTCACCAAAGCATAACCTACACATATAATAGTAGGTACACTGATTTTTTTTTCATACAAATTCTTTGAGCAGTTTTGGAGAAAAATAAGCATTTACTTAACGGTTATATGACAGGTACCGTTAATATTTGACCTAAAAAAAAAATAAAAATATTTTTGTAGAATGTCAAAATAACCTTATGTTCTAAATTTGAAGACGATGGCCAAACCGTTTAGGCTGTAGTTCAATATACATCCGTACAGACGGACAGACAGAATTTTGCCAGTAACTCAAATATGTTTCTCTATCATAGTAATGTCATGTCTGATTGTTAGAATTTTATTTTACGAATGCATAACTTGTTTTATATACCCTATAAATCGCAAGTAAAAACGGTTTTCAGTAAAAATGGAGTTTTAGAAATATTGATTTTTCAATAATAAAGTTTCAAATATTAATTTTAATTAAAAAATGTTTAATGTTTAATTTGGCTACATAGATCTTCTCAAACATACAATTTGACAGAAATCCAAAGAGCCGTTACCGAGAAGGCCAAAAATTAAAAAAAAACCGTTAATAGACTTTTCGAGTAAATTTGGTTCTAGCTTAATGATAGTACCAATAAAAAAAATCGTTTTTCCGTGCCGCATTTGTAGGCCAAAAAATAAAATATCAATTTCCCCTCTGGGAATCACACACACCGAATTTGAAGATAATCCCTTAAGCCGTTTTAGCTGCAGCTCGTGATACATACTGACAGACAGACAGAAATTTGTTGCCACTAAATTTTTTAGACTTCTCAACTATCGTAATGTCATGTTTGATTGTTATCTCTCTTTTTTAATCTTACTGCATCTAAAGATTAAGTTAACAAAAAAAAAAAAAAAACAAAACACAAAACAATGAATATTACTTCGAGCTGAAACAATTAGATTAACGAGAAAAACTTAAACATTTTCCTGAAATTTTGTTGATTTTCAGCAATAATATTTCAAAAGAAAAAAAAAATATAATTTCCCTGAAAATTTACATGGTTTAGTGTATATTAGCATTTAAGTACTACTATTTTCATATGTCAGCTCAGTAGTTTGTTCTAAGCATTAACCAAATATAACGAATTTTTGTTCTTGTTGATTCTCATCAATTAGTTTAACTAAATGGTATTAATAGTAAATTTTGCAACGCTGTCTGATTTGAATAAAAATAAGGAAATCCCGGGATATTGTGAAACGAAGTTTTGTATTTACATACCTACATTGCGCGCCGAAAATTTAGTCAACTGACTCTATTTTGTTTATTTAAGAGTAAAAGAGTTTTTTTTATCAACAAGTTTAAGTAAAAAAGTAAATTTAAGCTGGACTTTTAACACGGATTTTTTTTAAAGACGATTTATTACTTATTTTTAGAACAGTACTTTATGGATAAGTTTTTTTTATAAATATTTATATATATTTAATGATTCTCCTTTAATAGTAGACATTTGTAGACTTAATATCAAGGTTTTTAAGTAAAAGCCATGTTTTGAAGTTAAATGAATTTATAGAGATTTTTTTAAATATGGCGTAAAACATGCTTCAGCATGGCAAAATTTGCGAAAAATAATTGAAAACGGTTCTGTATTCATTACTCTGATTTAAGAAAACAAATAGGAGCGATAAATTACTTCGCTGAGGAATTTGTCAAAGAACTGCGTAAAAAATTTCATTGAAACCGGACTTCTTGAGAAAACAAAGCGTCAAGAACAACAATCGAGAAAAAAGCGAACATAAAATTAACGACGGGATAAGCTACATATAATCCCAAACAACAGCTTAACGGAGGTTAATGAATGCTTAATGAACCACAGTAAAGTAAAAGGCACGACTGGGTCGCACGTACTTGCTCCTATGTGCTAATCCTTTTTAAGTGCAGGCGTCTTTTTGACAAAGATTTAATTTAAATGTTTTTTTTGACGTGCAACTTTTTTTAGAATCGTTGTGATTTGAAGCTCGAACGAACATGCGTCACGACAAAGGGATAAACACATAAATATATAGGATTGTTAGCTTTTGTAGTTTTTTTAGTGTATTATCTTTCCAATTGTTGTTTACTGTTTATAATATTATTTGCTAATAGAAAGATATAAAGAACTTTTTCAGTTTAATTTTCATTTTGGTATCCACAAATTTGAACAACTGGCATAAAGATTCGTGGGAATCAGCAGTAGGGCAATAATGCTAGGTATGAGGACCAATATAGGTCTCAATAAAAATAATTTACTTTTTGAAATCAAATTAATTAAAATAGCTTAATTATGTTTGATGGATCGATAAACGTATGGTGTATGTTGTAAGCAATCTTATTTCTTTTGCTGTTTTCTATTTTATGAATTTTTCATTTCAAAATCGTTCGACCAGTTTAAAAAAAAAATGTTTTTTTTTGAAAAACTTTTCGAAAACTTTTTTTAATATGTCAATTTTAAGAAATCTATAGTTTATACTAGGGGAAAAACCGGTCATATGGGAGGTACCGTTATAAAACGTTTTCTGGAAAATCCATTAAAACTAAAAGATAGATTTTGCATAGAAAACACCTTTCAGAAAATTTTATCAAAATCGTAGGAGAAAAATAAGTTTTTCATTAAAAATTATATGGCAGGTACCGTTAATTTTGGAGCTAGAATGCCAATTCGAAAAACAGTCGGGTAGAGTACTCTAAAAATACTAAATACCAAGTTTGAATCAAATCGGCCCAACCGTTTAGGCTGTAAGAATCGAAACGGACAGACAGACAGACAGACAGACAGACTGACGGAATTTCCGGACCCACTTTTTTTGACTTCCCTATCATCGTAATGTCATGTTTGAGCGTTAGAAATTTGTTTTTACGAATGCATGACTTGCCTTATAGTCCCTATAAATCGCAAGTAAAAATACTACAAAATGCAAGTCATAAAATGGCCGCCGAAACAGCTGGAAATAAACCCAAATCAATTTCTGTCATCGAAATCTACATTGTATAATACATTACTGAATTTCTGGAACAATATACGACATGTAGAAATTCCTTCCCTTAAAACTAGGAACTTTGAGCCCAATTTCAGTTGTAGTGTTCTGTACATAACATTATTCATCAGCCTACTACACAATTCATTGAACAAGAGAGACCATCCTGTCTCTAACATGATGACGTAGTTAGGCGTACTATGTGGCAGTTGGAAGATTCTTTTGCAGAAGTACCGTAGAAGCTTTACTGCTAAAAGCTATACTTTTGTTATGAAAACATCTATTCCATGTTGCGCTAATTGCACATTTCGTCTTCATTAGCTTCTCTTTCAGATGCCTTTCCATACTCAGGTTTCGTGTGAAAATAACTCCTAGATATTTGAATTCCGTAACAACTTCGACAAAGGTTATTAATAAAATTAATACAACGACTTGATTGAAGTAATTTTGTTTTATAATTATGTAATTTTTTTTTTGCAAAAATAACTTTAATTTTGGCTACAAAAAAATCCTTAATACATACAAAGACAGACTTACAAAAAAACAAAAAAAAAATAATTGAATTTTTAGGAAACCACAATAAAAAACAAAATATTCTCAACGCAAAGCCAATTACTTTCAACTCTTTATAGCCTCTGGCCCAAAACGTTGATTATACTCCTCATCATAACAATCATTTGAAAAACCATCCCAACCACTTGACTGCCCGGTAAGATAACTCCATGCCATTGTATCGTTTTCCCCTAATAGGGGTCAAAAAGCTCAATCAAAAGGTTGCCAAAGAAATTCATCTCATTGTTACGTCCATCCAATTTTCTAAGGCAGACATCAAAACTTCCGGACCCAATTGCACAAAGGGCCAAAGGATTGTGTTAACCTCACTCCAGTCAGCCAGCTTTTGACTTTTCTCATAACAAACCCTTGGATAAATGTTCGAAGGATTATTTATTATGAAAGGTTATTGAAAGCATTTTGCACCACCAAAGGGTAATCTTACAAAAACTACTTGAAGAATGGAGACGAATTGATGCAAAAAAAAAATAAGAAAAATAAGAAGTATCCTTTCGTCCTTTTCAGGGATTTCAAGGAACCAAAAAAAAATGTTGGAAGGTTATTCTCACTTACCTGGCATGCGTTAGGGGTATTATTGTTGGCGGATTAGGTGGCTGTTGTGGCACGATAAGACCTCTTCTGGGTGGACCTCTTTGTGGCAAGGATATATCGCCGGCTGATCTTAATGAAATTACTCCTGTGCTTTCACGATTCGATGTGAAACGTACTCGACCGCCCTGAGGATACAAAAAATAAAGGTTATAAATGAGAGCTTATAGGAGAAAGCAATCAGGATTAAAAAAAAAACAGAGAATAAAACATACAAAAATTGTTATTTTGGGTTCGGTAATAATATTTATTTTAAACGGTTGGAGCTCAGTTATTGGAGTCATATTTTTTTTTAACATATGTAAGTGAAGGAAAAAAAATAAAAATGTTTTGAGTCAAAAGTTTTTTATTTCAAACAATTTTTTATTTTCATAAAAAAAAATTAATGTCGAAATCTAAATTACAAATAATTCATGAACCAAACGCCAATAAAAAAACTTGCTCAAATAGAAATTCTTCCTTCAAATAAATTGCAGGACTGGATCGCACGTACTTGCTCATATGTGCGGTCACATAGTCGAATTAATTTGGCTACCTAAACCTTCTCAAATAAAAAAATCGACATGCAGAAATCCAAAGAGCCGTTACCGAAAAAAACAAAAATTAAAAAAACCTTTTTATGAAAACTGCCGTTAAAAAAATTCCAACAAACATATTATGTAGCTGTATTTTAACTATTTTTTTTCAAGAAAAAAAAAACTGAGATGTAAGCGGAAAAAACAAGCAGTGACAACAACTTTTTCGTTAAACTTAATATATATGCTGCCAAAAGCTCTAAGAAAGCTTTAATTCTGAAAGCTCCATACCAAAACCAAATAAAAAGTTATTATAATTTCCATCAACGAAATGGTAACTCTGAATCATTTTTGTTTTCATAATATCAATACGAGAGGCAAATTTGCGATTTAGTCTCCTCACGCTCGCAGCCGGGGAGCAGACAGGGCATGGCGAAATATACGTGGGGTTATGGAATATTACGAAAACAGTTATTTTGATTTAACTTAGGGGTTTCGTTTTTTATTTCTGTAGCAATTTGCTAAGTTGAGTACCATACAAACACCAACAGGTACCAGTGTAGCCTTTCCTCAGCCGTTTGGATTAAATTTGGCCTCCTGCCTCTTCTGCTCTTTGGCGAGCCTCTCAATCTTCCGCATGGTTATCTATTTTTCCCTAATCATGGCCTGAATTTCCGCCCCATCCTACTGATTTTGTTGTCCTCATTTCTTGAATCGGCTGAGGACAATTGTGAGGTCAGGGCAACCTGCTTGTTGTTTGCGGTGTCGCTTGGCATGGTGAAATGTCGCTCTTCTCCGTCAGACACGTACGACACCTCATTGTTTCAAGGAACGCTTCTTTATTTAAGCTACCGGCGTATCTTAGCTGTGCAGGTCTTGGAATTTCCTCTCCCTCGGCTGGCAGATTCACCCTGGATTTGTCTTTTAAGGCTAGATACATATTTTTCTGAAGGTGCTTTGCTGACGTCACAGCATCAGCCGATGTTGTTATCTGTGTCACTCATTTCTGGACCGCTGTAATTTTTGGCTCTTGAGCTGAGTTCTCGTGGCTGTTAAGATAACCATATGTATGAAAAACTGAGTTCCGCTGTGAGACAGAATGAACCATTCAATAGGATCTGAGCAAACCAAAAGATTTATGTGAATAAGGGGTATGAGAGTAGGTGATATAAAACAAGGTATAGGAAAAATAAGGCAAAATGGAAACATCCAACATTTGAGTTGACGGGATCATATCAAGTGGTTGGAAATCAATGTTCTGGACAGTAAAATCTATGAATACAACTAGGATTGAAGAAGCGGTTCGAAAAGACAGGAAGGTGGAAGAGGACCTTCACCTCACCTTCTATCAAGAAAGAATTATATTTGTTACCATTTCTGCACTGGAACTTCCTCTTAAGGAAACACATTGACTAGTGTCAGTGACTTGTTGCAGTGGTTTTGATTTAATTTAACTGGTTCCAATCTTCGAAGGTCAATTTTTTTTTGTTTTAAAAAGGAAATTACTTTAAACCACATCCCATATATTTCTTTTTTTACTTGCGATTATAGGTACTATAATGCAAGTTATGCATTCGTGCGGATTAAAAATTTTGAGATAACAATCAAACATGACATAACGATGATAGAGAAACATATTTGAGTTACTGGCAAAATTCTGTCCGTCTGTCTGTCTGTACGGATATATTTTGGACTGCAGCCTAAACGGTTAGGCCTATCGTCTTCAAATTTTGAACTTAAGGTTCTTTTGACGTTCTACAGAGGACTTTTTTCAATTTTTTTTTAGCTCAAAAATTAACGGTTCCTGTCATATAACCGTTATGTAAAATTTTATTTTTCACGAAAACGGCTCCAAGAATTTTTATAAAAAAAATCAGTGTACTACTGTAGGTATGCATTTTGTTTTGGTGAAAAAAAAATTTAATATGGTGGGTTTAGCCCACGGTACCTCCCATAGGACTGGTTTTTTTTTTCTTCGACTTTTTCGAAAACTGTTGATCCGATTACAATCAAAATTGATATTCAAGAAGATGTAGGTAGCTTGAGTAATTTTGCATAAATTTTTTTTTTAAAACTTTTTTTTTATATATTTAATATTATTTTTTATTTTATTTTTTTTGAAAAATCAATATTTTGAAAACGGGTAAGTGCATTTTTTTTAAATTTTCTTTTTAAATTTACGTTATTTTTGTATTTAAGTTTGTATACTTGAATTATTTTTTTTTATTTTTTAAAAAAAGTTGTTGAAAAAACCGTTTTATTTAAAAACGGCTCTAACGATTTTGAAAAAAAATCACCCTTTTTAACATTTTTTTAAAGAAATAAAATGGCGTTTAAATTTTTTTGCTGAAAACTATTTTACGTACTTTTTTCAAACAATCAAAAGTCAGAAAAATCGAATATAATCTTTGAAGTTCCCTTAATATTTTTCAAATTTTATTTCAAGCTCTGACCGCACATAAGAGCAAGTACGTGCGATCCAGTCGTGCAATTTATTTTAAATAAAACGGTTATCACAAAAAAGAATTACCTATCTGCATTGGGCAAACCCCCTTCTCCATTGCTTTATTTATAGATGAACCTTACACCCCTCCAGTAAATACTACACAACTCCTGCCGTATTTGCAGGACCAAAAAAAAACATTCATTACATCCAATCCTCCGAAGGTTCATGGCAAATCGCACAACCAGAACTATGTCGATAAATGTACTAGAATTACTTAAATGGACGACGTCCGTTAGGTCATCATTACATGTCATCTATTCTAATAGCACACATCATGTTCGGTTAACCAGAGCCAAAGCAAAAAATAGAAACCTTCAAGCCCTGCAAATCGATAAGAATTGCCAATAAGACGGAAGAGTAGGCAAAGAAAACTTTACAACTCCCTCACCAATCAATGTCTCATGTAATCAGAACGCAACCCCAACTCTTACTTTATACCAGGTGAATGGTCCACCCCTTCACCTTTGCCGTGATCTGAACATATAAAGAGGGAATGAAAGGAAATCAAAAAAGTTGAATCAGTCGAAGAAGTTGTGAAAGTCGTTCCATTGCCTTGAAAATTTCCTAGGATGCACGAACTATCCTCACAGTTAGGCGAACTCGACTCGTACGTAGACCTTTGAAGGCCTTTTGGAAGGCAATTGAAAGAAGATATTCTCCACTCCCCCCACATCACATCTCATGCCATCGCATTACTTTTAGGAAGGAAATCAAATTGAAGGTGAAGTACCCGGAAAAAAGTTTTCTCCAAATCAACATCGCCCCAAGAACAAGTTCGCCAAACGCCCTTATATAAGTTTATCCTGGTTCTGTAGGTACGTATAGCGAGTCCAAGTAGTTGGAACTTCCTGCCAGAAAACTAGGATTTATGAAGCAAACAAATCGGATGAATTTCCAACTCACTGCTAAGTATATATATATGTATGTATATTGGAAAAAAAATCAGAAATCATTTCGAAGTCTTTTCTTGACTTTGAAGTTCGGCAAAAGGACGAGTCAGTGTGCGGTTTATTTGTTGATTTCTAAGAGCATTATGTGTTTTTTTCTTCTCCTGTTCCTTATGGAATCTTAGTTCACTGCTTTATCCATAAATTCGAATATGAAGTTTATACCCTTTTCAGTACTTAAGTTTTTTTTGTGGGTGGGGGGGGGGTGGAGGGTGGAGAAATCAGTGGGTGGCATAGACTTTTGACTGTCGGAATTGATTATACGTCCGTTGGGCCAAATCCTTTATGGCAGTTTTTTTTTGTATATTTTGGTCGACGGTTGCCGGCGGGAGGAAACATTATTTGGAAGGATTTTCTATTTTTTTATAAACTGATTTATTCAAAAAGAAAAAAATATCACCGGAAAGCAGGAACATTTGCGCATTTTATCACTTTTGTATCCGGGTTCAAGATGTCATTCTTCTTAGTCTTGAGCTTGAGCTGGCTGCTTCTCTCTATGGTATCTTCAATAAAACGTTGGCACTTTGACGTTCCATTTGTGTAAATGTATGGCGTCTCCGGCATTTAGTTTTATTGGTAAAAATGCGGGGGGAGAATGTTATTTATTCATGTTTAATGCGGCAGATGCGATTTATTGCTGCTGCTGGTGGTTTTCGGAAAAGATTTGTGCATGATTTTGCATTAACAAGGACATATATATGTAAATATATATACAGTTGTTGGGTTGGAGGTTATTGAGTATGCATTTTCAGACTTAAGTTGGCGACAATGAGGATTGACTAATGTCGGCTTGGTATTGTTTAGAAACAATTTAATTATAATCCATTCTAAGTTTAAGAACTGAATAAAATGTTTAATTTTATAAACTTATAGATTTCAGTCCTATGTATCAAAAGGATAGCACTACTAGCAATACAGCAAGAATTTTTTAAATTCAGTTGTGCATATGTTAAAGTCAAAGTGGGAAATTAACGAATTATACAAAAAATTGAATTGAATTGAAGTTATGTAGACATAGAATAGAAAGAGCTTTAAGCTTTTGTCACTGTTGGCTTGCGTTCAATGCTGAGCTTTTACATTACATAAACATAACTAAGAACGACAATGATCGTTTCAGTGTCCAGTCCAGTCTTACGTTAAATGCCAATCGAGGACGTTGAATAATAAAAATGTTGTTTTTATAACTGTTTCCACTCAAAGGTTGTAGTTTTCTTTCTTTAACAAAAGCAACCGAAAGTACGATATGCCGTACGATAAAAAGTACCTGAAATATATCTGAGTTTGGTAAGAATGTGAAATGAGACATAATTTTTCTTCGATTTTTAAAGACATCACTAAAGGAACTTTTTCTGCGTTTCGAATGCTGGGACCAAGCTCATCATAAGTGGTTAGATGGTTAGTGTGGATGGAGACTTAACTAGTGTTTAGTTGAGGAACGCACGCAGTAAAACGTCAATTTTTTTTTTTTTTGACAACTTCGAACTTCTTGAAACCTTTGCTGGGATATGTCGATCTGAGCGATAGCCATAAAAAGATGGTTAACATCGCTCTTTAAACTGTCCGCTTTTTCCGAAGCTAATGGCAACCATTATACTCGAGAGGATAAAGTCCAGCATCGAATATACGCTCATGAGGCTTTAAGCGGGTTTTATGATTCCTTTGATGTGCGTCAAGGAGTAAGAAAATGAGATTTCTTGCCAACAATTTTTGGTATTAATTGATGATGTGATGACTGCCGTGATGGGTATACATGAAAGGTGACCAATGCAGAACATTTGACAAACTTGGTTACATAGATTATGCTGACGATATATTTATGTCTTATGACTGCAAATAAATGGAGAAGTGGCTGTCTTAATGATTAACACTAATGAGATCAAAACAATGATTACGAGCCAAAGAACGCAACGATTTATTTTAAAGCTGGGAACCATAGAGCAGGGGTAACGCAGTTAAATTGTCTGGGCAATTAAAAATCTTTTAATGGCAGAACGGACCAAACAACTTGGAGGTCACATATAGTAAAAAAGCTTTGTCTCAAGGAATTAAACCATGCAGCCACAACTAAGGCCAACAATTAAGGCCAGTTGTAGCGAATCAGGACAGGTGAAAGGACATTGTTGCTACCCTTTGCTCCAGGATGAGATGAAGCGTTGCAGTGCTTGCAAACCGGACCAAATATATAAGGCTTGGTGAAGCGGCCAACTATTAAGGGTGCTTCGGGTACATAGAGTTCAGAGCTTAACTGATATAAATATCATTAAATTCTTTTGACAAGCGTTTGACAAAACTAAGTTGCATTTCTTGAGATGTATATGAGGCAACGTGAATTGCGCCCCGTCGATATGAAACGTTCTAGAAGGAGATAGAATTTCTTTAGGGATTGGGTTATAGTTTGGAACTCGTTGACATTAAATTCAAGAAAATTCTTGATGAAGGATGTGGAATGTGGGTAACCCTTCAAAATTATTTTGCAGACCGTAGAATCATCCATATATACGTCAATGAATTTTTTTTTGGTCAGCATATTGAAATCAGTCATCATGTATAACTGTATAACTGAAACAAAACCGAAGGGTATAGATGACTTCCAAATGTTACATAGATGCATAGGGAAGAGCTTCATATCAGAGAAACCTTCCCATATCGTTTTGATTGTTTTAAGCTGTTAAGTCACTAGGTCTGTCATTGGGCGCCATTTTTTGTGTGAATAGTGCCAGTTGCTGAAAGAGATGAAATTAATGTTTTTCAGCGTCTAAAAACTTCATTCCTAAAAGATTACAGATTACAGTTAACATAAAACCCCTATTCAGAGATATGTACGCCATGATTTTTCCATTAAAATTTGTTGTTTTGATAAAAAAAAAACAACAAAAGGACGTCTATTTTTATTCAAAAAACAATATTTTTAATTTTTTTTCTTAAAATTGGATTATGCAAAAACCATTTTTTCACAGCTTTAAATTTTAAGTAATTGGCATTGAGGTGTGCCACATCACAAAATGTCACCAAATTAGTAACAACCCTAAGCCTCTTGAAATTTGAATTCAATGATAAAAATAGAACTTATAAACCCGGCTTACTAAACAACTTGCCTCCTCACTCAAAGATACAACCTCCTTGCACTCCAAAGTTCACAAAGTTCAAATACCCTAATCAGTCAAGCCCCACCCATCAATTTTTAAGTTTATTTCCTCCAAGTCTGACAACAAAAAAAAATTCCCCGCAGAATCACATTATGCCCCAACATCTCACCAAAAATAAAAATAACTTCAAAAAAGAAACCCCAAATATAACAGACGAACGAATAAAAAAAAGGAAAAAAGGAAACACCCTCCTGTTGATTACCTGAATTGTAGCCGCAGGACCGCAGTTGATTCCAGACATGAGAAAATCATCCGGATCGCTTTCGTATGGTGGTTCATCGTACCAATGTCCCTGATGGTGGATGCCACCCATGCCGTAGGCGGCCCCACGGACCGCATCATCGTACATGTACGTGTCATCTGAAAAATGCAAACAAAAAGTATCTTAAATATTTTTTTTTTATTATTATCCTTAACCCCAAGGCCCAACGTCTTGTTACGATGCTGGATGCTATGTGCGAGTCAAGATTCCCGGAGTCGCTTTATTTTCCGCAGTCATGTTTCTGTCATGTTGGTTTTTGTGTCGTGTTTTCTTCTTGCTAGCCCATTGCTGCACTGCTCCATTGGGTTTTCGTCCTGTCCTATACAACTTGTATCCTTTTTCATTCACCAAAACGAAATCAATGAATTTTTATTGTGATTCAGTAGTTTTTTTTCTTATTTATTTTTGCGGCGAATTTTCACAAAAGCATCGTGTATCTAGAAAAAGGACGAATTGCTGTTTAGGGTGCATTGGTGGATCCTGTAAGTCAGCACCGGAAACTTTCAACTTTGCCACGAAATTACATTCATCCGAATATGATATTGACATTCAAATTTTTTGCTTGTTTTTTTGTTTTTGTTCTCGTATATTTCCGGACAAACACAGCATTACAGTATCAGAAGCAGGACGAAGAATGTTGTTGGCATTTTGTCAACTTGGCTTAGTTGGGCTAAGATAGAAAAGTCAGAAAAGGAACTTTTTCTTCATTTCGCATATTTTGCGATGAAACTCCCTTGAAGTTTTAAATTGCGTCGCATATAGAAAATGAAACTCTATTTCAGTCAAAGTGTATGTGGTTAGGTATGTGTGCGTGGATAGGAATAAAATATTTGTCGTATGCATGCACCATGTGCTGAGTTCGAGTTAAACAAAATTTCGAATGCAAAAATTGTTAAGGATCTATAAAAAGCTTGAGTAGTCGGTATGTTGGTGTCCCGGGGAGAAGGGGTGTGATATATGAAACAACTTACCTATTCTCCCTTCTCGACTCATTTGTAAAAGTCCTTGTCGGATGTCTCGGAGAATCTGAAAGAAGTAGACATTTTTGTAAGACGTAAAGTAAAATAACAGTGTTTTTTGGGGGGAATGGTCTTTGAAATTTCATAAGAAGGATGAAAGTGACGTTTATTCCATTATAATTGTTTTTAACTTTTATCGTATCTTAAGCTAGAGGCCTCCACTCTGTTTTGAAAAATAAATCGAGAAATTGCACTGATGGATACGTGTAGTGTGAAGTTCGTAGTGAATGAATTACAACTATTTAAATTGCGTATCCAAGAATGGTATTTTTGCTTTGAAACGTTCAAGGCAGTTTTTTAATATTTAACTTTGTTTATTGTTTATTTCAATAGTTTGGTGACTCGTTTCGTCAAATTACTCAAAACCGCTCTAAAGATACATGTAGAACGTGAAAAAAAAAACATTAAATAGAAAATCTGTATACATATGTCGTTTTAAAGGCAATGAACAGATCTTTGAAACCCTCGGAGCAGAATTTTTATTTTTCATATAATTTTTTTGGATGATCCGGCATTGAAACATTTAATTTTTTTCATTTTGTAATGGTTTTTTTCACTTTTAATCAAAACATGAATACCACATAACTTTTTCTTTGTGTAAAACAATTTTTCTTCAATGATTTGAGCAACAAATTTTGTTCAAGTCATTTATTTTAAAAATATTTATATTACGGTTTTTTTTTTGAAAATCACAAGATGGTTTAATTTTATTTAATTACCAAAAAAAAAAAAAATTAGTGCCTCCGTCAAATGAAGAAAAATGCCAGGGAAATATAAAGGGTAGGTGGGTGGTTAGGACAGGTATTCCGCTTGAAAAAGGGAAATCAGCACATTAGGTCTAGGTATAGATTTAATTAGCTAGTGGGACTTCTTTAGAGCTTAAATGATAACCAAATGTTTTTTTCTGGTTTCAAAATTGCGGATCTTCGAATCTGAAATCGAAATTTTTGAAGGAGGCCTCATTAAACGGCAAAAGTGCACAATTATAAACCCAAAGAACCATAATTGGCAAACAAAAAAAATAAATAAAATTACAATAGTCATATAAAATAAAAAAAATGCTACATAAAATAAAATAAAATATAATAAAATAAAATTATATTAAATTTAATCAAATTATATAAAATTTAATATAAAATAAAAAAAGAACTAAATCAAAAGTGAAGACAAAAGAAACATGATCTGAATGCAAATATAAGCATAACTTTGCCAATTAAATTTAAGGTGTATTTTTGTTAATATTTATTTACTTTGCTGGCCCTAAAACTAGCTCGAAACCCCGGAAACACATTCATCAAATTATTATTTTTTGTTTGTATAATCATCCCGCACTGAATGGGGCTTAAGCTATCTTTATAGCGTTCTGAAAAACAAGCGGGGCATACGTGAAAATAAGGAAAGATTTTTTTTTGTTTGTATTAAAGATATGCATTTCAAAATAGGAGAGAAAAACATTGTCCGCTACGGATTTCCACATTCGTGTGGTGTGGCTAAAGAAATAATCTTTCTGGGTTCAAGTTCTAACTTATATGGGCATTTATAGGAGTGCAAGTATTACGGTTGAATTGTTCCTATTTCGCTAGAGCATTGTTTGACGAGGATATCTTATCAGGGAAAACTTAAGTTTGGTATGAACATTTTAATCAAATTTAGAAGTTTAAAAACTAATTACTTCGGACATTCACCCGAATGCCAGAAACATTAAAAAAAACAATTATGAAAAGCGCCTTATACCTCAGGAGGCAGAAAAAATAAAGAAATAAATATCTCTTAGTGTACATGTCATCTTATAAAAGCTTTAGAAAAAAAATAATAATATAAAATTTAGGACACAAAAATTCAGTTGGTTTAACAACGACAACTCATGCTCTAGTCACACTGTAGGAATCTTAGTTGTCAGTTAGAGCAGAAAATTGTCTGCTTTACACTCACAGCCTCTTTTGGGGGAAAAGTCTCATTTCCAGAAATGGACTGCCACTGCAATAGGAAAGCTGTAAAAATGATGAAGAGCTAAACAATTGCTGTGCTCCAATTGGGAATTTAGGCAGAACAAATAGAACTTAGGAGAACAGGAGTTTTTTGCTAAGGAGATGCACTCCTTAAGTGTTTCGTGCTTTTATTTTAAGTTAAGGATGTGAGATTTATTTTTTTGCTTGTTTTTTGACTCACAAAAGGCGAGTGTTGGCTTACCTCTTCATGTTCCCTTTGAAATTTTTCCTTTTTCCGCATGGCTTCTTGTACTTTTAACTGGAATAATAAGAATATGAATGTTTTATTAGTTACATAGGATTGTGTCTACATAAAAGGGAATGATTTTTGTATGAGTAAAATGGAGAGGAAAATATGTAAATACGAAATAAAAAGATTTTTTTAAACAATATCTCACTGAACCGTTAAGAATTTCTGTCAATTCGTTGTCTTTACCAGATTTTAGGACTCAGCTGTGTTCCATTGGGGAAAACAGAAGACAAGAGATCATGAGTTCGATACTAAGGTTGGGTAGTAAGTTTTCTAACTCCTAGTCAAATCAGAATCTTAAGGGACAAAGTTATCACCTAATTATCGATCTACTGCGCATTTAAATGGACTAAAATAATTTTAATGGAGCTGAAAATATATCAAATATTCTTTGCAAATAATGCTAAGATTGTTGCATAATTTATAGTCTCTTAAACGAGACGTAATTTAACATTTGGTGAAATTAGAGGTTATAAGAAACCTTGAGGTTTTGGGTCGGAAACTTCAGTATTTTTGTTCGAGATAAGGGAATTAGAAGTATTAAGTTGAATTCTTTATTTTTAGGAATTTTTGGTTTTGGTGGATTGATAATTCATGATGTGCGAATGAATGAATTTAGGAAAGCAAGCGGAATTTGAAGTTAAGTTGGGAGCGGAAATAGGAACAACTTTTTGTTTACGACTCTCCAGTTTTAAACCCGAAGACAGAACATTAGACAAGTCGGTCTTGGAGTTAATGTCCAGCACAATAGCGGTAAGTCGACCAATCAAAAGCATCAAACTATCAATCGCTGATCATAGACACACTCGTTTTAAACAAGATATAGAATCTACAACCCGACTAACCTACCGCCCTAAGGGAAATATAGACTGGACTTCGCATACAGCTCGGGCCTGAATCATTCTCTTAAAGACAAAATCCCTACCATCAACACCAAAGATAAACTTAAACATTTTGCCGAACACGCAAAAAACTCAATTATATCTGCTTTTGAGCTTAACTACTGTCCCCTGAAAAATAAAATAAAGAAACCACCTGTTGGAACAATGATCTAAGGAATATCTGACGTTCCCTCCAGCTGTCATCTACATAAAGTTATAGCGTCTGACAAACCCGCCACCGTAAGTACTCTTACCAAAGAGAACGGAACTCAGACAATAAGTAAGAAGGAAACTCTAGAACTCCTTGTAAGAACCTACTTTCCAGAATCAGTTGTTCTGGACCCCCAGCAATTAACTCATCTCCACAATAGGAACCGTCAAGGATCCCAACAACTGGAGACTGGGAAACAGCCAGACATATCTATAACACCAATGCAAACAAATCAGCAAACTCCTCACTGAAACCGTTTAGGGCATTAAGAGAGGATGGTATATTTCCGGCTATGTTACAAAAGGGAACAGATGTATTAGCACCTATTCTCTCAAAATTATTCAGCTGTAGCCTCGCTTTTGGACACTTATTCTAGTATATTTATATATATATATATATATATATATTATATATAGTAATTTATCTGCCGAAGGCGGGAAGGAATCTGGAACCAAGTCCTAAATTCTTTCTTCCAATCAGCCTCATGTCGTTTATTCTCAAATGCATGGACAAAGTTTTTGAAAGACACATTCGTGATACCTCTCTAACCTCCTCCCCACTATCGAAAACACAATATGCATACCAACCGGGAAAATCAACTGAGATAGCGCTGAATAATCTGGTCACAAAAATTGAATCCTCCATTCATAGTATGATAATATGTGTAGTGGTCTTCCTTGATATTTAGAGAGCCTTCAACAACACCACTTTTGAGTCTACAGATCGTGCACTCAGGTACCACAACGTACCACAAGTAGTATGCTATTGGATAATGTCCATGCTTAGTCGCAGAATTATCCAGAGTAAAATTGAAGATCGAGAAATTTCTGCACTAACAACGAGAGGATGTCCACAAGGCGGAGTCCTCTCGCCGCTCATTTGGTCCATCGTTGTAGACAGCCTATTAAGATCTCTTGAGACTCATAGCATTTATACAGTGGGCTTCGCAGAGTATCCAGCCATTGTCATACAGGGATCCTCAGATAGATCAATCGTCGAATAGACTTCAATCAGCCTTGGCATTGTATAAGATTGGCGTACCTGTGAAGGTCTCTCCGTTAGCCCCAAAAAGACAGACCATCAAAATCTCTCTGGATATGCCGTAGTATTTGCGGAAAAAACTGGGGCTCAAACCCAAAATGATGCATAAAATTTATACTCTTGTAGTGAGTGAGACCTGCAGTATTATATGCCGCGTTGGTGTGGTGGCCAAAAACAAAGGAAATGACAACAATATATAACCTACAAAAATACAAAGACTAGCAACGACATGTATAACGGGATGCATGCGGACCACACCTACGTTTGCACTTAATGTAATTTTGGGATTACGGCCAATCCACATATTCATAAGAATGGAAGCAAGATTGAGCTTACATCGTCTCTTCCAACAAGAATATGTAACCCCTAACCAAAACTCAAGGGGCCATCTATCACTCCTCAACAGCTTGGAAAATCACAAAGAATTTGGAATGTGTCTGGATGTCACAATCCCCACATATAACTTCACACAGAATTTCTCTATAGTCATCCTCCCTAGGGAAGACTGGTAAAACTTTAAACCACACCCTTCTAATGAAGATCTGGTCTGGTATACGGATGGTTCAAAAATGGAAACAGGTACTGGTTCCGGTATTTTTGGGGAATTGCGCGAACTTCTCAGTCAGCCTTGGTCTTTATTCGTGCATATTCCAGATAGAGGTCTTCGCTATTAACGAATGCGCGAGGATAAAAATGGATCGAACGCCAAAATATAACAATATTCATCAGGAGACTGTCTTAATACTCACTGAACTTGCAAGGAACAATTTTGTGATTCTCTATTAGATCCCGGCACATAAGGGGCACGATGGTAACGAAAGGGCTGTCTCCCTGACAAAAGAGGCCGCTTCATTGCCATTGGTCGGCCCGGAACCCTTCTGCGGAGTAAACAAAAACTAATTCAAAACACTGCCAAGAACATTCTACTCATAGAATCCAATGCAGCTTGGCAAACAACTCCTGGTCAAATCTGCTCCAAACAATCTGTATCAGAATATTCAAACAAGACCACAAAATTCCTACTCAACCTAGATAGGAAAACTCTCAACACAGTGACTGGAATCATAACCGGACACTGTTATCTGAAATAACACCTTCACAACAATATTATGCGGTTACATGTTAGGGTTAACGTTCAACTTCAGGCTATGGTACGGATTGGAATAACTTACATATCATCGTGTATGGTTTTGAAAAACTTAGTATCGTCAGTACACAAAAAGAAGTAAGAATGCGCTTTATAACTAATGCAATAACACTAGTGGTAAGAATGAAAAGGAGATGCCCTAAGTGACTCCCTTGATGGACCCCGGAGATTACGAAAAATGGGCTTGAAAGTGCATTCCTGAACCAAACTTTGAAGGAACAATTTCTCAGATATGAAGATATCCATTTTTAGGAGATTGGTTTAAAGCCAAGTGTATTATGGTTGAAGAGTATAAGATCATGCAAAGGCTTTACTAAAATCAGTAGAGGTAACGTCGACTTTATTCACTGCATCTTCTGCTGAGGGCAAAATAAAGGTATTCATTAAAGTTAATGTTAGGGAACATACATGAGGATTTAAGAGATTTACAGCAACACTTTTGAAATTTGAAGTTCGTATGTGAGACATTTCAAAATTTTAAGAATGTTGGAAAGTTTTTCAATGGGATTGGTGAATCGGTGTAATAAATGAAGTTTTCCAAACGCCTTGTTTTTCGGATTTTTTTAAAAGTAAGAATCGCAGGGATACTTCTTCTTATAACAGCATCAGAACTTGCTTGATGGATGCTTTAAGTCGGTATATAGTTTACACGATCTAATAACTGGCCGTTCTGGCGAATGAAAATAATATTTTAAATGTAATTCATAAAATTTAGGGAAAATAATTACGAGCAAATAATATTCTTCAGTAAAGGTACTTTCTTTAATTATGACAGTTACTGTATAAATCGAATTATCCTTGTCATTCAAAGAACACAAATCCAAAACCAGAAACGGGTTAAATATTTTGCTGAAATACACTCTACAAACCCTTCAAAACGTATACTTCTGCATAATCGATCTCTAAAGGAAGTACACATCCTTTACCCAGGTTTTTTTTCATTTAAAATGCAAATGTGTTGGTGAACATTGTGTATGAAGTTCTCTTTATTTCTTTAAAAAAAAACAAACATTTAAAAGTTCATTGCCGCTTTTGTTCAATTTTATTTCTATATTATGTTGATGTTGCACCAGGGGCGCGACGACGGCGGCGGCAGTTTCAGAAAACACTTTTTGTTTCTATCTCCTAAATATGTACAACGTAGGTACATAGGTATCTATTAAAAAAAATGCAAGGAGCGGCTCTTATTTTCGTTTAAATTGTGTAAACACTGCCAACGAAGGAGTAAACATCATTGCACACCAGACTGCACATCCTCATTGTACATGTAGGCAGGTGATGCTAAATTAATTCACCCCCCTTGCTCTTGAAATTGAAGACGTTGTCATCGTCCTCGTGCAACCTTCCTTGCTCGTTGCAGGAATCGAGTCCTTTGGTTGGGTGGAATTTTTAATATGCTTACATCTCTACACTTTAACAACATCAAATATTTACCGGCTTTCAACACTTTCTCAGAATTTTACATAGGTATATATTTATGTATGCACCAGTTTATATACAAAGAATGTCAAACAAGAAGGACAACATTAAAATGATCAGGTGACAGCATATTGAAGGACTTTGATGTAGATGAAGAAAAAAAACTAAGGAAACCGGAAAGGACGTCATCAGGTATATATTAAAAAACACACACACAAACTCACCCTATGGATTGTCTCTTCGAAACTTTGATGGGGTCCTCCGTTCATTGTCTGGAAGTGTCTCAGTCGTTCATTAGCCGCCTGGAAAATATGAGATTTTAAGTCAGATAGCAATATTGTGGTTTTGAAATTGGAAAAACAAAAATTGAAAACAAAATAAGGACGAAAAACAGAAAATTATAAGGGTTTGTCCATTTAATATGTGTTCTCTTTGCGACGAAGCTGCGTTAATTAGGGCTTCCTGAATTGTTCTGAGATGAGTTAATACTACATCTTGGAAATTTCCAGTTCCAATTTTTAAGTCTTAAGTTAGCTGGCTTGTTTTGCATCATTAAACATTGTTTTAACACTAACAGTGGCCAAAATCGGTAAAGCAATCGGAAAGCAGAGCCAACAGGACACCACATTTTTTAAACGGACTCGGAGAAGAGTGAAACAGTCCACATCAGTTTTAACCAGCCATCTTTGGCGCAGTAGAGACAAAGAAGAAAAAACTTGTGTATATACGCAATCGATGTATATCATCTGGACAGACAACTTCAACCTCTAGTTAAATGGCTATGAACAGATTAACAACAATATTCCGCTAATGATTAACGTAAACCAGTCAATTTAGATGACAATCAAGAATTACATCCACCGCCATTCATAGACTAAAAAACAAACAAAGTCTAGAGGTAGAACTTTTAAGACACGCTGGAGATGATCTGGTCGTGGCCAGGTGCATACACCAACTCACTTGAAACATAAGGTCGGAGGAATGTATGCCCGATGATTGGATTTTTAGTACCATGTGATTAATAAAATATCGAGAAGAACATAGGAGATACTATATAAAACACTTGTCATCTCGGTTCTTCTATAATGGTACAGAAGCAATAACCATTTACCAGTAGGATGAAAACTTCCTCGCGGTATTCGAGAGAAAAGTACTACGTATGATTTATGGCCCTATTTGCGATCCATACCTTTTATCACAAATCAACACATTTTATGATTTGAATTAATTTTTCATTCGACGTACAACCACCGTGTGTGCCTTCTTCCTTGACTCTTAAAATTTGTTAATTAAAGGAGATCAGAATAAAATATTTAACAAAACGTTTTAAAATAAGTAAAGCTCTTTAATTAGCCATGTACACTGTACAGGGCATTAAAGATACAAAAGCGAGTTGAACGTGATGTACAACTACCTAAGCTTAGCCAAAAAAAAAATGGCTAAGATGGCTACATCATGTTGAGCGTATGAACATTGAATTTCGCGTATAAAATCTTCGTTGACATATCCGATGGAGTTAGAAGCCAAGGTAGATCTCATCTTCGATAAAGGGACCAGGTAGAGGGAGACCAAAAGGAAGTGCAAAACTGGTGACGTCAGGCTAGAAATCAAGCCGACTGGATGATCATATTAAACCAGGTCAGGAACAGCAATCAATATAGCGGAACCAAAAGCAAACATTACTAAATAAAACATTAGTGTTTCTCATATCATTCACAAAATTATACCTCAAGAATAATTTCACCAACAGCTTGCGGCACACCAGGAATTTTCAGAATTATGCAAATGTCCTCCGCCACAAACTGCCAAAAGCCCTGGATTAACATGGATGAATTTATCTTTATATTTTAAAACACTCTCTAGAATTCTAAAACTTAAAAACGCGCATTCCCCATGGAAATTCAGGACAAAATCTTCGGAGGATTGTTGCACCGACCTCGACTAAAAACGCAGCTAAGATTAAACCGCTCCGCCATCGCTCACATCGCCACATCCAGAGTTGCGCTATAGACATTCTACAGAAGAACTGTAAATAGTATCTCTCGGCATTTAAGGGTCACATAAAGTGGCTAAAGAATCCACATAAGATGCAACATCCTTTGGTGTTAGTTGATACGAGCGCCATTACTTGTTTTTTTCCTTCTATTTTCTTCTCTCTGCACTGGTGAAACACAAGTAACTCATCCTTAGTCCTTATGGTAACAATAATTTTGCCAAAACAACTATAACCAGGGACCTGGTCTCCTGCTAAGCGACATAAACTGCATGTGTAGGTAGGTATGTGCAGTCTCCAAAGTTTGAAGAAGGGAACGACAAAGCGCCGGTGGAGTCTTTTAAAACTTTTCCATGTACCTATACATTTATAAAATATATCAACGTTGTGAAAGCTGCACCATCAGAAACAGGACGTTCCTCCTTAGCCATATACAGCATCTCACATTTGTATTGCATGCAAATGACTTTCTCAAAAGTTTCTCTACACCAAATGCTGCTACTCTTTGTTGTTGCGCGGCGCTTATCCCATTTGGGAAAAGATAACAGTAAAGCACACACAACTTATAATAAACGTCGTTGTCGTCCTGGTACAGGCGCAAGCAAGAAGGACGCACAACGTCCCTATATGCTATATGCATCCAAGAAATTTTGAGTTGAAATTATTTAAATATGCCCTCCCAGGATGTGAGAGGATCCGCACCCGAAAAGGATATGACAAACTGAGGGGCCATATGGCAGCCATACACACACAGCATAGTATTGTTCCAAGGATCAACGACGAAAGTGGGACGGCAAACATTCTATTATTTTCCATTTTCTTAGATAAGAAATTGATGACATCAAACTTTCATAAATGTTGATCCTGTAAAGTTGTGCAATGTGCATGCAATAAATGCAGTACGGATGACGCTTCGTCATATCCTGGCGAACCATGTGTGCGGAGTAGTGCCATGTGCCAATGGCAAAATGTGGAGGTTCCGAGTGTTTATGAAATTCAAAGTTAATTAAATGTTTACTCATCAGGCGGAAGGATTTTCATGGCAGCGGGCGTAAGGCGACGAGAGGAAGACCATATAAGTGATCCTTTTGATTAACATCGGGGAAGCCGGAGAAAGTCGTAAGGAAAACTTTTTTGTAATCTCAGTCAAACCAGCGAATGACTGAATGAATGAATGAAGGACAGTAACAAGTTACTTAATTCGTAATCCGTATTAAACTTTTTAACACCAACGATGTCTTAAGTATTGATTAGGTGTTCTTTTAGTAAGGACTTAAAAATAGGTTCCTTTTTATCAAGCTTATCAAGCTTAAGAAGTGATTAAGAGACTATATCATTTTTAGAGTACAAAACTTAGTAATTAAAAAAAAAACTAAAAAATAATTAAAGGGCTTTTGGATATAAGAGAGCTTATGGGTTAAAGTATTTTCCAGGTAAATGAAGCTTAATACGCAAAATAAACTTTCGTAACATCTTTATATGCTGGTTAATCCCGAAAAAAGAAACTTTAAAAGGAAAATTCTTAAAAAACGATTTATGTATAGTAGATAATTGTAATAAGAAAGCTTACCCTTACTTGTGCAGCTGTTTGGTGGTTATTTCGATCCCTTCTATTTACAGTCTTAAGTCCCTTTAAAAGTCGGGCTAGTGTTGTCCGCTTTTTTGTTTCTCGTCCCTCTGAAATAATTTAACAATACAAGTTGAATGGAATCAAAAGTGCTTTCTGCCATAATAAATTATGGTTAGTTATAAAAGAAAGTTTGTTATATGACTCCTAAGAGTATGCAATGTTGATATACATAGACCAGAATTACGACCTCTGATTACAGTTTCTCCTTGCATACTTATATGCCGTGTTTTCTTGGCTTTGAGGGTTGCCATATTCTATGGAATTTAAATTTTTATTCCCTTATTATAAAAAAAAGATACAAGGTTAAAAATATCATAATGAGAGCGAAATATTCTGCTGCCACTATAAAACAAAACCTACCATTGGGAATTTTATGTTTTTTTATAATAAGCCGTCGCACAAGGAATTATGTTTTGTCAGCACAAGGAAGTCAGGGAGGTTGGGACAAAAGGATGAAAGAATGCTTTAAAATTGAAATGGCAAAGTGTAAATCTCACCGCGTAAACTTATCTAGATTCATGTTGTTCGTCTAAAAAAAATATTCTCTGTATTTTACGATACGTTTAAGCGTGAAGTGATGAGGACTGCGACGAGACGATCATTACGGGTAATTTTTTTAAAGGAAGAACTGCAGCTGGCTACCTCAATCCTCGAGCCTACATTTTTGTTTTTAATGATAAAATAAACAAAGACATGAAACATTGCGTTTTTTTTCGAGGGGGCAAAATGTTGCAGAGATAGTTCTTTTTCCAATCAATTTTAACGCTCTGTTTTGTTTTCTATCGAATAGATGTAGTGATGCTTGAATTGAATAGCATCTGCCAAGAGGTGATAGTTTTACCCATGTTTGGATGTATAAACGATTAATAAATTGTCAGGAGAAAAAAAACTTATTGTATCGATATAGAAAATCTAAGCAATTTGTAAAATTTTTGGGGGTCTCAAATATAAAGTCGTTCCAAAATGCACGCCTTTCCTATTACCACATTTAACAATGCTGTTAACATAGTTTAATGCATTAGAAGTAACAGACAGAACATCATTTACTGAAATGAGGAAAAGAGTGGGAGACAGAACGGAGCCTTGGGGCATACCAGCATTTATTTTGTGAAAATCGGATTTGAAACCCTTCAATACAACTTGTATTGAATGGTCTAGAAGATATTTTCTAAGCCAAAGAACAAGAGTAACATCGATCCTTAAAGCACGCATTTTCGATGAGAGCTTCATGAAATACTCCCTCAAATGGAAACATCAAGCGGAATAATCTCACATTCACCAAAATGATGTAAAGATTTGTTCTACTGTTCTGATTTGTATTTTTCAAAAGCATTGAATGCGGACAACGTTGTTGTGGGGCAACGTGGAGCTAAGAGCGAAATGGGCTACGAGCAAGTTTGCCTTCTCTGTAGCGTATACAATTGGTTTGTTATTTTCGATGAGCGTTGGAACCGCAGATGTTGAGGAGTTTTTGATATTTTCTTACAAATGACAAAAAATTTGTGCTGCCTTTGGGACATTGCAGAATTTTTTGCCTTAATTGTTGGTCATGTAAAAAAGTGTTCTTTCAGTAACGGAGTTGCATGAATTCCTTACTTGTTTGTGCTTTTTCTGATTTTCCTCTGTAGGGTTGCTTTGTAGGATCGGAAACTTACTGCTTTCAGCCTGATAACTTCTTTACATTCAGAGTTAAACCAGGCCTTTTATTTGGGTTTGATACTTTTTACTCTTAGGAATAAAAGCACGCATCTCTTGAAGAATCACATTTGCGATCATTTAAGCTCTAGCATCAATGTCACTATCCAGGAAGCATAGTGACCAGTTAAAGTTACGGAAAAAATAGTCCCATTTGGCTTTCTCGTATTGCCAAACAGAATAAGGGAGCCAGATAGAATTGTGAACATTGAAATTGCCCGCAATAATGATTTCAGTGCGAGGAGCGAGGACATAGGGAAACAATTTCCGAGATGGAATGACAGCGTATCAAACTCGTTACAAGTTGAATAACAGTCAAGATTTGGTTTCTTAAAAATAAAAACAAATAAGGAATGATATGCTTGGATGAGTGAAGAGTTAAATTTTGCTGAAATGATGCAATGGTCGATTATAACACTTATGGTATATTTATCAGTTATCAGGGTGAGAAGTATAGGAAAACAATTCGAAAGATTACTTAGGGGCTCAACCAGTAAAATTCCGGTATTCGGGTTGGGTTGTTGTTTGACCAGAATATGCGGAGCCAGCTAGAATTATGTTCATTAAAATCAACCGCAATAACGACAATGATGTGACAATGGAAACAACTTTTTCGATATTTTCTTCATTTCTCACAAATCTTTCTCTATCTGGGTGGTTGTGACTTATAAGGTCAAAGAGAGCACTCGTTCATTCATTACTTTTTCACGGTGAGACGAATTTTCCTCGCACTCAAAGCATAATGACACACCCAAACTCACGATGATATTGTCCTTGAATACTTACAACTGTGCCGGATTTGCGGAGTAGTTCCGCAAGGCGCGGAAGTACTTGTGATAATATCGCAATTTTTTTTAATATTTTGACAGGTAGATTTCATTAGTAACTTTGACAGTTGCTGAAACATTTAACAATAAAAAAATTATAATTGGTATTGCCATCTGTTCACCCCATACGAAATCTTGTGAAATTGGATTTACGGTACCATGTTGAAAGCTTCTTCTTCTTCTTTGGCCGACAGTTATTATCTTTTTATCTGCTTGACTTCTTTACTTAACTAAATTTAATAAATGATTAAGCGACTAAATATTTTAAGCTAGTTGTTGAATCTTAAGATAAACCTAACTAAATCTGAGATAATGGTCATCAAAGTTTCTACAGTTTAGGATCAACTATTAACAAAAATGTGATAACGACTAGGGCGCACGTATTTTATTCCGCTTTAAGCTGAAATCACAGCTTGAAATATATTTATTAAATAAAAACCTTAGATAGAGAACTTTATAATTAAATTTCAAACTTATAAATCGGTAATGTTAGACTTTTTGCTTGGCAACCCTAATCACACCAACGTACTATTAATTAACCAAAGTTTTTTACTCACCTGTTGTTGGTGGAAATTCATAAAAATACGCTGACCGGGGACTTAAGCAACTGAAAAAAAAATAAAGAGAAAAACGTTGAGAAACAAAAACATCCCAAACTTGTATAAAAAAAAATTTAATTTCTCTCACCTTTGTTGGACTAAATTCAAATTCACTGAGTTAGGCAGTTGCTGTTGTCCGGGCTGCAATTGTTGCTGTCCAGGTTGTAGCTGTTGCTGCTGCTGTTGTTGCAATTGTGGCACTAATGGTAAAAGTTGTTGCTGCTGCTGCTGCTGTATCATTTGATGCTGAAGTTGCAATGCTCCTCGGGCCACACGAGGCGCAAACACTCCATAACCAAAGCCATAAATTTCGTCTTCCTCCTTGTCCGACAGACAACTCGATGGCTGCACAATGCCGGACGTCAAAAGTTTGAAAAAACAAAAGAAAAATTAATTTTCACAAAATTTTAATTAACCCACACCCTTGTATCCCTTGTATCAGGTCCCCCCTCCAAACAACAAAAAAGACATGCAACCAAAAAACAAAAAAAAAACAAAACAAACGATAAATAACAAACATGCAACAACGCCAGGAAAAGGACTTGAAAAGTGTACAAATACCAAACAAGGAAACATGCCCAACAAAAGTCATCCCTGATGGCCAAAAAAGAACCAATAGGGATGATGATAGAGGTGCAAAATAAGAAATGGAGCCGAAAAAAAGAACAAAAATAAGGAAATTTATATAACAAACTACTGTACCGGCTCGTTGAAACAGGAGTTGGTTTTTTTTTTTGGGAATTTCTTCGTTTGTATTACCAGATATTCTTTGGGAAAACGCCAGGGGTTAAAAAGGATAATTCCAGAATCCACTTGGGAGTAAACAACGTTAAGGATTTTCCTTTTTCTTTTTTGGCAAGCGGAAGTGGTGAGGCTTCGGTAAATGGCAATTGTTTTGAGGTGTTTTCTGTGTTTTATTTTTGTTTTCTGCCAAGGACCTAAGAAAAAGGATTAACACCTTGAGAGTACTTTGGGGGAGGGGTGAAAGGGAAGGTCAATTCCCTCTGTCTTTTCATAAACGTTTCACCATTTTTTTTCTTCTTAACACACAAAAGGACTTAAGCAACTTAGGTAACTTCATTCGCGCAAAAAACAGGGACTTAACGAGTGCTCATAACTATTAAAATTCTTCAAGGACATGCAAAGCAGTTTTTATTTAAATGAAAGAGTAGCTATCCTTTTTTAAGAGAGTTTGTTTTTTGTTGTTTTTTTTTATTAATTTTTTAAGTTAGTTTAAATACATACCGAATATTTTCCTGGCACATAAATTGGCTGACTATGACTATTTGGCAGGCCACCTTGACTGGAATGACCGCGGTGACCTCGCGTTGTACCAATCCCCGCCGGGTTTTGGGGGCTTCGTTCCGCCCATGCGGCTTGCCTGGCATTTTCTAAAGCACTCAATATATCACCGAAGGGAGCCATTAGAAGTTCACAGTACACCGACGCTAGACCTTCTAAATGTCCTCGTTGGCCATCCTGTAAAAGAGACATAAAAATTACGTTCCACAGTGTTTTTTTTTTTTGGTCTTATTATTCCTTTTCTAATAGAGAAAGAGGAGATTGTGGGGGTGGGGGTAATGATAATTTTGTGTGTCTGACCTCGAAAAAATGAAATGATTGTGTAATGTCATTTGATTGGGGTATTGTATTTAATATTACTGCCATAATATAAAATTTATTTTAAGGCTCTTAAAACTACGATTTTTATGGATCGCAATTTGCTTCCTTACTTTTCGGCAGTGTTTGGTGGCTTAAGATGTAATTTAAAATAGTTTTTTCCACAATAATTTTATAACTCTAACCGAGCAATCAGAGTTTACGGAAAAAATACTGGTGTCCCACAAGGAAGTGATATTAGAACAGTATTGTTTCTAGCATACGAAAGACTGAATGCTGTTACTATCCCGACTGACGGGGATCCCTCCAGAATGATGTAGGATAGAACTTTTTTTTGATGAAGAATGAGGCTCAGGACTGATGATTGTTGCGCCATTAATGATGACAATGATTGTTCTATTTCCAAAAAGAAGTTTTCATTCCCTGAGGATAGGACTGTAGGGAGAATGCTGAGGAAGTAAATGTAATCAGGGCAGTGATATTGGTCCGGTATTGATTGTAGCATACAAAAGTATGAATGTCGTAACTATCCCGACTGATAGAAGTTCCTCCATGGCTACATCGTGCCGCGCTGAAGCTTGTAACTAACTTTTATTAAACCTTAATTAAGGTTTGATTGATCAAAAAAAAAAAAAAAAAAAAAACAAAATTCAGAACCCTTCTTGTCAAGAGCCTCGAAAATAACCTGATTTCACGATTACGAAACAAGCAACGACATCGGTTAAACGATTTACCAATTTTCTCATGGAACGTCAGATTGCTCTATACTACAGGCTGACTCTTTGTATAAACACTGTCCATAGTACTTGATGATTTTTGCTGCACAAGATGCAAGAGTGGCGCTAAAATCAACATTTGGTGTGAATATAGAATAAGAACAAGTAAACAAAAGTATATTAAATACTGGTAAAATGTCGGTAAATATTCTCGTCTCCACTATCAAGATTTAATTGCTGCACAGCCATGAAGATAGCCAGAGGCCAAATGACATCCATGAGAGCACTATAGAGAATGTATAAATACAATGTGCTGACCAATATCAACATTACGAGCCAAGATAAAGACGCCGCTGTGCTGTTCAGACGTATGCGAGGTAAAACCATTCCGTAGAAGAAACAATTATGAATTGTATGAAATCTAACTTGAAGCAAATATTGGGAAAAGAAAATTAAGCTCGGTAGTATCTGGTGGGCTGACACCCAACCCGTATGGGAGAAGAGAAACCAGCTCGGAAAGTATTTTGCTGTTCTTCTTATGGTAGAAGGCAATGTGGCAGATCGTGCTTATGTTGGAAGAATGGCGAATACCAGGACACCATAAGCCTTGGGTTTGGGCAGCCTCGGCCAACAATCTGGAAGTATGGAAGAACTTTTTGCATAAGTCCCGGACCGGATTCCAGTTGTTGCAACGTTGATGATGATTGTTCTTTTTTCTAAAAGAAAAAGAATTAATAGCCACTACACATTAGGTTAAAATACAGTTTTATGGAGAATGCGGTGGAAAGAAATTCTGGTGTTCCGCAAGGGAGTGATATCGGTCCAGTATTGTTTTTTCTAAAAAGGAAAAAGTAATCCACTTCTGCAGATTCACTTCAAATTCAGGAATGGTTGAGAGTATAAGACAATAGGTTTCTCAAAAAATTGTTTTGCATTATAAAAATGTTCACGAAGCTTCACTTTGAAATGGTCGTGAAATTTTAGCCCTGTTCTCTTGAAATTAAATCCTTTATTCTCTTCGGAGAAACCAACTTTTTTTGGAGAAATAGGATAAATTGCAGCAGCACAATAAAAAAGCTATTTTTTTTCTTATGTACAGCATTGAGATTGGATTCCAGGATTCCATGTACGTATGTGAGTGGCACATCATATAGGTAGTTACCAGTGCCCAAAAAAAGAGAAGAAAGGAATCATTTTCAGAAGAAATTTATTTTTATATGTTTATTTTTTGTGGGTTATTTTCGTAACTTGCGTAACATATAAACACACACAAACGTACATTATGTGTGGAATGCCCTCAAGGATAATTTGGCAGCCACAAAACTTTTCATTTTCTTCGTTTTCGCTTGTTTCGCCTGTGAGACTCATAAAAACGCATGTTAACGCGACGCCAATATAAAAACAAAAAAGTAAAATGTAAGTAAATGAGTAAGCGAATGTGGTGTTTGTTTTGCTTGCTTATGCTTTGGCATTAATCAAAGTCCTGGCTAGGGGTTTGGTAATGGAACTTGAATTTTTGTATATCGCAAATTGTTAGGTAGGCAATGTAAATGTGCCGTTATTATCCTTATGCGCCACATATGTGTGTATTTTGTTGGTTATATAGGTGTAATTTTTTTTTGGGGTTTTATATGTTCCTTATACAATTTACTTATGCCCGCAGGATGTTTTATTAAATGGAGCCAGATTTATTTTTATTATTTTTATATTTTTATTTTTGAATTTAGTCCTTTTTTAGTGTGTATATATGTATTAGAGAGAGAAAGGATTATGAGTTTTTTCTTTTTTGAGTTGATTTGATGTGAAAGATGTGACTAGACAGTTGTTGTTTTTAAATTATTATTTTACATACATATGAGGATTTACAAATATTGTCTGAAGACAATGATTTATGATTGATCAAATGGGGACTGTTCCTGAGTGATTTAAGTTTTGAATAATGTATAGCTACAAATATCGATAAACATGCGTCAAAATAAAAAAAGAGAAAGAAAATAATATAAATATAAGACTATAATTACAAATACAGCACATATCTATAAGAGTTGAAAAATACAAATAAAAATCTTCAATATTTACACATATAAAAGTTTAAAAAAACACAGATGAAGAGATAAATTCAAACACACACATACATATATACAACAAGATAAAATATTTTAAATTTAAAGGCTGAACCAACTCCTTAAAATGCCGTCGAAATACCAACACAAGGAATTTTACCGAAAATTGAATTTTGTATTTATTTAAATAATTTTGATATTTGAACTTTTAATTTAATTAAAAACGTCGATTTGCATATTTTTTTTTTATTTTAATTTCATTCAGTGGCAACCAAAAATCTATAAGAATTTTTAAGTTCCGCATCCTCCACTACAGCCATTCACTTTCAAACGAAAGAGAAAATACTATTTACCTTTCAAAACTAACGGTAAGACTTAGCAAGCAATCTATTTTGTTTTTCACTCTTTGTCGCAGAGTAGAATTATTGTTTTCAGTTCAACCAAAACAATCGTTGTGTAAAGTGCTAAGGTAGCCGAGACCAGTGTTGTCACTTCCATTTTTAGAAACGTGGTAGATTGAGACAAAATATAGGGGTAGATTCAGAATTTGAGGGGTAGTAGATTTGCAATTTCCTTTATGATAATTTAAAACCCAACGAATTTCGCAATTTTATTTATTTATTTTAAAAAAAAGTATAGTAAAAAAAGTTATATACCAACAATAAATTGGTCAGTAAAATATTTGTTGATATATAAATAAACTAAAATTAAGAGACAGGTTTTATTCTTTATTTTTTACGTATTAAACAAAATAAATAGAAGTTTAAATAAATAAAAAAATAACATTCTTTGTTTAAAATAAAAATAAATAAAGATTTTATAAATAAATACATAAATATAAACTTTTTTTTTTAAAATAAAGATTTCAGAAGATCACATTTTACCATCAACAAATTTACCATCAACAAATTTAAATTTTAAATAAAACTGGTTCAAATCTCTACACGGAACAAATATATCTGATTTGTTTGTCATTTCTTTAGCAAAAATTAAACTGTTTACCGTTTCTACTTCAAGTTTATTTCGTTTTTTGTTTTTTATTTCATTCATAGTGGAAAAAATTCTTTCTGCTGCAGCACTGCTATGTGGTAAAGAAGCTAAATAACAGTTAAGAAGTGAAAAAATGTAGTAGAAGGCTGACGGCTGCATTCAGGAAAAATAACGACAAATAAATATTGTGTTGTGTAATAAAAATATGAAATTTTTTTTTGCAATTTGTTCTTTTTGAAATGAATATAAAAATAGGGGTAGAGTTTGTGCCTACCGGGGTAGAAGGTGTAGATTTTGAAAATTTTGAGAAAAAGGGGTAGGTCTACCACAATAGGTGTAAAGTGACAACACTGACCGCGACCTGTTTTGTTGGAAATTGAGTATGTGGCGACAGCCAATACATTTTGAATTAACTACTTGCTATAAAGCACTTGTCTATAATGTAACAAAAGAAATCTTACCAGTTCATTTTTCATATTTTCGATAGTTAAGTTTTTCTTTATCATCCAATAACCAATGTTCTTTTTATATTAAATGAAATAAATAGTTTTATTTCTAAAAGTATATTGTGATAGTGATTGATCTTGTTAGATAATGTATTGTGCTCCTATGTCACGGTGCTAGTTCTTATCCCTAATTAAAGGTAGAGATGTAGCATTTTTTTGGTATAAAATGTTGCACATACTGTTTTTTGGAAACAAGAGAACGGGAGATGGAATGTTTCTACAGACGGCAAAAAAAACTATGGTATTTCTGCGAGGATATTTTCAAGACGATCAAAAAAAGTAATTTGAACGAAAATCTCTTCGGTCGATGGGCAGTAATTAAATAGTTTCTTCTTACTTGAGATATTACCCTATCAAAAGGGTTTGAAACCCTTGAGCAGCGCCTTAGCTATGACATTAAAATTGTCCTGTCGACTTTAACGCCAAGCTAGGGAGACAAGATGTCTTTGGTTGTTCAATCGGAAAACATAGCCTGTACGACGCTACCTCCGATAACGGATACAGGCAAATTAGCTGTTTTTTGGGGCAAAATATTATCATAGCTAGTACAAAGTAAACAAACCACAACATTCACAAAGGGTAATGGATATTCCCGTAATCAATCAACTGTCAACCAGATTTACTATAGTGCGATCGATGCAAGGCGCTAATTCAGTATCAAGGATGTCCGAACTTTCCGAGGGGCAAACATTGATTCTGACCACTACCTCGTTGTAGCCAACGCACGACTGAGGATATCCCGACCAACGCAACCACAACTGAAATAAATGAACAAATGCTTCTCAGAAAGAAAAAAAGAGTCATAATAAGCTAGCGATAAAAGAAATGGTGGGATTTTATTGCAGAAATGAAGTTCGAGTTCTACCAAAAGGTAAAAAAAAAACTGCCAAAGCTATAAAACTCGAACTGTAGCTTGCTAAGACGATCAAGGAAGCATCGTAGTGGAATTACAGTCGATGCTGGGACTGTATAATGGCGATGACAAAACGAATTCCGCTGTCAGACAGAACTATTCATTTTATCTGGGCAAAGTAGACCAAAAATTCCGCCCACCACATTTGGATAAAGTTAAGCTAGCTATGTATATATAAGCTTAAGAGAAACAAAGCCACCGGAGCTGAAGGCCTAGCTGCCGAACTTTTCAAAGCTGCAGGCAATGATATGGCTAGAAGAAAGCATGCCCGATGAATGGAATCTAAGCATAATATGCCCGATCATTAAAATGCAAAACTCGTCCCCTATGCTAAGTGACGATGGAAAACGCACGATGTTCCGTCAAGGTCGGTAAAGACCTCACCGATACCTTTAAAGTTAAAAAAGGATCTAGACAAGGCGATGCGCTGTCGTGCGATTTTTTCAACATCATACTTGAAAGTATAGTGCTGAACTCTCACGACAACTCCAGACGTAAGTTCTTTCAAAATCCGTCCAATTACTCGCATCATCGACGATTATCGGAAGAACACAGTGTGATGTCAGTAGCACTTTTGTGAGTATTGAGACAAAAGCAGAGGGCAAAACCAAGTACATATATGCTGTTATCAAGAAGAAACATCGAACATCGTCGTCTTGGACTAAACATCACAAAAGACAGCTATAACTTTGAGGTAGTTAGGGACTTTGTCCAGTTGGGTTTCGATAATAACTCAGGCAACAACACCAGAAATAAAACGGAGAAAAATCTTTCCGAATGGCTACTTTGGATTTAGTAGCAAAACCTCCTCTCGGACAACTAAAGTGTCCTTTTAGAAGACCCTCATCCTCCCAGTTCTGCTCTATGGTGCAGACGCATGGACGCTTTTGGTTGCTTCGGGAGAATGATTTTCTGTGTTATTTTCGGTCCCGTATGCTTTAAGGGATAGTAAAGAAGAAGAAACAACGAATAACTGTACCGGCTATACAGCGACACATACCTGGCCGAAGAATAAAAATTCAGCATCTCAGATGGCTGTCGTATAGACCGGCGGATGGACATCAATGCTGCAGGTTGGAAAATCTTCGATTCCACCCCAGAGGGACAGTAGAGGAATACGGAGACTCAAGTTGCGCACACAAGTGGAAGAGGACCTCGACTGACTTCACGTAAGAAGCATGTTTGTTAAGGCCCAGATCCACCCCGGACTGTAGCGCCTTAAGTAACATAAGGTCCTTAAGGTAAAACTACTTATTTATAAAATCGGTGAAAAATATAAACTTAATACCACCATTACATCATCACAGATCACCAATTTCTTCTAGGTTTTATTACATTTTTCTTCCTAAAACCGCTTTAATGCTTATAGTCTCATAGCCTTTTACCATCTTCTCCCTTTCCAGAAACACGCTGTATAAATACAATTATCCCCAATGTCGCTGATGAATTTCATCCAACAAAGTGCCCTCAAGAAGCAAACCACTCCCCGACCCCACCACTTCTTCATTGGGGACTTGGTCCGTAACGGTCATAGTGTTGGTTATTTCATTCCATCTGTTTAATTGCCTGTTTTATTGTTCATTTATTCTAAGCAATTAATTTCGCTCTTTTACTCACACCACATATACCAAAGCATCCAGCTTCTTTCTATTTTATGTTCCAAAGGATTTCCCAATGGTTCCTGTGTGTATAAAAATTCCTCCACCCCAACCATTAATGATGGTCTCCATTGTAGAATAATTGACAACCGCACATAATCACAATTTTAATAAACACTTTTGTAACACATGCACGCAACTTTTTAAAAGCGGAAACAAAACGTGAACTCTGTGTGCCTGATCCTTTGCATCATCTAACAGAAGGACTTTTGCCTCGGGATCATATCAATGTGTCATTGTCTGCAGACCGAAAAAAAATATGAAAATACGTGAGGATATGAAATGTTCTCCAAAAAAAAGTTCATGTGCCGGGACTTTGTGACTCTATATTCGCAAGCAGGCAGGATAAACCCATCCACCCACATACACACACACAGCCACCCACAAATAGCATAATTATATCATTTGTCTGCCAACATCGTCTCGGTATAATGCTCTCTTTTGGGTTCAAATAACGGCATGTGATACGTACATAGGTCCCTCATCCACCCCCACCACAAGAAATGGGAAGGAAGTTCATAATTTCGTTTCCAAACGCCACACAGAGATACTTTAGACTTTGCATTCAGATAAATTAAATGTGATGCAATTTCCAGTATCATATCTCCACAACAGCCAAGCAGCGTACGCAACGCACCCTTGTGGGCTGGTTGTTTGGTTTAATAGAAATTTCATTGTTTTTCGTTAATTTTTAGAACTTTGCATGTCATTCTCTGAGTCTGAGTCTACCGCCTCCACAAATTTATTCCTCACATTGACAGTACTTTGGCTACCCCCAAAGGCTCCATGTTAGTACCTATGCTATTTATCTATAATTACCATAATGTAGACAAGAAGTTTTTTGAAGCTTCTATCTGTACAATCGCCATGTTTATGGGAGATGTGTAGACGACTTTTTAAAATACCCTCAAAACGTGGATGAGGAAGGGCTTAGAACTTTTGAATTGAGTGAATTTGCAAGGCTCTGCTGATTTGAGAATTATTTACATAAAATATGCACGACTTTTGTGATCCAAATTGTGTAGTTTTTATATTTTCGTTAACATTTTGTTAAAACAAATGCAATTGTTTTGGGGATATTTGTTTCGCGTAAATTTCTTCTTTTTTTTATCTAGAATTTTAATTGTTAATTTAGCAACATGAGCTTATTGTACGAGAATTTAATTTGTGGCAATTAGCAGATGAACAAAACGCGTTTCACTCAAGGGGGTTTAGTTAACGAATAAGCTTATTATTTCGTTTGAGGGTCGTAAGAGTAATGGTATGGGATGGAGATTGAAATGATGATGCAGGGCTTATTTGATGGAAGGAAGTAGGTAATGCAAAGTTGTTCTCGAAAGTTTTCGAAAATGCATAATTGCTTTATTAAAATGAATAAATGATGTTTTAAGTGATTTTCACATTATCTTGGGAAATACGAATACTTTTGAAAATGTGAATTATTCCAAACTGATAAATTAGTTTAAAGCGGGATTAAGGAAGGATGTTTTCGCATTCCAATATACAAAAAGCGGAAGCGACATGTGCGGTTGAGATAATTACTTTTAAAATTGAGCTGGAGACGTCGAATATAATAATTTAAATTCAAAATGAAAAATTTGTCTAGAGTATATTCTTAAGTATTATACTGTGCTTGGTAAGTTGGTTATCATATAACATGTTTACATTACCTCAAAAGGGTTTCTTTAAAGGCGAATATCGTTTTGTATTTAAATCCAGCTATCTTCCCATGCGGATCACTCGTTTAAATCACTTAGAGTTGTAACACCATTAGAGACAAATTTTATTCATGGTCGTCAAAGCGAAGAACTGCCACAACTGATGGTCCAACAATCAAGGAAGGAAGTAAGCTTAATGTTAATGCCATATAATTCAATTCATACCTACACGCTATTCAATTCAATATCATCTCCGTCGGTATATAATCCAGCTCACACACACATATAATTACGCACAACTCAACAACAAAGCATATCGTTCCTAATTCCTCAGCTGCAGCAGTGTAGCATATATTTATCAAATCCAATTATACCATTTTGGCCGGTAACATTAAACAGCTTTTTATTCGAATGCGGGATACAGGACTAGCCTCGATGGATATCGGCCGATTTCGCTTTTATGCTGTATCAGCAAAATCCTGGAGGGACTTATCCTGAGAAAGCTTCATCATTTCTTCAGGAAAAGGGAATTCATACCTGAATGTCAGTATGATTTCCGAGTACGACACCCCACCATCCATCGTGACGTGACACTCGTACTCAACAAGAAAGAGACGACAGTCGCCTGTTTAGTGGACATCGAAAAGGCCTTCGACACATTTTGGATAAAAGGACCAATATTCAAACTATCAAGTCTAGGACTACCTGAACACTTGGTAAGATTAATCAAAAAAATTTCTAACCCATAGATCCTCTTATGTACAGGTAAACAAAGAATATTCAGAAAGAAGGACGATCAGCGCTGGAGTTCTACAAGGTTCCAAGTTGGGCCCCATACTTTTCAACCTTTATACAGCTGACCAGCCTACCAACATCCCAGGGACGAAAACGAAGCTATATGCCGATGACTCCTTAACATATACAACATCCATTCCACAAATAATCGCAGCCAGGAGGGATGAAGGTCACATAAGAAACTTGTGGGATTACCACCTTAAATGGGGACTAATAATAAATAGCGATAAGAGCGAGCTTTTCTGCTTCAGAATCCCAACAACAGCCACAAGAGGTCGAAGAGGGAGCTACCAGACAACACAGTGATAAGGACAAAGACAACAGCAACAAACACGCTTCATTTATGCTTAAGAGAGCCAACTTCTCTCTACATCTGATTCACCCGCTTCTTAGGAGAAGAAACTAACTAAGCACTAATACTAAGCTCCTCATCTATAAAAAGCTGATCCGTCCAGTTCTGACGTACGCTTGTCCTATTTGGTTCACCTTATCACCAACATATATGAAAAAGATTGAAGTTTTTGAAAGGAAGATACTCCGTAGCTGTACAGGTCTACACCGAAACCCCATTACAAGGAAATATGTCCCAATCAAGAAGCTATATGAAGACACCAAAATGATCCGAATAAATCAGTTCATGACACATTTCTCCAAAAATATTTTGAGGAACTTGGAGGACCACCCCAATTTGGAAATCCAGCAACTACTCCAGCAACAACTTGAGCCCAACCATCGCGACCTCAATATTCGAGCCATCACAGACGACCGATTCGAGGATATAATGAACAATGACGGAGCCCCGTTCTACGAGAGAACAGACACAACAGAGGATAAAGAACACCGCATCCTAACCCCAATTTTTAAAACCAAAGACAGTTATTATAATTAAGAATTTCAATTAAACGATTATGCAAATAAAAATATGATATAAGTAAAAATATAGTATTGTATAGTCAGCTGAAGTATATCGGGCCCCTGTTGTTTAGCCGACATGATTTTCTTTAGTTATAAGTTAGTTTAAGACCAATTGTACATAAATTTTAACGAATGTAATAAAAATAATCTAATCTGCTGTAAATCTGCTGTCTGTGAAGAGCATCAAAGCTGGAGTCCGCTCAAGGATTAAAACTTGGACCATTCTTCTACAGCATCATGACATCAGACCAATCGGTTCAAATTGGATGCGAGAACATTTACTTTGCCGACAGCTCGCTCACCTACACTTCATCAATGTCTCTCCTCCAGGCTTAGCGCTGAAAGAAGTTGAAGTCTACATCGAAAAACTCTTCCACTTCTTAAAGAAATAATGGAACATACAAATCAACTCAGCGAAATGTGAACTGTACCTATTTTATTGACGATGGCGTAAGAGCGCCGAAAAAAATGAATACCTATCGGCGGTAATGAGCCAACAATGCTCAATGTTTAACCCCCAAGCACTTGCGGTCCTCAGGAAAGTAAATTTTGCTTTCCATCGACTACATCCCCTAAAGCGGAACGCACTGGGCTAAGTCCACCAAACAAACTGCTCATATACATGCAAATCAGTTTCCCGGTGTGGTTCACGATTTCGAAAACCAGCATGAGGATACTAGCCTTGTTTGAGAGGAAAATGTTGAGAATATGCACAGGGCTGTTCTTTAATCATCAAAGATGGAGGCACTTCGGAAATAAACAACTCTACCAAGAAGCTGGAATTATTCTCATAGACAGGTACCTCACCTTGTTAACTAAGAAGCTCGTAGGATAATTCAACAGCCACTTGAATCCATTCAATAACGGAAGAGGCAATAATGCCAGCCATTGACAACGGAAAAGTTCCCTTACAATAATCCAATATAAGCATACAATAGAGGCCAGATACCACAAAAGTCATCCACATCCCCATTAAACTTGGACAGCTGGGACTGTACAACCCGAGGACGAAGAATCAACGAAATTAACGTAAGGGCCAGAAATCTTTTAATTTTTCATTACATATGATTTAATGAATGTATTTTTTAATGTTCAATAAAACTTAAAAAAACAGTGAAAGAGTTTCCGTCTCCACTGGGAATCTTACGGTAGTCAGCCGAGAAATCGCCCAGAGTTTACTGACCAGCAAATCCTGAGTTCAAATCCCAATTCTGAGCTCCAAAATTTTGAAAAGACTTAAAACTTAGAATTGAAGTGGGCTTCTAGGTTTTTAAACTTGTGTTCTACTTAAGGCTGTTTCGTTATGAAACTAGTGTCCAACGCCCTTTCGTTGTGAACTTAGTATCCAGTGCTCCAGTGAAATAGCCAAATACATTCTTCACCTTGAAAGTTTTTTTTTTTTTTTTTTTTTTTTTTTTATAATTAACGCGCGCACAAGGGACTATTTGTTTCCCTTTTAATGTAACACACTGCGCGGGCATTAGGAAGATAGGGAGGGGAGAGATAGGAGGTGTCGATTAACATTGGTTTTGAATGTTTGCAAATTGAAATGGCAAGGGAAAATCTCGCCGGGTAAACCATTCCAAAGTCGTGTTGTACGGCTAAAAAAAGAATCTCTATATTTCACGGTAAGTCCGAAATTGGGCTCAAGGGTGAACTGATGGGCATTCCTAGCAAGACGAGTATTACGGGCGAAACTTTTAAGGGGAGGAATGCAGCTGGCTACCACGAATGAACATTTTTTATAAAAGAAACAATAAAATAAGGAAAGACATGAAACATTGCGTCGGTGTACGGGAGGGGCAATTATTTCACCGGCAGTTCTATTTCCTATCAATCTTAACGCTCGATTTTTTCTATCAAGCAGGTGAAGCGATGTTTGTGAAGCACCTGCCCAGAGGTGGGAGTTATACTCGAGTTTAGGGCGTATAAAGGCTTTATAAATTGTAGCCAGATCAGATGGGGAAAAGTACTTCTTACACCGATACAGAAAACCTAAGCACTTAGCAGCATTCTTAGCGATCTCAAATGTATGGTCGTTCCAACGGAGGTCGTCATTGACACACATACCGAGTACTAAGAGCTTTTCGGTTTCTTCGATGTAAATGCCATTCATGGACAATGGCATTGAGAGTATGTTTAGCTTTAACGACAAAAGACAGCATTGAGTTTTCGAAGCATTAAACTCCACACGATTCCTATTACCCCATTTGACAATGCTGTATAAATCGGAGTTTAATGAGCTTGACATACGGCACCGTTGCAATTGTATGTCCGAAGGCGAAGGACGTGAATTATCGACAGAATATGAAAAGCTGAGGGTAGAGTCGTCAGCAAAACAATTAAGTGGATTAGAAGTAACAGACAGAAGATCATTTATAAAAATGAGGAAAAGAGTCGGAGGCAGAACAGAGCCCTGGGGCACACCAACATTTATTTTGTAGGAATTAGACTTGAATCCGTCCAATACAACTTGTATTGAACGATCCAGAAGGTAGCTTCTAATCCAACGAACAAGAGTATCATCGATCCCAAAAGCACGCATTTTCGATAAAAGAACTTCATGCCAAACTCTATCAAATGCCTTGGAGATATCAAGAGCAATAATTTTACTTTCACCAAAGCGATGTAAAGATTTGTTCTACTGTTCGGTGAGATATGCCATCAGATCACCAGTGGAACGGTTGCTGCGGAAGCCATACTGACGGTCATGGAGAAGCTTACGATCTTCGAGATATTCCTTAAGCTGACGGTTAATCAGTGTTTCCATGACCTTAGAAAGAAGGGATGTCAGTGCTATGGGTCGGTAGGAGGAGGGGGAGGATGGGTCACCTTTCTTAGGGACAGGCTGGACAAATGCTGTTTGCCATCTTCTAGGAAAGATTCCAGAAGAGTAGGAGCGATGGAAAAGCTTACGCAGTGGCTGTCCCATGGACAAATTTACATTCTCAAATACAGGAGGGGCAACGTTGCTATGCGGCAGTGTGGAGCTCGCAGCGAAATGGGCGGCGAGCAAGTTTGCCTTCTCTGAAGAGTAAACAATTGGTTTGTTATTGTCGATGAGCGTTGGAACCGAAGATGTTGAGGAGTTTTTAATATTTTTTACAAATGACCAAACATTTTTACTGCCTTTGGGACACTGCAGAATTTTTTGCCGTAATTTTTGGTCATGCAAAAATTTGGTTCTTTCAATAACGGAGTTGCATGAGTTTCTTGCTTGTTTGTGCTTTTTCCGATTTTCCTCTGTAGGGTTGGCTTTGTAAGAACGGAAACTTACTTCTTTGAGCCTGATAGCTTCTTTACACTCAGAATTAAACCAAGACTTTTCTTTAGGTTTGATGCTTTTTACTCTGTTAGGAATAAAAGCACGCATCCCTAGAAGAATCACATTTGTGATCATTTCAGCACTGGCATCAATGTCACTATCGAGGAAGCATAGTGACCAGTTAAAGTTTCGGAAAAAAATATTCAGGCCGTCCCAGTTGGCTTTCTCGTATTGCCAAACGGTCCTGGTGGGAAGTTTTTCTTTAACTGGATGGGTGGAGGATGAGAAATTAGCTGAAATGACACAATGGTCTGAAGTGCCAAATGGAGAAGTTACACTAATGGTATATTTATCAGGGTGAGAAGTTAGAAACAAGTCAAGAGTATGGGCGGCTTGCCCAGCAACATCCGGTATACGCGTTGGCACATCGATCAGTTGGGTAAGGTGATGTAACCCGGCAAAGAGCTCGGGTGTTGTCTGACCAGAATAGCGGAGCCAATTGGAATTGTGTACATTGAAATCGCCCGCAATAACGATTTCAGTGCGAGGACAAAGGGAAACAATTTTCGAGATGGAATCGGACAGCGAATCAAACTCGTTACAAGCCGAATTCCTGTCGAGATTTGGACTCCTGTAAATAAAACAATAATGAATGACATACTTGCGGACAGTGAATTTGTTCCGTGTTGGAACATTGCCCATATTGGGGAAGGCTCTGGCAAGCAATATCATTCCTAACATAGACGACGAGACCATGATGGGAAAAGAGTAATGGCACCAAGCTATACCCGTGAAGAGCAAACTCTGATAAATCAGTATTTACTCCAAACTGGGTTTCACTTAATGCCAAAACAGCAGGCCTGTATTAAACAGTGTAGGCGTACAGGTGAAAGATATTCTTTCTTATAGTAGATAAGAAAGAGGCAGTTAAGCTAAGCACAAAGGGTTGGAACAGATAAGAGGTTAATTTGATTTGTTATGCAAGTGTGTATTATTTTTTTTCCACAGCGCGAATGGGCATCTTATCATCTTCCAACGACGCGAGTGGATATTGTTATTTTCTTTACAGCACACGCGAGGGGGTTTTGCCAATTTCTCAAACGAGTGTGTAATATTATTTTTTTTTAACACTCGCGATAATGCGCAATAATTTTTTTTTTTTTTTTTTTGTTTAATTATTTGTGCGCTCCCCTCGACTCGACGTCCGGCCTCTATGAGCTTAAGATCGACACTCATTGCATTGCATGGAATACGAGAAGCTGATGGTACTGTAATTGATTCGAGTGACAAGAGAGGTCCTTTTACCACCACGAGGGTTTCCTATTAAATTTAAAAACAAGCCACATATTCCAAAGTTTATCTCCAAAAATCAGCCTTCCACAAAAGTTTCTTACGTATGGTGGCTCCTCGATAACTTTTTTATTCAAAGAAAACCTACGTCCTTCGAGCACTTCCTGTCTAGCTAAATGTATACATATCGTGTTGTTGTTAAACATTTTTACGAACTTAATCTTCATCAAGCTGATTAAACTGTCGAACATAATTAGTTTTAAAAATGTTCACTGAACAAATTAATAATTAAAAAAAAAAAAATCCTCGATAAAACAACAAGCTGTTTGGTGATGGCGTTTAAGTGAACATCTGGGTCGGGGTAGTAGCACCACACCACCACAACAAAGCGACACAAATGGCCATCAAGGCAAGGCTTTGAGTTCATAGGTAATGAAGCTGATGGCTATGAGAAGGTACGCTAGTAGAAAGGTTATACTATATACCTAGGAAGGTACATTTATAACAAAAAAATCAAAGCTTTGATTTTCAACGGAAGACCGTTCTCGGGTTTCATTTTGCTTTGTTCGCTCACCAGTTAGCCTTTTATTGTAGCTGTGTGCTTTGGTGGTTTGGTGGGACTTCTCAACTTGAACCTTTCTGCAACTTTGAATTAAGTCCACTCGATTTGATTGAATTATATTGGTGGAGCGGTGCGGGCTTTGAAGTTTGTTGTGTCTTATTGTCACGTGGATTAAGTGAAAAGACTAATGGAAGAAGGGTAACTTTTGTTGGGGAAAGTGCAAAACTACTTCCCACAGAAGGGTAATAGTGGGCTTTCGTATTTTTGTTACTAGAGTGGGTTGTTTGAAGAAATAAAGTATTGTGTCTGACCTTAAGCCCTAAAGAGTTCAAAATTACTTATAAGAACTTTACTGACCTTAGGAGTTTTGTCAGAGAATTTTGGAAAACGAAAAACTTTTTGACGTGATAACGTCTTATAAATCGATGACACGCTACACATATATACGAAATAACTTGACTCATACGGACAAGAAAAGTAACGCGTTACGCTAACCGCGATATTGTGGTTTCTGACGTTATAACTAGTATTTAGTACTAGAATTTAGTACTATTGCATTTTTGAACTAGATTTGGTACTATATTTAGTACTAGAATTAGTACCTAGTAGTAGATTTAGTACTATATTTTCTTTTCGATGTGAAAAGTGGAATTGTATATGGTGTGAATTAAAAGACTGTATGTGGGTGATGGTGTCATCAATGTGTTTTCTTATGACGTTATCACGAAAAATTATCATACGTAAACCGACTTTCCAGAGAACTACCTTATTTTTAAAATAAAATTGTCATTTTATATGAACATTTATTTGGAAGTAAATATGGGTTTTACGGTATGGTGAAGATGAGGAGTTCTAAATAATAACGAACATGTACCTTACTATAAATCATAAGTTCTGTTCATTCAAAATTTGGTTTTTGGTTTGGTGTTTTTTTATTTCAATGCCAAAATTAACATCATTTAAAGTTTTTCTTTTTTCTTTTCTTTACAAGTAACAAGGGTCTGAGGAGAAGTGTACTCATTACTCTTGGATAGGCTTTGAGTACATAGTACCTTAAAAACTTTACATTTTGCGTCTAAAGCCGTTTTTCAACGAATAATAATGACTGACGATAATCAAATTTAAATGAAGATGAGAATTCTTAAATAATAAAGTACGTGTACTTAACCTACAATTCAGGAGTACAGTTCACTGAAAATTGCGTGGTTTATGTTTTTAACATATAATTGCCGATATTAAAACCACTTGACGATTAATTAAGAAGTTGTAGGTTTTATAAGATCTTCTCCACAAAGATGGAGGGTCTCAGTCAAGCAGGTGTGTACTCTACTCATAGATAGGCGTTAAGTACATAGTACATTAAATTTTGTTCGTAATGCCGACTTTTCTTTAATCGAATTATGAAGACTGGACAAAATCTAGATCATATAAAGAGAAAATATGTTTTTACAGTTAACTAGGTGCCGTTTACAACAACATACCACGCGGAAATATTATTATGGTTAAAGAAGACTTTAATGTTAAGGTTAGCAACAAAAACAATGGGACTTCGTACGTTTATGTTTCGAGGAAACTTGGCACGGATCATCGATGGTAAGTAACTGAAGGCAGCTGCGCAAGGAGTTAGAAAGATACGAGTTGAAATTTGTGCATTTCATGAATATGAGAAAGGTGCACTGTGACGTGACAAGCGTAATCAAATTAACTCTTTGGCTTAAAAATGCTACGAATATTTGCGGCAGGAGAATCTTCTTTAGGATAACAACGGAGTTGACTGGAGTTCGCTGCTCAAAACAAAACCTGTATACAGGCTCAGCTCAGATTAGGATCAGAGCACACTGCGGTTTTTTACCGATTGAACTGCTGAACTGCTGAACTGCCCAATAGTTATGACATTTGTACTGGACTATGACATCCTTACATAAATAACCTTGATTATGCGGACAAAATATGCTTACTCGCCAATAGGATTTTAGATCTCCATCAAATGACAAGGGCGGAGAGTGAAGCTGAAATTGTAGAATCAAAATCAAAATCAAAAGGTTGGAAGTATCATCTCCGTTACAGGCATCAACAATCGTAACGAGAAAGCAAAGGATGGCTTAAGGACCAAGCTATGACTGTTTCGATCCAATGTTGAATCCGTTCTGATATATGGATGCAGCAGCTGTCACAAGGAAGCTGCAATTATTATCGTTAATGGATTTCTAATAAACAACCTTGGGATGTTCCGACTCAATCGAATATCCATTGAAGATCTCCATAAGAAAACTGGTCAGGAATCCATCGACTGTAAAATACGATAATACAAGAAAGAAGAAGAGTTAGGCGGCCGAGAAGCATACGGCAAAGAACAGTCGAGGAGGAATCAGCACAACAAGGCAAGAGTTGGAAGGAGCTGAACACATTTCCAGAAATCGCAAACAATGGCGCGTCGGAGTAGTTGAAGCCCTGTGCCCCGCCAGGTATCTTCTATTGACTCATTAGATCTGAGGATCTAAGTAGTAGTAAGAAAGTTTACGAGAAATGAAGGTTTCAGTCTCCATCTATGTGTACTCATAGATTGACTTTAAGTACAATATATTTTATAATTTATAATATTAGTTCCGGTATTCCAATTTCCAAATGCAAATGACGACCTAGCTTTTTAAACGCATTGTAAATTATGCACAATAGAATACATATACATATTCATAGGAACTGCCACAGAGCAAGAGAAGTACACGAAAAAAGTACATTACAATTTGGTCATTTTATCGATTTAAGCTATTATTTTATAAGATTAATTTTTTTGTCTATTTTTTCGTCGTAGACCAATTGTGTTCTTTGGGCGATTGGAATTACTGACACTATGAGTTATGAGTACATAGTACTGAATACGTCGTATGTACCTACTTTAAAAATTTAGTTCGGCTGACAATTTTCTATTGTCTTAAAACTAAGCTTGAATATTTATTTAACTCAGTTCTGGTTATGATGCTTTGATTTCGATCTCAGGGTTCTATTATCTAATCACTTGGCTCAATATTTTGTACTCATTTACTAGTGATGATGCTGTGGATAATTATTTAGTACTTCACACTTGAGTTCGCTTGTCAACAACATTACCAAGATACTTGACTTGCATCTGTTAAGTTGATTTTTGAGCTCATATATAAAAAAAAGCATACTTGTTCGCCAAGAAATTTAAGTACTCAATAAAGTACATTTAATTGAGTACTTTAACTCAACGAGTGCACTTATTCATTTCAATCACTCAACTGGATTTGCCAATTGAGAATTAATTTAAATACACCAACAAATATATTGGAACTCATTAAGTATTTTCTCATGAGTCTTGGATATCCACCAAAAATGAATTTTTCTCTGAAGCACCTGTCAGTTTCTTCGGATTTCAAGAGACAGGTTGTGACCACAACCGCTGAGTACGGTGTGTTTGAAAGTAAAACCACTGTTAGTTAATTTATCCCGCATGGCGCGGCGACAGAGCCTGCAACCATTCACTTAACCGCCGACGACGACGGATGTCTGCGGAATTTGTGATCCTTTCATGTGGAAGTGCTCATATGAACCTGCAAGCCCTCCATTTACTTTTTGGCGAAAATTAGGAACCAGAAGGTGACAGGCGTAACGATGTCACTTCAAATGGAATGAAATACAATTTTTTTCGCCGTGGTCATATAAAATACTCTGTTGACATCATATGTCAGTTGGTTGGATTAATTTCGATTCCCATTCCAAGTTCCATTCGAAGCAGGAGCTTCGGTTCTTGCAATGTTCTGCGTACCGTCGTACTCTACAATCGGCTGCTGCCACCAGCACCACTGTCATCAAACTCAAATGCCGACGAGGAGCTTAGTTTCGGGTCTTTTACTGGGGAAAATTAAAATTGAATCATTTATGAGGATGAATAAGGCACAAGGGTGTGGGATTAAGGGCTGTTCAGACACCCAAAAGCACACTCCCCACCCCCTCAATTACACTCCAACAAATGCCAAAAAGAAAGCCTCTCTCCCTTTGCTGCTTGTGCAATTTTAAGCTACTTCGTATAAAGTACAGAGGACTCTGGATGTCCATGTATGCATGATGAGATCTAACTCCGGAAATTGTTTTAATCCCATTCTCGACACACATGCATGTATAAACGTATGGAACTAAATCTAATGTTGAAGCATGTGGGTTTGTATGCGTGGTGGTTAGACCGTATGGTGCCGAAATGCCATACTGCCGCTGCCGCACTTACATCTAAAGTTTAGTCATGAAAATTATTTAGGGGGAGTATCTTTTGTTTTAAAATGTATAGGGAATGGGATATTAGGGTTTTCGGGGGTAAACGTTTAAGCAAATACAACAACAACAAAACGATGCCACACATCTTGCAAATAGACATGGCAAGCTTGAAAATTCACTGACTTTTCCGGGTAGGTGGGGGGCGACAGCAGTAACAGAGCACAGTTGTGTGTTGATTGGGGAATGTTATCTGCTTGATTGCATTTAACCAGAGTGCGCCATGGCGCGTATCTAATGTGAATTACTATTTTCGAGTTCTCATGACAGAAGGGTTTAAAGCCAAGATAAGTTGGTGTTATATGTATTTTAAGTGGGATATTTTTCATTAGATTTTTTTAACGCACTTTAACTTTTTTTTTCGAAAATTGTAGTACGGATTTTGATAAAATCTTGTTTTTTATTCTTCGTTTAAAAAAAAATTTTTTTTTGGTAGGTGTTAGGGTGTTTGTTTTAGACGTGTGGTTTTCAATCTGGCAATACTTTTTTCAAGTTGGACTTTTTGATAGCTGTCACTTGATTTATGCTCAGTTTGGTTTGCCATTTCATTATGAGTAGACTTGCTCCTGAACAAATTTGCAAATCGTGCAAATTTATTACCAAAATAATGGTTCGGTTCGGTGGAGCAAAGTATCGAAGAAGACCCGAATGAGTCCATCCGCCATCGCGCGCAACAATTGGAGCTGTGCCCATCCACTTTATGGAAGATTTAGCGGAAGGATCTTGGTTTGCAGGCTTACAAAATTCAACTCGAGCAAGAATTGAAGCCGAACGACCATCAAGCGCTCCGCACTTTCGGTGAATAGGCCCAAAACGAGATGGCCACCGATCCTGATTTTCACAAAATCGGGCTTCTCGGCTGGAATTTATTCATTTTACCGTTAATAGTCCATAGCCAATAGTGAAAAAAAATTTCTATTAAAATCGTTCGAGCATTTTCGAAAAAAATAAGCTTTTCTTTAGCTTTAAAACTTTAAATATGTTAAACTGAACAAATCGAAAGTTGCGTCTTGACAAAAGTACTTTCTGTCAACTGAAGAGTCGAAGTGAGTACCGGGACGAAACGCCAATTTTTGGTGGACTTAGGGCCGTAAGAAGCTATTTTGTATCAATAATGCAACACAGTCCAAAATTAGTGCTGAGTCTTTTATTTAGTTGTTTTTAAATTTAATTTTTCGTACAACGTAGTATAAAGGGTTTGTATTAAAACCTTTAATTTATTTTCTTTAACGGTTATATGGCAGGGAGCGTTATTTTTAGACGTAAAATGTTAATGTTAAGATACACCCGTTTCAAATTTGAAGGCAATCGCTTTACCCGTTTAGGCTGCAGCTCCTTATACACTTTTTTAGGCTTCTCTATGATCGTGATATCATGTTTGATTGTTTTCTCAATTTTTTTTTGTATATTCAACGAATCCAAAACTTGCCCTATAGTAACTATAATCGCAAGTAAGAAAATGATGAAGGGTATCGTAGACAGAACGGAGCCTTGGGCGTTCCGGCAAATATTTGGTGAATATTTGACTGAAAACCATCCAAAATTACAAGAATGCTAAGCTAACTCCACCCAATTTGGTAGTCCCCTCACAGCTCAAAACAAGCCATGAATTCACTATCAGATTGATTCAATCCCATTTGGCTTTTTCTTGGTATAATGGAGTACGAAAAAATGGCTGGTATAAAACAATGGTCAGTATTGAAGTTATATTCCACTATAACTGTATATTTCTATATTTCTATATATCTATGTCTCTACACATTTCTATATTATTTTATTTCTTTATTTTTGTAACTCTGTATATCTACATCTTAATATCTCCATATCTCCGTATCCTTGTATATCTCTATATCTCTATGTCTCCATTTCTATATCTCTATAACTCTGTATCTCTAACTCTATATTTCTATCTATATCTCTATATCTCTTTATCACTATATATCTATGTCTATGTATTTCTATATCCTTACAACTCTTTTCTCTATATCTTTTAATAGTATAGTGAATCCTGTAACTCTTCCGTCTACCAAACTTCACAAGTTCGTGCTGTCGTTAAGGCACAGAAGGATATCAAACAAATCTCCAGAAATGCAGTATTTCACATTAAAGCCTCTCCCATAGGAACGGTGAATTTGTCCTGGTTAGAAAGCAGACTATGTTTCAACCCACCACATTATCTATCTCCCTACTAAATTTCATCCAAATCCGTTGAGCCGTTGAGGCGTGATTGGGGAACAAACATCCAAACATCGAAGCATACACACATATAAATTTTGGATCCGTATCAGAGAATTTTATTTAAGAAATTCTTCGTCGATGGACTTCAAGTAGATTATCCCAAATTGTCGGATAATATCTCGAATAAAGTTTAGTGAACAATTCCCAGTTTGTGTTAGGAGAATTTAAGAATTAAATTCTTTGTACAGCAAACATTTTAAATAATTTATTCCAAATTATCGAATAAAGAATTTTGAGTTTTGTTTTTAAACTTTTATTTGAAAACTGATATTTAAACTTATTAACTAAAACATTTAAAAGTATAATATTTATTAATCGGAGTGATTGAACTTGATGTCTTGATCCGAGTTTAGTTAAAATCAGTAAGGTGTTCTGGCGTGTTATCCAGTCGTATTTATACTGTCTGCGTACGCGACTTCTTGCAGTAATTTGTGTACGTGACTTTTGTCGTTTCTCTGATTAAGACTTTATCACTTCCTTTGTTTGGAGTTTTATTGGTGCTGCGTCTGGGCATTCTTATCGGGATATTTAGGTTTTGGTTTGTGTAAATATTGGTGCCGCGTGCAATATGATCGTCTGGTTATCCTTATCGGAATACTTAGGTTTTGGTTTGTGTACATATTGGTGCCGCGTGCAATATGATCGTCTGGTTATCCTTATCGGAATATTTAGTTTTAGGTATGCTTGCCTTATTGTTGGTTTGATAAATATTTAAGTGTAAGTATTTAGTTGAGTGAGAATACTCCTTTCTCTTGTAGTGGCTGTGGTGGGATCATAACCTCTCCCGGCGAAAGGTCGGCAAACGGTGAAATTCGACGTTTGGCAGATTTACATTCGTGGTGTGTTTGTTAGACTTTCTTAATCTTAACAAGATTATTATAAAGAATGTTAATACTAAAAATATGATAATGCCATAAATACCGTGACTAATTTTTGTGTTCAATGTTTTCTATGTTATTAAAATTTAATTGTTTGGTTTCGGTTATTTCATGTTCTGGTATTGGCATTATGTTTAACATTTGTTCATACATTTTATGATTGTAGGTTACATTGTTAATATTTATTGAACAATTTTATTTATTTATTTATTTATTTATTTATTTATTGGTAACAATTTCTTACATAGTAAGATACAATATCTTATAAATTTATGCAAGATTCAGTATAAGTATACTCCGTATAAAATTATTGAATGATAAGCAATAGAGCAGGAAAAGAAATCTAGTAGTAAATTAAAGAAAGAAACAATAATTGAAGAAAAATAAAAAATAAAAAAATGAAGAATAGTTGCATTTAATAATGAAAACGAAAATAAAGTTAAATTAAAAAAGAAGAAATAATAAACATAAAGGTGAAGGTTATTTACCACTAAAGAGCCTCAAAATACTGTCTAAGTTTCGTATTACCAAAGGTAGGGAATTCCACAACCGAATTTTCTAGTTCGATTATATAATTTCCTTTTAAAGAGTAATTTAAAGGGTTACAATTTTGTTTAATTTCTTGGTATTTTAGGTTTTTTACAATAATTTTTTCATTTATTTCATAGACTACATTTTCTTTAGTGTAATGTTCTTTAGTACAATCGATATTGGTTTCATGTTTCATGAGATTTTTAATACAACTATCTTGTATTATTTCTAAATTCATTTTTGTATTTGTAAATTTATATAAATTTGATTCTTTCTGTAGTACATGATTATTTGTTAATTTGATAGTTTTTTTTCTTTTGGAAATGTTATTATTTGTAATTCATTGTATAATTCTTCAGAATATGTGGGTATATTAATGATAATTAGTAAGTTTTCTTTGTAGGTTGCTAATACAATTTTGATTTCTTGAATTTTCTCTAAATTTAATTGATAATCAACAATTTCTTTTGCTGTGATTATATCTTGAGTGAGCATTCCTGATCGACTCGTCATGATAATGTCATCAATTTTTTTAATTAGTTTTTGTAATTTTACAAAGTTTTTATTTAATTCTAATTCCATTCGGATGTTATTTATTTCATCATTTACATTTTTATAATTGTTCAGTGATTTTTGACTTTGTCTGAATATGTCTTGTATCTGTTTGAGCTGTTCGTTGAATTGATTGTTTATTGTTATTATTAATTAAGTTCTTAGTATTGTCCTCTAAGTTGTCTATTTTATTTTCGATTAATTGTCTGTCATCATCGTCTAGTGTTCCAAAGACTTATTTGAATCCTGTGCCTATTATATTAATCCATCCTCTTTTGTGGATAATATGGTGGGGTATTATGGTTTCAATTTTTAATTTTAGAGTTTGAATTTCTTCTCTAATTAGGTCGTATGGTTTGGTTGATCGAATGATTTGATCTTCTAATTGTGTTATTAGATGTTGACAATGGGTTAGGTTTATTACGTGCAGTAAGATTTCATAATCTTGAATTAGTTTAATTGGGTTGGATTGTAGAACTACAAGTTCTTGTTCTATTTTATCAATTTTGATGTTTTTGCTTGCTACTAGTAGTGGGATTAGTATTATGATTATTTTAATCATTTTGAAGTATACTTTTTCTTCTTACTGAATTGGTCTTTGTGTAAAACTTGTTCTCTAATATGGGGTTTTATTCTTATTTTCTTCTCTTGTTGTTCAAGAAGTTTAACTTTTTTATGTTTAGTTTTTAGTTTTGAAAATTTTTCAGGGTTATTTATTTTTGTGAAGTTTGGGTTAATTTCTAGATTTTTCCGATTTTTGTTTCTATATTCTAAAGTTTTTTCTTTTGTTTCTTCTATTCTTTTGAATATTATTTTGAGATCTATTTTTCCTAAGTGTATATCAATAGGTTTTTGTTTCGTAGTCAAATGAATTGTTCGATTGTAGATTCCTAGTATTTTGTTTACTGGGGTTAGTGTTTCTTCTGATCGATTTATTGTTCTTAGGTGCTCGTTTAGAGTACTGTGCAGGCGTTCTATATCAGAGTTTCTCGTGTGCCTGTAAGGTGTGGAAAAATGTGTGTTTATTTTTCTTTCATTTAAGTAATTTGTAATTGAATAGGTTTGAAAAGTTGGGTCGTTGTCTAACGTAATTGTATTGGGTATTTTCAGATAAGTGAACATTTTTTCTAATGCGTTAGTTATATCTGTTTGGTTTTTTTGTTTTAATTTTTTCAATAGATGTAAATTTGCTAAATTTGTCTATACAAGTGAAGAATTTTTCGTTTTTGTTTAGTATCCAAATATCGATATGATAATGTTGGTGAGGTTCACTTGGAGTTGGGGTTTTTTCATGAGGTAACTTTTCGATTATTAGGTTGCATGTTTCGCAATTATTAATTAGTTTTGTAATTTCTTTTTTGAGGTTTGGGTAATAGATGTCTCTTTTGAGTTCTAAATGAAGTTTTTCTATTCCTATGTGGTTGTATTCTAAATGTGTTTCGTTTATTATTTCTTTTAGTTCTGTTAATTCTTTTACATCTCTTAATAAGGTTTTACCTCTTAATAACTTGCATTTTTTGTTTTGGTTTTGTTTCCAATAGTTCTGGAATTTTATGAATAGTCGTTCGTCTTTAATGTATATCGCATTTTGTTTGGTATTTGGAATTTCTAAAATTAGTTTTTGGAAATCTTCGTTTCCGAATTTGGGTTTTGTTACATGGATTCTTCTATTTGATTTGTAAAAGGTTATTTTTTTATAAGATTTTTCTCCTATGTCTAAGATTATTTGATTTTTGAAGAAGTTTATAGGTTTTTCGGTGATATGAATTAGGTTTTCGCTACTAGATTCTTCTGAGTGTTTGGTAGAGACTAACTCTATATTGTTTATTTCGTTTATCTTTATTCTAGAAAGTGTGTCGGCGACTTTGTTTTCTTTTCCTTGCAGATAGTCGATTTCTAATCGTATTCTTCTAGCTTTATCTTCCATCTCTGCAGTTTGGAATTGGGTTCTTTAAGGTTGTGTAACCATATCAATGGTCTGTGATCAGTGAGTATTTTGAATCTCCTACCGTAAAGGTAGTGTCGGAATTGCTTTGTAGCCCATACAATGGCTAATAATTCTTTTTCTATGGTGTTATAGTTGCATTCATGTGCGTTTAACGTTCTTGAAGCAAAGCTTAGTGGTCCATGTGTTTGACTGAGGACTGCTCCTATTGCGTAATTAGATGCGTCTGTAGTTAACGTAAAAGGTTTTGTAAAATCAGGGTGTCTATTTATTAGGTCGTCAGACATTGCTAATTTTAGTTTTTTAAATTCTTCGTTGTATTCTTGATCGTTCAGATCTATCTTGGTATCTTTTTTCAAGTATTTCGTCATAGGTTTTATAGTTTTTGCATAATCGAGGATAAATTTTCTATAATATCCTGTCATTCCTAGGAAAGATTGTATTTCTTTGATGTTTTTTGGGATGGGAACATTTTGTATTACTTGAATTTTGTTTGGGTTAGGTTTTATTCCGTCCGGAGTTATTATATGTCCTAGGAATTCGCTTTCTTTCTTTAGAAAATCGCTTCTGTTTAATGAGATTTTTAGATTTACTTCTTCTAATCTCTTAAAAAATTTATTTAATGAGTTTATGTGTTCTTGTAGGGACGTTGAGAAAATGATTACGTCATCTTAATATACGTAGCAGATATTTCCTCTAAATTCCTTTAAGACTTGGTTCATGCGTTGAAATGTCGCAGGTGCATTTTTTAAACCAAATTGCATTCTAAGCCATTCATAATGACTTGATAGTGTCGAGAAAGCCGTTTTTTCTCTATATTTGGGGTCAATTTCTATTTGATGGAAACCTTTGGTTAGATCTAACGTAGTAAAATAGTTAGCCTTTCCTAATTTGTCTAGAATATTGTCAATCAAGGGAATAGGGAACTCGTCTTCTTTTGTAATATTATTTTATTTTCTGTAGTCAATGACTATGCGACATTCTTTATTTCCTACTTTGTCTTCCTTTTTGGGTACTACCCATAGTGGTGCGTTGTATGGTAAAACGCTAGGTTGAATTATTTTTTGTTCTAATAATTCAGTTATTTGTTTATTTACTTCGTTTTTATGGATTTCGGGATATCTATAAATTCTAGTAAATATTGGTTCTTCATTTTGTGTTGGCATGGTGTGTTTTTCATGATTAGTGAAAGTTAAATCACTTCCTTTTTAGTAAAATATTTTTTTTTATAATTTTTGAATAAGGTTTTCAATTCTTTCTTTTCTTCTATATTCAAGTGAATCATCCAAATTTTCGATGTGTTCAGTCTCTTGGTATTCTAGAGAGTAAAGTGAATTGATTTCTTTTATGTATTCTTTTTCGTCTTCTTGCGAGAAGTACAATGGAGTTAAATATTTGTTTATTTGTATTGTTTTAGTTTTTGTATTGATTATTGTGTCGTTTTGGCACAAAATGTTATTTCCTATTAGACCGTCAAAGTCTTTGTGAAACTCATAGAGTTGAAAGGTACAATCTTGTTTTGTTGGAATTGCAAATTTTTCTTTGGGTATTATTAATTCTATAGATGGAACCTCCTACTGTTTTAATTTCCATTGGGTTTGTGAGTTTTCTAATGTATTCTTTGGGTGCATTAGAGGGATTTAACAAGCTGTTCGTTGCTCCTGTATCAATAAGAAGTCTAATGGTTTTATTTTCTTTTTCTAATTTGATATAGGGTAGGTCTCCTTGTCTGGTGTAAGCGTTTCCGAGGCTATTTGTTGAAAATCCTCATTACCTACTTTATTATGATTTATTTGAACTTTCTTGAGTTGACTGGATGTGGGATCTACATCCATTGGAGTGGGATAGTGGTTTCTCTGAGGTGGTTTATAATTTGGGTTAAAGTTATTGCCTTTATAGTTAGGGTTTTGATTAAAAGGTGTTTTATTGCTAAAATGATGTGGTCTATCATTTCTTTGTTGGTCAATTTTAATCTGAGGTTTTTGGTTTTGAAAGTTATTTCTTTTTCCTGTTGATTCTGGGAGTTTTAAATTTCTTTGTTAATAAACCCTGCAGATGTAAGCTCGTGTAAAGCTTTCTGAAGATTTGCTGGTTTAAGGGCGAATAAGATGGTGCGCATGTAAACTGGAAGTTTTTCCTTGAATATATTTAATGCGGCTGTATTGTTGTTAGGAATTTCATGTGTTTTGTTTTCCTGGACAGTTTTTTGGTTTAATTCACATAAGTTTCTTTGTATCTTGTTGTAAAATTGTAGAACGTTTCCTTTATATGGGGTTTGACGTAATCTGCCATATAATTGGATTGATGTTTCAAATCCTCCGAAATTGTCTATTAATAAGTTTTTTATTTCAAACCATTTGGTCAGATGTGCATGTATTTCTATGCATCTTTTGGCTTTACCTATCAGCTTGGACTTTAAAATATTTATGCACATTAATTGACTAGTTAAATCGTACCTATTTAATGTCGGAATTATTCCGTCTACGTTAGTCAAGAATGTGTAGAGGTCTTCTCTCCTTCCATCGAATGGTTGGAGTTTTTCTATGTATTTTAGTGGGTCTAACGTCAATGTGAGTAATGTTTCTTGAGTCATTTTTGTTTCACTGCTTTCACTTTTTATATCACTTAATTTTATATTCTTAAATCTATCTAGATTAAAATTTATTACCTCTGGGTCTGATTCCTCGTCTGTGGATCTTGAGTAAGGTTGATTTGTTATTTTTCTTTGTTTTTTGGAGAAGATTTTCTTCATGGGTGTTGTTGCTTTGTCCTTCCTTCTACAGGATTCTCGTCATTAACCATTTGCATTGGAGTGGGACGATGGATTTCAGCTTGAAAGGATGGTCTATTTTGTTGACAAATTTTCGTATGCAACGAAAGAAATAGATCAGTCCGTGAGTTTTTTTCTGGTTTGATGGATCTTTTTGAAAAAGATGGTTTCCAGGTTTGTTGCTTGGGTCTTCGTGAATCTTTTTAATAAAGATTATTTTCCAGGTATTCCAATCGTGGGTTCTTATTTCTCGGATATACTGTATTTGTAGTATATCCTACCGACTGCACCAATTTTGGATCCGTATCAGAGAATTTTATTTAAGAAATTCTTCGTCGATGGACTTCAAGTAGATTATCCCAAATTGTCGGATAATATCTCGAATAGAGTTTAGTGAACAATTCCCAGTTTGTGTTAGGAGAATTTAAGAATTAAATTCTTTGTACAGCAAACATTTTAAATAATTTATTCCAAATTATCGAATAAAGAATTTTGAGTTTCGTTTTTAAACTTTTATTTGAAAACTGATAGTTAATATATATATAGACTGATAGTTAATAAGTTTAACTAAAACATTTAAAAGTATAATATTTATTAATCGGAGTGATTGAACTTGATGTCTTGATCCGAGTTTAGTTAAAATCAGTAATGTGTTCTGGCGTGTTATCCAGTCGTATTTATACTGTCTGCGTACGCGACTTCTTGCAGTAATTTGTGTACGTGACTTTTGTCGTTTCTCTGATTAAGACTTTATCACTTCCTTTGTTTGGAGTTTTATTGGTGCTGCGTCTGGTTATTCTTATCGGGATATTTAGGTTTTGGTTTGTGTAAATATTGGTGCCGCGTGCAATATGATCGTCTGGTTATCCTTATCGGAATACTTAGGTTTTGGTTTGTGTACATATTGGTGCCGCGTGCAATATGATCTTCTGGTTATCCTTATCGGAATATTTAGTTTTAGGTATGCTTGCCTTATTGTTGGTTTGATAAATATTTAAGTGTAAGTATTATATATAGTAGTGGGATCATAACCTATATATATTTATAATATAAGTAAGATGTGCAGTTTTGCATTCCTGCAAGACTCGTCTGCAAACGACGATGGAAAATGATCGCGGACACTTTTGAAGTTAAAAAAAAAGAAGAGTTACAGACTAGGCCATACTTTGTCATGCGACTTCTCCAACATAACGTAGAATTTTCCCGGCCAATAAGAGCGAGGCACGATCTTTTTAATGTCCGACCAATTACTCGCATACGCCTAAGATATTGACATATTGACAGAACACAGCGTGATATCAGTAGCGCTTCGTTAGTATTGAATCGGAAAGGGCGTGTTGCGAGGCAGGTTTCCACGGGGAAACTTCTTTGGGGCAGTAGAAGAGCGGCTTCACGCTTGTCGTTGCACGGCTAGACTCGAGAGATAAGGCAACACTAAGTAAATGCTTTGATCAAGAAGAGACATCTTTGATAAAACATCACGATAGACAGCTATAACTTTGAGGTAGTTAGGGACTTTGTCGACCTGGGCATCACTATTAATCAGAGGAAAACACAATCGCAGTGATCACGAATAAGAAGAATGTCGCTTTATAAGACTCTCATCATCTCAGTTCTGCTCTATGGTGAAGACACAATGGACGTTGTCAAAAGCGGATGAGATTCTCAGGGTAATTTTTTGCCCGTATGCATTAATGGAGAATGAAGAAGAAGATACAACGAAGTACTGTTCGAGCTGCATAGCGACATATACCTGGTCATTGGTCATAAAGAATAAAAGGCCCAGAAATTTTCCAAATCCAAATTAAAGACTATTTTTAAATTAAATATCTTCCCTGAAATAATTTAAATTGAAATGAATAAAGCGAAACAAGAAATTTATCAATTAAGAAATACAGGCGTTTTTCTTTCGATTCTGTATGAACCATTCTACAAATAACATTCAAGAATCTTGGAATCTCAAAATTCTACAATAAATTAGCTTTCATTGAGATAAATCTTTAATCATTACTCCAAGGACAAAATGGAATTTTAAGAACCCATTTTTTCCTAAACTAAACAAAAACCTTAAAAAAAAATTCTTGTACAGCAAACAATTGTACGAGATTAAATTCGTCCAAATCTCTACTCAAATTAAAGAAAAATATGTTTTCCTTGATTTCCAGCCACAAGCTGAAATAATACCATCTCAAATATCGTAATAGGATCTCTCAACAAATACCCACAAAATAAAGAGGATTGCTGGCGCACTTTAAACCAACATACACACACACAAACAAATGGATTCAAAATGTATCTCATTTTATTATCATCAAAATCATCATCAAAAAGAATCCTTTTCTTTTTTTAGAGAGAAATTTATGCTGCGTATCAATTTGCGTTATTTGCCATTTTGAGATCCTTATCCATTAAAACTGTCCCAATTCGTTATCCTTAAAGCGAGACAAAAAAAAAACAAAGAATCTTTTTCTAACTTTTAAGTGCCGTCAAAACTGTGTCCTAAAAATCTTTTATAATATCCTTATTATTTCGATAAACATATTTCACTCGACTAACAGCAACTATTCGAGAAGATAAAGTTTTGGTTGTTGAAGAAGAAGAACAAATTTGAGGGCAACCATTAAACGATATCCTTTAATTTTTTTTGTCTTCTTTCTGCTATGCTTTCTGTCATCCTCGTCACATCATAAAAATCACAGAAGACAAAGAGGAAATATGATTCCCCCCAAAACCAACCCCCTAAGACCATAAAAACACTCAATCGTCCTTGTCATTTCACCTTCCATCACCCCCCCCCCCCCCCCCTTCCATACAAGGAACAAAGCACTCCTTGCAGGACGAAGAATAATAAAATTCCATCATCAGATTTGTTCATCTTTCAAGAATTCGTCGAACCATAAAAAGCTAATAACAAATATTGTCAGATGAATAGATGATGTTTGGGGATGAGTGGGGGTGGAGGCTAAAAGTTGGGCATATTTGGAGATTCCCTCATTCCAGGATTAGAACAATAACTCTACCGAAAAATTGAAAGCCATAGCATGGAATAAGGGAGGCACTATAAGAAGAAAGGAATAAAATAAGAACACAGAAAAAAAATGCATCGAAAGAAGTGTGCATAAAGGATAAGATAATTGATTGAATTCTTAAGCTCCAGGACTCATCTGGAATAGGATAGAACAGCCTCTCCACCACCATCTTTATTGAACGATAATAGTTTGTGACTACTTTGATAACCTTAACTCTGCACACTAACCTAACATGACTAACACCGCATAGTGTTCTCTTTAACGAGTAAACTTTCCCCGAATGGGCGTTGACAGGACTTTATGTTTTTTGGGGGAGTCAAGGCGGGCATGTCTTAGGGGGCGAAATGTATAACGGCAAAATAAAGTTATTGACTTTATTAGCGGGATGACATAATATTTATTTGGATTATTGTTGTTTCCGTTGTATTTGCTTTGATGCGAAATGGCTAAAGTGACATAAGAAGCTATTAGGACTTCCATATCCATCCGCCATACACATCGAGACGGGCGGGCTTAGAACTACTTACATATTTGTTTTTCTTTCCTGTCATTTATTTATTATCCTAGCAATGGCATTGCGAAAGGGGGTATTATGTATGGGTATCGAGAACGACATACAGGAGCACATATTCGAGACAGAACGGGTGTGAGAGATAGATGAATAATATGAATAAGTGATGCCACTTTCAGAGATATGTTAATTTTTTTTGTAATTTTCATAAAAACTGTGAATTAAATAAAAAATTAATTTTTTTTTGTACGAAACATAAGCGTTTTCATAAATATTGCTTTTAAATCTTAACCAGCAGTACGGATACAAACTCTTCTTTACCCAATACCCGTTTGACGGTGAGTTTCGATCACCCTATATAACGTTACACCCGTGACATAACTTTCATTGAACGCGCCATCTATTGTGCAGTAGCAGTACAAAACGTATAACTTAATTCGCTACACATATTTAGGCATCAAGTTTGTTATATGCATACACTCTAAGGGTGTGTCCAATTTACCAAATTGTAGGTAGTTTTTTTGTGAAGAAATGTATCCTATATGTTTTTCGGGTTAATATTCAATGAAATAAAAAGGGATTTATTTAAATTAGTTACGTGGTTCTCGCCTGATGTGCATACAACTTGTAAGCTAGTTAAATTTTATTATATATAGAAGAAGATCTTTACTTTTGTGAACGGCGCAAGCAGATAGATTCATGCATGATCCCAGTAAACGTGGGATGGTGGTAAAGGTGGGTTTATATGATAAAAAAAAGGAAAAACTCCGTATGGGGAATAATCAAAAATCAATCTTATCTTATGGGCTCTAAGGCACGATGCACACGGAGCAACTAGAAAAAAACTAAACCGGTTTGCAACTCGGGTTACAGATCAGTTACGTACTCAACGATGACTTGACTCCACACACGAGAAAACTCATGGCCAATCAAAATCTCTTGTTCATTAAGTGTTTCAGTGTTTCAGAATATTTTTCAACTTCCTTAACCAACAACAGGTTGGTCTGTTAGTTTGTTGTTCGCTCATTCATCGCAAATGAGTTTTCAACCAGTAGCGTCGTTTGCATCATCCCATTTAATTATACATGATATGACTCAAGGCAAACTAGTTGACAATTCGCATCGCAAATCTGTTCTTTTCCAGTTACTCCGAAAGCATTGGGCCTTATACGGGCTACAAAATAGGAATGGTCGGGTTTGCAACATGGCGTTGATAAAAGCAATTCGTAAATCTGGCACCTCAACAAAAGAAACTGTCGTCACCAAAGCCAGACAGATGTTTGTGGTAGAACAATCAGGGAAGTGGAGAATTTGAAATACTGCAAATCTTTAACTGCCTTTGGCTAAAAGTAGGACGGCCGCTAAAATCTAACGGAACCTAATATAGTCTTTCAAAGCTACTCAAATTCATAAATCTAACCAGAATGCTTTGGTTTTAAAGAGAATTGTTGATTTCGTTTGCCAGGACGATTTCGGAGGATAAAATCATGAATTAAAAGAAATCTACCTTAAGCAGATGCTGTGAAAAATATTAAGCGCGGTAGACCACAAAGGGCCGGGCACATATGCAGCTCGTTGCTCTCCTATGAGTGAAGAGAAACCAACTCAGAAAGTCTTTTGCAGAACTTGCTTATGCGTTGAAAGAATTGATAACCGAGAGGCTGAAGCCTTGTAGGCGAAATTGGATGTCATCGGGCGGCAATAGGGATGTTTTAAAGATCTTGTTTAATGGTTTTTTTCGTGGATTATAATCATAGGGCTCGGATTTTTATGCGCTTAAAAACACAAAATATGCAGATAAAATGAGAAAATATGCGCTTAAAAAGTAAAAATATGCTCTGAAATTTATTTCAAAAACATTGAAAATTGAAAAATTCAGTCTTTTATTAAACTAGAATTACAAAAATAACTATTAAATAAACATAAAATAAGCTTCATTGAATTGAAAATAAAATGCAAAATTATATTCCAATCTCATTTATATAAGGAACTAATTGTCAGAATTTGAATATGTCTTGTTAACATATACCATAAAGTTTTTTTTTTAAATTTTCAAAAAGAAAACTGTCGATTTGCTCGGAAAAAACTCTTATACATCGAAAATGATCTTTCAACGTCAACAGATGTAAGTGGAGCATTCTTGAATGAAAGAATTTCACTTATTGAATAGTTCTCCAGGTTTTCTTCTTCGTTAATGATTTTAAGCGCCAATATGTTTAAGATTTTTTTCATTTTTAAGTACCCCTCGTTTTTATTTAAAACATTTTCAATTTTCTTCAGAATAGCTCTGCTCTATTTTTGCAAATGCGTCTTCAATCAAATCTATTTGGGTGTTAAGTGTGTTCGATCCGTGCAGTTTAGTGATACTTTCATTAAGAAATCCATAATTGGAACTTATAAATACTAAATGTTTTTTTAACAATGACTGCTTAAGTATTTCTTTTGTTTTTTTAATAGAAAGAGCTTCAGAATCCTCCAACTCCTTGACTACACTTTCAAAGTTTTCAAAATATTTTGAATAATATTCCACTGCATTCACCCATGTTCCCCATCTAGTAATTATAGGTCGAAGAGGAAGAGGAACACCAGGATTTTTTTCTTTAAACATATCTACGCGTGTTTTGGTGCCTTAAGGAATATTTTTTTTCCATTTGACACCAACGTATAAACGTCTTTAAAATTGCCTCTTATTTCCTCAGCCACACGATGCAGTGCGTGAGCCAGACAAGTTACATGGATCATTTTAGGATACAAAAGTTTCAACCTACGCGCAGCTTTAACCATGTAAGAGGCTGAATCGGTCAAAAATAAAAGTATTTTGTTTTTGTCGATGTCTCCAAGTAAATTAATGGAGTCATCAAAACTTCGAGCGTAGCATTGTTTGTTTTTTCAAGCTCAACTACATTAACCAAATATTTCTTCTTACTAACTTCCTCGTTTTGATGCAAAATACCAACAATGACATTTGCAACATAACGCCCTTGTATATCTACAGTTTTGTCAATCCCATAAAAAATGACCTTTTAAATTAATTTTAATCTCCTTTAAAAGAGAACTATAAATTTTGTCCACATAATTTTTCCGAATTGTTGAATCACTTGGCACAAGGATGGATTGCTTAATTTATATAAAGGAATATCGGCAGCAACAAAAGCTTCACACAAATCCATGCAAAATTTATTCTCCGTATTGGGAAAGGCAATCAGCTGTTGAGATGAAACTGCTGAGCTTCGCGCACAAAGTTCTGTGTGCCTTTGACTCTTCAGATGTTGATCTACTTGTGATTTTTTTTCGTAAGAGACACCTTTGTTGCACTTTTTACAAAATAAAACTTTTCCGTCTGTTTTAAATACATCCGCATTATCCGACACATATTTGTGTAAAAAACCGGCCGCAATTGAAAAGAATTGTAAATTATTAAAATAAATTCTTACGTTTAGGAAAAACAAAATTTTGTAAGAAGTTCACCGTTTCTCATTCCAAGTTATAATTTGTTTTGATCAGGTATATGTAGTTGAAAGTGCACGGGAATGACATTAGAATAACAAGACAGCTGGAATTGTGTTTAGTGCTGTTAAGTTGGTACTTCCATGGAAGTTGGAATAAAAAGCTTAAGGGTGCGTATGGACTTTTCTCAACGTAAATATTTTTAATTTTAAATTTCGAAAATATGCACTTCAAATATGCACTTATTTTAAGAATATGACCAATAAAGCAAAAAATGCATTTATATGCATTTATAGTAAAATATGCAAAAATATTCTCTAACGACTGGATGTCATTTTAAAAGAATTTTACTGATTCGAAAAACTTTCATATTTGTTTGCTTCTACGTTTATCCAAAACAAATATGTATTAACACAGAAATCCTAGCCCTGGACGATAACATCGATCAAATGCCGGTTCGGCTTCTTGCCGTGGCACGGACCCGAGTGGTCCAAATTTCAATGACTTCCGTATAGATTCGGTTGAATCTAGGCGATAGTCTTTTATGTATATACACCTTAAAGCTCAAAAACATCGCAAGATTTTCGTTTATATTCATAGACCTGTGACTTCAGGAAAACAAAGAAAAAAGAAGTATGACAGGTCAAATTGCGCTACCTTGGTGGCCAATTCACTTCCTAGCGTCCCATCTGCTAGAGATAACCTTAACTTCAAATCGTTCATGTCAATTATGGCATGTGATGTGTGAAACGTAGTGTTGTCATGTGGTGAGAAAATGTGACGATTTGCTGATAATGCATTGTGTTTTCACCTTAAGGCGAGAATCACTGAATTCACCTCTCGAACACGCCAAACACAGACAACTTAACGAAAGCGCTACTAGTGGACACAGTTGATTTTTATGCGTTGAAGTGTGAACATCGAAAACGATAATAAAGTGCTTGAATTGGGATAAAGTAAAAAGTGTAAAAAGAATAAAGAGTACTTTTATTTGGTCAAAATTATTGTAAATTTAACTTAAAGAAGTTGTGTTTGACACATACATTATTTTGTCGTGTAGTGTTAAGAAGTGAAATTAAGATCTATATTGAACGAAACCCCGGCAAAAAATATTACATTACAATGAAAGAAAGGTGATTACTCTCGGCTTCGTTGAAGCTTTAAGAAATCAATTCATAACATAATTATCTGTTGAATCAATTGTAGAATTCCTACCTGAACAATAGAACATGTTTCATTTGTTTATGATCTTGGATTTTCTTTCTTTTCAACGCATCGAAACAAGGATACCTCAAAGGAGCAGCTTTAGTACAACTTTCTATTTATTAATATTTTTTTCATCCCTAGTGTCATAAAATCTACTGTATCGTCGCCGAATTCTACACGTTAAGTCTTTTCCGTAATTTCTCGTCAAAACATTGACAAAATTATCAATAAAAGCAATGGTCAAAAGATTTCTCTAGTCTTACGTTTAAAAATCTATTGAATAAAACTGCTGGCAATACCTGACGTGGATGGAAAGAACATCTATTACATACTTCAGAATTAAAAAGAACACGAAGTGTAGAGAAATGTTTAAAATTAAAGAAGGTTCTCTTTTAACCATACTAAATCCAGATCTGTTACTTAAGATCAAGAATACTTTAAGTGACTTTTAAGCTTATCACCAAACTCATCCAAGAAGAACTCTCCCAGGAATTGTTTCCCTGGTCTGACTCAAGCCTAATATCTTTGAATCTTGTATACGGTCGTGATCTGTTGAGTCTAAAATGAATTCTGATTAGGCGTCGTCGCCTTTGATTTCCGAATAGGTACTTAAAACAGTGCAATATTCTGCGAAAGTTCCTCATTTCGCTAAAAATCTATAACCTGCCTAAATTTTTTAACCGATTAAAAACCCTAAAATTGGCATCACTGATCATGTGATTTCATGATGGCGCTTAATGCATCTATCTGGTGGCGGTCGCCATTATGAGTTGATGCGTGACCGGATGGAGTCAGGAATTTTAATTTTGATTAAAACAGGAATTCTCTTTCCATTTTTTCATTATTCGTCTGGCTTATTCTATGTTTTTTTTTAGCAAAATAACAATTTTCCTGGAATCCATGTATTTTTCTTTCTTTTTTTTTTTTGTTCAACAAAATTTGCCAACATCAAAGCCAGGTTTATTTTGTGTCCTTATTTTTGGCGCCACATTCACCAATGTAACAAATTTTTTCCTCCTGTTGGACTATTTCCAGGACATTTTAATGAAAGAGAGAGAATGGTACGATGATGAAGAATAAAAAAAAAAGAACTGCAACTTGATTTAAACAGTGAAAAAGGATATAAAATATAAAAATGACTCCCGCCATTATGGTGCCGCATTGGTCATCCGTGTTTTTGTGCAACCCTGACTTTCAATTCACATTGAGTAGTATTTAGGGATGAGCTACTTGCTTGGCCCCAATGAACTTGAATGTGCTAATATACCACATTTAAACAGTGAAATGTAGTCCTATTCCTATAAGGATTATTTTTTTTTTTTTGACTGTCAGTGTCAGTGGGAGTGCATATGTCAAATGAATGTTTTTATGGCAAGTTTTTTGTGTTGTTCGGCTTGTTTATTATGTTGACTTGTTACGGTCTAGCTGGCTATTAGGAAGACATGTCAAAAGGATGGGTTTTAGGAGGGTTGACTGGGCATCAGACATTGCTCACTTTGAGGTTATATTTGGTTAGTTTTTTCTATGAAATTTTTCTTTGTTTGTTTGTATTTGTATACATTAACCAAATAATATTGTGGAGGGACTCTTGTCTATTCCAATTATGATACAAAATACTAGATTGAGGACTTTTTGGTTGGCTAACTAATGACCAGGATTTTTTTATCTGGAATTTGTATACATATGAGAAAACATGAATGGGGTCTAAAAAAACATACAGGAAAGGTGAATGAAAGTTCCAATTGAAATATCCGCTCACACACACAATTTTTTACAGATGAAGTGACAGCTCTTTTTTTGGGTGGGGGGGGGGGGGGTAAGGGTCCTTATTTCTTTATATTACTTGCATGCTTACGTAACATATCGGAGGACGTAATAAACATGGAAGCTGGAAAGCTCCAGACAAAAAATTCTCAGTCTCAGACTGTTTTGATTATAGACTAACAATATTGTAAAGAGAGAAATCTTCTGCCTTCTTTTGACAATGCCTACAAGCTTGAACTGTCATCACATGACGATTTCGGATAAGTATGAGTAAAACACAATGAATGATATACAAGGATGGAACGTAAGAAAGATTTTCCACTTTATAATATTTTTACTCTACAGTTGTTCAGCTACTGTGGAGCCTGGAGCGAGAGCGATCAACATCTGGTGACCTCGCGGTTAAAAAAGTTTATTTCACTTCCTTTATCAATAAATATTGGTGATGAGAGTTTTTAGGAGAGGTTTTAGAAAATTGCGAGTCATGAAGTCGGTAACAAAACGTCCCACCCATGGCCGTAGGATGATGTACGGTGACGAGGGAAAGGGAAACCACACCTCCACACCAGACGACACAATTATTGCAGATTTCGACATTGATATGACTTCAAACTCATCCTCATCGGAGTCGGGTGATCAAAATGAAAATAAGGAATGGCTAATAGTTTAAGGCCAAACAGTTCGCCAAAGAGAGAACGAAGACACCCAAATTGAGAACGTTTCATACTACCCTGTCTGGTTCAACGTGGCACCATTGCTAATGGAACAAAATCGGCTGTTTGAGAGACAGTGTCTTTTGTACATGTCTTGAACTTCAAGGAACACCGTAATCAGAGTAAAATCTGCTATCCGAATGAGGATCTTCTCAACAAAGCCAATATCAACAGGATAGATAACTTTTTAATTTAGCTGATTCGAGGTCACATTGCGAGGGCGATAACCTCGACTAAGGGACAAATCTTCGGAACTTCTTACCCCCAAAGTTAATATTTTAAGAGAACGCGTTCAAGCGTTATACCGCGCCTATACGGCCAGTAAGTTAGTTAAGTTGATATTCAAACTGCTATAGCTATTGAAGATTTTTGTCTAGCATTAAGTAAGTTATAAGTAAATGAAAAATAAAAAATTGAATTGAAAAACTCATATTTCTCTATAACTAAGACGAGAGAACAAATTGTTCTCAAAGTGTTGCACTTCAAATTAACACCTCAGAGAAAACACCTTCATAAAACGTTTCTATTAAGGATGCTAGTCCCAAGGATATTGTTTATCCAGCTTCTGGATTTTCCAATTCCCTTAAACAAAATTTCTTGTAGACGAACATTTTGGTAAATCCAAACTTAACTTTCAAAACCCATTCCAAAGCACACACACATGACTTGGAGTACAAAATATCTAGATATTGTAAATTCGTCCTGCAGAATACAAAACTATCTAACTAACTATCCAAAGGAGTAAACATTTTCAATTCAAAGTTTATGTGACAGATTCATAATAAACTGCAATGCTCCTTAAGTGTAACATGCGTTCAAACAAATTCTGGAAGTCTGTCAGGACCAAGAACCAAATACCAATACCAGAAAGGATTGCCGGAACACGAATATGCCAGAGAGACCAATACACTTGCATTATAAATATCAGATTCAATATCCATTCAATCGACGATATGGTATTTGCAGTGATTAGTCCAAAACCAAATCCTTCTGTTACGACGCATTCCAGGACATGACTCGGTTCTGTGTTTTAGTCATATGGCCAGATAAGCCTTTTATTCTGAAATAGTGTGTTGTGTATATCTGCGGGTCTTCCATTGTTAATCAATTTAATTTCGTTAACAAATTCTAATTCAAATAAATGCTGGCATCCTGGCTGAATCCGTTTATATCCGCCAACTATACACCCACACACTCCACACACAGTGCGAAATCATGGAATATTGTCCCGAATGGGCTGGCAGGACGAAAATATGTCCCGGAAGCCGGAAATGAGATTAGTGCTTGGGCGCTTGTGTTGTAATTTTCTTCTTCTATAGTTTCGAAGGCTATTATCACAGACAACGTGACCACAATGTGCGGCACAGTGTTTGGAAATTAATTTTACATGAATGGAGTTACGCACATGAGCGCGTACAAGTGTCATACATCCATGCATTATCCTCACACATTTTCTATTTTTTTTTTATTAGATTTTTTTTTTGTAACTGTATTTTGTTCATTTAAGCAAAATTGTAGTAATTTACTAAATTTTGCGGTAGCAATGTGGTGCGGCACAGCATGGAAGAATGTTGGCTGGTTTTATTTGAATCTCTGGTGCCGATGACGACGAGTGTAGGCAGGCAAAAGTTCTAAACATCCGGAAAATTTAATTTGGATTTTATGGTTGTGTTGTGTGAATGAATGGAAAATGCGAAATGAAATTCTCTCAATTGGCTAAATTGCCAATTTTGCATTCAATTGGTTTTATGATTCTAAAGGACACATTTTGTATGGATTTTGTTATAAAAAGTTTAGTTTAATTGGTATAAAAGAAATTTGCATTTAGGGATTGTAATCAGGCTTGGTATTGAATGAAGGATGAGCATCAAAATAAAAAAAAAATAAATTGAACATTATTTTTTTAGGGAATATTGGAAAATTGATAAATACATTTGAAATCTTCTTAAGAAATATATTACAGTGATTAAGTTACGTCTTTTAAATAAAGAATTTCCAAAGGTTAATGTCAACAAATGTCATCGAAATTTCTTTAAAAACGCAGTAATTTGTATACATCAATTAAACAATTTTACCGAAGCTGTAGCTTCTTCTTATTTTTCTTTTTTTATGATACTAGATACAGACTATTATCTGGATTTGATCCCTGGCAAGGAAAACCATATTAGTCATAAGAAAAGTTTGGTTTTTATATCGAAAAACTCAATTATCATTCAATTCAAAGAACGATTGTCATATTGAAAATCAATCTTGTCATTATAAAAACGACGGTTGTTACTATGTAAACCATATTATTCATACAGAAAACATCGGCTCTCATATTGAAAGCCGCATATTGAAAAACTCGATTCGATTCTCATATTGAAAACACAGCTGTCATGTTTAAAACCTCGGTTGTTATAGGAATAGCATCGTTTGTCATATTGAAAACTTCAGTTGTTTAACTCTTATACATCTTGTAAATTTTGAACGGTATGTAAGCGCTAGAACAACTGCGGTGTAGAATCTTCTCTTCAGCTTGGGGAACGTTCTTCAATCACGAAATATGAAGAAGTTTTCCCGCCACTTGGTCTTTCCTATAATTACGTGAAATAGGCCTGAGTGTGGATCAGAAAATGGGCAGCGGGGTCCTTTTCCTTTCAGTGCCTCTACGCATATACAATCAAGTGCTTATAAAATATCATCAACTGTGATGGCTATATGATCAACGAAGAATAATTGATTTACTTTCGGCTCTTCCCCCTTACGCTCTAGCCGTGAGCGATCTAGACCAAATGTCTGCCATCTTTTTCAGAGTTGAGGAGAGTTAATCAAGTGGCGCAATCACTTTTCTTTTTTTGGAGTATTTCACGCCTTTTTGAGAGGCTATATGGTTTGATTCAGCAGCCGATGCCGATATTTCTTCCAGCTACCGATGATTGCCTACAGTACTTATTTCCTTTTTTTCATCGTCTTCTATATTGCCATAATCATCATCTTCATCATAATCATTACCGCAACAACCGGGATTCAGACTGGGTCTCTCTCAACAAGTTCTTCCATACATCCCGATTGCTGGCCTACACCACCCATTTTACTTGAAGGCTTCGGGCGTCCCGATCTACCAAACATATAGATTCATAGGTACTATAAGGCAAGTTATGGATTCGTGCAAACAAAAATTCTAACAATCAAACACGACATAACGATGATAGAGAAGTCGAAAAAAGTGGGTCCGGAAAATCCGTCCGTCTGTCTCTATAGCCTAAACGGACGGGCTGATTTGTTTCAAATTTGGTATTTAGTACTTGTTTGGTAGTATCTCGAGGGGTGTTTTTCATTTTTGCTCTAAGTCGATAAATAACGGTACCTGCCATATAATCTTTAACAAAAAGTTTGATTTTCTCGAAAACCGCTCTAACGATATTGACAAAACTTTCAGGATTCTATTTTCTACAACAATACATATTTTAGTTAGAATGAAATTTTCGAAATTTATTCTATAATAGTACCCCTTACATTCACACGCACACAGGAAGTCATTTTTAATTCAATTAATAATGCTTTCAAAATTTTCAAAAAGAATTTCGATTTTTTTAAATTTTCTAAAAAATTGCTTTTCGAAATATTTTGAAAACTGGTTGTTTGAATTTTTTTTAATAATTTTACCAGATGAAAACTACAGATTTTCTGGACATACTAAAAAAACATTTAAAATATTTTTTCGAAGAGTTTAAAAAAAAAAAACAACTTAAGAAAATGTTCCTCGATAGACATTTAGTTTTCAAATTTTATTGCATACTTAGTTTTTCCGAGAGAACTCATAAAACTAATTGAAAAAAAAATTAAAGAAATTTCGAAAAAAAAATATTTTTTTTGTATTTTAATATATACATACGTATACATACATTATCTAGCCACTAAGCAATTATCTAGCATAAGAACAAGTTCGTGCGACCCAGTTGTACATTTTATTCAAATTTTATTCGAAGCTGTGACCGCACATAAGAGCAAGTACGTGCGATCCAGTCGTGCAATTTATTTTTGTTTTTGTTGGAAATCACAACCTTGCTTTCACTATTCTATACCTATCTTATATATGAGCATTGACTCCTTAAGGACCTGTCGCGCCAATAAATGTATAATTATTTATAGTATTGCCCTTTGACAGTTTTTTTTAGCGCGAATTCCGCATTTTTGTACTCCGAAAATCCTCCTTTGCATACACTTCACCATTTGATTCCTACAGAAGCAAGTTTCATTTCCGTTACAGCTATAGTTCGTTTTTTCGGATTTGAGACTATAAATTGTGGTGTTCCGCAGAGAAGTGGTATTGACCCAGTATTGATAGTTTTGTCTACTGGAAGCATTCTTAATGAAAGAGAGCTTTATTATTCGCCTTTATTTTCTGCTAGGAGTCCTGTGTTAACTATAGTCAAGATTTTGTAAAGGCCAACTTTTAAGCCTATTATTCCTTTTAAAACAGAAAATTAAACTACTTTTGTGAAGATAATGAGCTGTATTATATATTTTCCTTTCTTGCTGTATTTATAAAATTTCCCTTTTATCTGCAGCCAGTGTTTAAATATTTTTTTTATTTTTTTATTTTTTTTTCATTCCACACAACAAAAACAAGGTTTTCTGACTTAATTTTAGGTTATTATACCGAAACAAGAAATCTACTTGAAAAAGTAATTAGTGTAGAGTTTTTATTAAAAAAAAAACAAAACAAAAAAACATGAAATTACACAAAACCCCATAACTTTCACCCCCCACACACACACATAAGAAACAACATTGTAAACATGAATATATATAAATTCAAGCCCTGCAAATTACACAGCTCCTCCGAACTTTTTTCTTAATGGTTCAAAAAAAAAGCAACGAACATAACGAACATTCCAGGAAAAACGAGATGAATTCATTGCACCCATGCTTTCATTTAGGTTATGCTTGCAGCAGTCAATACATCCAGCAAAGCATTATACTTACTGCAATTCCAACACATTTTCCATTTCGCATCCTGATCCTGATGCCACACAATTCAAAACGACCAACAACCGGCACAATCTGAAATGTGCAACGGCAAGGATACCACTTCGCCACTGACCCGGTTGAAGGTCGTCTTTGTATTTATTCAACCTTCTGAAAAAAAGGAGAACAAAAAAATTGCAGAAGGAAACAGAGAAGCATCATTGCTGGATCCAAATTGAAGGCTTTAGCTATCCTTCATTAATAGAGGTGGGTTGTCCGTCTTCAATGATTTTTTTTTCATTTTATGATTGATAGAAAAGATCCTGGAGTTAGGATGTTGGGAATGAAATCAAGACCGGAACCAAAGGGTAGTAGTGAGTAGCTTTTTGTTAATAAAACACTCTGCTATCGGCCATTGATTTTGTATTTGCTATGGTAAATGGTCGAGGGGGGGGGGGGGGGGGTAGCTGCCATAGATGGGTTGACCGTAGAAACCAAAGGCACCCTTTTTGTCTTGTCCATGGTGGTAATTTAAGAGTGAAAGAGCAATCTGTAGGTTAATATCCTTCTTTTAATAATGAAAGAGAATCAACTTTGCATCAATCAGGAGCTTTGCTGGAGAAAGGATAAAAGTTCAAAGTAATTGTGCACGTACTTCTGTAACGGTCTCTGACCTGCCCAGTATAAATTGTGTACCTTGGTGTACCTATCTTCAGCTGTACTAAGGAGCAAGCGGCTGGCTTTGAGAAAAGTGAACTGGATCACGTTCACCACGTGTATTAGATTAATAAAGAGCGAAGGAGAATTTCACAATTGGAAAGAATTTGTATATCTGCTTTCATTTTTCTTTTAACAATTTTAATATTGTACGACTTTTAACAACTAACAGGTGACTGAAAGCACTTTTGCTTTAATTGAAGATTTAAACGATTTTTTGTATGATTATTAGAAATATAAACATACAAAAACAATAAAAAAAACCGTCAAATTAATAAACTTATTTATTTTCCCTAAAAACAAAAAAGTCACACCCAAAGTCAGCATACCTTATATTTCTGTGTATCAGGTTTCAAGCGACAATTGTTATGATCTCTGAAAGCTACATGAGCTTTTTGTTTGATGCTCTCTCTCTCTTTTTGATCGAAAGAAACTCTTTTGAATTCAGTACAGTTTGTGACTCGTGAATGGAAAGACCTTATATACAAGTGCGGAAGGGTATTTAAAATAATAAATATTTATAGTGATTTTTGCGATTGATTTTCCACTTAAATTTTTATTTGGTATTTATTCTATTTGTATTAATGCATCTGAGCTATGATACAAATGTTACAATAATGAAGGTTTGATTTCAAGGAAATCAATATTTCATCAGTTTCGGGTTATTTGAACCACGTTTTGAGGACATCAATAATAAATGTATGGAAATGAAATGTATTCTTTTTTTTAAATTCAGATAAAGTGTAATAAAATTGAGTGTGGCAAAATTCTGTTTATCAGTCAAATCAGCCAATACCAGGTATGGGAATAGACTGTTAATCTATGTATGTTGAAAAGTATGTTTCTGCAAGGGTAAAAAACATCTGAAATGATTAACAGGACTTTATCCTTCTATACAAACTCATATGTATATATATTTATCACAAAGAAGAATGTCTGGTCAATTTTTCCTAGGAGATATCAAAGAATTCTTGTTGCCAGCTTCAACAGCCGCTATCTTTATGTTGAGTTGACCAGTGACCACTACTTATCCATAGATTTTCTTTAATAGATGCTTTTCCTTATTTCAAATAACATTGAAACATTTAAAGCGAAACATTCCGTTCCTTAATTTTGCCTTTTAATTGGAAAACCAGAGCTCATAGAAAAGCAAACCCTTCTTTTCCTGTTATAACTGCAAAGACTGCTCAACTTTAAGTGAGATTCTAAAATAATAATTTATTTTTTCATCAGTGATTTAGAAACACATCCTCCTTTCCATTTTTCATATACAACAAAAACGATAGTAATAAATTGATATGCGCTGTGAGTCCTTCGAAACAAATGCAATCTCTAGAGAAACAAAAATGGAATTTGTTTTATATCAAACAACAGATACGAGTAGACAAATTGAATAGCCTGAAGCACAACAAAAAATAATCATATGCGTAGGTAAAATATAGATAACACAAGGGGACCCTTCTTTAACCCGTGGTTTTATATCATATTTATCTTCGGAATACATCCTTGCCACACCTTCAGGCAAACTAATATTAATTGAACGAGATTTGGTGAGCGTGTGTGGGGAGGTGGAAGATGATGTTCTATTTTGAGCCCTATGGGTTGAAATATTAATTCAAATTTATTTCAATCAAACAAAATGTGTTTTTCATAGGAGGGAGAGTGCAAGGAGAGACTAAAAGATGGAGGTTTACCTAGATCTTTTTTTTATATTTTTGAAGTTTTAGACCTTTCAATCAGGCGGCAGTGGAAGAATCGTCCAAATAGATTGATAGGTGGTCGGTCAAGCTTACCTTAATACCGATCTCAATACTTGGCTACTAAGAAATAATCGGAAATTAGAAGAAGTGGTTTTCCGACTACTCTTCCTTCGAGTGCGTACGAAAGATATATTTTTCATGCTCTTAGAGTGTGGAGGAAGCTAGAGATAGGATCCTTTGTAATAAAATAACACTCTGAGATAGTTTGATGGTGGTTGGGTGCTGTATGAATAGGATAGGCAGTGAACGGCGTCAACCAGGCGATGCACAGTGCTGCAAATATCTCGTACTTATCAATTGTGCTTGTTTTACCTCCCAGCGGTAATCACCGGGTACTGGTCTCTCCATCCGGACATTCCTGCTATACTTATAAGTGCGAGTGTTGAACATAAAAAAAAAAATTGCAACACTATAATGCTCTGCTTTAATCACTGTTCTGATCGATTCGCAGAAGTCTTTCACGAGCCCCTCAGGAAGAGTACGTACGGCGCATGAGTCCAACTAATTGGACCAAGGGTGGCATCAACAGTCAACGAAGCTGATGCCCTAATGAACTATTTCAACGTATTTGAAGATAATGTCATTGGGACAATTCAATGCAAGTCAGAGCATTGAAATAGTAATGGAGGCGGATGAGCCCTAAATGAGCCAACGGCAGCGCTCATATCCCCGGAGCGGGTTACTGACTCCGGATTCTCCGGTTCCTTTTGTCCAAGGAATCCAACAAAGGACCTGGCCCTCCAGGTTGGGAGTTGTGCGTGCTATTAACAACCCTGCCATGGACAAAAATAGTTGCAAAGCCTCGGAAAAGGACGGATTAACTATTGACGACCCGGAAAAACGAATTAAGGACAACTACCTTCGGACCTTCACGTGGAATGTTAGAACTCTTAACAGACCACATGCAGCCAAACAACTAGCGAAGGCCCTAGACTGCTACAGAGCAGGAATTACTACTATCCAGGATGTGGGATGGGATGGGCTGGGAAAAAGGAGGATGAAAAACTGTGACGTGTACTACGGTGATTGTGGAAGAAGACAACAGCTTTATTTGGGTGCGGATTCGTCATAAGCGGTAGACTTAGGCAAGAAGTCTTGGGCTTTTGACTTGTGGCAATCCGTATCAAGGCTTAATTCGCTAACATTAGCCTAATGTGCGCTCATGCCCCCACAGAGGACAAAGATGACGCCACCAAGGACTTCTACGAGCTCCTCGACAAAACCTATGAGCAATGCCCTAAAAACGAGAGCTTCACAATGAACAATTCCGCAAAATATGCAATCATGAATTGTATGCAATCTACTGCGAGATGTTGTGAAAAAAATATAACGCTCGGAAGACTCCGGTGGGCGGGGCGCATAGCTCGTATGAGAGAAGAAGAACGACTTCAGAGTCTTTTGCAGTTATCTTTATGGATATATTGCAATGTAACAGATTTTGCTTACATTAAAAGGATGGCATAGACCAGAACCCAAGCAGGATTTGGGTTGCGAAATGAGATAGCGTCGGTCAGGAATCTGGATGTATGGAAAAACTTGTTGAGTAAGGCAAGGACCGAATCTCGGTTGTTGCGCCGATGATGATGACGACGAGTACAATGAAGAAGTTAGATAATGTTTAAATTAAGGTAATTTATCAGTTTAGTAGAAAGATGACCTCGATTATATTGGGAAAATCTTAAGGCGTTGTCCAATACCTTGAAAATGCGCGTTAGATATTTAAATTTCTCTTGAGTAAAATGTCTTAGCTGATTCAAGTTGGACAAGCGATTTTGCTGATCTATAACTTTGACCTAAAGGGTTTAGAGATAGTAGTCTTTTAAACTCGACACATCATGGATCCATGCAGACTATCAAGGGTTCAGCAGAATAGTGTTAAACTGTGACCAAAAAGATATAAACAAAACTAAAATCCGAAGTCTTACAAAGCTTGATCATAAAAAGCTAGTGATCAGACCGAAAAATCTTCGAATCTCCTGCGGAAATTGGATTAGGATCGAGTCTTAAATGATTGTTCCTCTAAGTTATGGATTGGAATATATATTCTAACTAATATTGAATGGCGTGACAGCCAATAACCCTACCAATAATCGAACTCAACCTCCCATCCAAAGTAAGATCAAGTAGCCATTTCAAAACTAAAAAACAATAAAGTGTAGGCTAAAAGAGGAACTATGATCGACCAAATTTTCACATTATTCAAAAATTTTGGAGAAAACCATTTAACACCAAGAATGAATCACCTGTTCATCGATATTAAAGGGCCCTACGGCAGTGTTAACAGAAATGACCAGTACTGGAATTTGTCCAGCTTTAGAAAGAAGAAACTTGTAATATTGTACAAACATTACCCAGAGTACAGAAAAGGAAGAAAGGCACCTTCTCTTCCGAAAAAAATCTTGACTGATAGAAAACAAGCGCACGTTAATTTTCACTCCTTAAGGTATGCAACCATCTTAACTCGACTCAAACATCTAAACCTAGATCTCAAAGAATATTAGTTGTCTCCTGTTGCATTTTTTTCTGGTGATCATGCATTGTGGTTGTTAGACACGGCTTAAAGCTGGAAAACACTAAAATAACATTGCATTCATATTGAAGCATCATTGTCTCTTCCAAAACACTTAAATCTTAATCTTAGTCTTAACTTTTGTCAACCTTCACAAACAGTCTTCAAACGTGTCTACTCTTATCAAATCGAATCAAATCTTTCGAAATTGGCCATTTCTGCCACAGAAAAAAGTCACAAAAAACAAAAAACTGGGGGCTATACTTACCCCATACCTGAAAACTTCTTCTTTAAATAGTCAGGGATTTAAAACCTTCTTTATTTTTTATTCAAGCATAACGAAACCGATAAGAGCTGGTACAATAAACACAAATCTTGCTCCGCTTGAACTCCCTCGACAAAACACAACTTAAAAATGCATAACAGTAATCATAAAATAAATACGGGTAGATAACCATTACATCCCAGGACAGTCCAAACGGCACCCTCCTTTTATGCTATAAAACAAAAAGGCCAACACAAGAAATCCCTTTAAAAGTTCAACTATTGTTAACTGTAAAATGGATAGAAGCGGTGATGGTGGTGTTGGTGTAGGTGGTGATGGTTGTGCTATTTGAGGTTTCCTTTCTCTGGCACAATGACAAGAATCGTCCTAGACCAAACGCAAATCTCAAAGGAAGATAGCATCTCTGGTACAACAAACACTGGTACTACTTTCGCGGTCGGCGATCAAAACAATTCCCAATCAGTTGGCAGCAGTGATCAACATTTCTACCCCCATACACACACACACCACAAACCCATATAATGAACAACTCTATCTCGCCGCTGTCATCTCCATTTAAATCATATTAGCAAAGTTTCCTTTGCCTTAATTCGAGTCCTGTCAGCAATTCACCAGAGCATCTCCTTGCCACGCCGCGTAGCTTTGATATGAAAAGCCAGCAAGTACGGCACCACATTTTAAATTCCTCCCAAAAATAAGGTTAGTTCCACCCACAATATTCTATGTTTTGGTGGTGAAAATTCTGTTATTCAGTTTTGAAAATAAATTTTAACTTCAAGTAAAAAAAAAACTCCGAAACAGAACAGAAGCAAGAACATTCACCCTTTTTACACTTCTGGCACAGGTCCAACAAATTCCTTTCTTTTCTTCCATAAAAGGATACAAAATCCAAACCAAAATACAAAAAAAAACTCGTACATCCTGGGCACAACGAACTCCATGTTCCCTGACTTGTGGATACCAAGGAGAAGAGGCAAAAAGCTTCAGCAGACAGTCAGTCGTCAGACAGATAAATAGACGTGACCTAGAAATATGGAAATTCATCCGGCGAGGGGAATTGGACGAGAAATGGATTATAAGGGTAACTCCTTCATCTACTTTCCTTTTGTTTGAACATTAATCTCCTTCTTTGTGCCTTGTGTGTCGAGCTTAAATTAAAGAACAAAAAAAAAAAAAAAAATAATCATGGTAGCTTCATCTCTACGTTTCCAAGATGTCCATATATATATATTTATGTATTTATATTCAGATACAAGATACTATAGGAAGGTATCTTAGAAAGTCCGAATATTGAAATTGAAATTGTTTTTTGGACGACTAAACACGCAGGAGCTGCTGTATCTATCGGAATTGGAAGTGCTTAAGGAATGGATTTATTTATTCTTGGGCTTTATCGTCGTAAGGCACGAGTGCACTCCTTGAGATGTTCGCTTTATAAATTTTAATCGTTAGATTGCTGAGAAAAGGTTATTTCACAACAGAGAACAAGTGGGGAGGGGGTCGGTGATGAGTTTTTTTTGGCTTGAAAGACGATTTGACATTTCAAAGGTTTTAGGCCCAGGAAAAGGATAAGGAAAATTATTTTAGTTCACTGATTTAGTTACTTTTGTGAGGTTTATGGCGATAAAAGATTTTTTTTTAATGAGGAAGCGTCTAATTTCTTTTTGTTCGAAAATAAATTGAATTTTGGGAGATTTTATAGAGAAAGCTGGGAAGAATGTGCGACTACTCCTTAAAGAGCCAAGGCCTAGTGACTTATACTCGCAACCATTCCTGTATGAGTGTTGTTAATTTGCAAGATTGGAAGGGACCTACAATTTTACCGCCAAGTCCGAACGGCTACATGAGATGCACTTTTTTGAGAAAAATGTTGACCCTTTTTGTCAGTTCCTCGCAAGAGGCAGTACCTCGGAAGGTGGAAGAAGAAGAAGGTGGCTTCCAACGCAAGCAAAGTCTGCCACGTTATTTTCTATCATAAAAAGAATTGCAAAAGATTTTCCGAGCTGGTTCCTCTTCGCTCATGCGAGCTAGTTGCCCAGCCTACCGAAGTCTACCGAACTTTATTTTTTCCACAACATCTGCTTCGAGGTAGATTTCATACAATTCATGATTGTATCTTCTCCGGAATCGTGCTCCCTCGCACACAACAATTTTCCGTAACACTTTCCTCTCGAAAGTGGTTAACAGATTAGAGTGCCTTTTTGCAAGCTCCAAAGTCTCGGATCCGTATGTGAGTACTGGTAAGACAATAGTCTTGTTCAGCAGCAGTTTGGTTTTATTTTATGGTAAGGTTTTTTGGATTTGACAGACTATAGTAGGTTCTGTAGGATTTTAGCAGCCGCCCTGTATTTCTTTTTCCATATTTTTATCGGCTACTACTTTAGATCCAAGGTAGTTAAAGAAGTGGAATACTTCAATTTCATGCTCCACTACCCTGATGGTTAAACAAAAACTTCTCGCAGTCGGAGCTGCCATGTTCATTAATGTGCAGCCCCAGGATTTGTGCCGTCTGCTCGATCTGGATAAAGGAGTCTTGTACAGCTTGTTGGCTTCTGCCGGTGATGTGGATGTCGTCTACGTAAGCAAATTTCTGGATGGACTGAGTTACGATAGTCCCTCTTTTTGACGTGGTAGAATCACGGATTGCTTTCTTCAAAGCCAGGTTAAATAGGATGCAAACCAGACCATCCGTTAAAGATTTGTGTGGACCGCAAACCTGCTACTATTGACAGGAATTTACGTAATGATGAAATTGATAGTGCCATCGACGGCCTGGAATGGCGAAATAGCCGTTTCCAATGCGCTAGAAATACAAAAAGTGCCCAAGACTTCAAACGATAAGTACTAACATCTCCCAGAGTATATGCAGAATTTGTACTCTCAGACGCAAAGGCCTAGAAAACGACTGCAAAGAATCCAGCATTGAGACCTTGATAACAGTGAACGATAAAAACCAGTTCAGTATCAGAATTTCATCTAGCACCACAATAACGTCCAATTTACGAAGAAGTTACAAATCATCAAACCAGGAACTAACGCATTCAAGGAAATAAACCGACTTGTAAGAAAACCACAGTCGTTAGCCGACGTTATGATAAAGGATAACATCGAAATCATATTAAATGACAAAGTGGATGTTTTTTCCGACTATACTTTGAAAAGAACTCCACACCTATCCTGTCAACAGATCTGATATTCTTATAGATGAAATCGGGACATCCATCAAACAGACTTTGTTTCGAACTATGAAAGACTTACAAGACCTAACTTCAACAATAACCACATCCACTCGGCAGCAATCTGAAGAAACCTAATCCTGAAGTTCTCTGGTAGGTCAGCAATAGCAGTCAAAAAGAATACTGATTATTTCGGGATAGCTTCAACGAACTTTTTCAAGAAGATAGACATATTTTTATTTCTTTAAAAATTCGAAACCATTTGAAAGAACTAAGAAAATAATGTGTCCAGTTCATCTAAAATGTCGTCTTTAGATGTTTCTAAAATGTTCTGGAAGCGAATAAAATGAAACGAAAAATATTTCTGAAATGGTTTTAAAACAGTTTTTAAGATATTCTATTTAATGTAAGAATACGTAGTCGTTTTTAAGAATTTAAGAATTTTTTTTACTTGGATTACATTTTATGGATTAAAAAATTGTTTTCTGCCATTTATATGTACTAGAAAAAAATAGCAACAAATAACAGAAATATTAAATTTCACTGCCAAGCACTGAGAACGTGCATTATAACCAAACTGAAATCAATCTTAATGTCATAAAATGACAGATTACAATACAAACTCTAATCAAAGAATTGTTAACACATTATTACCTTCCACATCAATCAAATCAATCAATTAATTCTCGAACATTTACTTATGCCAACATACAGTACAACACGCTTAACACCACACTAATGACTCAAACAACCACACATCTTTGCGTTCTATTAGCACACACATTAACCTGCCATCATTGTTTCCTAATCCATCAGCCACTGAATCATAGTTTACGTAAGTAAATCTTCTTAGAGCAAACAAACTCAAAGTAACCTACCGAATCTGCCACCCGTACCAAGCTAAACTATTTACCACAAGTAAATCGAACTGAGCATAATTATCCTTCAAGAACATCCACCGAATGCCATCGGTCAAAAGTCTTCCTGCCTGGCTGTCAATTAGCGTCTCTGCCATTTGGCAGTAAGTGACGCTTGGTTAACATCATCAAACACAGCCAAAGCCAAGTTAACCCTAAATGCTAATGTGCGTCTCCTCATTCTCCTAAAACGGACCAGCAAGCGGATACCGAGATTAATGTCTACGGTAAGTCTATGCCCATTATTAAGGCATATACACAGGACATGCTCATTAAACATATAAATTATTTGCTATGTTTGCAGATTTTCTCCCAGAAGACTCCTATGACTTCCTTCTAAAGATGGATCTAAGTATACGCTACCGGATGTCCTGACTCACCAAAACGTGATTTATCCACTGACGATATTCGAGTGAAAAGAAAACAATAAATCGATTAATAAGAAAAAGGCTGACTGATTCACCCTCCCGGTCACAAGATGGTTTCCTAATAAACAGTTAAATATGTAGCTCCAACGGAGAAAAAAGTGTCCTTACACCCATAAAAGGGAGTGACAAATGTCTGGTGATAAGATCCTTTCTAAGAGAAGGGCCAAGACAACAATTTTATTCTTCAATGGCGATTCTTCTGATTGAGTTAATTCATGATTTCATTCGTACGCCTTTCTTAAGGAAAAGGGATATTTTCAATATCCCTTATCTCATGTACGTACGGGTTCGAATGGTAAAATAAAAGCATGTGACTGCTGTCATATGTGCCAATGACAAATACCCAAAGGTCATTTCGACACTAAACCAAGATTGGGAAACTTCTTCATCACCAGGATGCTGCCCATCATCATTACCATCATCATCGCTATAAGAGGGAGCAAGGGCGAGTCCTCTTGGACACTGTTGTGTATACTGGTCATCAGAGCCACATACAAGGTTCGGAGGAACATCCCTTCTGGAATATTGGATTGAAGTTGGAAGTCCCTTGGCGGTGATTTCGAGCGCATTGACCAAAGGGGACTGTCGGTCGGTCGGGCGCGCAAAGGAACATAAAAAGTAAAGAGGATTTTTTCTTCGTTTCTTTTCTCCTGCCAAACTCAAGGACGCAACGCATTTATCACGCAACGCAAGCACGGGACCATCGTCATCACAGAGAAAAACTCAACCAACCGTTGTCGGTAAATAGCTGAGTTGGGTAAATAAGGTCGATGTTAAAACGGCCGTACCGTACATATATATGTACATATGTAGTGTCCTTATTTTTCTTTGGTGTTTTTTTTATTATATTTTATTCAACATTGAGCCGCATTTAATTTGCGCCAAGAGGATATAAAATATATTGGAGGCGAGTTAAATGGCATATCTACAGTAGGCTGAGGCGCGGTAAAAAATCACAAGCTCAAGAGATTGAGAGGGATGAAGTTGTCAAACAGGGTAATCGGAATGAAAGCGAGCCTTGATAAAGCGTTTAATGTGTTAAAATCATTGACAACGTGGAGCCTTGTAAGCTATACACATCAAGGATATGCGTTCATCTACTGTTTCATGAGCAGATCAAGGGGATCGCTGAACTATCCTGCATCAGTCCTCATTCCTCAACTGTCTAAATAAAGGAATGCTTTGAAGGTCGAGTTCATCGGTCCCTCTGCTTCAGACCATTTTTGACGTGAAATATTGTGGTAGAAGTCACTTTGCCTATCTTGACAACTAACTTATATACAGTTTCTAAAGTCTTCTCCTAACAAACCAAACATATAGACTCGAAAGAATATATATCATAAGCTATTTTTTAGCTTCACTATGGTAACATAGACATCATTGGCAGAACTCGACGAGCTGTCACTGGGACAGCAGTCAATGAGGCCAAAACGAAGTACCTGCTGTACACAAAAAGGGACACACAACACCGGAGGATTGGACAAAACATCAACATCAGCAAAACATACCTCCAATGCCACTATCCATGAGCGGCACTTGCATTGAAGAAACAGAACACCTCTCAGTTCTCGGTATGTGCACTACTGACCACTTTCTGTGGAATGATAACATATTTGACATCGCTGCGAGGTGTTTAGGTTTCCTTCGAAAATGCATGATCTGGCTACAGTATATAAAGCATATATTCCACCGAAACTCGAGTATAATTACAAACAATGCTCTAGCGAAATAGCGAGCTGCATTCCTCCCCTGAAACGATTCAACCGTAATACTCGAACTGCTAGGAATGCCAATCAGTTTACCCTTGAGCCTAACTTCGGACGTACTGTTAAGTATAGAGATTCTTTCTTTAGTCGCACAACACGAATGTGGAATGCTTTGCCAGGCTCTGTTTTTCCCTCCCATTTTGATATGCAGAACTTTAAAACTAATGTGCATCAGTATTCTCCACTTTTATTCCTCCTCCTTAATGCTCGTGTGGTGTTTAAACATTTTAAGGGTACACACAAACCCCTTTCGCGCGTGTAAATTATAAAAAAAAAAAAAAAAAAATAGACAGGTACAACTTTGAGGTAGTTAGGGACTTTGTTTACCTCGGATCCGCTATAACATCTGACAACAACATCTCTCCAGAAATAAAGCGAATAATTACTCTTGCCAATCGATGTTTCTATGAGCTAGGAAGGCAATTGAGTAGCAAAGCCTTCTCTCGAAAGACAACGGAGAATCTGTATAAGACCTTAATCATCCCAGTCCTGCTCTATGGCGCCAAGGCATAGAGCGGATGAAGTCGTTTATAGCATAAGATTCTTCGAAATCTTGTTGACCCTACCTGCGTTAACGGGCTTTGGAGGATAAGGTTCAACTAAAAACTATGCGAGCTTTACAGCGACATTGACCTGGTCAAAAAAATACTCATATCACGTTTAAGAAGGCTAGGTCATGTAGAGCGAATGGAACACAATGCTCACAGGATCTTCGATTCCATCCCAGAGGGTAGACGCACTCGAGGAAGACCTCGCCTTAGGTGGCGCGCTCAAGTGGGGGACGACCTCAACTTGGATTGCAAAACTGGAGCCAGCTATCCAAAGTCCGGGCTGGCTAGAGAGGCATGTTGGTTGAGGCCCAGGTTCGTCCTGAACTGTATTGTAGACAACACATCACGATAAACAACTATCACTTTGTCTACCTGGGCTCCACTATTAACTCATACAAGACCAGCCCTAAAATCAAACAGAGAATAACTCTTGCCAATCCGTGCTTCTTTGGGCTTAGAAGGTAATTGATTAGCAAAGGCCTCCATCGGGCAACGGAAAATCTTCGATTCCATCCCAGAGGGACAGACAGTAGAGGAAGACCGAGATGAGAAGAGATATCTAATTATAGACCGAGATGGCTGGAGAAGCTTGTTGGTTGAGGTCCAGGTCCGCCCGGACTCTAGCGCCATCTAGGTAAGCCGAGGGAGCTTCATGGTGTCTATGGTGCTATTAAGTAAAAAAACACTTATGGAAATAAACTTGCGAGTCAGATAGGTTGGTTAAGACACATGGGAGTTTTCTGGAAAGTATTGCAATTATGATAATAAAGAACTCATAACGCATATAAGTTATTAGGAACTTTCTTTTGATTGTTGAATGAATCTGCTGCTAAAACACCCCTCAAAATGTTCCTTTCCTGCGAAACGCTTTGTGAGCCTGAATAATTTTATTATCTTTAGAATCTCACTTCCATTATGCTTTAAGTTTTAAGTCTTCTTGATTCTATTTACCCCTCAAATTCAGTTAGCTTTAAATATTATTTTATACAACGTTTCTTCTTCAGAGTTGTATAAATATATTTCTTTAAAAAGAAAAAAAAAAACATTATTATAGGAAGAGAATTACGAGATCGTAAGGATAAGATAAGGACTCTGCAAGAAGGATTTATTTCAAGAGCTTATTAAAAAAAAGGATTTGCTCTTGAAAAACTACTAAACCAAAGAAAAGGAAACAGAAGAACACAAACAATTGACGCATCCTTTTCCCATACAAAACAAACAAACAAAAAAACGCAACGCAGGAATAGAAACATTTACCCCCAATCAAAGGGGCAAATTCCCCCAAGGCTGAGGTAAATCTGCAGAACGCACCCCTTTTATTTATTTTTTTTTAGCCTTCAGTTGCGTATTTGAGGTTGATTGCTTCTGTCACAGGAAGGGCAAACGGAACTCCATTCCACACAAAAAAGGATACGGAACACGTCCCCGTGAGATAAGCTAATTTACAAGATTTTTCAAAACGGATTGCACTGGCTTAAGTTCTGTTTGTTTAAATCTTTTATATAAGCCTCCTCGTGTGCCGTTGACATTGTATAAAGTTCTGCCGGCCTAGTTGAGTATAGAACCGAAGCGAAGAGATTCAATTGCGATAAAAAGGACCTTCCTGAAGCTCGATGCAGGAACATGAACCAGGAACACTGTTTTTTTCCGCCTCCGCCATTGGAAAGAGATTGTGTGTGCATTGTTTGTGTATGTGTGTTTTGGTGTAGTATTTGAGTGAGGCTTAACGCAATTTTGTGCGATTTTAATGAATATGCAAATCAGGAAAAGGATTAGCTGTTGGCCGCAGTCTCTCTGAGTCGTGTAAAATTGCATATAAACGCGTGCGGATATTCTGATGATGTGGGTATTCAAAATATATGCAAAATAACTTGTCACACGTCATAAAGTGTGATGTATTTCTGTCGTCTCAAACTCAATTTAAATTTTAACACTCCTCTCGTATCTCGATGGTGTATAGTGAGGTGTGTTGCGTTTCATGCATATTTAATGACATAAAAAGGACTCAATACATAAATTGTACATATTTGTTGTACGGAGCGCCTTCGAAAATACTAATTCAGTACATTAATATTCGAAACAAGGGGCGTTCCTCAATTTTGTGTTAAAAAATTTTCTTTGTGGTGTGAGATAATTTATCTTAAGGAGTTTTAAAGAAAGGATATGGAATTTTGCTCATAAGTCATTACATCATCTGTCAAATGATAATCTTGATGGAATCATTTCTGCTTACACAAACAAAAGCCAAATTTGGCCATTTTGTGTGAAAGGACATTTTTCTAATTCTTACTTTAACTGTCTTAATCTAGGAATTCCTAAAATACTCTTTAACTACATAAAGCCAAATTCTAGAATAATTGACTGAATAAAACCTGCATTCCCCTCTCTCCACATTTAGGTACAAAGAAAACACTCAACGTATGTAGGTAGGTACTTGCATTTTACAAAATTACCCTCAAAATTCCTACCTTGAAAATCGTTTAGTTGCCAAGTCCTTATCAATTAAATATTCAGTCCAAAGTGTTCACAATTCAGGCCCTACCACCCCATAAATTCGACTACTGAGCTGCAGGACATCTCAACATACCCTCAAACCGAATGTAAATAATAACGAACTTGGACTTTCAAATACATATATGACCACACACATGACGTTACAGTATAATATTTTTGTTCTATAGCCCAGCCGCACTTCCTGTATTCCTATACCCAAACCGATCCGAAACCCCAAAAGGACGAGACGAATATTTCGTTGATTGTAATCCGGTTGTAAGTTACGGACTTCTTAATTGAGTTCATGCACATGACCTGAATGCCAGATGAATGGGATGTATGGTGTTTTTTTTTCTTGTTTGGCAATTTTGCCAAAAAGGACCTTTTCCTCGGTGGAAATTTCATCAGTTCATTGTTTATGCATCCTTTCAACAAGGACCCTGTAGATATTTCTATGCATATACCTGCAAAGAATTTCACCTGAATGCATGAGACTAGAGAATGGTCCAATAAAATAATTTTTTGGGAGGATTTACAATACACACCAATCAATTGCGGTTCGTGTTCGAGTGTTGTTTATTTAAATGTAAATGTAATGTAATGTAATGTTTTTTTTTTTGAAGAAGGTGCTTCTTAATTTTTTGTGGATTTTTGTGGAGGGATACTGAATTATTGAAGGGGGGGGGGGGGGGGAGTTAAGAGTTTGAAACTTTATTTTAAAGTTGTTAAAGTGTTTTTTTATATTTATTTTAAATTTATATTTATTTTCTATAGGTAAATAAATAAATAAAACTTCTTTCTTCTCTGTTTCAGCTGGCTCTGTGTCGCGGTTCGGGCTTTTGACGATGATGAGAAGTGTAACGATGATGCCTGTTAAGGGCAATATCAAGGTCTTTTAACGTCACTTTTCGTAACCGCTACCAGACCAAGAATTTGGATCTATGTTCTTGTCTGACAGATCCGCAGAAGATAAAAGATCCTAACAATAAAGGTCATAAGATGTTTGAAGGATTATTAGTCAACAAAAGTAAATAACATCTATGCAGAATCATGATCGAAACTCAACATTTACTTATGAGCAGATTTTCTTAGATATTTTGATTGGTGCCCGCCGAGAGAGTATTCGGGCCTGGGGGTAATCATGTACACCCGTTCTTTCTAATCGAAAATAAGACTCCATCTTACTCCACTCCACATGTCCCGTGGCTTAGTGGTTAGTGTGTCGGACTGCTAAGCGAATGAGCCTGAGTTCAAATCCAGCGCATAGCAACCTTTTTTCTGGGGTACTGCCTCTTGCGAGGAACTGACAAAACCTCCAAGAGTAAAATTTGTCTCGAAAAAGTGCATCTCATCTAGCCGTTCGGACTCGGCGGTAAACTGTAGGTCCCTTCCATTCTTGCAGATTAACAACACACACATAGGAATGGTTGAGAGTATAAGTCACTAGGCCTTGGCTCCTTAAGGAGCTGTCGCGCCAATAAAAATTATTTATCTTATAATTAATAGAAAACTTTGTTAAATCACTCAAATCAGTTAATACAAATCTCTGTGTTTTCTGTGGTTATCGGAATTCAAATCTAATTTTCCAGCCAACTCCGATTCTAGGCAAAGTATTGCTAATCCTGATAGACTTTCTGGGCCGGAAAGGAACGATGATAATTTTTGATCCTTACAAGTACAATAACAGATCGCTGGATACTGAGATTGGTAATGTACCAAATATGCGAAATGCTATTAAAATTTTTGAAAAAGTGCGCTCCATTTCTTCGAAGTAATGTCAATCAACAATTCAAATGAGTTATGTTTTTTTTATGCCAACAACTGGAATAATGGCTATAATGGTCATAGAACATTACATAGACATGGAAACCCAAAAAGACTGTATACTGTACCGCACTTAGATTTTAATACGGTGATACTAACAAACTTTCCTGCAAAAGAGAATGCTGGAAGGAAAACCGGGTCATAAACGAAAATCCTATATCGGTCTATACACACGGTTCAAAAATGGAAGCAGGTGTAGGGTCTGGTATCATTTAGATAAACCCCTCAATTAAAAGATCTATAAAGCTGCCAAACTTTAGGTGTTTTTCAGGCTAAAGTGCACCCAGGAGGCGAAGCTGCAAAGCACCTTTTATCTTTTAACCTGGAGAATAAAACATATTGATATTTTCATAGACAGTCCAGCGGCAATCAAGGCCACATCGTCAATTGTCTCCAAAATGATAGAACGCTGTTGCAACGATCTGCGACAAATCGGTGAAACAAACCTTCTTACCCTTCTATGGGTCCCCGCACACTGTGACATTCACGGAAATAAAAAGTCTGATGAACTGGCCAAAAACTGTTCATCCATGGAACCAAACCAAATTGTACCTTGTGTACTTGGGCCAGTAGAAAATAAAAAAATAGAATTCACGATAATTTTCTCAGAGTCTTAAGCGATAGATGGTCAAAACTAGACAACTGTCGGGTCAGAAGTAATCTTTGGCCAAACATCTCAAAGAAAGATACAGAATACATTCAAAAGCTAGGTGTCCCTTTTGGTTGGCATTCTTACGGGTCAAAACTCAATGGGGGCCCACATGAGCAGATTGGGGATTAGCACATCAAGGCTTATGCAGATGCAGAGATTGTCAAAACGTTGATACAGAAAAAGGCTCATATCAAATTTTTTTGTGAATGCCCCAGCCTAGCTCAGACCTGAAAAACAGCCCTCGGAGAATACTTCTTTGACGAACTGGGAGACGTTTCAAAAAAGCCATTTAAAAACATTCTGAAATTTATCAACATTTCAGGATGGTTTAAGGAGGCACCCAACAACTAACTACTCCTATAGATTCTTGAGATCCGAGTGAAATGAATTGGCTGCCGAATCATCACCCTACATGTTTTACGTGAATGATTTCAATTCTTCGGTCACGTCAACAGCATATTTCTTATCAAAACTGGTTTTGGCATTCATGATACATATATCATCTTCTTTCATCTTTGGAAACATCCACAAAAAAGAAAAAATCTAAATTTTTAACCAAAGAAAATCTATTATTGATTCCTGATATGACTGAATCAATTATCCATAATTGTATTTGTCTTCAATTTCGGGTACGCAAGTGTTTTTTTCTGAAGATCAGGTAACGTCTTCGATGACTGATTTCGCAAAAGCTCCAAATCCTTGAGAACGCTGGCGAGATGTTGTACTTTCATTTCTACGGTCGCGCCTCTGGCCTGCAGTAGAAGACTTCTACCATTGATGGCGTTGAAAATTGTTAACCTTATACCTAGATGCCATTAAAACACATTTATGCATTATGCATTGATGCATCCATTGAGATCACTACGAGTTTCAGCGGTCAAATTCAGTTTTTCCCAAAAAATTAAAGTATTAATAGTAATTGAAAAAAAAAATTAAATATAGGTAATTATTAGAAAAAAAATGGTTCAAAATTTTGGTAAGCATTTTGGCTACCTAGAAATATTCAAATTTAACATTTTATAAAAATCCAATGAACCATTATCGAAAAAGTCCAAAATCAATAAAAAACATTCCGTTCCGTAAATTTGTTTTTGATAAAATGAGAGCCATCAAAATCTTTGGAGCCGTTTTCACAAAAAAAAGATTTTCCCTAACGATATGGCAGGTACCATTATTTTTAGCCCTTAAAAAACAGCAGACAGACAGACAAACAGACATTATACGCCACTAACTTCTTAAGCATTTTCTATGATCGTAATGTCATGTTTGATTCTTATTTAATTTTTTAATATTTATAAAATAATAAATAAAATATTTATGATATTTTTGTATATTCACGAATTCTAAACTTGCCTTATAAAAAGCATTTATAACCGCAAGTTAAATCAAAACAGCAACAGAGAAAAAAACAGGGAAAAAAACTAATATAATAAGTAAATTGAACTTACATTACGATGTTCACTATTTTGTGAAACCGGGTTTTAGTCTTTTTGAGGGCAGACTGTCTACAGACTATTTGTACGAATCTCCATTCTTCGGAGCTGAAGCACTGTTGCTACTCGCTGGTTTAAAAAACATAGCATTGTATTACTCATGGTGATAAAAACATTACTGGCGTATAGCACACTAATGAAGAAAATTTAAGTAAACGAAAAGAAAACTACCGACTTACTTTTCACGAAGGCAGAAAAAGAATGAGTTCTTTCGATAAACAAATCGGTGGCATTGTTTAATATTTAATAAGGCCAACTTTTTATTTCCTTTATTTAACATAAAATTATCTATAAACTACAAGATATCTACTTTACAAAATATTAAAGGAAATCCTAGTATGCATTTTAATAGAGAGTGAATTCGCATAAATAAAGTTGTTTATATTTGTTTCTTTTTTATAATTTATATTTCTTATATGCAACTACTGACCAAAGCTTCAAATTTTAATTTTGCCGAAAATATTAAATTTTGCTAATGGTACTTATTTTTCACAGAATGAACTTTTGTTTTTCCATGACATGAAAGTGATCCTCATTATTTTTATTTCAGATATTTCGGGAGGGGTTTGAACCCCCAAATTCCCCACTGCGTTTGCGTTTGGTATCCATTTATCAACCCATATTAAAATATAAATAAATAAAAAAAAAATAATATAATATCAAGATATCAAGATGTAGGGACCACGGACACTTCCTGCGTTCCTATTTAAGGAGATAGTGGATAGGGATAGTGGATTTTAAAAATTCACTCTCCATCGTTTGGTTGCCAAATTTAAGGCTAAAACCAAGATCTAGTATCTAAGAAGAAGGCGAGATCAGTTAAGAATATCTTTGCTTTCCGTGAAAGTTTTGATAAAAACGCGACGAAGTCTATTCACCAGAAACTCATAAATGATGGCTTTAAATAACACCGTTTCCTTATTTAAGAGGTTCAGAGAGATAAGAATAATATCCCAATTATCCTTAACGATAAATGTTTATAATCAAGAACGACGACTTCACAATGGACGCTACAAGTTAATGCTCACCAGAGAAGCAGTCCTTTTCCTATTATAACAATTCTTTTCTTTTCGCAATGAGAAATTAAATTATTATGATTTTGTCTCCGGTGCAGCGCTTTTATGTTTACATTACAATTTTAGGAGTAACAAAGCATTATTGAATAATAAAATATCTTTAATGTTTAAATGACTTAGTTTGGAATAACGCAACGCAACTAATCCGTCGCAGAAGTTTCATCGACCACTTCTGAAAAAAATAAAATAAAATCAATTACACACGCAGCACAGAAAGAAACATCTTTCCTCGATGATTGCCAGGAAAAACTCACTCTTTTTTTACTTCATTTATTCTTTTTCTTTTCGTTTTTCAGTTGCAATACTTAGATAAGTGTGACAAATAGTGAGAGTTAGCAAATTATAATGTATATGTGTATGTATATAAAATATGAGAATGAGTATCAGTATAAATTACAATCGTACAGATGTGAATAAGTTTTATAATGGCACATGCATGTAGTTGCCATAGAAACTACTTATTAATATACAATACCTTGGCATGAGTGACAACTGATAAGTGAAATATTGCCACTTGTTACTTACAATAAGAATCAAGTAACCCAAGACAGCCTCCAAAAGTAAAAAATACTATATTCGAAGAAAATGCAGCATAAGAAACATAGGTGTTGCTGCCATGTACTTTGAACCCAATATAAAAGGCAAAAGCATGCCACATCCCAATACTAACGCGGATGAAAGGTAGTCTTAGTAACTCCTGGAACAAGCAAATCTTTCCGAGTTTAACCCGACGAATCCTTAAAATGGAGCCTTTAGTGAAGTATGAGAGTGGTGGTTCTAGTCGTGATCAAGGCGGAGAAGAATTTTTGTTGGTACAGTTACCGATATTCAAAGTCGTCAAATTAAACTTCTTAAAACTTTTCGAAAAATGCTGACTCTAATTGTTTTCAACTATCCTGATTAACGAAAACCATAAAATCGATTTTACGCAATACTTTACATAGGCTGTTCAAAATGCTGTACAATTAAATCGGTTATTTCAAGGATAATTTGTTAACCCACAAAAAGCCTACATAAGCGTAAGGACATAAACACAAACCGAATAATGAAAACCGTAATATTTTGTGCGATACACAACAATGGTATTGAAAACTGGGATAAGCTTTTCGATAAACATTTTCTCCTCTGGCACCAGAATTGGTTCTACTTCGATAAAAAAGGATACAAAATTGAAAGAGTTATTGTAACAACTGTTTATTGTTGTGAAATGTGTGTAGTTAGGAGTCCACTTCCACTACCCAAATCATAGAACTGTATTGGTTATCGGAATAACGGCATCTGATAAAATATGGAAGTGAGAAAATTTAAGCATTTTCCCACTGTATGTGGGTTTCGTGTTGGCGGGAGTTTTTTAAACGAAAGGAAATATGGTGGTCGGTATAAAAAGGTTAAGTTTTACCTGACTTCTATTCTCTAAACCTTGTTAAAATAGTTTTTCACGTTAAAATAACGAACAAACGTTTTATTTAACATTACATCTCATTTTAATCTACCCCGTTGATAAATCTACGAAGAAGTCACACTTACGAGCACTGGCTACTGAAGCCATCGAAACTATCAATAACAACAATACTACTCAAGAAAACCTTGAATTTTTGACAAAATCTTCAGATACTAAGCAAAATTGGGCTAAAAAACAAATAGGCTTTATGACAGTGATTTCTTTGAATTATTCTAAATTGAAGCTCCTACCTAAAACTAAGAAATCTAGCTGATAATCTTGTCCAAAAATTAAAAAAAAAGCTGAGAATTCCAAACGTCACTTCGTCAAACTTCCCAAGTAATTTTTAGCGATTGACCTTATGATTTGTTTTCATTAAATCAAACTGAATTTTCCTTTTAATCATCAGTAATGCAGAGTGAACTCCTTTTTCAGGATAAACTGTACATATATATATATTGCACTTCAACTACGTATATACTATATAGATACATGGGTATTGGATATGCCTGCTTCTCTTTTTCCAGCTTGGATATACGGAATTTAATTCCATGATCCATGACGATGCGGAAACGGAATTCATTCAATGATGATGATGATGGATATGTGTGTGTGTGTGTTTGTTCATAGATACTATAGGATTGAAATTCTATTCCTTTTGAAATTGGAAATTGCAGCGGCATTTTCAATTACAAGAAAATCGAAAAATAATATTTTCATATTTTCCCCTGCAGGGCAAAAATTTTTCAATTATGGAAGTTTTGAGTGTAAATATGAGGAAATATGGTGACGAGTACTTGCTAGTGGATGAACGGTAGATTCCAATTGAAGTTTATTGTACTGGGTTTCAATAAAATGAAATTTAAACTGAACAAAAAAAATGAAAATGCCAAAGTGGGAGACAGGTAATTAGATGAAGTGTTTGTAATGAAATGTGAATGAACAATATTTGTCAATTTTTAAAATGATTTTCTAACAATTAGCATACGAAATAAATCTTTTGTTTTGATGTTTTTATTTACAGGGTGTTCTTGTGGAAACTCTTTTGGTAAAATCATGGGTGTTCGTATCGAACACAAATAGAGAACCTTCAACTTTGAAGATGACAGATTCCATCACACAATTACTTTGAAAGATTCGTGTATTTGATGGATTAATGTGTTCTAAATTTCAATGCACTGGTTGTCTGAGATAAGAAAATGCACGCATTTCGTTCATACAATTGTCTACTTTATTGAATTTGTAATCCCCTTTCGAGCCCACTCAATATAGGTCGTGTTAAACGTATTCTGTCTGGTAATCCCCAAATAAATGTTGTTGTACCACATGGCTCCATTTTGTCCCCGGCACTTTTTCCTTAATTCTTCAACGACTTTTTAGATATGGGATATTATTTCTTAGGCGCACCACACGCCTGGCTGTGTATATTTTCATTCGATTTTTGGATACAGAAGTCTTAAACTGATATGCTGTTGTACCTCCTGGTAAATTAATCTTCTTCATTTCGCTTTAAATAAATTTAAACTTACACATACAAGAGTAAACACCCCGTAGTTAACCCTTAGGAAAATTGTTTAGAGCAAATACTTTTGAAGTTTTTTTCACCCTCAATTTCAAGAAAAAATCCAACTTCATTTAGAAAAATAAAACAACGATAACGTATCTGCACAACCCTTTTTCAATGCAAAAGGATCACAAGAAAGTCTTCCAGATATACCGGAGTGTGTCTACTTCAAAAAACACATAAAAGGACTTAAACCGCAAAACGTTTCGCAACAATTCCAGTTGGTTTTTCCAGGATTTCTTGTGCAATAAAATGGTCTTCGTCATTCTTTTTGGCTTTGAAGACAAGAGCAGAGCTTTTTACAAAAGCAAATAAAAATAAAGTGATTCATCCAACTATAATGTGGTATTTTCAGATATACGATTGTTCGCGTGTGTGTGTTTTTTTGTTTGTTAAGACAATTCACGCGAATCCTTTTAGTCTAAGAGGACATTTTTCACTGTGTGATCATTACAAAGTACGCTAGGATATTGTTTTGTTTGCTTACTATTATGTATATGGCTTATAATAGTACATTGTCTTTCTATGACACAAAGGCAAACAGAAAGCTCTTTTTTACTTATCAAGACGATAGATCCTTTTGATGGGTTTGAAGTCCTTCTAGGGGGACTAGTTGATGTGTGGATGATGTAGAAGTTTGTACGTGGGTGGTTTGTTTTCTTTTGAAGTAAGAGAGGTGTTGTTTTTAAGGACAACAAATATTCGGTTGAAGATTTTTTTCTTGAAAACCGTGTTATCTGATATAAAAAAAAGTATTTTCTTCTATCCCCTTTGGACTTTAACATAGATCGAAACTAATTAACTATTTATTTTAAACTTGTTGGTTTTTTTGTATAATGTACTTTAATGAATTGCTGAACCGACAGCTCACAAAAGAAGTGGTGACTCCATCGTTTCTAGAGGAAGACCTCATGATTCAGGCACTAAGCACTGTGAAGCCGTTAAACCATGCTTTTGCATGACAATTAACAAGGGTCAGCGCCAATTATTAACATTTATTGGTGTCGATGTTGAGGAATATTTCTTCCCATGGTCAGTTTTACGTTGCCCTTTTAAGAGTGGGCTCACAAAATTATTAATATCTTCTTCTTTCTAAAAATAATAAAACCGCCAACATTGTCTATTCTGAGGCAAACAATAAAAATATGTACAAATATTAAATAAGTCTATTTATTTAAAAAGTGTATATAAAGTATATATAAACTTTTGGTTTATTTTATAGTAGAAACTAGGATAAGCCCCATTGAGCTATGTTTTTATATATATAGTTAATAATATTTATAGTAAACACAAAATTGTCTTTAAACTTTGTGGAGCAACGGGAGCATGGGTCTGCTAGAACAAAAAAACCCTAACCACTCCTCATCTCTAAATATTTCATGCTTCTACATTCAATTTTCAGCAACAAGTTTAGCCCACTTTCTACCTTGTATTCAACCACATAGAAATACTTTTCAACAAATCTAAAAAATTTTTGGAAACAAATTAACTTTTTTCAAGTACACATTATGTTTTTCAATTATTCTCAAATTCTATTCAAGTCAGTTCATAAATGGAATTTTGTTCTAAAACTAATCAGAATCACACTCCCGTAAAGGAAACCAAATGTTACCTGACCTAAAAACATATCCATTATGGTTTTTTGTTCCAACTTCTTTCACCTGAATACCAAAATTTAATAGTTTCATATTCAAAACTTAAAAAAAAAAGTTATTATTTGCCCCTAGGGCGGGGGAATATTTTATATTTCAATTGAAATCTCAACATTTTGCATAGAGAACTTCTCCACTGAGCCATTCAGCAGCCTGGCAGGCAATGCATTCGCACATGTCCGCGAGCATGGTTTTTTTCAGATGGAAGCATTTCACACAATCCCCTACGTTCTATTTACCCATTTTTTTTTTGCAATTTTCAGTTTTGAACACACATTTTGTTATGGCCAATTCACACATTTGTACCTTCAGTTTGTTGTGCATCTGAATGCGAATCCTTTCAACCAAAAGTAAAAGACTATCCTACATTCTATACATACATATACACAACCATACAATTTTTCACATCAATCTGCACAGCAAGCTCACTCGCTGGAAAACATTTAGATAAATTTTTTTTTGTAACTTCAATTGCTTCTCATCTGCTGTCAAATTTTACATTTCGATAAACGAAAGTAGGTAACTCTATAACAGCTACTATAAAATATGAAGGCTTCTCATACCTTTTGAACTCGAAATGAGAGCAAAATATTTATATTAGAAAATATTTGTAAGTTCTGATGATGATGATGGATCCATTGTTGATGTAACACTATCTGCCATACATTATTTAAAAGAATAATAGATATGGCAGCTCTTGTGGATATCTTAAAATAACAGGCAATTGGATGCAGAAAATATACCTAGTCTAATCAAACGTTTTGGTTTTCCCCAAATTAGCAACTAAATTTGCTGACGAGTGCTTCAGTTTTCTCAACAATTGACAGAATAAGAGAAGGAGGTTTTTTTTTTTTTTTTTTTGGAACAGCACTTCGACGCAAAACCAAAAAAAAAATAAATTGCATGACTGGATCGCACGTACTTGCTCATATGTGCGGTCACATTGTAGAATAAAATTAAAGAAAATTAAAGTGGACATCAAAGCATTTATTGGTTTTTTGTGACTTTTGATTGTTCGAATAATAGCATGGTATGGGTGAAATAATTTAAACGCAATATTATTTCTTTAGGAAATGTAAAAGTGTGAATTTTGTTTTCAAAATTGTAGTAGCCGTTTTTAAATAAAACGGTTTTTTTAACAACTTTTTAAAAAAAAATTATAAAAAATAATTCAAGAATATTATAATATTAAGCACAAAAATAACGTACATTTCAAAACCAACTAAAAAAAAATTTACTTACCAGTTTTCAAAATATTGATTTTTCAAAAAAAAAAAAAAATAAATACAATACAAAATATTAATGCAAAATTACTTAAGCTATCTACATCTTCTCTTCTTGAATATTAATTTTGATTGCATTCGGATCACCAGTTTTCGAGAAAGTCGAAGAAAAAAAAAACGGTCCTATAGGAGGTACTATTTTTAGCCCACCATATTATTTTTTTTTTTTCACCAAAATATAATGCATAATTACAGTAATACACTGAATTTTTTTATAAAAATTCTTGGAGCCCTTTTTGAGAAAAATAAGCTTTTACATAACGGTTATATGACAGGTACCGTTAATTTTTGAGCTAAACAAAAAAATTGAAAAAAAAAACTCCTCTGTAGATTGTCAAAATAGCCTTAGGTTCAAAATTTGAAGACGATTGGCCCAACCGTTTAGGCTGCAGTCCAAAATACATCCATACAGACAGACATACAGACAGACAGACAGACGGACGGAATTTTGCCAATAACTCAAATATGTTTCTTTATCATCGTAATGGTATGTCCAAGCTAACAAAAAATATAAGGCATTGATTGTACTTAAGTAAAAAAGACGATTACAATAAAGGTGTTGTGAACTTATTATGCAAAGTAAGTTCTTCTGCAGAGTTTTGGAAAGCGATGAAATTTGTAAACGGATCTAAGCTTTGTATTGGTAGTAACTTAAAGGCAGAAGATTTAAGAAACTATTTTCAATCACTTCTAAACACTGAGTGTACGTCCTGTAAGTTTCACTATGCGATGCCACTTATTGAAAATGACCTTTTGGACTCAAATTTTTTGGAAGAGGAGCTACTTTTAGCATTAGATAAGGTCAAGGAAAATAAGGCAGCTGGTACAGATAGGAATCCATCTGAATTCTTTATGTATGCTCCCCAAGAATTTATAGCCGTTCTTCTGAATTGCTATAACAATATTATTAGAACCCGTTCTATTCCTTCAAAATCTTGTCCTCAATAATTTTCTCGCTTTTCAAAAAGGGAGATGTATCTATTGCAGAAAACTATTGAGGAACATCTTTTTTTAAATTCATTCATAAAATTATTTTCCAATATTTTGTTTCAAAGACTTACATCCTTGATAAATTACAACTCAAAGCTCAGTGAGTTTCTAGTTGGGTTCCGTTTTGAGTACTCGATGTCGGACCAAGTTTTTTTGCTGTTAAACATTGCCGAAACATACCTTCATCGTGGGAAAAAACTATATGCTTTCTTTGTGGACTTTAAAGCTGCATTCAAAAGTATCGACAAAAAAGCTACAAGTAGTGTTGGACTGTTTCAATTCTGATATATGCACAAATAGATGTGCCTCAGGGTTCTGTTTGTCAAATTTCATCGAGATTTGTAATTCCTTATTCTTCCTATTTTTTTCTAGATTTCATTTCACTTATGTATATTCAGTTCTGCGAAATGCAAAATACCAAAATACCAAAAAAATAATATTTTTGATATCCTTTCAAAATCCTTCATATCAATCCAATATATATTCAATCTAGTACTAAAAAAACAAACAAGGTAATGGTATTTACAAAAAGAAACCATAAAAATGGTTATCATTTCTGCAACGTTTTAGAATTTTTCTTTTAACCCGCATAAACAACACTTCGTCCCTCCACATCTATCAATTAATGCCGAAAAATATTTTAAATCGGATGACTCCAAATCCACCCTTGGATTTTTTATGGGAAATCAAACTTTACGATGGCATCTAAGAGATACAAAATAAGGAACCCCATAGAATCTCTTTTGCACCCTCAAAATAAAGTATGCTAAATTAAACTTCCACCTCAACTCACTGGACAACTGACAAACCATACACAGCCAAACCCCCCTTTGAACAAAAAAAAAAAAAGATGCAAGGATGTGTGGGTTTTCCATATACATACATAGGTATGAAGACATTTTTCACATTTTGACCTTTAAAATAGGGAATTTGAACGACTCGTTCTCTTCGTTTTCTGGATAAAGCCTAAAAAGCGATTTATTTGAACTCCATCTCATTTTGCGTTCTGCTGCCTCATCATGCTCCTTAGCCATCCTGCTGTTTGCACAGGAGACACGACAGATGAGCGAAAGCGAATACCCAAAAGCCAACGAAGCAAGTGTCAGCTGGGAAGATTTAAGCAAAGAGAAGATAAAGGAACGAACCAACAAAAAAAACCAACAACTAAAAGGATATACAAATACATACATATATAGATATGGACTGAAAAAAGAACGAACACAAAATATTTGGAATTTTATAGCTTTTCTGTGAAAGGATGGCAAACATTTTTGATGGCCGGAATTTTTACAAAGCCTATCATGTGAATGTGAAGTTTTTATACATTTCTGTGCACCACATCACCGACTCCTCTTCAGAGGGGGCTTTTTTTAGTTGTGCTTTTTGCAGAACAAAAGCATACTCCAGTTTCGCAGTCCTTTGTGTTCTTGCCAAAGAATACGTAAAAAGCAATGAAATAAAAAAATACCAAAAAAATGGCAAGGGCTAATGTCTTTATCATTCACCTAAATCCTGCTTTTAAGTAGGAGTCAGTGACGCTTGGATTTAAAAGAAAAAAAAAACGCCACCTATACGTAATTTTTTAATTTTTTTTTCTTTTTCTCACTATGGCATTTCAAAAACACACCCTATGAGCTATGACGAACGAACGAGAACGATACTGATACGAACGAAGACAGACACGAAAGACGTGACAAAGAGAATAGGCGGAGATACATATATTCAAGAACACATGCGTAACATAAATTAGTCTTTGCATTAACTTTGACGAGATCGGTTGTGCTTCCTCCAAAGAATATGTCTCACTTATTAAAAGAATTTATTGTATCAATCAGAATTAAATTAAAATATATAATACCATATTTTATAAAATTAGATGGTGTTGGTGTTGAACCGAATCATTTCGTATAATAAATTCACTAAATTGATAGCGGAAAGCTACACTTATACTTCATATTAAATAGATACTTCATTTTATATGAACTTTCATTTTAAATTATTGTATTTATGACGCAAAAAGTTGAAGAAGATCTATACAGGCACATGAATTTGTCAGATTTCAAAAGCTGTCATCTGGCCTTTTGACCTATGCTGTCTGACTCCCATCCCAACATTCTCTCCATCTAATCCAAGAGTCTAGTAATTTTTGCTGCCCCACTACATCTCCAATCAAAGATAATTACCAATCTTCAAGAACATTCCCTCTCAAGTCGTCAGCTGCAAAAATCTCTTCCAATTAATAGCAAAGCATGAATATCATTCTCCCAAACAATGACGCAACTTAATTGAAAGCAAACAACTTCGGGCACAACTGATTGCAGGACACGCAGCACAGATGTAAATTGATATAAATCAAAAACTTTACTCCAAAATCCATCTTGATCCTTCCACAGGAATGTCCTTGTTGTAGCTTCTCATTCTTTTACTTTTCCGGTTACCAATAGCCAGGTACTCTAAAGGACTTGGAAGAACAAGTTAATAGCAAGGACAATTCATCATCGTGCAGCGGGGTGTGTATACAATAAAAAAAACTTTTGCTTGCATCAATTACTTGGATAAACTTTTCAAAACTTTCATCTTGTAACTGGGGAATGGTTTTATGAGCCTTCAGACGCTTATAGGGAGTCTTGAGACAGTCTTCACGAAAATAAGTCTACCTATAGAAATTTTCATCAGAATTTCGAAGAATGAAACTCATATTTCTTGCAAAGTCGACCGACGACGACAAGGGCAGATGACTATTCGACGATGCCAATATCAAGGACACCCCAACGAGAAACGATGCAATGGGGAAAAGCAATTAAATGCCTTCGTTTTTCTTTGCTATTGTCTCTTCGTTTCCGCTGGCGGTGTTGAAGGTTTTGAATGGATTTCGGACCGAATTACCTGTGCACGTTATAGAACACATCACAGGGAATATGGCAGCAGAAATACCTCCTGGAACAAGGACCAAAAGGAGAAATATTAAAAAGTTTCATGCGTCAATTTTTAATGAAGATTTCTTCGGTTGAGAGTGGAATGGCAGTAAGGCGTTTCTTATTCTAACTTCCTGTTGCCATCTTCATCATCATCATCATCATAACAAATATGTTTGTATGTAAATTGGTAATGCAGGACTTATACCTATGAGTGAGAAAGTGATTTTATTTCTGACCGAGAGAGGGTGGTAAAAAAGTAGTAACGTGTTGAGGCTGAAACATAGTATTGAGGTAACCGTCCGGAATCAATTTGAAATTTTAATTAAAAATTTTCGCCATATTCTGCTGTATTTTTTTTGTCGGTGAGAATTGTTATTGTTGTAAATTCTTTGGAGAAGAGGACAGAAAAATAACAATTAGTGTTTATTTATTTTTGGTATTTTCTTTTTTGTCGGAATAAACGCGTAAAAGGGAAATTAATTTTGCATCTTACCGACATCCTTGAGTTGGAATACGCTTATGTTTTTTTTCTTTTTTTATATAAATTGGTTGTTGCATTTTAAGGAGTTGTGTTCTGTTTTTTGATTTTTTTTTTCAAAGAGAGCACACACAAAAAAGATGTTTTCAGTCCCTTATTAAATGGCGACCATCGATAGAAAAAAGCTTACCTGAAAATAGAAAAAAGAAAAAATAAATAAGAAAATATTTGATAATTAGGTGAAAATTTACATTTTTAATGTTTTTTTCATAAAGTTTTTTTTATACAAATATTTTGATGTTTTTAATGACAGGATCTAACGATCAAAGGATTATTAGGCCGGTGATTGTCTATGAATACCCTTTGTGGTTCAACGTTGCACCATCTCTTATAAAAAAAAGATTCGGGTGTTTGAGAGACAGTGTCTTCGTACCTGTATTGGACTACACAGAACACCAGAGTTGGAGTACAAGCACTCCAATCCCAATGAAGTTTTATAAAACGGGGCGAGTATAAACAGATTATCTTTTTAATTAAGCTAATTCGCGGACACATTGCATGGGCGCTGACTTCAACTAATTGACAAATTTTTGGGGCTTACTACCCCCAAGATGAATATTTTGAAAGTACACTTTCGAGTGGTGTTATCCCGCTGGGGGCTTTCCTATGCTTTCGAGGGCTGATTCAGGATAGATCGGCTTTTCCGTTGAACTCTTAATATTGCCTATGGTCACCTTACATATATTTAGGGTATCTTTAAGTTAGATAGGGCAGTTACGGCGTTTTTAGTAGTTTAAAATAGGCTAAGAAAAAACCGATATATAAAATACCGTTTTTTTTTAATTTTCTGGGTAAAATATAAAATCCGCTAGATTGAGATTAATTTTTGATATTCTTTTGGAGTGCCTGCATAGGGCCTTTTCCTTAGGTAGCGCTACAGTCCGCGTTGGACTTGGGCAAGTAAGTTAATTAAGTTGATAGCTTTAGCTAGTTTTTAAGATTTTTGCCTAAAAATTAAGTAGTTATAATATAAAAATAAAATAAAAAAATTCATTAAAAAAAGGCGTCAAAGGGTATAGAACGAAAAAGCCCACATTATAATAAAAGATTTGGAATACTACCAAGAAGCTTTAAAATTAAGTCTCTCTTAGGACAGTATCCCTTTTGTCAGAATCACGGATTGCTATCTCCAACGCCAGGTTGAAGAGGATGCAAGCAAGACCATCTCCTTGTCGGAATCCTTTAAAGATGCTTATTGGTCTGGACACCAAACCGGCTACTTTTACTTGGCTTGGAATGTTGATGTTGGTCAGCCTACAGTCGTGTCAATTTATTTGGAGTGACGAATTCTCTATGCATTATAAAGTTCTACCCTGGCCATTCTATCGTAGGCGTCATTAGTCTTTAGAAATTTGTTTTTTTGTCATGTTAAATTCCAGACTTTTTTCCATCACCTGCCTTAGGGTAAAGAACTGATCAATTGTTGGTATGAAACCACATTAATAGTTGCCGATTATGGTTAATAAGGTTATGTGTTTTTCACAATAGCAACTAGTATTAGTTTGCTGTCTATACTGTTACAAAGAACATGTTTTATGTTATGTTTTCCGTCCATGGGGCTTTCCTGTCCATCAGGATATAAAGAATATCTTATAGGATTTAATCAAAGATTTATGCCTCAATTATTTCTGCACTTTGTTGTATAGGACATATTATGCCTTTTCGCCAGTCCTCTGGCGTTTCTTCGTGTTCCTATACGTTTACTATGAATTGCTTGATTTAGTGTAGGCCATCCATGTTTGCTCAGCTCGGCAGGTATGCCATCGGCTCCCGACGACTTTTTATTTCTGATAGCCTTTTGTATCTCATTTAATGATTGGTGACTGCAGCATGAGGTGAGCTTCCGTGAGCTGACCGTTCAACAATTCATGAAAGTACTTTTCCCATCGCTCCAGAATGCCTTTAGGATCGGTGATCAGATTTCCCCCTCCATAATTACCGTGATGTATATTGCGACATTTTGTGACGTATTGGTAGAACTTATGCGCCTTGTGCGGACCTCGAAGTCTTTTTTTTTTAATTTAAGAAACAATATTTTTACGAGACTGCCTTTTTTGTTCGTAAATTCTTTTCTCTATTCTTCTGAGCTCTTTATAAATATTTATATTCATCTTCGTGAGGCTGCGTTCTATAAGACTTTTGCATCGCTCGGTATACAGCATTCTTACTTTCAGATGCACAAAATGCTTTCTTAACCCAGGAACATTGGAATAGCAATAGCCGAAGAGAAAATTATCTACTATTTAAAAAATACTACCAATCAAAACACAGGTATGACTAATGTGATTTGCCCAGTGCAGGTCTAAATAATTGAAAGCAATGAGCGACAATTCTACGTGTTATGCCCATAAGATAGTTAAAATAAAAAAACTTATTTCAAACTTACATAAGATAAGATAGTTGGCATACAAAAATAATTTCAAACATACAACACAATAAGACAAAAATTAAATTGCACTCATCTATACACAGCAAACATCTTAAGATAGATCTTACGATGCTTGCAGTGGGTTCCAAGCGACAATTTAGCACATAGTTGTATAGATAAAGATAAGGCTTTGCTTCGCGATCGGTAATTTTTTGTTTCAATACACTCGATGATGATAAACGCGTACATAGTTTTTTTTTTGGGTGTGCTCTTCGCATGACCGTTCCCTTAAAGCTTTAGATTAACATTCTCTGAATTATTGAAATCGAATAGACAGTGGATTATTAAAATATACAAAGTAATACAATTGCAAAACAAAAATTTGCCAAATAATTTGGCGAAACGTGAGATGGCGCCTACCCCTATCGTATTCTTTCTCTCAGCTACTATACAGGACTTTTTTTTACAATTGAATTAAAAACTTCGAAAATATTCAAAATTCGTTGTTCTGGCCTATTAAATTTATCAATATTAAAAAAAATAAATCAGCAATCCTTCCTTCAACTTAAAGTCTTAAAAATTATTTTTTTATTTTCTAATCACAAGTAAAATAGTTACTAAAAAATTTTTGAGTGCCTTTCTGGAAGAAAATAAAAAAAAAAAAAACAGGAAGAAAAAATTCCATTCACAAAGAAACTTATCGTCTCAAGTTCTAAGTCTAATCGAATCCTTAATCTGTCTGTGTCGTTGAAAAGAACTACAACTACCAAAAAAAAAAAAAAAACTTTTCGATAGTTTGGAAAACATCAAAAACGACTTTCTTTATCTTTCGTCTCCCGCCCCTACCACCGGGTTTTTCAAAGCCTCCCAAATAACCACTACACAACCCATGGATTAAAACAAAATGGCCACCCAATAGAAGACCCAAGACGCATATCTTAAAGTAAATTCCCCGAAGAAGAACTTTTTCTTGCAAAAAGCGTTTCTTGTTTTCATCTCATCTCAGGCTGCAGACGTCGACGCGACACGAAAATGTGCATCTTGTCAAGGGTTCTATGTATATACAGTCTAGGTGCGGCCTGAATAGAGCAAAACACACAAAAATACTCTCTTCTTATATCGGCGGCGGCAGTGGCAAATGTAACAGAATAACCCTCCAAACGTACAATGGCGCACCGGAAAGAAAATCGATAAATCGCGAAGCACTTTTCCTTTTTTGTCCATCTTGTGAGTTACCGAACATATCCTTAATGTTGTGCTCGGTTTGAAAAACCTTTTGTTTGATTGTGTGTGGCTGAGAGCTGTCTAGAATTGCACATCCTTGATGCGAGGAAGCAACCTATTGAAGGTCTATACGGACGTGATGTGGATAGACTATTAGAAACATCAGCTCCCACGTCTTAAGGGTAATAACAGGTAACACGCACACATATATCCAACCCACAACCAACCACATACATATCTGCAACACTGGAAGTCCTTAAAGTATATCGCCTTAACACTGAAAACGATTCATTAATATTTCATAGAAACACACAACACAATAACGCAAAATAGAAACAAAAAGGATAAAAACAGCATCAAGCTTAAAATTCCCAAACCTTGAAAAAAATGTATTCTCTTTGGTATTTATCCTTTGCTCTTTCTCTTCTTCTAGTCTATCACGTCCCGTCTATCGACATCCTTCCACCCACCCACGCATAGGAGAAGCAAAATGAAAGAAATTCAATGTTGCAAGCAAGGACTAAATTTAATAATGTATCGGAATGGATTGAAGAGGTCTTTTGTTTTGGAAACTTGGAACTTCAGTACACGATTTTCAAAAAAAAAAAAATACGTGTGCCCTCAAAGGATATGAAGTAAAAGCACCTTACTGGCAACAGGACAAGAAAATATAATCTCTTTCTTACTTTTTTGAAAACAGTTTTATGATGGCGGGAACGGTTGGCTTTCGAACAAAAGGTGAAAGTGGAAAAATCCAAAGGACTCTGTATAGTAACTATACAAAGCAGTGGCGACGATAAAAATAAGTATCCTTTTTCTTTCCCTTCTTCCCTCCTTTTCACCACCAAAAACATGGTTTTATTTAATTCAGCGACCTTATTAAAAATTCTTTAAAATTTTTAGCAATGTCGACAATTTGCCAAACAAAAGCGAAAATACAAAACAACCGAACAAACAGGCCATAAGGACCTTTCTATTGTTGTACTGTGTAACAGCTTTACATAATTGATTAGAGTGTAAAACCGAAGGATTTACATTCCAGGAATATTCCCATTTTTTTCTTTTATAAATTGAGTTGCTGAAAGAAAAGAAGAATATGGATTTTGAAGAAATTCGTTTACTTATGTTTTATTTGTAAACATTTCTTAAGAAATGTGTTCTCACGAAAAACATTAATCCTCAAATATTGATTTGAGAATATCTTTGAAATACAAATATTGCCTGAGGTCGTATTTATTGAGATATTTCCATATTTTTGATGGGGCTTAATGGAATTTGTAAGGACGGTGTTGGGACTGGGAAGTCCGATTGTGAAGTGAATGGAGAAATTTCAAAATCATGGTTTCACGAAGCTTGTTTGTAAACGCATTATTACTATGTCTTAAGCATTTTACTAGTTCATTGTTAATACGACAAAGGTATCCAATATTTCGATTTTGCATTATTTGTGTACCACATTACCATGTTTGCCTAATTTGAACTTTTGTTCTTTTAATTAATAAAAAATATCATAAGTACACGTGAAGTCAATACGAATAATAGTGAGGAAATTCTAAGCAGACAGCAGTAAACGATGGGATTTACCTCCCTACCTCTACCTCCCTGAAACATGGAAAACTACAAAAGTGGTTGGCCGAGGGATCTCGAAAATCGGCCAGTTTCGCTCCTATGCATGTTAGCGAAATCCTGAGGAAGCTTCATACTTTTTTCTAAGCCAAATCATATCTGCATGGCAGTATGGTTTCGGACCACGCACTCCAAACTTCACCATCCATCTCCTTCTTGGACTGCACTCCCACGTGACATATGGACTCAAAAAGGAAGAGACGACAGTCGCCTGTTTATTGGACAGGTATTCAAACAAACAACTTACCAAGTTTTCAGTTAGTGTATTTGAACTAACTGAAGATTTGGTAAGATTAATCAACAATTTTCTTAACCATAGATATTTTTGTACACAGGTTAATAAGGAATATTTATCTAGAAAAAAGATCAGCGCTGGAGTTCCACATGGTTCGAAGTTTGGTCCCATACTTTTTAACATATAAATATACAGCTGAACAGTTAAGCAGCAGTCAAAACAGAAGCTGTATGCTGATGATTTATTAACAAACGCAATATCTATTTCACTGAAAATTGTGGCAAAGAGAGTAATGGATCACGTAAAAAAACTTTTGGAACTTCTACTTCAAATGAGGCCTGAAGATAAATAGCGATAAGAGCGAGCTTTTCTGCTTCAGAATATCAACAACAGCAACAAGGAATCGAAGAGGTTTCGCAAGAAGCTGTGATTTGTGATACTGATAACATTAGTATCATACTTCCATACAAAGCAGTGATAAAGACCAGGACAACAGCAAAATATCCTTTTCAACATATATACTGCGCCATTTCAAAAACGTTGGCCAAGAACTTTATTAACTTTATAGGGCGCAGCTCTTGGAATTTATGAGACCTACGATGTTTTTACAATAGGTAGCAAAAAATCGTTCGATGTTGTTGTAAATAAGAGGCGCATTTAGCCCGTGAAAGCAATCCGAAACAAACCGAAGTAATTTGTTGGCAACAAAAATGGAAAAAAAACAATTCCGATTGCAAAGCTAATATTTTGTGTCACCTCATTTCTCAATTTGACATTTTTTTTTTTTTTTTATAAATAACGCGCGCACAAGGGATTATGTGTTTCCCTTTTAATGTAGAACACACTGCGCAGGCATTACGAAGATAGGGAGGGGAGAGATAGGAGGTGCCGATTAACATTGGTTTTGAATGTTTGTAGATCAAAATGGCAATGGAAAATACCGCCGGGTAAACTATTCCAAATTCGTGTCGTTTGGCTAAAAAAAGAATCCCTATATTTCACGGTACGTCCGAAATTAGGCTCAAGGGTGAACTGATGAGCATTCCTTGCGAGACGAGTATTACGGGAGAAACTTTTAATTGGAGGAATGCAACTGGCTACTTCGAGTGAACATTTTTTGTAAAAGAAACGATAAAATAAGGTTCGGTGTTCGAGTGGGGCAATTGTTTCAGCGGCAGTTCTATTTCCTTTCAATCTTAACGCTCGATTTTGTATTCTATCAAGGAGGTGAAGCGATGTTTGCGAAGCACCTGCCTAGAGGTGGGAGTTATACTCGAGTTTAGGGCGTATAAACGCTTTATAAATTGTAGCCAGATCAGATGGGGAAAAATACTTCTTACACCGATACAGAAAACCTAAGCACTTTGCAGCATTCTTAGCGATCTCAAACGGAGGTCGACGTTGACACACATACCGAGTACTAAAAAATGCCATTCATGGACAATGGCATTGAGGGTATGTTTAGCTTTAACGACAGAAGACAGCATTGAGTTTTCGAAGCATTAAACTCCACACGATTCTTATTACCCCATTTGACAATGCTGTATAAATCGGAGTTTAATGAGTTTGACATACGGTACCGTTGCAATTGTACATCCGAAGGCGAAGGACGTGAATTATAGAACGAATATGAAAAGCTAAGGGTAGAGTCGTCAGCAAAACAATTAAGTGGATTAGAAGTAACAGACTGAAGATCATTTATAAAAATGAGGAAAAGAGTCGGAGACAGAACAGAGCCCTGCGGCACACCAGCATTTATTTTGTAGGAATTAGACTTGAATCCGTCCAATACAACTTGTATTGAACGATCCAGAAGATAGCTTCTAATCCAACGAACAAGAGTATCATCGATCCCAAAAGCACGCATTTTCGATAAGAGAACTTCATGCCAAACTCTATCAAATGCCTTGAAGATATCAAGAGCAATAATCTTACTTCCACCAAAGCGATGTAAAGATTTGTTCTACTGTTCGGTGAGATATGCCATCAGATCACCAGTGGAACGGTTGCTGCGGAAGCCATACTGATGGTCATGAAGAAGCTTACGATCTTCGAGATATTGCTTAAGCTGACGGTTAATCAGCGTTTCCATGACCTTAGAAAGAAGGGATGTCAGTGCTATGGGTCGGTAAGAGGAGGGGGAGGAGGGGGAGGAGGGGGAGGATGGGTCACCTTTCTTAAGGACAGGCTGGACAAATGCTGTTTTTCATCTTCTAGGAAAGATTCCAGAAGAGTAGGAGCGATGGAAAAGCTTACGCAGTGGCTTTGCCAGTGTGGAAGAACACCTCTTCAGAAGAATCGGGGGTATACCATCCGGGCCATCGGATTTGTGTATATCGAGATCTTTGAGAACTCTTGCTACTGTACGAGTGCGGAAAAAAATGTGTCCCATGGACAAATTTACATTCTCAAGTACAGGAGGGGCAACGTTGCTATGCGGCAGTGTGGAGCTGGCAGCGAAATGGGCGGCGAGCAAGTTTGCCTTATCTGAAGAGTAAACAATTGGTTTGTTATTGTCGATGAGCGTTGAAACCGAAGATGTTGAGGAGTTTTTTATATTTTTTACAAATGACCAAAAATTTTTACTGTCTTTGGGCAGAATTTTTCGCCGTAATTTTTGGTCATGCAAAAATTTAGTTCTTTCAATAACGGACTTGCATGATTTCCTTGCTTGCTTGTGCTTTTTCCGATTTTTCTCTGTAGGGTTGGCTTTGTAAGATCGGAAACTTACTTCTTTGAGCCTGAAAGCTTCTTTACACTCAGAATTAAACCAAGACTTTTCTTTAGGTTTGATGCTTTTTACTCTGTTAGGAATAAAAGCACGCATCCCTAGAAGAATCACATTTGTGATCATTTCAGCACTGGCATCAATGTCACTATCGAGGAAGCATAGTGACCAGTTAATTTCGGAAAAAGATATTCAGGCCGTCTCAGTTGGCTTTCTCGTATTGCCAAACGGTCCTGGTGGGAAGTTTTTCTTTAACTGGATGGGTGGGCGATGAGAAATTAGCTGAAATGACACAATGGTCTGAAGTGCCAAATGGAGAAGTTACACTAATAGTATATTTATCAGGGTGAGAAGTAAGAAACAAAAATGACATGAGATTAAATGTTGACTATCACTTCCAACTTGTGCAATATGGAATATATGAAGTTTCAAAAGCTCAAAAGCTCCGTTCAAGAATTCGGTGGAACTTAAAAACGATATGTGTCGAGCTAAAGGAAAAAAAGTAATTTAGTCAAGCCCAGTGAGAAAATTGCTCGTGAAAGCTGGCCTTAGAAGTTAGAGCACTAAGGCACTTTTTTGAGACAAATTTTACTCTTGGAGGTTTTGTCAGTTCCTCGCAAGAGGCACTACCCCGGAAAAAAGGTGGCTATGAGCGAGAGTCAAACCCCGGCCTTTCGCTTAGCAGTCCGACACACTAACCACTTATCCACGGAGAAAAACGCCGATGACTGAATATTAAGCGCAACATCCTTTTTAATCTGAAATTACCGATAATAAGAAGCTTAATGAGGAACTTCTACTCCACATGAGGAGTAAAGCAACATTAGTATCCAGATAACACCGTGATAAAGACAAGTAAAACATAAAAGTATCCTGTAGTGAATATCACCACCCGCTTCGAATTTTACAAGCACTCTTCGCTTATTATGAGATGGACTGAGCGGAAGGTCATGAGCAGCTGATCCACCAGTTTCTGATTCCGCTATTGTTCATTATTACAGATCATCTACAATCTTAATATTTAAACTTCAACAAATGGAAAGCACTCTTAAAATCAGCACGGTTAGGTTAAGTTGTTTTGAAGTTGCTGTTAGGAAAATGGCACATAAGGTTGGGAAGAAGTCTCAAACTCTTTAACTAGCCTACTCTCGATTTTTGAGCCATCAGTGTAGAAATTTAAAGCCATCAATGTTCCAAGTGTGGCTTTTTGTAGCTACTTAGGATTGATTCATTTGATTGATTAGAAGCGTAAGATATTCGCTACACGACACTCGTCATAAAACTAAATAATGATGAATTTTAGAGTCTTACCAATAAGTCAAGGAGTAAATACAATTTCCAATTAAATTTATCCAAAGGGGAGAGCTTTGCATATGATAGCTACTGAATCAAAAACTCAACCGCACTGACTTTCCCCCGACGTTTTTTTTTTTTTTAACAGTCTGACATCGTATGATGACTACAAATCGGGAAATGTTCGGATTTTGAGTATGAAAGTTGGAATTCAGGTGCGCCACCGTTTTACAAAGCATGGGTGTCAACCAAGTCAAAACAATAGTTTTAAATATAACGGAAATGTAGTCACTTTAAAGTGACTGCGGGTATGGTGTAACAGGAATCTAAATGTGTCTTGCTCAGGCAGCCTGATATATAGAAATTGACTGTGCGAAGATGACATTATCACGGCATCGCGAAATTTCCGGAACTATTGTTTATCTTTATAGCATTCAGGGTCATTAACTTTACGGGGGACTAGCTTTCAGAATTTATACGATAAACGTATTTGGCATCTACTTCATTTTACATATTAAAATATTTTTTAACCTGATTTGGTTCGTTGAATAAAACTCAATTTCATTTTTAAAATTGCACAACGAATTTCTTTATTAACCAAACACAACTTCTTAAAATTCAGATTATAATAATTTCACTTCATCACGTATTCACAATTAAAATTACTATTTATTATCAACTTTATCTCAATTCAACCAATTTTTATTATCGCTTTAGAAGTTCACAATTCAACGCATCAAAAGCAACTGTGTGCCCTCAATCCGTCTATTTATATAATTGGACAAAGTATGCTTGAAATTTCCCCTTTTGGTAATTTGCCAATGGTACTTTTCTATTGGAGGGATATTTTTCCTTTAAGTTTCTAATGTCCATATTTATTTACCTAATTATCACTGTCTAAGTAAATAACACACTTTTTCAATTAATCTAAGAAAGTTGAATTTTGGGACTTTAAGTGGCTTTTTTAGATTGTCTTTCTAGTAATCCAATATCTTAGATAGATAGAAGATAGCTAACTTTAACCTGGCTCTATAGCTCTTAAATTGTTTAATTTACCTCTACATATCTTTGGAAGTTTCGTAAACTTTTTAGAAGTAAAGGGTGTTTTTTAGACGTGTGGCAATTATTTTTTTGGAGTTGCTCTTTTTGACAGCTGTCACTTGATTTATGCTCAGTTTGGTTTGACATTTCATAATGAATAGACTTACTTCTGAACAAAGTTTGCAAATCTTGCAAATTTATTACCAAAATAATGGTTCGGTTCCGGTGTATCAGAGTACAGAAGAAGATCCAAATGAGTCCATTTGACATCGCGCGCAACAACGAAGGATCTTGGTTTGCGGAATTACAAAATCCAACTCGTGCAAGAATTGAAGCCGAACGACCATAAAGCGCGGCCCAAAACGAGATGGCGAAATTTGGAAAATTGGGACTCTCGGCTGGAATTTATTCGAGCCAGCCGCGGCAGCCACTTGCCCGAAATCATTTTTAAGACATTATGGCAAATTCTTATCTTTATAATAAAGCTAAATTCTTGGCCATAAATTATGTGCATATTATTTCTTCTTTAAAACCACACGTTTAAAAAAAACACGCTTTATAAACCAGTCGTACTACGTGTTTCCTTTTTCTTAAATGTTGTTCAGAATTTTTTCTCAAAAAATAAAATCCGTATATGTATATGCTCTTAAAGATATTTTTTCTTCATTTCATGTATCCAAACAAATATCCAATCTACCAAGCTTCATGTTCAGCTAACCCATTGATAAAACCAGACCAAAATATCAATTCATAACAGTCCAATGAACATTTGACAAGGGATGGTCCAAGGTTATTGGTATTTCCTCTCCACTGAGCTTTGATTTTTTAATATCTTCCTAAACAAAAACACTCAACAACCCTTTCATACAAAATCAAATGTAATATATAACAAAAGATATGATGCCCAATGTCCCAGAACTCGCATGATTCTGACAGGGGTTGGCCAGAACAAAAAAAAAAAAAAAAAACCCCAGAAACCAATTTCATTTCGATTCGGAACATTCAGACTAATAGAAACAAATTAAAGTTTAAAACTCCCCCAAATCACTTAAAGTAACTCAAAATCTGCGAACCAAAAAATAAAAACAAATTGCAACTTCTCTTGCCCCCAATCAGTCACCAAGACAAAGCTCAAAATCTACGCCAAATTGTCAAAGCAAATAAGACTCCTCCAAAAACATATCCTTTGTGTGGAAACAAATTACACAGAAAATTTCTAACCACAATTTGCGTTTTATAAATTACATTTAAATTCGGGACCAAGTTTATAGAAGCTGCCATGTTTATGCGCCCATATCTCTGGAAAAAGAAACAACAACTCAGGTGGAGGACTAAGGACCTCCGTTGCTGGCAACTCTTCTCTGTTTAGGTAATGACCCTAATTTATGCAACCACATTCGAACATAACGGCACACTCGTTCTTATTATGTGTTCTTGTTGTCGTTGTGTTCATTTGGGCACAAACCAGCCATTTTTCTCACCCTACATCCTTCACCTTCTAAAAGTACTACCTATACGTACAAGGTGGTCTAGAGGTGAAACAAAATTTAAATCCAACGTCTGGTGGATGTTAACTTAAGCCTCCCAGCCTTACGCTCTTTGATAGCAGCAACATTTCTCTTGGTTTTCTTTGAGGGAAAGATGTATAAATATTGGCTGAATTTTCGTTTTCGGTTTTTGGAAACTTTTCAAATTTCAGAGGAAATTTATTAGCCACCCTGTTGTGGGGACTGCTGTGAAGCCTGGGATGTTACCTGAGTACGTTTGTTGCGTATACAAAGGTTCCTTCCATTTGCAGTTCGGGTACATTATTTAGAATTTCATATCTTCATGTCTTGACATCTTGAACGACATAGAAGACAAAACTTTTACACCATCAAGGTAGTTAAAGTGCGGTTCTGGTACTTTTTAAGTACAGCGCATCGGTGCTGTTGGTTGAATCAGAATAACTTCATTAAAGATGAGTTCAGGGCCGTAGCTATGGGTTAGAGTATATCTGAAAGAATATTATAGATGCGAATGTAAATTTGTTTGTTTGCTTATTTGTTTTGTTACGCTTTCACAGCCTAACTGGTCAACCGATCTTCAACACACTTTGTCCACACATTGTTAGATGTGCGGAAAAGGGCATAGGGTATCAGTTAGGTCCTAAAAAAAAAACAAAAGATAGAAAAGCCGTAGATATGCACTGTAAAATCTTCCAAACGTTGATTTATATTTTTCAAGATATGTAACCCTCTTTTCTCCACACGATTTATAATAATAAAAATAATAATAATAAGAAATTAGTAATTATCTTTGGAACCGATAAATACTACTTGTGTTGGACGGATTCAAATCTGATATACACAAAAAAAAACGGACACGACTGTGTCGCATGTATTCGCTCTTACGTGCTTAATCACATTGGAAGGCAAGGTTTTTGACAGAAACAAGTAACATTAAAACGTAACGAAAAAAAATCACATGGTCTAACCATATTCAAAGTGTCAAAACCAAAAAACTTAATGGTTTTTAGTAAAAATGATGTACGCCATCACACGTCTTATATAACAATGAATTTATGAATAAAGTATTTCGAAAATTGTAGGACGGACTTTGATGAAATCCTGTTTTTTTACTTTTAGTTTTTTTAAAACAATTTTTTTCTTGGTATGCAGTTTTTTAGAGTTTATTAATAAACAGTAGATCATTAAATTTGAAATAATATTTATTGATTAGTTTTAAAAAAATATTGAATTAAAAAAAAAAGAAAATTTATTATAAATAAAAAAAAAATATTATTAAAAATTTGTAGTTATATGCAGAATTAATTTAGCTACCTAAGTCTTCTCAAATAATATTAAATGTGATAGAAAATACAAAAAGAAATGAACCGTTACCGAGAAAGCCGAACATTTAAAAAAACTGTTATATATTAATAGACTTTTGGTTTTAATAAGATGATAGCTAATACCTACAGTAAAATTGTCAAAAAATTTCATCAAAATCATTGGAGCCGTTTTCGAGAAAAAATAGATTTTCCTTGACGGCCATATGGCAGCTACCGTTATTTTCAGCCCTAAAAATAAAATTTCAATTTCCACTCTAAGGAATGTCAAAAGATTCACACATAATAAATTTGAAGATAATCGCTTCAGCCGTTTAGGCTGCAGCTCGTTATAAATACTGACAGACAGACAGACAGACAGACATTTTTTGCCACTAACTTTTTTAGGATTCTCTATGATCATGATGTCATGTTTGATTGCTATCTTAATTTTTTTTTATATTCTCGAATCCTTACCTTGCCTTATAGTCCCTATAATCGCAAGTAAAAATGCTGGTGTGCCACAGGGTTCTCTTTTATCTCCGACTCTATGATTTATATTTATTGACGACTTTTATATGAAACATGGTGGCTACGTTTGCTAGAAGTATTGGTCCAAATCTCAGGATAGTTGAGCATACATTTAAAGTAGTACAATCCTGTAACTAAGTCTTAAGCAAAATGAGTGCACGTACGTTTGCGAAGAGGGACGATAACGGAGAAGATACAGTCATGAACTGTATGAAATGCATGTATGTATGCAGATTTTGTGGAAACAAATAAAGCTCGGTAGACCCTGGTGGGCTGGGAATCTTGCTCAAATGAGTAAAAGCGAAAGGGAACCAGTTCGGAAAGTCTTTAGTAGTTCTTTATGTGGTAAAAGACAACGCGGCAGAACTTGCTTACATTGCAAGGACGGCGTAGACTAGGACGTCTAAAGCTTCGGTGAGCGCAACTGGATGGCATTGGTTAGCAAACTGGACATATGAAAAAAAAAAATTTGTTTGAACTGTTTTTACTTGCGATTGTAAATACTAGAAAGTTATGCATTTGATATAACAATCAAACATGACCTTACAATGATAGAGAAACATATTTGAGTTATTAGCAAAATTCTGTCTGTCTGCCTGTTCGTATGAATTTTGGACTACAGTCTAAACGGTTTTGCCAATCATCTTCAAATTTAATACATAGGGTTATTTCACATTATTATTATTCCACAGTGCAATTTTTTTTTAAATTTTTTTTTTAACTTAAATATTATCGGTAGCTGTCAAATAACCGTTAAGTGAAAACTTATATTTCTCAAAAACGGCTCAAAGAATATATATGAAAAAAAATCAGTGTACTTCTTCTGTAGGTGTGGTTTATGTTTTGATGAAAACATATGGCCATAGGACCGTTTTTTTTTTAATTAATATTCAAGAAAATGAAGGCAGCCTTAATAATTGAATCCGTCTAACACAACTTGTATTGAGGTCCGGGCCTCCTCCAATAAGTTTTTCTAAACATCTCTGTAGTTAAAGAGCCATTGGAATTCTTCTCTTGAAACAATTTAACCGTAATAATTGCACCAATAACGTATTCCCAGAAAATGGTTTTGAGATCAATTTCGTGAGGAACAGTCAAATACAGTAATTATTTCTTTAGCCGTACCACGCGAATGTTGATTGCCTTCCCGGACTCAGTTTTAACCATTCTTTTCGAAGACAAATGTATATTGGTTCCCCTTTTTACATCCTTTCTTTATTTTCTTACTGGGTTTAAACAACCTTGAGTAATAATATATAAAAATGGTCATATTGTAATATTTTTGCCTGGGGTTCTTTGAATAAAACTCAATTTAATTTTTTAACTCTACATATTTACAACTTTTGTATGTTCAATTTATCCTGTTTTTAATATCGTTTTCGATGATCAAACTTCAACTCATAAAAATCAGGTCTGTTCCCTTAGAGCCGTCTCTTACACAAATCGACGAGCTTCTCGAAATTTCCTTTTTGGTAATTTTCCACTGGTACTTTTCCATTGGATGTGGAATTCTGGTACATTATTATTTCCAGAACATTCTAGTACTTTCAGTTGCAGTGATTTTGTTAAATTAGCTGCTGTGGATGAATTTCAGTGATTCCTGAATGTCTTTCATCGTCATATTTTATCACCGCATCACGATATGATGATATGCAGACGTTGATTAACACTCCTGCAACTACGCAACACTTTTTTGGCCGATCGAAAGATCGAACTAAGAAGTTCCAGTTTTACCTAAATGAACCTTATCAGGACTTAAAAAAAGTCAATACTTTTTTTTATGAAAACATCTATTTAAGATTTCAGCAGTTCTATCACAGATTTGAGTTCAATATCAATCTCACGGCCTTCTCTAAACGCAAGTACCTAAGTCTGGCACTGTCCTACAGGAAGAAAATATTCCAAATGATGGCAAAGTACAGTATTTGGCAGGAGAGAGTAGGTAATACTTTGGAAACAAAAAAGTTATAAATTACATAACAGTCTCTGCCTAACAGCAATCATCCCCATTTATGATCCCATTCTAGCAACCCCCTCCCCCACAGCATTGTCTGCTTCTATCAGTCTATTTCTGGTGTGTCACTGTTTCACTTACTGTGTATTTCCTTGCACTTTATACATTCATACCCTCATCCCTATGACATACTCCAGGTTAAGTGGGAATGCGAAAGCATGAAAATGAATCTCAGGTTGTACAGCTAGTTGCTTGGGTGGCACAACATGTTGAAGTGGAGTAACGTTTGCTATTGCTATTCTTTCGAGGCGTTGATGGAACTTGTGTTTTTAGCCCACTCATTTATTCATGATGGGCCAGTCATACTTTGAGGAGCGGGAATCGGGAAAAGGAGGTGATAAAGGAGAGCCACACAGGAGGACTGTGTGAAATAGTTACATTTTGTTCCTGGCTTTCGGTTGTTTTTTAACAATTTTTTTTCGGTGGCAAACAGAGAAGGATGAAACGATATACAGGACTATAGAACTAACTTTATACTGAATGTTTGCATCAGGAATAAGAGGAGAAACGGAGGGAAGGAATTAAGAGTGCTACACCATTTGTAAAAATTTTGATAGCTCAAACGAAATGCAGGGACCAAGAGACAGTTACACATATATAATACAGACAAGCATACATATATATGATATATGTATTTATGTATGAAGGTAGGCGTTGTTACCGAGCTTAACTTTTGTCGTGCTTGATTTTTAGCGCAATTTTAACGAGAGTGCATATACAAAAGAATAACGAATACAGGTGGATTTCAACGAAATAAAAGGAAGAAAATTCTGTTAAAACAAAAGGGACATGAACACAGGACAAAAAATTGAGTTCAATGCTCTCCATCTTAATGGAGACCCTTAAAGACATTACATATAGAGATTACAAATGAATGAAATACAGGTTATTAAGGATCAGACGTCAGAGTGAATTAAATAAATTATATTGTGGGCTTAAAAAAATAGAATCTCATTATCTTCAAGTTAAAACTGAATCCTTTATAAAAAATCTGGTTTCGGATTTAGAAGTTTAAATAGTTAATTTTTCTTAAGACCACTCTTCACAAGGGTAAGATAGTAATAACTTTTTAAAATATTTTTGCATTCATAAGTTTCTTGCGATTTTTGGATTTGCTGATAAAACCGATATGATTCAAAGAACTGTGATGCGTTTCTTAGTAGGAAACGGAATGGATGTAGTAATAAACGAGGAAAAGCCTTTACGCCTCTGCTTTTATCAGCAAGATTAGAATTCTTTGTCATCTGAAAATGTGAGTAATGGAATCACAAAATTCTGAATTACGGAAATGGAATGGCAATTAGGAAAAAGATCATCATTTGATTTCGTTAGCACAGTCGCAAACACTTTATTCGGAGTTTTTGACCATAAATATGCACGATATACCTATTGGAGATAACATCGAGATTGTTAATAATAATTAAAATCATCTCATTGAATTTAACAAGAATCAGATTTCAATATTAGTATGAACGACAAATGTCCCGAACAAATCGTTGTTTTCAATAAAAGAACAGTTCGGTGAAGTGGAACAGCAGTTAACTATAATTTTGATAGTTCAATGATACTCCTTAATAAAACCATTAAGATAACAGAAATTCTCAACTATATCACTATATCACTTTTAACGAAATTGAACAGTTTTTACAGTTTTTATCGCACCCAAATATTTATGCTATTTCAGATACTCATTATGTTTTATTAATTTTCTGCAGAAAACTTTTGAGTAAATGAGCTCTTACGAAACTCAAAACGAGTAACATTATCTGCAATTTCATTTCTATTTACTATTTTATCCACTATTCAATAGGCAATTTATACAGCTACCAGCTCAACAAAATACATCTTTCATCTTCGTACAATCATCAACAGCATTCTTGGCCATCACTCTATTCAGAGATCAGCATGTCGTCCTATAAAATGCCGAATATCAGAGTTGCATACACCTCGACGAGAGAAAGTATCTATGTGAAAAGCTGTATCGAGTTTTCAATTCTGTTGAAAATCAATACGAAATGGATATGGTAAGTCATAATAAAGACAAATCTTACTGGTCCATAAACAGCAAACCATGCCTACTAGTGCTTACAATTTCTTTCAAATAAGGCAACTTCTCCTTTCTTTCCGACAATCAAATTATTTCGTTTATTCGTTGAGAAATGTAACATCGAACCATTTGAAGACAAACAAGATATTGTAATTTTTTTTCTTAACTTTTAAAATTACATAACGAATTACCTTATTTATCAAAAAACACTTCAAATGATAATAATTTCACTTCACCATTTATTCACAATTAAAATGACTCTTTATTTTTAGACACTTTTTATTCCCATCACTTCCTATTATCGCTTTCGATGTTCACAATTCAACGCATAAGAATCAACTGTATTCCCTGGAGTCATCTATTCATCTATAAAAGTAAATTCACAAATCGGTTCAATGCAATTGCATTAGTCAACAAAACCTGTTCTGAGGATTGGCAAATCATGCGGCTGCGGTGGCGCGATTTGCTGTACACCGGCTTTGCAGTGCAACCGCTGGATCGCTTTTTCAAATCCACCTCGAACCAAAAATGTTTTTTCAACTTACTTAAAGAACTTAAAGCGATAAAGCACCACTTAAAAGGAGTCTGAGGATCGGGTTGGCCCCGTGAAATAGATATAACTCCAGTCTATGAACTTGGTGACAGTTGCTGTTTTTTCATTCAAAAACTTTCAACTGCATAACAGAGCAGCTTAAATGAAAGCTGAAAGTATGGCAACATTCAAATATATTTATATTTATTAATACAAATGGAGCTGTCGAAGTTTCCTTTTGGGCAATTTCATTGGTACTTTTCCATCGGAAGGGGAATTCCAGTACATTCTAATTTCCAGCACATTCTAGTTTTGTTAGTTGCTGTCAGTGCTCGTTAAGTTGGATGCGATTGGCGAGTTCGATGTGTGAATTCCGTCATTCTTGCATGTCTTTTCTGGCTTTGGTGTGGGAATACAATGCATCGTCAGAAAATCATTCCATTTTGTCGGCCTGACACCCTGAAATACAGATTCTTTTTTTAGCCGTACAGCAAGAATTTGGAATATGTGGCGAGGCTTGTTCTTAAAATTCCAATTTAAAAGTAGTTAAAATCAATCTTAATCGACACATTCTGTCTCACCCCCCTTTATTTCTCGATAATCGTGCGGTGCGTTTAAGCATTAAATGGGCAACATAAATCCCTTGTGCAAGCACATTTTATATACAAAACTGCTTCTCAAAAGTATCCTTTTTTTGTTTTCATTTTACATACGAATGGTGCCACTAATCTGCTAACCCTCCCGTTTCACAGTGGGTGTTTAAGCTCTGATTTTGGTTTATGCTTTAACAATTGTTGGGTTTCATAGTGCTCATCTAAACCGAAAGTGGATTTAACTGAACTTAACTTTTCGTTTAGTTAAAAAGACAACACCCCAACGTTTAAGGGACCATCTGGAGATGGTCAAAACAGTGAGGGTTAAACGAATGCAAATCATTTTTTAATAAAAATATACCTTTAATAATGACGATGTTCTCTTTCTTGCGGAACATTTTTATTAATATTTAGCAATTAAAATTTTGTACTTTATAGTAGATTATAGGTAATATAACGCATATTTATATACAACCAAAATCCCTCTGGATCAGAGCCTCTAAAACTGCGTTTATTTAACTGTAAGTTTATTTTTCACTGTGAAACTGAACTGGTTAAACCAAAAGTTTAAACTGTCCTTCAGGTTTAGTAACACGTTGGATAAATTAGTTTTAGTAAAATTCACCTTGAAACGATATTATTGTAATTAGTTTTGACCTTAAACTCTCACTGAGAAACTAGCCATAAAGATTTAAAACATAATAATTACTCACTTTTTCTTCCTAAAAACTCGATCAACTTGTGTTTAAATAAAAATGTTGAAAACTTACCTTAAATGAAACAAAAACAAAAACAAAAAAATTATTTAAGTAAAATAATTTATTTAACTTTTATTGGTCATTTTAAGGCGAATAAATTAAGAAAAAAAGATTTTATAACATTTTCTTAAACTTTCAATTTATCAGCGAAAAATTATCTTATATCTTATAAAAACCTTAACATAAAAAATAAAAACTGTTGCTCAAGCTAAAACAAAAAGCAACAATTTTCATTAACGATATTGCTGCAATTAAACACGTTCATTTCAATTTTATCTCCGAATTATATCACAAAGTTTTCATCTTTGAGATATCCCATTACAAGCAAGACCATAAAATTGTCCTTCTGTTAGAACTTCTCAATTTCACAACTTTTGTCCTTGCCTCAACCAATCAACCAAAAACCAAACAACAACAAAAAAATTGAATATAAATGAACTCATTAAATCAAACGCACAGGATGTACTACTAAGTAAATAAAAAAGGTCATTGATGTCCCGTTGGAAAATGTTATTAATAAAAAAAAAAGCATAGAGCAAGGAATGTAAATCAAAAATCGCGACTTTTTAACTTCCCTTTAACTTTTAAGATCGAAGCATCCTTTTGTATAATTTGACTTTGAGCTTAGAGAAAAAAAACATCACTTTATTGAGGGAGAGAAAAAAGAATTTAAAAGAAACTTTGAAAAGGTTTAACTCATCTTCCTTTAAGGACTCACTTGGCCACTTTGTCATTATACATCGACAACCGGCGCGTTCCGCATCATAAAAAACTCAAACAGTTGGGTTATACTCCCAGGCCAGAGGAAGGAGCTTGAGTGAATTTGTCACGACTGACGATACAGGATAACGATATTTCATATCACAATGATGGTTGTAAGAATAACCCTAAAATAAGAAGAAAAAACTTCAAAATAAATAAGGACTCACAAGATATTCCAGGCCATGGCAGTTAAGTGCTGAAACTTTCAACATTTTCAAGTGGGGAGCATCTGATATGGACAAATTAATTTGCCATTTAATCCGAAAAGAATATCCTTTCGAGTGTCATTTAATAGCTCGCACATCGCATATATGTTGCATGTCTAGCGTGTGTGTATGCCCTCTGCCGCAGCACTTAAAATAAATAAATTTTTGGTGGTCCTTTCTTCTCGCTCCTTGCAAATTCTTGCATACCAAATGCATACAACTCATACCAAAAAAAAAAAAAAAAAAAACGAAATAAAACGCAAAGTGAAAAATGTAAAGCAATTTAAATTGCCATCACATGAAAAAGGATACATGAGCTTGAACTCGTATATTCGCCATGTAAGCAGCAACTATTTTTAACACCCTGCTGCCTTGAGAAGCATGCGGCTAGGTTCCACCGGGGAAGCCTTATGTTTCCGAGGAAGCACCATATAGAAGAGCGAGAGTATCCTTTTGAATTTATATTGCTTGCACAACTATTGCAGCAAGGACACAAAATTTTCTTCGTCTGGTCTGGGATTAGGGTGTACATATACATATATAAATATCTTCTTTTTTTTGGATTTTCACTTGCAAGGATATTTATGTGCGGTTCGCTTTGTGCTTTTATTTCTCAATGGGTGAATTGTTTTCTAGGGTAGAAATAAATAGAATCAGACAGTGATTGAATGCACGTTTGGTGTTTGAAGCTCGGAAATAAAACGATCTGGAGCGTGTGCGATAGGATTTGATGGGAAATTATTCGTGTGAAGTTTCGGAATAAATTGTATGGCTATGGCCTCCCCTCAAGATGTGTTATTTAAACTTAAATGGGAATAGTTTTGCAAGAGATTTGTGGACTTTGAATGAATTTGCTGGCAATCTTTGTGGGGGAGGGCGATGTAGTTCTGAGAATTTGATGGAAGTGAGTGAAAAATGCGTCTCTGCGGATATTCTCGTCGAAAATGACTGGAAGGAAATTGTTTGACTTTGAAGTTTGTTTCGGGAAAAAATGGATTTTAAATAATTTGCAGTTAAAAGGATTTACATCAAGGCAACTTATTTTATTTTGGTGGTGGTGCTCATTGGAATGATTTAATATGCCCCTCGATCTCTAGACTGCCTCTCTTATTTCGTAATTAAAGCAGTAGGAGATCTCCCTCTACCTGGTCGCTCATCCAAGATGGATACGAATTTTTTTGCCAATGTAATTTTGACGGTGCACCGAGAATTCTTCAAAGTTGTCAGCAGCAATCCCAAAACTAGACATGACTCGATACTATTTAGATAGACATGTATAGGTCTATCATTGGATGGATATTGGCGGTCATCGCCAATCAACAACTGGTTGAAGTAGCCTGACCAGATGGTAAGCATCGACTGCTTATCTACTATAGTGTTTCCATTCCCATCTTTGCAGGCCCATGATGACAGAGGTTGAAGCTGAAAGATATGCGATTGGTATAGGTTCTGGCGGTCGCTTCCGATTTAAGTGATCCTACATTGAATTTCATCTGCGAACTTATCCGACACTATGTTTGTTTTTCGAAAAGCTGCAAAATCGAAGAGAACTCAGGCCCTTTTTAAAGGTGATTTTACGAAAGCTGTTCCCTCAGATTGTATAACCAAAGATGAACACCTCCTCCCCTCATTGTTTTCATTACATTCTCTCAATAGTATTTTAATGTCTTGATTGATGCACTTCCCGTACTTTTTTACCTAAAAAGGTCGTAGAAATTTCGTTGGTAGCGTTGTCTTTTTCGTCTAATAATACTTAAATATGGTGTTTGGTTTCTATACGGACCTTGCGAAAGCAGTAAAAACTAACAGTTTTCTTTTCAGGGCTGTTCCATCTCATTGCATCTCCTGCAGTGATGTTAAATCAGCTTTGTGAAACTGGCGAGAGTCGCGGGTAGCCTTTCAGCATAGAGTCCAGCTCGAAGGACCAAATGTGATAATGACAAATAATTGATCTATATTGATGATTCTCCTAAAACAAATTACGGTGACATTGAACATCGGTTTCGCATCAGCTACTTTCACAACATTAGTACAATCCAGTTCGAAGAACCAAATTTGATGTTAGGACTTGGATTAAAAATTAGAAGAAAATTATAAACTTCTAAAACAATAGCAGTAACTTTATTTTTGAAGGAGCATCAATTCAAGCTGTTATCAAAACATAGGGATCGAAGGACCAAATTTAATGTAAAGATTTCTATGGAAAATTAGAAGAACAACGTAATCTTCCAAGACAATAACAATTATGCGATTTGGATTAAACATCGGATTCATACCAGCTGTCGATGTCTATAGATTGATCTTCTAAAATAAAATAGGGGAACATTGAACATCCGTTTCGCATCAGCTGCTTGGAAAGCATCAGTACAATCCGGCTCAAAGGACCAATTTTGATGTTAAGATTTCGATGAAAAATTACAAAAAAAATAAAAGGCACGACTGGGTCGCATGTACTTGCTCTTATGTGCTAATCCTTTTTAAGTGCAGGCGTCTTTTTGACAAAGATTTTATTTTAATATTTTTTGTATGACGTGCAACTTCCTTAGAATCGTTTTGGGTGAACGAACATGCGTCACGACAAAGGGATAAACACATAAATATATAGGATTGTTAGCTTTTGCAGTTTTTTAGTGTAGTATTATCTTTCCACTTGCTGCTTACTGTTTATAATATAATTTGTTAATAGAAAGATACAAAGGACTTTTTTCAGTTAAATTTTCATTTTGGTATGGAAAAATTTGAACAACTGGCATAAAGATTCGTCGGAATCAGCAGTATGGCAATAATGCTAGGTAAAGGGACCTTTATACGTCCCAATATGGGACCAATGGAATTTATAAAGGTATATAAAGGTACCTATAATAAGGTTGGAAGGAAGGTAGGTACTAAAATTAAGATACGTGTTCCAACTACTGTTAAGCCAGTAGGTATAGAGACAATATTAAAAGTTAACACAGTGGTTTTGTTTATTTATAGGAAGGTGTAAACTTTTGTTTTCTCGATTGAAATTTTTGCATTCAGTAGTAATCGAATAGTTTTTTTTATTTGTTAGTTGTTTTTGTGTGTTTATCAAAGGCTTCCTTATTTATTCTGTGCTTTTATGATGATGAAAAATACTTTAAAATACGTAAGTATGTATGTAATGTAGGTTGTCACTTTCTTTTATTTGACTAATGGCTTGGCTAGGGCTTAGCCGAGCAATATGAAATAAAATGTTGGGGAAAAAAATTTATGAATTCAAAAAAACACTACTCATAACGTTTTTTGGAAAAAATGTTGTAAGCCATCTTATTTCTTTTGCTGTTTTCTATTTTATAAATTTTTCATTTCAAAATCGTTCGACCAGTTTTTTCAAAAAAATGTTTTTTTTTAAAAACTTTTCGAAAACATATTTTAAATTTTTTTTTAGTATGTCAATTTTAAGAAATCTATAGTTTATACTAGGAGAAAAATTTAAAAAAAAATCTATAGATCCGTTTTCAAAATATTCAAAAAAGAAAATATTTTTTTAAAAAAATTATTAAAATTTAAAAAAAAATGTTTTTGAAAATTTTGATAAGCAATATTATTTAAATCATAAAACACTATATATTTTGAAAATTTCATCAAAATCCGTCAATTAGTTAACGAGAAAGTCTGATTTTAAAAAACCGGTCATATGGGAGGTACCGTTATAAAACTTTTTCTGAAAAATCCATTAAAATTAAAAGATAGATTTTGCACAGAAAACATCATTCTGAAAGTTTTATCAAAATCGTAGGAGCCGTTTTCGAGAAAAATAAGTTTTTCATTAAAAGTTATATGGCAGGTACCGTTAGTTTTGGAGCTAGAATGCCAATTCCAAAAACTGTCGGGTAGAGCACTCTAAAAATACTATATACCAAGTTTGAATCAAATCGGCCCAACCGTTTGGGCTGTAGATATCGATACGGACAGACAGACAGACAGACAGACAGACAGACAGACAGACAGACGGACGGAATTTCCGGACCCACTTTTTCTGACTTCTCTATCATCGTAATGGCATGTTTGATTGTTAGAATTTTTTTTTTTTTTTTTTTACGAATGCATAACTTGCTTTATAGTCCCTATAATCGCAAGTAAAAAATAATAATAATCTTAAACAATAACAGTAACGTTAGTTTCGATGGAATATCTTTTTTAAATTACCTACTAACCAAACACCCATACAATCTGAAAGGACATTTTGGCGCTAATAATAATATTTCAACTATGTGTCTGTAAGGTACAGGTACAATATAGTCCCTATAATCGCAAGTAAAAAGAAAAAAAAAATGTACTGATATTTACATAAATATCCATTCTTTTATATTGCATTTCTTGTAATTATAATTGAGAAAGCAAGGAAAGGAGGGTGCAAAATATTGCTCCCGGCTATCCTTATCGGTGAAAGCTCTTGTGAGTCGGAAGACCCTTGTGGTGTAGTACTACCCAAGGGCGAATGAACTAGTCACGAATGCTTACTGCCCTTACAAATCCATTACTTGACTTAAAAGGTCCTTTTACCAACAACCCCTCCCCCCCGGCATGGTGGGCATTTTTAATTACATTAATCAAACTGACATCGAGACATTTATTATTTCTCTATTGCTTCCCCAAGGACACATTCAATGAATTTATTTAATTTCTTCAAAGATGCAATTAAAAGTGGAATGCTTTTTATAGTCTTCCATCAGGAAAGAGGGACGAATAGAGGACAAGTAAAGAATCATCAGTAAATATATATGTACCCAAGCTCCCTGTAACGCCAAGGTGTTCTAATTACTCAAAAATAGATACAAAAGCCACCTTTCATAGTATCTCGCACTTCTTGATGCTAATAAATAACCAACGCAACGGTTTAATGTTTCTATATAGAGATCCTTATCTTTACGATATGAAGATGGAGAGTGCCTTTGTGTCTTTTCTGCGTGTGTTGAGTTGAAGGATGTTTCGCACGAGAGTTTTTAAGTGGTTTCCGGTTTCACTAGTTGCCATCACGTTTCTTCGGTTGAAAAGTTTTTGGTTATTCCCTCTGCCCGCACCCCTCCCGTGTAGAGATTGATACATTTTCACACCCTGTCTATCTTTTAATTGAATGGAGGCACGGTGGAGCCTGGAAAATCCATTTAAAATTAAAAATGGCACAGGAAAAACACGTTAAGATTGCAGCAAAAAGAGGATCAAGTAACAATCGGAGGAATCCATCATATTTTTTTTTTGTTGGTTAATAAAAAGGTAAGAAAAGTTTCTTCTTCTGGGCCATTTCTCTTTTCATTTTCACACCCTTTGTTGGTGATCCTGATGGGGAAAATATTTCACTCGGTGCGGCGGGCGTGAAGCTTTTTTTTAGATGTTTTCTTAATTTTTGTTTTGTTTTTAGGTTTAGATTCAGTCTTCCCTGGAGGTAGTATTTGCGTGAATGTTTGTGGGAAATCGTTTTATCCTTCGTGGAATTTAATACTTCAGGTGAAAATATGCTGGCGTAATTTTTTTTCTGTTGTACACTTTATATTCTTTCGAAGATGTAATCTCATCACGTGGATGATAGGAATATGGAGAAGTAAAAAGCGGATGAGTTGAGAATGGGAAATATGATATAAAAATGAGTTTTAAGAAAGCTGTTGAGTTGAAGGAGCAGAAAGGGGGTTTAAGGAAATTTAATTCAGTAGCTGCTTGCACCTGGTGCTCTGACAGGAAAATTGGATTTTGTTTTCGCTTTAAGAACAACGAACGACAAAGACTGCGGGATAGATGAGCACACTTTTATGTTATTTTATTCACCGATTAGTTGTATTTCTTAATATATTTATATTTTGTATTTTTTTTATTTTCTTGGAGAATAGCTTTGAAGGATTTAAAGAACCCCCATTTTATTTTAATGATAAATAATCATTTTAATTATAATTTTTTTCCTAATTTTATGGTTGTGAATTATTTCTGAAAAAAAAACATCAACTTTAGAGTAATATTTTTAAGAGTTTGATTTAAATTATCTAAAGAGTACATATTATCCAAGATTTCTTAGCCTGTGTCTGGTTTTAAGAAAAAGCTCCTAGAAAAATCTTTGCTCTATAGTATTTCAAAACACAAACAGTGATGACAAAGATCATCAGAAGGTGGCGTATGCCACCCGAAAAGGACCTCAGCAGCTGGTAGTAAGTTAGTTGCTATATGAATAAGGAAAATGAAATGAAAATGAGTAGGGGAGAGAAGAATTAAAGTTAGCGATCTAACATGGCAGAAAAAGGATGATATCACAAAATTCCTAAAATGGAAAACCGAGAACCCATGATACTAATCAGACAACGTTCGATTCCATTTTTCTCGGAAAATTTGGAAAAAAAATTCTTTAAATTCTATTCCCACTTTTAACATGAACACAAGTTTAATAATTTGCCCACATATGTATGTATATCTACAAAACACAAATAAAATTACTCTTTCATATACCCCCTGCCCCCCCCCCTCACACAAGAAATACTCCAAAAAATAATTAAGTCCTTATGTTGCTTTTCTTTCTCTTTTAATTAGAACCAAATCGTTAAATTCTAAAACAGAAAAAAAGATAAATAAAGAATTTAAGGATTCTTTCTTTACACATACAACTTGGTAAATGAAACACTTTTCTATTACAAAATTTGCACCCGATGTTGGTTGGTGCTTCTAAGAAGAACCACTGCAAGAAGTGGGGGGTCATTAAACTCCTTCAATTTGGCAAACCCATCAAAACCTGCCTGTCTGTTGCCATAAGTGTAAATGTAATGTAAATTCGACAGCACCAACTTCCTGTTTCAATTAAATAATCAAACCCCTTTTAATCTAGCCTTCTAGGCAACTCTTCTCAACCCATTCATGTAATATGCCTCAATTTAATATTTGCACCATTTACACACAGACATTCTAATTACGGGGGGAAAATTAAATAAAAGTGAAAGCTTTTTAGGAATCATTTCTGTACTGCCTGTCTGTGTTGTAAGGAAATGGGCGTACATGGTGTTTTTGTACTCTTAAACATCTGCAACATAGGAATTTATTTTAAAAAGGTTTTTTTCTTTTTTTACTACTTAAACAAAAATTCATAGTCTTTAGCATATTGCAATTGTAGAAGCCATGACTGCTAAACAGGGTGTTTTAGGTTATTTAAAGGACATTTTGACTGTTAGATCATAGTATTTGTTCAGGAATATAAAATATTATTTGAGTTAAGAGATTCTATTGTTTCACACTTTTCAAGAGATCGATTGATTGAGTATCTACATAAATCACATTTGGTCCTTCGAGCCGGATTGTATAGATGTTTTGTTAGTAGCTGGTTTGAATGCGATGCTTAATTGTATAGCATTATTTTTATTGTCTTATAAGATTATTTTTTTTATAATTTATCATCCAAATCTTAACACCAAAATTGGTACTTCAAGCCGGATTATACTGATATTTTGTTAGCAGCATAATGTTCAAGGAAGTCGGTATCAGGCCGCGGAAAGCTGAAAGGCTAGCTGAGAACTAAGCCAGTTTTAAAGCTGGACGTAACTCCACTCCAAGAGATGTGATGTGATGTATCGGGTTTAAAAAGAGATGAAATGCCAACTTCATGGTAATACCCGCTTGTTTGGATGCGGTTTCGTTGTCAGAAGGAGAATTCGACAAAGATTTTAAATGTTCACGAAGTCAGCGAGAGAACTACGACGTCCAGCCAAATTTCCATCATTTAAGCTTTATTACCACCATGATGCCCTACAGAAGAGAAAGATGTCGCTGCCGAAGAAAATACGAACTCAGTCTCATTGATTTTAAAGCGGCAAATAAAATGGCGATAAGCACACGCAATTTCCGCGTCTTGATGTATACAATGGTCACCAGATGATAGAACCTGCATTCAAATTCATTAAGTTGCGATTGACCGGAGATATTCCTCTCTAGTATTCTCAACGTCCACAGATTGCGTAGACCAAACATAGACTATTTAGTTGGAGCTACATTCCATGTGTGTTCAGAGGCGATTTTCTATGTTGCTTGGATTGCGAAATTGGAAACGGCAGGCTAGAGATCGAGCCGCCTTCATGGTCATATTAAAACCAGGCACAGTGGCACCACCAAAAGTAAATATAGGCAAAATAAATAGGCGTATGTCAACATCACATTTGGTCCATTGAGCTGAATTGTTTGGCACTTTTGTTAGCAGATAATTTGAAAAAGAAGCTCAATTAAAAATTACATTTCTGTTTTTCCTTCACTTTTTTTCTTCTGTTCTGTACTGTATCAATGTCGTTTTGTTTGTATTGTATTGTCTGAGCCGATGGTCTTAGTATCCAGTGTCTCTATTATACCTCGTAGATTTATATACGCAATAGATCAATATGTAATGTTATGTCACTCAACTGTAATTGTTTAAGAAGATTATAAATAATCTCTACTCATTTTCATCGAAATCTTAACATAACACTTGGTTCTTCAAGCTGGATTGTACTGATGTTTTATTAGCAGCCAATTTGAGATGCCAGAGATGCTTTCAATCAAAAATATATGTACTGTTATTATTTTAAGAAATTCTTAGATGTAAAGTGATCTAGTTTCATTCGGTCCTTCGAGCCGGATTGTATGTATGTTTTGTTAGCAGCTTATATAAAAAGATGTTCAATAGGAAAAAGCGTTATTGTTATTGTTTTGGAAGATTCCTTCATTAAGACAGAGGAAATGAGTATATGTCAACCTCGCACTTGGTCCTTCGAGCCGGATTGTACTAATATTTTGTTAGTATCCGTTTGGAAAAAGATGTTCAATCGAAAAAAAGCGTTACTATTAGGCCCAATGCACACGAAAAAACTGAAAAAAACTTATCATGGATGCAAATTGACAATCAGTTTGGTTTGAGTCATAACCAAATGGGACGATGCACACGACGCTACTGGTTGAAAACTTGCGATTCACAAAAACCTGTTTGTAACCAGTCGCCTGTTTATTAGTATTTCAGGTTGAATAGTGATTTCAGTTTCTAGTTTGCCGAAAAACAAGCGAACAACAGACCAAGCTGTTGCTCGTGGGCGATGTTGAAAAACATTCAAAAACACTGAAACGCGGAACGAACTACAGATTTTGATTGGTAATGAGTTTTCTCGTGAGTGGAGTCAAGTCACTGAGTACGTAACTGGTCTGTAGCTCGAGTTGCAAACCGGTTTAGTTTTTTTCTAGTTGCTACGTGTGCATTGGGCTTTATGCTTTTTAGAAAATTCTTCCATATAGACTGATCAATAGGGTACCTTTAAACATCACATTTGTTTCTTCGGATGGGATTTGATAGATTTGTTGGTAAGTAGCTGATTTTAAGTTGAAGTTGAATCGTTATTTTCTTAGCAGATCCTTCAATACAGACCAGATAAATGGGTGTGGCGATTGATCGCCCACTATCCGGGTAGAGAACACCCTGCTCATATACAAGATATCATTTCCACTTCGCCTTATGGTTCATCAAAGCATATGGAGTACCATCACTCCCGAAGGATATGGAATAATCCAAAGTCACATCATACAATTACCCCGTTCAAGGATTTTATTCCACAAAATGAAATAAAATGAGATTCGAAGTGTGCGGGTTATGTAATTGTATTAACGTTTTACATACTCCCGCCGCCCACGCCATTTTCTAATGTTAAATTACGTCAACTTCAATAGCGAAACACCTCTGATGAGACGATTTCCGTTTCAATTTCAAACCAGCATCAGCATCACAAAAACGTTATTAGAAGCTGAAATGCTTAAACAGCGCATTAAAAAAGGATCTCCTCCAGAAGAGCGGGAAATTCAGGAGGGTAATGTACGAGTTAAATTCGAAATTAAGGGCAAGTGGGGCTATTAAACGCGGATATCCATTGCGTGTACTTGTCGTCGGGTGAGTGAGTACATACATATTGCGAATTATCCTTAGAATCCTTTAAGGAGAGACGTCGCACAACTGTCAAGGAAATTAAAAAAAACTCGCGAAGTCAACTCTGTTGGGCGTGTAATTTACTATCATCGTAAATCCTCATTGTGCGGAGTGTAAATAGGTCCTCTTGTTCGGTTGTGTGTGCCTTAGTGTTAGGTTTAAAATTTGAATCCTGTGACTGCAAATGAAAACGAATGAAATGGAAAAAGTAATTAAACATGTTGCCGTCGCTTTTCATTTCTATGTGGCTGCTGGTGTTCCTGCTGCTCCGGAAGGAGAGAAGGTCCTTTGTCGGGAATATTAGTTTTTTTTCTTTACTTTCTTTTAACCTAAAAGGATGCCAAGTCCTCATGAATTAAATTAGAGGGTGGAATTGTGACTTTACCCACCATATTGTGAGGTGCGCTAACACAGACAGTAAGTAGTCAGGGCATGAACGTAATTGACTCCCTATTGGCAGGCAAACACTCTCGCTTTTTTTTTGTATTCAAAAGATATTTGATGCGCGCGTATCTGATATGTCAAGTTGATGATTGGTGGTTGGGGTTGTCGGGTCGATATGTCTATAATGTCAGGCACATCCTTCGGTCTTGCTGTCGCGAAAGGGGGAACAGGATGTGCTTTATGATTTCAATTTTCCAGCTTTTTCGAAATTGATTATTGTTTTGTTTACATTTAGCACTCAGCAACGCAATCTGTCTATCCATTTGCGGTTTACACTTCAAAATGATACCACCAGGGGGCGAATAGGGTGAACATTATGGTGTTGAATGTCACTTACACAGGTATTTTGTCATGTGTGTGCTCTCACCTTAATTGATTGAAATGTACATATGCATGAGTTCGAGTTGTTAGCACAGATACAGGCGTGTATAGGAAGGATATAGACATTTAAAATAAAATTGGTTTGGTTTAAGGACTTTGCCATTTGATATGCAATATATGCATGAAAAACATTTGATTTTTTTTTTTGTTTTTTTTTAACGATTTATTTATGTATACAATTTGTTAGGTTTAAAGTTCTTAAAAAGGATCTTCAAATTCAAGATGGTGTGTTTTAATTTGTCTCAAGTGAAATTTACCGTTGTCGGTTAATGTGGATCCCAGGACATTATTTTTTGTCTTCGGGAACATATATGGTTTTGGCATTAGGTAATGCTTCGTATTCATTGAAGGTTTTTTATTTCGTGACAGAATTTTTTCTTGGTGAAAATTTTAAGTTTCATATTAAATAATAATTAGTTTAGGACCTCAGACTTATAAGATTCGTTGGGGACAACTAGCGGGACACAGAGCTTCAACTACGCTTACGTGCCTGGTTGTGCCTCCTCGACTCTTCTACCGACAAAAAAATCCTAAGGATGTTTCATAGACATCAATTAAAGAACGTTTGCAACTTCCTCATGACAGCACATGTAACTTTCCAAGTGCTGCATTCCTATAACAGTACGAAAACCAATTCACAGTCGTCCCTAACAAGCTGAGAGGTTTATTCTTCCATGAATTTGTTAATATACCTAAACCAATTTTTTTCCAGATTAGTCTTTATGCATCTCTTATTAATACCATGTCCGAAATCACAATGAGCATATGTTTTAAGAAAATCATGGGCGCAATAACCTTCAACAAGTTCTTCAATACATCTCGATTGCTGGCCGACGCCATCCAATAGCGCACCCCAAGGCTTCAGGCGTTCTGGTCTTCGCCATCCGTCCAACGCAAGTGTTACGTGTTTTCGGGTTTTCTTTTTTCTCCCCTCCAAGGGAAAGTTTCAACCAGAGACACCAATTTCGATGGTTAACTTTTATTGTTACTATTAACATATATACACATATATATATATTTTACTATTCTTTCCAATGGTTTTTAACAATAGTAATATATTTACAGTATTTGTTCGTATTTTAATGAAATTTTCTTTAATATTAACATCTACAATAAGACTTAAAAATAAAAAAGTAATTTTAAAATGTTTAAACAAATGGATAATAGACATATTTTTTGTATTCTCCTTTTTTTAATTTTAATCTTAAGCCTTAACGAATTTAACTTATATTTCTTTCAAATACTACAATATATTTATTTAGTCTTAAGTACATTTTTTACATTTTTACATTTTTACATTTTTCTGTCTAAACCTTTTATTGAAACTATTACACTACATAATATATAACTATTTAAACTTATATTTTACGCAACCTACCCCGAAACTCAAGAACGTGCGTAGGTCACCCCTAGGTCAGGACGTTGAATTGGTACGTTGGGCGCTTTTCTTTTCCGCTTTATTGATGGACGTTTCATGAGCTCCAGCTCTTCTAAAGGTGTAACTGCTTCAGTAGACTGTTTTACTAGGATCTTGGACGTCCGTTTCCTGTTGATAATAAAGCCGACTAGGATTATGGTTCCAATTATTGCCAAGATCAACATGAGGGAGTAACAGTGCGTTGAAATTTCCTAGCTGGGCGGCTCCAGTTTCCTTCCTGCCTCCATAACTTTTAGTTAGAGCTCCAGTTCTTCGATGGAACGCTTCCCGTCTAGCATGTTCTCGGCAATGTTTTTGTGGTCGCTATTCTTTAACATTAACATTATGTTATAAATATTTTTATAACATTAATATTTCTCTCTCCTTTCAGAACGTCCTACCGGCTGCGGCAAAATGTTACGTGTTTTCTTTAATACAAAATAAAACCAGCGTCGCGTTTCATGTTTAAATTGAACTCAGCCATCGATCGTAGGTTCTTCCGATTGAAACCTCCGTTGTTGTTGAACAAACAGCACGCGCAGCATTTAGGAGGTTGCCCAACTCTTGTGCCAATTACAAAGTCGAAACATTGCTTATGTTTCAACAATGTTTCGACAAAGTGCAATGACTTGACTGCTTATTCAACACAAATCATGTTGGCAACCTGAATGCAGGGCGTAACACAAGCAAGGTCTGCCACTTTGTCTTCTATCATAAAAAGAACTGCAAAAGAGATTCCGAACTGGTCCGTTTAAGCCCATACGAGCTATAGGTGCTTAGACCAGCGGAGTCTACCGACTTTATTTTTTCCACAACATTCACTTCGAGGTAGATTTGATACAATTTTTATTCTATCTTTTCCGGAATCGGCCGCCTTCACATACGGGGCCAACAATTCTCCGTAAACGCGGATATGAGATCAGAGTGCCTTTTTGTAAGCACCCAAGTCTCGGATCTGGTAAGACCATAGTCCTGTACGGCAACAGTTTGGTATTCATGGTAAGATTTCTGGATTTAAAGAGCAGTAGTAGAGCTCGACACATATGCCATCAGCTTCCGAGGCCTTGTTATTTCTGAGCCGATTAAACGTCTTTTGTATCTCCTCAGTGCTTGGTGGCGGAAGCATAAGGTTTTCTCTTGAAATGTTGGAGTCTCTAATTCTTCCATGAGCTGACCGTTCAACAATTCATTATAATACACTTCTCATCGCTCCAGAATATCTTCAGGATCGGCGATCAGATTTCCTCCTCCGGCCTTAGAGTAAGTGCAGCGTGGTGTATATTGCGACATGGTTTCTGTCTGTTTCTGTAGAACTTCCGCGCCTGGTGCGGAACTCGCTCTCTATTTTCATCTTCGCGTGTTCGCGTTCTACAAGACTGCTGCATTGCTCGGTGCGCCGCATTTTTACGTTCGGACGCAAGTTTGTCTAAGATGGTATCAGCAGTACTAATTACTTTGTTCTTAAGGCGTGACATCATGATGGATTTATTTAAACTGAAAAGAAAACGTAGTTAATCTCTCGTTTTAGCTCAAAGAAATGAAAGACGTCTGTTACGTTTGCATGTTATACATCGAATGGTTTATTTAAAAATGCATCCCTACTCAAACGCAATCGCTCTCTGTTCAGCCAATTTACCTAATTACTTGTGATTTTTTTATAGGTATACCTGTACCTTACACTTACATAGGTAACCATATGCTCATGAGAGTCAACAGAAATTATTTTTGTATAAATGTAGAAGAAACTAAATCTTTTTTTAGGGTTGCACTACACACTCTGTTCCATATTACAGTGGTTAACGTGTTAAAATTCTATGTCAAAAGGTCCAGTTTTGAATCACTGTCAGATACGTAACTCTTCCTCTTACGAAAAAAGTGTAAACTTTTTCTCGAAAATTAAGTTCTAACTACCAATTTTTCTCTAATCATTTAAATAAAGGACTTAGGACGATTGAAATTTATCAAAGATTTACACAATTTAATACAAAAATCTATTAAAAACTTCAGCACTGTTTCAAACACTTTCTCAAATTATTACCAGTTAGGTATAATGTGTTTTACACATAACACCGAAAAGGCTTTAAGCTTTAAACAGCTTTCAAAATATTATGTAGAAATGGCCCAGAGCGCCAATTAAATTTCGTACGTGCAATAGAACAACATTTCAGTGAAATATTGTAAAGGTGTAATTGCATGTTAAGCACAAATAAACGTCAGAAACAATAATACTGCAAAAACACATTTCAAAAAGAATGTACACAAACATACATATTTCACCTGAGGGAAAGCAATACAATTTTTGAAAGGATTGTTTATAACAACGAAACTTTTTGAAGAATGGAAGTAAACTATCATTATTGACAAACTTATTTCAGAAACGAAATACATAGAAGACGTAAGACATCTAGGTAGATAGAATTAAATAAAAATAGGATATCATTGCACTAGTTGTAGTCCATCGATACGAACTGAGAAATTCTTTGAGGATAAGACAGAACCTTCTACTACACATGCTACATTTAAGTTCTACTTGTGGATAATGTTTATTGAATTTTCCATCGAATCGATAATGTGTTTTTCGAGTGGCTGCTAAGCGGAATTGATGACCATACCTACGCATACAGATTCGTTTTTCTTTTTGGCATTTTCCATCACTTGTGTCAGATCTTCCGGCGCTAGGTTCTTACATTTCTATGGTATACATTCCCTTTAACAGTTTCAAGAGTCTGAGGCGTGTTTACAGAAACGCGGAATTAAAAGTAATAACAAAAATGGGCACGACACGGTCGCACGTACTTGCTCTTATGTACCTTATTACATAGGAAAGCAAGATTTTTGACAGAACAAGCAGCATTTACGTTGAAAATAACACAGTTTGAACATATACAAAGTATCAAAACCGCAATACTTAACGGATTTTAATAAAACTGAAGTATGCCACATCACACGTCTTAAATAGCAAAGAATTTAAAAAAAAAAGTATTTCGAAAATTATAGCACCAGTTTTGATAAAATCTTGTTTTTTTATTTTTTATTTTTGGAATTTTTTTTTTTTTTTTGTATCAGTTTCTTAGAATTTATTAATTTACACCTGATTTTTAAATTTTAAATATTTTTTTGATAAGTTTTAAAAAAATTGAATTTCAAAAAAAAATAATCAAAAATTAATGAAAAATAGAAAAAATATTTATTCAAAATGTTGGTATGCAGAAATAATTTGGCTACTTATATAAATTTTTTTGAAATCCAGTGAGCCGTTACCAAGAAAATCGAAAATTAAAAAACCCTTTATATGAAAGGCACCGTTAATAGACTTTTCCGTTAAATTTGGTTCCGATTAGATGATATCTATAGTACCAACAAAAATATTCTCAAAATTTTTCATCAAAATCGTTGGAGCCGTTATCGAGAAAAATAAGATTTTCCTTAACATTTTTGTCAATGACTTTTTAAGGTTTCTCTATGATCGTAATGTCATGATTGATTGTTATCTCATTTCTTTAAATTCACGAATCCTTAACTTGCCTTATAGTACATTTAATCGGAAGTAAAAAAGTATGAAGCGGTAAAAACGGGTGATCTGGCTAGTCGGTGCAAATCGCCACAGCGAGAGATTAATAAGACGGATCATGCAGTGGGCGCTGTTAATTCATTCAGTTGGAACCAAATGTCCTACAGTTCCAATTCCTCTCCAATTAAGGAAAGAAAGTCCTTGGTCATGGCTCTTTAAGCACTCGCTGTTCTTAGCTACTTTTGCGTTGGTTTGCCACTTTCTAAAAAAAAAAAATTCCAATGACTTTTCCAGCGAAAACAGCACACCATGCAATAATTTCGATCAAGTGTTTTGAATTTTTGTAAGTCGTACGCGGTTTTTCGTTACCAGCTGCTCACTTTAAGGGAAGCGCCTTAACGCCACAGTGTTTGTACATAGTACAGTACATAGGCGTCAAATGTTAGTGCCGCCACATTTTTTGATCCAAGAGAACAAGAGTATTAGTAGTATATTAAACATAGACGAGGTTCTAGCTTTCATTAGGAGATTGAAAAACTTCTACTCAACCTGAGTATCGATCACATAATTTTTGGATTGGCAAGCAAACACCTTACATAATACACCACTGTCTTGGATTGAGCCTTAAAGCACTTTTAGCTAGCACAATAGCTTCTTAATGGCTCTAGATCACAAAACAAATTCTTTTTTTTTGCCCTGCAGATTTGTATGCTGAAAAATCCTGTATATGATTTGGCTACAATTTTTCAAGACCAGTTTTATATTTGGACCTCTTAATAAGTGACCTGAATCGAAAACACATCCCGGGAAGTGAGTGCTCATAAGTGGCACTAAGGTTTCAGTACAGGAGTTAGTCCAAGTATTGTTTGGATTCTTAAGACAACCCGAAACAGCTTGGACCATTGAAATGACTAATTAATTAATGAACTTCTTAATTAATTTTTTAATTATAAATTAATTGTATTAGGTCCCCAGAACTGCCTTATTATGGGGACCTAATACAGGACTGATCTAACGTTTTTATTTGTCTACTAGCAGAGCCGGCCCAGCGTTGCTGTGGTGCATTTTATTTGCAAAGTAAGGATCTCTAATTTTTTTTGAAAATATAATATAGCCTATGTTACCCGGGAATAGTATAGCTTCCTAACACTGAAAGAATTCTTCAAATCGGTTCTGTAGTATCGGAGCCTATTCAATGCAAACAAACTTATATTTGATTTTTTTTTACATCCACGTCATAAGTAGTGTTATTGCGTATTTGTACCCTAAAACAGATGGCGTAGGTATTGTGTTTTTATTTAATTTCTTAAAGCTACGTTAACACCGAATCACTACGAGCTATATTTTAAAGAGAAATGCAATGATACACAGAAACACCAGGTATGCTGGTATGATGCATACAAATCGCCATCTTAGGGTTTCCTGACGTAACTATCATCTTTTATTATTATTTCATTTCTGAAGTGAAGACTTTATCTTAGAATTGAAGATTAAATTAAAGGTATGTCACGTATAAAAATACCCCAGCGCCACGTAGTGGGAACAACTAGACAGAAAAGTTGTTACAAGTACTGGAAAATACTTTTATATCCGTGTAGCAAAAAGCTGTTATTTTTATATTAAAAACAGACACTTCATTTTTATTTATGGGTATAGATGGTTTTCCAAACATTGGTACCAATTTTCAACACTATGGGAATGTGTTGGCTTTGACCGAACTTTTATAATGCAAATTCACCAAACATAATTTCAAAATGTTGGTTTTACTGCAGAGGTATTTAGTGAAAACTTCCTATATGATGATACATATTTGAGTTGCACTAGCTCTACATTATCACATAAGTATGAAAAAAAGACAAAGTTTTGCTTTTTAACTTTTTTTCCTGGCTTAATTTGTGCATAAAAGTATCGGGTTTTTCAACAGGGACGCTACAAAAGTAGGGCGACAGGGACAGAAAACGACGCCATATTTCTTGCCGCTCTTTTGACATTTCTCTTCAGTAAGGTTTGCCATTTTATGACAAAAAGATATACGAGCCAACAACAAGTCGCAATTCGAAGTCAGTGGCCTAAACGTTAAGAGCGTTACGTCCAATTTATGGTCAGCATAATCGTCCTAGCAGATCAACAATTGAGAGTCTAGTGGAAAAATTTGAATCCACAGGCACAGTACAAAATGTTCCCATGCCAGTGAGACAAAGAATTGCCTGTAGTGCCGAGAATATTGCTGCCGCTGAGGCTTCAGTTGCAGAAAGCTCAAATGTGTCTCTCACACGTCGTTCTCAAGCGTTGGGCATCTCTGTGACGTCGTTGTGGCGAATTTTGCAAAAAGATCTTGGCCTACATCCTTACAAGATTAAATTGACGCAAGAACTGAAGCCGCTTGACCACCAGAATCGTCGTATGTTCGTGAATTGGACTGAGCAACAACTTGAAAATGATTCGGATTTTCCTCGAAAAATCATCTTGAGCGATGAGGCTCATTTCTGGCTGAATGGCTTCGTCACAAACAAATTATGCGGTATTGCTCAGGCAGAAATCCACACGTACTCCATGAGTCATCATTGCATCCCGAAAAAATTACGGTTTGGTGTGGTTTATGGGCCGGCGGCGTCATTGGGCCGTACTTCTTCCGTGATGATCAAGACCGGCACGTAACTGTGAATGGGGATCGCTACCGTCCAATGATAACCGAATATTTTTGGCCCCAATTGGATGATATGGACTTGGAGGACATGTGGTTCCAACAGGACGGCGCCACAAGTCACACAGCGAATGTCACAATCAATTTATTGGAAACCAAGTTTGGAGAACGTGTTATCTCACGAAATGGCCCAGTCGCTTGGCCGCCTCGGTCGTGTGATTTGACGCCGTTAGACTATTTCCTGTGGGGCTACGTCAAGTCTATGGTCTATGCCAACAAGCCAGCGACGATTGATGAACTTCATACGAATATGGGTTCAGCGTCTGGAATTCTGCAAGCGTGCCTATGGTGGTCATACAAAAGAAATCGAGTTCCATACATAATGGCGTCGAACGTACTTTCACGAATTTCATTGATAACCAAAACCGTTTTTGTTTTATTTAAACTCGTTATATGAATAGTTTTTTGTTATGCCACCCTGTATAATTATTTTGTCAGTTCTCTTTAGAACTGGGTTTTTACAGATAAATTTAGCACGTCTATTTTTTTCAAATAAGAGCAGCTTAAATCGTATTTTTTGTATCCCCTAATTTTGCTTATACAAAATTTCTGTAAAATTGTTTATGAAATTTCCGGTAAAATGAGAACAAACTTGAAACCAATGTAAACATTCAAAGCTTTAAAAAATCTCTAAAATTTAAGACTGCCCAACAAACAATTTAACTTGAATAAGGTTTTAAAAAAAACTATTTTCAGGCTGCTTTAGAAATAGTAAAAGAACTTGTATGCAAGACCAAACTACGCAAGCTGTTTCACAGCTATAAGACTTTTGATGACAGGTGTTATAGCAGAAAATTGTTTTGTTTTGTTTTGTGTATAGGAATGAATTTTAATTATTTTATATATTCCTTAGTCATTTTGAACTTTTATTTGCAAGCCTTGTATAAAACTTGCAAAACTACTCTTTAAGGCATTATAGAAACAGTTTTTTTTTTTTAATTTTTTGAAGTTCGCAATGTGAGACTTTCTTAATTTTGCATTAAATTAGCTCTACCTATACAATCTATTACTTGCGAAATTCGAATAAGTTGGGTCTTACACTTCAATCTAAATTGTTAATTGAAAAAAAAATGAAAAAAAAATAAAATTACTTGAAACCATAATTTCACGTATTCTTTTGATTGTATATGCAATGCGGTGGCATTATAAAGATTTTTACAAAAAAAGACGATAAGGGAATAATTGTTGGGTTTGTATAAGACTATATAGGCAAGCCTTATACACGTTGCTTTCATTGACTTGTGGTAGAGATTTGAAGCAGCTTTAATTTTTTTCTTGGATAGTACTTCCAAAACTTACTTTTAAAGACAATTATTGTTTTAAATGTTCCAAGTTCAAAATGTGTGGCTTGCAAAAGTGTGTCTTATACAAGCTCTATACAATTTATTACTTGCCAAATTCGAAAAAAATTGTACTTTATACAAGCTAAATTATTATTTGGGCGAGAAGAAGAAATCAATGACATCAACATCAAACACATTTATTAAAATGTTTGTACACATCTTATAGAGTACAAATCAAATTTCTAATCAAATCCATAAAATCAAAGCTGGACAAATCCTAAATAATTTTTACAGAAATAACCCGACCCTCCCCACCATCACCAGTGTGAAATTGGTCATCCTGATTGATTCTGATGTAAAATTTCATTTTATTACACTGCCGTTCATTATTATAACTGCACCCTCAGCACGTAAATCTTATTGAATTGTAAAGGTCCTTCTGATATGCGAAACTTCAAATCAAAATACAACAGAAAGCTCTTGTGTCGTTAAAAGTCAAGCACAAAAGCCATTCACTCTTGACAATATTGCTGGCCCCAACCTGCGGGCCGCATAAAGAGGCAGCTGCACAGTATAAGCCATTTCATTACGAGCGTCCTTGTTGTCCTGGTTCCATTACACTATTAATGCCGGGAAATTGGAAGTTATTGGTATTATTTTTCGCTCGAGTTTTAACCCACCTACCATACAAGTGGGTGGTGGTGAATTCCATTCTTGCCGTGATGTTATCACATATACATGAGTCGTCTCATCGTCGTCGTCGGCTCAAGGATGTATGCATGTAGGTGATGTAGGCATTAAAAAAATGGAATTATTTCACACAAGCTCTAACCGAGGAGGACTAGAGGTTATTTCGGGCGTTAAAACAGCACATAAATCAATTCCGTTTTGAGAGATTGTATTGCGATTTTTGTGACCAAGGTAGACCCGACCAGCAAAAGGATATATTTATTCCAGAGGAAAAAAATATTCTTATTACCACTTCGTTTTATGGAACTTGTTATAAATACATAGCAGCTGGAAAGCAATCCTTCCAGTTGAAAGGGCAAAAGCGTGGTGTCTTTTTCGGAGCAAGGACGACAATGTTAAAATCAAATATTCATGAGCTATGAAAGCCAAATGAAGCCAAATGACAAGTTAATATTTTTGTTTTGTTGGCAGAAGAGGCAGGTTTGGTTTTTATTTGTTATTGTTGTTGCAACAGTATCTGGGTTGTAAATTATTTATTCAAGCATATAGGGCCGTTTTGTTGAGCTGGTTGTGATTTGTATTAATGGAAATGAACGTAACAATGGTTATTTATTATTTTTTTTGCTTCCTTTCTCCCATATTATTATTTTTGGTGAAATGACTTGTGATCCTGACGACGATGTTTGGGAAGGCAAAAAAAAAAAGAAAGAAATATTGAAGGTGACTTGTGAAAGGTCCTTCGGAATATGAAGAAACCTTTAATCATTCAAATCACACAGAGTATAAGGACGAAAGGAATCATTATGGTTTGATAGATTTATTTCAATTTCCTTTTGGTTTTATCGAATGGGCGGAAATAAAAAGAATATCAAAAACCCAATTGTCACATAATTTCCGATGGGGCAAGTCTTTCGAGGACGAAATGATTGTTTTATGCTTGCCTCTTAGGATAATATCGAAATATAACAGGAATTAATGCGCATAGGGACATTTGGCTGGGACATAACATCAACGTGGTGAAATTATGGGTTTCTTGAGTGGATATACAATCGTATTTAATAAATAGTTATGTACGTTTAACCGCATAGTGGTGTAAGAGGTTGCAGTATTAAGGTAAAATTAAAGAGGAAGGTTTAAGACCCGATTCTTGTACAAAAAGTATTGGTTAAAACAAACAAGAAAAATGTCAAAGGTGTCGTTAAGGTGCAGCCCAAGGAAGTTCTCCCCTCTTTATTTGAGTCTATAAGACTTCGGCACATTTATGTTGCTAATAATGAAGGAGTTGATAAGGCAAACAAATCATGCTATCAGACTCAAAGAGTAAGCTTCAGATCTTGCAAGCCAATCTTACAGAGGAAAATCGAAAAAGTAATTATTAAAAGCTCGTAACTCATGCAACTTCGCTGTTGATAAAAATCTTTCGAAAAAATATGGTGGCCATTTGTAAGAAAAGATTAAAAACCCTTAATTATCTTCGGTTCGATCATCGCCAATGACATATAAGTTTTATTAAATCTTCAGAGAAAGCAAAATTTACACACTCTTCTGTAAACTTTTCTAGGAGTTGGAAAACCTCCTCCTCTTTCCTACGTCCAACCCATAACATTTACGCGTCTTCTTTCTAAGGTTATGAAAACATTGATTAACTATCACCTTTAGACCGAAAGCTTCTTAATGGAGAGCAGTAAAGCATATCTCACCGAACAGTTCAACAAATCTATACATAGCTTTGTCGAAAGTAAGATTATTTATTGATTGATAGAGTTTGGCATCAACCTCTCTTATGGAAAATGCCTGTTTTGGGACCGATTATACTCTCGATCACTGAATTAGTAGAAGTCTTCTGGAGCCCATTTAGCTGCCTCAGCAACATTGCCCCTCTTGTACTTGAGAATGTAAATTTTTCCATGGGACAGATTTTTTACCGCATTCGTACAGTAGCAAGAGTTCGCAAAGATCTCGATATACATAAATCCGCTGGCCCGGATGGTATACCCCCGATTCTTCTGAAGAGGTGTTCTTGCACACTGGCAAAGCCACTGCGTAAGCTGGAATCTTTCCTAGAAGATGGAAAACAGCATTTGTCTAGCCTGTCCCTAAGAAAGGTGACCCATCTTCCCCCTTCTCCTACCGACCCATAGCACTGACATCCCTTCTTTCTAAGGTCATGGAAACACTGATTAACCGTCAGCTTAAGGAATATCTCGAAGATCGAAAGCTTCTCCATGACGGTCAATATGGCTTCCGCAGCAATCGTTCTACTGGTGATCTGATGGCATATCTCACTGAAAAGTGGAACAAATCTTTACATCGCTTTGGTTAAAGTAAGATTATTATTGCTCTTGATGTCTCCAAGGCATTTGATAGAGTTTGGCATGAAGCTATCTTATCGAAAATGCGTGCTTTTGGGATCGATAAAACTCTTGGTCGTTGGATTAGAAGCTATCTTCTGGACCGCTCAATACAAGTTGTATTGGACGGTATCAAGTCTGATTCCCACAAAATAAATGCTTTTGTGGCCCAGGGCTCTGTTCTGTCTCCCAAGTTTTCCTCATTTTTATAAATGATCTTCTGTCTGTTACTTCTAATCCACTTAACTGTTTTGCTGACCCTCAGTTTTTCATATTCATTCGATAATTCACGTCCTTCGCCTTCGGACGTACAATTGCAACTGCACCGTATGTCAAGCTCATTAAACACTTCCGCCGTTAAAGATTAACATACCTCCAATGCCATTGTTCATGAATGGCACTTACATCGAAGAAACCGAAAAGCTCTCAGTACTCGGTATGTATGTCAACGACGACCTCCGTTAGAAAGACCATATAAATATTTGAGATCGCTAAGAATGCTGCTAAGTGCTTAGGTTTTCTGTATCGGTGTATGAAGTATTTTTCTCCTTCTGATCTGGCTACAATTTATAAAGAATTTGTACGCCCTAAACTCGAGTATATCTCTCACGTCTGGGCAGGTGTTTCGCAAACATCGCTTTCCCTGCTTGATAGAGTACAAAAAAGAGCGTTAAAATTGATAGGAAATAGAACTGCCGCAGAAACAATTGCCCTTCTCAAACACCGACGCAATGCTTCATGTCTTTCCTTATTTAAAAAAAAAATTTCACTCGAAGTAGCCAATTTGATTCGTCCCCTTAAAAGTTTCTCCCGTAATACTCGTCTCGAAAGGAATGCTCATCAGTTTACCCTTGAGCCCAATTTCGGATGTACCGTGAAATATAGGGATTCTTTTTTTAGTCGAACAACACGAATTTGGAATGGTTTACCCGGCGAGATTTTCCCTTGCCATTTTGATCTGCAAGCATTCAAAACCAATGTTATTCGACAACTTCTGTCCTTCCCCTCCCTACCTTTCATTCTAATGCCCGAGTGACCAGGGCGGTGTGCTCTACATTAAAAGGGAAACAAATGATCCCTTGTGTGCGCGCTAATTATAAAAAAAAACACCAATTTCAAGAACATCCAGTGTTGGGTGATTTGTGTTGAAAGAACCGAAAAAAAAAAACAGTAATAAAAGTCAGACACACAAGTCATTTGTTCGAAATCTAACCTTACATAAGTGCTGTTCAGCTTACAAAAGTGGTTTTTTGGAAGAAAATAAATAAATAGAAAATAAAACATTTTATTATTGTGTTTCTGTTTTTGGCTAAAATAGTAATTATTTTTGTACATATGTAAACCGACAAGACCGTCTTGAGGCGGTCTCCTATAGCTTTCAACTGGGGGTTAATTTTTTTTATCTGAAAATTTAAATGTTAGCTTATTTTACCAATATCTGCCTTGAAAAAACAATTTACTTGATCCGAGGATACGGTTGTGCCCATTATAGGGCAGCGGGTAAAATGCTTACTAAGAGTTTATGAATTTGATTGAAGAATTCTTCAAGAGTTTATGTGTTGACGGACAGCTTTTCATATTTGTTCGGTGATTCAAGTCTTTCGCCTTCGGGCATAGAATAGCAATAAAACCGTATACTAAGCTCATTAATCCCCATAATAATCTTGCGATTCATGACATGGCGGAATCATCGAACCTGGTTTCTTTCGAAATAGGGAAGGAGACACCGATAATGACCGATACATCCAAACAAGACAGTGAAGTTAGGATGGCCATTTAATTGATATGATCTATACATGACTGGATCTTCAAAGAAAAGTTATATACAATTTTTTGTTTCATACAGTTGTTTTGTGTTTTTTTGTCTGTTTTGTCTGGACTTCCTTTAGGTATATTATAAGTCCAATGAAAAGTGTTTCTTAAGCTTGGGTAGATATTTTCGTGTGTGGCTTTTCTTCATCGGTGCTTTCAAAGTCGCCAGGATCATCACATTATTTTGTTTGACCTTTATCTATGTGCCTGACTCATCGAGTTGTAGAGAAACTTCAATTTACTTTTAACAACATAACCCCCCACCTTTCAACCTTTATCTGTATCACATGTAATTTTTTTTCAGCCGCTTGACACAAGAGGAGTTTTGTATTTTGAATATTTAGGAGTTTGATTTTTCCAAAAAAAAAAAAACGACAAACTTTGCCAAGAAGAATTTTTTTATCGAACAGATTACGACCTCACATAAAAACAAAACTTATAAGAGCTCGTCAAAATCTAAAATCCATCATAACACTCATACATGCAAACCTTAAGGCAAATCGTCCTGGCAACAGCGCCCAAATTATTATTGCCGCTGGACGAACACGTAGCGATGAAATAAACGAAAATTCAGCATATACATCCTACAGTATAATCCTGCACAACGCTCTTTTGGCCTCCCTTCCTTACTTTGCCTCCTGTCGTCCCATGAAGGCAATAAAGAATAAAATAATGTGTACGCAAGGACCTCGTCATAAAACGAGTATTTTTACGATTGCATACTCGTAAAAATCCTATTTGCACTAAAAATGTAAAAATTAGCCCTGTTCTCTGGGAGCTGCGGCACAGTACCGTTTCTTCATTTTCTTTCTCCAAACTGAAAACACGCCTATATATATAATGGCTATGAGTATATTCGTCGACGTCCTGTCGTTCGACCTCGTCATAGTCACAGCTTCACTGCCGACTTAAGCGAACTTTTATAGCCTCAAACATTTTTAATAAGGCGGCCAGAAAATTGCCTGGAGGCAAATGCAACTACTATATCGCGCCAACATCTTCCGTGCTTCACACAAATATATTCTCGGTCTGGGATTTAGATGAAGACATGGAGGGAATGGTGGACGTGGATTTGCGTGCCGAACTATATGAATTGCCTTAGGACCTCACAACTAAAATGCTGAGACCAAGACCATCGAGCTGTTAAGATGAATTCTATGGGGTTGGGTATACGGTACATTATGAGCTTCAGGCCAAAAGTGGCCTACCTGGTTTATATTATCCATAAGTGTGGGTGGGTGGTTTATGGTTTTTTGGGAAGCTTATATCTACATTATATTATACAAAACTGGATGTAAAGATATTTAGAAAATAAAAATCCTTATCCCATTGAGGATTTAGGATGTTTCTTACTTGTTTTTTTTTGTTTCGTGTTGAAAGTTGGAGTAAATAAATAGATGGTAGTTTATTTAACTAGACAAATAGTTGGCCATGGGGATGAAACTTAAACGTGAATTGGGCTTACGCTGAGCAGGTAAGGTGTAGATGAAATATTCGGATAAAATTTGACATAGTTAGCTTTTGTTGATTTAGAGACGGAAGCTGGGTAGGGGTGAATTAATGTAAGCCACACGTAGTTCAGGAAAGGAAGATTTATATACAGGTCTACTTTTGGATTTAAGGGTATTTCGTTATACATTTAGAAAATGGTTTAAACGGAAGCTATCCCAAATTTATTAAATTAAATTCAATTCAACTTAATTCCATTCATTATCGTTGCAGCAACTGGGATTCGGAGCGGGCCACATTCGACAAGTTCTTTCATTCATCCCTTTTGCTGGCCGATGCGATGGCATCCAGTTTAGCACACCAAGATTTCGGGCGTCCTGGTCTACGCCATTTTTTCAACGTACATAACCTGTCTACATGGCCGTAAGGTTTTTCTGTAAGGTTTAAGCAGCCGCCACGGTATATTTCAGCTGCACATTTTTACCTTAGATAATTAACTGATTGCACTACTTCAAATTCATGCTCCACCATCCAGGTTGTTGGACCACGCCTTATATATTTAATTTAAATTAATTTGTTTTAATTCGAATTAATTTGATTTAATTTGAATTATGTAGGTAATTTTAAATTATTTTATTTTATTTTTATTTTATTTTTATTTTATGTTTAGTTTAATTTAAATTAAATTTGATTGAATTGAATTTAATTTAGTTTAATTAAATTCAATTTATTTTTATTTAATTTAATTTAGTTTAGTTTAATTTAATATTATTTAATTTAATTTATTTAAATTTAATTTAATTTAATATAATTTAATTTCATTTTATTTATTTCATTTAATTTCATTTCAATTCATTTCATTTCATGTCAATTCATTTCATTTACTTCATTTCATTTCATTTCATTTCGTTTTATTTCATTTTATTATATTTTATTTTATTTTATTTTAATATATATTTAGTTTAATTGTTTTTTTATTTTATTTTATTTTATTTCATTTTATATTTTATTTTTCATAAAAATACTTAAAACCTTACTCGGTTATCGTTTTAAACAGGGTTTTATTATTTCAAAGCTTCTTAACACTTCAGTGAGGCGGTGAGCCCAATTGCACAACTATTTTAATGTTATTTATCCTCTTATCCATTTTTTTTTTCAAAATCCTTTTACTACGCTCTTGCAAAGTTCAAATTTTACTCAAAGTTCCATTTTTTTATAATGTGAGGAATGAGTAGACTCTAACTAAACTTAAAAACGAGACAAAAAAATCTCCCTCAAGGTAAACATTTCTCAACCTATTTGTCCCAAGGACCCTCCAAAGAGCCTTAATCAAGTTGCTGCTACATTAAAAAAAAAAACATCCAAGCAACGAGTTGAGTGTTTCAACACAAATCACATCACATATCACACATCCGTATATAGAGATGCACACACTCACCGTACAAGTATCCTTATACACTTTAGTGCAAAAAAAAAAGATTTATGCTTAGAAATTCATCGGGGACCCAAAACGGGATCTTTCTCTGGCGAGTGGCGACACAAAGACAAACTTTCTCACCTGTGCCATATTTCATACGAAATAAGCTGCAATAAAATATAAGGTCTGTTGTATTAGTGCCTCACCCACCACCACTAAATTGTTTTGAATCAGGACCATGGGAGTGACGCATGTGAAAGCTGGAGGCGTCGAAATATTGATGGAGTACCTCTTCTATATTATAGGTCTAACCTAAAATGGGGGGGATTTGGTTGTTTCGAGTCGAGCTGGCGATAGACAAAATCATCATTAAATTTCTTCCACCTTTACTCTCTAAATCTTTCTATGCCGGGGTGAGCGGTGGAATATTATGGCCCAATTGTGAACATAAGTGGCAAGTGTAAATCATTTCCGCTGGAGGGGAATTGTCCTGAATTTAGACAGTCGCCGAGTTTAATGGCTTGTGAATTGGAAGCAGCAGTTCTTTTGCTGAATACGATTATAATGTTATTGTTGTTTTTTTTTGTATTCGGACACTCGACTTAAAAAATGATTTATAACATTTTGAAACATTCCTTCCTAATGACTGGAAGCTAACGGGTATTTTTCAAAAGCCGGAGGTGCTATAGGATTTATTTGAGCTGATCTAATTAAAGAGGGAAAAAGACATCAGAAAGGAAATTTGAATTATATGTTGACTTTTGTATAATGCCACATAAAAGTGACAGCGTTAAAGAATAAATTGGAATTAAACAGATTTTGGAAAAGGCCTTACGATAGCAGTCAAGTTTTGGTAAGAACTGAATAAATCCTAACTTCCTTACTGCTATTATAAATGCGAATATATGTAATTTTTTATTGTTTGTTAGATTCTTGCGCTTTAAATACTCAACCAATCTTGATGAAATTTTTGACACACATTATTAGGACTAGAGGAAATGCACTACTGTATATTTTATCTTGCCTTAGCAATGCCATATATGTATAGGGGGTGTTTTTGTTAGAGGCATATAATTTTATTTAAAATAAAAGACAACAAATTCAATGAATGACCAAAATGTTGGCTTTATTAGCCCACAAATTTCATAGTATTCAATTATTAGAAATAATTTCTGGAATATGAATACCACAACTGCGCCTTATGAACGCCATCATGGCGGTCTAATTTTGCACCACTTTTCGAACATCCGGCCTTATTTTGTCAATAGAACGTCGAATGTTGGCTTCTAAATGATCAATCGTTGCTGGATTATAGAATAGACTAAAGATTTGAGCTACTCCCACACAAAGTATTGCAAAGGTGTCAAATACACGAACGCTGTGGCGTATTGGCAGGTCCATTACTTGAGATTATTCGGTCACCAAACATTTGGCTCAACAAAATGATGGTTGCAAGTTAAAAACATAACGTAAATAAAAGCTTATTTCCTTTCCCAATCAAAAAAGCCAGTCCATTCAACTACCTATTTCCTCCAATCTTACCTCCGTCAGCACTTTTGGCAAAAAGTATATAAGTAGTGAGTAAGAACGATTATAATAAAAGATTAATAAATCAATCATATACTCGAAATCAAAAAGTAAAGTTTGTTTTTATTTATTTACTTGCACGCGCTGTCTGGCATGTTGCGCCGTCTTGTTTGAACCATTTTTCCTCCAATTAATTTCCAATGACATGAGGATTAAAAAACTAACGTAGCGTTCGCAATTCACGGTAATTATGGATGAGTAGGCTCGAACTTGACAAAGTGCTCTATAAGTTTGGCAAACAGAGCACGAATTTTGAAATTAAATATCCATGATTTTGTGTTGTCTTTGCATGTTGATTTGCCAAAGTATACAAAAAAAAAAGTCAAACACACTTTATTACTATGACAGGTAGTTTGACAGTTATCCCTATCGCAAGTTATATGGCTTTAAAAAAACACGCTTTATAATGCGAACGTTAATTTAGCCTCCTACAGCTAGGCACCACACTTAACTTGGGTGTAACGCCTGTAAGTATACCTTGAAAAAGATGATTTTAAAATGGAATGGAACAGGGAAAAAACCGAATCGATATAATCCTTATGCATTTGGCCATCTCGCATCCAGTGATCCTCTCATTATTCTTGAATTAGTGATAAAGGGATAGGTTAGAATACTGTAAGTGTATCTGTATATGCATACACTCCCTTAAGTTTGGTGTAGGTATGCTCGAAAAAACTGTTTTGTTTGTTGACGAATATTTCAATGGAACAAATAGGGAGAACGAAGACTTCTATCGAAGTTCGGAAGCCATAGCGAAAACATCCCAAACATCCTTAGGTCATACGGTATCTCGGTCACATACATTTGTCCTGGAAATGAAAATAAGAATAACTACCATTTGACAGCAGATTTTAGTACTAAATTCAATAATAGTCCAGGAAAGTTAGACATTCACTTCGAAAAAATTCCGACAAATTTAAACTTTGGTGGAGAACTTTATTTTTACGTCCTAACCATTTCCTAAAAAAGTACTATTAATTTGTAGCGGAGCAAATAATTTTAGGGGCGGCAAAGGGGGTAATTCAGTTTTTTCGAGATTACGCGAAAACTGTGTTTTTTTAATTAACGCACGCACAAAGGTTTATTTGTTTCCCTTTTAATGAGGAGCACATTGCGCTGGCATTAGCAATATAGAGAGGGGAAAGATAGGAGGTGTCGATTAACATTGGTTTTGAATGCTTGTATATCAAAATGGCAAGGGAAAGTAGACTATTCCAAATTCGTGTTGTTCGGCTAAAAACAAAAATCCCTATATTTCACGGTACGTCCGAAATTGAGCTCAAGGGTGAACTGATGAGCATTCCTTGCAAGACGAGTACTACGGGAGAAACTTTTGAGGGGAGGAATGCAGCTGGCTACTTTAAGTGAACCTTTTTTTATAAAAGAAACGATACAATAAGGTAAATATTGTAGCTCATGTAATTCTACACAAAAAAAATTGTGACACTTTGTATCGTACAATTAATAGATTTGGACAAAAATGGTGGCAAACATTGAGTGTAGTACAAATATTCAAAAAAAAATGTAATAAATTAATATTTTTGAGTGGGGAAATTATATGTATTTGTTTTTATTCGGAAGAACATTTTCTGTTAAAAAAACAAGTACCTGAAGGAAAATGCCACCATATTGAAAAAAACAATTTATTTTAATTTTGCTTAATAACTCCCAATTTTTTTATTTTTTTCCAAAACATAAAGCTTTTTGAAAAGACATCTACAAAGCCTGGGTATAATCTGCTGGAGTCACTCGTAACTAAATTGACCATGTGTTGATAGAACGTCGATAATAATTCAGCCTGATGATACGAACGTGTACGGGAACCAACATTGATTCAGACCACTTACTTGTTGGTATGGTGTTCCAAAGGCGGGTTGCTCTGCGAAGAAGTATTATATCCCCCGCTTAGGTGTGAATCAACATAGCAATACCTACAGTCACGAACTCGTTCACGGAGATCTCGATGAGGGAAGAGGAAATTCCGAGAAAAGATGTAATAACACCTACCTCATCGAGTCAATGCATAATTTAGCCATAAATAAATGGCAAATGAGATACCGCTAGTCGGACAGACTTTTTTTCGTTTGGTGGTAAAATGGACACTTCCGGTTGTATTTTTGGTGCTGGTTCTACCTCATTGGGGTCGAGTCAATGAACAAATGGAGTATCAAGCGAAAGCTTGGACTTCGGAAGAAATACGTCGGTTGTTGTTTAATTGCAACAGAACCTAGCAAGTAGATGTTGTGGACAAAATAAAGCTGTGTAGATTCCGGTTGGCTGAGCTCTAGCTAACATGAGCCAAGAGGAACCAGCTCAGAAAGCCTTGTGCAGTTTTTTTTTATGAAACAACGTGGCAGACCGTGCTTTCGTTGAAAGGATGGCGTTATCAAGACGCCGAAAACCTTCGGGTGCGCAACTGGATGGTGTCGGCCAGCAATCGAGATGTGTTTTGAATGATACGGTTCAGTAAGGACAGGGATCAGGGCGAGACTTTTTAATCTGGTCGACCAGTTTTAAAGGTTTAACGAAGATTGATATTAGCAGTCGAATTTTTTTTTTATTGCCAAGGTAGGGGCAGTTACGACAGCATGCAAAAAAAATGGTTGCTGTGATTGTTATCGATCTAAGTATTTTAATTTAATTTTACGTATGTAGGTTAAAAAATATATATAAGATTCTTGAATCGTTAAGTGCATATGCGTGATGTATTGGGGTTAAAGTTGAGCTTGACAGCCTTACAGTACCTGATGAAACCCCCACGGCAAAAACACTACAATCGAGATATTGAATGACACTTGTAGCTACCTACAAAAACTTAACTCTCACTAGTAGCAATTCACAGTCTATAGTGAACAACTACAAATAATAGCTGTCTCTGCTCCAGCTAAACAGCGGGTTTATTAAACTTTGGATAATATATTGTTCCGATTCGATTTCCAAACGAACCTAAAACAATCGATTACACGGTGATCGATCGGTGATCTGAGAACTAAGACTCGCTCATAAAAGCGACTTACATTCTTGGATTAGGTAGGACCAATTTCAAGACAAAATATTCTTCAGTCTTAAATTGTGTATCGAACTGAGAGCTTTATGAGATTTTTGTTCAATTTTTTGAGCCTTTTCTCTTTCTGATTGAAAAAACAAACTTGTTTTACTCTCTTTCTCCAGACATTGCATGAACTAGACATTTGTGATTTATGGTATCAACAAGACGGTGCCGCAAGCGAGTGAACCATTCCACTTATAAAAAACGCATAAAAAATGGCCCTTTCCCTTGGCTATTGATTTAATTGGAAATTGATTTCAAAGAATAGACCCCCGGAGGATGAGTAAACGAAGTCTATTTCTTTAAATGCATTAAAATATTTTGCAAACCTTAATATGTTGTTTCTATTTTATATTTTAAATGTTTTTTTTTAAATACTGTATTTTATTAATTTTTTTTTAATATTTTATTTTTATTCAAACTTAAAATAACTTACTTGTCCTGAGCACAATTACCTAAATGAGTTTGCATTATGAACTTACCTGAAACGAGAGAAAAACAGACATTAGAAAACCAAAAAGACAAAGGACATATTTAAATTATTAAGTGTAGCTTTTTTTAGCTAAGCCAACCCACCTGAGAGTATTTAAGGTGGCTCAACATTCAACACCAATTTTTTTTTTGCAAATTTGCATCTTTTCAGTAAAGAGTATGGTTTCACTGTACACAACAACACTAGAAACAACCCAAGGAGACAAAAAAAAAAGGTATGCACAAAATAAAAAAAAACGAAAATAGATAAAAGAACAAGGATAAAATGTCTCTACGATTAAACATAATCTGTTGTCCTCGTTCCAAAATCAACCACCATTGTTTGTTCTACAATAAGTAAGCAACCTACTCCGGACAGGAGTCCCAACACTTAAAGAGGTGATTCGAACATTAAAAATCCTTGTACCATCATCAGGACAAAGTGAGAATCTTTGCTCTACGCAGACTACTCAGGCTGCAGAATATTGGATTAGAGTCTAGTAGTCATAAATTCAGGAATCCTTATGAAAAACCCAGCAAAATACTAGCATCGGAGGTGTCTGGGTGAGTCTGGAGTCTGTATAAACATGAATTTCCAAAATGCAACCATCTTACGGAGGTTATGGATGTGTTGAAGGGTTGATATTCGCAGGTAAGTAATCCCAACAGGCAAGGAGAAAAAAAAAACAAAGCAATTGGAATGCTTCATGTTATGTAAATTTAGCATCACATCTCTAGACAAGGAATTTTTTTGGACACATTTTATCACGAAAGTATAGAAGGATACTGTGTTGGTTATTCAGGCGAACATTTGTTTTCCAAGGAACAAGGATATTTACGAATAAATTAATACAAAAAACTCAGTAATCCCAAGAGGAAACAGTTAAAGTAGAAATGAATAAGTGAAGAAAAAATAGTGCGTATACGCCCTGTAGAACCCATTTCGAATGCTGTGATTTTCGGATGTTGCTATGGCGCCGGCGGGACAATTTGGATTAAACCCTCGTCTGGATGATTACTTAGGTGTGGAAAATAAATTTGCATGTTGCCAATGCAACTTAGAAAATAAAAAAATATATTTTTATTTTTAATTCCTGCTTTTTGATGGAAATTCATTTTGCTATTGTTATTAAGATTATGAATTGCTTGAACGGAAGAAATGGATTGACTGCGGAGAAGATAAGGACGATGAGATGATGTTCTAATTTTTTTTTGGAATACGAAATAAAAAAAATGGTCGCAATCGTGGGAAGAGTTATCAGCATGTTTTCATAAAGGTATAGAACTTTAATTTGGCAACACTATTTTTAACTGGTGGCCATTTTGTGAGCTGTCAATTAATTTATTTTTAGTTTGGTTTGGCATATCAACATGACTGACGCCTGAAAAACGGTTCCGAATTGTGCAAATTTTGCGGTCAACATAATCGTCCATCAGAGCAATTAGTTCGATAAACTATGGAATGTTTTCGTACCACGTTTACTCTTAATGATACAGAAGAAGTCATTGCTAGAGTGTAGGATGTATGTACACCCACTCGTGCAAGTATTGAAGCCACAGGATCACCCAGCAAGGCGTATATTCGGTAAATGGGCCCAAAACAAAATTGCCGTTGATCCGAATTTTCATAAGCGAATTTTGTTTAGCGATGAAGCTCACTTTGGTTGAATGGATACGTCAATAAACAAAACTGCCGTATTTGGAGTGATGATAATCCGCAAGGGTATGTTGAGGCACCGTTTCATCTACAAAAACTGACTGTTTTGGTGTGCTTTTGGCTTTACGGATTGGTGGAATAATTGGTCCGTAGTTCTTTAAAAATGATGCTGACCAGAACGTTACAGTCAATGGGGACTTTTTCGTTCACCAATTGAAAAACCATGATGTGCAGGAGGTGTCGTTTTAACAAGACGACGCAACATGTCACATAGCTCGTGCCACAATGGATTTATTGAAGGAAACGTTTGGTAACCGCATAGTTTCATGTTGAAGACCCGTGAATTGGCCTCCAAGATCGTGCGATTTAACGCCGCTTGATGCGTGAATTATATGGGGGAAAGATTGCAGCAGACTAAGCACTGACCGTAGAACTAACGGTAAAAAAGAAGAAAGAGAAGCTATTACAACGATGTTCAAGTGACGACGGAAAATCATACAGTACATTTAAAGTTTGTAAATGCATTGTGAATTTTTAGATGAAATGTTTACTATTATTTTTTTAATATTAAACATATTCTCAGACAAATTTATTGTTCCTCCAATACCCTACCCATTAGAGAATAACAAAAAAGAAAAACAAAACAAATACCAGAAAAAAAGTCCCGTTGGATTTCTTTTTTAACTTAACATTCCTTGTGCCTAGGCTAGGATAATCTTACTGTGGTAATTGTCTGGAAGAGGATAATTACAAGGAAGAAATATTATTTTTTGTAGCCTTACTAATACAAAAAAGAAAATAGGACCTTTAAGAGGTTTCCCTCTTAGATTTTCTGGCTTTAAACGCTTTGGAAAAGTAACGAATGAGAAAGTAAAATAATTGTATTTAAATAAGTGTATTTTCGTTGGAAAGTTAATGTCAGGAACAGGAAAAATGCGTGTAATTCAAATTTAAGAGCAAGTTCTTGTTGCACACCACCTTGGTTAGGACATAATGAACAGTTAGCTTGTGGTTAATGGATAAGAATATTATTACATGACAACGCTAATGGGTGTGTTTGATTTCAATTTAAGATTGCTTTGTCATTTAACACATTATGTTTGAGGAAGATTATCAGTTAAGGTAAGGAATAGGAAGGGGGTGTAGGTGGTAATATCAAAAAAGGACAAAATTTGTGGACCGAGTTTTAATATTATCAGGTATTTAAATGAACTTTAAATTTTTGGCCGAGATGCTTCCAAAAATGAATTTAATTCACAGGCCATCAAGGTTGCGTAAATTAGAAAAAAAAATATAATTTAGAAAAATAAATATTAACATTTGGGTGGACTTTTATTACCAAAGACATACTTGATAATTCCTTTTGACCACTTTTTTGACTTCGAGTCTTCACGAACTAATATCTCTTGTGACAACCCAATTTTTTAAGGAGCGTGTTACTTGTAACTGCCAGTTTCGTGCTTCCTGATATATCTATGGCTAATAGTCTTTTTATTTAGTATTCTTATGCAAACAATGGAAGTTTTTTTTAAGTTCTTTTAATAGTTTCTCTCAAAGATGTTGTTGTATTATTAATAATACCGAAATGGTCATAACACAATCCCATATTTCACTGTACGCTGGTGATAGGATGTTTTTCAAGACTATTTCTTCCACGTTTGACTCTTCTCTAATTCAACAAGATCTCGATAGTTTCTCACTCCAGTGTCTCAAAAACTAGTTAGAGCTAAATATTCAAAAATGCAAGTCAATCATTTTCTTCATAATCAACCCATATCTAACGTGGATTCGATTCGTGACCTTGGCATATTATGTGACTGACTTCTTGGCACTTATCGATAGCATCATCCCTAAGGCCAACTCGGCATTGGGATTTGTGAAACGTTGGTCACCCGATCGCTCTACATAACCTTCGTACACCCGCTACTTGAATACGCCTCCCAAGTGCGGTGCCCATATCAACAGGTTCACATCTCGAGAATCGAGAGCATTCAATAGATTTGCTATTCGCGGTCTTTCTTGGAATGATTCATTTATCTTGTCCCCTTATCAAAATCGCCTTCAACTTATAAACCTGAACACCCTGGAAGAACGCAGAGAAACTGCAGAGATTCTCTTCATTTATCGACTCCTCACAGGTCCCGTCGACTGTGAAACTCTTTTTAATTCCATCTTTTTTATCTCAAATTCCCATAACCTAAGAAATCCTCGTCTGTTCTATCTGCCTACTCAACGCACCTCCACTGGTTTCAACGTACCTATTGCTCGAATGTTGCAGAGGGTTAATTCGAATGAAAACTGTTTCGACTTTAACCTCAGCACCCCCTGTCTTAAACTCTTTCACCGGAATCATCATCCCAACACATTAGTTTTAAGTTAGCCGTAAGTTTCATGGTTTTAAGTTAGTATATGCAACTTGTTTTAAGCTAAATAAATAATTGCCCCCACCAAAATTAAATGAGAAAGCAGACAAACTAGCCAGAAAAGGATTTAAAACTCAATTTATAATGCCAAGACCATTCAAAGTCGTTTCCTTAGATTTTCTCTTCGCGGTCTGTGCTGGAATGATCCGTTTATCTTGAACCGGTATTAAAATAGCCTTCAACTTATAAATGAACGCAGAGAAGTTGTAGAAATTCTTTTCATTCATCGACTCCTATCGCGTTCTCTCGACTGCGAAACTCGTTAAAACTATACCTTCTTCAGCAAAATTCCGCGTAACCGCTGCCTACAAAGCCTACTTTTTGTATGGCTTCAACGAATTATGCTGCTGAGGCTTAATCCGAATGATAACTGTTTCAAATTTAACTTCAGTACTCCCGCATATAACTCTATCTCCGGAATTATAGTTCCAATCTATCAGATTTAGGTTAGCCGTAAGTTTCTTAGTAGATATGAAGCTTTAGGTAAACTAAATAAATTAAATGAGAACTTAAATAAAGTTTGTGTGATTGTGTGACTCATATTAGTCCACTTTTTTATTTTTTTTATTTTAGCCTTTAAGAAAAAATCTCTAACAAATAATATTAAAGGATATACGCACACATTTTTCCTTTTATTATTAACATTTTATCATTCAATTTTTTGGAATTCACATCTGAAAGACAAAAACATTAAAAAACAAAGTCAATGATAAAACTTTTCCCTTCTATTCCCTTAAGAAACAACAAAAAGAATCCTTTCCGCCTCCACAGACAAGAGACCTAAATCACATCTGGGCCATCGATTCAACAAAAGAATATCTAAGAGAATGAAGATGTATTTGTGATCCCTTTTCACACATACGCACCACATCCTTTTCAAAAAAGAAAAAAAAAAAAAGTAAACAAAAACAAACCCCCAGCGAGGGCAAAATACAAAGTGGATGCATTAGTAAGGCTTTGTCTTTTATTTTCCTCATGTTATTGTTATTATTGAAAAGTCCTTTTCCTTTCGTCCTGGTTATGTCTTTTTTCCCTGTGCGTTGCTAACTCACTGAAACTCTGTTTATTTGGAAAATGTCCTGCATTTTTTTTTCTTTAGAGAGAAAACACGAAGACGAATCCATCAATTTTCATTAAACATTTTATCTCGGGACTTCTGAGAGCTTTTGCATAAATTTTCCAATATTTTCATAATCCGCCTACTGTTTATGTTTATGAAAGAATATTCATGAATGAATCTTTTGATTGTGTTTGGAGTGAACGGAAGGGTGTACGGCAGGACGAATAAAAAGCCTCACAGATATATAATTGTATTGGACAATTTGCATAACCATTCTGTCTGGGTATGGTGATAACAAAATTAAGGCACAAAGGCCGTTTCTGTATAAGGTTCTTCGACTTCCGAAAGATGGGGGTAGGCTAGGAGTCATTTTCTTACAAAGCTATGCTAGTTGAAGCTATTCAACCACTGATTGGTTGCTTGGAATTCGAAAATTCCAAAAGTTTTTTTTACCTTTGGAGATATTGAAGAGTGGAATTCTTGGAAAATTATTTTGTATCTAAAGAAATTGTATCTTTTTGTTTGTTATTGATTGGACGACAAATTTCTTATTTGGTTTTTGGATGATTCACAGAAATTTGTAATATTCATTCAGGGAGTGTAGTTGTGAAGAAGACAACACTTAAGCTTGATTAATTTATTGTGGTTTTGACAGAAAGATATTATCGAAGGTCTTTTGTTGAATTACTTGGGTTCATGTTTGATGGCTGTTCGTGGGTGGTCTTCGCTTTATGAGAATGACCTTTAACTCTGTGGTGGCTGGAGTGTTTTTTTATATAAAAAACACCATTGAAAATGTTTTTGTATATTTTACTGTACTCTTACCTACCTACTAAAATTGCCGGAACAAAAGTTTTGGTTTTTGTACCACAGGCAAGAAAAATCAGTGATCCAGCTATTCCTGCATATATGTAGGAAGGAATATAGCTGGAGGAAGTACTTTAAGAAATGCCGAATTACAGACCGAGAATCATGTCTTGAATTGAAACAGACAACTTAGATATCCTTCAAAAGCTCTACGAACGCTAGGTACCCATTTTACAAGACTGCAATAAGGCCTGGAGAGCCATATGAATCGTGTTGGCCCGTTGGAAGAGAGAAGACAATTCCGGAGAACAATCAGGAATCAATCAGGCGCCTAGCTTTTATGAGCTAAGATGGATCAGCTCAGAAAGATTTTTGCAGCTCATTTTGTGGTAGAAAGAATTTTTGTAGTAAGAATGCAGTGCCATCACACGTCTGAAATAATAATGAATTTACAGAGATTTCGAAAATTGTATCGACGATTTTAATAAAATTCAGTTTTTAATGTTTTTTTAACTTTTTTTTTAAGATTTTGGATGCAGCTTTTTTGAGTTTTTTTTTAATATACTGCTTATTATAAACGTTTAAATAAAATATTTTGATTAGTTTTAAAAATATAGAAAATTCAATAAAAAAAATTATAACATTTATTATGAAATAAAAGAGCAAAATATATTCAAAATCTTTGTAGCAGAATTAATTTAACTACCTAAATCTTAAAAAAAAAAAAAAAAAAAAAAAAAAAAAAAAAAAAAAAAATCTAAATAGTTCTTACCGACAAATTCGAATATTAAATAAATAGAACTGTTTTATTTAAAAACTGTTTCTACGATTAAAAAAATAAATTGCAGGACTGGATCGCACGTACTTGCTCATATGTGTGGTCACATTGTAGAATAAAATTTAAGATAACTAGAGTTAACATCAAAGCATTTATTCGATTTTTGTGACTTTTGATTGTTCGAATAAAGTACGTTAATTTGTATTGAGTGAAATAATTTAAACGCCAAAAAAAGTGTAAAACGTTAAAAAAGTGTAATTTTTTTTCAAAATCTCAGGAGCGGTTTTTAAATAAAACGGTTTTTTTAACAATTTTTTCTTAATATTAAGCATAAAATTAATATATATTTAAAACAAAATTTTAAAAATACTGATTTAAAAAAAATTATTAAAAATCAAAAAAAAAGTTAAAAAAAAAATTAATGCGAAATTATTTTAGGCTAAATACATCTTCTTGAATATCAATTTTGATAGTAATCGGATCACCAGTTTTCGAGAAAGTCGAGGAAAAAAAACGGTCCTATGGGACTACCGTTTTTAGCCCACCATATTAATTTGTTTTTCACCAAAATATAATGCATACATTGAGCTAAAAAAAAATTGAAAAAAACTCCTCTGTAGAATGTCAGAATAACCTTAAGTTCTAAATTTGAAAACGATTGGCAAAACCGTTTAGGCTACAGTACAAAATACATCTGTACAGACAGACAAACGGACAGAATTTTGCCAGTAACTCAAATATCATAGTAATGTCCGTTTCCTTGACCGTAGAAAGGATGGTCGTAAGGTAGGAGGAGGAGGGGGCCCTGTTTTAGGGATAATCTAAGCAAATGCTGTTTTCCATCTTCTAGGAAAGATTCTAAAAAAAAATTAGAAGCGATAAAAATGCTAACGGAGTGAGTTTGCATTATGGAATTATACCTCTTCAGAAGAATGGGAAGTATACCGTCTGGGAGTGCGGATTTTTGTATCAAGATCTTTAAGAACTCTTGCTACTGTACGAGCTCGGAAAAAAAATCTGCCCATTGAAAAAAATTACATTCTCAATTACAAGAGGGGCAACATTGCTGAGAGGTAACTGTTAGCAGCAAAATGGTCTGCTAGCAAGTTTGCCTTCTCTGACGAGTAGAAAATTAGTTTGTCATTAACGATGAGCATTGGTACCGAGGAATTTTTAATATTTTTTTTACAAATGACCAAAAATGTTTACTACTTTTTTTTTTGAGGAATTTTTAATATTTTTTTTACAAATGACCAAAAATGTTTACTACTTTTGGGACATTACAGAATTTTTTCCCGTTAGTTTTTTACTATGCTAAAATTTGGTTTTATTTTCAAAAAAATTGCATTAGTTTCATATTTGATTTTTTTTTGCCGATTTTCTTCTGTGGGGTTAGGTTTGTAGCCATATAGAATCTTCACATTCCGAGTTAAACCAAGACTTTTTGCTTTGGATTTGATAACTTTTACTTTATTTGAAATAAAAGCACGCATCCTAAGAAAAATCTCAGTAGTGATTATTTCACCTGGCAAAAAGTGTCAAGGCCTTAATGAAAAAAAAAACAATAGAAGAAGTCCTTTTGGAAGATTTAAGTCTTTCCCTAAAACGACTTTGAAATTTTAATTTTTGTTTAGTTTTAGAAAACAATGTGTTTCTCATAATATTGAATTTAAAATGTGTTTGCAGGTTTTTTTAAAGACTAGATTTATCTCTAAACTCGTTCACCGGAATCGACTGAATCATGAAAACACCAACTTTGTTAAAGAAAATTTATTAAAAAAAAAGAATAAAATTCTACAGAAAATTCTTCTAGAGCTTATGTCCATAACCTAACCATAACTCCATCACACTCAAAATAAAGTTATAACGTCCCAAAGGAATTCTTCAGATTCAATCTCCGTAAGGACTCTTACTTTTCTGCAGGTAGTTTCGAGATTTCCGGGAAGGATTTTCCATTTTTTTTATTTCTTTGTTACTTCCATTCTTTTGGCATCTTTTAACTGTCTTTGTGGTGCAACCACTTAAGAAGTGGAACGAATAAAAAAAATAACCTACAACAACCAATGATATCTGCATTGCAGGAAAAAACATTCCCCAAACGATTTGTCTGACAAAAGTATAAAATATCTAAGAAAGTAGTGTATCCCTGTGAGGGGATGGATGGAAACGGCAGCGGTTTCGGCCAAGTCGCGGTTAAAAACTTTTCTTGAAAACCCCCGCCATTAAAAGAAAAAACTCAACCAAATTCTCATTATTCACGGCGGAGACGTGTGGCAGCAACGCGGCCAGCAGCGCCCTATGTTGCTGGTGGTGCAGAATTGAAAAAAAAACATAAATTTTATGACTCTCTCAAAGGGGTGTCGGACGTTGAGCAGCGCGTTATGCAAAGAACGTGATTATTGTTTTCTTCCACAAGGATTTCGTTATGCTTATTCTTTACTTCTTCTCGCCTCTTAATCGGGTTTAAACCGCTAAGAAATCTGTGTGCTGGGTGGTTAAGAAAAAAAAACGTGCCAAGAAAAGCTGGCATTCAAGAAATTTATTCCTTATACGTGGACATTTTTATTCATTAGAAACTGGGAGATGCAAAGGAAAATCCTGAAGGAGCATCATCAGGCAAGGCAACAAAACTAGACGAATAACCAAAAAAAATAATAATAATAAAAAACACCACAGAAGAGTGGAAAAGTTTTGATTTTCTTTTTAGCTAATTGCATTTGCAAGGAAAATGCTGCTGGTAGGGAAATTTATTATTCGTCCTTTTTACCCGGCAAAAAATTAGACGTCCTTCAAGGGCCAGCCGGACGATGGGCGCAACAAACTTCATCTTAAAAACAACTCTATTAGCAATTAATTAATTAAATTAAGTCTTACCGCAGTGGAAAATGGGAAATAATGATTACAAAAACAAAAAACTTACCCCACTGGAGGTCCTGCTTAAGAACAATAGCAATAGGTAGTACCTATCAAGTATGCTCTCTCTTAGACTCTTTTGTTTGAAAGAAAGGAAAAAAATACAATTCAAGGCGATAAGATAAATAAATACACTTTCAATTGCAATAGTCTAGAAAGTTCCTATTTTTTTTTTTTAAAGGACCTCTGTTCCCTTCCACTGCTTCACCAACAACTACTACAAGGACGATGATGATGACGACGACGACGACGAGACTCCTTGAACGAATTTTTGCGCCCGCTTGTCTGAATAGTAAAGGAAAATTAGTAATCACTTTATAAAGATGTGGAAGTGGGTAGGTGCTTTAAGGGTGGTGGGTGGTAAGAACATAGTGGCAGTGCGGCAGCGGCGTTTTTAAAAGCCAAGGCGAAATAAAGCGAGACTTATACTCGAAATGAATTGAAATGGCGTTACGTGTTCGTAATTCGAAAGTTTTATTCTTTTGCATTCTACCGACACGACTTGGCTATAATATACACATATACACATCCAAACTTAAATGGAGGATTTTTTTATTCACAATGGCGGCATTCGTCGGGAAACAGAAATTAGATTTTAAAATCAACTTGAAAGGAATTGTAATGCGTTAAATATTTCTTGGCTTTGCGTGGCTGGTGTGCCGCGAGGTGGCAGCGGCGTGGCATTGGCGGCTATTTATCGGGAGCATTCTGTGGTGGGTTAATCCTTATTGTGTGATTTGAAGGACAATTTGAGAGAAATGGCAATGTACAAGCGAATGGATTGGCATTTTTTGAGCGTGAAAAACGCCTTTGCACCAAGATGGGATATGGAATTTAAATAGTGAGACAATTTTCTTTTAATCCAGCCGGAATCTGTCAAATATTCGAGGGTTAGTCAAAGTGCTTTTTTTAGTAAGAACAAAAAATAATTAACGTCACGTCTCGCAAAAAGGAATAAAAAGTACTGGTCACTATTCCTTCAAGAAGTGAGCAAATATCCATATGAGCTTAGTTAAAAAAAAAATTGAAGATATCGGGCTCAAATATCCAACGATCTAATCAAATGATGTAATCGGTTATCTTTTCGAAGCTTCGCTATGGGGAGGAAGAAATGTAAATCTAATTAATTAAAATGCTTTAAGGTCTCTGCTGCTAATTGCAATCCTTGATTATCCGCTTGATGTTTAAAAGACAGATACGAAATTCAATCAATTATTTTTTTTGTCTATGAAGTGATCATCAGTGAGGATCATTTTTTTTCTTGCCTTGCATATGGATGGAACTGATGACATCAATCTTTCTTGCATCGGATATTTTAGTTGATCAAGCAAAAAAAAAAAAATAGGAACATTTGAACAAAATTTAAAAAAGTTATCCATTAGAAGTTTTGGAAATTTCTTTTCTTTCTTTCATACTTCTAACGAAACATATTTCAATTTTTATTATTAAAAAAAATATTTATTCCACGACTGGAACAAAGTATTAAATGTATAACATCAATCCCAAAGAAATTTCAATTATCTTCAAAGTTCTGTTGCCACTTTTTCACTTGCGATTGCGATCATAGGTATTAAAATGCAAGTTAGACTTCATATTATATTATTTGTATTATGTTCATAAAGCGCTTCCTAACTTTAATTTTAAATGAAACAAAGTGCGTGTGCGAGATATCTTGGAATTTTTTTTTTTGTATTTATTCATTTGAAAGGCCTATCGATGTCATTATGTGTGGGATATTACATCGTTTAAATGCCCGCCGCGACTTCTTTTGGTGGTAGGTCCATGTCAAGACGGTAAATTCGCCAAGTTATGGTCTGCGAAAAACCGAGTTCTTGTGAGCGACGCGATTCTTTGACGAAGTGTTGTTGGTTGATTGTTTAGTGGTTAAGTGAACCTGTGGTCTCAAATTTATCCACCACACTGCGAATAGTCCTCTCGGTAGGACGATTATTGTGACCATACAATGGGCCAAGCGCGTAGAACGTTGCCACAACAGAACATCCATTTTGATTAAACAATTTTATCATTTGCACGTGTTGTTGGACGCTATATCCGTTTATAGTGGTTTGCCAAAACAGACTGAATAAAGGACAGCCAATTTGAAAGATGTAGCTTCAACAAGATTGAGGCAGTCAACTATCAACTATCTATATATCTATATCTCTATATCTTTATATCTTCATATCCCTATACCTATTTATCTCCATATCTCTATATCTCTATACTCTATATCTACATATTTTTATCCCTATATCTATGACTTTATATCTTCATAGCTCTATATCTCAAAACCTTTATATCTCTATATCTCTATATCTCTATATCTTTTTATAGTATATTTGAAGCCTATAACTTTTCCGCCTACTAAACTTCACGTGCAGTGGTTAAGGCATGTAAGGTTTGTTTGGTATAAACCTCCCGCAATGTAGTATTTCACATTTAAGCCTCTCCCAAAGGATCCGTGTATTTTTTCTAGATATAAAGTTTATGTTTCACCACCAAATTTTATGCAAATCCATTAAGCGGTTGAGGGGGATTGAGGATAATTTTAATTTTTTTTCTTTTTCAAAAATCAATATTAAAAACGGTACATACATATCTCTTGACTTTTGACATACCTCTCATTTAACTTGTCATCTATTGTGCACTAAAGGTACAAAACGTATAACTCAATTGACTATACATACACATATAAAGACCAAGTAGATAATCTAAGAGTATGCCCACAGGAGAGACGAATTTGGGGACCATTTAAAAAAAAATCTAAAATTTTTGAGAAATAATTAATTTTTGAGGATTCGAAATGATTTTTTAAGTTTTAGCCTCTCCTTAAACGATGGGTTTCTGAACGTTTACTTAAAATGAAAAGTTACAATACGCCATGTCATCTGGTTTTAGACCAGTAGTACGGATACGGAACTACACAATGTATTACGTGAATGTTGAAAAACTATACATATACAATAATGTTCTGTCATTTTTGGGTGATACGAAAAACAAATTTTGTTCTATAGTTAATTTACCAAGTTATGGTTAGTTTATTATGAGAAATTGAATCTTATTTTGTATTGTTTTAATTGTATTTTGTTTTCGGTCTACAATTCTTTAAAATATAAAAAGATTTGTTCTAATTTGTTTTGTGTTTTACGCGTGATGCGCAAACAGCATGTAAGCTATTTCAAGAAAGAATTTAAGAGTAAATCACTTATAAAGGGTGTTTTTTTTAGAAGCGTGGTTTTCAATCTGGCAATTCTTTTTTCGGTTTTTTTGACAGCTGTCACTTGATTTATGCTCAGTTTAGTTTGGCATTTCAACATGAATAGACTGACTAAATTTGCCGTGTTATTGACATACAGCCCCAATTGCTGCAAAAAGTGGTCGAAATTTAAGTCCCTGGCTGATGCCAGGTCACTTGGCCGAAATCATTTTTAAAACATAATGGCAAACCCTTATCTTTATAATAAAACTAAACTCTTGGCCATAACATTAAATTATATGCGTTTTATTTCTTCTTGAAATCCATACGTCAAAAAAACACTCTTTATTTTATTATCATCCTAATAGTCTCAGGTTTGATTGCTAAAAGTTAAGAAATTATAACCCAAAGTTATATGTTTTGGATAAAGGCATCCAAAATGAAAACTTACTTTTATTGTAACAAAAACTAAGCTTTTTCCCTAGACACACAACTTTGTAAGAATTGGTATTGGCTCAAAACACACTTCCAGAGCTACTTAAAGAATTTAATAATATATAAAAAATTGTGAAGAATTTGAGATGTGTTTGTTAAAAAAATACAATCGTTTAATTGGTATTCACAACGAAAAATTTAAAATTAATCAAAAATGTTTCTCGAATTTCCAAGAACTTGAAAAAGCGTTTCATAAAAGTTTTCCTTAAAAGTGTTTCCAAAGATTCTTTATAAAAAACACTGTTTTTTAACAAAATTAATTGCTCCCGAAATCTCTTTGTTCTTCTATCTTCTCAACAAAATCCTTCAACTTTAAATCTTTTTTTGAAAAATAATTCAAGTTATCAAATTGTTTTCGTCCTTTTTCTTATCCTTAAAGTCAATTGTGAGACAAATTATTACACAAAAGGGTAATATTCTTTCATCAAATTTACTTCAAGGAGCAACTAAAAGGCGGGAATACAATTATTATTTAAAAGGTCTCTCCATTCATCGCACTAGAAGTAAAAGGGTTCTGAATTTTTTTTCTTTTTGTTTTATCTGATTCTTGCCGAAGTTCGTCACATTTTTAACAAACGCAAGCCAAAAAACTAAGCAGATGAGGACCAAAACTTAAAATTAGAAATATTTCGTCCTTTTGTCTTTGTTCCACAAGCGCTGAGGCTGATGCCAACACCACTCCGACATGACCTGGAAGGAACAAGGAAAAGCCTTTACACAGTCATTTCCCTTGTAATTGTGTCCTCGAGATATGAACTTAATTAAAGTCTTAAAATTCGCACAACAACAAAAAAAAATAAAAACAAAAAAGGTGCAAAAAATTTCAAGAGTGAAAATGTAGCTACTTTATACATTTTAAAACTAATGGAAAGATGTCAGAATCCATCTTAAAGTTCTTTGCCTTGAAGAGGAAAAATTTTCAGCCAAGATGAAAGGACTAAGGCGTGGCGGTAAAGAAGGTAGAAAAGTCTATGATAAGTTCGTGTGTGAATGGAAATTTGCATTAAGTTTGGAAGCATCAGTGCGAAAGCATGAAATGCCCAAGTCCTTGCGGGAAGGAACATCTAGGAAAAGCAAAATATCGCAGGTGCGTTGGAGTACACACCTGCGTTTCGGGTGTTTTTATAAATTATCATAAACACTTAGGTAAGCGGAATATGAATAAAGCTTAAGACGAGATCCTTTCTGCCGAAGGAATTCTGTCTGCAAGTCTGCGTCTTTTTTGTTTGTCTTTTGGAATGAGAAATTATATTTTGAAAGGCAAAATGAATATTTTAATTTAAGTTGCTTTCGCGTTGGTTTTAAGATTTTTTTTTGTTTTTTTTTTTTGTTGTTTGTTTTTTAGTTTAATGTGGTTATTTGTATGTTTGTTTAAGTTATTAAAATGAATTCTTATGACGATGATGACCTTCCTTTTAAGAATGAAGACAATTGTTATTAGATGTATAAACGTTTGTTTTGTCATTATCGTCATTTTTTAGCAACTAATATACTAATATAGTAAATAATACAGTTAACGATGACAAGCATTTCTAAATGCACAAGCAAGCATGTATAAGGCGACTTCCGACTACTTTGAGTGCGAAACTGGAGACAGCAGGCTAGAGATCGAGCAGTATTTGTTTTGAAGTTCTTCGTACCAAAACATGACGGAAAAACCAAGCCATGCAAGGCATTCCACATTTGTGTGTCGCACCACACAATAATCTCTGTACATAACAGTACGTCCGTAGTTCGGCTTAAGGGTAAACTGATTGACATCCCTAGCAGTGCGAGTATAACGGGGAAATTATTCAGTGAGAACATGTTCATTACAAATCTTATTAATTTTAAAGTTTTTTTTTAAAAGGATCCAAAAAATTCCATTCTTTTATAGGAGCTTTGTTCAAATATGCCCTTTATTAATTGTAAAAAATAACAACTACGCCTCACTACTGAGTCGGGTTACGGATAATTAATATACTTATTGCCGAGTTGTTTGTGAATACAACCATTCCTTTCAGAATGCGGAAAATTGCAATGCTTAATTCCTAAGCCGAGTTCCTTACGGAATACGAGCGAATACAATAAAGTCAAGTTTCTCGGAATACGGAACAATCCAATACTTTATTACTAAGCCGAGTTCCTTTATGAATGCGGAAAATTTCAATACTTATTCCCGAAGTCGAGTTCTTTGCGGAATAACTAAACATTGCAATAAAGTCGACTTCCTTTCGGAAATGCATACTTAATTCTTAACTCGAATTCCTTGCGTCATACCGCAAAAAATCCAATAAAGTCTAATTCCTTCCGGAATACGGAAAAATCCAATACTTAATTCCTAAGTCGATAGCCGAGTTCCTTGTGCAATACGAAAAAATACCATCAAGCCGAGTTCCTTTCGGAATACGGATACGGACAAATACAAAATACAATACTTAATTCCTAAGTCGAGTTCTTTGCGGAATAAACACAAAATGCAATAAAGCCGAGTTATTAAAATTACAATAACGACAACGAGTATAGTAATAAATACGAGTTCCTTTTAGAATGCGAAAAAGTCTAGTTTCTTTCGGAATACAGAAAATCCTTCCTTATATCCATTTAGGTTTCTCGATCACTTCTACTTCATAGTTTTTTGATAACATGCAAGTGTGAATCGTAAAACGCAGAATAAAACATCGACGATTTGGACTGTGTACTGTTCGGCTGACTTCGGTTACCTTCGGATGGCTTCGGCTGTCTGGTTAGAGCTAGGCATATTTGTTTAGCCTTTGTAGGAGTATAGGTATTGTGTTGTAAATTGCGATGCTGATGGTTAGTCTGTGGTGTTTTATGCTGACGGAAAGCGGCTGGCGATTTTCATAGTAACTTCGTTACAGGCATTTGAGGCAGCATTGTGTTTTTGAAGCAATAATTTAGATAACTGCTCGTTGATAATTATTAGGAAAAGAATCGGAGACAAAAGGGAGCCATGGGGCACTCCAAAATTTATTTTCTGAATATCATTTTTGAATCCATCCAACACAATTTATATTGAGCGGTTGCAAAGGTAATTACTAAAGTCTAAATTTTGTATGCATTTTTGTTGGAAAAATTTGGTTCCAAATGCAATAATTTTTACTTTCTTCAAAATGCGGAGAGATCGGTTCTACTTATCGGTATAAATTACCGACTTATTACTACAAAAGCCGTACTGTGGGTCATTAAGAAGCATTAGATCTTCGAGATACATCTTAAGCTGAAAATTAATCATCGTATTCAAGACCCTGGATAGAATGAACGTAGGTGCAATTGGTCGATAGTTGGAGGGCAAAAAATATTCACCATTTTTAGGGACAGGCTGTTTGTCTGTATCGAGCAAATCGGTGGACATTTGTCTGACATCGCATTTCATACTTATATATATAAAGCGTGTAACATTGGTAGGTCTTATTTGGCCTAATGTACCTATATAAGCGACATCCTCAGAAACATCAAAGTTCAAATCCTATTGCACATGAAAAAGGCAATAACACTGAATTGGGACATAGAATTTAATTCCTCGAATTGGGTTTTCAATGAATAAGGAGCTACATTCTACATCCCCTGCACAGCTGCCCTAACTTACCACGAAAGTCACATTTAATTCGCAAGCTAACACACTTACCCCCAGCACTCATACGGACGAGTTTAACTAATGTATGTGGTGGTCCTTCTTTCTCAACACACCCCAGAACCACGGAACATGGAACACACTCAATGTGTGTGTGCGGAGACCCCAAATACCAGCCGCAGGGTCGAAGGAATAAATCCTTTGCGGATTTTCAAAATTAACCCACAAAATGGATGTTAAAATATTTTGAGAATATGTTTAATGAAGCAATAAGATATGTGGGGAAAAGGATGGCGAAGGATGCAGATGGCATCTGTGTGTGTAAAGTGAATAAATGTGACTAAGAAATACGTACAATTCATTCCCGTCTCCTGCCAAAATGAGTTGGAATAAATATTCAAATTGGAAATTCTACCTAAGGGATTATTAGTTAATGCCAACCGGATGAGCACACCCGAAAGGGAAAGATTCATGTGTTATGTTAGAAGGTAATATCCTGGTAAATCCATGAAGCAATCTGACAATGCTGGTGCTTTTAGCTGATGGCAAGGTTGCTTACATGTGAAAGATCTATGAACTGAAAGGAAAGTAACATTTGGTTTTTGGCCCCAATGCGGTACAAGAGTACTAAAGAGTGCCCCTTATGAATATGGAAATTAATTAAGAACAAGCAAATATCCTTAAGTTTTGGTATTTTTTTTGTTTAAAGGAGCAATGTTCTCTTTAAATTATTAATCTAGTGGACATGGGTTGGTATTTTTGTTGAATAACATATTTTCGATGCCGCAGGATAGAGTATAGGCAACCTAGACTTGGAAAGATAAAGGGAAGGATAACATGAGTTCAGTAAATGAAAGTTTATTCAAAGAATAGCATAGAAACTTATGAGTAGACCCTATGTTATATGAACTCGATTTAATATTTTATTATTTAATTTTTTTTTAATTAATCATTTTAGTAGGTACACAAAATCCGAGCTTCTGTTAAACTTCCATATCAGCATTAAAATTGCTCTTTTCAAAATACATCATTTGACTAGTCTTGTATTTAAACTGGAAAGAAACTATAAAACGTTTGTGGTAGGTATTAACGAAGCTTTAAGCTTATTTAAAGAAAGTCTGTTTAGGAAGTCAGAAGAAGGTAGAAAACAAGTTTTCATTCAAGTTATTGCCAGATTATTAGCAAGGTTTATCCGAAAAAACTGCAAAACTGCGAACTAAAATAAGTTCTTTTTAAAACCCTTTACTTTGGCATTGCTCAAATAAATTGTTGTTGACACTTGTTTTTTAATTGCAATATTTTAAACTCATGGGCCTTGTCTTAATTTTCGCTTACCTAAAATTGACTTTAAACCAATTAGTAAAACCATTAAATGTTTTTAAAGCGTTCGTCGCCCGGTAGAAATCGACACTAAAAAAGGCTAAAATCGCAAAATCGTACCTTAAATTTTTTAAAAGCTACATATATTTTCAATAAGCTTTAAGGAAGTTGATTGAAGACTTTTTTATACCGGTAAGATTTCAATGTTTATTTTATAGAAACATTTAATATTTTGCAAAATCAAGCTTTTAAAATGCTTGATTCTTGTATAACGTATAGAAAGAATTTTTGTAATTAAAATTTATTTTGTAATCAATTTTTGAACTTCAGTTAAGCTTCCATATAATCAATTCAATCGGTCTATTTGAAATACATTTTTCAGAACCTAACCTAACCTAAGTGTTAAATTTTCATTTGTATGAAAGTGTTGTATGTTCGCAGCGACATATTACCAAAGGGTTCATGGTTTTCTACTTTATATTTAACTAAATTTGGTATTATGCGCAAAAATAAAGTCTGAAATTTTTTTAGAGGTTAGACTGGTAGTAGAATTAAAAAAAATAGGCACGACTAAGTCGCACGTACTTGCTCTTATGTTTCTAATCGAATTGTAAGGCTAGATCTTTGAAAGCACCAAGTAATATATATCTAGAAAAATAACATGGTTTGAACTTATAAAAAGTGTCAAAACCACAACACTTAACAGTTTTTGGTAAAAAAGAAGTACGCAATCACACGTCCTTAATAAAAGCGAATTTTAATAAAATTGAGTTTTTTATTTTTTGTTTTTTGGAATTTTTTTCTTTTATAGATTTTGGTATGCAGTTATTTAGAGTTTTTTTAATACTCAGCTGATTATAATGTAAGCTTTGACAAAAATTCAATGAACCATAACTAAGACCGTAACATAAAAGGTACCTTTATTAGACATTTTTGGTAAATTTGCTTTTGACCTAATGATAGCCAAAACCTGCAAAAAAATATGAAAAAATTTCATTAACATCGTTGGAGCCATTTTCGAGAAAAACTAGCTTTTTTTAATGGTTATAGGGTATGTACCATTAGTTTTAGCCCTAAAAATAAAATTTCAATTTTCCCTCTGAAGAATGCCAAAAGATTCATCCATACCAAATTTGAAGGTAATAGCTCAAGCCGTTTAGGCTGCAGCTCGATATACACCCGGACAGACAGAAAAGAAAAGAAAGAAGTCTTTTAACGGTACTTTTCATATAACGGTTTTTTTAATTTTTGGCTAGCTCGGTAACGGCTCTATGAATTTCTGTCAAATTTTATATTAGAGAAGATCTAAGTAGCCAATTTAATTCTGCATATCAAAACTTTGAATAACTTTTTTTTCTATTAAAAATTAATTTTTTTTTTTGAAAAACCAATATTTTTAAAACTAATCAAAAACAATTATTTTTAATTTTATATTCACACGTATACTAATAAACTCTAAAAAACTGCATACCAAAATTTAAACACAATTTTTTTTTCAAAAAAAAATTTATAGTTATAGTTAGAACCAATGCTCAAATTTCCATAAAGCCTGTATAAGATTACTAAAAAAATTCTTTATTAATTAACATTAAAAATTGAAATTCGGAAAAAACATTACTAGAAAAAAAAAGCTTTATTAAAAGAGACTTAATGGAAGTTTCTTGAGAGCTCACAGGTTTGACAGGACAAGGTTTTTGACTACGGAATTTCTAAGATAGTAAAACTTACGCTAAGGTTAGTTTTTACATTTTTCTAAGTTTTTCAAAGCATTAAATTTTTACTTCGAATAAGTTTCTCATTACAAACAACAAAATTCTATAAAGTTTCCTTTGCATGTGATATAACGCCTAAAAGTTTTGAGCAGATTTCTATGGTATAGAACTCGTATAACGACCTATTTTTATAAGTCTTACCGTAAGTGTATATCCTGCAAACGCCCGCCGGTATCAAAATGGTAAAATCTAAAATTCATATTCAGAAAACTTATGCCAACATCTTTCATATATTGATATTGAATTTTTTTCTATTTTGTAAGAAGTTTGTCTAAAAGCTTATAGAAGCTTGAATATCAGAAATTGATTGTTCATTGATTGATTATTTTAGTGTAACTTTATTTAAACTTTTTTTCATTTTTGTATTTTTTTTTTTCAATTGTGAATTATACTTCATCGATTTTCCAATCCAGCAGTGACGCACAAAACAACTCAACCCTCAACCGCGCTTTTGATTTTAATCCGCCTTGTCTTCCTTTGGGGTCTTGCAACATCCTCTGACTTTTGTGCACCACCTACTTACTCTTTTTTGTCGTCAAAGCTTCATCTCTGTTGAATCTTCCTCGGAAGAACCTTAAGGTTTCCAATGAAAAGAGTAATCCGCTTAAATTTTATTATGACAAATTTTGAAGAGCATTCGGATCGGATTGGTCTTTTGGTTTCTTAGGTTAGGAGAGCCATCATCTTTAATCTTTCGTACGAGTATTCTTAGCTATTTCTTTGCCATTTTTGAAATACAAACAGTTTTTTCTGCTGTTGTCTGTAGGTATTTTTTGATCCGGAAAATTATGATATTTCCATATAACATGGAAATTAATAAGTATTCAAAGTAGATACACTGTAAAAAGGAGACACATTTTCTGAAGAATTGAATGACCGAAAGAGATAAAAAATACAATGATAATGAGACGAGTGATTTACCAAATGAGACTTGTTTTTCAATTTGTATCTTTTATTCGTTTGGTATCTTTTGGTTTGTGTGTGTTAGGGGATTGTAACAGACTTAACGATTTTTCAAGGCTCATCATTTGGCAATAGTCTTATACATGATGTGGTGAGAATTCTGACGGCTGGTCTTATGTAGGGAATGGAATGCCAAGTCGGGCTAGCAGCTGGATGGGTTGTGTAATGGTTATGCCGAAGATCAATCTTCCTTAAGTAGGTATGATTAATTTATTAGCAGTTTTTGTTGGAACACTTCTCTGAAGCTAATGAATATGATTGTATGGCTTCAGGTGTTTTGTTTTGTGTGGAAGGCTGGGGAGGGTATTTGATGTTTTTTTTGTATGGCGAATATGGTTTATGGACTCGGTGTATGTTTTGATTTATTATCAAATAAGATTATAAAGGTGTAGGGTTAGGTTAGTACAATAGACAGATTTCGTATCTTGTTTGTAATTAATTGGATTGTGTAATACTAGTAATATAGCTTTTAAAGTGAATATGCATTTGATGTATACTTCTATTGTAGTTTCATTGAATTTTTTTACGAAACATTTTTTACCCAATCTATACACATAAATAAAAATGAAGTGTCTCTTTTTAAAATCAAAATAACAGCTTTTTACTTGGTGTTTACGAAAGGATATACCGTACTTATAACAAAAACACCATTTAAAAAAATTTTGTCTGTCTGTTTGTCTGTCTTTATGTCTGTTTGTTCCGGGTAATCTCGGGAACTGCTGCACCGATTTTAACAGGACTTTCACTGGCAGGTAGCTGATATCCTAGGGAGTAACTTATGCTATGTTAATTACTCACTAGGTGGCGCTGGTGTCGTTTTTTTTTTTTTGGAAAATTCTTATTTATGGGCCTATTTTGACAGGACTTTCACAGGCAGGGAGCTCATTTTGAAAGGAATAAATAAGGCTATTTGAATTACCCGTAGGTGGCGCTAAGTTTGCCTATTTTTCGAAAATTATTGTTTTAGAACGATTTATTTCAGGTGGACGAAGTCGCGGGTAACAGCTAGTTTATTATAAATTCTTATTATTTTATTTCACAGCCATAAGTTACTATAGAAACAAAAAGCGTTTTAGCCAGCATCAAACGAATAACTGAAGTAATACTTATAGATATTTTCCAACTGTCACATATTTAATGCATATTTCAACTTCGGGTTTTATTAAATACCATTCTAAGATTTTTACTGTACCTACATATTCGATTCGAGAAATATGAGAGATCTAAGGACTTTTTATTGATTACTCTGTATTTCGACTTTACTGGGTAAACAAATTGTCTATTTCTTACAGACCAGGCTTAAATACTTTCTAAATCAAGGTTTATCCGACTAGCGCAGTCTTCGATGCAACATAGAGAACAACTTCTAACTGGCTGAAAGCCATTAGAATATATTTGCATTGTGAAAGCTGATATTTGCGAAGGAAGTTCATTTACAAACAGAAAAAAGAGAAGAGGTCCCGGTATTGAACCTTAAGGAGCACCCTAATGGTAGAAAGAAGTCTATGCAACTTATTCACAGCTGAAACTGCATGGGTTCTATCACTTAGACAAAATTACAATAATTTAGTAGAATAAGCTGAAAATTGTAACATATTGCACAAGTTAAGGTGAAGTCTTGGAGAAGTCATAAAAACATTCCCTGATATCTTAACCTTTTAGAGAGCAATCATACTGTCAGCTGACATGAAATCAGATTGACTGGGTGACAGAATATTTTTAGTTGCGAGATGAACATTAATCTCCTTTTGCATTATTCTTTAAAAGATTTTAACATACTTAAAATGCCCGAATAAAACATTTTCTGTTCTGATCGTGCTAGTAGGTTTGAGATTTTTTCCACTTTCAGTAAGAAAACTTTTGACTCCAGGATCGTTCGTAAATCGAATGGCACTGCTTAAGACTTTATTTTTATTGAATCCTGCACAAATCTCCACATTTGTATGATTCAGAAGTATTCTACTTATATTATAAATGTGAATGTTTGTATTTTGTATGTTTGTTTTCCAATCACACCTTAACGGTTTAACGGATTTAAATGAAATTTGGTTGGTAGATCTATAATGGATCATTGTATATACATTGCCTATAGTACTATCATGAGACGAGAAAAAATCTTTTTCCCTAGAGCCGCTTGGAGTGCTAGTGTAGGACATTTTATTTGAGTGAGAGAGAATTAAGAGCATGGTTTTTAGTGTTATGCTTTGTGCTTAGTTTCCTGCGCATGTGCAATGTGACAATGTGAGGCAAGAAAAAACCGAAGGAGAACATGAAATAATTCAGTATCTTGTTTTGTTCATTGCATATATGTGTATAAACTGCTGGCAGTTTTAAAGTTAATATATAATGGTTTCGCTTAGCTGAGGCTTAGTTTTTTGTAAGGATTTATACAAGATCCAACATTTTCATTGTTTACGTTTTTTTTATATGGAATATGTAATATGAGAACTGGTTCTTACATAAGTATTTATACATGCGTACGTCATTGACGAGACTTTTGATTTGAGTTTTTTAGGATTTTCAAGTTTTTTATGAGCACTACCTACATACATATTTGTCATATTTGGACATATATACATCATTGACCAGACTTTTGATTCGAATTCTTTAGGATTTTCAATTTTTTTACTATTCTATTATGAAGGTTGTCGTCTTCAAATAGTGTACACATTCATTCTTGAAATTTAAACACAAACTTACTTCTTTCTGTATTTATACAAAGATACAAAGGCCCTTGCAATGGATGGATTTTTGTTTTGAATTTTACTTTCCATTCAGATAGGTACCAACATATACATATAGGTACATAGATATGTATGTGTAGGTATCTATCTGAATGAACTATGTGCAGAAATTCAATCAAAAATTGTTTGTAAATTGATTTATATTATTATTGATTGATTATATATTATTGATTTATAGTAACAAAGATCTTTTGTTTGTTTGAGGTTTATATAATAGGTACTAATTGACCTACCCAGCTTAGCTCGCGGGAAAGAAATTTATAGTTAAACCAAAATAGCTATTTCTTTGTACTAATCTTCTATAGAATTGCTAAAAATACCACGGGTTTTTTACATTTGTAATACCTAATTGTTTAATTTTAACTTGCAATTATTATAGGTAGGTACTAAGTACAAGTTATGCATTCGTGCAGAAAAAAAATTTGAGATAACAATCAAATACCTATAACATTACGATGATAGAGACACATATTTGGCAAAATTCTGTCCGTCTACTAAACGGTTTGGCCAGTTGTCTTTAAATTTGGAATATAAGTTTATTTTGACATTCGACATAGGATTTTTTTAATTTCTTTTTTAGCTGATACTTGCGATATAACCGTCAACTAAAAGCTTATTTTTGTCAAAAACAGCTCCAAGAATTTTGTATGTAAAAAATCAATGTGCATTCAATTATGGTTAAAAAAAATATGACGGTGGGCTAAAACTGGCACCACCCATAGGAGTTTTTTTTTGGCATCGACTTTTCTGAGAACTGGTTAGGTAACCGATTACAACCAAAATTGATATTAAGGAAAATGTAAGTAGCCTAAGTAATCTTACACTAAAATATATTTATATAGGTATATTTAAAAATAACGGCAACATTTAAAATAATGTGCTATACCTTTTTTAAAGCAAAAAGTCTGTTCAATCATATTATTTTTTAAATAAAGAATTTCAGAAAAAAATAAATATATAAAAGGCACGACTGGTTTGCACGTACTTGCTCGTGTGTGCTAATTTGTTTATTTAGGGGCAGGTGTAAGCTTTTGTTTTCTCGATTGAAATTTTTTCATTCAGTAGTAATCGAATAGTTTTTTACTTGCGATTTATAGGGACTATAAGGCAAGTTATGCATTCGTAAAAAAAAATCTAACAATCAAACATGACATTACGATGATAGAGAAGTCAAAAAAGTGGGTACGGAAATTCCGTCCGTCTGTCTGTTTGTCTGTCTGTCTGTTCGTATCGATATCTACAGCCTAAACAGTTAGGCCGATTTGATTCAAACTTGGTACATAGTATTTTTAGAGTGCTCTACTCGACAGTTTTTGGAATTGGCATTCTAGCTCCAAAACTAACGGTACCTGCCATATAACTTTTAATGAAAAACTTATTTTTCTCGAAAACGGCTCCTACGATTTTGATAAAACTTTTAGAATGATGTTTTCTATGCAAAATCTATCTTTTAGTTTAAATGGATTTTTGAGAAAAAGTTTTAGAACGGTACCTCCCCTATGACCGGTTTTTTTCAAATTAGACTTTCGCGTTAACTAATCGACGGATTTTGATAAAATTTTCAAAATATGTAGTTTTTTATGATTTAAATAATATTGCTTATTAAAATTTTCAAAAACATTTTTTTCTTAATTTTTAATTTTTTTTTTAAACTTATTTTGTTTTTTGAATATTTTGACAAAGATTTTTTTAATTTTTTCTCCTAGTATAAACTATAGATTTCTTTAAATTGACATACTCAAAAAAAATGTATATATATGTTTTCGAAAGTTTTTTCAAAAAACTGGTCGAACGATTTTGAAATGAAAAATTTATAAAATAGAAAACAGCAAGAGAAATAAGATGGCTTACAACATTTTTTCCAAAAAACGTTATGAATAGTTTTTTTTGATTTCATTAAACAAATAATATTTTCCCCCAAATTTTGTTTTATATTGCTCGGTTGAGCCCTAGCCACTAGTCTAATGAAAGCAAATTTCGTTATTTATATTATTATTTATTTATCGTTATTTATTTTAAAGCATTTTATGATCGTAACAGCATACAGCATACAGAATAAATAATAAGGACGCCTATGATAAACACATAAACATGCAAAAACAACTAACAAATAAAAAAAATACTCGATTACCTACTGAATGCAAAAATTTCAATCAAGAAAACAACTCAACTCAACGGTCATATGGAACTTCCTTTACTTTTAGGCCTACAATTTAAATTTCAATGTCCCCTCTGGGGAATGCCAAAATAATCACACACACCAAGTTTAAAGATAATCGCTTAAGCCATTTAGGCTGCAGCTCGTTATACATACCTACTGACAGACAGACAGTCATTTTTTGTCGATCACTTTTTTAGACTTCTCTATGATGGTAATGTCATGTTTCATTGTTATCTAAATTTTTTTTTATATTCACAAATTCTAAACTTTACCTTATAGTCCCTATAATCGCAAGTAAAATTTGAAAAAAACTGTGTAAAATGTCAAAATAACCTTAAGTTCTAAATTTGAAGTCGATTGGCTCATCGGTTTAGGCTATAGTCCAAAATACATCCGTACAGACAGACCTACAGACAGACGGACAGAATTTTGCCAGCAACTCAAATATGTTTCTCTATCATCGTAATGTAATGTTTGATTATTATCACAATTTTTTTATGTTCACGAATCCTAAACTTGACTCATAGTCTCTAAATCACAAAGCTACTTGTGCATAAAATTCAACATCAACGTTCGTTATCGTGAAATTAAAATTCAAAAAATAAAATCATTGTCGATCCTCTTCGTTGTTCACCGTCACCGAGAACAGGATATACACAATACACATACACATGTGCTTATTAAGTTTTCCTTTTTAGTATCTCACTTACCCTCGCTCACACCATCTACCACACCGACGACCGACCGATCGACCTGAATTTAGCTGAACATTTTATCAAAGATAATATAACAAGTATACCTACGTAAATACACACATTATGTAGGTATGTATGTAGGTACATACCTAAATATCTACCTACCCTCGAAAGTTTTATATGAAAAAAATATAAAACTCAAAATAAACTTATCAACCAGCTTAAACATATACCCACCCCCCAGACACCATTCATTTACAAAAGTCGTTTTTCTTCTTTTTTGTCATTCCTTTTTTAAAACTAGCCATGTCGTTACCCTGCTCCTGCTTGTGTGAAGCAATCCAGTTGTGCAAAAAAAAACTATACTCGCATCATTGTATATATGTAAACTGCAAACTGCAAAGAGTAAAGTACATGTTCACAGAGTTTCTCTTAGAATTCTCTTTGTTCGACTCGTTCGCCTCTTTCAATTTACCAAGTTAATTTTCCCTAGAGCCGCTTGGAACGCCACCGTCCACCGGTCGTCATGATAGTACTATAGCAGTCTATATACAATGTAATGGATAAAGGATTGAAACATAGGCTTTTTATTCAGGAAAATTGCACGGTTCTAGTGGGAGAGGCTTAAATAAGAAATAGTGCATTGCTGGAGATTTGTTTGGTATACTTCTGTGCCTTAACGACAGCAAGAGATAGAGATATAAAGATATAGAGATATAGAAACATAGAGATATAGAGTTATGGTGATATAGAGACATAGACCAAATATAAATTATAATTTGACGAAAAACCTAATTTAACCAAAATGCTTCATCTAAGGGCCAGGCAAACAAAGTCGAGGGTAGAAGCTAGTAACTAATATACTTGTAAAAATTACGCAATATTATAATAATATCCTCATATCATATAGCGAGAGATTTCAATACAAACTTCTTGGATCAAACAAACAGTAGCGTTTTTAATTTCAAAAATTATCTTACTCCGTTTAATCTCTTTCCGGTAAAAGTGGATATGCCTACGCATTTCTCTTCAATCTATTCAAGACTAAAAGACTACATTCTGGTAAATGAATTGAATAAAGTAACTATAATTATTTAGAAGCCTATGGCTTCTCTCAGAATGATCTCATAGTCGCTTTTTATAATCTAAATTTAGATCAAACAGCTTATATTCAAACCATCCAGTGCCGCGATTTCAAGGCCATCAGCTTGGAAGCCCTGAACAATGAAATTATTGATTTCAATTAGGAAATTGTTTACAATCAACCATCATCGGTTTAAATTAATTATTTAAATTCACAAACAGAGTCAGTTAGTTCAAAAATTCTTAATGTTAAAACTGGAAATTTGGTCGTTTTTACTGAAATTTTAACCTGGGAGGATCGTCTATCATGCGCTTTCGGCAAAACATATTTTTTTTTTAATATAACTGGTGGCTGCCTCTAAATTTAAACCAAAATTACTGCTACAGCTACTACTACTACTTATTGCCAAAACACTTGTTTTACGAATCTTCTGTACGGAAGTCTAATTTTTTACAATATTAGTTTTAGTCAAAGATAAATGCGAGTTGCTTTCAATAACGTGATACGTTTTATTTACAAACTATCTTCGCGGATTTGACCATGCCTCTCAATGCGCGAATATCTGAACAGTAAAGTATTAATGTTTTTATTTAAATTGATGCAGACGAGGGCACTCCATTCGCCTAGAAGCAATATTCTTAGGCAATATTCTTAAGCGATGCGATACGAGAAGCGATACGGAAAGCGATTCGAGATGCGATAATTATATTCGACATAGTGCACACAGCAAAAGCGATTCTGTACGCTTGTGTTGCTCGATTGTATGGTATCGAAACAATAGAGATGAGTCATCAGAAGATGAATTTTTAAATAAAAATTTATATTTAAAGTGTTCAAGAGAAAAAGAAGAATTTGGAGGATTTACAACTGTGTAATGTTTACAAATTCTGTTTCCAATTTCACTAGCCATGTTCAGACCAATCTAGTACGCCAATGGTCTCGCTTACATCCTCTTCAACCTGGCGTTGAAGAAAGCAATCAGTCATTCTCGCACTTCAACAAGAAGGATTATCATCACCAAAACGAGCCAAATTATGGCTTCACAGTGGACACCGAATTTATCTGGGCCGGGCTCAAAGCTAGTATGGGCGAAGAGGAGCTTGTTGAATTAGGTTTGGACCGGATCGATGATAGCCAAAAATTCTTTATGGTTGACTAATTATTCCAAGAATTCCAAAAGAACACAACGGTACAAATCCACTAGCAATACTATCTTCAGCCGTGAAAAACATCGAATTAATTCACTTTATAAACTACAGTTGCACCCTTCAGGTGCACCATCAAATATCCTCACCCAAAACCCATCAAATAATTCCATCTATTCAAAGGATGCAATCATGTGAATTATATATTTGACTATCGCTACAAATCACCTAAAAAACGGTATAGAAATTCCAACCACTTCGATACACTATTCAATTCATGTGTGCGGTATCACTAAGGACCTGGTGCGAGCAAGGAACACATTTGCCAAGTCATTTAACCGGGAATCGCTAAATATCGCCAACAAGAAGTAACACAAATATATAGTGCACACTTACTAAGAAAAAACCAATGGAAACTAAACACCAGGATGTGCAGCTTAATAGTAAAAGAAGAAGGATATAGTAGGGAGGGCGAGGAAATGGAGTTCCGGGTTTATTTTCAATTTTAGTATTTTTTTTTTACTCAAAATTGAAATGGTAAAAATCAATTACACTTTACTCCCGTTCGTGAAATGATTTTATTTATCCTAGGAAAATTGAAAACTCCTGCTCCGTGTGCCAATACCAACTCGGGTTAATGTTTGTAACACACCACCCTCTTAAAGGACGAAAAAATATATAAAAAATAAAACGAAGAAGCACCGAGCAGCAAATACAAATTTAAGATATCGAAGTTAGTTTGTTGTTGTTGGTGGTAGCTGATGTAAATTTCTGTATTATACTTTTTACCTACACTATACACATAAGCCAGGTACCCAGGACCAATTGGCTTTCCGATCGCAAAATGAAGACACGTATGTTGTCGTTATCCTTCGACGAGCATAAGGGACGCAGAGCACCAACCAAAATATCAACAGTAAAGGCGAAAAACTTTAGAAACTTTCCGCTCCGTAGTCATAAAATCCTATTAAGACGGCAGAGGTAATAAAATTTTACAACTTTCAATTTTTATTTCAGCAGGCTTCCGTTTTCATTCCCAAGCAGGTACGAGTAAAACATATCGGGAGGGGCTGGAAGGAACATGACTTTTCCCTTTTTCATATGAGTTTACCTTTCTTGGTTCCGCGCCTGATGGGCCATAGGTTCACAATTACAGAACACATTCCTCAGCAAGGGTTGGCTAATAGGAAGGGGGAGGAAAACAATTACGGTTTCGTAATAAGGTCGTCAAACGTAAAACGTTATTTGACTTTCGCGTGACAGAGGAGTAACCCCAAGCACAATTGCTAAGTAAACGTTATTTTTTAACTTCTTCAAGGATTGAACATTGCTGTGTGTTTTTTTTTTGTACCTAGCACTTTACACGTGGTGGCGGCAACTCTTTTTTATTACTGGTTTCAGGGAAAATGTGAATGTTGTGAATGGAAGAGGAGGACTTCGGTCCTCCCAGAAATAGAAAGGGCTTAAGAGAAGTTCATTTTCGAGTACCTACCTCCTTGAAGTGAGACAGTGGCAAATGCACGTATTTGTCGCGCACACGAAGCTCTTTGATTTCTTCTTGTACTGCAGCAGGTCCTGGAGGAAGCGAAAAAAAACAAGAAAGCAAATAGGAAATTGCAAGTAAATTTCTTGCTTTCTAAAAGTAAGTTGAATTTAAATTTGATGTTTACCAGGACATAACATCGAGTTCGGTAAAGTGCAGCTCCTCTGCACTAAAATTTGAATATGATTTTAGAATTAACATAATTTTTTTTTAATTCTTAAAACGAAATATTTCATTAAGAATTTGTTTGTTCAAGAGGTGTAATATTTTGAAAATGAATTTTCTGTCCAATATTTTGAAAATCTTCTTGAATCATTCTTGAGCTTATTTTCAATTATTTGTGAATAAAAAATATTGTTCTTAGTTAAAAAAAAAATATCACGAACGTTTGAAGAGTACTTAGCGGTGCTTTGTTTACAATAAACCTCTGTAAAACTCACATGAAGCTTGCTAAGTGTAATTTAATAGGTGTTTTATCTTTCAGACTAGTTTTATAAGAAGTTTTCATGGATGTTTTAAACGAGTAAAACAGAATTTTGTTAACACTTACCTTCCTGTAGGCTTGGATAGAGCTTGCCATAAGTTATACTTCAGTACCAGTAGTTTATTATTTTTTTTTTTTTTTTATAATCTTCGCGCACTCAAGGGGTTGTTGCTACCCTTATCATGTTTTAACACAGTGCGAGCGTTTAGGAAAATGTCATAGAAGATGAAAGGAAGTACCGATGCACATTGGTTTTGAATGTTTGTAAATCGTAATGGAAGGGAAAAATCGAGCCACATTCGTGTAGTGCGGCTAAAGAATGAGCCTCTATACTTAACAGTGCGTTAAGCTCAAGCTTAGGGTAAGGGTAAATTTATGAGCATTCCTAGCGGTACTAATACTCGTGGAAAACTTTTAAGGGGAGGAATGTAACTGGCTATTTCGCTGGAGCACTATTAATAGAAGAATCGATAGAATAAGGGAGACAGGAAACATTTCGACGATATAGGTATAAAAAACTACAGACGCTATCTAATAAAATCATTTATCGTCGAAAATGAACAATGAGACAAAGCTTTCTTTTAGAGGATTTCTCATTCTTCAAGATGCATTGCTTCGGAAAGAAAGAAGGCAATATTGGGAAATCCACCCGGCAGTCATAGTCCAACACACTTACCACTACAGCACCGAGTACTATCTTGGTGGAGATTTGATATTTAATATTAACAACAACAGAAAACATTGATTTTCCGAAACATTTAATTCTTTTTGCCTGCTGGACAATGCTGTCCAGCAATAGTGTCAGACCTTAGAGATTCCAAACGAATGTGTACAATGAATAAAACGATGAAAGAGCTTCATGCCAAATCTATCAAACGCTTTAGAGTTTTAGAAGTATCACTATGAGGACATTTTTTGATCACCAGTAGACTTATTTATTTGAGAGCGTTCGTCAAGAAGCTATTAAATGAAAAAAATTGGTGTTTCAAGTGGGTAGGCTGAAAAAACGGTCCTTTTATAATTATAATCACTGGTAATGGAAATCAGAGACGTTAGACACATAATAATTAAAACCCACCTTCAGTTGAACCTGGGTCTTAACAAACAAGCTTCTCCAGCCAGCTCGGTCTCTAGCTAACTAGCTGTAATTTTTTAACTCGAATAATATGAATCTTACACAAAAAAATTGAAAATTAAATTGAGAACAAATTCTGTGTTGTGAAAATTTTACGCCAAAAGTCCAAAAATAAGGCAGTTATTTTACAAAATAAAAATGACGAACAACTTTGTAGTCCTAATGATTCGAAAATCAAAAAGTATACTTCTTATGAGTTTCCCTTACGATTAAAAAAAAGACACTACAAAGAATTTCAGATCACTTTGACTGGGCAAATATGTTGTAGTAATTTTAATCCTATAACATTTTTCGTCAAAAGTTGAAAATAAGGTAAATAAATCAAAATCGATATGGAGGCCAACGGTATTGACTTAGGAATTCGAAAATTGAAATTTATACTCCTTATGACTTATGGGTCTCTCTTTTTCGATAAAAAAAACCTAATTTCTTCCATTTGAGCTTACATATTGTTTTGTACTTTCCGGCAGGGCTATCATAGTTTTATGGTTCTCGGTTAATAACAACCGCATTACCAGATCCAGCAAGAATCATCATCATCAAATTTCAAAAGTTAGCCGTCGCTCATCACCAGCAGTAAGAAGGAGGGAATTTACGGTGCAATCAAAAACATAAATAAGCAGCAAAAATCACTGAGAGGCAGAAGAATCGGATTATGAAAATAACAACTGCAGAGCACACTTAAGAGAATAGTACCGATTGTTGAGTTCAAAAAGTAGTAAAGAAATCAGTCTTCAGAGTGCAGGTGTTTAAGCTCCTCCTTCTTCTATATTGGGTAGGATAGCGGTAACAGTGAGTCGTGACAAACACCTAGCTACATGAGTCGTGCAAAAAATTGCTTTATTCATTGAGTTTATTAAAGCCGACGAGAGTAATCTATAGATCTATACACAGTCCACAAATTGCGTGTTGTTCTTGTTTTTTTTATTTGCACAAACGCTTAATTTTGTTATTTAATTCAATAGGATAACTCTGTTGATAGGGATGTATATTAGGGTTTGTCGGTAGTACAATACTTCTTGGAGGAGGCTTCGTCCTCTCCAAACTAACCCAAAATCGTATACAATTTTTCTTTCAATTGTTTTTACTGTTAACTGTAAACTTCGTCTGACATTTCATTTCGCTGCGGAGGCGAATCAAGAACTCTAAAAACCTAAACGAAGTGTTTGACAGAAATTTTATTGAAATAGAAACTAGCAAAGAAACAAAAAAATTCGGGATGAAAATTGTGACATCCAATCGATTTGAACCGCAAAAAGTCCTTTTCCCTATTTCAATTCTCAGCTAATATATCTAGTATAAATGAAAACCGATGTTTTTTTCAACTGAATGTTTTAGTCTTTTATCAATCAAAAGACACAACTTAACTCTCTTCGGTAATCAAGTTCAACCTCAATTTTAATCCTTCCGCAAAACCATTTTTACGATCCAAAGCCGTTCCCAAAAACACTTTATTTCAACCGGGTGACAATATCCACCGGAAAACAAATTTTATAGCTGAACGATATCCCAAAATTGTACAAAATAAATGAGCGAATGTAATTTGAAGGTATTACATCTTTTTTTTCCTATTTTTTTATTGAACAACAGATACTTTTGCCTTAACCCAAAACTTGTAAATTAAGATTGAAAAACCTGCACGAACTCCAGAAAAGGATTCATTGAAGGATTTGAAATTCTTTTTGGAAAGTTTTATTTGTGTGAGCTTCGACTTTTCTTGTTATCTAACGAAACAATTTTATTTCGTCCTTGCAATTCGTGTTGGGTGATGTACAACTTACAAATAAAGTAGATAGACTCCTTGAATATTCTTACTCTCTAGTGAATGTATAATGAAAGAAAATAAATAAATTGAATTCTATTTTGGAATAAATGTGAAGCTCCTTTCCTGTACCGCGGGACACACCAATCATACATCCTTCTTTCTTGGGATATGATGATATGCGAGCTTAGTATGGAAGAAATTCCAGTTGTAAGGATATAGCAATGAGAAGGGAGTTTAATGTTGTTCTTCGTCTTTGAGTCCATAAAATGTACATGAAAATAAATTGAAAAATTCCATTAAAGGGATACCAGCCAGCGCGTAAGGTTGCCCCATGTTTTTTTTGTGGAAAGCTAGGAATCGTTTTTGTAAGGAAGTCGGACGAGAATCTAGGAAGAAGAAATTGTTGTGAGTGAAGATTTTTGTGCGTTTAAAGGGATTTTGTTTTTTTTTATATAAATTTGTTTGTATTTTTTTTTATTTATTTTTTTTTGATGCGTATTTTACAGTTTACATAAGACACTTCTGAAAGTGTATCTTTGCAATAAAGTGAACGAAAAGAATTTATTTTTAGTTTGCATGTTGTTGTTTTTTTTTTTTTTGAGTTTTATGTGTGGCAGGCTCAACATTTGGGGTTTGGCAAATATCTTACAAAGCAGTGGATCTTATGAAAGCAAAAAAAAAAACAAAAAATCAAGTGAAGATAAGAATATGTAGAACCCCAAACGATTGAGGAGGATTGAAAATCGGCAGCAGGATTTGTTTGTTTTAAATGTGCCGAAGGGTTGTTTTTCCTGAATTGTTAAAGTATCTTTTGGATACAACATAATACAAGTTTAGTATAGTACACATGGGCTGCTTGAAATGTTGGTGAAAATTGATACGATCCGTGATATGAGTTAAGGGATAATGAATGCAAAATTTATGAGATGATTTATAATTCTAAGGAATTGTTTGCAAATGGTAGATTCGGAGGAATCGTAAGCAGTTTCGGGGATAGAATTATGTTTCTTTGTTATTGAGATGAAAATGTTAGGAAAAGTTTATGTGTAATTTTTTCTTTGTAAATGTGAGAAAAAAATGGTAGAAGTGATAGCGATATGGTTTTAAAGAACCGGGAGAAACTAATCTTTCAAATGTTTTTTGTATATATTTACAATTTACAAAAAATCTAGTATGCATTAAATGTTATTCCTTTACCATTTTCTTTTCTATGACTTCCTATGTTCCTCTAGACCCCCGGATTTCTAACCTACCGCCTCTTATTTCGCACATCAAGCAGTCAGATGTATCCATCCAACTGCTCGTTCCGTCGAAGATGAGGTTTACATTGGTTTCTGAAGTCTTCACTTGCTGACTCCGAGAAAGCTTAAGGCCCTCGATTCTGTCTGATTCTATTCGATTCTGTTCTATTCTATTCTATTCTATTGGATTCTATCCCATTCCATTTGATTGTAATCGATATTATTCAAATCTATTCTATTCAATTCTTTTCGATTCCATAAAATTCTTTTTAATTCTATTATATGAAGACCAGGTTTATGCTTTAAGCTCTTCGAGCTTTAGGATCTCTTGTTTTTTTTTTGTTTTGTATTAATATTATTGCATTGCTTCACTAATATAATTCATCCATCGGATACTTTAAAGAACCATTCAAGTTAGAATACATCTTTTTATTGTTAGACCCTCACATAATCGCTCGATAATGTCGCCTTTGGCCTAACCTACTTCCAACGTCTGCTTCCATTTTTGTCATCCAGCAATTAGGACTTTAAACATAAGCACACATACATAAAAGGCAAAAATCCTTTAAATAAATCACTCGCATGTCGAAGGATCTATACACAATCTACATACAATATCTCCATGTCACTGTGTCACCCGACCATCTCTCACCCACATCGATTTATTGTGCAAACAAATTCTTGGCAGGCGCCTCAGATAGATTGGTATTTTCCAAAAGAAGACGATGACACACATGCCTTGACATATAGGATCCCCTTCAGAACAGCCAGAGTTCTATATATAAACCCAAATTCGGTACTTTCTTTCTTCTATCATATTAGCGAGTAAATAAAGGGAAAAAAATAAATATACAGACGAGAGTAATATAAACCGCGTGCTTGGAATATAATCGAAGAATAAAAGGATGTTAGTTGGGAAAGAGACAGACTCCTTACTTTTGCAACCTTGATTTCGAAGTACCACCCACAGGCAGAGGAAACAGGAATCCAGCTCGAGAAATGATTATATAAGCGGGATATTTATTCACATCGAAGATTTCCTCATTTTGATGGTTATAAATTGCTGACATACTTATCTTTGAAAATTTTAATAAAATTCTCAAGAAGTGGGTGGTATTTTGAACTCCCGCACGATACTAAATCTCTAGTAAGGGGAAAATATTCCAATGACACCATTTTACTTTTATTAAACAATATGCTCAGCCAGCTTCTATCTGAAGAAAGCATCAACATCGCATTGTGACGAATGAGTTTGTAATTGAATTCTTTTTTGACAAAACAATTTTATGAAATCTCTACTAAACAGAAGATTACAGAAAAGGTCCTAAAAACGGCCCCATTGCCAAAATGTACCACTTCCCTGAAATATTTCAAAGCATACTGTACGAGATTTAAGCTTGCTTTGTAAGTCTCTAATTTCTCCTAGCCAACATAGCTTGCTTAAATTCAGCCTTGCTAAAACTAAACTTGTTGAATTTGTGGTCCATACTTTCTCAGCTCTATGTAAAAAATGAGCAAGGATTAAATTTCGCATTAACTATTACTTTTTAAATAATCCCCCTCACCTTTTAACCCATCCTTATATTGTTCGTTTCAAAATCTACGCTCTCTATTCCATTTTTAGATTCCTCAGGGGTCCCCCAAGGGAGCATTTTTATATTTACTTCTTTTAATTGTTACAATAAACGATATTAAAAAGGTCATCAAATATTCCCATATCTCACTGTACGCGGATGATACCAAGTTTTTCGAGACAATTTCTTCCAATTTCTACGTTTAAGTCCTCTCTCATTTTTTGTGGCCTCAAAAAACTATTAAAAATTTACAAATTCGAAATAACACTCAACATCTTTTTCAAAAAGAAGTAATTTGTTTCTTCAATTCATCCACGTTCTCTATAATCAAACCATAGTTAATTGGGGTTCGTTACACGACCTCCCAAATTATGTGACCAAGAGCTCAACTTCAACTTCAACTTCTTGGCACATATCGATAATATTATTTAAGTCTGACTCAATACTTGATTTTGGGAAACGTTGGTGTATAGAATTCCCCGACCCTTTTGCCAACGGATCACTCAATAAATCCTTCGTACGCCCGCTACTTTAATATTCCTGCCAAGTATCCCAAAATCTGCAAAGTTCTCTGTTCAGATTTGCCTTCCGCGTTCTTTCCTGGAATCATCCTTTTATCTCATCTGTTATTTAACTCACTTTATAGTTATACACTTTAAAGAACGCTGAAAAATTGCAAAAATTCTCCCTTCATCGACTTCTCTTAGGATCAGTCGACTGTGAAACTGTTTACAATTCTATCTTCTTCAGCAGAAATCCCCGTAACTAAAGAAATCCTCGCTTTTTTTTATCTGCCTACGCGACGTATCGCACATGGGTCCAACGAACCTCTTACTCTTAACTTTAATCCAGCACTTCCCGCCTAAACCTCCTTTTCTGAAAGAAATCATCCATCAGATTTTATTTTTTATTTAATATATAATATTTTATTTGATTTGATTTAATTTAATTTAATTTATTTAATTTTATTTTATTTTAATTTAATTAAATTTATTTTAATTTAATTAAATTTATTTTAATTTTGTTTTATTTAATTTAATTTTATTTCATTTTATTTTATTTTTTTTATTTGTTTTTATTCCTTTTTATTTTATTTTATTTTATTATTTTATTTTATTTTATTATTTTTTTATTTTATTTTATTGCATATTATTTAATTTTATTTTATTTTATTTTATTTTATTTAATTTAATTTATATTAATTTAAATTAATTTTATTAATTTTTAATTTTATTTTATTTTATTTTATTTTTTTTTTTATTTTATTTTATTTTATTTTATTTTATTTTATTTTATTTCATTTTATTTTATTTTACTTAGCTATTTTATTTTACAAAACTTTGGGATGAAAAATATTCAAAATTCAATATTTGGAGTCCGTTTTTCATAAATGAGTTCTTTTTTCAGTTATGTAAGTTGCAATAATGGTTTTAGTGTCTTCGCCCATATTCAAAATGTAGAGTTTTTAAGGACCGGATAATAGCTTCGTTAACGTTTGTCAAAATTTAATGCGGGAATTTAAAATGCAATCGTTAAGTTGAACCTCCTTTTCAATACTCCACCCTTGCTAATTAATTCTGATTTATTCAAAATTCATTGAAATTCCAACCCACACCCGGGTATGTGTTCCATACCATCATGCAAGTTGCAAGTACAGCATATTTTTATTTCGCATTTACAGAAAAAATGGTGTTTAATGACGAAATGCCATTAGTTTCAAAAATGCACATTTTAAACTTTTTTTCTTCTGTTGTATACAAGCTATACACATATTGCTGAAAAAAGGCTCTGAAAGTTTTACATGGAAAATAAATTTAAGCCAACAATTTAAATTCACCAGGATATTATTTTTTTTTACATTTTTTACTAGTTTAATTTTTTTTTGTTAAACCTAATTAATTGGATGTCAATGAAGTGTTTTCGTCCTTTTTTAGGATCAAGTGAAACAACAAAGTATATGTGTTGGATTTTTCTTTTTTTTTCACATTCAGGTTGTTGCCAATGAAGCAGAATGTCATTCAATTTCTGTTTGTTTGTTTGTATTCACATAAAACCGTGACAAACGTCAATTAAGCATTGTCCTTTTTGTGTTAGGAAATTAACAACGTCAATGTTGAATGCTAACAAGACTTGAAAATTGGTTGGCGAAAAGCATGTTAGCAGGGGGCGCTTTACAAGGATAATTAGTGTTTTTGATTTATGAGTGAAATATTAACAGGGTTTTGCATTTCAAATTAATCAGTGGGTAATTATAAATTTTAATCAACTGCATGTATGATGGTGTTGGTGGATTTGTAAACTACATGCAGGTAGGTATAAAAGGTACTTACGTACAACACAAATGCCTTTGAGCTTAAAATGATTTTTTGAATGGTGTGCTTACCAGTAACGAGAAAAGATTAAACAAAATTATTTTTTTTTATACATACGTATATATAAAAAGCTTAAATATTTAGTTATTTGAAATGATAGGATTTATTTTTAGGTACGATACACTCTTGTAAATATGAATATTTTTTGATATATTTAAAAAGGATTTTTATTTGATACCTAGACTTTGCACTGCATTAAAAAAAACACAACATTTTACAGAAAGGCAGACCAATCCAGAGCAGTTGGCCGATGATTCTTGAAGATTCAATCAATAAACAATTTTTGAAAGTCGTGTTATTACATCATTTAGATCATACCATCAATTATGCTGGAGACGTTGCGATCAGTATCAGCGGCAAGTATTAGAATTAATTCAGCTCTTTTCAAGACTACAATACAATACAATACAATACAAGACTACTGAACCTAAACTAGTCTATTCCAATGAAGTCATATAATTTATTGGTGTAATCCTCGATAAGAAAAAAAACTTTATAACTGAGTTATCACCTAGAATCGCCCACAGAACGTTCCATTCGGCCCTGTGAACTAGCAAACGTTTTCATAGTAAAAGTTGAGGAATCAACCCAAAAATGATGCACTGGCTATACACTATATGTAGAGTTTAGATCTAGACATATCGAAGCATATGCGGCCAAAGTAACGTGGCCTGAATCCCTTGAACTAACAACAATAATCAAGCTTCAGAGGTTCAAAGAATTGCATGTCTTGGTAAAACAGGTGCGTTGTGCACTTGCCTTAACTCATTAGACATTAGAAATCATTGTAACAATTTGGGACATCTAAAAATACTTGCCTCAATACCCGATTAAACGTATTTTGTACCATACCAGATGTTGTGGCTACAAAATATTGTTTTCGGAGTATTGTTTTGAGATAGAAATACCACACATGATACCTAGTATTTATATGACATACCGATGTATCCAAAATGGAGAAGCTATCTGCAATATTTCAGTACTATTGGGAATAGGGCTCATAGTTTCTCCAACTGAACTCCAAGCCATTGAAATCTATGTTAATACCAAATACATTTAAGGTGTCATGAGCCAAATCAACACTGACTGTCAAGCTGCCTTAAAAACAAACTCTTCGAATACTATAATACTCCGTAAACTCTAGCAAGATACAAGAAAATAAAGCATGTTGTGTTCCAGCTCTCCATAATATTGCATGCAACAAAGTTATAGACGAACTAACTACGCAGGCTGGATCCTCGAAAGCTTTTATAGGCCCAGAACCATTCTGTGGCATTAATTGAAAATCCGCCTTTAAAAATTATATGAGAGGCAACTTAAGAATACTGTTAGTTTGATGAACAGGCCAAGTGGCTTTGAAAAAAAATTAATGTAAAATTACTTGGGCTACCTACATCTTCTTGAATATCAATTTTGAAAGTAATCGTATCACCACTTTTCGAGAAAGGGAGATACCGTTTTTAGCCATTCGTATTAAATTTTTTTCCACCAAAATATAATGCTGACCTACAGTAGTAGACTGGTTTTTTTCATAAAAATTCTTGGAGCCGTTTTCGGGAAAAATAAACTTTTACATGGCGGATATTTGACAGGTACCGTTAATTTTTGAGCTAAAAAACAATTGAAAAAACTCCTCTGTAGAATGTAAAAATAACTTTAAGTTCTAAATTTGAAGACGATTGGCCCAACTGTTTAGGCTACAGTCCAAAATACATCTGTCAGACAGACAGACAGACGGACAGAATTTTGCCAGCAACTCAAAAATGTTTCTCTATCATCGTAATTTTAATTTTTTTTTAAATTAACGCGCGCACAAGGGACTACTTGTTTTCCCTTTTAATGTAACACACTGCGCGGGCATTCGGTAGATAGGGAGGGGAGAGATAGGAGGTGTCGATTAACATTGGTTTTGAATGTTTGCAGATCAAAATGGCAAGGGAAAATCTCGCCGGGTAATGTCATGTTTGATTGTTATTTCGAAATTTGTATTCTGCACGAATGCATAACTTGTATTATAGTACCTATAATCGCAAGTAAGAAATATTTCATCTCTGGCATTCTCCTCATTAAATCTATTGCGCAACATTTTTTGTTCTCTTAATCTTCTCTCTGCGCAACCGACTGTTGGCCAAGTGATTTGGTTCAAGATTTAACATCGTTCTGGTTCATCGGAAATTGAATTAATTGAAGAAATACTCTTAGAAATCAACAAACGATTGGATGCCAGAAATAACCTAGATTCCATATAATATTTAAAAAAACAAGCTTGTGATTAGAATTTTGAATTAGCTATATCGCGAAAAGCAATATTTTTCGGGATGGAACTTCAATGAACATTATTGCTGTTTTACTAAGGCAAATGGTTTTTCTTCTTCTTTAACTTAGGATTATTTTGATCTGGAAAGGAATCCCGAGACTCCCTACTTCGCCTTCCATGATAAACTTGGAATTTTTGAAAACTTTATGTTTAACTAAGTAAGAATATTTAAATGATAGCTTCCTTACAAAAATAAATTAATAAATTGTTTTCTTGTTGCTGCAATTCTGACGAAGTATGAATTTAGTTTTTTTCAGAAAAAAATGTTCACATCTGAGTTCTACCCTTAAAATTTTAACACAGCAATGGTAGTTTTCGTAAACTGCAATCTTAAGATATTTTTAGATAGAAAGAGAAAGTGTGATTGATTTTAAGTCATAATTGAAAAATGAGATTTGAAATGCCCACATCGATCCGCAAGAAAATTCCACTAGGATACCTTATTAGTTCTTACAATAACCACAATTAATGCCCTATTCCCAGATATAATTCACACGATAAATGTCGTGATTTCCCTTTAATTCTCACCCAGCATTTTCTTGTGTTTACCCCCATCATTTGTGTATTCATCACTCTGCCATCTCCCGTCACAACAACTAGGCAAATTAAGTGTCAAATCGTAGACATCTGAGCAAGCTGATCATGATCATGCCCATGGTGTCAATTCACACAGTAGCGCCCCTATTATGTCGATGCGTGCCTTTTCCCTGTGCCTTGACAATTCCAGAATCCAGAGTCTCAACATGAGAATCCCATTCAGAAAACAACTCCTCACCCTCTTTTCCTATGAGATTCACACGAACTCGCTCAAAGTATCTGAGTAGCAACCAGAACATCAGCAGCAGCAGCATTTGCCTTGTATGTCTTGTTGGTTGAGTGTTTTGATCAATAAATTTCTAGGCACAAAAGGTACAGAAGGCACAAGCATTTCAAACTCTGGTGTTCCAATATCAAGCTTGCTAATTGCCTTAGCAATCAAACTGCGAACGCGTAAACTTATCCTTTTGACAGCACAATCATTGAATCGAAGCATCTTTTTCCTTTGTGTGTATAATCTATAAATTGTTGTTACATGTTGTGTGGATGCATCTGACTTTTAGTTTTTCTGGAAAGTGACAAATGACTGACAAATGAAAAAAAACATGAGCCACTCATGGAAGATAGAAGCACTTGTTCAAAAAATATCCAAATGATAAATTATCCGTCTCCGGTTGGGAAAAAAAGATACAAATTTTGTGTTTGTATCTTCGCTCTATAGGAATATTTAATATGTTTCTGCTGGATGGTGTTGCATCTTCATATAACAACCAGTCATCGGCCACCTTATTGACGCAAAAATATACCATAAAGCGAACAGGGTTGCCTTATCAGTTGAGACTTCAGGAGAGAGAAAGAAGCTCAGCAGAGGAGTTACATCATATGGATTTGGACAAACAAAAATGTAGAAACTGTAAAATGGCTACAGGGAACGCAATAATTGTATGTATACTTGTTCATATTCTCGTTTACAATTTTATTTATAATTACTTTAGTTTACAAGCTTACAATTATTTTAAGAGAATAGTTAGTAGCATTTATATTTAAATAAAAAATAGGGTTAATGCTACATTTTATAAACAATAAGTGGGATAACAATGTGGGGTGACAAATAAATAATTTACACTTTATCGTTAACATAACTGAATTTGAAATTAAGTAATACGACTTCAAACAAATACAGCAAAATTTCGATTTCATAATTATTGTAGGTAAGAAGCCATGATTTAGTACGTTTAAAAACAATGATAGAATCCTTCTGCTACGCATATCTTCAGGGAGTTTATTAACCTATTTGCGGGATACTATAGTGTAAGAGTTTCTAAAGAGTGTAGTTCGAAAAGGCAGGGCGGGAATAGAGGGAGTATTGCTTTTTAAGTTATACAAATTACTAATAGGACTTTGTCTATATCCACCTCTTATAAAAAGTGACGAACGGGTAAAATGGTTGTATGTCGAAATAATTCCATGGAGTGAGCCAGGCGCGATAAATTGCAAATTTTTCTTATAGCACACTTTTGAAGCACAATTAACTGTTGCAATTTATTAGGATAAGCAAGATCGTCTGCAAACGCTGTTACTGACCCCGCAAAAGGTTGTTGAAAAAGAGAGTTAGTATAGACTAAGAACAGAATGGGGCCCAAAACAGATCCTTGAGGTACACCTTCATTGACATACTTAGATGCACTTAAGACATTGCTCACTTTAACTTGTTGGTTTCGTTTTCTTAAATAAAATTCAACCCAGTGGTAAAAAAACCACGGAAGCCGATGTTGTACAACTTGTTTAAAAGTATATTATGGTTAACCATATCGAATGCTTTGGTTATGTCGACGAAAAGTGTACCACAACAATTTTTACTATCTAGACTTTTCTGTATAGAACAACAAAAGTCCAAAAGTGCATCTTCTGTGGATAGACCCTTCCTGAAACCGAAGCGCAGAATCCTTGTTTTAATGATTTTTCAAAAACTTTTGAAATTGATGGCAACAAAGAAATCGGTCGATAGTTACATATGTCAGTTTTGAGTCCTTTTTTAAAAATTGGAATAACATGAGCACATTTTAAACTATCTGGAAAACAACCAGAGAAAATACTCAAATTAAAAATATGTGCTAAAATGTCTATTATATTGAATACCGTTTTTTCAGTATATCGTTTGAAATTTCATCATTTCCACAAGACTTGGAGTTTTTTAAAGTTTTAATAGTATACAAAATTTCAAATGCAGAAATATGTTCAAAAAAGAAACTATTTCTACTAAATCCTTCGTTTAAAGTGCCAAAACTTGAGCAGCAATTACAAGAAAATGGAAGATCAATAGGAAATGAATTTTGACCTACTTCAACGAAATAATCATTGAATATGTTAGCAATCTCTTTAAGATCAGAAACCTCTTTGTTACCATTTTGTATCTTCATTGAGTTGGACTGATTTTTAACTCTTCTACTCAATATATCATTAACTACCTTCCACTCTTCTTTTGAATCACCTTTCGCATGTCTGAATTTGTTACGGTAGTAGACGTCGCGACTCAATCGTATATCTTTGTTTGTTTTCTGACATATTTTTTATAGCGAATTTTTAAGCTGGTGTTTAGGGGATGTTTTTGGTTTTTCTTACGAATTTTATGTTTGAATTTAATTTTAGTAAGAAGGGATCGAGATCTCTTTTGTCTGAGGGAGTAAGTTGAATTGGTTATATGGTCTTTTAAACATTTTAAAAATAAATCATATGCTCTGGATAGGTTTTCTTCAGCATAGACTTCCTCCCAGTCCTCATAAACCAAATTATCATTCAGCTTACTAAAATCAATTTTAATTACCCTACGTTCAATGTTCGGTGTGTTTTGCTCAAGGTATTTCATTTTCTTAAAGATAAAGCCTATCATGCAATGATCTGTAATTTGCAGATCGAATACAATGCCAGCACAATCTTCCAATGATATTTTGGAGAAACGCCCAAAAACATGATCAAGGCAGGTGCCTGAGATTGGTCTTGTGACTTTGTTAACGAAGGTTGAAAATCCATGAACGGACAACTTAACATTATATAAATCCAAAGCTGTACTTGGAGTCAGTAGATCTAAGTTCATATCACCCAAAATGACAAGATTTGCTGCTCGGTCACTATTTAAAAAAATGGAAAATTCTTCAACAAACATTTGAACCGATGTTGAGTTAAGCCGATAAACACAAAGAAAACTAAACATTTCATCGCGAAAACGAAACGAAATTTTAATAAAAAACTACTCAAACTATAGTTTTTTACGTCACACTCATACGAAGCACGAAAATAAACTCCGACTCCACCTGCAGAATACGAATCATTAGGATTCCCATAAAAATCATAGTTTGGCAAATTATAATGATCAATTTCATGTGAAAAAATCCAAATTTCAGATACAAAAATTATGTCAGGCAGATACACAAAGCTTTCAAGATTACATGCCAATAAATCGAAATTGCACCGCAGGCTACGAATATTTTGATGTACAACATATAAAGACTTTAAGTTATCACAATTGAAATTAAAAATATCATCAGTAACACTTTGTATGGTTGACGTGGTGAGATTGTTGTTTGTAAGATCAAAATTGTTTAAATTTAACATTGATATACGATTTTATAAATTATTTAAGTCTTCAAAAGATCTTATAACAAAAACCTCACCATTTTCAACCTTTCTTAGTAGTATACGAGAGTTCCTAAACCATAAAAATTTATATTTACTCTCTATTTTAATTTTTTTAGTTGCCATATATAAAGCCCTAGTATATTTGGTGAAAAAATCATTAATGTAGATACCACTCTTCTTGTTACCGGAGAATAAAGTTGTATTCAGCTTCCCCTTCTCAGTTCTTTTTCTGGACATTATTTTCTTTTTAATAGCATGCGAGGAGAGTTGAACGCAAACGATATTTACCTCTATACCAGAACTAGATTTTTTAATCGGCTTTACGTAAATATTTTCAATTTGTTCGTCTAGCACATTTACATTCAGCGCTTTGCTAAAAATTGTTTGCACACACGTTGCTGCATTGTTTTTGTTGACTGTTGATATCCCCACAACTTCAATTGTATTCTCATTCAGCTTTTGTTCACTCCAATTCAGCTTACTCTCTAGACCGGTTAGCTTTCGCCTTAATACATTATTTTCCTCTTTTAGTTCATGAATAGAATTCCCCTACATTTCAAGAATTTGAACACCGTTTGGGTATTACAGAAATAAAAAGGATAGTACAGGAGACATGGATGCGCATTGATTTTTAACTTCTGGCAATATTTGAAGAAAACCTGATCCAGGCAATGAACTGTGAACTGTTTAGGATGATTTGTTCCTTGTACAATCAATAAACACGTCATACAACCCATCTGAAGCAGAGTTTCTAGTCTAATGAAACATTATGTTTGACTGTTTCACTTCTTTTTAGAAGTTTAGAACCTCTTTCCTGCTTCTCTTCGATTTCACTAACTATCTGATATCTTTCTCCTGAGCAAGCATTTCTCATTCTTCTTCCACTCAACGTAGTTTGAGCTTAAATAGTTAGTTTTCCCAGGATAATTATTTCCACAGATTTTTTCCCCATGGCGATCATATCCCAATTCAGACTTATTGGATATGAGCATGGAGATTGTTGCAAGTAGAGTCGAAGGTTAATAAGCAATATTGTCCTAAATATATTTGTCGAGAATGTTGCAGATGCAACAAAACACAATTTTTACCATCACTACCTCAAAGCGAAATACAACTTTTTCTTACTTGCTCCCACAAATACTTTGCCCTTAATTACTTTTTTGATATATCGATGTTAGAACCCTGACATTTATTGCCCTCAATTCTCCATCTAATATCGCAACTTTTCAATTTCGCATGTCAAATCTCAGTCTCTTAATTAGTCTCAACAAAAAAAATGTTACATCATTTAACTTCTCACAAGATTCCTTTGCTTTGACTAACTCCAAGCCCCACAGAATTCAATTAACGATGTGATTCCAACACAAAAAAAAAGGTTCAATTAAATGGAAATAAAAAATCTCCTTTAGGCCTTGGCATCATTAACCTTCTGTTGAATTTATAAAAGCAAATTAATTCATAAATCTTTTGCCACGTACAGAGTTGTACGATAGAAACACTCAGATTCTTCAAGCCCCCAATACTGCTCGTTGCTCCTTCTTGGCCAACAACAAAAATAATGACTCGCCCTTTGGCCAATGCCATTTAACTATTTCATTAAAGATTAAAATTTATAATGGTGAATGCCAAGTTCAACATCCGAAGCAGTGCATCCGAAGAAAACTCTACAAACGCAATTATCTATGTTATATCATTAGCACCAAAAGTTTGACCAGAGTTGCCACCTTATGGTTATTGAAGAAGTACAATCACACTTTATTACGAGTATTTAATTTTTTGACGATTTGTTTGATTATTCGTTTTTTTTTGTTTGTAGGTTTAATTGTTTGTTTATGTATTTGCGTATTTACTTCTAGTTTAATTGTTTTGTTTTTGTTTATTAGTATTCGTTTGCTTGTTTGTAAAGGTTTGTTTGTTTGTTTAGTTCTTTACTCTAAAATTGATTATTTGTATATTGGATTATTTGTTTCTTTTTTGTTTGTTTAATTTGTTTATTAGTTTAATCTTATTATTTATTATTATTTATTTATTTGTTTGTTTGTTTGATTGCTTGTTGATTTGTTAGTTTCTTCAATTGTGTGTTTGTTTCTTTTTACTTGGGTTGATAATCGCATTCGGATTCGTGAATATAAATAAAAGGCACGACTGGGTCGCACGTACTTGCTCTTATGTGCTAATCCTTTTTAAGTGCAGGCGTCTTTTTGACAAAGATTTTATTTTAATATTTTTTGTATGACGTGCAACTTCCTTAGAATCGTTTTGGGGTGAAGCTCGAACGAACATGCGTCACGACAAAGGGATAAACACATAAATATATAGGATTGTTAGCTTTTGCAGTTTTTTAGTGTAGTATTATCTTTCCACTTGCTGCTTACTGTTTATAATATAATTTGCTAATAGAAAGATACAAAGGACTTTTTTCAGTTAAATTTTCATTTTGGTATGGAAAAATTTAAACAACTGGCATAAAGATTCGTCGGAATCAGCAGTATGGCAATAATGCTAGGTAAAGGGACCTTTATACATCCCAATATGGGACCAATGGAATTTATAAAGGATTTAGGTTCCTATAATAAGGTTGGAAGGAAGGTAGGTACTAAAATTAAGATACGTGTTCCAACTACTGTTAAGCCAGTAGGTATAGAGACAATATTAAAAGTTAACACAGTGGTTTTGTTTATTTATAGGAAGGTGTAAACTTTTGTTTTCTCGATTGAAATTTTTGCATTTAGTAGTAATCGAATAGTTTTTTTATTTGTTAGTTGTTTTTGTGTGTTTATCAAAGGCTTCCTTATTTATTCTGTGCTTTTATGATTTTATGATGATGAAAAATACTTTAAAATACGTAAGTATGTATTTAATGTAGGTTGTCACTCTCTTTTATTTGACTAATGGCTTGGCTAGGGCTTAGCCGAGCAATATGAAATAAAATGTTGGGGAAAAAAATTTATGAATTCAAAAAAACACTACTCATAACGTTTTTTGGAAAAAATGTTGTAAGCCATCTTATTTCTTTTGCTGTTTTCTATTTTATGAATTTTTCATTTCAAAATCGTTCGACCAGTTTTTTCAAAAAAATGTTTTTTTTGAAAAACTTTTCGAAAACATATTTTAAAATTTTTTTTAGTATGTCAATTTTAAGAAATCTATAGTTTATACTAGGAGAAAAAATTTAAAAAAATCTATACATCCGTTTTCAAAATATTCAAAAAACTAAATATTTTTTTAAAAAAATTATTAAAATTAAAAAAAAAAATGTTTTTGAAAATTTTGATAAGCAATATTATTTAAATCATAAAACACTACATATTTTGAAAATTTCATCAAAATCCGTCAATTAGTTAACGAGAAAGTCTGATTTTAAAAAACCGGTCATATGGGAGGTACCGTTATAAAACTTTTTCTGAAAAATCCATTAAAATTAAAAGATAGATTTTGCACAGAAAACATCATTCTGAAAGTTTAATCAAAATCGTAGGAGCCGTTTTCGAGAAAAATAAGTTTTTTAATAAAAGTTATATGGCAGGTACCGTTAGTTTTGGAGCTAGAATGCCAATTCCAAAAACTGTCGGGTAGAGCACTCTAAAAATACTATATACCAAGTTTGAATCAAATCGGCCCAACCGTTTAGGCTGTAGATATCGATACGGACAGACAGACAGACAGACAGACAGACAGACAGACAGACAGACAGACGGACGGAATTTCCGGACCCACTTTTTTTGACTTCTCTATCATCGTAATATCATGTTTGATTGTTAGAATTTTTTTTTTTTTTTTACGAATGCATAACTTGCCTTATAGTCCCTATAATCGCAAGTAAAAAAATAGATAGCAATAAAATATGACAATACCGTCATAGAGAAACCTGAAAAGTTAGTGACAAAAAATGTATGTATGTATAACGGCAGCCTCAACGCCTTAATCGATTACCTTCAAATTTGGTATTTGTGATTGTTTTGGCATTTCTCAGAGGGGAAATCGAAATTTTATTTGTAGGTCTAAAAATAAAAAAACGTTAAGGAAAAGCTAAATTTGCTTGAAAACAGCTCCAACGATTTAAATGAAAATGTTTTGAGATTTTTTTGTAGGTATTGGCTATCATTTGATAAAAACCAAATTTAGCGTAAAAGTATATTAACGGTACCTTTCATATAACGGTTTTTTTAATTTTCGAATTTCTCGGTAACGGCCCATCGAATTTCTCTAAAATTTTAATTTGAAAAGATCTTTTTTTGTATATATATAAAAAAAATTTCGAAAAATTCAATATTTCTTAAAACTAATAAAAAAATATTTTAAATTTAAACTCTAAAAAACGGTATACCAAAATCTAAAATAAAAAAAAAAATAATAAAACTAAAAATAAAGAACAGGATTTTATCAATATACTTTTTCCATAAATTCTTTGTTATTTAAGACTTGTGATGGCGTACTTCATTTTTATTAAGAAACCGTTAAGTGTTGTGTTTAATATTGCAAAAAATTTCAAAAACTTTTTTTTCGATTTTTTTCGAAATATTTTGAAAACGTGTTGATTGAATTTGATTAAAATATTTTCCCACCTGAAAACGACCGATTTTCTTATAATACATACTAAAAAAAATTAAAATATTTTTTCGAAAAGTTTTTTCAAAAAAAAAAAACCGCAGGTTGAACGATTTTCAATATGTTTTTTCCTCGATTCACATTAAGTTTTCAAATTTTATTGCATATTTAGTTTCTCCGATAAAACTCTTAAGTTAATTGAAATAAATTGCACGACTGGATCGCATGTACTTGCTCTTATGTGCGGTCACAGCTTGGAATAAAATTTAAAAATATTAAAGGAACTTCAAAGTTTTTATTCGATTTTTCTGACTTTTCATTGTTTCAAAAAAGTACTTAAAATAGTTTTCAGCAGAAAAATTTAAATGCCAGTTTATTTCCTTAGAAAATGTGAAAAAAGTGTGATTTTTTTTTATCGTAGGAACTGTTTTTGTTTTTACAACTTTTTTTTTAAATAAAAACAAATTATTGAAGAATGCAAACTTAAAAACAAAAATTATTTACATTTAAAAACAAAATACAAAAAATAACATCTACCCGTTTTCAAAATATTGATTTAAAAAAAAAAATAAAGTTTAAGAACATTATTAAAATTACAAACAAAAGTTTTCGAAAATGTTTTGAAGTAAAATTACTTAGGCTACCAACATCTTCCTGAATATCAATTTTGATTGAAATCGGAAGACCCGTTTTCGCTGAAGTGGAAGAAAAATAACGGTTCTATGGTAGGTACCGTTTTTAGCTCACCATCTTGATTTTTTTTTTTTCACCAAAACATAACTTACACCTACAATAGAGTACACTGATTTTTTCAGAAGAATTCTTGGAGCCATTTCCAATAAAAATAAGCTTTAATATGACAGGTACCGTTAATAAGCCGTAGAATGTCAAAATAACCTAATTTTCCAAATTTGAAGACGATTGGCCAAACCATTTAGGCTGTAGTTGAATAACATAATTTTGCCCGTAACTCAAATATGTTTCTCTATCATACCATGTCTGATTGTTAGAATTTTTTTTACGAATGCATGACTGTCTTACATTCCATATAAATCGCAAGTAAAAATGAAAGAATTTTCGAAAAAAAAATAATTTTTTTTATATTATTTTTTTTTTACATACATGATTACACAATGATATGAACATACATATCATAGTGTTGAATTTAGGTGTTCTTATAATACAAGAGAATAGAATTTAAGTATAAGTATGTAGTTCAAAGGTTCCCCCTTCTTAAGGATCGGGCGAACAAAACTGAAATTCCCTTAATTGGGCATGCTTTCTTTTGACCATATTTTGCTTATAAGTTAATCCATACTTATAACCAAGTCATCGCCAGCAGGTATGTAGAGTTTTCCAGCAAGGCTATAGGCTTCGGCGCATTGGCTTTATTGGTTTTAGTAAGCTTAAAGATATATCTAGATTTACATCGTCCAGATTAGATGGATGGAAATGTTGTTCGTCTTCGCCCAGATAGAATGGTTTCTTTCTGTCTGGCAGCGGAGTTCAGTTCGTCATGGCAAAAACAATCAAAAACATTTCAATTCATGTAATGAAAAATTAAAAACAACAATCAAAATTATTAATTAGATAGAAATATTGACTTTTCTTATAAAAACATCCAATACACCCTTCTATGCCCTTATCTGTCAATCTTTGGCAGCCACAGAAACTCAGGTTCGGGAGTCGGGACATCTAGTATAATTATAATAATTCTTCTGTCATCATAAATTCATTAAATTAAAGGCACTTGCCTGTCACTAAGGCATTCTTAATGTGGGAAACGGAAACTTACGCACTCTTTCACCGAAAATAGAGTCATCCGTAAGATTTTTCAGGAACGCTGCTACTTTGTTGGATCCCTTGCGTGTGGGCCTTGAGGGAGCATACGTCGAAAGTCAAAGGGAACAAACGTCAACTATGTACATATACCGGCGCGGTGACGGCACACCGAGCCAGGGAGGAAATATTGCACAAAGTATACCAGACGTCAGACAGACAAATAGAGGGGTGTGTTGTGGTGTGTGTGTTTTTAAGATTCATACTGTAGATACGCGCAGACAGATAAGTTGTGGAACAAGTGAATTAATTCTTATTTCTTCTTTTGACAACCACGACGCGATGCAAGGAGGCTCGTAACACACGTCACTAGGCTTCTTGCAGGCTAAAGGGTGTAGAATCCCAGGCCTGGCACCAGCAATAGCGTTAGTATTTTTTTTCTATTTGTCGTACTTCTTTCCACAGCGAGGAAGCAAAGAGTAATTATTAAATGGTTCTGGAGCGGCAGAGCGTTTCTTGGGCTAAATAAGAAATATCGTTGGAAATGTTTTAATAAAGACGATAAATTAGCGTGTATGTTGTTCATTTTTCAGAGATGCAGTCAGGGATTTCAATGAAAATTCAAAATTGTCCAGTTTGATGTCTGAGAAAAATTGAGTTTTTTTTTTAAATTTTTGTTTTCCGATCTCTGCATTGAGATCACAGGCTTTATAAAAGCAATATGTTTTCATTGAATATACATATGTATAAGGTATTAAGCAACAAACAAAGTGAGCAATAGAGCTTTCTGCGAAAAGCTGTACTAAGTTTCTTTAAAGAAAAAAATTAAGTCTGCAGATTGCTCCAATGCATGTGGAAACAAATCAAACTTTTTTTTCCATTAAAATATTTCAATATTTCGAATAACAAGTTCTATAGAGAATCTTGTCAATGACTTCGGATATTAAATTTTATAGAAGCTTTTAATTTCTATACTCAAACTTAACGATTTAAGCAGGTAAAAATAGTTTCCATTATGCTTATCTTAAAAAATGATGAACAAGCTTAAAGTAGCTTTATAACAGCACTAGAAATTTGAACATTTGACGTTATACAAGGTAAATTGTTAGTTGGGTAATAAAATATTAGTAATGGAAAAAACGTTATAATTCCCAACTTGCGAAAAATGAATTAAAACCCCAAATTTAATTTGTTGTGTTGTATAGTTCTTTGGGACTTTGAAAAGCTGAGGGTAGAGTCGTCAGGAAAACAGTTAAATTGATTAGAAGTAATATACAGAAGATCTTTTATAAAAACGAGGAAAAGATTTGGAGACAGAACGGAGCCTTGGGGCATACCAGCATTTATTTTGTATTTAAGGGTCCAGAAAATAGCTTTTAATGCAAAGAGCAAAAGTATCATCGATCCCAAAAGCATGCATTTTCGATAAGAGAGCTTCATGACAAACTCTATCAAATACCTTGAAGATATCAAGAGCAATAATTTTAATTTCACCAAAGCGATGAGATATGCCATCAGATCACCAGTGGAACGATTACTGCGAAAGCCATACTGACGGTCATGGAGAAGAGATTTTCCGCTGTAGGGTTGGTTTTGTATTATCGGAAACTTACTTCTTTGAGCCTGATAACTTTTGTACACTCAGAGTTGATAACTTTTACTCTGTTAGGAATTAAAGCAAGCATCCCTAGAAGAATCACATTTGTGATCATTTCAGCACTGGCATCAATGTCACTATCGAGGAAGCATACTAACCAATTAAAGTTACGGAAAAAAAAATTTCATGCCGCCGCAGTTGGGTTTCTCGTATTGCCAAACGGTCCTGGTGAGAAATTTTTCTTTAACTGGATTGTTGGAGGACGAGAAATTTCCTTAAATGACACAATGGTCCGAAGTGCCAAATGAAGAAGAATGGTCTACTTATAAGGGTGGAGAAGTTACACTAATGGTATATTTATCACGGTGAGAAGTAAGAAACAAGTCAATAATAAGGGCGGCTCGCTCAGAAACATCCGGTATTCGCGTGGGCACATCGATTTGGGTAAGGTGATGTAACCCGGCAAAGATCTCTACATACCTTCCTTCGTGTGTTGTCTAACCAGAATAGTGGAGCCAATTGGAATTTTGTACATTGAAATCGACTGCAATAACGATTTCAATGGGAGGACAAAAAAAAACAATTTCTGAGATAGAATCAGACAGCGCTTCAAACTCGTAAGAAGTCGAATAACTGTCAAGATTTGTACTCTTCTAATATAACAATAAAACAAGCTTGCGGACAGTGAATTTGAGCAACAAGAAGTTAATAATTGTACATATTGGGGAAGGCTCTGGCAAGCAATATCATTCCTAACATAAACTACGAGACCATGATGGGAACGAATAGTGGCACCAAGGCATACCAATATAGAGCAAATTCTGATAAATCAGTATTTACTCCAACCTCTAATTTCTAATCGGCTAGGCCGATTTCAAAAACTCTTTAACTGAGCAAAAATGTATGTTTTCTTTCAGAGAAATTGAACTCAATGTGAAAACATATATACGAACAAAATTTTAAATGGCAGCACTGTTTGAATTCTAAAAATGGAACTTCCATATTAACCATCCCACAAACCTCATAATCAAACTGCCTATTCAGCTCAAATCGAATTGCAAAGCAATGAACCGACTTATTGCACAACAGAGCATCCTAAAAATATCCTTAGAACTTCTTATTCAATTTAACTATTTTGTAGAATAATTTAAAAGAAAATTTGGTATGCTCAAGTTTTCCAAGATACTGCTTACTACATCTATTCTAAATAACAAATGCAATTTTACTCATAAGATGCTCATATCCATTTTGGGAAAATCCTTTAACTACAGTCACGCAATCAGCAGAACTATACGTCCATTCATCTTGTTTCGTCCTTTTCCTTCCATAACTATTGTTCAACAACTTCAAACGAATTCGACTCTCAGAAATATTCACCACACATGTGGTGCCCTAAGTACGAATGCTACGTGCTCCTGAACATATCAAAATGATTTCTAATGATGCCATCAACTTCCTAGGAATAACCCCAAACAAGTCATCATAATTCAACCAAAGAATCTCTGAATGCTATTCCTTAGTCCTTTATGGCAGAAACTTTTTTCAAATGCTATAAGATACATATTAGATATGCTGATACAAATATTGAGTTAAAAAACAACAATCCTTTGAGTATCATTTTTCATCTGAGGAACTCTGCATATGTGGTGGTGGTGGATGAAGGATGAGGACGTAATTATGTACAGTACAGGGATGAGTTAAAATTGTCCTTTTTTGAATTAAACATTAACTGTTTCAATAATTGACTTTATATGTCAATCACGTGCGATAATGTGCTACCCTCCCCGTATTGCCTGAAATTACATCCTTCCATTAAAAGACAGTTACTTTTTTTGGCTCTTTTACCACGCCAAAGGACTCTTTAAGGGAAGTAGTTAAAACAAATTCAACATCACGTAAAAACCGCACTCTACTGTCAATCGTCCGAATTAGGTTTTGCTTGTCAAAAAGTAACTTTTTGTCTCCTGAGGTTTTAAGATAGAAGTCCTGGAGACGCAGTTCTATACCAGTTGGCCGAACTTGTGTTGAAAAGTTGTGAAATTAAATTTAAAAATCCTTTTAAAAGTTTTTTTTCCATTGTTGTTTCCCCTTGCTGGAATACAAGAAGCAAGTTCTATAATAGTTACCCTTTTGTGAACCACATCAAATCGTTAATGAGCATAACAGAATCAGGACGGAAGGAATAATTGGATTTTATGTGGAATTCCAAAGAGGATTCTTTCAGTAATTTTTTTTATCATTTTTTTTTCGGAAAATCCCTTATTGGAGGATATAGATATTTTTCCATTTTCGTGGTTTAGCTAAACGCGCACGTGCATCACGTATCGCCAGCCAAGGCATTAAAGCCAGCTTTATCCCTTGCGATAGGACATGCATACACTACGGTGATTCTAGCAGGGGAATCCTGGATGCTGGGTTATTAATCTCAATGGCAGCACATTTTGATATGAATCAGGCTATGGATTGAACGTAAGAGTGACAGAGAGAAAATGTCATTTCAAATTCAAATAACAATCGAGGGGTTGTGGAGGGGTTGTAGCAATATAATTCCCAAAGGATTTCATTTCACAGTCACAGCAGCAACGAGAGAGTATAAGGATGATCAAATGAACAAGGGCTGAAATGCATCCCTGCGTGTCTGTATTTTATCCGGGTCGGAATAGATTTTGTGTGGGATGCATCTATCAATCTATCGTCCTATTTGTTAAGGTTCCCTTCCTGGAAATTTAACTGTGCCTGCTGCCTTTACGACTACGTCCAGTTGGATGGTGAATGGGATGGAATTGAGCTCTGGTGAGATGTGACAAATTACATTAAGTTAATTTTCGTTTATGACAAATAATGAAAACGGGAGATCAGCCATTTTGTGTTGGGGGTGAGGTGATTGTGTTGGTCAATTATTTTTCGACGGACAGGACATCTGTCAAAAAATATTTTCAAAAGTAGAAGTAGTGGGTATTAGGCGGACATTGTTGATTATTGTTTTTACAAGGGTGTATTGTTCGTTTCTATAGAGGTGTTAAGCCGACCAACAAAAGGGACAACTAAGAGATTATTATTGCTTTATTCAGAGATTTTTTCTGTTTGTTTTTTGGAATTTGCATTGAAGCAGACTGGAGAGACTTTGCGACGTAAATTTCAGATGCATTGTGGAAAAATCAAAAAGACTGTTTTTTTGTTTATCGAATTTTTAAGATCTTTCACATAAGTAACAAAAATCATAAATTATCTGGTAAAAATAATTTTTTTAGAAACTTTTAATCGGGCATCTTTTGATTGCCCTACAACTTTATGATAAAGCAATACTTTACAACTTTTGAGTTGGAGTTTGAAAATCGAAACCAGGAAGCAAACAAAATGTGTATTATGTTTACAGATACATTTTGCAATGTAATCCGAAGTTTAAAAGTCAATTAGAAATCCAAATTTTTGAGTTTCTTATGTCAGTCAAAGTTTTATTTAGTTTTTAATTAGTTTTTATTTCTTGTGCATTCTCAGTAAGTTTGTTTGCAGAATTTTCCACTTTGATTCAAATATTAATATTTCTTTAAAAAAATACTTTTTTCCAGCAAACTCATCCAATCAAACTCAAATGCATTTTATGAAACTTTATGCAAATAATTTATAAACTCTTAGGGCCCCTCCCCCCCTGCCAACGTTAATATAATGTACTGCATTTAAAATGTTTTAATGTCAGAAGTCCAGACCCAACTTCAAAGCCTCCAAGTGACACAATTACACGAACTGTAACTGAAATTATTTTGAAGTCAAAGTGCAGCAAACCCACATTTTTAGAATTCTTAACCCACATAGAGAAGCTATAGAATCTTCTTTAACCACCTATCACATCCTTTAGCATCATCACCTTATCTGTCCTCCTTTCTAAGGATTACAAGTATACACAAAAATAATGGGCTTTTTCCAACCTCAATGAATCTGGATGGTATATTTGCAGTTGCCCAAACTTTTGAATTACTTCTTCAATGGTTTTGCACTACCATAGAAGATAGAACTGAGTGTTGTTGTTGTAAGAGTGTACAATTTGAAAATGAAGTCGAAAACTGAAGCACAATCTCCCCTCACTGTGCCACAAATATATGTTTTGGTAACTGCGCTCCTACACCCAGTAGCTGCATCATCAAGCAAGCTCGTGCCTCATTTGGGTTCGTTCGCATTACGAAATTGTTCAAAAAAAAAAAGAACTACACATAGTTCCACCCAGGGGGGCGGGAGGTACAATAATTGTGCTATCAACATCCGCAGTGCATCGCTCCGCAATCTCAACCCTCGTTTTTTAGCTGCAGAACAAAGAACGCTTTTAGGAAGATACAGTTAGGGGGAAAGAGGACAAGCTGAAGGAAGAGCTTTTTTTTAATGGGGTGAAATATTTGATCTAGAAAACTCTATTTGAATAGCTTTGGATGGCACTCGGTAAGTGAACCAAACGAAACACACGACATTTACAGTTAAATCCTGAAATTTCCCCGGAGAAATTCTGAGACAAGGATGGGTGGAAGAGAAAAAAATGGTATGACATCCTTGCTTATAGTCATTTGTCGTGAGGTCTTTTGGGCTATGTGGGTTAAGTATCTGGATGCTGGAAGCGCAGAAGGAATACCTAAGGACTTGTATCAAGAAGCAGTTAGAAAGAGATTTTACTTCATTTGCGAGACTCTGAGGTGAAACGTTTTAAATAATCCATATAATGGATTTAAACATGATTAAGCAGTGACTCAAGGGGAGGGTAATGGGAGAGATGAAATCAAGCATGGACTCTTGGCTGCAACTTCCATGCATAGGCAGAGTTCAGTTTAAATAAATAATACAAAATAAAATAGAATAGAATAAAATAAAATAACACAAAATAAAGTAAAATGAAATAAAATTAAATACAATAAAATTAAATTAAATAAAACAGAATAAAATAAAATAAAATGAAATAAACTAAAATTTAAATAAATTAAACTAAATTAAATATGTACAACAATATAAAATAAAATAAAACAGAATATAATAAAATAAAATAAAATAAAATAAAAATAAATAAAATAGAATAATAAAATAAAATAAAAAAATTAAAATAAAATAAAATAAAATGAAAAAAAATAGATTTAAACAAAATAAGATGAAATGAAATAAAATAAAATCAAATTAAATATAAAAAAATTAAATAAAATAAAACAGACCAAAATAAAATATGTAAAATTAAAATAAAACAGAATAAAATAAAATAAGTAAAATAAAATTAAATTAAATTAAATTAAATACAATAAAATAAAATAAAATGAAACAGAATAAAATAAAATAAAACAGAATAAAATAAAATAAAATACAATACAATGAAATGACATAAAACAAAATAAAATAAAATTAAATTATAAACAGTAAAATTAAATTAAATAAAACAGAATAAAATAAAATAAAACAAAATAAAATTAAATTAAATAAATTAAAATTTAAATAAATTAAACTAAATTAAATATGTACAATAATATAAAATAAACGAAAACAGAATATAATAAAATAAAATAAAATAAAAATAAATAAAATAATAAAGTAATTAAAATAAAATAAAATAAAATAAGTAAAATAAAATAAAATAAAAAACAAAAATAAAATAAAATGAAAAAAAAATAAATTAAAACAAAATAAAATGAAATAAAAAAAAATAAATTAAATACAAACAAATTTAATGAAATAAAACAGCCTAAAATGAAACAGAATAAAATAAAATATATAAAATAAAATAAAATTAAATAAAATGAAATAAAATAAAATAGAATAAAATAAAATAAAACTGTAAAATGAAATAAAATACAGTGAAATGACATAAAACAAAATAAAATAAAATAAAATAAAAATTAAAAAATAAAATAAAATAAAATTAAATTAAATACGTACAATAAAATAAAACAAAATAAAACAGAATAAAATAAAATAAAACAAAAAAGAATAAAATAAAATAAAATATGTAAAATAAAATAAAATACAATACAATACAATACAATACAAAATAAAATAAAACAGACAAACATAAAATAAAATAAAATAAAATAATATAATAATTAAAATAAAATATTATAAAATAAAATAAAATAGAAATAAATTCCATCAATACATAGAATAGAATAAATGAAATATATTTTATTTAATTTATTCTATTCTATTTTTATTCAATTTAAAATAATATAATAATAAGATAAAATAAAATTAAACAAAATAAATGAAATAAAATAAAATAAAATAAAATTTAATAACATCAAATAAATGAAATAAAAAAAATAAAATAAGATTAAATTAAATTTAATAAAATTTTGTGAAATAAAATAATATAAAATATTGATTTAATATTATATACATATGTAATATAAATTTAATATAATATAGTTTCATTAAATAAAATAAAATAAAGCTAAATTAAATAAAATAAAACAAAAACAAAACTTAAACTTAAAACGTGTTCATTGTTGTATAGAGTTTTATAAATTCATAACACAAATGTTAAACATTTCCACTTTTGAAAATTCCCTTTTTGGTCATTGGACTTCTGGGCACTAAATCCCGAATTTTAATTTCTGCTTCATCAAACTATGCATTGTTTTTTTCGACGTAGTTTCGCCAACAGAATATGTATATGCAAAATGCTTTTAGTTTTCATTAAGTTCACTTAGCGTCTGGTATAGGCATTTTAATTAAAAACTTTCTAATCCATCGCAATTCGATTACTTAAATTTCAATTTATTTTAATCCCTGGGACCTCAACCGCACCACAAACCAGCAGTAGCAACCTCCCGCTCGGGGCTGGTGTAAAACTTTACATTCCTCTCAGTTTCCAACCTAGAAAAAAAAATTAATGGATCATGTCGGTTTTAGCCAGAGGAATATACCCACATCCACTAAATATGTAAATGTATCTGCAAGTGATTTTTTATATCCGTGGATTTTGCATGTGTATATTGAACATAGTGAAATGCCAACCACACAATATCGAACCGCATAATATAAAACACAACCACAAAACATAACCGCACGCATAGATGACATATGTTATACATTGAGAGCGTTTACAGTATGGACATGGACATTATTCATTTAGAATTGTCCTTTACCGCAGAAAAAATTCCAATCTTGTGCTGATATTTAATTTTCAATTATCCTGTCGTGTGTCGTATTTTTAGAGATAGTATTGTTGCACGTGGAAGAGATGTCCTTTTTTTATCGATTAAGTGCTGAAGTTTTATTGTAGGTCATGTCACAACGACATGTTTCAACAATTTGCATTTAAAATATTGAAATCCTTTTTATTTAAAGGGAAATACGTTGTTCCGCCGCAGTAGTACAATAACCGATGATATTACGAATTATAGTGAAATAATTTTTTTTTAATTATGAAAAATTGAATGCTCGCATATTGTAGAATTCACAGGCAGGACACGTTTCCTGACGGATGTTGTCAACTGTCATGTTTGGGATGCGCTTTCAGAGCAATGTTAACATAATTCTTGATTTTTTTTTTGGCTTTTCGAAATTTTCACTAAAATTTGCTGTGGAGAGGCAGTTTCCATGCCGAAATACCATTATAATTGGCTTTTAAATTCCTGCCAGCAGCGGTCAGTTATTTAAGGTTTGCGATAGGTACTTACCATTCAGTTTTAATTAAATAGCATAGGATTTAAGGACAGATTGAAAGTTTCGAATATAGGAAGTGAAAGCCTTATCTTAAGGATTCGAAGAAGGTGAATTTAGTCATAGTTTACATCTGCCTCACAACCGGAAAACCAATGTTCCCTGGGCAGGGAACGGGTGGATCATTGCTGATCCTCCTCTTTCTTTCAAAAAAGGACATCGCTACAAATCCTACAATCTAGTTCATTATTAAGTATATTACAATAACCTAGTCCTAAGTATATTTCTAACAAGCTGGATTAAGTTGATGTGTATCATGGTCGCAATTAGAAAACATTTGGAAAGGCATTAGCACTTTCATCTCCATCAGCCAACCTACTTCAACCTCTCCACCCAAAGTTATTGTAAACCACGTTCGTCCTCATCTACATGACAATCCCATGCAAACAACAAGCTACATAAACAGGAGGCAGTCTGCCTTGTCAGACGAAAAGAGTGCACTTATGACACTCGACGTCGCGTCGTCCTCAGCAGCAACATAACATCCCATTGCAAACCCAAGCTGCCATCTTGGTGGGTGGCTTAGCGGTGACGGTGGAATCTGTTAGATACTTTTTCCTTTTTTATTTGAATTTTTAAATGGAAAAGTTAAAATGACTTCTTGTGAAAATGTGCACACACTTTCCTTTCGTTTTACATTTTTTTTTATAATTTCCGAAGAATTGCAAGAAGCTGTTAAAGATGGAAATTGAAAGAAGAGTTTTCTCCAGTTTTTCCAACTAAGTGAGGTTTTATTAGATTTTTCGTAATTTTTTTTCTTTTTCATTCATTTGCGTTTTATTTTCTCCAAGTTAGGTCGGTCGTCCTGCTGTGCTGCTGCGTTTGTTGCGCGATCTTTCTCTCCAATAATGTGACTCGAGTGACATGCAGCAGAACGCATAAGGCGTGCTAGCTAATGAGATTTTATAAAAGGACAAAATGTTCTTGTGCGGGTTGACTTGTATCTTTCTTGGAGAGTTGCTTGGGGTGAGTGCGTGCTGCTGTGCGGAAGATACTTATGCTGCCAAGGCAAGTGCAATAGTTAATAGTTAGTCGCGATTGGCTGAACATTTACAGCAGACGTCATTTTTTCTGGTGTTGTGCGGCGTGCGCGATTTTACTTTTAACTTATTCACACGGAAATTACATTTTGCAGTTTTCAGATTCTTCATGAGTGAGTTCTCTGTTATTGGAGAGAAATTTAATTAAATTTTAGGAAGGAAGTACTTTTTGGGATTTTTTTTCTACAAAAATGGGGCACATTAAAGTCTTATTAGAAGTACAATGTTTTTGTTTGATATACGTACATGCTGCATGTATATGTATTTGCTGGACATTTTGACTCAAAATTCTTTTAAACAACTATTTTGTTTGTTTTTCAATAGCATTAAAACTAATAGAGAGTTACTTGAGAGGTCACTCAGAAGCCTTTAAACTATAATGATGGTGTCCCACAAGGATCTGTTTTAGGTCCGCTATTGTTTACCATATTTAATAATTACATTTCCTCAGTTTTAAAATGTTGCAAGATCCAAATGTCTGCTGATGATTTGCAGATACACTTTAGATATATAGTAGGTCTAGATAAGGATGCCATTGAGCAAGTATATGAAGAACTAAGTTTGACAGCCTTTTGATAAAAAAAAGAATAGACCCATGTTGAATTATAATAAAAATCAAGACTTCGCTTGAACATTGATAATTAAATCTAACCATAGCTTTACTCTGTACTTTCCTGGCACTAATGTAAAAAACATTGGTATTAAATTTAACCAAAATCTCACTCGGAAAACTAAGCCTGAAAATATATATATATATAAAGAACAATTCAAATTATGTTTGTGCGGGAACTACTTTTTTTCGGCTCGAGATCGATTTGAATGAAGTTTTAAGGAGATCTTAGGACATGTTTGGAGAGTACATATAAGAAATCTGTTTATTCATCGATGTTTAGCACCGGGATTAAGACCATAAATGTCACTCACATGGTCGTCAATGCTTTAATGGTATAAATATAGCATTTTGTATACACACACTTCATTTTGGTTTCTCTTCGTTGTCGCATTGACGATGATATGGGCGTAAGCGACACGGAATATGTGGCGCTTTGATCGGTTTTTAGAAAATCTCTGGTAAACACGAGCAAAGCCGGGTAGGTCAGCTAGTAATTAATAAACAAACAAAAAATCCATGTAGTTTCAATTTTTTCTGGAATGTATAGGGAGGATTCCCCTGTACACGCAATAAAAAATCCCGACATATTAGAGTGCCACGCGGGGTGAAGTGTGCTTTGAAGGGACCTTCACACGGTTTCAACAGCATATCTTAAAGACGGTGCATCATAGAAAAAACGTCAAGCAAAAAATGATGCTGATAAAATTTCATACAATCTGCTTCTGCACTATATTTGAAAATAAAGAACCGTTTTTTTTTTCAGATATCCTTTGGACGTGCAATTGCAACGGTACCGTGTGATAAGCTTATTAAACTACGATTTATACACAGCATTGTAATAGGAATCGTGTGAAGTTTAATGCTTCGAAAACTCAATGCTGTCTTCTGTCGTTAAAACAAACATACCTCCAATGCCATTGTCAATGAATGGCACTTGCATCGAAGAAACCTAAAAACTCTCAGTACTCGATATGTGTTTAAATGACGACCTCCGCTGGAACGACCATATATTTGAGATTGTTTAAAACGCTACTAAGTGCTTAGGTTTTCTGTATCGATGGAAGAAGTTTTTCCCCTTCTGATCTGGCTACATTTTACAAAGCGTTCATACGCCCAAAACTCGAGTATAACTCCCACGTCTGGGAAGTTGCTTGGCTAACATCGCTAGACCTACTTGATAGAATACAAAATACAAAAAAATTATAGGAAATAAAACTGCCTCTGAAACAATTGCCCTTCTCTAACACCAACGCAATGTTTCATGCTTTTTCTTATTTTATCGGTTCTTTTATATAAAATGTTCACTCGAAGTAGCCAGTTGCATTCCTCCCCTTAATAGTTTCTCCCGTAATACTCTTCTCGCAAGGAATGCTCATCAGTTAACCCTTGAGCCTAATTTCGGGCGTACCGTGAACTATAAAAAATAAATTTATTGGCGCGACAGCTCCTTGAGGAGCCAAGGCCTAGTGACTTATACTCTCAACCATTCCTGTGTGTGTGTTGTTACTCTGCAAGAATGGAAGGGACCTACAGTTTACCGCCGAGTCCGAACGGCTACATGAGATGCACTTTTTCAAGACAAATTTTACTCTTGGAGGTTTTGTCAGTTCCTCACATAATAACTAATGATAAGATGTACTCGGAAAGTGTAAAAACGATTCGAATATGTTTGCCTCATGAAATCAATTGACCGTGAACTATAAGGATTCTTTTTTTAGCCGAACAACACGAATTTGGAATAGTTTACCGGTCGATATTTTCCCTTGCCTTTTTGATTTGTAAGCATTCAAAACCAATGTTAATCGACACTTCTGTCCTTGCTCTCCCTATTATCCTAATGCTCGCGCAATGTACATATATTAAAAACTAAATAAATAGTCTTTTGTGCGCGCGTTAATTATAAAAAAAATACATTTAGTCTTAAATAATTAAACTCCCTAGCAAACAAGTTTTTTGATAGATGTTCATTTTCTGATAATCCTTTTATAGGTGGGCTTTTGCCTGGTTAGTTTGTAAGTATTTTATTTAGTTTTAAGTAAACTTAATATAAAAAAAAACCGAATCCTTAAAACAGAAAACCCTCTGAACTGCACGAATTACAGGAGTATCAGTCTCCTCAACATCGCCTACAAGATCTTTTCTGCTAAACGCTTAAAGCCATTCTTCAACAACCTGATAGGCTCATATCGCTGCAGTTTTAGGTCAGATAAGTCCACTATGCAGATCTTGGAAAAAAATAAAGAACTATAAATTGATACCCACCACCATTTCATCGGTTTCTAAGCCGCGTATACGACAGCATTTATAAACGATTTGTATAGAGCCATGTGCAGTCCCTGCCAAACTCGTCCGCCTGTGAGAAATGATGATGGAAAAATCAAGCTGTTCCGTAAAGGTCAACAGCGACACCTTTGAGGTCAAAAAGGATTAGGGTAAGGCGATGCACTGTCATGCGAATTCTTCATCATACTTGAATAGTGCAGAACTCTCACGGCAACACCAGAGGCACGATTTTATTTTATTTATTTATTTATTCTTATATACATATAAGAAAACAGTGTAATGTCAGTAGCGCTTTTGGAAATATTGAGAAGGAAGCAGCGAAGATTGGTTTAGCAGTTAATGAGAGCAAAACCAAGCATATGCTATCATCAAGATGAGGCACCCAACATCGACGTCTTGGACAGGTCTATCACGATAGACAGCTATAACTTTGAGGCAATTAGGGACTTTATTTAGCTGGGCTCCGATATTTTCTCAGACAACGACTCCAGCGCTGAAATCAAACGAAGAATAACTTTTGCCAATCGCTGCTTCTTCGGGCTTATAAAGCAATTGAGTAGCAAAATTCTCTCTCGGCCAACTAAATTGTTCAGAAGCATGGACATTGTCAAAAGTGGATGAGGACGCTTCAGTTGCTTCGAGAGATAGATTCTTTTGGTGATTTTTGGTCTAATGTGCACTAACAGAGAGTGGAGAAGAAGATACAACGAAGAAATTTACCGGATAGACAAAGCCAAAAGAGTATAAATCAAACGTCTCAGATAGCTCGGCCATTATAGGGCGGATGGACATCAATGCTCCGGCCCGGAAAATATTCGATTCCACCCCAGAAGGACGGCGCACTAGAGGAAGACCGAGACTCAGGTGGCGCACACAAGTCAAAGAGGACTTCGACCGACTAATAATTAATAATATTTTAACTATGTGTCCTCAATCACGACCGACTTCACGTGCGAAACTGGAGGCAGCTATCTAGGGACCGAACTGGCTAGAGTAGCTTATTGATTGAGGCCCAGGTCCACCTCGGACCGTAGCGTCATTGAAGGTAAGGTAAGGCATTCTATAAGTTGAAAGGTATTGAAAGATCATAAAGTACCCAAATCCATTGACAGTTTGGCGTTAAATCCTTTTATCAAAAATGCATAAATTAGGCATGCTCCATTTTTTCCCAACAATGTTTTTTCTTTACCAAGATTTTTTAAGGAGCTTATACATTTATTTATACCAAACGTATAGATTAACTTCATTTCAAAAACAAAAATGATTGTTTCGAAGGATAATAATTATTGAACTTTCTTTTTCCAGGATACGTTTTTTATATTCAGTTGAAAGTTTTTTTTTACAATTTCTCTTATAAGCCATATCAAGTAATTTTTTTCTAAAAGGATTCCCTTCATCAACCACTAAGGAAGGCATTTCCTTTTTTCAACAGTTGTTGATATAGATAATCATATCAGTGAGTTTCTGAAATTCATTCCTTGCCTTAGCCGCATAACTCAATTAGAAATTGTAATGTAATGTAGCCACATTGGTTTTGTGTCCCTAATCATGTCATCCAGACTGTATAAGAAGTTGAACATTGCGCCCCAATATTACCATTAGCCCTCCTCAAACTCAACCACCCTCTTGTGGTCACTATTCTCACGTATTCGGCAAATGGAAATCCTTTCATATTACTGAAACAACATTACATAGCAGCAGCCGTTATAAAGCCGTGCCGCAGAAACACCGCCATTTACCGCATTAGACATCTGTTACATTGAAATTAATTCAAAATGCACATTTGCACAGTTAGAGAGAGAGATAGAAACACAAATCGATATTTTGTATAATGTTTCAATTAGCTGATATCCTTTTGTGCGCAACCAAAAGGATATCCTTAAACCTAAATTACATATGCGAGAGAATTATCCACTTTTTTTCTCCAAAATAGGCGAAAGGATTTAATATTTTTTGAAATATTAGGAATGGCAAAGGAAATAAAACTAGCTTTTATAGAAAGTGGAAGCTTGTATTGTGGACTAAAGGGCCGTCAATGGGAAATAGTACTCCTGGCTTAAAGGCCAGGAAGCCACGGAAGCATCGACCAACAATTTATGTTTATTTCTTAGAATTCATCATTTTTTCGGGATGATTACTATTATTTTAATTAAAAAAATTCTTGATTCTTATAAATGTTTTGGCAAAAGAAATTATAAAAATTAATATTCAAGAATAATATTTTTGAAAGGAGCAACAAATAATATAATAATGTGGCACAGCATCAGGGAAAAACGAAAGAGAAATGTCGATGCCATTCAGTTTTGAAGATCCACATATCAAAATGCGAGCAGAAAACAGAGCTTGACTATGGGTTCCACATTCGTGTGGTGCCACTTAAGAAAGTACATATATCCTCTGTACTTATTAATACGCCGCGAGGAGCATTATTTATAGAAAACAATGAAAGGCAGCGATACTGTTTGCTGTTTGCATCTTTGAATGAATCTAGACACCTGAAAGCAATGTGGAATGTGGTCATTGTACAGAAGGTGGTCTCTAACGCCTATTCTGAGAACTGACCGGTTTCTTCGATGCAAGTACAACTCATTGATAAGGGGATGGCAAATACGTTTTATTGATATAATAATTATAATAATTCCCATTTAAAAATGCTTTCAAAGTCAGAATTTAATAAGCTTATCATATGATTTCTTTGCATCCGAAAACATGAATGAGTCTGAGAACGAATATTGAAAAGCTTAGAATGATGTCTTCAACAATTTAATGGATTAGTTGTTTTAGATAATAGATCGGTGATAAATACAAGGAAAATGTAGGAAAAAAAACAGAGCCCAGCGAAACACCAGCATTTAATTTAAAAATACACTTGAATTCGTCCAACACACTTTTTATAAAAGGGCTCGGTGCCAAACACTATGAAATGCTTTAAAAACCGCAAGGTGAATGATCTTAACAATGGAGAGATTGTTCCACTTTTCAGTGAGATATAAATACCACCGGAATACTGATGAACCTATTGCTGGGAAAGCCCTTCTGCCGGTCATTAAGAAAATTTCGATCATTGAACTTTGAGTTAAAAATTATCAGTGTTTCCGTAAACTTGAAAACAAACGCGGTTTTATGTGTATCGACGCAGGTCTTTATGGTTTGCTGAAATATTTTTCCAATTTTCCTCGGTGGAATTGGCTGTAATACAACGGAAAATAACATCACTTAACCTGAAGACAGCTTATAGTTATATTCAATTCCCTTAAGGCTCTCTAAACTATTCGGAACGAAACTTCTCTTTCTAAAAGAATAATATTTGTAAGCCTAACTGAGATTGAGTCAACTTCACAATCATTAAAGAATAGTGCCCAGTTTAAAAGTCCTGAAAGAATTATTAAGACCGCCGAAATAGGCTTTTTCGATTTTTGTTTTATATCATACAAGCAAACGCACCCGGCGTTGCTCGAGTATAATATAATGTATTAGTTCTGAAAACCAACAGCCACGGTAACTATCGCACCCAAGTATTACTAGTGATGGAAAATTGGACCTTTATTTAGTGTTTTTTTTGTGTTTTTTTACAGGTATAGAACTTTCAGTTGGCAACACTATTTTAACCGGCGGTCTTTTTGACAGCTGTCACTTTATTTATGCTCAGTTTGGTTTGGCATTTCAACATGAATAGACTGAGAACATTCGCCGCGTTATTGCTGACATACGGCCTCAATTGCTGCAAAAAGTGGTTTAAAATTAGGCCTCACGGCTGGAATTTATTCGAGCCAGCTGCGGCGGCCATTTGCCGTACTGTACTTGTACTTTTCTTTGTCATATGGAATTTCGTAAACAACATTTTGTTGGTTAAATGTTGTATTTAAAGTGGTGTTAGCTTTTTGAGCACAAATTATACTTCCTTTGTCTATTGGGAGTGTGTGGTTAAGTTTACTGTTCAGTTAGATGGGGGATATGAGTTACGGAGTAATTTCTAGGGTGCCAGAACGCCACCTAGTGAGTAATAAAAATAGCCAGTGAAAGACCCTTCCAAATCGATGCAGCCGTTTCCCAGATTATCCGGAACAAATAGACAGAAAGACAGGCAAACAGACGGACAGTGCCTAGATAACTCAAAATACCATCGACACGGTATTTTGAGTTATCTAGTTTAATTAACTCAATTCACTATCTATTAGAAACATAATTATGGAACTTCAAAATGATCATAACTCTTTGCCTTAGAATAAGCATTTAATTTGCAAAAAAAGTGAGTCCATTAATCGAGATAAAAACAATCATATGCCTCAAGTTAGGCTAACTGACACACAGAGAGTATAGAAAATTTCATCAAAATCGGTTCATTAGTTTCGGAATCCATTGGCGACAAAAATTGTGACACGAGATTCTTATTAATAATATGAGATATTATTTGGGGTATTCTTAAAGGATATCGACTCGAATTAAGAGTGTTTCAGGATTGTAAGCAAACATACGCGTATTGAGAAAAAGTGCTTATGCTACGTCTTATCTATTCCTCAAGAATGCAATTATTTTTGGAATGAAAAGTTATTTCATTGCATTTTTCGTTGCCGCTCATTTGTAAATACGAAACATGAATTTCTTCGTGATTTCGGTAGATCCAGACATTATGGCTTCAGTGTGCAGGAAATTCGGGGCACCTTGAAAAAGTTTCCGATTTAGAACTTTCGGCTTACTTTGCCATTTAGGCGAAGAAATGTTAGATACAGATCTTGAATTTGGTTAAGAATTCTCAAAGAGGCTCAATTTTGGTTCATTGCCTATGTTATTAATCAAAATAGAGATAGTTAAGCGAATGGGTAAGTGTTTGACCCAGCATCAAAACGCCCACGAGTTTGAAATTATGCGATTCTTCATTAATTAGCCGTCATAATTACGTGACGTCAACGGCAACAACTTACTAGTTTTGGACGAATTCGTCGTTGAAAGAATAACGCCGAGTATTACAAAATTGAACAAACAAACCCTGGTTTGATATGATTTGTGATCAACGAATCCTCACGAAATATCATAGAGAGCGTTAATCACTTGTGTCTGCAATTTTAAGAGATATTACTAAGAAGTTTCAAGTTTTGCATATAGAAGCATAGATTTGACATTGCCGTCAAGAAATTAAGGTCATCAACTAAATTCCAGTAAACTACCTACATATTTACGATTGTTTAGGTATATACATTCTTTTAAGAAAAAGTCTTGAAACACCCAGATGTCAATTCCAATTCCCCTGCAATGTAAAACGTGATAAAAAGTTTCCATTCCAACCAGTCTTCGTAACTATCTCTCATTTCTCATTTACAATAAATACTTGATCCGTGGCCCGCATTTGATACACGTACTAAGAGAAATGAACAAATAATACAATCCATCGGATGCCCAATTAAAATAAATTCTCTTAAAACTTAAACTTTCTTGCCATCAACTTTTATCTTCAATTCACGAAATAACAATTGAAAATCAAAGCAGTAAAAGAACATGCAACGGAAACGGGGAAAAAAAATTAATCCTCCTGTTTCCATAGCATACACCCCCCCCCCCCTTGAACCAAAGGTAAAAATATAAATCTTACAAAGTTGCAATCTGCTATTTTCATTCTATTGTCAAGTACGAACACACATACATTAAACAAAGGTACCAAGGATACCCTGTAACATCTCGCGCTCGCGAATTCCTTGTGACAAATTTATCCTACAGGACACTTTTCCGAGGGGCAATAAATAAATTCCCACGTCCCAGTCCCGAACAATAATCCAAAAAGCGAGAATAAACGAACTAAACCTCTCCCCCTGGTAGTATAAATTTGAAGGACGAGCGGAACGAACTGAGGTAAAATAAAGATAAAGTTGAATCGAGAAAGAAAAACGATTTTCTAAAAAATGAAAAAAATCAAAACAAAATGAATGTATCTCAAGCAAACAAAAAAAAAAACAAAATGAATTTCAAAGTTTATGTTCCGAACCGAATGTTGTGCATCGCGAATGGCCAGCAATTTGTTGAGCAACGACAGAATTTCATTTCATTTTAGTCCTTTTTTATGGATTAACACTTACGTGACAAATACACTTTTTTCGGTGTCATTTCATTTCATTTCATTTGTTTGCATTTTTTATTTTTTTCAAATTAAACGGGATATGATATTGAAGAGTAGGTAAATATCTTTGTTTTTAAGGACACGCCAGCTGTCAGTGTCAGATACTGCAATTTAGTGTCAGGAAATATGTCAAATAAGCGCTCTTGGCTGTTATTATTTAATCATGGCGGCAACAGTTTTACTTTCGCTCTATAACTCTTACCTCTCTCTTTCTTCACATTTATCTCTTAAACGCGTTACCGGCAGCAGCAGCTCTTACTTTTTAATCAAACACTAGACACTTTAATTTTTTTTCATTTGGAGTTCGGACTTCGGACATGAATTCGTTAAAACACGTAACACAATCCATTGGATTCAGTGTTTGACAGCCGGACGAGGTGATGAATTTACAACTTCGGTGGAACCATTCGAAATAAAAAAGGAAAATCTAAATTCCTCAGAAGATCTTAACTGATTTTAATGTTTTCGATACGAGGAACTGGAATGAATCACAAACGAGTCCCGATCTCGATTCTCCGATTATCTTCCTTATTAGCCAGAATTGTTTTATGATCGTCTCATGTTTCGGTCCATCGAATTAAGGACCACACAATCTTTTTGCTGTTGGGCGGGTTGTACAGGGTTTGGTTGTCAACTTGTCACATAAGCTTCCTAAAGATCTTGTGGTGCGACTTGAGGCGCCTGGATGGAAGGGGTAACAGATTATTTATCTACCTGAACGGACGGATGAGCTGGTGATATACATTTCATGAAACGACTTTGGTGGTGTTTTGGTAAGAAAAAGTATTTATAATATTTTATGATACATTTTTTTTTTCATTTCCGTATCTCTTATACAAGACAAAAAGTGATTTCGGTCATTGCCTCATTGCATTTGTACAGTATTGAAAATTCCCATAAAACACTTCATATATAATTTATTGCACCAACTGCAAACCTGGCAGTACTTATTATTTGGATCCACAATGATCTGTCAAATCAATATAAAGACAACCGTTATGCTTTAAATCATTTTTTTTCATGAAATTAAGAGTGTTTATTTTATAAAGTTGTCTGATTTTTCATCGGAAGATTTATTTTGTTGAGTCTTTTAAATTGTTGTATCAGAAATTAATTTGTGGAATCTAATCATGCCACGTTTAAGAGCAGTGCAAAAAAAATCTAAAATCACTGCTTTAAAGGTTTTGCTTTTTTTTTGGTAGATTCAGTTATTCAAAAAAAAAAAAAAAAAAAAAAAAGATCTAAAAAGCCTAAAAAAGAGGAGGTGCACTCGAACCTTGAACAACTAGCGGAGTGCTGAAATGATCACAAATGTTATTTTTCTAGGAATGCGTGCTTTTATTCCTAACAAAATAAAAAGTGTCAAGTCTAAAGAAAAGTCCTGCTTTAACTCTGAGTGTAAAGAAACTATCAGGCTCAAAGAAGTAAGTTTCCGATCCTACAGAGCCAAACCTACAGAGGAAAATCGGAAATAGCACAAACAAGAAAGGAACTCATGCAAATCCGTAATTGAAAGAACCCAATGTTTGCACGACCAAAAATTACGGCAAAAATTTCTGCATTGTCTCAAAGGCAGTAAAAATTATTGGTCACTTGTACAAAATATTAAAAAACTTCTCAACATCCTCGGTTCCTCCGCTCATCGACAATAACAAACCAATTGTTTACTCATCAGAGAAAGCAAACTTGCAGCAAATTTCTAGCTGCTCTATGTTGCCTCACATCGAATTTGACCCCCCCCCCCCCCCCCCCCTTTAAAATATTAATTATTCCATGGAACAGATTCCTGCACTCGTACATTAGGAAGATTTCTCAAAGATCTCGATATACACAAATCCGCTGGCCCAGATTCGATCCCGCCATTTTTCTGAAGAGGTGTTTTTCCACACTGGCAAAGGCATTGCGTAAGCTTTTCCATCGCTCCTACTCTTCTGGAATCATTTCTAGAAGGTGGAAAACAGCGTTAGTCCAGCCTTTACCTAATAAAGGTGACCCATTTTCTCCCTTCTCCTTTCGACCCGTAGCTCTTACGACCCTTCTTTCTAAGGTAATGGAAACGCTGATTAACTGTCAGCTGAATGAATATCTCGAAGACCGAAAGCTTCTCCATGACCGTTAGTATGGCTTTCGCAGTAATCCACTGGTGATCTGATGGCATATCTCATCCAACAGTGGAAGAAATACTTACATCGCTTTGATGAAAGTAAAATTATTGGGTTTAATATTACCCAAGCATTTGATAGAGTTTGGGCGTGAAGCTCTCGAACACCGAGCCAATGTTTCATGTCTTTCCTTATTTTATCGTTTTTTTTTATAAAAAATGGTCACTCGAAGTAGCCAGCTGCATTCCTCTCCTTAAAAGTTTCTTCCGTAATACTCATCTCGCAAGGAATGCTCATCAGTTAACCCTTGAGCACAATTTCGGACGTACCGTGAAATATAGGGATTTTTAGCCGAACAACACGAATTTGGAGTAGTTTAGCCGGCGAGATTTTCCCTTGCCATTTTGATTTGCAAGCATTCAAAACCAATGTTAATCGACACCTTTTGTCCTCCCCGTTTCTATCTTCCTAATGCTCGAACAGTGTGCTCTTCACACTGCGCTTGCTTATTATAAAAAAAGGTGGAACATTCAATTGCAAAAGGATCTTAACCAACTTCTAGTGCAAAACGTGTTGTCTAAAGCCCAGGTTCACCTCAAACTTAAGCGCTGACTAAAAAAATGTAAATACCTAGTTAAGTTTTCTTTTGATTTACATGTACTGAAAAAGTCAATCTAAAGTAGTTTTTGACGTACGTAGGTATGGATCACAGTTTGTACCATGTATAGTTCTTCAAAAGTTCCTGACAGCTTCTCAAAACTATCGAAACAAATTAAAAAGCTTTTTTATACCTGTGAGTGTGCTTTAAAACATCTTAATAAACTTTTTGACCTCAAATCAAAAACATAAATGACAAACTTAAATTAAAGCTTTGTTCTTATTAAAATTTGTCAATTTGGAACAATTTCTAAAGGAAAAATACAAAAAAAAATACTTTCATTTTAATCACAACTTTCTGGCAACACGTGCCACCGCATATCAAATCCTTTGTTTGCCAACTAAACCAAAGCTTAATCTGGGAAACTTTTCATTTGGAAATAAAACAACATTTCAATTCCAATCCGAATCCGAATCCGAATCGTTTTCGTTAATGAACTTCACAGAGAGCATCCTTAATTTTTCCAATTAAGTTATTCATCCGATCCCATCACTGTTTCACATCCCAAACCCAAAAAGTTAACTTTTAATTTAACCTTAAAAAAAAAATCTCTCACACACTTCAACACAACAAGAAAGACATAACGACGAACAGAAAAGGACAAAGAAACAATCTCTAATTAAGTACTACACCCGCTGATGATTCTTCCCGGCAAAGGAGGCGATCCCGAGGAAGAGCTTCCAACCCTTTCGTATCCGGGTCACGAAACTACAGTTTCGCCTGAGAATATTATTGCATGTTGTCGGCAGGCGAAGGGATTTCCTTGTGGAATATCCATTCCCCCCAAACTCCATCTCCATCCCCCAAAAACCATTTCCATCAGAATTCAAATTCAAGCTTCGAACTTGGATTCGGAATTGGACGCATGTGAATAGTTTCATTAGAGTTAAATGCCCCTTACCGTCCTTCGACAACACAACCAGCGCAGCGTCGACGAAGAGTTTGTGCAAAAACTTTCTCAAGTGTACTTCAGCAAGGACAACAACAGACAGCAACCAGTAGTATAAACGAGACCGGGAAAGAGGTGTTGCATTTTGGAGTTGCTGGCGTTCGAGTTGCCCGCACACGCTATGATGTGGAGTCCTGATATATGACCCACACCACCACAACCAAGCGGTACCTAGTTTGCACGAAAATAATCCTCGTTGCGGTGCACGAATAAACATTCGGTCTTTGAATTTTTTTTTCTTTGCAGTTAAGTACGAGTGTTCCAGGAGTTTTTCCGTACCCTGTAGAATTACGATAATTAGGTGGGGTGTGGCCAGTTTGGAAACACGTAAACATAAGTATGTTTCCTCTTTTTGACGGACCGTATACCCTTATTTATACACATGCGACCGAAGAAAAAAACCTATACGTCTGGCCAAAAGGACGACTAAGTAGCGTTCGTCAAAAGTTGAAAACAGGTGTAATTGAAAATTGAAATGAATTGAAAAATTATATGTTTACGTGTTAAGAAAAGGACGAGTTGGTAATTGAGCGGGAAAACGTAGTAAACAGGGGTGAGAGGTGAACCTTTTTTATAAAATTTTTTTTTCAATTAACTCCTGTCGTTTAAGGGATTTTTTTTTAGAAAATCATAAATTGCACGTTATTGGTAGGTTATATGGAGGGAAAGGACGATTAAAATCGATCCTTATTTTGGCAACCGAATGGTTCCGTAACTAATTACATTGGAAAATGATAATAAATCATTTGGAAAATCTGATACCTGAGAATGCTTAATTTTGTACGCGTGGTTCGGTTTACATATTTTCCTTGACAGAAAAATCGTACAAAAAAAAGGAAGGAAGAGGGGCGATTTTAACAAATTGAATGGCAACCGGAAGGAAAGGGAAGTGATGATGGCAGGATTTGAATCCGGTGGGAGGGAAAAGTAAGGTTCTGTGTTTGTTTTGCATATTTACATGTTGAACACAAAGTCATTGAAAGGCGGTGTAGTGAGTGTTGGGAGATGGAAGGCTGAAGCAAAAACGACAACATGATCCTCATCAATAACTCTAATTAAAGGAATTCGAACATAACAATCAATTAATTAGAGCGGACTTGAAAATTCCAGTTACCAATAAATTTCGCTTCCTCGTTATTGTCTAATGCTAGTGATGACATGTCAGAGATTTTTGTATCAATTTCAATGTTTAAGGATAGTAATTCAAAACTGGGCGAATTAAATATTCATTTGGTCATGAAGGATTTTTAATTTTATAAGAGTCCTTACAATAGTATTGTATTATCACGCTTTAGCTTTTCAGAAATTATACGAAAGCGTCACAGATGCTAGAATTCTCCCAGGGAGACAAGGAGGCATACAGGTTCGCAAAAGAACTATAGCATCTTATAGGCAAGGAAGGATGAGAAAAACAAAATATTATTACCAACGAAGAGATACAGAGATTATTTAACAGGAAAGAGGTGCAACACTCTTACAGAAGAGTTCAACTCAGATTTCATCATCCGTACTGGGTCCTGCAAAAATGGCGATGGATAATCACCATCTCTTTATCGATGTTAAGGCCGCGTACGATAGCATTTAATGAGACGAGCTATACAGAGCCATATGTGGTTTTGGCATCCCCACCAACCTCGTCCGACTGTACACGATAGCGATGGAGAACTGTAGGTTGGTACTGTCCTCACAGAAGCTTTTAATGTCAAAAAAGGATTCCGACGAAGTGAAGCGCTATTGTGCGATTTCTTTAACTTAGTACAAACAAAAATAAGAAACTAGCAAATTTATTGTACTAGCAATTTTTTTGCTAACATTAAAGCTGAAGCGGCTAAGATGGGACTAGCAGTCAATGAAGTACCTGCTGTCCACAAAAAGGGACACACAACACCGGCAGATTGGACAAAACCTAACAATAGACAGATACAACTTTAAGGTAGTTAAGGACTTTGTTAACATCTGAAAACAACATCTATCAGCTGTTTCTATGGGCTAGGGATGCAATTGAGTAGTAAAGCCCTATCTCGAAAAACAAAGGAGACTCTTTATAAGACCTTGGTCATCCCAGTCCTGCTCTATATTGCCGAGGCATGGACTCTATCTAAGCGGATGAAGATATCTTTAGTCGTTTCGATCGTAAGATTCTTGGCAAGAAAACATTGACCTGGTCAAAAAAATACGTATATCACGTCTAAGATGGCTAGAACGAATGGACAACAATGCTCCGGCTCGTAGGATCTTCGATTCCATCCCAGAGGATGGACCTCAACCAACTTCGACTGTGAAACTGGAGGTAGCTACCTAGCCAAAGGCCGAGTTGACTGGATAGGCATGTTAGTTGAGGCCCAGGTTCGCCTCGAAATGTAGCGCCACCTAAGTAAGTAAGTAAGTAACCTACCTGTGGTAAAGTCAGTTTTATATGAGCATCGTAAATCGTTTACTGACAGCTTTAGAGCTGGAAATTCTTAAATCGACCGGATCTTTCCATAACACCTTTTTTTAGAGAAAACTCAAGAATTTAACATCGAGATTCGAGACCCACCAACTGTTCATCTGTTTTTAAAGCAGCCTACGACAGTGTAAACAGGAATGAACTGTACCGTGGCACGTCTATCTTTTGAATTCCTGCTAAACTGATATACATCTTATCAGGATGGCTTTGGAGCAATGTTGGGACAGGCTCATTTGTCGGCGAACTTTCATCGAATTTCTATCAAGATTGTGTGACTTCATACCACTTTATTATTTTACCTAGACTATGTCAAGTTAAGATCCGTGTCTCCGCAAAGAAGCCATTTAAAAAAGCATTGCCATAATAACTCTTCATATATTGGACCGAGTCATCAAAAATTGAACCGAAAGCTTGAAGAACTAACGGTCAGGCTAGTCTAGTCACCTTATATACAGTTTAATTTCTCTTTACAAATTGAAGACAATGCAGAAAATCTAAGAGTATTTGCCTTGAGAGAGAAAGAGAGAGAGAAAGAAAGTCCATCACTGGAACTTGATTCGATGTATCTTTAAAAACTAATGGGATGAAAAGAGAAATTTGAAGAAAATGGCCAAGTGATATGCTTCAAGCTATAAGAATAAAAATGCCTAACCAAAGAAGTATAGCAAAATATTGATGGTTACAGAGCTGAAATAGAAATTAAACCGAAGAAAGGACTCAACGCTTTTTCAAGGTACTAATCAGTCCACTTTTTCCAAGTGACTTTTTTCAATTTATATTTTCCTTGTGCCAAAAAAAATTTCTTTGCTGAAGAGCGAGGCCTATTATTATGCATCTCTGTTTTATATAGGTAACTTCGTTGCTAAGTTAAGCTCGTCTTCTTGCAAAGTCCGCTCCGAAGAAAACAATAAACGTTATGCTGCCGCTATTTTCGGTAGCTACAACACGAAGCTTCCACCGGATTACCTACCTCAATTTATCAGACAGCAATTATCGACTGATCTCACGAAATTAGATAAGGCCCCTGACAGCCAATGTTACCCGTTTTTAGGCCTGGGGTATTGCCTTGCTCAATTCCGAAAGGCCGAATTTAATTTGAGCAACGATCCTCATAAAGTCGAAGGCCTTTCTGCCTTTTAAAAACAACAACTCCGTAATTCTAAATTTGTCAGTGAAATCAAGAAAACATAATCGCTGCTCCGCACAGTTCGTAAGAATAAATCTAGCATGTCTTAACCTAATGCTTAAAGCACAACCAAACCTTAGAGTTTAACCGAAGCTCATGCGGAGGTTAAAGACACGCAAACCATGAGTTTGAACCAACTCATAAGGGACACGTCACGATTCCATCAATTACTTTATTTGGGTATCAACTCCGATCTAAATCCATAATAGAGCCCATTGCTATTTTTTGCGAGAACAGCCAGTCCCGGTACTAACGCTCCGGGAACTCGCTTTTTCGGTTCCTTTATCAATAAATAAAACCAGTCATTAGCATCAAGAACCCCCTAATTCAGACGTATACAATAGTTTGACAATTTTACTATTGTTCAAATGTAGTCAAAGTCAAACCGCTACAAGCCTGCTAATGACCTTACTAATCACGAAACCAAAATGGGTGACGAATCCATTCCAACCTGGCCCGTTCAGAATCTCCAACAGGCAACCGCCAAGCAAACCTTGCACAACCTCAAAACGCTTCAACGTTAGTCATAGACTAACCGCCACAAGCCACGACAATTGAAGACCTTACTAAAAATTTAAATCAAAATGGGTGACGAATCCATTTCAACCTCGTCTGTTCAGAATCCCCAAGAGAAGACCACCACAGGCCAGCCTTTTCTCTCTCTTAGGTTTCGAAGACCTTACTAATCACAAGGCCAAAATAGGATGGAACATTTCAGCCATTTCTGTTCAGAGTCTTCGTTACCGGAATGTACCGCGAGAGGTAGAGGGAAATTACCCTCCGGATAGCGATATACAGTAATATAAAGTTCAACGGTGCTAAGCTAGTTCGCTTACGAAAAATGAAAATACATGGTGTTCCTTTAAAGTCGATAAAGGCCCGCCGGAAACATCATATTATAGCTCAAAGAACATTTCATTTGGATTTGTTAAATGATGGGCTCAATTCTTAAATTCGATCCCTACGTCGCTAAATCCTTATACCTTACATTTGTGCGACTTCTTCCAGAATATGCTAACTAAGACCCTCTGGTGTACCTCAGGGTTAGCTTTTGTCTACGACTTTATTTTTTCCATTCATGAACAACCTCTTGTAACAGAGATTTCTCTAGCTTAAAACAAGATATTCTCCGAGTTCTTAGTTAATAATTTTGAATTAACTGGAAATGAAAAAGAACTTCCACGTTTGACTTACCAACTTATAGTTTTTTCACACATTTAAAAATAGATTTTTAAAGTATCTGTTTTTCCAGCTTGTTAATCTTCCTTTCAATACCTGGAAATTAATATTAACAAAGGCAATTAACGCTCCTGGCATAAATTTTCATATATTCACCACACCAGTACAGCAGTCTATCCCCCAAAATTTCCAAACCATAACGAAACAATGCAGGAACAAGAGAAAAAAAAACTTATCCCTGGAAAACCATGTGGAGATTGGTAACATCATTGAAATTTTCCACGTGGTCAGAGCTGAATTTTGTAATTAGACAGACACCTCTCAGCGATTTATCGCTTTGTATCTCCCGCATTCTGGACGAGTATCTATTACATCCGAACAATGTCTGGCTGCGAGGTGATTGTCTGTTTGTCAGACGATTGCCAGTTGGCTGCCAATTGGATTCAGATTGGACATCGTCGGTGTGGGTCGGCTGGTAGAAGTAAATCATATGTAGTATAGACTGCACTGATCAAGGACCTTCATTTAGCCTTGTCTGGATTCTATTGCAAGGGTATACACCAACAATTTTGATGATTCTTTTTTTCGTGTGTCCTTATTCAGTTTTTTTTTTTTTTTGTATTACTATGACTGGCTTTACTATGGTAGACAGGGAAGAACACATAGCCATTAATTTGTCTGTTGCTGATGTGGCATCCTGGTGTTGTAACGTAACAAACGCTAGGTTTCCCAGGTCCCTTTGGGAGTCTAACTGCGGTAGAAAGAGCACGGCCGAGAGACTACTAGAGTTAGTAACACAATAAACCTATTCCTGTGCAACGGTTGGGAAAATTCACTGTGTGATGTGTCCTGTGAAGCCATTCCTTATACCCATCAGTATATAAGATATGGGGATTTTCATTTTGGGAATTCTCGCGCGCCACATCGAGATAGTAATTCTATCGTTTTACCTTTTTGTTTTTTGGATTCTACAGGATAACGACAACGACGACGGCGATGAAAATCGAATTTCCGTCGTTTGGACTGATTCGATTTCACAATGCAATTTCACGGTCCTTTCCAAGTCTTTAGGCCAATGGCAGGACAACAATGCCACAGAGAAAGTGAATCATACTCTCGATTCGGAATGAACAGGAAGACATACAAAAAATCAGCAACAACAATCATTGACAATAGTTAGGGGATGAGCTGGGACTCGGTATAGTGGAAAGCGCATCATTGTACTTGAGCTTTAGGCATCGTGGTTCTCTGGCTAAAATGGAATTAAAAGCGTTGAAACGAAAATCGATTGGTTTTTTCCTTTCCACGTTCCAAAACTCTGTTGGTGAAGTTCATTATGGGGATGAAGAGCTGGATGGTGTTCTTTAGTTGAAATCTTCTAAATTAAAGCCTCATTCGTTTATACTTGGGATACGATCGGGATTAGAAGAATATTGTCAGATGTGAAACTAAGCGTTACGTTTGCTGAGAAATTTAAAATCGTAGTTTGTAGGGTCTTTTTGGATCGAATTCCAGAACATTGACGTTATACATAGTACGGTAGGTTACCATGATGCGTTAAATTCTTCTTTCAAATTAAAAACAAATATGTACTAAGCTAACATATTAAGCCTTAAAATTTAGATACATGATCCAGCTTTTGGTAAGTGCTGAGTGGAGGACAAAGCCTACTGATAGAGTAAAGTTTAATAGAAAATATAAAACCCAAAAGTCCGGTTAAGAAAAAACGAAAGATAAAAAAACTAATTGAAGAAGTCAGAGATTCAGGTGAAATTTCAAGAATTTAACTACAAAAAAACCATACATTAAAAAACAACGAAGTCGTACAATCTTTTCAGAGGTATTGCATCTACTTCTCTAGATATTGAAAAGGTACATTTAGATTCTATTTCGTTAAAGAAAACTGTAAGTAACGGGTTAAATGAGCCGTACTATAGGGTAAAATGTTTGCAGGTAACGTATTGTGGATAGAACAGACTTTCATTATCCAGATTAAAGTACAATTCTGTTACGGAAGAACTAGAGGACGGAAATTTTTTGAATTATAACTTGGCCTTTTTTAAAATTAAGATTGGTGAGTTGTGCGCTAAAACTTGGACTTTAACTCAACAGGTTTTGGAAGAGAATTCCAATCAACTAAAAATCTTCTTTATCGACAATGGCAATGCATACTCAAAAGTTACTGTTTCTTGACGATATTGGGTGGCCATGGGCCTTTGGTGTAATTTTTTCTGAACACGACATTGGTGTTTGGTGAAGCCATTATTGACGAATTATTACCGTCATCATCGGCGCAACAACTGGAATTCGATGTGGACCATATCCAACAAGTTTTTCCATACATTTCGATTTATCTCATCAGATTAAGATTTTCTTTGCCAACCAATACACCCAAAGTTAACGCAATTCACAACATTAAATTCTGACAGATTTTTTTTGCGACAGAGTCACCAATGAACCTCTCAAATCCAAATACCATTTGAAAACCAACTAAAGGACTTATGTTAGAAATCACAGTTAGTTGTTCTTAACTAACAATTGTACAATTTCCATTTTTTCTACAATTTTGCAAATAACAGTTTGTATATAGCTAGTATAAGACAAGCTTTTGCAAGACACGTATTTTAAACTTTGACAAGTAAACAAAATAGCTTATATACGGCTTTTAAAATATATTTTGCCAAGCTTTATACAAGGCAAGGCTGAAACTGAAAGCCTTATACAAACAAAATTAATATTTTTTTATCGACAAAATTACATATAATGTAAAGCATTTCGTAGCTATAATTCCTCTCAACAAAAGTCTTATAGGATTTAAATAGGTTGCGTGATGAGCGCCAAAATAACTTGTATAAAAGCATTTTCTATAGCAATCTGATATAGCTTGTTTAGAAACGTATACAAGTTATATTGTTGGTCCGGTAGGAACCCAGATAGAACAAGAAGGTCTAATATACATATAATACATGTATATATATGTATATAATACATGTATATATATGTATATAATACGTATGCGGTATGATATACCTGAACTAGACATATACTGAATGGATATTGTAGGCCTATTTAATTGATAATAGTGAAAGAATTTTATATATGTATAATTTACGTACTTTATACAATAAACATTTGGCATCGCAATATATACATAATATATACATTTATTAGGTACGTATACAAAACATGTACCAAACGATAAAGATGAATCCAATTGCAATGCTGTCAACATGACGTATTTATATAAGTATATTAAATGTGTTTTTTTCTACATATCTCGGTGGATTATTGTACATCTTATACACATATAATATTGGTTAATTATCTTAAGACTTCGATTCTCAGATCTGAAGTTAATTAATGAACGTATAATATACGCATATTAAACATCAAAGATTCCATGTATTAGATGAAAGTGATACCGATTTATTGCTCACGGACCCAGATTCGATTCCGACATGAGGTAAGTAACCTTTATTTAATATAAATATAAATAAAAATCAACAAAAATAGGAATTCAAAAACCACAAGAAAATTTTAAATTAAAAAAATATAAACAAAAAAAATATTTTTTTATTTTGCACCTACGTACGTCTTACAGACGTATATGGCGACGTCGTTTTTATGTTTACTATACGTCAATGTTCTATCTATAATATGTCAAATATACGTTAATAAGATGTCGCCGTTGACGTCTGCAAGATGTATTTAGTACGTATAACGAAGAGCTAAATGTTGGACTAGTATCCGTATAATATTTATACATATTCTACGTTTTTATATATATATATTATACGGATATTACCCGGAAATTTAGCTCTTTTGTATACGACGTATTTGGCTACGTTGTTTGTGTGTTTTATATACGTCAATGTTCTATTTGGGAAGTTCATCATAATAAGACTTTTATGGACTTCTATCTTCTTCTTTTTAAACTGAAGATTAATATAACCTTGGGCCACACCTCTGCCTCTTTTCTGCTTCATCCTAAGGTTCCACCGTTGGAGTTCACTTTATGGGTGGCTTGTCTCAGAAAACGCCGACAGGCCTTCTGGTTTTTGATTGTTTAATGTCAAATGTAATGTTAAAGGCAAACTTAATGCAGTTGTCTTTGCATGTGTTTGATCCATGCAATTAATTTGATAAGAAATATTGTTGAAAATAAGTTGAATGAACTCAGTGAAGAATTTTTCTTGAGCTGGATAATATACCTGCAATCTGTTTTTCTTCTTAAAAATGGTTTCCAAACACTCTCATTCCGCCTTTCTCAAATCTTTAATTTATATATATCTCAAGGAAAACACCTACATGTATGGATTTTTTTTAATAACGTTAACAATTACAATTGCCAAACTTTCTCAAATTATTATTTGAAGGCTTCACATACGAACTTACAAACTGTCGTTTTAAGTCACTTACATATATATTCCCTAGTTAACATGGTTTTCTCAAATGTTGATCCACTACTACTAACCTTTTTTTGAATTTCTTTCCTTTGTCATCAATGGAAGCAGGGATGGAAGTCCATGATGCCTTCGCTGATTGTAATAAAGGCTTTGACAAAATTTCACATAGTCGTATACTCTTTAAACATACTGCACTTGGTTTAGAATCGATCTCCTTGAAATGGATATCTTTTTAGCTCAGAAATCGTTCCAACAGTGTGTTCAATGAATGTCTTTTAAAGCCTTGTTTTCGCCAGTTCCGGGGTCCCCCAAGGAAGTCACTTAGGCCCTCTCTTTTCATCCTTATACTTAATAACATGGAATTGGTTATAGAGCATTCTAGTATCTCATTGTATACTGACGATACTAACTTTTTTCAAAACAATATCATCAGTAAGTGATTCCAATGATGGTCTGCACAATTCTTTAACAATTTTGTGACTCTTTCTGTTTAAAACCTTTGTTAGACCCCTCTTTCTTGAATATGCTTTTCAGATTTCCTGCCCATACTTCCACGTCCAGAATCGAAAGCATTCGAAAACGATTTCTTTGTTTGCCCTCCATAGCCTTATCGTTATATCCTACCTCTTATCAAGACCGTCCATACATTTTTAATCTGAAAAGTTTGGAAGAACCAAGAATGGTAGCGGATATCTGATATCATTTAATGGCTTTAGTAGGTTCTATTGACTGTCTTTCGCTGTATAATTCCATTTTCTACCAAACTAGCACAATTTCATGAATCCTAGACTTTTCTATCTGCCCTCCCTTCCTAGCGCATATTGTTTTAAACAAACGTATGTTGTGGAGTGTAAGTTCTAACGCTGAACATTTTCATTTAAATATCAATACTTTCTCAACTTTTCCATCGTTTAGCTATAAGTCCTTGTTTTAAATTAGATTAAGTTTCTTGATGGTGGTGGTGCCACCACCAAATTCACACCCAATTGCACTTGAAAATTTAATTTTTCTTTTCTCTGATTGTGATATATTCTCCTTTCTTAGTATTACTTTATAAGTGCATTGAAATGAAAGCTTTATGAGCTTTTTGTTTGATCTTGCTCTTGTTAGAAAAGAAAAGACCTTCTTGCTATAGACACGGAAGACTTCAAATAATGATGTTTATGGTGGTCTTTGCGACTGATTTTCCATTTTGTTGTTTTATTTAATATTTATTTGTTTATTAACCAACTGAATGCTGTTGGATTAAGGATTCTATGTCTCGTCTTTGGGAAGTATCTAAAGACACAATGTATATTATATCCAAAGGAGATTACTCAAGTATCAGAAAAAAAACACTCCTAACTTCAAAAATTGTTATTAAGTTAAAACAATAGTTAAATTTCTGTATTTTCCATCTGTTTACCAACAAGTCTTTTAAAGTTTGTGTATGCATAAATAAAAGCAGTCTGTTGCCACCAGTCCTAAGCACCATCTAAAGGTATCATCTGTTCCGTAAAAAAAAACAACTCTGACAACATCAAGATGTCTGCATGCAAATGCAAATCCCCGTACAAATTTCTCCAATAAACGCAATTAATCCCCATCTCCTTGCTGCGTGCAGTTGTCATGTTGAAAATCCTCATGCATGTCAAAGACAAAAAATTCCAATAGCTTTTTGCTTCACAATATACAACATCCATGTCTTGACAGTTGAAACATTAAAACCGACAAACATTCAGCAACAATGCCAACAAATATCGGCAGCAAATACTTTTTTTTAGGACACGAACCCGCCATAACCAGGATCCAAGAAAAATATACAAAACAACGATGAAACCAACACATAAAGAAAATATCTTTCGGTTGCCGGGAGAAATACATTCACACATTGCATGTTTCGCAGCAGGAAAGGATGCAAACAAGGATACCAACAAGAACACAAACAAAAGGATTCTCTATTATCCTTCTAGTTTTATCGTAGCCACTACCACTCACCAGGAATCCAAATGCGTTCGATGTTCTGCAGCAGCAGAAGCAGCAGCACAGACCTCATCGTTATCGGCATATCCATTCTCATTCTGTAATTTATACTTCTCGGTTTTACCTCGTTTTACTTTTCGAGAATTTTACTATTGGCACAAATATGAGAACACGGCAGAAAATTCTAGGTAAGAATGTGAGTTTTTCTACGGAGAAAGGGCTAACTATCTTCCAGCATAAGGATAATTGATTTTCAATCGAAGCCTGCAGGATGTTGCACCACAGTTTCATGCTATGCAGACTTGTCCGAACAACGGTTTTTCCAACAGTAATGGTGATTTGAAATTTCTTCTTCAATTCACTTTATTCTTCTTTAAAAGGGCTTTTTTCTGCAGAAGAAAAAATTATGATGAAACAGGAGCAACAGTACCAAAGAATAAAAACGGAAAAAATATTTCTAGGAAGGGTAAAAGGATTTCCTACAAAGCGGAGTGTATCACTTTCGAGGACCACAAAACATTTCCAAGGATCTTTTTAAACTTCGACAGAAGAGCCCTTCAACTCTATCGATCTGTTTTAGGTAAATTTAAAAGATTTTCCTGCTTTGTTTTTCTAAATCAGGAACAAAAAGGATATTTATCATATACATAATATTTACATTGTCTCCAACGTGAGGAGCGCAGAGGCGTCGTTTGATGATGTTTTATCCAAATAAGCCTTATTTGAATAGCTCCTTGCACAACAATAACATGGATTAAGGGCTCTTCGGCAAAGTTCGCCGAAAGTCCCTTTTCCGGGCGGTTGTCGATGGAATGAGAAGCAGCCGAATAGGTAGTTGGAAATACCCTAAATTTTCCTTGTGGAAATACATGGTCTATGTCCTCTAATTCCTTTCTAATCCTGGAGGAAACATGCCATTTTAATGCTAAAGGTATTTTTATGTAAATTTTTGTTGGGAAATTATATTGTTTAAAAAGTCAATTCGATTTGACCTTTTTTTAGGGGAGGCGTTGGTAATATACCAACTGTTTTGAATGGTTAGATCAAATGAGTATTTGATTTGAGTGGGTTTTCTATTTTTTTGTAACTTAAACCAATCGATTTGAGCCTGTTTTCCAATGATGTAGCGAATATTTTTTTTTATAGATGACTGTTTTTAAAGTTTAATTTTGTGTGTGTTTTTTTCAGAAGTGGGATTATACTTACTATCATGGAATGATTAAGGGAAATATGGGTATCCGAAAACACTTACCTGAAAAAAGAAGAAAATAAGGTTTTGTTAGAAATTTTAAAGAAATATTGAGGATATGTAGAAGAAATAAATTTGCCTTAATTTTTATTAATTTAATTTAAATAGTTTTGGAAAACCTTTGGGATTTCAATATAATTACATTTTTACTATGGTGAGTGGATAACTTAGCAAGCTTCTGAGAGACAAGGCTGTATTCTGACGTAGAGCCTCACTAATCCCTATGTTTTGAAGGGTTCTTATTGCAAATCGTCTGTCTGACTGACGATTTTCACACTTGCATTCTCTTAAAAGTCTTCCCTGATATCTTCAAAAAACATTTTGTTACTTCAAGGCAAATTAGAAGCTAAAATAAATACCCAATTAGTCAATTGTACTTGAAAGCAATAAAAAGCTCTAGTACCACTTAGCCTCAAGAATGTTAAGCCAACATTAAAAATTTAGCGTAGACCGAAGAATTTTACATAACAGTAGGTGTACCCCAGGGAAGTGTCTTATATCCTCTACTTTTTAGTTTATTATTCGGCATCTGCTTGTAGGTAATGCCGTGGACTTGCAAGTGAATCAGTAATTCTTAGCAGGATACTTTTAGTTGAGTTTCTAACAATGCTGAGAAGCAATCGAGAAAAATGACGACTACAAGCAAAAACACGGGTACTCGCTCGGTCTTAACAGTCTAAGTCTAGGCAAAGCCAAAGTTATGTGTGGACCAGTGTAATCCAAGTGTAAGCAGGGGTAGAAGAGAGACTCTAGTAGGCCTCAAGAACAACATTCGACACGAGTGCAAGAATCTGTCGCCCGAAGTTCTCGCTGAAGTGATGAAAAATGCCATAAATCGAGCCCGTATGGCAATCAATTGTGACGGCGCCCATTTGGCTAATTTTCCTTTGCCATTTTGATCTACAAACATTCAAAACCAATGTTAATCGGCACCTCCTATCTCTCCCCTCCTTCGTAATGCCAACGCAGTTTATTCTACATTAAAAATCAGAAAACAGAATCGAAGTTTTTCATTTAGGAAAAAAAGAGAGCCAAGACACTTCGGATGGATGACTTCTTTTGGCCCACCCCGTATTTGACTCCTTTGGTTGTCTGAAAGAAGCTTGATGCACTTTTTCCATACCAAACTGCTGCGGAAGTATTCTGATATAAAGATTTGATAACGGAAACCATTTTTGTTGAGACACGTAGCCTTAATAATTTTTAATAGAAAGCTTCCCAATTGATATTATGAAACGCTGCTGAAATATTACCATATTAATCTTAATAATACCTTTATAAAAGCATAGATTTTTTTTCTAACTCGAAGTTGAATGATACAGTAAAGGTTGTAAACTTGACTACTATAACATACTGACTTCTGAACGCAGCTTGGTATTCATGTATTCATTTAGTATGTGTTTCTTCTATGAATGAAGTGCTGGCGTTTTTGTAGAACTCATTTGGTTTACTGTCAATCCCAGGTGATTTGTTTTTCTTTCTTGATTCTTTTGCCTGGATCACTTCATTGGAATCTAGTTGATTATCAAGAAGTTTGGATGATGAATGATAATTGTATATCAGTGTTTGTTGAATCACTACCCATTTCTTTCACAATTCTCCAGCAATGAAAATAAAGAAAAGAACCGAAATAGTTGGAGAAGTTCGTGGGATGACGACTACAAGTTGCCGACAACTAAAACAAATTAAATTATACTTATTAGCTTAAAACATAAAATTTATTCATATTAATTTTAGGCCTACTCAACTAACTAAATAAGTATTTATTATTGTTTTTTTCCTTTGCAAAAGAAAGTTCATATCTGAAAATAATTATAACAATAACCACTCGATTGTTATTCTACGTAATTGAAAATAATGTTTCTAAATAAATATTTCGAATTAATTCAGTGGATGGCAATATTTACTATTTTCCCGTTTTTTTTTATATTAAAAATGCAAATTTATTTGCTGATAAATATTTTTACTGTCAGTACAATATTTTTTTTATTATTTTTTTCTATTTAAATCGAAACGATAAATTCATAAAACAACATAAGCGATTCTAAAAAAGAGATTCATTTTTAATTATATTCATGAGTCGATTAGATATAACAAAAAAAAAATAAATAAATACAAAATCAATTTCAATTATTTGATATGCATTTTAATTTCTACCGTTTGATTGTGTTTATATATTTTTATTTTATTTTATTATTTTGGTTAATCGAATCAGCAAAATTGCAGATATATTGCTGACGATATTTGTATGTTAGTATTTTATTGAAATAGAATAGATTTTAATACCATGCGATATGATATGAATTGCAATTTTTGTCGAAGTATCATGTGGAAGGATTTTATCGCAATAATTGTTATCCACTCATGCCGCATAGGGGCATAATATCTGACACATTGACATTTATGTTTATTGATTGCCAGGAGATTTGTTAAATTTAATGCAAGGTTTTTTATTAAAAAAATGATGCAGGATAATACAAACAAGAATACAGGCGAAGGTTTAATGGGAAAAGTCAAGTAATATGTTATGGGATTAATCATAATGATGGACCTTTAAAAAAAGTTTGGTAACTAATTCAAGAGTGGTAACAGTTTGAATTTAAATTTTAGTCGAAATAAATAAAATAAAATGTAATAAAATAAAATAAGATAAAATAATTTAAATTAAATTAAGCTAAGTTAAATTGAATTAAAATAAATTAAAGTAGTCCCCGTGGCTTAGTGGTAAGTGTGTGGGAGTACTAAGCAAATATCCGGGGTTCGACTCCCGCCCAAAGCCACCTTTTTTCCGGGGTACTGCCTTTTGCGAGGAACTGACAAAACCTCCAAGAGTAAAATTTGTCTCGAAAAAAGTGCATCTCATGTAGCCGTTGGTACTCGGCGGTAAATTGTAGGTTCCTTCCATTCTTGCAGATTAACAACACACACACAGGAATGGTTAGGAGTTTAAGTCACTAGGCCTTGGCTCCTAAGGAGCTGTCGCGCTAATAAATTTATTTAAATTAATTTAAATTAATGTAAATAAAATACAATACATTAAAATGAAATAGAATACAATATAATAAAGTAAAATGAAATAAAATAAAATAAAATACAATAAAATACAATACAATAGAATAAAATAAGTTAAAATTAAATTTAATTAAATTAAATTAATTTAAATAAAACGAATAAAAGGAATTAAAAAATGTAAATTAACTAAAAAAAAAATTATGACTAAACAGAGGACTTATTTCAAAGCATATTCATGCATGTAATATTTAAATTATTAAAGCAGCGCTACACAATTCATCTAGTACATTTTGATATATTCCAGCCATGCTTAAATTCCAGTTAAACAATGAATAACAAAGAAATCCGGACTTAATTCGAAATAAATGTTTATTTCCGTAATAAAATTGTTTCTCTCAAAACATCCAGATACATGCTATTCAAACACAAATATCATTTTTATTTATCCTAAAAATTCACACGATTTTTGTGGCACAGGCTTATTAGAGATGCAGCTTTATTAGACTAATATATAAAAAGAGGTGCCAGCAGATACACCAGACCACACACACAATAGGCAGACAGTAGTTTTATCTTGTATCTTCTATCGGCTGGATAGTGGATACGATGCACACAATCTAAAGTCTATTCCGAATAATGCGATTAAAAGTAGTAAATTCAGATTGTTGAGTATCTAGTATCTACTAGTATTATGTTGACTATTTATGAAGTTTTATTGCTTGTGTTTTATTGGTTTTTGTCATATGTCGCCACTAGTTTTTTTGTCCGGTTTATGTTGTCAGTCATTTGCATTTGAAAAGATTCAAATTCATTTAACAAGCTAATGAGTTTAAGATTTCTCAATGTTCGACATGTGTAAGATGGTTTTTTTTCTGTTTCATTTTATTGATTCTTATGTTGAGGTCGTTAAAAATTCTAAACAAAGATCTCAGACAAAAGATTAAGTTTAATTATTGTAAAATTAGACAGTTTTGTGGTTGAAATAACCTAGATTTCATCAAAAGATACTATTTTTAAGGAGAATGGAGACGAATAAAAGAGGCAAGCTAAGGATTGCTTGATGTGGGGTTTTATTGTAATTGATTGTTTTTTTTTTTTGATTTTCTTTCCAATAAATGTTCTTACACCTGCGGAACAGGTAAGCGGGTTAGCATATTAAACAGGCTTATTAGTGGCATATCAAACACCATAAGTCGTTCAGCTGTCTTCGGGATAGGGGTATCGATTGTAGCATATGAGAATATGAACGTGCCGCAACTATCCACACTGACTGAAGTCAGTTTTTTTGTTTGATCTCCCCTTTAAGAAAAAGCATACCATTTTCTTAACCAACAAGTATTTAAAGTGCGTTCTTAATAATAATTTGTGTGCTGGACAAATATTTTAATTAAGTTATGTAATTTTCATAATTAAATATCCACTTTTTACTTTTTTTCCAAAAAATCAACTTTTTTACAATTTTATTATCTACTTTCTTTAACAATTTCCTTCTGCAGGAATATAATCGTTCAATAGTTTTTTGAATTACCCGTACGTAAAAGCTATCTCATCATTTCCTTTTCATTATAATTATCGTTCTCCATCTACATTGAAGGACTTAAGCCCATCAACCCTACCATTCGCCACCTTCCCTCCTGACCTACTCCATTCCATTCCATTGATTTGACAAGACCAGCACTCACAGGATCTGTAATTGCATTGAATATTGATTAAATTGAAAATGGAGAAAGGACAACGCATATTAATACAATTAAATTATCGCATCTCATTAAGAAAGAGAGAGATATACTTTCACATATATACATATGAATATCCTTATTTACTGATGTGCAAGTCTGCATTCCCAAAACCACCTTCGAATTGAAACCAACATTCGAACTGGCATAATTAAACATCTACCTTCTCCCGTATTCGGAATGTACCACAACCATACCACCATCGCCACCAACTTTTAGTTCATATAGAAGAGCAAAATCCTGAATCCATTGTTTTGCTTATAGCATTACAAACCCGCGTGGTCGAAAACCTTCGTCCTTATTTTCGTTTTCAATTGAATATAAAAACGCATTCAAAATATTCCCGATTGGAGTTTACCCACAACCAGTCCAGTGTGCTCGCGCAACATATTGTATATGTGGGTGAGGCGGGGGGTGTACTGTGCAATTACAATAATTATTCCCATTATCCTTTTTGATGGCGGACTTCACACCTGTCGGCGTGGTTAAAGTGCAATAACACACATCCAGCTTGTTCAGCAGTGTGCTCGGCCCTTACCCCAGAAGCTGATTGCTAGGGATGTCCTGTTCTCTATTTTACCTATTTATGGGGGGGGGGAGGCTTTCATAAAACCTTAGTCCACTACAACAACAGCAACAACAACAAAGCTCAAGTGTGAAATTAACGCGTTCATTGTTCGTGAATTCATTTCCACTTTGCAGCGCATTGCTTCTGTACCGTTGGTTGCGTTGATGCTGATGTGGCGCCCCCGTTTCAAGCGACACAAAACATTGATGCGGTGCTTTGGTGTAGCTTTATAGTTCGCGGTACAGGATTCGCATAGGATAGGTGAAGTTTTTTTTTGCAACATTTTGTTGCTGGAAACGGAGGAAACGCATACAGTGGCATTGAGTTTTGAGTGGTTGACGGAATATCCTAGGGTTGTGGGTGAATATGGGAAATGTCGGGACATTAAAATCCAATGCAGAGCGGCAAGGCGCGTGATAAATATTTCAACGACCCTTTTTAATTATATCGATGTGTACTATGCGGGTATAGGATACTGCTCTTTGGAAGGCCAGGATATGTTGTTGTTGTGAATACTATCGTCCGTCGTAGATGCTTTTGGGTGGCAGAGGATGATAGCGAGCGCGTTAAATTGAATCTGTCAAATGCCATTGTCGCGAACGGGATGAATTTAAGTGGAACTTGAGTGCGTAAGTGCGTGATAAGTTTTTTGTTGGTAAATGAAGAATATATGGAGAGACTTATTGAAGTTGAAGCGTGTAAAATTGGCATGAATTTCTAGAGGAATCCAATAGGTAGTTCATAATGAAACGATTAAAACTCTCAGCTATTGCAATGTCGTTTGTAATTGAGATTTTTTTGGGGAATGGGTAAATGTTCAAACGCTTTTCTAATTTTTCGAAAAGGAGACCAAGTCTGTTTTGTGCCTAGATAGCTAACTCAGTCCAGGTTCGTTGCGGTTCTCTTGAAGTTGAGCACCCGCACCCAAGCTAAGTCTAAGACGCACTTTAGGCCTAAGCAAACAGTTTCAAGTTGAATAATCTCAGCGGCCAACTGATGAACGCTCGCGGTAATATTTCGCTAAGAGTTGCTTGCTGTTATGACTTATAATGCCTTACATTACCTCAAGAGGCGTTATAGTCCGGGGTATGGGCCTCAAATTACAAACTTCACTAGCCAAAGCGGTCCCTATAGAGAAGCAGCTCCAGTTTTCCACATGCAGTTGGTCAAGGTCCTCTTTCATTTGTGTGCGCTACATAAGCTTATATGTTTCACTACAGTGCCGTTCCTCCGGGGTGTAGGCAATGTTGACGAAAATTGAAAACTCTTTAGTTGGCCCAGTTAAGAGTATATCCTGTTTATGATCTGGTGCATATTTCTAACGAAGTCATCGCCTGCATCAGGTTTCAAAAATTCGCAGCTAGGCCAACATATAAATATTTCTTCGTCGCTGGGGTAGAATTTTTTTTATACTTCGCTAAGGGAGAATGCTTCATTCGGCCTGACAGTGGAATAAGGTTTGTCATTGCCGTTATACAGTCTGCAGAAGTGGGTTTTTCATATTTTCAAATGCAATTCTACTATGGTATTATTCTGATCATTGCTATACAGGTTTCGATTGGAATTCTGGAGCTATAAGAATTCTTTTTCCCTTTCGTAATTCATTCCTACAGTAACAGTTCCCTATTTTTTCGGCCGCCCGAGTGGCACACATACGCGTTACTTTTAGTTTTTTTCTGAAAAAAACTTAATTGCATAGTTGTTTCTAAAAAGTTTTACTACTTTTACGGAAAAAAAACTAAGTTCATATGGTGTTTCATTTGTGTCACATAAAGGTCTATGTGTACTAAACTTGCAACTGAAAAATGATTCGTTTGACTAAAAGTTACTGAGCAGTTATATAAAGGTTTCAATCCAGCCAGCTAAAAACTGGTTATGCCTTGTAACTGAAATTGATACAGTTCAGTAACTTTCATCACTTGTTACTTCTGAGTGACTCAAGAGTAACCTTATGCTGACATGTTTCTGACAACTGGAACGTAACTTATATTAAATTGAAGGAAAATTACAACTTCGATACTTCATTGTAACTTAAAAGCGATACAGATTGAAATAAGTAACTATAATGTAACTGCTCAGTAATATTAAATGTTCGCGCATGTAACAGAAATTTAAACATTTCAGTAACTTCCATCAGTTGTAACTGCTGAGTGACGCAAACATTTATAAAACTGCACTCTGCACAGCAACAATAAATATTTGTGTTTGTAACTGAAAATGAAACATTTCAGTTACAGGTTTCGGAAAACTTTAATGTAACTCCACAATAATAATCGATATGTAGCCTTGTTTCATCACATTTACAGAAAGGTGTCCATTGCTTAACGACCAATCCACATACTCACAGGAAGGTGAGTAACTCAAAAAATATGAGTTGTTACTTCTCAAAATAGAATGAGTTTCTTAAGGGTTCCATTGAAGTTTTCTGTATGCAAAAGTATGTTTTTGAGACTATATGAACAAACAGAAAACGGGTTCCAGTTCAGTTCCACAGTGGTTTGTCGCGAAATCTGAAGTAATATTTAGTTGCAATACAGTCATAGAGAGGTTTCAACGTTTGAGTTGTTAAACGATGAAAAGGGTTTAGTTCGGCCATTGTATTTGTCAAAAAAAAAGAAAAACTATAAATTTTTCTCAAAATAAATGAATGAAAACATAAAAATGATGCATTTAAATGAAGAGTGCGTACAAAATTTGGATCAAAAAACTCAAAATTTTAAGATTTTTTGTATTTAAAATCTTTAAAACAAAAAAAAATTGCAAAACTTTTCAATAAAGAATTATTTTGAAAGCCCGTGAGTTATTGGAGGATAATATGTAATATTTGATGGTATAACTGCGAGCGTTTTAAACTAAAACAAAGCCGAAAATCAAATAATCAGATTTATAAGTTAGCTAATCATAATAAGAGTTATGGGCACTTAAAAAACACGTATGTAGGTACAGGTTTGATTTATTACTGAAAATTTATTATAATACTAAGTAATATTTGGGTTTCTTGTATTAAGTATTAGTAAGTAAAGTAAAGTATTAAAAAGTTCGTAACTAATAGAGACAGCATATACTTGACTATAACTCTTTGATAAGTTAATATTTAGTCAAAAGAAACCTTATGGTAATTTCTCTAACTATTTGCAATTCAGTTACAAGTAACTATTAAGTACATATGTATACTTAAAGTGATTTCACACAAGTTATACTGCTACTTCCTAGTAATTAAAACTAAGTCACAAAACAAGACGTATTTTGAGCTTTTTTGATTGCAAAGAAGTCGTGGTGACTTATTTGTCACTTTAGTATTATTATCACTTTTTTACAGAGAAGTCAATGTAACTTAATTGTAACAAAGCGTGCCATTTGGACGATCATCATCCTCTTCTGCTCGCAAAGCCGGCAAACAGTTTTGTGTCCTTCTGTGCAGCTCCGCTGGAAACTATGCTCGTCAAACCTAGATTTTCATTGTGGTAAATATGTAAAACCCAACGTTTCAGAGTCCTATCTGGTACCCTATATGAGACGTTAACCACCGTTGATTCCATTTTAACCGTTATATGTAAAACGCCTTCTTTTTTACTTGCGATTTATAGGAACTATAAGGCAAGTTATGCATTCGTAAAAAAAAAAAAAATTCTAACAATAAAACATGATATTACGATGATAGAGAAGTCAAAAAAAGTGGGTCCGGAAATTCCGTCCGTCTGTCTGTCTGTCCGTATCGATATCTACAGCCTAAACGGTTGGGCCGATTTGATTCAAACTTGGTATATAGTATTTTTAGAGTGCTCTACCCGACAGTTTTTGGAATTGGCATTCTAGCTCCAAAACTAACGGTACCTGCCATATAACTTTTATTGAAAAACTTATTTTTCTCGAAAACGGCTCCTACGATTTTGATAAAACTTTCAGAATGATGTTTTCTGTGCAAAATCTATCTTCTAGTTTTAATGGATTTTTCAGAAAAAGTTTTATAACGGTACCTCCCATATGACCGGTTTTTTTAAAATCAGACTTTCTCGTTAACTAATTGACGGATTTTGATGAAATTTTCAAAATATGTAGTGTTTTATGATTTAAATAATATTGCTTATCAAAATTTTCAAAAACAATTTTTTTTTAAATTTTAATAATTTTTTTTAAAAAATATTTTGTTTTTTGAATATTTTGAAAACGGATCTATAGATTTTTTTTTTCTCCTAGTATAAACTATAGATTTCTTAAAATTGACATACTTAAAAAAATTTTAAAATATGTTTTCAAAAAGTTTTTCAAAAAAAACATTTTTTTGAAAAAACGGTCGAACGATTTTGAAATGAAAAATTCATAAAATAGAAAACAGCAAAAGAAATAAGATGGCTTACAACATTTTTTCCAAAAAACGTTATGAATAGTGTTTTTTTGATTTCATAAATTTTTTTCCCTAACATTTTATTTCATATTGTCGGCTAAGCCCTAGCCATTAGTCAAATAAAAGAAAGTGACAACCTACATTACATACATACTTACGTATGTTAAAGTATTTTTCATCATCATAAAAGCACAGAATAAATAAGGAAGCCTTTGATAAACACACAAAAACAACTAACAAATAAAAAAAACTATTCGATTACTACTGAATGCAAAAATTTCAATCGAGAAAACAAAAGTTTACACCTTCCTATAAATAAACAAAACCACTGTGTTAACTTTTAATATTGTCTCTATACCTACTGGCTTAACAGTAGTTGGAACCCGTATCTTAATTTTAGTACCTACCTTCCTTCCAACCTTATTATAGGTACCTAAATCCTTTATAAATTCCATTGGTCCCATATTGGGATGTATAAAGGTCCCTTTACCTAGCATTATTGCCATACTGCTGATTCCGACGAATCTTTATGCCAGTTGTTTAAATTTTTCCATACCAAAATGAAAATTTAACTGAAAAAAGTCCTTTGTATCTTTCTATTAGCAAATTATATTATAAACAGTAAGCAGCAAGTGGAAAGATAATACACTAAAAAACTGCAAAAGCTAATAATCCTATATATTTATGTGTTTATCCCTTTATCGTGACGCATGTTCGTTCGAGCTTCAAACCACAACGATTCTAAAAAAGATGCACGTCAAAAAAAAAACATTAAAATTAAATCTTTGTCAAAAAGACGCCTGTATCTAAAAAGGATTAGCACACAGGAGCAAGTACGTGCGACCCAGTCGTGCCTTTTATTTTACTTGCGATTTTAGGGACTATAAGGCAAGTTTGAATTCGTGAATATTAAAAAAAAAAATTTGAGATAACAATCAAACATGACATAGAGAAGTCTAAAAAAGTTAGTGGCAAAAAATGTCTGTCTGTGTGTATAACAAGCTGCAGCCTAAACGGCTTAAGCGATTATCTTCAAATTTGGTGTGTGATTCTTTTGGGGAAATTGAAATATTATTTTTCGGCCTAAAAATAACGGAAAAGCTTATTTTTCTCGCAAACGGCTGCAACGATTTTGATGAAATTTAGTTATTTTTTTGTTGGTATTGCCTGTCATCTGATTAGAACGAAATTTACGGTAAAAAATTATCATATAACGTTTTTATTAATTTTTGGCTTTCTCGGTGACGCCTAAATGGATTTCTGTCAATTTTTTATATTTGAGAAGATCGAAGTAACCAAATTAATTCTGCATATCAAAATTTTGAATAACTTTTTTTTAATAAAATAATTTTTTGAATTTTTTTTTCGAACTTCTTTTTACTAAAATTCGTTATTATATAAGACTTGTGATGGCATGCTCTATTGTTACTAAAAACCGTTAAATGTTACTTGTTTCGATCAATAATCTAATATCAAAGAATGAAATAAGACCCCACAAAAATAATATGTCGAATACAAAAATTGGCAATAAAAGCAAAAGCCACTTAGACCAGTATAAGCACAAACAACAAATTTAAAGATATGTCCCACTTTGATAGATCTTAGTATGAAGAAGGTATTGGTGGCATGCTGCCCCCTGCAACACCCCTGCTTGGGCTCACTATAGGATTTGGAGAAGGTGCAAGGTTGGGTATGTGCAACGTTTCTTTTTGATTTAAAGAACTATGGCATAAACCCAATCTCGCACATACTCCAAATCCTATAGTGAGCCCAAGCAGGGGGTTGCATACATACCTCATACTGATTGAGAGATAAAATCTCAAGAAATGCCTAGGCAAAACTAGTTCAGCCTAAGTGTGATGTGTTAGGTTTTTTATTTTTTTATTTAAAAAAAATGGGGTCTTCTTTCATTTGGTTTTTGGGGTCTTTTTTCATTTTTGGGGCCTAATTTCATAAAGAAAAATGGGGTTTTATTTCATTATAAAAAAGTACCCCATTTTTGGGGCCTTATTTCATTTTTGTTTTTGGAGCCGTTTTTTCTGGGGCCTTATTTCGCATTGCCAGTCAATTTTATAAAACGAATCGATGCTTAATTGGATTCTTGTGGACTTTGGCCTAAATATGATATTTTGGCCAAAAGCCAGACAAGCAATGTATGATGAATTGGCAAGCCTTATTGACAATTTTACAGGTGTATGTCATCAGTAACTTTTGACAGCTGCCAAAGTTAAATACTTTGAAAAAAATTATTATCTAATTTGCCGTTATAAATGATCAAATTTTTCTTAATTATATAGTTAGGAATTATAAATGAATCTCAAACATTTTCGTTTCAATTTAAATTTATTTTGTGTTCCACTTGGTTTCAACCGTTTTAACATTTAGATTGTCTTTACATCCTTCTGTAACAAGACAGGCAGAAAAAAAATATAAAATATTTATCCTTAGGGAAATTTGTTTATTGCCCGGTTATCCTTACCTTCACTGTCTCAAGTTATACAGCACTTACCATCTACTGTCGTCCGTTATTTGCACCTGAAGTCCTTGCTTCGTGCAAATATATTTCTTTATTCAAATTTAATAAAAAGTAAACAATCTAAAAAATAATAAAAACGACGAAAAGAACATTTTTCTTGAATACGGCAACCGAAGCTATAGATACTTTAGCTTCCTTGCTTGTTTAGCCTTCAAAAAAAACACAATTTTGAGTCTTTTTAAGTTAAGGTAATAGTTATATGGTTTTCATGAATGTTTATTATATTTGTATTGCCTAAGCTTTTAAAGGTTTTTCTGTAATTGTCCCTGAAATGTCAAAATTCAGTATCCTGGACAGGCTAATGAAAATAAAAAAATAAAGAAATCGAAAAAATATGATAACTAAAAAGATTTGTAACCAAATTTCAACGAAATACATCAGCTCGTAAGAATTCAAATGTAAAAATAAAATTATTTAAGTTAGCTGATGCGTCCGGTTCATTTTATTGCATATCAAACGCAATCGACAAAATTTGAAAGGATAATTTTTGCCCAAAAAGCAGATTCCAAAAACATCAAATATCAACATAAATTTCATCTGCATTGTAAGAAACATCCATGGAATAGAAATCAATAAAATGCATAGATCCAAATCATGAAAGGCAAACAAAAAAAAAATAGGAAAAAGAAGGAGCAAGTCTGCCCCATAAATATAGTCTAACAAATATTATTTCCTATATCCGTTTCGTCCTTCTATACATCTTTGCATGTATGTTGTATATGTATTTCCGTCGTTTATTATATCAGGCTATATATCCTTCCATATGTTTCATATAGTTATTTGTATGTAGTTTTAATGAATATTAAATTTTCAGTTTTGTCGAAAGCGTACACAAAATAAAACACAAACGAATATTTATATCAATAAATATACTCGACATACTCGTACTTTGCGCTCGAACGACGCAGATTTAGTAACGACGAATGTCCTTTTATGGAATTTTCCAATATCTCTATTTTTTCCGCACATCACAACATCAATGGATATTTTCCAACCATGCATATGATGCATGGATGGCGCAATCCGATGACATTTTTTTTTTTTTTTTTTTTTTTTTGATTGAAGGTTATTATGTATATTTTAGTTTTGTTGAAGACACGAGGGTGGAAATAAAAATATATTCCAATCGAAATTCAACAGATTTAAAATTAAATACATAATTCGACTTTAGTTCATAAAACGCAACCGTACATTTTAGGATTCTCTTGGAACTCGGTGGAATACGTGTTTAAAAAAAAAAACAATTTTTATTCGAAAAAATAAAATAAAAAAAAACCGTTATATGAGAACTAGCGGTAATTGACTTGGACTAATTTGGTTCTAATCAAATCATAGCCAATACCAACAAAAAAAATTCTCAAAAATGTTCATCAAAATCGTTGGAGCCGTTTTCGAGAAAAATAAGCTTTTCCTTAACGGTCATATGGCAGCTACCGTTGTTTTTTGGCCTAAAAATAAAATTTCAATTTTCCCTCTGGGGAATGCCACAAGAATAACACACATCAAATTTGAAGATAATCGCTTAAGCCGTTTAGTGTGCAGCTATAAAATGAAATGCACGACTGGTTCGCACGGACTTGTTCTTATATGTATGTATGTATATCCTATCCTTATAAAATGGATTTCTTCTTATTTAGGAAACCGATACTACACAATGTATAATGTATAATGTTCGTTTTAGATCTGCCTATCCAACCCATTTTGAGCTACCTCTGGGGTCCCCCAAGGCAGCCACTTAGGTCCCATATTGCACTGTACGATGATGATACGAAGTTTTTTAAGACTATTTCTTCCACGCTTGACTCTTCACCCATTCAACAAGATCTCGATAGTTTCTCACTCTGGTGCCTCAACAACTGCTTAACAGCTAAATATTTCCAAATGTCAGACAATCACTTTTTCACGTAAACGTATAAAATCTCCCCACGTGTCTACCATCTCCATAATCAACCCATATCTAATGTCGATTCGATCAATAGTATCATCTCTAAGGCCAACTCGACACTGGGATTTGTGAAACGTTGGTCCAAAGAATTTTCCGACCCCTATGTCACCTGATCCCTCTACATAACATTCGTACGCACGCTATTTGAATACGCCTCCCAATTACGGTCCTCATATCAACAAGTTCACATCTCGAGAATCGAGACCATTTAACGTCGTTTTTAAAGCTGAACACCCTGGAAGAACCCAGAGAAACTGCAGAGATTCTCTTCATTTCGACAAAATGCACATGAAAGTATACAGTTTATAACAAAAACACGATTTAAAAAAAAATATCTATCTGTGTTCTGTCTATTTGTTACGGCTCGGCTAATCTCAGGAACGACAGCACGGATTTTGATTAGCAGATTGCTGATGTTCTAGAGAGTAACTTAGGCTATTTAAATTAACCACTAGGTGGCACTAGGTTTGTTTTTTTTTTTTTTTTTTGAAAATTGTTATTTATGGATCGATTTTGACGGTATTTTCACTTGGCAGAAAGCTGACATTGTAAGGAGTAATTGCGGCTATTTAACTTACTCTTAAATGGCGCTGAGGGCGTTTTTTGAAATTTCTTATTTATGCCCATATTTTGACGAGACTTTCACAGGCGGAAAGCTGATGTTGTAAGGAGTAACTAAGGCTATTTTAACACTCTGTTGGAGCCACTGGGGTCGTTTCGCAAGAAGATAGCTTATTTGGTAATAAGTAACGAAGGCTATTTTGATTACAAGGCCCCACATCCGGGCCGTTTTTTCGAAAATGTATGGTTTACCCGAGCAACGCCGGGTGTGTAATGAATAATTATCGTTTACTCACTTCTAGGTTCTACCAACCCTCGCTGTCTGAATTGAAAAAAAATACTTTTGCTTCTTAGTAGAAAGAAGTTATTTTCTCTAAGATTGCGATAATTTGATTGTGATAATTTTAATTCGGAAAAGTGTTTTGACATGATTTTATGGTATTGTGTTTATTAAATAAATATATATATATAGTACTTCGTCCGCCTGAAAAAATCGTTCTTAAATAATAATTATCGAAAAATAAGGAAACCCAGCGCAACCTACGGGTAATTCAAATAGCTTTAGTTATTCCTTTCAAAATGAGCTTCCTGCCTGTGAAAGTCCCGTTAAAATCGATCCATAAATAAGAATTTTCGAAAAAAAACGACACTAGCGCCACCTAGTGAGTAATTATCATAGCCTAAGTTACTTCTTCAGCTACCCGTCAAAATCAGTGCAGCCGTTCCCGAGATTACACGGAAAAACCAGACGAAAGACAGACATACAGCCAGACAAAAAAAAATTAAATGGTGTTTTTGTTATAAGTACTATATACATATCTTTTCATATACATCAAGTAAAAAGCTGTTATTTTCGTTTTAAAAACCGACACTTCATTTTTATTTATGTGTATAGATTAATAAATATAGTGAACTGAGTTTGATTAAAATTGTGTTTAAACTGTGAATATAGTTATATGTGCACATGAAAAAAAGTATTTGTAGGTACTATCAAGAAGGGTATTTCACGTGCTTGTTATACTGTTAAAATGCATTTTTCTTTTTTGTTTAAAAATAACCACATGCTTAGTAAAAAATATTTTTTTAACTTATACTTTTTCCAAAAAATAAAGCTTAAAATGTTCAAATTATTTAAATGAATACACAATGAACCGGAAGACTTTTGAGAACGAATTTTATTTGTATTAGATGATTTTTACAAATTTTATTTTTAATTATGTCATCTTAAAAAAAAAAACGAAAGAAATAAAAATATTGTAAGTTAATGTTTTAGTCATTCACAATAAGTTTTTAGGAGCAAAAGTAATAGTAAGATGATGGTCTTAAACTTGTGTTTTAAAATACAACATTGAAAAAATCAAAAGCGTAAAATTATAAACAAATAAAGTCGACATAATCAAAACTCGCACATGTTTTACACAAATTTCAACCTAGTCTCACACTAATTAGGTTTTAGTGTCGAGTTAAATGAGTATATTTTTGGGCTAGTATTTTTAAATTTAATTTTCACTTCCACTTTCATCATCAGTCAAATCCGGATGAATATCTTTTATCTCTTCAGATTTTAGATTCAAGTAGAAGTCATGGTATGATTTTTCAACAGTTCTAACAAGTCTTTTTACTTGCGACTATAGGTACTATAATGCAAGTTATACATTCGTGCAGATAAAAAATTTTTGATATAACAATCAGACATGACATTACGATAGAGAAACATATTTGAGTTACTGGCAAAATTCTGTCCGTCTGTCTGTCTGTCTGTGTGTCTGTCTGTCTGTCTGTCTGTACAGATGTATTTTGGACTGTATTTTGAGTCTCTAAAATTGGTACATAGGGTTATTTTGACATTCTACACAGGAGTTTTTTGAATTTTTTTTTAGCTCAAAGATTAACGGTGCCTGTCACATAACCGTTATGTGAAAGATTATTTTTCTCGAAAACGGTTCTAAGAATTTTTATGAAAAAAAATTAAATATGGTGGGCTAAAAACGGTACCTCCCATAGGACCGTTTTTTTCGACTTTCTCGAAAACTGGTAATCCGATTACTATCAAAACTGGTATTCAAGAAGATGCAGGCAGCCTAAGTAATTTCACACTATTTTTTTTCGTATTTTTAATATTTAAAAAAAAAATTTTTTTTTTAAATCAATATTTTGAAATTTTTAATTCTGTTTTTAAAAATATGTTATTTTTGTGCTTAAAACTGTATTCTTGAATTCTTTTTCTTAAATTTTTAAAAAAAGTTGTTAAGAAAAAACCGTTTTATTTAAAAACCGCTCCTACAATTTCGAAAAAAAATCACATTTTTTTACATTTCTTAAAGAAATAAAATGGCGTTTAAATTATTTCACCCAATACAATTTAACGTACTTTATTCAAAAAATCAAAAGTCACAAAAATCGAATAAATGTTTTGATGTTCACTTTAATTTTCATAAATCTTATTCATCCAGTCGTGCAATTTATTTCTTTTCCTTGCTGATAGTTTTAGGCCCGGAATAAAATATTGGAATTTTGACAAAGCCAACGGAATTCTTTCTTTTCTTTTTACTTACGATTATACCCGTAGGTACTATAAAGCAAGTTTAGAATTCGTGAACATAAAAAAAAAATTGAGATAACAATCAAACATGATATAACGATAATATAGAAGGTTTAAAAAGTTTGTAACAAAAAATATCTCTCCGTCAGTCAGTCTGTCTGTATATCGAGCTGCAGCCTAAACGGGTTAAGCCATTGCCTTCAAATTTGGTATGTGTTTATCTTTTGGAATTCCTCAGAGGGGAAATTAAATTTTATTTTAAGGGCTAAAAATAACGGTACCTGCCTTACGACCGTTTAGGAAAAGCTTATTTTCTCGAAAACGGCTCCAACGATCTTGATGAAAATTTTTGAGAATTTTTTTGTTGGTATTGGCTATCATTTGATTAGAACCACATATACGGGAAAAGTCTATAAACGGGAGCTTTCATATAACGGTTTTTTTTAATTGTTGGCTTGCTCAGTAACGGCTCTTTGGATTTCCCTCAAATTTTATATTTCAGAAGAACTAGATAGCCAAATTAATTCTGCATATCAACATTTTTAATAACTTTTTTTTGTAATAAAAATAAATTTTTGAAATTTTTTTTTTGAAAAATCAATATTTTTAAAACTAATCAAAAAAAATATTTTTTTAATTTTATAATCACATGTATATTAACAAACTCTTAAAAACTGCATACCATAATTTCAAAAAAAATACAGGATTTTATCAAAACCGGTCCCACAATTTTCGAAATAGATTTTTCATAAATTCTTTGTTATTTAAGACGTGTGTTGGCATACTTCATTTTTGCTAAAAATCGTTAAGTGTTGTGGTTTTGATACTTTTTATAAGTTCAAACTGTGTTTTATTCAACGTAAATGTTACTTGTTTCTGTCAAAGATCTTGCTTTCCAATGTATTAAGGCACATAAGAGCAAGTACGTGCGACCCAGTCCTGCCCATTTTTTCTTAATCTCGGTGAGAATTCACTACACAAAAAAAATTAAATTATTACCCACTAGTGGTGAGGTTAATTCTCATGTGAAGTTAATAGCTGTGAAGATATTTCCCTGCACCTGAACACACTAAGAATTCCTAACACCCAAACTGAGCGTAAAATTGTTGACTAAAAAGAAGTGAACATAAAACCGGCAATCATTTCGTTTTTTATTAATTTTTTTTATTATCCGATTTAAAAATCGCCAAACAATTAAAATCAATTCTTGCATTTCCGTTGCTTGAGCAAAACTTACCATTCGAATTGATGCTGAGTCAATAATCTGTTAAATAAACAGTTTTAAAAGAGCTTAATGTCCGACACGTTTACCCTTACTTTTTAATTGGGGTATTTTCGCCCCCAACATTCACTATTAGGTCCGCTGTTTTATAGTCTTTTTTGTTGCTTTTAATTTAATTTCTGTTTATTTTTGTCTTTTTAGATTTTAACGAGTCGTGTTTAATGGTAAACGGGCAACAAGCTATATACAACATCATCTGTAATGGTCTGCGTTATTAACTTTTTTAATAGGCTTTAGGTTGAGTGAGGCGCATCAGATGCAGGATGCGCCTCGCAGATACATTTATACTTAAGTTCTTCTTATTTTTATTGGGACAACGTTTGGAACTTGATTTATTAGCGATGGGGAATTATTTTGTTTTTTTTTGGTTCGAAAAGTACAAAATTGCAGATGGCGCCCGGGTGAAGGCATAAACAAGAAGAACTAAAAGTTCAATAATTGGTCCTAAAGGAGCAGAAGACGAATAAGAAGAAAAATCACTTCAAACAAATCGTAATGGTGCCAGCTGTGTTAAGATTTAATGTGGTCCTGTCACCTTAGGTCGGTTTTTTTGCTTCTTATTGCTCCTTTTTCTTGGCTTTTATCGTTTAATATTTGCTTTTGCGGCGCTGCTTTTCATTTTGCAAGTTTTGAAATAAATTAACCGTCGCGTCGGTCGCAGCCAAGCGGTGGGTGATTAATAATCAAGGAGTCCCTGTGTTATTGGGGGGGGGGGGGTATGATAGAGGCGATTGCTGCAATAAAAAAAAATAAAGCACTAAAGCCGTTAAAGACGTTACTATGGCAAGGAATTTCGAGTCGGTTGTTGATGTTGGTAGCTTGGCACGTCGGAGGTGGGCTTAATTGCGGTCATCGTCGTCCTGCAGGTGGCTTCTCCAGGGTCTGTTAATGCAGGTGAAATATAGCTGGACATGAGTTTCTTCTGGGTTTGTCATCTTTTATCATGATTTTTCTTTTCTTTTTTTTTTTTGCTGTATTTCCACGTGCGACAGAGGACACGGACAAATATTTTTGCGGCACGAAGAATGATAATAATATTTATGTCAGGTGATTGAGATAAATTGGTGGCAGGTTGCGTGCAATTTTTCTTTGCAGATTAAACTCTGAAACGTTGAGTAATGAAAACAAAGTAAATTGTTGAGAGAAGAAGAATTGTTCCAGAAGGAATTTTAATTGGCAGCTTAGGTTAAATCAAATGTTATTCATCGGTTTTTTTTAATTTTATTTTTGTTTTTGTTGTAGGTTGTTTATCTTTTGTGTTTGTTATCCATAAATGATGGATGATGTATGTAGCATTATTCTAAAAAGTGTTATTATGTGCGTTTCATGTATAGAGCGATAGTTAGCGTATTTTATATCCATACCGGTGGAACCCAATAATTGCTTAGGTAAAAAAGCAATTTTCTATTCTAAAGAGGAAGACACTAGGAATAAGCATTTCTGCTATGTAGCATCTGTAATTGCTGCAAAATTTTTCCTTTGCTTTAGTTTAGGTTGCCCTACATCGCGGTGTATTTCTGGGCCTCAAGTTATAGACTTCGCCGCTGTCTAAATCGCTAGCTTTCAATTTTATAGAAGTCGGCTAATATCTCCATTACTCTTACCTTGGTCGTGCCTGTGTAGATGAGGCCCGCCTCTGTTTCCCTATCCTCTGGCTTAGTTTAACGGCTTGAGGTTGGCGATGGTTATTCCTTTAAAAACTTTGTTTGTTTGCATTCTTTCCTAAAGAATTTATTTAGAACAAAACCGAAATGATGAGAGTTTTGCGTAATATCCCGTTGGTTCTTCTCAGAAGGTCTTTATTACTCCATTAATTACTAAGCCAAATTAAATAAGCATTAAAAAGCCCTTTTAGTGTTTAACGCACTGTGAGCGCATTGAAAGTTAGGGAGGGAGGGATAAAAGGAGTGGATTAACATTGGTTTTGAATACTTTTAAATCCTAATGGCAAGGAAAAACCCCGCCGGGTAAACTATTCCAAATTCTTGTTGTTCGGTAAAAAAGAATTTCTGTTTTTCACGATACGTCCCAAATTGGCTTCAAGGGCGAACTAATGTGCATTCTTTGCGAGACGAGTATTACGTGTGAAATGTCGATTCATGTGCCATTCATTGACTATGGACAATATATAATGATATGTTGAGCTTTTACGACAGATGAAAGCATTGAAATTTTGAAGTATTAGACTCTACACGATTTCTATTACACCATTTGACAATGCTGTGTAAATCGGAATTAAATGAGCTTGACATACGGTACCGCTGCGATTGTACGTCCGAAGGCGAAGGAGGTAAATCACAAAACGGATATGAAAAGCTGAGGGTAGAGTCACCAGCAAAACAGTTAAGTGGATTAGAAGTAAAAGAAAGAAGATCATTTATAAAAATGAAGAAAACAGTAAGAGACAGAACGGAGCCCTGGGGCACACCAACATTTATTTTTTGGGAATCAGACTTAAAAGCGGACAATACAACTTGTATTGAACGGCCCAGAAGATAGCTTTGATCCAACGAATAAGAGTCAGTATCATCGATCCCAAAAGCACTAATTTTCGGTAAGAAAGATTAATGCTAGGCTCTGTCAAATGCCTTGAAAACATCAAGTACAATAATCTTACTTTCGAGCGATGTAAAGACTTGTTCCATTGTTCGGTGAGATATGCCAGCAGATCACCAGTGGAACGATTACTGCCAAATCCATACTGACAGTCACGGAGGAGCTAATAATTAAAAAATAATTAAAATAATTAATCACCGTTTCGATGACCTTAAAAAGAAGGGACGTAAATGCTATATACCCTTTTGATAAACTTTTCAAAAATATAATGTTCAAAATTAAAATAAAAACAATACACTAGACACTAAAGTGTGATCCAAAAATAAATTGAACGCACATTTTGTTGGCGGTTTCTCTACTCTGTCTTCTCTATATAATTCTGATTCGTCCTTCCACATTTCCAGCAATATAGAAATAAATTATTTAGCTTCTGCAGATTCAAAAAGTTTAATATTTAAAAGTACCTAACTTTTCAATAAAGATTTCTTCCTTTCATCTTAAATTGATTTTATGAAGAAGCTATACCTTTGGTAACGGGTGATTTTTTTGAGGTTAGGATTTTCATGCATTAGTATTTGACAGATCACGCGGGATTTCAGACATGGTGTCAAAGAGGAAGATACTCAGTATGCTTTGACATTTCATCATAAAAAGACTTACTAACGAGCAACGCTTGCAAATCATTGAATTTTATTACCAAAATCAGTGTTCGGTTCGAAATGTGTTTCGCGCTTTACGTCCGATTTATGGTCTACATAATAGATCAAGTGAGCAAACAATTAATGCGATTGTGACCAAGTTTCGCACTCAGTTTACTTTATTGGACATTAAACCAACCACACGAATGCGTACAGTGCGTACAGAAGAGAATATTGCGTCTGTTTCTGAGATTGTTGCTAAAGACCGTGAAATGTCGATTCGTCGCCGTTCGCAGCAATTGGGTTTGTGTTATCCGACCACATGGAAGATTTTACGCAAAGATCTTGGTGTAAAACCGTATAAAATACAGCTCGTGCAAGAACTGAAGCCGAACGATCTGCCACAACGTCGAATTTTCAGTGAATGGGCCCTAGAAAAGTTGGCAGAAAATCCGCTTTTTTATCGACAAATTTTGTTCAGCGATGAGGCTCATTTCTGGTTGAATGGCTACGTAAATAAGCAAAATTGCCGCATTTGGAGTGAAGAGCAACCAGAAGCCGTTCAAGAACTGCCCATGCATCCCGAAAAATGCACTGTTTGGTGTGGTTTGTACGCTGGTGGAATCATTGGACCATATTTTTTCAAAGATGCGATCGCTATCGTTCGATGCTAACAAACTTTTTGTTGCCAAAAATGGAAGAACTGAACTTGGTTGACATGTGGTTTCAACAAGATGGCGCTACATGCCACACAGCTCGCGATTCTATGGCCATTTTGAGGGAAAACTTCGGAGAACAATTCATCTCAAGAAATGGACCGGTAAGTTGGCCACCAAGATCATGCGATTTGACGCCTTTAGATTATTTTTTGTGGAGCTACGTCAAGTCTAAAGTCTACAGAAATAAGCCAGCAACTATTCCAGCTTTGGAAGACAACATTTCCGAAGAAATTCGGGCTATTCCGGCCGAAATGCTCGAAAAAGTTGCCCAAAATTGGACTTTCCGAATGGACCACCTAAGACGCAGCCGCGGTCAACATTTAAATGAAATTATCTTCAAAAAGTAAATGTCATGGACCAATCTAACGTTTCAAATAAAGAACCGATGAGATTTTGCAAATTTTATGCGTTTTTTTTAAAAAAAAAGCTCTTAAAAAATCACCCGTTACTTCTTTATTCTTCTAAAACTTTGGGCTATGTTCAGATAGTATTTTTTTGAGGCATTGACATTGAATGGATCAATGGCTTTAAATTTACTGACCTGAAACTCTATACACTATTTTATATGTGATTTTCTTCTTCCAATGAAAGCAGAAGTTCCTTAAGGGTCTATATTGGGTCCACTATTTTGTCTGCTTTAAAAAATGACACTTCATCAACCCTTTCTTACTTGAATAATGTCATGTTTTTTTTAAGTCGAAAATGATACATTCCTGCTGAATATGTTTCTGCTTGAAACTAACCTTTAGGTTGAGAAGAATAGATTTCAACTAATAACAAAAAAAAAAAAAAAAAAAAAAATGCCGAGTCATAGTGATTAGTAAAAATATAACTGAAACTTGTGGTTCTGAGAAGTATGTTCGACTGCGAATATTATGGGGTTGATATTTAATGAAATTATTATTTGGAATGACCACAATGCATGTGCTCTAGAAAAAACCTGTCTCTTTATGTTTATCTTTCCGGTTACCGCTGGCCTAAAAACACTAAAATAATTTTAGTTAATACTGAACATTTTTTCCGGCACACTCTTATGGGTTTTTAATCCTTTGCAGTTTAGATAGCGCCAATGAACGGAAGTCATATCTAGCTTACAAAAATCTTGTTCGTTTTGCTTACAACAATCGAAGGTTCTATCATTCCTCAAGCTCCACTAGATCTTTCTTAAACTACATGGTCGCTGCCTAAACACTTACCCAAAAATTTTCATTTAACTTGATACAATCAGAAACATCCGATAAGTTCAAAAAACCAGTCTTCTCTCGATCTTAATGAAATTGGTTTGCTATAGCCCCCATCTTTAAGGTACACTGTTTCTAACCGACAATTTTTCGTCTACTTCACATTGGTCTGTGGAATTGTCTTCCAATCGAATTGAGGATGATAATCAACTTGTGAACTCTTACAATGTACTTGAAGGCCATGAATATTAAACTTTCAGCTTTTTCTCGAACCAATCAACTCAAGAAACATTGTACGGATTGAAATCCGATATTCACAAAATAAATTCTGGCGTTCCTCAACATTCCGTTTTGTCTCCTACACTCTTTAGTGTATTAGTCAGTTATATTTATCCTCAAAAATATAGATACTCTTTATAATAGAAACGACTATCAATTAACTATTGAGCCTTATTTCGGATCTACTGTTTTATTTGTGAAGATTCTTTCTTTACTCGCACCGCACGAATGTTTTAAAAAGCTATTTTCAAAACTAATTTTTATCGGCATCTTCTTTTACATATCTTTCTTTTATTATAAACAAAAATTTTTCCAATATTGTTCAGATACTTCTCTTTGAAAATTCAGATGAACAATCACCCTAAAACAATATGTAAACACGTATCGGGTGGTTAAAAACATCTTTATTTCAATATCCAAACACTAATTGACTCCCAATCTATTTTAAATACCAAACAAAATAACTTTCCACTTCCCTCCTCCCCACTTTTACATCCATTACATCGTCAGTCTTTCAGATGCACCGAATCCATGCTCGAGGGAAACGTACAACTCCACTTAATAATCATTCATATTTATTTGTTCTTCCATTTGTTTGCATTCTCATCCTGGTTTTTGTTATTGTTTAGAGATACAAAAATAATACAAACTCCAGTCCATCCGTATCTTCCACTCGGATTGTTTTGTTTCACTTCAAAATGCACATCCAAGTTTTTTGTGTTTTTCCTCTGAAGATACACAAATAAATTACTTGCTGCTGACTGTGTCGTAGTTTTAGGTTGTCGAAGTCGAAGTTAGATAGATTCATAGATACAAAGATACTCTTCAGAGATGGAATGAACAGAGACCAGCTGACTCGTTGCGTTGTGATGATGATCATCGTAATTTCATGAAAAATTGAAAACGCTGATTGTGTAAAATTCAATGAAGAGTCCTGATTAAGAAAACAAAAAAAAATGTTTTTGATTGCACCAGCTCAGCTCGAGATAAATAATATTTCATTTTATTTATTCGTTTGAATTTAACAAGTTTTTTGCTGAAGTACAACTCGTAAGAATAACCAAAATCTGAAGGAGATGTTCCTTCCCAAAATTTCTTGAGATTTTTGTCGATGCAGGGATGTCCTAATGAACGAAAAAATTAAGCTGAATCCATACTTCGTCATGGAGTTTGTTGTAATTCCTGACTTTTTGTCCCTATCGGAAATTATTATCGTTGTCATTCATTCATTACATTCACATCGCCATCTTTGCAAGTCCTGTGTTTTTATTCATTTGTTTTCATTGTGAAACTCGATGATGATGAAACGTGACCATCAGAATGTCTTGAGCCAAGAAATAATAATTTGTGTCGTAATGGTTTGTTTGGTGTTTTTTTTTTTGCAAGGGAAACGTGATTATATTGAAGATTAGTTGGTTGTTGAGATTATTCAAGGGATATTAGTTTTTTTTTTTTTTTAAATATTATTACTTTTTTTATGGAGACTCATAACTTGACGATGAGAGCAGAACGGACGAACTACCAACGACATGACATTTATGTTGGAAGATAAATTTTATTTTCAATCGGAACTATGCTGGGTGGGCGGAGAACGGAGAATTGCATGAAATTTTGATGAATGAGTTGGTTAATAATAATTTGTCTTCCTACGCAAAGTGGTTTTTTAATGAGGATTCGACTTCAGCAGTCACAACATTGGGACACGTTCTTCGAACGAAATGACTGATGATGCAAGAAGCATTTAAGAAGTGTTTTGTCACAAATAATGTCAGTAAGATAGTTTAAAAGGTTTTTGACAAATAGTTTGGAAAAAATAGTAGTAACGATATGTTGGAATTAAATATTTATTCTTCGACGAGGTTCGTACACATATGCTCCAGCACTCTTTGGCAAAAAGGACACGAAGAATATTTAAAAAAAGAAGATTCCTCCAGGCAACGAGACATCATTTTGTCCATTTTCATGTATAGGGGCTTTTTGCTCTCTCTATTCGTCTTCCATAAAAAAGGAATATGGCATTCGAAAAGGGTAAGCAAACTGGAGCAGAATAATCCTTATTCCAAAGGATTAAGGGATACATTGATGGTTCGAAAAATAGTCAAGTAAAGTCATATAAAAATATATAAATGAAAAAAAAAATGGATGATGATGTTTGATGGTGCAAATGGATGCTCTCTATCACAGCATGCAATTTCCAACTGCTTGAGTGTCTTATTAAAAAATAAAAAGGATACACCACACTATTGCATTAGAATACAAGTTTATTTGTTCGACTGATGCGGGATATGACACAGAAAGTACAAAACCGCTCGTCGGACGGACTTTTTTTTGTCCGTTTGGCGGTAAAATGGCCACTTCCGGTTGTGTTTTTATTTCTTTTTTATACCTTATTGGGATCGAGTCAATGAACAAATGGGGTATCAAATGAAAGCTTTGACCATCTTCATTAGGAATCTGCTGGTCGGACAAACTTAATATGGGCCCAATCCTTATTCGTGCAGAACTTGGTCATCCAGAAGCATTAGTTGGTGATGATCAAAACATGTGGCCGATCACTTTTTTCAAAAAAGGTGGAACTCCACGACCATGTAATTAAAATTAAGTTTGGTCGGGCCAGGACAATTTAATGAAATAAGAACAACGAACTTCAGATGCGTACGCTGGATACTGGATGCCTTACGTAAAGAACAAGCGAAGGTCCTGAACTGCTGTACGACAGACGTAATCGTCACAAAATTGCAAAGCCAACTGGGACGGCCTGAATATTTTTTTCCGAAACTTTAACTGGTCACTATGCTCCCTCGATAGTGACATTGATGTCAGTGCTGAAATGATCACAAATATGATTCTTCCAGGGATGCGTGCTTTTTTTCTAACAGAGTAAAAAGCATCAAGCCTAAAGAAAAGTCCTGGTTTAACTTGAGTGTAAGAAGCTACCAGGCTCAAAGAAGTAAGTTTCCTATCTTACAAAGCCAACCCTACAAAGGAAAATCAGAAAAGGCACAAACAGGCAAGGAATTCATGCAACTCCATTATTGAAAGAACCAAATTTTTGCATGACCAAAAAATACAGCAAAAAATTCTGCAGTGTCCCAAAGGCAGTAAAAATGTTTGGTCATTTGTAAAAAAACATTAAAAACTCCTCAACATCTTCCGTTCCAATGCTCATCGACAATAAAAAACCAATTGTTTACTCTTAAAAGAAGGCAAACTTGCTCGCCGCCCATTTCGCTGCCAGCTCCACGCTGCCTCACAGCAACGTTGCCCCTCCTGTAATTGAAAATGTAAATTTTCCCGTGGGACAGATTTTGCTCGTACAGTAGCAAGAGTTCTCAAAGATCTCGATATACACAAATCCGCTGGCCCGGATGGTATACCCCCGATTCTTCTGAAGAGGTGTTCTTCCACACTGGCAAAGCCACTGCGTAAGCTTTTTTATCGCTACTGCTCTTCTCGAATATTTTCTAAAAGACGGAAAACAGCGTTTGTCCAGCCTGCCCCTGACCCATCCTCTTACTCCTCCTACCGACCCATAGCACTAAAATCCCTTCTTTCTAAGATCATGGAAACGCTGATTAACCGTCAGCTGAATGAATATCTCGAAGATGGAAAGCTTCTCCATGACCGTCAGAATGGCTTCAGCAACCGTTCCACTGGTGATCTGATGGCATATCTCACCGAACAGTGGAACAAATTTTTACATCGCTTTGGTGAAAGTAAGATTATTGCTCTTGATATCTCCAAGGCATTTGAGATGGAGCATGGAGCTCTCTTATCGAAAATGTGTGCTTTTGGGATCGATGATACACTTGTTCGTTGGATTAGAAGTCATCTTCTGGACCGTTCAATACAAGTTGTATTGGACGGATTCAAGTCTGATTCCCACAAAATAAATGCTGGTGTGCCCCAGGGCTCTGTTCTGTCTCCGACTCTTTTCCTCATTTTTATTAATGATCTTCTGTCTGTTACTTCTAATCCACTTAACTGTTTTGCTGACGACTCTACCTGCTAAGCTGACAAAATTATTAGGTTCATATTTACAAGTATTTTCAAAGGGTGCGCCATCTAACGTCTTTTATTTCAACTAGTGCTTATTTCGTGAATGGTAACACTTAGCTCATGTCTGATATGACAGATAATTAGTTTTATCCTTCCGCTGAACGAATATAGTTGTGTATACGCTGGGAAATATTGCGACATTACTGCCTGCGATCGACTTCGAGAAGATGCCGATTTTGAAAAAAAAAAAATCATCTTTTCAGATGAAGCTCATTTTGATCTTGGCGGGTATGTAAACAACAAATTGTTGCATTTGGGGCACAGAAAACCCGCACGCATACATTGAAAAGCCGATACACCCAAAACGAGTCACTGTTTGGTGCGGATTTTGGTTAGAGGCCAGTTATAGCTATCATTGAAATGCATCATTGAAAAACTTTAAACCGATTTTTTTTATATGTTTTCCTTTGATACGAAGAATTTTTTTCCATAAGAACAAATCAATTTGCACAAATATTTTTTACTAAAAATGTATTTATCTGTTTTCCTGATGCAAATTCGTTCGTTTGTGTCAGCTGATTGTTTTTTGACAGAATATGGAACAACTCGTTCCACTGATTTGAGTTCCAATTTCGTTCAGTTCAATTGACAGATTTGTATCCGAAAAAAATGTTCGTGTGTATTTCAACCAGGAAAATTTTTCCAATGACAGAAAATTTCAATGATTGCTATAACTGATCTCTCAAAAAAATTCCAATGATTTGTTTCAATGATGCTTTTCACTGATAGCTATAACTGGCCCCTTACAGTCAATGAAGATCGTTATCGGGCCATGTTGAACGAATTTTTGTTCACAAAAATTGAAGAGGAGGATATTGGCAACATTTGGTTTCAACAGGACGGCTCTACGTGCCACACAGCCGAAGCTACACTCGATGTTGATGAAGCATTTAAAAAAAAAAAAAAAGTTATTTGGCGGACCCGTTATAATAATATCACATTACAAGCTTTTCTCCCTTCAAAATAAAATAAAAAATAAATAAATCCCTAAAAATATAGTCCACATCCACATCTTCTTAAAGGATCCTTAAGCTCTTAAAAACTCCATAGTATTTATTTACTCTTCCAGACTAATAATGTCACATGCCATTACAATACCACAGCATACGTTTGTTGGTTATAAAATGAGTATTATGTATGTATGTACATATATCCTTTTGTGTCGTCCTTTTTTGGTCATTCTTCCGTTTGCCTCATCTTATTTAATAACTTTAACCCTCTTTTGATTTCGGTACACAGATAAACTGTTCATGTAATCACCAAGGAACATTTTACAAAATTAAAATGTCAACTCCATTTTATTTTACTTTGGTATTTCAATCTTTTTGGAGTTCAAAGGGACAAACATTTTATAACGATAATAAACTCCAACAAAAAAAAAACATAGCAGTTGTAAAAGATAATGTTGATACATAATATATTTATCAAAAATAATTAATCTACGATTTAATTTAAGAAATCGTGCCAATCGGTTGTCATGTGAGAAAGAGAGATTTTATTTATCAAAGGGATTTAAGGATACAAAATTGCTTAGATGATAACCAGAGGGAACAAGAGGTTGGCAGGAGAAAATACATACAAAAACAAAAAAAGAAGTTTTTTTATTTTTTTTTGGGAATTTTTCTGTACAGGGAGGTTTCAACCGGGCGCCACTTTGAAATACAATTTTCATTTTTGAAACGCATTCAGCTGATATTGGTCTGAATGTATGTTTTTGTTATTAGTTTTAAACATCCCTCAAACCAGCGCCACTTAAGAAAATTATGTGACTTTCATTAAAACAGATACTGTAATATCTGTTTTAATGAAAGTCACATAATTTTCTTTTCACAGGTCTCTTTTAAATTTTTTTTTTAAGAAGTACGAAATAAATAACGAAATAAAATGTTTCAGCCAGGCGCCACTTAGACGAAATTCAAACTATTAATTTTTAAAGAGCATTTTTGTTATAAAGGATGTTTTTTTTTAGATGTGTGGTTTTCAATCTGGCAATACTTTTTTTAAAGTTGATCTTTTTGACAGTTGTCACTTGATTTGTGTTTAGTTTAGTTTGCCATTTTATATCGAATAGACTTACTCCCGAACAACGTTTGCAAATCGTGCAAATTTATTACCAAAATAATGGTTCGGTTCAGTCGAGCAGAGTTTCAAAGAAGACCCGAATGAGTTCATCCGCCATCGCGCGTAACAATTGGAGCTGTGCCCATCCACATTATGGAAGATTTTGCGGAAGGATCTTGGTTTGCGGGCTTACAAAATCCAACTCGTGCAAGAATTCAAGCCGAACGACCATCAAAAGCAAGTCGCACGTTCGGTGAATGGGCCCAAATCGAGATGGCCACCGATCCTAATTTTCACAAAATTGGGAAAATTGGGCCTCTCGGCTAAAATTAATTCGAGCCAGCCGCGGCGGCCCCTTGCCCGAAATCATTTTTAAAACATAATGGCAAACCCTTATTTTTATAATAAAGCTAAATTCTTGGCCATAACATTAAATTATATGCGTTTTAGGTCTTCTTGAAAACCACACTTCTAAAAAAAACACCCTTTACAATATGGACGATAATTTTCAGTAATTTAATGAAGAAAAGTGTGAAAAGACGGAATCAAATAAAGATAGACATGTGGCCCTAGGAGCGTACCAGCCCGTAAGTTTTTTTTTTCAAAACCCTATGTCTATCAACTCCTACTCTCGCCTCCACGTGGTGAATATCGGTTGCCTAGTCCCCATACTGGATATTAGGTTCCAACACCTTTGGTTGTTGAAGGTTGTTTGTGATTGGAAACAAGAGGGGGAAGACTGGTAACACTAGGTCACTACTCTTTGGGTCCAAGCGACAGCGAAGAATTCTCTAGATCGAATCAAAGGTGACGTCTACAGTTCTGAACAACTTTCTGACCACAGTATATAGGGTACTACGAAGTTTTCGTTGCTCAAGCATATATGGACCGGTTTATCTGGCCCCAAGTCCTTGGAGTTGTTTTAAGGACCTGGTCCTCCAGGTTAGGGATCGTTCCATGGCTGTAACTGCCGACCATGTAAAGAACACTTAGTTTCGAAACACCCTCAGGCGGAAGTGTGGATGCCGATTCGTGGTCAGAGACCACGAATCCTGCCGCCACAGATAAAAGCTTAAACCTTTTTGGCAAAAAAGAATAAGCAGTGCCGTACCTATGATCTGCAACTTTAACGCCAAGCTTCGCAAAGAGAGTATCTTTTTTGGCACAGTTGGAAAACACATAAGCCTGCACTATACCACCTCTGATATCGTATTCAAGATTTTCGACTTTGCTGCAGGGCAAAATATTGTAATAGCTAGTTCGCAGTTCACTCACTTCCACATTTACAAAGGGAGATTAACTTAACAGATTAACTGGCAACCAGGCTGACCACATTACGATCGACGCAGACACTGCTGCAGTATAGTAGTTAAGGAACGGCTGCGAATTATCCCGGCTAACGTCAAGAAGCGTTAATACTGTGAGAGAATTTGACATCGGACGGCAAGCATGCAGTATTGAGAACCAGTGGTAATGTTGTCAAAATGCCTTCGGAGTTCTAGCCGTAGCACGGTAAACCGAAATTATTTGGCCTAAGTAGAACATTAATTCTGCCATTCTGTTGTCTGGATGACGTAAAGCTAGCTATGTATATCTTAGCTTAAGAGCAAAAAAACCGCCGGGTTTGATATCTCAAACTCTGCAAAGCATACAAGGCCATTGCAATGGAATGATTCCACAGGCAGACCCCTGAAAACGATAACGTTCGACAAATTGTAGACGTATTACCGTTTGATAATGTGGCTTTGGAGAGGAATATCGATATATCATTTATCCCACAAAATTAATAATATATATTATATACTATATATTGAATAATGAACATTTTGTTTTCAACGTCAAACACAAAACCCCTAAAAATTACATTTTCGCAGTGGAAAACAAACATGTTTTTTTGACATTATCTATGTATCTCAACAAGTTATTGTAATGAGGCGACAAAATGTTACGATTTTCTCCGAATGCATTGTGTTTCTACCTTAAGGCGAGAAGAGACATGCAGAAATCACTTGAATTCGCAAACCACAGCAAACTTTACGATAGTTCGAACAGCAACTTAAAGTACTACTACCATTTGTATATATAGACGGACAGTTGAATTTTATGCGTTGAAGTGTGAACATCGAAAGCGTAAAAAAAGTGCATGAATTGAGATAAGATAAAAAAGTGTGAATAGGAGGGTGATGTAAAATTATTTTAAATTGAACTTTAAGAAGTTGAGTCTGATAAATAAAGTAATTTGTTGTGTAGAGTGAAACAGTGAAATTGAGTTTTATTCAACGAAACCAGGCAAAAATGTTACAATATATCAAAAACAATAAAAAGGCAAGGCTCATCGAATCTTTAAATAAAAATAACTGCTAAGAATAGATTTTACTACAAAATGACCATTTAAGTCATTACTAATACGCAGCATTAACTACTTGATTAGGCACCTTAGTTGTGGACGTAAGAACGAATGAGGGTGTTTTTTTAGTGGAATAAGAATTTCGCAGTCGTCTTACTATGAAGAATTTTCTCACCTTTAGGCGCAAATAAATTGACTTACTTAACGAGTGCTTCCACTTTACATCTTATCAATTGACAATTTAACCAGTTTCAACCGAGCCCCATTTTAAATTAAATAGGGTCTGAGTGTCGGTGACGGTTCATTCTACCCGTTTGTTTGCTTATAGCTTAAATAACAGGTAATAAAAAACGGAAAGATACCGAAAAGAAGGCGTCATAAGAAGATCCCTCCAAAAGTAATTTGGTCATACTTTGCATGGCGCACTGCTCACTCTATAAAACTTTAAATCTTTAATTTTTCGCCGCATTTAAATGTAACTCAGCGTACAGCTTTCCTGTTTGGATTCTTTTCATGTTTACTTTTTTAATAAATTTAAAATTCTTTCAACATTCAGCCCTCAACAAGGATTCCGATAAATTATTCAATTTAATAAATTTATTTACAAGAGCTTATTGTTTTCGTTGCTGTGGCTGTGTTGTGTTATTTTCACCGCAAAGCTCGTTAAATAGCACAACAAATTTTATTCGATCGATTGAAAATCTTGTATTTTTTTTACATATAAACATATATATGTATATATGTATGGATGTATCTATAACGCGTGCAGCAATTCCAATAAACCGTCAATAAGCCACACAGATAAACAATATTAATCGAAGCAATAAAATCACAAAACAAATGCTCGCCAATCCGTTGCGGCTCACTTCTGTAGAAGCCATTTGGTGTGTCACTCTCGTCCGATATGACCGCCGATATGACCGCCGCTGTCGACCGACCGTACAAGATACGTGCAGTCATTAAAGTATCTTTTTTAATGGCCTCTTTCAATCCAGATAGGCTCAACGAAATGTGTGTTGTTGTTGTTGTTGTTGTTTTTGTTTGGATATTGGTGTAGTGCTGTGTAAACAAGGAACTCAAAGGAGTCAGGGATTCAAGTTAAAGAGGACACAAGCAATCTCAGCTTTAGAGTCTTAATTTGGTCCAGGGTGTATCTTTTTTTCCTTCCAACAGACCAAACTGCATTGGCCGTTTGGGCGTTCATATTAAATATTGCAATTAAGGAATTCTTCTGCAGTTTCTTTCGCAGATACACTTTTTCATCTGAATTTAACATGGACACAAATTACTGCAATTAAGGAGATAACAAAATCATAACAGTTTCGTGGTGAATAAATTTTGAGTTCCTTATGAAGGAGTTGCTGGAATGTTTTTTTTTTTTTTTTTTTTTTTTTTTTGAGGACTTTTGGCAGTTAAGAGAAAGATAGGGGAGCAATTGATGGAGAGAAAGAGGAGAAAAAAATATTCATTTAAATGAGATTTTGCTTCTTAATGCTTCGTTGTTGAAGTGGTATAAGCGTTAATTACAGCTCTTGTTTCAACCTCAAAGTAATGCTGAAACGCGTTAAAAGAACTATTTAAGTGTATACACTTTGTGGTTGTGAAAGATTTTAAGAAAACTTTTTAAAGGAAAATACGGAATTGTAATACGAATGCTGTTTGAAATGTGTTTTTAAATTGTTCTTGATTATGTCACAAGTCGTTTACGCAATATCTTAAATGAATTGGCTACTTAAGAATTAAATGTGCTTTTTTGCAAGTACCTTGGGAGAAATATTTTAATTGAAATTAAAAAAAAAAAAACTGAGAGCGGACTTACATAACTATCAAAGTTTATGTTAAAAAACAAATAAAGCAAATTTTAAGTAAGATCTTCCGTGTCTTCAGCCTCAGAGAACGAGGGAGAACGAAAACGGTCTGGATAATTCCGTCTTGGATAACGACTTCTTCGTGATCGAAAATCTATTTCAGAAGGTGAAGACGGTAGGGACCGCTTTTCAATAAGTGCATAAATTGAGCGAGTGCATCAGCCCAAATCACGACCTGGACAATGTTAAATTACTTTTACCTTGGAAATAGCATCCCTCGATGGCGATTAAGGAATCTTGTTTTCACCGGTTTCAATGAAGAAAACTTGGCAATCTATTGCCGAGCAAAGCATTTCATATGATGGAACAAAGATGGAACTTCAAACCATCTTCGAATCACTAAAGAAAAATGAGGTCAACGGTAGTCGATGGTATAGCCAAAAATTGTACAACGACATCGCCCTGAGGATGTCAAACTATCGTATTAAGAACCTCTTTATCAAGGGCTCCTAGGAATACGTGAAAGAACTGGCGCAAGCAAGTGATCGATCGGTGGTTCATATGGACATAAACTGCTTTGTAAAATCTTGGTGAAGTATTTGGTTTTTAATTAAGTTACTAGTAATCAAATTGGCCAGGCATTAAAAGATCGCTGCGACTGCTTGAGATTGAGACTGATAAAAGATACGAACGCATCAAGGTGTGCACAGAACTTGGATCACTGTCTTGTTGGTATGGTGTTCCGAGGGCGGATTGCTTGGCGATGAAGCATTTTTCCATCTTTATAATTCAACTGCTCTTCGCGATATAGAGGGGCTATATAAGGATGGATTGTATGGATTACGCAGTCCATATTGTCCAAGAACGCAGCATGGCAGCTTTGAGGTGCGAAATTTGTACAAACAATATTCTTGGAAAATCAACTCACCATCGAACCCAACTTCGAACGCAATGCTTAGCAGGGATTCTTTATTAAGTTGCACCATACGAATGTGGAACATTTGTTTAATTCGTCCTCGCCCCCAAAAATTTTTTTAATACAAAACTATTTTAATTTCTACAGGAAAACGTCTCTCGGGACATTTTATTATTCAAAAGTTAGAGAAGAGTTTTTGGAAGCAAACAGCTAGTTCGGTTACTTTAATCAAGCAAATACCAATCACCAACCCTTGTTTTCATTCATTCCAATGAATCCTTTTGTCATCTAAGGTTAAAAAATATCATTACCTTAAACTTAAATGATAGTTCGAGAAACTCAACAAAATAAGATATCAACTCGCCCACAAACTTCCTGATCATGGCTAGTGTTACCATCTATCTTTTCCGGTGCTTAATTCAATTTGTTTTCTTTCAATTATCTTAACTTTTTCTCCGAATTCTAAAAAGTCTTTGGAAGCAAAACGTGAGTCTCCTTGTGACGCCCACAATTCACTTGAATCATCATCAGCATCAGGCATCGCCTCAATCAAACTTCACAGAGAAACTACATCCCGCTTTGTAATAGCTAGACACATTGAATAAATGCGAGCATGAATGTATCTTTTATTTCAGCGCGTAGGTAGATCCACCGCCAGGTCTAAGAAATTCATTTTCCAAAGATTATTCTTCTCTTTTATAATTAGAAAATAATTAACCCCCTCTCTGTGCTGATGATTGTATTGAGGATGGAGATTACCCTGAACAAAAGCCCAACCTGGAGAAGCCTCCGATCTGGCAATCTGCTTGTGTGTTCACTCTGGCGATGATGTGACACGATGGTATCTTGCGATTGTCTCGAGACTCAGCGCCAGGCACCCACCAGCCAGAACCAGCAGAACAACAACCTGCCAGCTTGTTTGACAGTCGTCGTCATTAGCAGACGTGATTTGATTTAAGTCCCCACATAACCCACACGCCCACCACGATGACGACGACGACGAAGATGGCATCGTGGCTGTTCCTCGTTGTCGTTGCTGCTGTCGCACGTTTTAATTTCAAACTGTCATCGTTCATCTACGCGAGCTTCACAAAGGATTGCACTCGCTTAAATGCCCGCGACACCATGCATGCACCCGTATTTGTGGATGCGTCTCTCTTCGGTCTCAGACGTTTTATATGGAGTTTGTATTTTCTTTTTTTTGTTATTTTATTTTATTTTATTTCACTTCTGTTCAACTCCAGTGTTGCATTAATTTATTTCTAGAAGTGCATTTATCAAAAAAAAAAAAAATGAAAAAAAATCACTTGTATAACTTATTGCAACGCTATATTCCAGGAAGCAAAACTATTCATTTGGATATGAGGTTAAGAGGTTGGCCCACCCATCTAGGCATGCACCCACCCCATCTATGTGTGGGAATTTGGAATTAATTTGGTGTATTTTGTCGAGGATCAAATTTCGAAGCCTTTAATTAGAGAAAAAGAGGCAGCTCATCGACCTGAGCCTGAGTTGCTACTACCGCCCCTGATATATATGTAGCTAATGGGAGAATGGTGGGCACGGAATTTTATGCAATTAAATACCTTTTGAAGGAGGAGCAGCTCATTAGTCAAGAGTGTGAAATATTCAAATGAAATGACACTTTAAGTGAGGTCCTTGCTCCAAATAGCTGAATGCTATAGTTTGAATAGAATGGCGCCCGGGCGAGGAGGAAGTATATATGTACCTCCTATTTTTTTTTCATAGAGAAACGCTGCACATAACGTCGACGAGGATGACGACGTGCAATTAGTTCAGCACAAAATGTTGAATCTTTTATTTGGAAAATGAATTAGATGACACTTTGGGTTATTCACACATTTTATATGTATCTAGATACGGGATACGTGCAATGATACTTGAATGGATGTTAATGTCAGATTGAGTCAAATGATTCACACACGATTAATAAATTATTTAAAATGAACATTTAGATTTAATTTAAATGCTTTTTGTAAAGTTGATTCTTTTTTTAATTATTTATTGAAATAGTAGATTTTTTTAGTGGTTGAATTGAGTTTTGTATTTAATTGCAAACGAAGCAAATAAAATTAATAATATTGTTGTATACTTGTAAGAGCTTTGAACTTACTTCCATTTGCAAAAAGGTTATGGTTTTGTATTTATTTTAAAAAAGCTGATACCTATAGCTCCTATTTTACATTTTTACCTGTGATTATAGGTACCATAATGCAAGTTATGCATTCGTGCAGCTTAAAAATTTGAGATAACAATCAAACATGACATTACGATGATAGAAAAACATATTTGAGTTACTGGCAGTATTCTGCCTGTCTGTTCGTATGTATTTTGGACTGCAGCCTAAACGGTTGGGCCAATCGTCTTCAAATTTAGAGCTTAAGGTTATATTGACATTCTACGGAGGACTTTTAAAAAAAATTAACTCAAATATTAACGGTACCTGTTATAAAACCATTAAGTATTTTTTTCGAAAAGGGCTCGAAGAATTTTTATGAAAAAAAAATCAGTTTACTTTTGTAGGTTTGGTATATATTTTGGTGGAAACAAAATTAAGTTGGTGGGCTAAACACGGTAATCCCCATAGAACCGTTTTTTTTTCTTCCTCTTTCTCGAGAACTGGGTACCCGATTATAATCAAGATTCATATTCAAAAACGTGATCGGAGCTAAAATAATTTAACATTACAAAATGTTTGGACTTTTTTTTTGAATTTTTAATATTTTTTTTATACTTTTTTTTTAAATTAATATTTTTTAAAATGGGTAAGTGGATTTGTTTTTTTAATTTTGTTTTTAAATGAAAATTATTTTAGTGCTTAATTTTGCATCCTTAATTAATTATTTTTTTTTTGTTCATTTTTTTTTAAATTGTTTAATAAAAACCGGTTTGTTTAAAAACCGTTCCTATGATTTAAACAAAACATCACATTTCTTCAAATTTTTTTAAGAAATAAAATACCGCTGAAAACTATTTTCCGTACTTCTGTCGAACAATCAAAAGTCTGAAAAATCGAATAAAAACTTTGATGTTCCCTTTATATTTTTTTTTTTTAATTTTATTCGACGCTGTGACCGAAAACTACATTTTTGTAGTTTCTTTCACTTATCGGGTGAAAATTTTACCAAAGGCTTTCTTTTTAATTATTTCTTTGAAAGTTATTAGTACTGTATGATTTTTCTTTGAGTCAAATCGGTTTGCAAATAAGAATTTTAGAGAAAAGGCATCCCAATGCAACTTAGGAGTAATTAAAATAGCTTCAAAAAGTTGGCAGAAATTGATCGATCAACAAATTGTTTTGAATATAAAATATTAGCGGAGAGGAATCAGAAAACATTTCGTTTTGGGCGTTTGTTCAAAGTTTGCCCAATATAGTTATAAAAATGTTCTCTTTGAAATCTAATTAGTATCGTTGTATCTGAACTTTTTTGTAGAAAAAAGCCCGCGGCTTAGTTGTCGTAAGCTGCTTCGGATAAAGAAATCGTATTTTAATTTTTTATAAAACACAATAAACTTTTATTTATTCATCTATTATGCAGTAGTTGTACAAGAATACAACTCAAACATTATTAAGATACTATCAGGTACATATGTGATATACACACACTTAGAATATGCCGAGAGTAAAAGAAGTTTTTTTTCAGGACATTTTAAAAAAAACTCAAAAACTTTTGAGAATTATTTAAAAAACTGAAATTATTCTGAATGATTTCAGTTTTATCTCTTTGCAAAAATAATGGGTATGGGAGTGGCTTAGAATAAAAAGTTGGTTTATTGATAAAAAAGGTGTCCTATATGTTTTTCGAGTTAATATTATATTAATTAAAGAAAGATGTATTCAAATTTGTTTTGTGGTTCTCGCGTGATGCGCCCACAACATATAAGCCATTCCAATAAGATATAAGATATCGGATTAGCACTGTCATTCAAATTATTTCTTCTGTTTCTTTCAATGGATCAGTGGAAATAATAATAGAAAATTATCATGATCGCCCAATACACAAAGGAGACTATTTTAAATAAAAAAGATGCGGTCTAAGTATTCACCCTTGTTGGACACAATTTTAGTGTAAGCAAAATTCGTGAATTTAATACTAATTTGGAAACTCTTAAACAGGTAGAAAAATCTTTTAAGTGAGGATTTTAGGCTAACTTAATTAAGATGGAAATTAGAAATCAAAAGAGTACAGCTCATTAATGGAACGTTGCATATGGGGCATAGGTTCATTGAGTTAATTACTCATGTGGTGAACATTCGTTTTAAAACGAGCAATGGAAAAAAAGATTTATGGGGTTAATTTGAAAATAAATTTTGTGGAGAAGAGAACGGCAGTCAATGTTTTTACTGGAAAATTGGTTGATAAAGATAATATCAGCCATTCGTCACCTTAGTTTAAAAGGTGCAGATCAATAAGCAATAGATGACTTTCGTAAGTGGAAGAGGTTGCTGCTCATTCCAAGGAAGGCTTTTAAAAGTGAAGCAAATGAAACTACGTTGAAAAGATTCAATGTTGTGGCAGTGTAAAAGGAAATGTGAAGACCAGATTGGACTTGGGTATGCAAGGAGGGATCGTACCGAAATTACATCTCCCAAATATCAAAGAATTATTTTGAGCAGAGTTTAATAATCAAAGTACAGTGTTGGTTTTCTAGAGGTATCTACGTGGCTCCAAAAATTCTAAGAAGGTCGTCTTCGAGAAACTTAGAATTCTCTAGAGAATAAATGCGCCTCAAAAGTTTTTCGTCATCTCCATGTTAGTCCAGTCGTCAGGTCGGAAAAAATGAGTTAGGATAACAAAAGTTGGAACTTAATGAAACTTTGGGATAGTATTTAGGGCTCGTTAATGAACATTTTCTCAAGTTTTAGACTTCGTGGACCCTGTCCAAAATTTTCCGTTTTTTTGGTTTTTCATTAATAACTTTTTTTGATAAGGTCTTTAGTTAAAAGCGTTTATTTCTTCTGTTTTTCATTTCTTTCATTTTTAAAATAAAAATTTATGGACCAAGGTGTCTCCCCTGCGGGACTAGGGATGTTGCCTGCGAAAGGTCGAATACAGATGATCAAAAATGATTTTGTAACAATGATATTTCCTCAAATTATTTTTTTTATATAAATTGCGGTTTAAAGCCACGAGCATTCAATTTAAAAAGAATCTGAGAGTTGGTATTGTTATTAAAAGCTCTGCTCAGGGCAGTCGCAATTAGGTCAACTAGATTACCATTTTCTAGACAACAGAAGGGTTCAAGGACGATTTCAACTTGGTTAATTGTTGCCGATCTTTCCGTGAGAAAACAATGTTCGTTTGGGAAATTAATTTACAATTAAAAGTTGTTGTCTCATAAATCACGCTTTCAAGTAATTTTGGATTAAAGGAGAGCTTAGCATAGGTCGCAAACGTCCTTTTATGATGAAGGGAAAATGCCTTGAGAATTCACAGAGCCAACTAATGTATGTGATAGAGATGACCTCTAGCCTGGAGTGTGAGTTGACAATTCCTTTAGAACACTTAATTGACCCAACGGACCATTACACAATTTTCGATCACTTCTTTGTTGCTAAGGAATTTAAACATGGGGTGACTGCAAATAATAAAAGTCGATAGGTACTTTCTCGCTGTTGAGGTTCTTAAACTTCATAAGAGTTTTCCAGGTTTATCTATAGAGGGTTCCTGGGACGGTTTCTAAACATCTTACTCCTGGTATATTAAGGCAGCAAATAGGTATGTTCCTCAAAAATCCTTGTTTTTCTTTTTAACAAAAATGTTTCCTATCTTTGCACAACCATCACAACAAAAACAAAAAAAAACTTCACACGAGCAAGTCATATAAAAGACTATCAAAAGGAATTATTATAGTCCTAGCAGACACCCAACTGATGTATCTAGACACATTTTGACCAATGTCGTTATTTTTAAACCACCCACGCGGAGACCCGTAACTAGCAAAATACTCACTTTCCACTCAATCAGTGTTAAGCAATTTATGTGAATTTATTATAAATTCAACACAATCTCGCCAATGACGAAGTGGCCAAGAGGGTGCGTATCATATGCACGGAACCCACCTAGAGACATGTATCTCCATCTAAAAAAATACAAATTTCATCGTCCACCCGCTGTGCTGGCGTTTGCAAAGCAAAAAGATTTAGATCGCTAGTTGTATCTGTGAAATTTATGTAACATACATGCGACCTGAGCTGTTGCACGTTGCGTCCTCATACAGACTGAGATAAATGGCACACATCCTTTTAGGAGTATCTTTTAGTTAGTTTTTTTTTTGTTGGTTGCTTGTTTTTGCGTTAGCCTTTTATATCAACGCAGATACTTGGTTTGCAATTAAATCTGCTAGCCTGAGATGGTAAGTAGTTTTTCTTTTTTCCTGCCCACACACGAGATGCCCTACAAATGTGGGAGATTCAAATTACAAAATGAATCACGTCCAAGCTTTAGCTCCACGAGTTACCTACTTTGTGGCGATTTATTCGTTCGTGTCTTTAAGGTAAGAGAGGAGGGGAAACATATTTTATAAATGGGACAAGCTGGTGGCTTTTTTGTATAAAAATATTGGATTCTGTTTAGACGGTTGTACGTTTTGTATGCTAAGGATGATTTTCTTCTCTGCCATATATTCGTTGAGTGTGGTCAGGGAGTGTGGTCAGGGAGTGTGCCACATGCTTTGGAAATATATTATATGAGGCGTTCCAGAAATTAAGAAAGGTCCTATGGGATGTGTGTACTTTTTTTATTAAGTAAAAGGAGGAGATTCTGTAAGCGTATCTACAACTTTAAATGGCATGATTTAAAAATTGCAAATAGTGGTTTGTAAGTTTTTGAATTGCATGCTCCTCGTTTCTAATTTTTTTCAATTTGCTTAAAAAATGTCCTTCCACTATATGAGAAATGGATCTAGGTCTACCCTAATAAGCTTCTCCAAATAGCACGGTATTTAGCTAGGAGGTTATCCAAAAAACCAATCAAAACTCAATCAGTCTACAATCACCAAACAAATGTTAGTCGATGCTTAAGATTCCATCGATTGGTCTCCAATTACCAACTAAACGTACATGGAAGATAGGAAGTTTGCTTCTCATTGTGGTTGCATTGGCTTGTATATTTCTGTTTCAAGAAAAAGCTCTAAGGGGGTTTCCCTATTTATCATTATAAATCGTAGAACGTTGGAAATCGGAGAGCAATGTGCATAGGGCTAGCACCTGCTGATTAAAATACAATACAATACTATTCATTTAAAAAAATATAAATTCACTTCATATTAAAAACATTAGAACTTCACAGCTTAAACCTTTTGTACAAAAGCTTCAAAAACAAAAGCACTATGAAAAAAACCAATGAAAAAGCTATATAGTATTGTTTTCAATTGGCGTAGGTAACTCTGTTGGTGGAATGTGTATTATCTCAATTCACATATTCAAGGTTAGAAGTGATTTAATGATCATTATTTATTATTCCTTCAACGCTGATGGAGATTGGTAATGGTGGAGTGCACGAGTATTTTTTTTTTTTTAAGATACACACAATCCATTTACGTTAGCCAATGACTTTGTATCATTTTCAATAGAAGTTTCCGCATTTCAGTGTCGAGAAAATATACACAGGCGCCACTGTTTTGAAAAAAGTTCGTCTACAGGCTATGTACTGACAATTTTTTTTTTGAACCGATTATAGGAACGTTCATTATAGATACGGAAGCAGTGTAGGGCCCACCAAGTTGACCATTGACCATTAGTTAACGCATTCGTTAAAACTTAAAGCAGCTTAGCTTAAGATAAAATTACGCAAGGGAATTATACATAAAATAAGCTAATTTCTGAAGCCATTTTACAGATGCGGCCGTTTTGCCTAATGTAAAGTTATTGGCAGAATTTACACTAGTCTTAGGAAAATTCAGGCCACTATATGGTAAACGGAATGGTTAAAATCACTCTAATTTATGGTAAAATTACTTAGGAAATCTTTCATAAATTAAGCAATTTCTAAGGCAATTCTATACATGCCGACGTTATTGCTAGAGTAAATAAATTGCATGACTGGTTCGTACGTACTTGCTCATATGTGCGTTCACATCTTCGAATAAAATTTAAATAAAGTGCACGACTGGGTCGCACGAACTTCTTCTTATGCTAGATAATTGCTTAGTGGCTGCATATGTATGTGTATATTAAAATACAAAAAATTTAATTTTTTTCAAAAATTCTTTAATTTTTTTAATTATTTTAAGAGTTATCTCAGAAAAACTAAGTATGCAATGAAATTTGAAACCTAAACGTCTATCGGAAAAAAAATGTTGAAAATCGTTCGACCAGTATTTTTAAAACGTCGTTTTTTTTTTTAATTTTTCCAAAAAAACATTTAAAAAAAATTCAAACAACCCGTTTTCAAAATATTTGGAAAACCAATTTTTTTAGAAATTTTAAAAAAATCGAAAAAAAGTTTTTGAACATTTTGAAATGCAATATTAATTGAGTTATAAATGAATTCCTGTGTGCAAAATTTTATTGAAATCGGAATAATGGTTTACGATAAAACCGAATTTGAAAAAGCGGTTCTATGAAAATTTATTTTAAGTGAAAGATTTATTGTTGTAAAAAAATAGTACACTGAAAGTTTTATCAAAATCGTTAGAGAAAATCAAACTTTTTGTTAAAGATTGTATGACAGGTACCGTTATTTTTCGACCTAAAGCAAAAATGAAAAACACTCCCCGATATACTACCAAACAAATATTAAATACCAAGTTTGAAGCAAATCGGCCCATCCGATTAGGCTGTAGAGGTGCGAACAGACAGACAGACAAACAAAAGACAACAGACGGACGGAATGTTCGGACGGAATGTCCGGGACCACTTTTTTCAACTTCTCTATTATCGTAAGGTCATGTTTGATTGTTAGATTTTTTTTTTTGCAGGAATCCATAACTTACCTTATACTACCTATAATCGCAAGTAAAAATTATAAGAATTTACCCATGCTTATGTAAATTGAGAACGGATTTACGTTTTACTTTATTCAATTTACATTTTCAGTATACAAAAGACAGGATATTTGCCTTTCATCCTTACTATTAGATTTTAATAAGCTATCGCCATTTCAAACCTGCAGTTGTAGTGAGCTTTAGAAATTAGCGTAATTCTCAAACAAATGTCGATAGGGTTACCAACATATACACCTTCTATTGAATCCAAAAAAAATCTAAATTATATAAAATCTATCTTTTTCAACACTACCAGGAGGTAAGGAGGTGAGATAGTAGGCACGTTTTTTCAGGAGTTCTCCAGAAGGCCTAATCTCTTTTAATGTAAAAATGTTTATTGCACTGCACTAGTTCAAATTTTACAAGAAACCTTCTTTTTATTTTTATTTTTATAAATAAATAAATCGCACGACTAGATCGCACGTATTTGTTCAGCCACAGTGTCGATTAAAATTTAAAAAATGTTAAGGGATATTCAGTCTTTATTCGATTTTTCTAATTTTTGATTGTTTAAAAAAAGTACGTAAAATAGTTTTCAGCGAAAAATGTAAGCCCCGGTTTGCTTCTTTAAAAGATATGGACAAGTGTGATTTTTTTGATTTTCACAACCGTAGCAACGGTTTTTAAATAAAACAGTTTTTATTTAATAATTATTTAAAAAAAAAACAAAAAAAGAATTAAAGATTAATTACTTTGGCAACCCACATTTTACCAAATATCAAATTTGATTGTAATCGGGTAACCAGTTCTCGAGAAAGTCGAATAAAAAAGGGTCCTATGAGGGATACCGTTTTTAAGCAGCCAAATTGAATTTTTTTCACCAAAACAAATACATACCACACCTACGAAAGTGAACTGATTTTTTTTTTCATAAAAATTCTTGGATCTATTTTTGAGAAAACCAAGTTTTACATAACAAATATTAACGGTACCTGCCATGTACCGTTAATATTTGAGCCAAAAAAATTCAAAAACGACCTCTGTAGAATGTCAAAATAACCTTATATACTTAATTTTAAGACAATTGGCCTAACCGTTTAGGCTATAGTCCAAAATACATACGAAGAGGCAGACAGACAGTTGGACAGAATTTTGCCAGTAACTCAAATATTATGTATTTCTCTATCATCGTAATGTGATGTTTTATTGTTATCTCAACATTTTTAATCCGCACGAATGCATAACTTGCATTATAGTATGTAGCTATAATCGCAATAAAAAACTACTTCGCCTTTCAAAATCAAAATTGCAATTAATAATTAATTTGGTCAAATAGTAATAATTCTTCCTTGAAAAAAACTGCCAACAAATGTTCTATAGATGTATTTAAACCGATTTTTCAAGAAACAAAAACGAATAGATGTAAGCATAAAAACACACGCAGCGACAACACCTTTTTCCTTAAACTTAAAATATATGTTCGTAAAAGCTCTAAGAAAGCTTCAGAAGCAGACAGGTTATGGTGGAACGTGGGTCTATGGAATATTACAAAAACAATTTCAATATAACTCAGGGGTTCTGTTTTGTATTTCAGTGGCAGTGTGTTTGAAAGCCCTCTTCCATAAGCCCTGTATTGAAAATATAAATTGAACAAAGTACATATAGCAAAATAAGGCATTTTACCTTAAAACTATGTAAACTTAAACGGGCCTTTATGCATAAGCAAGTTATCAAGCGCTTTTGGTAAATTGTACACAAGAAAGTTAAATAATTTTGTAAGATAAAGAAACTTTTTTGCATCTATGGTACGGATAACATCTCTTGGATATTAATCCCAGAAATTAAATAATGAGTTATTAGAACTCTAGTTTTAAAGCTTGTATCCCTTATTTCAAATAATAACACTTATATTCGAATTTTTTTTAGTCAACAATATTTCTCCGCCATCATCGCCGCCATTAACCAATTGTGTCAAACAGGCTTTAAGATGAAACATTAAACCATTACCAAGTATAACGTGGTCACGCTAAATTCCATATAAACACAAACTCTTTGTGGACATTCGTTCGAATGTCCCACTCCGACGATGGCGGTTTCGTTGTCAATATTTCTTCCAATATCACATAACCAAACATGAATCCTACCACACTGCCCAATAAAAGACACACAAAAAAACATTTCATTGTACTGCTGGATGAAAATCGTGCTTTATTTTCTCAACGGCAGCGCGACGGCAGCGATGGACGAGCCTGTACCAACAATCCTCAGATGCTGGTCTGCTCCCCGACTATCAATTCACATTTAATCAACAAAACAGCCAAAAGGATTCAAAGATCAACCGCGACGATGAGGATGACGACGACGACAAACAGGAGGAGACGGTGACGAAGACTCTGACGGTAGCATCATCAGGTTCCTCTAGTGGAGTTTTTTTCTTATTCCAATGACAATCCGAGGTTGACTTTGTCATTTTGTCCTAATAGTTCGTATAGTTATTGCAAGAGACCAGCACCATAGTGGTCAAAGTCGATGATGGTTACGACAGGAATGGCTATGGCGGCAAGACTATGCTCAAAACTATGGATCGCAGCAGAGTAGTGGTTGTCGTCGTCTTAGTCATTCAGTCGGACTTGTAGCCGTAAATTGGAGATAAACTTATCACTGAGGACAGTGGTCAGGTCCGCCATTTAAGGAGACTATCATTTCATTACTTGTTGCTGTGGCCGCGCCGCGCCGTTGCAATCCATTTGTTCTTCAATATACTAACTTCTTTGTGGTTAAAATGCGTTGACATGCCTTTTAATGGTTATTTTCGGTTGAGATGACAATGAATCAGAAGCCGAAAGGACATACAACGACGATTTCCTTTCCCTTGGATTATTATCATTTGAGTCTTTTTTAAGGTGCCGCTGCCACTCAGTTGCATTCTTGCATCCTTTGCTGTTGCACTCGCGGTGCCATTTTTGATGAAATCTGTAATTCTGATGTATCTTTCTCGCCTCCTTTGGCAAAGAGGTCCTTGAACTGTTAAAATTAAGCAATTCTACAACACTAATTACCGTAAACTGCCGCTAAAAACCAAAAATTATGATTATTACCGGTGAACCCACCACGTTCTACATACCACATTAGAGTCTTTTATTATTGACACCCAAATGCACTTGACTAGCTGGAGCTGGATTTGTTATTTTTTTTTGTTAGCCTGGGACCATGCCCCATGGTCACGACTGACAGATAATATACTATCTGCTTGAAGCAGTTACATTATTCAGCGTGGCGGTTTTTAATCTGTTGGGTTTCCACTTTCAGGTCAGCTGGAGGTTTTTTTGTATCTTTTTTCGAGCAATTGCGGTTTTTTGCGGTTCCTCTGTAGTGAAAGCCAAAATATGACATTTTTCCTTTTCGTGCCGAGGTACGAGGTGTATATCTTTGAGATGAAATCTTAAACCGGATAAAGCCGCAGCCATAGCCATATCCACACTGTGTTGACTGAGATGCAGGAATTCTGGGCGCGTGCAGTTCCAGATACAATCAGGATGACTGCGAGATACTTTGGTTAATTTATAAAAAACCTCTGTTTGGCGCAGCTGCAAGAATATTGAATTGAATTACTATTAACGAACGTTGTTGATTGTACTCTGGTTTTAACTTTCTAAATTACAATCAGTCGATTGGGAATTAATTTAATGCAATGTTGTTGCGATCTCGTGAGAATTGCCATTTAGATACTTTTTTACACTTGTTGATTGGTATTTTGTACGGCTTTTGACGCATTTGTGATTTTTTTCTTTTAACATTTAAAAAGCATTTATGTATAACTGGAGCTTGAACATTTTAGTTTGTTAAAACTAACAGTTTTGGACCAATATATCCTAAAGATCTAAATCAGCTCAGATGCACTGTGAATAGTCTCTGTGAAAACGGCAATATCAAAAATGAATAGATCTGCTACCATAGAATCCCTCATAATATTAAGAGGAGTAAACGGTTTTCTTCGACCAGTATTTCTTTCGCTAAATCATTTATCAAGCTATTCATCGCTACACCAAACATATCTATTTAGGTTTCACGAGTTTGAAATAGTGGTTTTAAAAAAGGTGATGGACTAACTATCCTAAACATATATGCGGCTCTACTATTTCTACTACTTCTTTGGAGACAACTAGCTTTTCTTTAATTTTGTATGAATATAGTACAAGAGAGTATATATATAACAAAACTTACTTTGACAAATCGTGACAAATCATTGTCAAAATTGCAATATCAAAAATTCATAGACCTAATACCCTAGAATCCCTCAAAGTCTTACGAAATATGGACGGAATTCTTCGACCGCTATTTCATTTGCTAGATGAATTACCAAGCTTTGCTTTACTTTACAAAAAATTAACAGTTTAGGTTGCACAAGCTACAAATAGTGGTTTAAGAAAAAATATTGGACCTATTTATATTAATCATGTTGTATGGGAGTATGAACAGAGAAAAGATTTCAAAGGTCAAAAAAGACAGCCTTCGAGAAATAACATTGTTTGTGAAATGGTTAGAAATAGAGAGCGAGGTCTGCACAAGGCACGGAAGTTCTACCAATCCATCAGAAACATATCGTAATATACAACACGCTGTATTGTATATACTGTAAGGACGGCGAGGGATCACTGATTCTAAAGGCATTCTAGAATCTAAAGCGATGGGAAGTGTACTTTAATGAGCTGTTAAACGGTCAGCCCATGGAAGAAATGGAGACTCCACTATTCTAAGAGCAAGACTTCATACAAAAAGGCTATTAATCGGCTCAAAAAAAAAACAAGGCCTCGAAAGCGGATGGCCTACTTGCCGGGCTGATCAAATATGGAAGAACAACACCTTATCGAACAATTCCTGAAATCATAGTACACGTATAGGAACACGAAGAAATGCCAGAAGACTGTCGAAAAGCCATTATATGTTCCCGGATATAAGAAGGGAATAATTATATGAGAATATAATTGTTATGTACATCCTATAAGACGTTCTCTCTTTCTTCAACAACGGATAGCCCTAAACGCGAAAACCATAATCCATAATCGGTAACTATGTGGTTTCAAACCAGGCAAATCAACCTTTTACCCTTAGGCTTGTCAAGGAAAGAGTCAGCAAATTCCAACACAAACACATCATTTTTTGCTAGACTTAAAAGCCGCCTACGATAGTATAGCCAGGGTAGAATTTTAAAAAGACCGTTAGAGAATTCAGCAACCTAAATAAAATTGACACTACTATGTAGGCTGAACATGGCCAACATTACAAGCCAAGTAAAATTAGCTGGTTTGCTGTCCAGACCAATCAACATCTTTAATGGACTCCGACAAGGGGATGGTCTGGCTTGCATTCTTTTCAACCTGGCGTAGTAATTTTACTACCCTAGCTCAAAAGTAGCGGGCGGCTGCTAAAATCCAACAGAAAAAATACTTTAGTCTGTCGAGAATCTTCAAATCCAGAAATCTTACCGGAACAAATAAAGAGCTCGGTAGAAACCGGTGGGCTAGGCACCTATGTAGCTCTTATGAGTAAAGAGAAACCTGCTCAGAAAATGTCAAGTCTTTTTTTTATAGTAGAAGACATCCGGTGCAGACTTAGTTTACGTTTGAAAGATGGCATAGACCAACACGCCCGAAGCTTTGAAGTGCGAAACTAGAAAGCGTAGGTTAGTAATCGCGAAGTGTGGAAGAACTTGGTGAATAAGGAAAGGATCGGATATTGGGTGTTGCACCGATGATGATGATATTGACGAAACAATTTTTTTTTAAGTATGTATTCAGGTCGCATAAATGTGACTGTCAAAACAGTAATTTCAAAACCTTATATTTGCTAGAAACACTTGTATTTTTTTAAATATTTAACGGATTCCTTCGAACACTATTTCATTCGCTAGATTAAACATTAGCCTTTGTATAGTTATATAAACCGTAACTGTTTGGGATACACAAGCTTTTATAAATTAATGGTTTAGAAAAAAAAAGAAAAAAATGTAGTTTGTGATAAATGGATAAAGAAAAAGAAACTATCACAACAAGTGTCAAGTATGCAAAATCTTTTTGAGAATGCAAAACTTTTATCAGAAATCATGTCACAAGTTTAATTCAATATTTCAAATCCTAACACTTATTTGCATTCAACAACACAGCATGGCAAAGCAAAAAAAAAACAATGTGCTAAGAACTTTTTTCTTAACTCTATTATCTTTAAAAATCCGATTTAAAAAACAAAACGAAGTATTTAAATTTGTTTTGCCTTAAATACAGTTGAAAGATCCTTTTTTCAAAGAACCCAATTTTGCACAAGAATCGCCGACCTAAAATCTTCTGCACGACTTCTTGTCTGTTACCTAACAAACGTGTAACTCTGGAAAAGGTCTTAAATTAAGTTAAGGACAATAAGTGAGGCGTGCTATCTTTTTAGCAAATGAACAAAAAAAAACAATAAAAACAAAATAAGTAAACCCCAACGAATAAAAAGAGCAGAACGTGGAAATTGAATTCAAATAAAGTTCATTAAATATGTAAATGCGGTCGGATGTCGTCGCGCACTAAAAAAGGATCTCTGTCCCCATTTATCAGACTTCTTACATTCAACTCATTAAGATGCGACACGTAGTCATTACGCACACAAAAAAAAACAACAAAGTTAACAGTTTTGTATTCGTCCTTTTTGATGGAAATACTAGCCCGCCCACTATCTCTAAGAAGTGCGGGTGTGAACCTCCAATTGCTCACAAGTATCTCACATTATATGGAACAAGATTTCGAGAGTTCCTACATCCTACATTTTAAATAAAAAAAAAATACACCACTAACAAAGAAAAATGCTTACCGGTGTTGAATATGGGTGGGATGTCAATCGTATCGCATCCGTTTCCAGTTGCTCTCTCAGGATCAGCTCCAATTCGTTGGGTGGTGTTTCACAAAGTATCTCCGTACTCCCCGACAACGAATTCGGATCGTTCAACATAAAATACACACTTGCCGCACCTTTTTCGCGCAACTGACGGATGCTCTTTAGCAACTTATGCCGATGTGCCGTATTCTCGACACCGATTGCATCCAAATCTGGATCACCGACTTGTTTGCATATCTCCAAATCATCATAGCCGTTGTCGAGAAAACTTTCGGCATATTGCGCCAAGCCGAGGGCACGCAACCACTCGCAAACGATATTGCTGACGGCCATTGTTACTACCGCGACAAACCGCTAAATACAAATCAATGGCCTCGCCGGGTTACAGCTTTAGATGCGATGCGCGTCAAAGAATACGCAATAAATGGCTTTTCTTTAAATTTAACATCAGATTTATTTAATAAAAAAAAACTACTGAATTATAAAAAATAAAACAAAACAAAATTAAACAACACGGCGACGAAGACGAGATTGAACGATTGATCCAACAGATACAACTTGACGCGATTCGTTTTTAGGCGTTAAAGATAGATTGATTGATGGGCAATTGTGGTTTCGTTCAATATGTATCTCAAAAAACTATTTCACAATCATTGTAGCTGCGAGAAGTCTTAAATTCAGTCCGGAGATTGTTTATTTGGTGGGATCGTTGTTTTTTCTTGTCGTTGAATGGATGGATCTGCAAAAGAAACAAAAAAAAAATCATTAAAAGATCGTGCAGATATTTTATCTTTACGTAGAACGTTGTCTAGCACTTTGATTTATTACCAACTTTTTTGTATCTTTTCGAAGGTAAGAAGGAAGTAGTAAATCTTATTTAAAAAAAATGGACAAAACTATAAAATTAAAATAAAAAAATTGGAAGTACATTAATCTCTCGAATGACGTTGTCTTCATGAGATCTGAATTTGAAGTGCGAGCTCTTTGATTTGGTTCCTTTTTGTTCAAGAACCAGTTGCACATGTATTATGGATTCCTTGGAGGGGTATGCGACCATAATTTTCAATTAAATCAATTCAAGCAATCATTTTCAATCAATGAAAAATTTTAAAGTGATAAAAACAATTTAACGACAACAAAAAACAATCATTAGCGCCATCAATTAAAATCTGACACAAACTTTTTGGTTAAGGTTGGAGATACAATTTTTTTTTTTTTTACATAAATAATTCTTTTTTCTTTCCAAAGTTGGGTTTTCATAAATATTCATTGTGGTTATGGTTGCTTTCGTTAAATTGTATATTTTGAATTGGAATTTTTATTATTTTTTTGGTTATTTTTATGACAGACATTAATTTTGAGGGGAAGAGCTTCTTTTTATGTTTGGTTTTGGTTTATGGATTCGAAAGGAATTAATTAAATTAGGTGTGTGTGTTGACAAAACAGAGGTGTATGTTGAATATTTTAATTTTAGATTTTTTAGGATTGTTTTATGTGTAAATTTTTGTAAAGCGTAAATATTTAATGACATAACACAAAAATATGGATGAGATGTTTAGCGATGATGTTTAGTCATCTGTCATGAAATTATTTACGTTTTATTTGTTGAAAGGTTTATGTTAACAAAATGTTAAGAATATTTAAAAAATTATAATTTTGTATGGGAACAATGATTTACAATATAAGAAAATCGTTCCTAAGCATACCTGTTCTTTAAAAATATTGAATTCTATAGATAAATTCAGAATTTGTAGTATCATAGGTTAAAACCATGTTTTTATGTTGTCAAAAAACAACCTTTATACTTTCTTCAACACTGTCCGATTGCAACTAACTATACTAAACTTTAAGCATAGTAAAACTGCTTTTAAACCATGCAACTAGAGTTCTGCGACTATCGTTGATTCTGTTTTGTTTTATGTCCTTGTCGTAGAGATACTTTAAACGTAGCGATTGGGCCTGGGCAAGGGAAGGGAAACGTGCTGTGTACATTGGACTAAAATCTTCAACCAACTTTTGAGTGGATGATCGAAGAGGAAAAACTAATACACACACACACAATTTAGTACGTAGACCCAAAAGGTCTACAAAACGCAAAAGAAATACTTACTAACACATACGAAAGAAGTTCATGTATACATTTCTTTCCACAGTAATTCATATTCATCCCGGTGTGCTTGAAGTAAAGTTTGAAACCGGTTCTTCCCCAGATTGATATCATCTCGTGTGTAAAGGCCCATTGTGTTTGAATTGCTTTTCATTTCAAGTTTACAGGGTGAACATTTTTAGCTGCTGTACTGTGAGCTGTGCCTACGTTCTACTTGCTACAAAAAACATCACATTTCTCGTTCACGCCAAATAAAGCAATGAAAGGGATTGTACAAAATGAATGATTTTCCTAATAAGCACAAAAAAGAAAGACCAATAATAGCGCGACTCGAGCTCCTCGAGCGATTTTGTCTAGCCCGACCACCACATACGTTTCTCTCTTAAAAGCTGAAACAAAGTAACGAATCGCAAGCAAGCGTTACAAGGTTTAAAAACAGTTTTGCTTGAATCTTGAACTTGAAATTAATAGGAACTCAAGAAATGACAAAGAGGAAGAGTTGCAAACACAATGGCTAAGTTTAAAAGTATGTCCTCAATATCACGAGACGAGAGCTTTGTCTCTTTTTTTAATTTTTTTTTTTATTTTAATTTTCAACTTTTATCCGTGGAGACAAAAGCAATTACACAGTTGAATTTAGAGCAATGTCTCAAACTTGATTGTTCTTCTTTCTGCTTCGAATGCTTCAGCGTTGCCGAAGTGGCACGATCAAGCAATTTTGCTACGACAATTTTCTCGTGGTACACAATATATCATTTTAATTGAACCTGCTTTTCTTAAAAGAGGTTCATGTATATGTACAAATAATTTATTCCCACTTCTTTACATCTGCCTGTAAACGTCCTTTCAAAATCAGTTTAGGTACATGAATTTTGAATTGAACTAAACAACGAAATGTGAGCCTACATTGCCATTGTTTGACAATTTTCCGACCTCTCTTTTTTTCTAAACCTTTGCATATCAATAACGAACAAACCCGCAGAAGAAAGTATACAATTTGGTCGAGTAATTTTCATGTTTTAAGCACCCGAAAAAACCAAGATGTATCTATCTATGTATCTCATAGCTTCAAACTTTCTTTCTCTTTCGCATTTATGTAAGACAAGGTTCACGAGTCATCGTGTAATTACAGACTATCTCTGCGACAAGGACAGAAAACAAAAGAGAATCAACGATAGTCGCAGAGCTCTAGTTACAAGGTTTAAAAACGGTCTAAGCACTGTTATGCTCATTATTGTAATCAAACATCAAACTGGTCTACTCAACTCAAACTCAATCAATCATTACTTATGCTCACCTTACGATAACTATGTTGATTACGATACGAACAAGAGAAGGAGAAAAACTCTAAGAAATGAGAAAAGAGTTTCTTGTGAGTTGCAAAATTTTGGCGTGTTCTTCGCTTTTTAGTGAATACAATCAGTGGCGGATACAATTGCAATTGCTTCCTCCCCACTGAGCAATTCTACATTTCATTTTTATAAATGTTTGTTATTACTAAAATTTAAAATACCTACTTAAATCCCTGTATAAGACTACAACAACCGACACGCAAGCCCATCACTTTTCGTTTTTATTGTGTTAGTTATTACCAGAAATAAACTAAACTATGTATTCAGTCATTTAATAACATGAAAAAACCTACTTAATAGGGTGATCAACGTCCGGGGCCGTCAAAAAAATCGAGGCTCAAACAACAGAAGTATTGACTCATTTTTTCAACCAATTAATTTAAGCTCGGCTTGTAGTAAAAATCCTTGATTATGAGAAGTATTGTGCCCCTATTACTTTTTTTTTCAATAAAACTATTGATGACTTCACGAAAAATTAACTTCTGTCGAATCCTTTGCAGCCAAAAGACAACTACAAGTTTCCATTTTCCCAGCACTTGCTCAAATGTAAGGTTAGTATTTTGGCCATAATATATGCTTGGCTTGTTTTCATCTCCGAAACACGGTTTGTTTTGTAAATACTGTTCTATATTCGTGACTAGCAGTATTGAATGTGGTCAAGAAACTGTACCCTTACAAAGTCTTGTGAAACATCGCTTTGGAAAACCATGCTAAAAACATTTACCACAAACGAGCTGTTGGGGCCGAAACTGCGTTTCTTCAACTAATAACAACTCAAACTTGGAATTGGAATTGGAACTCGTTAAACGAGCAAATCAAAAGCATCTAAAAATGGAAGAAGAAAAGAGAAAACGCCTTCGTTTTAGTTTTTGATGAGACATCCGATTTGTCACCATTCCCAGCAGAGTTGTTACTCACGATACGAGCACGAAGGTAATGTTCGTGAGGATTTTGTAATTTTCGTGGATATATTTGAGAAACTAGCTTATTCCGAAACTGACGAAGAAAATAACCTACCATTTGACATTCGAGACGCTGCTGTGGCAATCCTGAAAGATTGCTTTTCCATCAAGTCTTTCCCAAAACCGAAAACTGCCCTTATGAGCACCTTGGGGTGTGTGATGGGTAGACAGACATTACACCTTCATGTCTGGTTTCCTAAGACCTTCGTCAAAATTGTGGAAACACTGAAAAAGATTTCGTAGATGCCACTACGAAATCGTATAAGCAAGCAAGGCTACTTCACTTGTAGCAACTGTATGTATTACACAGTTTATTCCATAAGTATTATGTTTAAGTGATGTGCTGTCTTCAACACAGTCCCTGAGTAAGTTGCTACAAACAACATCTCTTGACGTTAATAGCAAAGCAATGCTGGTGAAGGACTTCCGTTCTTTCTAGTCGCATATGACGGCATGCAACAATTTTTTGTGATCAATTGAATGTTGACTTGAAAGTTTCTCGTATTTAAACAAATTTACCGAGCCATGTTGCCAGTAATTCAGCAGTGGAGTACCATAGAATATCTTAATGCACCTCTACTTGACTTTGTCCTAATCGATTTCCGTGAAAGTTTTCAAACCGAAACTTAAGATTTGTTTAAACTAACGATTTTCATCCCGGATAATGCAGTCAGATATAATAATGATTATTTTGATACCACCCTTAAACCTAAATAAATGTAGATACATCACACATGCCGTTTTTTGCTTGAAAATTAGTTAAAATGGGTAAAAGGAAATGAGCCGTTACTGCTCACAAACAACAAACAACAACAAATGTAATAAGGATGTGCTTGGTATAATACATACATAGTTTCCTTCTTATTCTTGAAATGTTTCTGCGGTGAGGTGATCTACTTTCATGGTCTGGCACTCATGCACATTCACAGACAAATTTCGATCGATGTGAAAGAGTAATTACTAGCTTTTCAAAAACGGGTCGCATCAAACGATTAGTATTAAGTAGATAAGATTTGTTTTGCTTATATCATGTACATACATTTATGAACGTATCCATGTACCTTATTTTATTTAAATTAATGTATTTGCTTTTAATACGTAATATAGTTCTTTTTAATATGCTTTAAGTATACAGATCATTATTTAAACATTTTATTATTTAAAATTGTTCAAATTATTATATTATCATCCCTATCAGTATATATAATAAAATTAAAGCAGTTCTGCCTGACCGCGCATCACGCCAGAACGACAAAACGAATTTCAGCAAATCTTTTTTTAATCAATAGGATATTTGCTGGAGTAACATATAGAACAAATTTTTTAAATAAATTAACTAAGACTTTGTAAGTTGGTTAAAGAAAAAAATTGCACGCAAAATGACAGAAATTATGTATAATTGTTTTTTTTTTACATCCACGCCATCCATTGTGTTGTTGCGTTCTTCTACTCTAAAACAGATGGCGCAGTAATAAAAACTTTTATTTTAAGGTACGTTAAGAATTTCATTGTTTTATCTAACGCGAACGACAAAACGAATCTGATTAAATCTTTTTTATTTTTTATTATTATTATAACTTTATTGATAAATAAGTAAATTACATTTATCAATAATAAAAACAAAGCACTAGCTACCAGGGCTTTTTTATTTCATAAAATATTTTTCACAATGCTAACTAAAATTTTATAAATTGGCAAAACAAAAAAAATTATTACCACTTAACGCAAAAAAAAAACAGAACATACGTTCTTATTTGTTTTTTTTTTACATCCGCGCCATAAATAGTGTAATTGCGTACTTTATTCTAAAACAGATGGCGTTGGGACTGTAACTTTTTATTTGACTTTTTAAAGCTACGATAACACCGAATCAATACGAGCTATATTTTATTGAGAAATGCAGATACACAGAAATACCAGGTGTGCTGGTAAGATGCATACAAATCGCCATCCTAGTCTTATCTGACGTCACTATCATCTTTTATTAATATTTTATTTCTTAAGTGAAAACATTGTCTTAAAATTGAAGATTAAATGAAAGCTATGTCACCTATGACCACTTTTTTAAAGCGAGTTTGTTCATATCTCGAATGACTTGTCGCATCGCATCGCTTTGTCGCATTACTGTACGCTTATTTATTTATAAATAACTAAATTATATTTTTAAATTAAATCGGTATCCAACAAGGAAGTCTCTTAAGACCCTTAATGTTTTCTTTCCATTCCATGGCTTATTACACAATACAGATGATATAATATCATCATCGATGAATTTTGACAAATAACAATCCAATCTTTTAACTATTTTTCTCAAAATAATTTTTTTTAATAAAGTGGTTTTCTTTGCCTTCATTAGCTCTAATTTCCACTCAAATGAAATACAAAACAACTTCAAAGGTCAATTAATCCAAAAACCATCCTGTCTGTCAGCCTAATTGCTAAACCCATCACAAAAAAAAAACCAACATTGTATCCATCATTACTCTCATTTTACCTAGGAAAATCTTCGATATTGATCTCTCTATCCAAATACCCAACTTCCCTTGATAACCGAACAAGTTATTCTAGCAATAGTCGATGTGATAGGAAAATGTTATATTGTTCCCAGCTGCAGGCGCTTATTCACGACTTATTCATTCTAATGGACACATTTATCATCGGAAAGAATCTTTTTGAAAAAAAAAAATATGTCGTCATTGGAAGTCTCCAAGTGATTAGCTTGTCTAGAGTAGGCCAACACACTCAAAGTAGCTCTAGCTATAGCCAGTCTTTCATCCAAAGGTTGCTTGATGTTCACCATGATTTAATATGGGAACATTTTGTTTTGTTTATTTTTATCAGCACATTTTAAAACAAGAAGTTTTCTGGCAGGAGTTATTTATTTGAGGTTTTAATGTTGCGTTTTGTGTTTTTTTTTTGAAGATTTATTTGTTAGAAATTCATTCATTAGTAAAACAAAATCGAAAAATGTAGAAGATTTGTTGGTTTAGTAAAAGTTAATTCATTTTTGTGTTTGGTTAGTTCCATAAATCTATGTTATGTTGGAATATGACAGAAAAAATTATATTAGGTTGGGAATTGCATTTTTGAAATCGAATTTTGGGCTTAAAATAAAGTAGCTATTTTAATACTAAGAGTATCACTAAAAAAATTGTTTTGCCTTCAAGCGGCAGCAGCAGAGTTTTATAGATGGTATCAACGGTGGCGTCTTCCGTTCCAGTCAGGCTGAACTGAAAACAAATCACGCATACAACCGCTATCCTAGAAAAACTCATATTATTAGGAAAAACTAATGGATTCCTTCGACCAGTATTCCATTCGCTAGATCACACATCAAGCTTTGAATAGCTATATGAAACACAACTGTTTGTATTACACAAGCTTTAAACAGTGGTTTAGAAAAAAGTGTTTGTTCTTACTATCTTAAACATTTTGATAGCTATATATTACAAAACTAAGCTGAGGATATGCATGGTGAGAAGTATGTGTCAAGACGCATACCCCTGGTACCCTAGAATCAGTCATATAATTAAAAGAACGAATGTATTTCTTCGGCCAGTATTTCGTTCGCTAGTTCAAACTTCAAGATTTGCAAAACTATAAGAAAAATAGCAGTTTGGGTAACACAAGCTCCGAATAGTGGTTTAAACAAAAAAAAATATACCCCAAACTATCTTAAACGTTTATCGAAGATTATATTGCTTCAAACACATACATTGTTCCTAGAAGAAAAGTCTCTGTCTCAAAACGGCAAAACAGGAAGATTGTTGGAGACAAAACGAAACCCTATGCACTCCTGCATTTATTTTGAAAGTCTTAGATTATAAGCCATACAATACGACTTGCAATGAATGATCATAAAGGTAGATATTTAAAATTGAACTGAGGGGAAATTTGTCGAACCAAAAGCACGCAATTTCGAAAGAAGAGTTTGATGAAAAACATTTGCGAATGTGATCAGAAAAGTATAGAATATGGAAAATCTTGCGTAGTGCTTTTGCCAGCATGTGGGGAACTATCCGGACACCGGATTTGTATATTGTGTATTGAATGTTGTGTTGTGTGTTGCGACCGAAATCATCCTCTTGGACATCACCACTTAACTTTATTTTGTAATAGTAAGGAGATTTATTTGTCTAAACTACACTATTAAGACAAATAATTATATCAGCTCTGAGAAGAATTTTGTTTGGCCATCGTTAATTCAGAATCAAAAATAGGATAACACCAATGATGAGGCCCGGTCTTCTTATCTACCTCCGAAGAAAGGGAAGGTCAAAGAACTTACCGGCTTTAAAGATTTCCTTTTCTGAGGTTTTCTAAGCTCCATTTACTAACACCCGAAGTTTTTCGATTGTGGGCGAACGTTGTAAGATAATGCCTTCTTGAAGGAGTTATAGACTTGCAAACTTTTTCCTGATGATGGCGTTTTTGAAGTGAAGGGTTTTTCTGATTTTTTGTCCAGCTTTGTTATTCCCTCTGTGTAGATATCGTCAGCTTTGACAACGAAAATATTTCCTGCCATTTTTCTGTTTTAGTTAATGAATCAGAAAAAGCAAGAAACAAATTATGTTTGTTTTCTCTGATTTTGGACAAAATGATTATTTTTTTATTTGGAAAACTTACGACTAATTTTTGTAGCTTGACTTCATTTTAACAACAAGTCAAGGGATTTTTTTTTCTTCATAATTGTTATGGTTTCCATTGTGTTACAGAAAAGATTTTCACTTGTTAAACAAGCATAGTTAAACAAGTAGTTGTTTATTACTTGACTTGTATTTCTGTGTTATAGGCCCCTGTTTCTAGCCAACTTGCTTTGTTTAAAATCTAAAACCGGCTCATTTGAATTGTATTGGATCAACTACTTTGACTACATTCAATCAAACAGGCTGTAAATATATATTCAACCAAGTAGTTTACCTAATATTAATATAGCAGATGGTATAAATTATACCATACATTTGTCTAATTTAAACAGATCAGGTCGTTTAATTTCACTCAAGTGATTAACACCAATCATAACAAAGTTATTTGGTTAAATACAACTTATTGACTTGGCTAATATCAACCAAGTAAGATGGTTGAATATAAAATTCAATTAAATGACAAATTAAGTCAGTATAATAGAACCTACATATGAAATTGCTTAATAACAACCAAATAATCTTGTTAAACTAAACCAATTTAATCAAGTGACAAGGTCAACTACAGCAGAGTAAGTTGGTTAAATACTAACTGTTGAGTTGGTATAAAATCAAACAAGTAGGATTGTTAAATTCAACCAAGGTGGTTGTTTTTAATTACGATAAAGTAAGTTGGTCAAATACGACCGATTAAGACAGTAAATCAGACCCAGTAATATGTGGCCCGCCTGTTTTTGTATACTACTAACTTTGGAGATAAAGCTACTGTAACATTCTATTTTATTACACGAAGCTTGATTGTTTTAAAATAACACATTTTTTGGCGATGATGTTGGATTTACATAGCTTTTCTTGAAATTAACTTGTATTTTTATATTTATAATGAGAAAAGCTGCATTTTCTATTCATTACTGTTCCAGCTTCATCATTCTACTATCAGGCTTCTTTGGCATGTTTTTAAAACTTTTGCAGTGATTTGGCTCTTTGTATGTATGTAATACCATAACTTAAGAAACAATCGAATGTTCTGAATCAGAAACCACACCCAAGACGCAATAATTGCCACACAGTAAATTGTCATCTCCCCTAAATCATCTTTCTTGAACCATTGCTCCTATTTAAATTAAATTTGATGCCCACATTCAGCCCGCAGCAAATCTCGACTCTAAATCAAAACCAATTTAGGAAACCGAAACCTCTCCAGAGATTGTGCAATTCAATTCACAAGAAAATTAATTCAAATTACCATGCTCTCTCCCCAGTCAGTGTCCCGTAAAACGAAGGCAATAAATAAAAAAATAGAATAAGAACAGGACTCAAGAAAAAAATTAAATTAAAAAGCCAACCGAATCCAATAAAAAAGAACTCTAATTGCATTTCTTAATTCCAAATGGAATGCGCCTAAGTCAGCCATTCAATTTCAATTCAAACACGCACACCCTATAAAATGCGTGCGGCTTAAGAGTTAATCGCCTTGAAAAGCCTTCGTCACAATCAAGCAGAATAAAAAAAAAACGAAAAAAAACTTCATAAAAGGTACGACCTCAAAGAGCTTGAACGCTGAGCTCCCGCAGGGACTTGAATCAATTGAAATGCGTGTTCGTTTATCTAATTCTCATGCGGGAGCTCAATGAATCTGTAGCGCATCCATACTTTGTATATTTATGTCCATCAATCCAATCAATTACAAAGTTAACCATTTCCAATGAGCAGCCAATAGAAGAGGGAATGGAATTGATAAAAAAAAATTTATCTTTTGATGAAAATGGATTTCAAAATCAATTAAGCTCGAAAGAATCTCACTCTGCCCTTTTAGCTGCTATTTTTTGAACATAAATCAAACAGCTGTCAATCTAATTCGATATCCATAACTGGAGTAACTTCAATTGAACATCTCAATACCACTAGCAGCAGATATGCCAGGAGTACTTTTTTTTGCAATCCCAGCATCGCAATCAATCATTTAGTTGTGAAGAGTGCAAAGTTGAAAATTTGCTGTTTTTGTACGTTGTATCTACAACACTTTAATCGACTCTTGGAAAGTATCTCAATCTAATGATTTGAAGAGGTCATCAATCAAATATTTTTTCAATACCATAGATACTGTTTTACCGAATGCCTATGCCAATAGATGGCGGTGATATAAAATCGAATATAAAAATGTATCTCACACTTATAAAAGTAGCCACGACATGCCATTTTATTGTATCTCTCCGGATCTGGAGGACACCCTCGCATGTTTATAATTTATTTGTGTGGTGACAGGAATTGCACAATTTATGCAACAAATCGACCGTGTCATGGAGGAAGGGGGGGTAGTAATATATATTTCTTGAAGTGGACATAGATTTATGGAGACTTCGCTCCCGGATCGTACAATTGGCAATGCAAAAGAAAAATAAACAATAAAGTACAACATACTTTCACCGAAGGGGTTAGAGATACTTAAACAAAAATATATTTTTTACCATTCCAAAGCTATGTTCCATAATGAGGGTAATCAAGTGGCTTAACAGACATGCAAATGGCATACGAATGTTGTTAAAAAGATTAAGCACCGAGATACTTGCATAAATCTTAATCGCGTTCCTCCAAACATTACATCTCGGGATGCCAAGTGTCAAAATAAGTAGCTGCTATGTTGGACAAATAAAGGAAGACGTATAAGGCAACTAAACGACGTAAATTTATATATGTGACACCAGAAGAAGAACTGGCATGATGTTCTTTTGGACATTTATCATAATTTTTTCTTTCTAACCAATCCATTTCGGGGAAGGTATTTCACTTTTTTAGGAGGTTTTTGGATCGGAATTTGAAAAAAAAAATGTTGAAAAAATGGTTTTTCACAGCAGGTTTTGTGTGTTTGAACAAGAAGAATAAAGAGAGCAGAAAGAGAAAATATTTTGCAACCTAATTAACTTGATTAAAATTAATGGCATAACATTGCTACAAGTCTATGAAAATCGCGAAGGAAAGTACCTACTGAAAATAACATTTCTAAAATACATAATATTTAGGATGATTTAAGATACTTTGTGCTTACATATTTCTGTTTGTATTTAAAAAAAAAATGGGTGTTTCCTGCAATATTGGTCAGTTTTCAATTAAATGCTTTGTATCTTCATTCTGTCTTCTGTTAAAAAGAAAACTTGTAAACTATTCCGTATTCGTTTTGGCTAAAAAATAATCTGCACAAGTTCCACACCATTTTCATTACCCCATTGCACGTCCGACGGCGAAGGACTTGAATCACCGAACGAATATAATGAAAAACTGAGGGCAAAACAGTTTAGTGGATTAGAAACAACAGACAAGAGATCATTCACATAAATGAGGAAAAGATTCGGACACAGAGTGGAACCCTGGGGTACAGCTGCTTTATTTTTAAGGAAACCATATCTAAGACCGACAAACATAACTTGTGTTAAATGGTCCGGAAGATAGTTTCTAATGCAACGAAAGAGAGTATCGTCGAAAAAAGGACGCATTTTTGATAAGAAAGCTATATGTCAAACTCTATCAAATTGAAAGCGATGTTTAAAATTGTTCCACTGTTCGTGTTCGGTGAGATGTGCCAATAGATCATTGGCAGGGCACTAAGCTGTCAAAAAAAGAGTTGTGTTCCTTTTTAAGCTCAGACACATCAGAGCGCTCAGTTGGTTTTTATTTTTTCAATCGGAGCTTATTTAGAGCTCGCTCTATATATTTTAAAAATTAAGGTTTGATTTTTGACTATTGAAACTCTATAAACGTGTTAATGTAGTCTAATATGAAATACTAGCTAACCCACCCAGCGTTGTTTGGGTCTACCAAACATTTTCTGGAACCCACGATAGCGCTTCATATTGGGTGCAATTGAAACTTAAAATCACGAACGTAACGTGTTAATATCCACACACAATAAAAAAATTAAAAATAGTCTTTTAAATTATGTTGTTGATATGATTTGCAGGGTTGGGTCGAGACAAAAAAAATCGTATGGGACGCGGGTAGTTGTAATAGCCTCCGTTTAGCTAGGTGTGGTAAATTTCTAAAAAACAAGTTTTTGACTGTCTTTCATTTTCAAAAGTGCAATAAAGTCCAAATCGAATTGGAAATAGAATCCAAAAATTTGTTAAGAAAAGGGTGCAGTTCCGACCTTAACATAAAAAAAACTTCGCACCCACTCCACAAATCCTAAAGTGACCCCTAGCGGGGGGATTGCAGGGGGCAGCATGCCACATTCCATAAAAATGGGTGCCATGAAATAAAGTTTATTGCAATTTCACTGTGGCCCACCCACTTAGGAGTCACTTTGAGGTGCAACAAATCCCCTTGAGTGGTTGGTAAGGCTGCCCTAGTTGCAAATAATGAATTTATTATGATAAATCCATCTCTCTTGCTGAGGAGCAGGGATAATCTGCACCCCTAGTACCTAGATTAAATAATACAATGTGCACCACTTCTTTCGAGGCCGGGCCCATCCTAACAGAAACCAAAGATACCTTTATGCTTCCGCATTTAGATTAACCAGAGACACTATATTGCTCCCACTAGGGGGCCTATTGCAATTTTAACTTGCACCTGCTACCGAGCTAGGCTCACGTAATCAGCTGGGGCTCTTGTTAATCCATGGTTACTATTTAAAGCCTAGCTCAGGCCCGCCCGTTTCCGAATGGCTGGAAATAAACGTGTGGATCGATCCCATAAGGTACGCTGGCCCACCAACCAGTAAAAAAGCTATAGATCTGAATCCTGCTAATCGCGATGCACATCCGTATTCTTCCTTGTCATCCCTCCAAGCCAGCTATGTGTTACTACACCGTCCACGTAGGATCATGTGTAGAGCTCTGAACTAGACTTAATTTTAGAAGACTTTTAGTTCCGGTGACACGAGCTATAGAATTATTCTTACAACATTCTATAGGAAGGTGTGATTAGAACGCTCTTAACTCAGTCACCCACAACCATAGACCAATTATTCCCCAGCACCAATAGCGGATAAGCTTAAGCGAGTATGAATCTACGTCCCGTTCTTTTTTTAAAAACTATGTAAGCCAGTAGCGGATCCTGGAGGGAGGTCATGAAGGTCTGAACCCCTCCCCCCATCGTAGAACTAACCCACTGTTTATTCACTTTTTTGGACTGAAGCTTCTATTCTTTTTTAGGTATGTACTTACATATGTAGGCACTGGGTAACGTGACCTCCCCTCCCCTCTCAAAACAGAGTTCCTGGATCCGCCACTGATGTAAGCAATGACTTTGAACGAGCTCAAGATCAACATTCTTCTTCAAAACTTTCTGAGAAATGTCTTATTATCATTGAAGTTAACAGAAAAAAAATTCTTAATTTTCTAAGTACTTCGAAGTTGCTTCGGGAAAGTTTTCAAAGTCAACGTTCCTGAAATGTCTACTACTATTCGAAAAACATTAAGAAAATCTTTTCCTTTTCATGGAAAATCACTTTAATTTCACTGATATTTATCAACCTACATACCACAAAATTCTTCTTTAATTCTACTCAAGGTATTCCAAAAGCTCATCCACTTAACGTCAATTTCAAACCATTACAGACGAAACCGATAAACTTCATTTCCAATTTCTTCTTCCAAAATGCAAAGTCTCTTTGTCATCCCAAAAAACTCAAGTCTCCAAGTAAAAATACCTATTCAGAAACATCCTTCTCTCTGGAACAGAAATTTCCAAACTTGGAACAAAGCAAGTCTTGGCGCAAACAAAAGAAGTAGGAGAACCATAAGATTCATTTGATCCATAATGGCCAATTGATTGTAGTTATTCTGTTCAGTTTCTCCATTATTATCCATTTCGGATCCACTTTATCACCCATTCAGTCAGTGTCACTGCATGTGATGTTAGCCGCCACCGCAGCCTCATCACCACATCACCATTTAGATAAACAATAATAACCCATTCAAATATCAATTAACTAATACGACATATCCCCGGCTTCAAGCCCAAAATGGGAGACCAATTTTCCACTTAACAACATTTTATTATTCGAATTTCATTCTAACTTCTAACCCAAGAGCCAAGAGCCATATGATGACCATCATTCTGATGCCAATGATGATGATGATGACGATGATGAATATAAATAGTTGAAGTGTGTTTGGATCCTCGTCAACCAAACTATAGCGGCCTGTGGTCGGTTTGGAGTTGCGTCTGCGGCCGAAAAAGTGTTGAGTGGAATCAAATTCTCATGTCAAAATCATTAATATTATCGAAACAAATAATGTGCGCTTCAAATGGTCTCTTGGATGTTGGATATTGAATGTCGGGTTATTGACAATCCTTTGGAATCACCAGCGAATCATCAAGCGACCAACACTCGGAAAGCTCAACAATGTCAATAATAAAATAGATAATTCCTAACAATTGAGAACACACAAATATGTACATTCGTTGGTTGGATGAAAAGCAATAAATGTCTATTTTTGCTCATTCAATTCAAATCAATTTCGAGTGATTTGGTTTTGGTTAGACGTACACTGAAAGAAAAATATTGGTTCGAATATTAAAAAACGGGAAGAGAATTTTAATAAGATTTTTCGTTCTTTATATTAACACCAACAGTTTAAGGAAATTTGATGAAATATTTGTGTGTAAGAGAGGAAACACTATTTTCTTATAAGAAAGAGCGAAATGAGAGTATGAAGCGGGACGATTATTAGATTACTAGAGGAAATTTGAAGCTTGTTATGACGATTAAGAGAACAAGGTTTCATATAATGCCATTCCATACTGGTCATGTGAATAACACTATTTTTGCAAGAGCAATAACGGCGATCACGAATGAAGTTTCGGCATAATGTACCATCGAAAAACAATATATGCCTAAATTATTTAAAACCGCTTATGTTGGACCTCTTCAGAGGGTAACAGAGGCATTATCATGACATATACTTTCATATGAATCCCATGGCCGCATTTGACCGCATTTATTAATTCAAGGTTTTCCCCAATGCCTTATATATAAAAAAAATTATACACAGCACCTCTTAAACTTTTTCTTAAGAGAATCGTGCAGAATACTCACGTTAACACTAGAGTCTGTCTCAGAACCATATTCGGTAGATCAGGGAATAGGTATTGTAAGTAGCACTTTTCTGAGTATAGAGGTAGAAACAAGGAAGGTGGACTTAGCAGTCAACGTGTAGCGAAAGAACTCGTGACTCTCTTGAAAAACGTTAAGGAAATTTTATTTGAGTAAGAGAGAAAACACTGATTGTGACAAAGAGAGCAATGAGGGCATAAAAATCGGTAAGACTGACAAAAGACAAAATTCTTGCTTCAGGAATGAGATTTGAAGGGTTTGACAAAGGAGAAAATCAACTGTCAGAGTTCGAATAGTAATATTGTAAGGAATATTAAGAGAATATCGTTAGAAAATAATATTCTACATATTATGTTTACAACATGTAAAAATCAATTTTACATGGCGTATGACTGTGATCACGAACGAAATTTCTCAGTCAGATAGAATAATTAATCATTTAATATGGGTGGAATTGGTCGAGAAACAATGCAAAAGTAAGGTTAGCTAGATGAAGCTGGAGTTGAAGGTCTTCAAAGACGATGATAGCCGGAGGAAGATATGCTAGTAGAATTGAACGTTTGCATTAGTTGCTCCAACTTTAAACAAGAGATGTAGAGAGAGTTAGTGAGGGAACATTTTTCTCACAGCTGTGTGTGACAGCGTTTAGAGAGTCAAGGTATATAGCGATCAATAAAGGTGGAACAAGCAAGCTGAATGGGCAAAGTGGGCAATGATTTTAGCGACACCTTTGGTCTTAAAACAAATTTTGTTCTGTCTCCTCCATTGTTCACCTGATCTAATATAGCAGTTCTCCAAGGTTTTTAAAGAAGGATCATTATCTGTATCTGTAGAAGAACGTGCGTAAAATAAATAACGCGTATATCAGGTCAAATTTCAGAAGTTCGGATCACATAAAACCCTAATGATTCGGTTGGGATATGTATAATGGACTCTTCATAACGATGCCGAAACTTTACGCAAGTAAAAGGCATCCTCAACTAATAAAACAAAAAGAACTAATTTATGTTCAGGAGAGTGACGGAAATGACCTTGAGAACAATCATTAATTCTCTTTTCCAAGCTATTAGTCTACTGGTTAAATACGCAGTGTTACATACAATATATCGGACAGCATCCCGAGAGTTGCAGAGATCTAGGTGTCTGAAACTTGGTTCATTTCAGATGAAGTAGGTTAGGTTAGACGGGGTGATGAAACAGCAGGTCGCACTCGGATCTCAAAGGAAGAAGGAATAAAGGGTAGAGTACAGTAAGGAATTTAGAGTAGAGTAGGGTGCCTCCGTAAACCATCTTGAATTTGCGATGAGTCTTAGAATGTTAAGTGGCATTTTTGAAAAATCGCCCAGTTCGTGGATAAAATACGCTCCGAAGACTGCTTTCCTGGACTGTGCTTCGGTTGTTCATTCACAGAGGAATTGATATGAGTCCTCTTCCAAATCAATGATCCATTTTCAGGTTCCGATTGATCAAGTAGGCAGCACAAAACCTGGAACTGCATATTATTTAAGGGAAAACTAGGTACATGGTGGCTACGTCTGTAGGAAATGTTAGTCCAACTATCAGGGTAGTGGAGCATGAATTTGAAGTATTGCAGTCCTTTAACTACCTTGGGTCAAAAATAGCAGGTGATAAAAATATGGAGGAAGAAATATGAAGTCGGATGCTTAAATCAAATAGAACCTACTATAGTCTGTCACGACTATGGTTTTACCAGTATTCAAATAGGGCTTCGCGACTGGGACGTTTAAAAAAGGCACTCTGATCTCTTATCCGCTTTCGCGACGAAAGTTTTACGGAGAATTGTTGGCGTGTGGGATAGAGGAAGATTCGGGAGAAGATACAATCATGAATTGTATGAAATCTACTTCGAAGCAGATGTTGTGGAAAAAATAAAATCGGTACACTTTGGTGAGCTGCGCATCTATCTCGCGTGAGCAAAGAGGATCCAACTCGGAAAGTCGTGTGCACTTTTTTTTTATGGTAAAAGACAATGTCAATGATCTTGCTTGAGTTGGAAGAATGACGTAGGCCTAGACACCCGAAGCCTTGGCGTGTGCAATTGAATGTCATTGGCCAGCAATCAGGATGTATGGAAGTGAGGGCCCGGAATGAATCCCTGTTCTTGCGCCAATGGTGATGATGATGATGAATGAGTTGTGTCCGGTGAGGGTACCAACCAAGAACGAGAAGTTTGTCCTGCTTAGCTTTAGAATGTTTTCTGTGTTTGTCTATTAGACATGTTCAGCCAAAAATTTCTTAAAATCCGACAGTTGTCTGTCGTTTTTAGAGTGGAGGAATTTTCAGTGAATTCTGTTCTTCTCTTAGCACAAGTACCCAGGGTAAGATATGGCTCAGTTTCAGAGATGAAATGTTTTTGGCCAGTTTATCTGCCATTGCAATCCTGGTTTACTAAGCTGTTTCGCTGATGAGTCACAGATCGATATTTTGAGGCATTTACGGAATTATTCTATTAGGCCCTGCAGATTTGTGTGCTGAAAATAATACTATGGCCCAAGTTACTATTCTTATCTAAGATTTAGTTATGTTTGAGATCTTCCTTATGTTTGGCCTATATCAATAGGCCCTAGGCTTTCCGTGTAATTACTATCCTAATAGATTTTTTCCTAAAGCAAGACAGATCTTTCATGATGGGAATATATTTTTTTACCTTGTCCACTATTGTGAAGAAGTTTCCCGTTCACGGAAGATATATTAACCTTATACAACTTTTACTTTCACGATAATTGATATCGTAAACATAAGTTGATTCTTTATTGATGACACACTTTGAAAGCACTTTTTTGATCCAAAAAATATCTGAAATGACTGGATCTCAGATCCAAGTTTTTTTTCAGTGCACAACTTTTATTCACCATCCATCTATCGTTTCCACCTAAGTTCGCTTTTCCCCCACCATCAAAACAACTCTTCCACCAGAAATTGATTGAACTGGACATCAAATTGACTAGAAGTAATAACTTGGCCCCTCAACCTCCAATACGGATAGGTTATTAAAAGTTGTGTATGTTTAGTTTGACAGCTCCGAAGAGGGTGTCAAGTCATTAGTAACTTTCTTTTTCTCAAAAGACACAAATTGGAAATGACTAAATGAACGTGTGTTGCCACACGACGAGGCAGAGACGTCCCACCATAATATACCACCTCCATGGACCAACTAACCATAGATTCGCCACGTGACCAACATATACGTTCAAAAGAACGTGTCGATCTGTGAATAGAGGAGGGTGAAGGTTATAAAAGCTGAATTAGCACTCCTTACAGACGAACCAAAAAGAATCCTTCAAATGATTCAGCACCTCGGAGCCTGGATGAGGAAACGAAAAAAACTGTAATAAATAACGCTCCAATTTCAAATGAAGCGCGAGGCAAGGGAGGAGCTCAATATAGAGAAGAGATAAAGTGCAGAAACGCTAGATTGTCAAGATTATTTCCAATTGAGTAGGGAGGGGACTTGGTTGGTTGAATCCAAGGCGAATCAAGATAAGAAAAAAACTGAAGACACTTAAAAAGTACAGAGAGACAGCTGTCGCAGTTGATTAATTGCCTCGAATTCAGTGCTTCAATATTTTTTTTTGGAAGAGTAAATTTCTCTTGTGATGCATCAAGTCAAGATGTCTCCTTAGGAGACAATTTAAGGCGGAGGTGATCAACTCCTAGCACAAGTGAAAAAAAATCTTCCTTTCGGCTTTTCTGAATTTTTTTTCTTTTTCTTCGGGGGGAATGAGTGCCGCCTGTTAATGTGGACAGATGTAAGTGAATGAATCGGAAAAGGAGGAAAGGTGATTGATTTATGGGATTTGCAAATCATTTAATTGTTTTGTTTTATATATATATTAGCCAACGACGATGGAGGAATTTTTATATATTTTTTTTTATTTTTTGTAGAAAATTAAAAAAAATGTTTTAAAGCAAAGCACGATTAGATAAATTGATATGAAATGTATCTAGAGAAGCAATATTTCAATTGGAAGTCACTTGAGACTTGGATGGAACACTGTGCTATTTAAATTTAATATTGAAAGGCGTGTCGGGTTTGAAAATTCGAAAATTCGACCGAAATTACTTAAGTCGTTTATAAGAATAGACAATTTGAATAGCATCTCATTCATTTATTTTTGAGTGATAAGGTTATTTAAAAAAACTGAGAATGTAATTTGATTATTGAAGTATCCAAAAGACAATGACAAAGTATTGTGCGAAATCGTTTTGTAAGATATTATTTCTTACTTTTCTTGGTTGTCACTTGGTTAAATAATTTGCTTAGTACTTACTGTTCGGTCCGTTGAGTTGGATAGAAAATAACTTAACTATCTTGTGTGATCCAACTAACAATTTAACTTGTATAAGGTTCTAAACAAGCTGTTTTCAAACTACTAGAAAGGCCTTATACAAGTAATTTTGGCATATTCTGCAAGGTATATAACTATTATAAGACTTTTGTTGAAAATTGTTATAGCAGCAAATAGTTTTTCACTAAAAGGAATTAGCTTGTCTCAGCAAGCCATTTTAGAACATCTAAATGATAATAGCTTGTTTTGGATGTTATAAAAAGGCTTCATCCAACCCAGTGCTTTGTATTTTGTATTTGCAAGACGAACTCTTAAGCCTACATTACAATATTTTTTTAGAAAAAAAGGTAGTTTTTAGCTCAAGCAGATTTATATATAAAGAATACATTATTTACATTATTTGTATTGTATTTTTCATCGTTATTTTTTTTCTCAAAACCTTTAATTTACTTACTGTAATGATTGAAATTTTATTTTTAACTATAAAAGTGAAAACTTTCTATTTTCCTGGATTCTGAATCGATATCTTCTCCACATATGTACTCTACTCACTATACCATTAAACCAATTCGCGATATAATAAGGCCTTTACAAGCAGGTCTTACCCAAGCTATTTGCATTGACTGGACGTGGAGTCTTATAGAAGCTATTATTTGTTGATTTTCAGTAAACACACAAAAATCTTTGGAAGGCCTTATATATGCCATTTTGAACCCTTATTCACAAGCCTTGTTAAGAGCCTGCCGAACTCACATTTTTGAAGGCCTTATAGCAGCTATTTGAATTTGAATTTTAGTGTTGGATGTGTGGCTTTTAACGGTTTTGTATTATATTATCTCTTTACTATCTATTATTTGTATGTTGACAATAATAAAATCAAAATGAATTACTTGAAATTATATACTTCACGTTACCGTTTGATGTTATGGTCAGGTAGGTTTTCCCGTTGTTGACAAGCTAATAATTAGTTTTTCGTAAAGGACATTAATAGGCAAGCCTTACACAAATTTTGGGAAAGCGTTATAAAGCTATTTTGAAACTATTTTTGCAAGCCCTATTAAAAGCTTGCCAAAATTCACTTTTAAATGCTTTTTAGCAGCTTTTTTTTATTTTGAAAGTTTGAAATGTATGACTTGCGAAAATTTGCTCTATACAAGCTTTTTACAAATTATCATTATCATATAATGATGTAAGGCATATTAACGTTTCGGCCAAGTAGGTATACACCTCAAGCCATTAGAATGAAACTTTCAAAAAAAATTTAAATTCCAATTATTAATTATACTGGGGCAGAGGTCTTACACTCCGTCTTGTACAGCTCGTCGAGGTAAGAGTAAATCCTAGGCCTTGTGTGCCGAGCGTAGATGACAAATGGTAACATTTAGAGAACAAAGTCATTGGTACTGATGACTGATGACATCATAATAGGCAGAAGTCGCAGATATCGGAGCCACTGGTTTGATGAAACTAACGTCTGAACGTACAAATTTTGCATTATGAACAATGCAGGAATCTCAGAACGAGGGTACGTGAGATTAAAGAGTTCAGAACAATAAAAAAAAAAAAGATTTCACAGATTGGACGGTTGTATGATTTGTAGATAGTAGCCACATCAAAAGGGGAAAAGAATTTCTTACATCTTCGGATGAAGCCCAAACATCTTGCGGCATTTTTAACATCATAAATAGAGGTGACTGGTGATGCTCACACCGAGAATTTCAAGATGATCAGCTTCCATAATGTAATTAACACTCATGGATAATGGCAAGGGGGTGTATTTCGCTTTAGAGACAGAAGACAGCATTGTGTTTTGGACGCATTAAATTCTGCACGATTTCTTATTCCCCATCATCCCCGTCAGAATTTATTGAGCTTATCATATGTTACCGTTGAAGAACCACATCCGAAGACCACGGTTGTGACTTCAAAAATGAATATGAAAAGTTGAGTGTACTGTCATCAGCGAAGCAGTTTAGTGGATTAGAAGTTTCAGACAGGAGATCTTTTATAAAAATGAGAACGAGAGTCGGAGGCAGAACGGAGCCCTGGGGCACACCAGCATTTATTTTGAATATATCAGATTTGAACCCATCCAATACAACTTGTATTGTTGGAGAAAAACATTGTATGTGAAAGGGAAATAAATAGAGAGCGAGGTTCGCACTACGCGCCGAGGTTTTACCAATTCATCAGAAACATGTGGCATTATATACCACGCTGCACATACTGTAATGACGGAGAGGGAAATTTGTTTATATATCCTAAAGGCATTCTGTAGCGTTGGGGATTATACTTTAATGATGTGCTGAACGATCAGCTTGGGAAGAAGAGGAATACCTCATGCAGCAGCCACCAAGAGCTTATCAAACATGAACGGCCAATACTACATCAAGCAATAATTCAAGAAATCATATTAGTCGTATGGAAACACGATGCTTTGCCATAAGACTGGAGAGAAAAAAAGCATCATATATATATGTATCATACAAAAGCTCGGAAAGTCTATTGCAGTTGTTTTTATGTTAGAAGCAAACCTTGCTTTATTGGAAGGATGACGTGGACCAGGACGCTCAAAGGCTTAGGATGCAAAATTGGATGGCGTCGCTTAGTAATAGCAATGTGTGGAAGAACTTGTTGAATGAGACCCGGACTTGATCCAAGTTCTTTCGCCGATGGTGATGATGAAGAATTGGTTTTAACGCTGGAGACTACATGACTATCGAGGAAGCATAGATCCCAGTTAAAGGTTCTAAAAAAGCTATTGATGAGATCGTCTCAGTAGGACTTCTCGTTTTGCCAAATGGTTCTCCTAGGAGTTTTCTCTTTAAATTTATTTTGTTGGCACTAAACATTTGCAGAAATCAAACAATGGCCAAATGCTTCTTAAAGGTGAATAACCATGAATTCGATAGAGCCAGAGGTAAGAAATAAGTCCAGCGTTTTTGCGGATCGACCTAGAATGTTAGGTTTTACTCCCCAAAACCAGTTATGTACTGCGGTTTAACTCAAAAAAAAGCGTCAACATTCCTAGAAATATTTTGTTGCATTCGTCCCCTTATTAGTAGATTACAAATGAATATAGCTTCCAATGTGTTATTAAGTACAGAGGTCTTGGTCTTGCTCTGAAAATGTATCACTTTTCGAAAAGGCCAGTATTATTATCGTTTTAAATTTTGAAACAAATACATGTTTTAAACCTCCTCCATACAGATGAATTATCAAACTTAAATTTCAAATTCCCAAATCCCACAAATTAGGACTTCCGGTTGTTTCGGCTTAAATTCCCTGATAACCAAACACACATCATCATTATTGTCTTTTGATGAAATTCAATTGATTATTTATCCAAGATTAGCATTAGGCTTATCAAAATCACCATTTCTGTATTAGCAGCTGTTTAGTTTGCAATTAAAATAATCTCATCCGTTAGTGCCTACTTAAGCCACTTTTCAAAGATACAATATCCGCTCATGAGCACTCTACAGCAGTCACAGTCGCAGAATTGAGATGACAAATCGAAGTTAAATTGTCTCCGGCAAGGTTATCACCCCATCTCCTAACCACATCAAATTTGCACAGTGAATGCCATTCTAGATACTCCATACCATAACGTCATGGATTGGTTGGCAATAACTACAAAAAGCGATACATGCATCTAATTCCAGGTATCCGCAAACCAATTAATCAATCAAGGTAGATAAATCAGTTCATATGGCATAAATTTCAAATAATCCGAGGGTTTGGGATGTGTCGACATGCGTCGTCCACCGAGACGATATGCAAATCCTGGTCGGCATAAATAGAGATGCAACTCAAAACCTCCCTCAAAGTCCACAGGCTTAAAGGACTTATAGGTTGCACTTTAAGGCAGCAACTAGGTCATTGCAGGATTATTATTCTGTTGAATCTTCTGCATTCTAATTTGAAAAGTAATTAAGGATATTTTGAATTCATTACTTCGGAATGGATTTTCCACTCACCGGAGGAACGGATGCCAGTTGGGAATAGAAGTATAAGTGGCTGCCACTTGTAAAAGTGCTTAATAAAATTCACATCACATCACAAATCACACAGAAGAGCCAGTTATAAGATACATCTCAGGATTTTTTATGAATCAACTAGATGCTGCTGGTAATTAACATTTAAATTATTTGACCCACAATTTCGAAGAGACAAGTGTGCATTTCATTCACAACGATGATCCCTCAAATGTTCAAATGTTCTTCTTAATGAAAAGCTGTTATGCGCCCACTTATTCCACAAGAGGATATCAGATTTCAAGATGATTCGTTATTATGCGTTCGAGACATCTTTAATGGACAACGGATTTGAATTTACATTAGATATAAATTTAGATTGAGAGATACTGTTTTATTGAAGAGATGGTAGGCCATGTCCATGTAGGATCTATCGATTTCTGGTGAAATTTACAAATTGGAACGTCGTAAATATAGAGGCTGGTATATGAACCAGATGGGCAGGTATTGTGTGTTGGAATTTAATTTGTCAATAACACTGTCAATATTGGTAGGAGGACATGTTCGTATTATGAAATTTATATCTGAGCTTAGAATTGGGATATTTTATACTTAATCACAAGGAAATGACACTGAATCCGGTTTTAGGTGATTATAGGATTTCTGTAACCATGTCAGTCAGACTTTAAGGTTGTATCTGCACTTGATCATCAATAATCTGATAATCCAAGTTTTTTATTGTTTTATTAACTAGCAATGTTGTGCTCAGATGGCCAGGTCATATAGAGCGGATGGGCATCAATGCTCCGGCCCGGAGAATCTTCGATTCCCCTGGAGGCAGCTAGCTAGGGACCGAGCTGGCTGCAAAAGCTTGTTAGTTGAGGTCCAGGTCCACCTCGGGCTGTAGCGCCACCTAAGTTTAGTATTATTAATAACAAGAAGTAAGTTTCCGTCAGAAGGACCATTATTGCGCCAATTCGTAGACCCAATTCTTGCATGATCAAATAATTCGCGCAAAAATATGGATATTTGCAAAAAAAAACTACAAAAGTGTCCGTCCTCATTAGTTCCTAAGTTCAATAACGCAACAAAAAACAAATTTTTACAGGACAGCGTTTCTCGGGTTAGCTAGTTAAAAAAAAAATAGCATTTCTTGTTCAATTCTTCAAGTTTATCTATTCATCAGTTCCATTACAATAATCGGCGTCGCACAATACAACCTTCCTCTGAATCATGTTTCAAAAGTTCCCTCCTCGCTTACCAAACTTCTGACCGCAAGAAACAATATCTTCAATATATCCATCACAAAGCAGCCAAATATCTACTAAAACAATAAAACTATGCCATCGAAAAAAACATCGAATTAAAGAAATTACTTATTTTACTTGATTAACTTGCCTAGTTACTTGCTACATTACACTGCCACATTCACCGACACGCTATGTTAACCCAAGGTTAGTCTTTCTATTCAAATATAAGATACAAGCGGTTAAACAAGACGGGACCAAAGCAATTTAATTTTTTCCGTGCTGCGGTCTGGTACGGATAAACCGCAAATCAGCCGAACAATTGTTGCACCGCTTGAGGTCTCTCACTTAAAGTTTTTTTTTTAACTCCAGAGCTCCTCACTCAGGAGTTAATACACACTGGGACATGGGAATGTGGAAACTCAAATAATAACCTCAAGGAGAAAATATCTCCCGTCGGTATTGTTGTTGGCAAAAATGTATTTGCAACTGCAACAGAAAACTGCCTAAGTGACAGTTACTAAGCACTTTAGTGGTCCCCAAGCCCGACCGACGCGACGATGCACCGTTAAATGGTTAGATGGATTGAAATTTGGGGTGTGGAACATAGCACGTTTGTATCCAAGACCAAGACCCAAAGGTAACGAATTGTGAACAATTTATTGTCTATGACCACCTGCTGTTGTAACTACATACAAGAGTTTGTTCGGAAAAAGGGGGAATGTTAAACTGGTTGTATATAATAGAAGAGGCAGGATCAGTACGTTGTTCTGGTGGTTCTACAACAGTCGATAGTTGCATTCTGCTACCTGATTAACGCTGCAGGGACTTTTAAATATTTAAAACATTTCGTTATTAAGCAAGATATGTGTTAAGATACAACTTTATGTACACGAAACATTTCTTAGCCGAGAAAAAATAAATAAATAAATAAATATATATATAATTATTCTTATTCGATGTTTGTTTTTTATTAAAATGTGAGTATTTGTTCCTTCAGTTTGTTTCTGTAACATACATTTGTAAGGGAAAACATAAAAACGAAATGCATTCCACATTCCTGCGGGCGGCTAAGTAATCTCTCAAACTTAAGGTGCAGCCGAAGTTGGGCTAAAATTTGAATTGATGAGTTTTATATGGAGTACTACGGCGCATATGAAGTGTCCAATTTTCCATGACATTGGTTATGTTGGTTTTGAGGACCGCTGTAATTTATGGCCCATTCGCATAGACCTGCGACTTAAGAAAACACCACAAGAAAAAGTCTAATGGGATCGAATCACACGATCTCGGTTGCCAGTTCACATCACCTCCACGTGAGACGTGGTAGGACGATTATGGCGACCGTAGAATGGGCGAAGCGCGCGGAACGCATTGCCCAAACAGAACACCCATATTGGTAAAACAATTTCATCATTAGCACATGTTATTGAACGCTACTATATCCGTCCTTGGTGATTTGGCGAAAAAGGACTAAATAAATGACCGCCAATTTGACAGATATAGCTTCAAGAAAATGGTCGCTATCAACTGTCAAAGTTAGTAAGTCCGTATTGGAAGACCTTTAATAGCAGACCTAGCCACGCGTATTTGTGGCTCATTTTATTTGCAATAAAAAAATATTGAGTGCATTAATTGAGATGAAAAGAATCCTATGGATCAAGTTGGACCAAATCACTCACAATTTAGAACATTTCATCAAAATTGGTTCAGTAGTTTTATAGTCCATTGTCGACAAACATCGTGACACGTGATTTTTATCTACATATATATTAAGATTAATGAAAAATATTCGAAAATGTAGTCTTACGTCTATTGTGGTTTCCTTATAACATCGACTTACCTGAAAATATAAAAAAAATGCAAATAGGTTAGAAAAATTATCATTGAAAGAAAATGTTGCTTAAAATGTTGGTTTTACGAATTAAAGATTTGTTCTTATCTAACAAAAATTATATATATATAGATTTGTTTTTTGTTTTGTGACGGCATTATTCATTAATATCTTAAGACTTTTCACATATTTCTTGAATTGTTCATAGCATTCCATTTTAACCGAAAAAATCGTTTGAAAAAGTGTCTTTAAATGCTTTCTATTTTCTCCAAAAATTAATACCTATAAACTTCGCTTCCAATACAAAGACATCTATTTATGCATTAAGATCTGAATTTTGAATAAGGGTTCTTATTGTACACGAAATCATCTTGTTTTTATTTTTATTTTCATGAATATAAAAACTATTGGCACTTCAAAATCTTAATTGGAATTAATTAATGAAAGAAAAGAAATGAAAAGAAATAGCGAAAAATTTCTATTGTATAACTTTATTTTATGTTTTTTTTTGTCAAGAAAAAAAATCGAAAAGATGTGAGCAGAAAAACAAGCAGCGAAAACACCTTTCAGTTCTGAAAGCACTTGTTAACTTTTAACCAATTTAATGAAAATCTAAAGAACTTACACAACTTAATTAATTTTTATTCACTCCTTCATTTTTTCCGAATACACAAAAATAAAAATTCATCAAACATCTTTTTTTCCCAAATACTAAGTAATCGAATTTCGATTATTAATTTTGTTTAATCAACCGGATATCGATACCATACTTTTAGTTTTCTCATCACTAAAAATAATAATAATAAAATTCAGCATTTTAGAAACTGCTTTCGAATCCAAAAGGACAAAAAAACCGTACATATTTTACACACCTAATGACGTTAATGAAAATTATTAGGCAGTTGGTTTTGATAAAACTAGGTACAACAAAGTACCTTTTTATTTGAAAGAGGACACCAATTCCATCTGCTGTTTGTGGTTGTCCTCCATAGAACCTGAATTAGGATAACCTTGTTCTGCTGCTGTGACATTGAAGTAAGTAAAAATATAAAAAAAAGAAAAGATCAAACCATATGGCTGAGGATACCGAAATGTATATCATCATCATGATGAAGTCCAGGATTTCAGTCGCGCCAGCATAACCATGATGATGTTGTTTTGTGAGAAGAACAATTGATTTTATTTTGTAAGGAGTTCTGGGAATGTAATAATGGGAGCTAATTATTAGCAGGATTAGATTCTTTTATATATTTTATTTATTTGTTATTAGTATCAAAATATAATTTTACGATATATAGCAACTCGTGAAGTTCGAGAGTGAGTCCTAACAAGCGAATGTAGAAGCTGTTTTTTTTTTATCGCGTAAGGAATGCTGACTCTTTTAAACATCCGTACAATTTGATAATTGTGCAGGAACTACTTGGACGGAAAGGATATTTTGTTGGTTTCATTGTTCCTTATTTAACCCTTTACATATGTTTTTTTATTTTAATAAAAAATGTAAATCTGGAAGCCTAGGTCCATATTTTGATAATTTTCGAGCTGCTGCACTAGTTAGTATAATGAGGTGATGACCATTACCCTAAATGACTGTTTCAGTGTGTCGGGAAATAGAAGGTGTCACCATATCCTGGGCAAGCATTATAATTTCTCGAAAAGTCCCACATCATCACTTTAACGTCCAGGGTAGATGAAATTCCCTTTAAATTGAAAAATCCAATTTTAACCTCCATCCTACCCCAAACTCCAGTCATTAAATAAAACTAATGCACGCAAACGTGATCCGTCCTCATTTAATCGAATCCTTTTCAAAGCCAACTTAATTACAGTCTTTCTTTTTTAATCGTCTCTAGTGGGCTAATCGAATTCCTTTCCACTCCAAAAAAAAAATGTTATAATTTAGAACCTTGCCATAAAAAACGCCACCAAAGTCCTTCTTAACTTCCCTTTCCTCCAGGCATTTTGAAAAGTGAGCAACAAAACTCCTTTTTAAGTTTATTTTTTTTTCTGTTTTCACCCAAAACTCAATTAAAATGACCCACTGACGAAATGGCACCCCCAAAAATCTGCCTTTTCCATGTGACCCACTCTCAATCAATCCCAACAACAACTCTCGTGCAATCTTTCACACTTTACGAACATAAATCATTCTGTTTCAACCGTGCGTCTTATAATTGCCCAAATGCCAAAGAACCTTTTTTTTTGGAAAGAAAAAAACAAAAAAAATGTCCTTATTTCAATCCAAAATCGCCAAAGAAAAAGCTGCGAACAAAAACCCCGATTCGGAGCGAAAAGCTCGAAGTTGAAACCTTTGAGACTTTTTTTTTGGATTTTCCATTTCATCGCCGCCTACTCATAAATCAAAGCAATAAATCATCGTGAATTGAAGGCAAAATCCTTTTTTATTACACAGGAGCTGGAAAACCAAGGACGACTTGGACGATTTTAATAAAAAAAACATCCATCACAGGGTCAGGCTTTCTATTTTTTCGTCAATTCTCTCAAATTTTGATTATGGAAATACGTTCCTTACATAACGGCACCTTGTTGCGGAGTGTGTGTGTCAATTAATTGCCATAAATGGACAACCATATGAAGCCACTGAGCATGGCAAATAAATCGCATGTCCTTTTGGGACTGCCACTAAGCACGATACCAAAGAAAAAACGAATTCCAAAAACTTTTCCATAAAGGATTCTATGGAATAAAACAAAAAGGACGATTGTGTGTCATGGCAATCCTGGAAAAAGCGGCAAAGAGGTAAATAACTCCGGATCACCCTTCGACTGACGCCGATATACTTTCGACACAAATCTATCCGCACGATTTGAATACCGTTTTCGAGGTGGAAAATTAACTTTGTTGACAGAAGATTGTTTGTCCTGATTTTCGGCTGCAAACACAGGGATGACCACAAAAAATGTTTGTCCACAATAAAACGGATAGCGTTTTCTAACGGAACGTGTCGAAAACTTATTTTCAAAAAACTCCCGCCTGTGGGTGTATCAATACTGAGAAAGATCACCGCAACAAGGACTAAGGACTTTGCCCCAACACACTAAGCACACATATACGTACACTCATGTGGCAGCAGAGGGAGATAGCAGCATTTGTCGTGTCAATATTTGCGCTGCAAAGAACTCAACTGCATTTTGTCAGGACTCTGGATTTTTTTTATTCTATTTCGATTCAAGAGTTCCCAGTACCCACCCGCAATAGTCCTTTGCCGAATTGTCCGAGTTTTATAGTTCATGTGTTTTGTGTCGGCTGTTGTCCTGGCTGGAACCCTCATTTTTATGCAGTTGTTTAGTTTTTATGGGGTGTTAATGTATTTGTTTGCATTTCCAACAATTTTATTTGTATTGGGAAAAGTTAAACAATGTGTTTAGGATTTAGAGGAGGAAACACAAAAAAGAAAATTTGTTCGTCCTTTTTTTTTTGAAAAAAGGGCATTTCTATATCCTTTTGCTATAAATGTTATGTCCGCCGACATCGCCGCAGGGCAAGGATAATAAAACAAAGAGTTAAGGGTTTTTTTTCAATATTTCGCTGGCTGTTTTTGGCGTTTGAATAAATAGGAAAACTTTTATGTTGGTGCCACTACCGGCAGTCCGCGCCGTGCCGTATTTTGTTCTTTTTTGTTTGGAACATGAAATGAACTTTTATTTCATAGATAAACGGATGTGATTTTTTACTGGATTTTAAATGGTTTTTGGTGATTTTCAAAAATAAGAAAAACAATTGTATAACCTATCTATCTACACATTTAAATGGAAAAGAGTTTGAATTTCGATTTCGAGTAACAAGACTAGATAGAAGTTAGGTCCATCAAATTCGAATTTTTATTTATTCGTTTAGGTTTTGCATTATAAAAGAGTAAGTGCAAAGTAATTTTTGGGGTGATTTTTTTATTGCGAATAGTAGGTATTTCAAAAGTTTGCATTTTTTTAAATATGTATAGAAACGTACATAAACATTTTTTGAATACTTTTAGAAAGTAAAACATTTAAAATTGAGTATTGAACTTTTGGCATCAATTTACATATTTACAATTTGGCAACTCTTGTGGAAGTCGTTAAAAAAACAGAAAATGATTTTGAAAGGGACACAGAAAAGCTTTAAATAGCTCCGATCACCATTCGACTTTTAGGGCTTTAAAAGTCTGAAGCATGTTAACATAACCTTAAACTTAAAATAACCCCACAATAAAGTCTGGTGCCGTCGAATAAGGTGATGTGGCCGGCCAGGGAAAATCTCCAAAGCGAGAGATTAAACGAAGCGGAAATGCTTCTTTCGAACAAAGGGCGTTCTATTAGGATTATTTATATATATTTATATATAAACTAGCTGTTACCCGCGACTTCGTCCGCCTGAAATTTATCAAAAACAGTTTACTCAATTCAGTCATATCGTTCTAAAATAATAATTTTCGAAAAATAAGCAAACCCAGCACGGGTAATTCAAATAGCTTTAGTTATTCCTTTCAAAATGTGCCCCTCCGCCTGTGAAAGTCCCGTCAAAATCGGTGCATAAATTATAATTTTCGAAAAAACGACACCAGCGCCACCTAGTGAGTAATTAAAATAGCCTAAGTTACTCCTTAGGATATCAGCTACCTGTCAGTGAAAGTCTCGTCAAAATCGAAGCAGCCATTCCCGAGATTATCCGGAACAAACAGACAGAAAGACAGACAACATTTTTTTAACTGTTTTTTTTTTTATAAGTACTGTATACATCCAGTAAAAAGCTGTTTTTTCGATTTTAAAAACAGACACAGCATTTTTATTTATGTGTCTAGAGATATATATTTATTTATTTTATATTTATTTATTAAATTACAAAACTGAATTGACTTCTTAATATACAGGGTGGTGCAAATGCAATCACCCTTTTGAAAAACGCTATAGCCTTTTCCAAATGCCTGCAAAGGTCTATTCTGTTTTGTATTTTGTGATGTATACAGATGTAGAAAACACGTTATTATATCTAAAGAGTGCCAGATGTTTGAAAGAAACATTTCCGCGTCGTCTAATCTCTCGCTTTGACGATTGGTACTGGAAACCACCAAAAGAGACATTACGATCATAAAGAAGCCTAAAACAGTTAGCGATAAAAAATGTCTGTCTGTATGTATGTATAAACGGATTAAGTTATAACCTTCAAATTTGACACGTGTGTTTTTTTGTCATTCCGTGGCAAAATCGCATCGTCACCTCCTCGCGGTGCCCGCTGGATATCCAACTAACGACGAGCGTTGGATCCATTCGATCCACGAGCAACGACTAGATTAAATACCTCAGGTGGCAATCCAGTTAAACTGGTAAATCCACTCTCTTTAGAGGTCGGTCCTATGGATTCTGGGGAGGACCAATTATTGCTTATAAATATTGAGAGACGGAGTTCAAAGATGCAAAGAACTCTCCCAAACAAATTTACTTCAGGGGTTACATCACATCAGACAACCCCAAACAATACTATCAATGTTAAACACATCAGCGAAAAAGGGACCAAGAAAAATGAAGAGATCGACATTACAGATCAACAGAGTTCCATCGAAGACAAAGAGATAGACCAATCAAAATCAAAGAATTACTTTGAAGAATGGCAAATTGAAGTAGCGGCAAGAAAACAACTTGAAGTTCTTGTTCAAAGTCTTCAGCTGCAAGTGAAAAAACTCGAAGAGAAAGTTTCCTTACTTGACAAGAAAGATTCAGAGTCCACGCTTCAGTTAAGTCCAAAATATATTGAGCGTGATATCAAACTGATGAAGAAGAGCTCTTGTTTGAAACTGAGAAAAAGAAAAACAAGCGTATCACAAAGAAACGTAAACCAAACGGGAGTCCTGAGATTTGTTTAAGAAATCAGAAAAACTTTAAAATCGAAAATAATAAAGAATTGTTTACAGAAACTAAAGAACCGAATAATGTGGTAGCTGTTTTTAAATCAAATTCACACGCTAAAGGCAGCAAAAAAATTACACCACCACCAATTATGATCTCAGGATTTCCAATTTTTGGAGATCTTAAGAAAATAATAGAAAAATGTACTAAAAAAGCTTGCAAATACACATCGTATAACAAAGACAACTGGAAAGTCACAGTTGAAGAAGCCGACGAGTATAGATCTGTCACTGAAGAACTGAGCAAACACCAAATTCAATGGCACTCATATGAGAACAAAGCTACAAGGCCAATAAAAGTAGTAGCCAGAGGTCTTCATTCCTCGTGCTCTCCCGAGGAAGTAGTGGAAGATCTTGTACAAAAAGGCTTCCAAGCCCTTGATGCAGTCAATCTATTTAAGAATGAGACAATTAAAAACTCCTCTGGAGAATCGACGACAAGTAAGAGGTTACTACCTTTATTCATGCTAACTTTTGACAGTAAGCAAAGTGTCGAGGAGATTTATAAAGTCAGATCAATCTTGGGCATAGCTGTTAAAATTGAACCACTCCGAAAATCTAAAGTTGTTCCGCAGTGCAAACGTTGCCAAGCTTATGGTCAAAATACTGCAACCTCGAGTTTGCTTGTGTAAAGTGCGAAGGAAAACATGCAACTAAAAATTGTCCGATGAGCAAAGATCAGAAAGCAAAATGTGTGAACTGCCATGGTAATCACCCGGCAAGCTATAGAGGCTGCCCAGTTGCCAAAAAATTCCAAGAGTTCAGAAGCAAAAATACATTTGCTAGAGACAAACCCAGAAACACAGTAAATACCGATTTAACTGCTGAAAACAATACTAAGAATGAACCGCCTAAAAAAGCTGTTCAAAGTAAAAGCGATGAAAATAAATCCTATTCTCAGATTCTAAAAAATGTGCGGAAGAATGAAGAGACTTCCATAAAAGAAATGCTACACCTCATTCTCCAAAGAATTGATAAACAGGATTTGAATATCAAACAGTTAAGCGAAAAAGTCGCTCTCAAAAAACAATGATGGACAGAACACTTAAAATCGCTACATGGAATGCAAACGGTCTTTTACAACACTTATCCGAATTAAAAATCTTTTTAGATCTAGAACATATAGATATTTGCCTGGTGTCCGAAACTCACTTCTCCTATGGGCAAAATCTAGATAATGTAATAGAAAACTATTCATGTTACCACGCTCCACATCCAACTGACAAGGCAAGAGGTGGATCGGCAATTCTTATAAAAGAAAGCTTAAAACATTATATAGAAACCAAGCTTACTAATGAAAATATGCAAGTAACAATTATTAGTATTGGTATGAAAATGAAAGAGTTTAAGATAGCAGCTATATACTGCCCATCAAGGCGCTCCCCGACAGAAGATGACTATACAGATCTATTAAATCTTCTTGGGCATAACCTTCTTGTTGGTGGAGACTTCAATGCGAAACACACCCATTGGGGTTCAAGACTTATATCAACAAAAGGCAAAAGACTTTTCCAAGCAGGCCGTAAATACAATTGCGAATTCTATTCCTCCAGGTCGCCTACTTATTGGCCTTCCGATACTAACAAAATACCAGACCTTATTGACTTTTTCGTAGCTAAAGGAATCAAACGAAATCACATTAGTGTCGAAGGTAATTATGACTTGTCATCAGATCATACTCCAGTGATTCTATTACTAAGTGAATCGGAAATAATAGAAAGGCTTTTAAGTTTTATAAATTTAAGATCTCCCATGGATACAATCGAGCAAATTGACCATGAAGTGGAACAATTTATTGCTGATGTGCAACAGGCCGCTGAAGAAAGTACTCCAACATTTTCTAATAGAAGACAAAATGAAATAAAATATCCTTTAGAGATAAGAGAGTTGATAATAGAGAAAAGAAGAGCTCGAAGAAAATGGCAAAATACTAGATTTCCAGATGATAAAACAACGTTTAACCGTATAAGCAACAATCTAAAAAAACAAATTTATAAATTCAAAAATGATTCACTCAGTACATTCCTAAAGAATTTAACGACTGATGCTTCAACCGATTTTTCGCTATGGAAAGCAGCCAAGCGCCTGAAAAGACCGCAGTTACTAAACTCGCCCTTGAAATCTGAAGATTGGAAATGGATCGGTAACCCAAAAGAAAAAGCTAACCTTTTCGCGGAACATCTTGCGAATGTTTTTAAGCCATATCCAACAAACGCTGCTGAAAATAGCTTACAGTTTGTTGATAAGATAGATGAAAGTGAAATACCAATTGTAAGCTTAAAAGAAATAAAAAGTATGTGTTTACATCAACTATCAAATAAAAAATCACCAGGTTACGATCTAATTACTGCCCAGGTTATGAAAGAAATGCCTTTGAAAGCCTTCATAAAACTCCAATATATAATAAATGCATGCCTTAAGCAACGGTATGTCCCACACCATTGGAAAATTGCTGAAGTTATTGTCATACCCAAGCAAGGTAAGCCACCTACAGAAGTGACGTCTTACAGACCAATATCCCCCCAAAGTGATTTTACAAAGTTAAGAAAGAAAAATCTGATGTCGATCTCTCAAGATTGGTCCTGATAAAGAGGTGGTTTTAGTGGTTAAGAGTCCCACACTACTTGGTGTCGAATACTGCCAAGTGTCTTTTGAAGATTTCCTCCTGTCAAAAAAAAAAAAAAAAAAAAATTCCTCATATATGCTTTTTTCAGGGTTTAAAAACGATACTTGTCATGTAATGTAACAGTTAAAGAAAAACTTATTTTTCTCGAAAACAGCTTCAACTGTTTTGATGAATATTGTTTAGACTTTAGAGTATTTTATAAGGTATTGTCTATCATTTTACTAAAAGGAAATTTACCGGAAAAACCTTTTAACGCAACCTACCTTTTAGCTTTTTTCGACTTTCTCGGTAATGTCCCATTGTATTCTTATAAAATTTTATATTTGAAAAGATCTACCTAGTCAACATTTTAAATAATTTTTGATTTTTCATTATTTTTAAATTTAATCTAAAAATTTAATTTTTAATCTTATGATCACTTGTATATGTATTAATAAACCCTAGAAAACTGCATACCATTTTTTTTATTAGAAATAAACAAAAAAATATCAAAATCGGCGCAAAATTTTCGAAATACCACCTGTTTTATAAATAAATTTTTATTTTAGAAATATGATGGTGTACTCCATGTTTCCTAATAACTGTTAAGTATTGTGATTTTGACACTTTTTTAAGTTCGGACCGTGTTATTTTTTACTTGCGATTACTAGGTACTATAACTATAGTGCAAATTATGCATACCAAATATTTTTGGGCCGAATTGGAAGATTTGGACGACATGTGGTTTCAGCAGAATGGTGCCACAAGCCACACAGCATACCTTACAATCGATTTATTGAAAAGTAAGTATGATTAGCGTCGATTGGCCGCCGCGTTCATGCGACTTGACGCCTCTAGACTATTTTCTTTGGTTTATGGCAACAAGCCGCCGACGTTGGAAGAGCTCAGAACAAACATAAAACGCGAAATAGCGGCCGTTTCGACCGAAATGTGTGGCCGAGTCATCGAAAATTGGGTCCAACGAATCGACCGCTGCAAACGTGCCCGCAGTGGCCATATGAACGAAGTCAAGTTCCATTCATAAATGTTTTGATTGTACTTCAAGCCGATAATAAAGATTTTGAAATATCTCAAATGGTTTACATTTTATTTAAAAAAAAAGTTGTCAAGTCTTTATTGGAAAACAATTACTTTTCTAATAAACCCATCATCAGTAGTAATAGAGTGTATTGGTTTTTGTAAGCCCAATAGATGGCGTTTTTTTCAGATTCTCAGTGGTAGTTTGATTGTTTTTTATTTTAAATTGAAAGTTGTATACTACATACATATGTATGTACTTCTTTATACAGAAATAGAACATAACTGGGACTATGGGAAGAAGTACTAGAATATTAAAAGTCCATATTAAACTCCGAATTTTTTTAATTTAAAATTATGTTTATGCATTCGTGCAGATTAAAAAAATTGAGATAACAATCAAACATTACATAACGATGATAGAGAAAGATATTTGAGTTACTGGCAAAATTCTGTGCGTCCGTCTGTATGGATATATTTTGGACTACAGCAACCGCTTACGCTGTAGGCCAATAGTCTTCAAATTTAGAACTTAAGGTTATTTTGACATTCTGCAGAGGACTTTTTTTTAATTTTCTTTAGCTCAAATATTAACGATAACTGCCATATAACCGTTAAGTAAAACCTTTTTTCTTGGAAATGGCTCCAAGAATTTTTCTGAAAAAAGTGAGTGTATAGTGGAGAGGTGGATCGTATTTTGGTAACACAAAAAATTAAAATGGTTGGCTAAAATCGGTACCTCCCATAGAACCGGTTTTTTTTCTTCGACTTTCTCGAAAACTGATTATCCGATTATTATCAAAATTGATATTCAGGAAGATATAGGCAGCCTAATTCATTTTACTTTAAAATATTTTCGAAAACTTTTTTTTTGTGTTTTTGATAATTTTTTAATTTTCTTGGAAAAATCAATATTTTGAAAAGAAATCAGTAATTTTTTTTTTTATTTTATTTTTAAATGTAAGTTTTTTGTGTGCTTAGTTTTGCATTCCTGAATAATTTAAAAAAAATTTTTTTTTTAAAGTTGTTACAAAAAAGAACCAGCAATACCAGAAAAAAAGGCAGCAACACCAACATACAGCTCGTTAACTTACACCCACAAACCCTCTCGTTAAATATCATCATCACCAATATCTACATCTACTTTTTACTTTAACAAAACTCCGCCTATTTTGTATTTCATTTTCTATTCTTGTTCTTTTTGAATTAGAGTGGAACTATTTTGGGAATTTGCGCCTTCTTTTTATGCTCGCCTGGTGCTTGCGATCGATTTTGGTTGAAAGAACCAGATTATCGCAATTAGCATGAGTCTTATCAGCATGAGTCATGTTTTTTTCGTAAGTGTAGCCTGTCATCGATTTATAAGACGTTATCACGTCAAAAAATATTGAAAATATTTAGATCTAAAACAATATCTCAACAAATTACGCACAATTTGATCAGGATTGATAATACTGTTTCGGATTTCAAAGGCGAAAAACATCGCGCCATGGGAGTTGTACACATCATTAGATTATTTGATCCAACATATTCCATAAAGGCGTAGAGAAAAACTTCTCGAAATTTTGGCTTCTGGGTTTTAAATTTCAGTGTCGGTAACGAATTTACTTTTCGCCAGTGGCCACCAATGTTCATCACTGTAATTTTTAGGGACGCCCAGTTATTGACTTATGCACGCAATTTCTGGTGCTATTGAATGGCTTCAAGCCGTTCAGTATTTTGTAGTAATATCTCAAACTTTTTCAACTTATGTATCTTTCAATCATTTTTCTCTAAAAAATTAATTAATGGAACAAAACACTAATTTAGCTCAGTTGACTAACAAGTGTTTCTCCTTGTACTATAGGTGAAAATATAACGGAAAACAGTATGGAAGTAATCAGGGGTGGAATCGGCTAAGGTGATATATGATAAGTGATTGTCACAATCAAAAAATTCGGATGTGGAATCGGCTAACGTGATATGTGACAGTCACATTTCTTATAGTCACATGTGATCACATTAAATTTTTAGTCGGCGTAAAGTGATCATCACGAAAATTATAAATTCTGTCATCACGACGCAGACTGAATTTTTTGATTGTGACAATCACTTATCATATATCACCTTTAACCGATTTCACCCCAGGTCTTCTTATTCTCGACACCTATATACTAATTAACTATTAGTAACTATTCATATGCATATGTATCAAATACGAATGTAATGATATTCGCCAAGATGATTCCATCAACAGGAAGAAAGCCGTAAAAACAAGAAAACCGGATACACAAAAGGAATTAAGGGATCGATTACTCCACTCGCTTGAAGTATTGATAAGCAAAATGAAGATGGAAACACTTTACGAAGATATTTAGAAAATCCATTTAATTTTTCAAAATGAAGTTAGGTGGATTCATTAGCAATAAATTGAACATAAAATCATATAAAAAAGCCAAACTTGTATTAATGCTTTCTAAAAACTGACCGAGAAATGTCTCCGAGATGAAAGAATTGAATTATGTCCAACTACACACATAATATTTCACCTTATCACATACTCAACGAAGCATCTCTAAGTGGGCGCAAAGAATTATTTCCTAATTTGCATAAGAAGAAAATTCTCACGTATGCCCACTCATTTACCAAATGCATGTACATTATATAGAAGTTACCTTTGTAATTATAATTAAATTGAATCTGGAAATTTATCTGTCTACATTTACAAAGAAGCCAACTCCTTTCCTTAAATTTCACTCCAAGAAAACTACATGTTCCACGGAATCTGCTGATGAAATATTACAAATGGTATTTTTGGGCAACCGATTCTGAAGATCTAACGCCTTCCCCACATGGAAGCTTGAAGAGATCACATCCAACCTATGGACTTGCGTAGGAATAGAGAATCAGTTAACCATTTATCTTTTCATAAACAATTGGAAATGCAGAAACGGAACCTTTCTTTTCGTCGAACCTCAGTTCTCATTCTTCTAAAGAAAAAAGAAAAATTGAAGTTTTTCCATAAAAAAACCTGCCAATACCATGAAAAGCGAAATTTCTCTAAATTGTTGTAGTTGTAGCAAAACGTTCGAAACACGTTACCTGTCAACATGCCAAACGGCAAGTTCAAGAAAAATAAATCGTGAAAGCTCTCCATCAAATTATCTGACACTGACACTAACGCACTCCATTACCGTGTGCTTCCTTGATAGTTTGTACATCTATGCGTCCACACAAGTCCCAAAGTATCTCTAAGATGGAACATAGAAAAGACATGCATCAATTATTTGAGTTGTTCCATCATGTTATGTTCCCCACCTTCTGTCTTGGATGTTCATACCTTATTTTCTATCTTTTTTTTTAATTCATGGATCACGAACATAGAGATGTCGTGAAATTGGGATTGCGTTTGCGTCCTATGGAAACCTAGGGAACGACATGTGAAATTCCTAGTTCGTCATCGTGCGTTTTTATGGATGACTGACAAAGTGATCATGACGTGATATAGGTACTTCATTATAGATGTTATATGCAGCGCCATGGGTTTTGTGTGGGAGGAGGTGAGAGTTTTCGAATTAGGGTTGTGGTTTTGAGGCAAGATCTGGGAATGGGACGTGCAGTGCATGGGAGTAGGAGTTAATGATGGTTGATTGGAAATTAGGGCGTGAAGAAGTATCTCGTTGTTGTCGGGGTTTAATGTTGTGTGAACGTCGATTAATGCACCTGTTTGACAGGTTAAATGAAAGTTATAGAAGCTACCTAATGATGTGAATATGTAATTGAAAAATAATAATAGTTTTAGTATTCTGCTTGAGAAGTGGGCACACGAGTGTTGCAAGTCAAAATTGATCTAACGCGTGTTAAGCTACCAATGTTTTCGTTACTTTTACATACTTAATAATTATTGTTTTAGAAGAAATCTTTACTCACAGAAGGCTAGAAATACCATACAATATTTTGACACTACATAGTTGGATTTAAATGGCATATATTTCGTCAATCTTCGGTACGCTGCCTGTTTAGTGTCGTTCATTTCGAAACTGATTGAAATTGAGATTGATTAGTTTGCTTTTGTTTAATTGCAATTATCAATCTTTTACAGTGAATGAACCAAAAAGACCGAACCAATCGCGATTGACACAGCTCTTTTACGCTTTCAGATAAATTTGTATTTTCAACAACCGGAGTAATATTGTGTCTGTCAGAAAAGTATTCCGAATCCAGCCCAACGAACACGTAGCTTGTGTTAAGTCCAATTTTTCGAATTTGGCAACCAATAGTTTGTAAGGTGCAAACTTTAGCAAGCCACAAATTTTCTTACTCTGCCAATTGGAAAGGCTTTTAGAAGTGAGTTTGGCAAGCCTTATACAAGATTTTAGATAAAGGTTTAAAATGGCCGGTATAAGGCCATCCAAATATGTTTACTGAAAATTAAAATAATACTAGCTGCTATAAGGCTCTCTGCGGCAAGTCAATAGAAACAACTTGTATAAGGCATACCTATAAATCTTTATACAATTATCGATTTTTGATGTTTTTTTTCTGAATTGAATAGACAATTAATACATTAATTGATAGTTGTGAGTGCCTGTCAAGTAAGGTATAACAACTGAGAAATTGATTGCTGCCTTTTTGAGAGCTAAACAGCCACCGCTCATTAGCCACCTTCTTTTCCGGGGCACTGGTGTCTTTCGAGGAACTCACAAAGCTTCCAAAAGTAAAATTTGTCTCGAAAAAGTGCTAGCTGTTCGGATTCGGCGGTAAACTGTTGGTCCCATCCATTCTTGCAGATTAACAAAACACACAATGGTTGAATGGTTGAGAGTATAAGTCACTAGGCCTTGGCTCCTTAAGGAGCTGTCGCACCAATAAATTTATTTTAATTTTATAACGACACTGGCTTAGTCGTGGTCTATGCTGAGAATCAAAACTGCCTGAACAACAAGATCCGTGATAAATGGTAGTTTTCCATTGAATAGTTGATTGATGAAGACAGTCGACCACATAGCAAAACTGTGAAATGTGGTCCATCTAAACTATGGAGACCAAAACATTTCCGAATCAATAAGGGAATTTATTGTCAGTCTGCAGAAGGTTGATAACATGAATTGTATTCAATCTAAAGGAAGGAGACACAGAGAAAGAGCATCTTGATTTTCACTAACAAACGATGATCTTTGGACTTTTTGGAAAAACAAATATCTCTCTGTGGTTCATGCAATCATGAAATCTTGTAAATCCATCCATCATGACTGTTGTTTCCCTTTTTGTAAATGTTTTCCCTTTTTAAATAACAAGTTTGGCTCTAAAATTATAGCACCTGTATTAGTTGGTGATAAGACAACAAAATTCTGGACGTAAATTTCAGAGGCCGAACATCTTGATGGTGCGTGCAACTTCAACTTCACGTGCAAAACTGGAGGTAGCTAGCTAAGATTCCAACTAACTGGAAAAATTTTTTGGTTGATGTCCTTGTTCAACCTGGACTCTAGCGCCACCTATTGTAAGGTGAGGCAAGTTTTTCTAAAGATTTTCTATGTTAAACTCCTGAGAACAACTTACAAATAAGCGAGACTTACTTGTGTCAGCACAAATAGATCCATAGAAGGCCGTCTCAGAAGATGATACAAATGGTAGAAACAGTAATAGCTGCTTCCTAAGAAGGTAATGCTAGCCTGCGACCGAACTTCTACCTGTAGAACAGAGCCTTACTTTATTACATCTATTTTCGGATTGATATTATGCTGTGACGATCCGAGAATGGTGAATTCACCCAGTACATAATCGCCTATCGCCGATCAAACAGGGCCTTGTCCTGTGTTAATTCAACAAATAAACAAACAATGCACGGATGCCATTCTGGAAACTGGGTAAATCCTTCCACAAAGTATGGCTAGAGTATTTTTCTGATTGGGTCAACGGTAGAAAATGTGTTATCAAAAGTTTAACTATATCTTTTGCCACAACGTTTGAAATAAGGAATGGTCTTTAATAAGAACGGTGGATTTACTCGTACTTTCCAATGCTTAAATTAAGAATCTGATAAGTAGTCTTCTTCAAGTAATAGCATATTCTGACGAACTGATTCCATACAGAAGAACCTAAAAGTTTAAATTTTTGTACAGCGTGACTTCAAACAAGATTCAGCGATACTGCGAAGAGTGGAAGTCAAAAGCCATTTTCCAGAAATCGGAGACTGTTTTCAACCACTTTGGCTAGGGCTTCTAGAGGCCGTCACAAGAATTGACCCAAGAGTTGGGCCATCACGACGATTATTTATGCTGGGCGAGAAGCTTTTTTCGATTTTCTCCCTGAATCAGAATATAGTTATTATTATTTAAACGCGGTACTCTACTACCGGTCCTGGAACAGAATTAATAACTTCATGTCCCAGATATTTCGATTTCCAATTTTGGGCCGTCTTATCCGAACGCTGAATGCGCTTCATTCCGCCGGAGGAAGACGCCTTTCTCCATCTCGATATGTGCGGCTTAGTTCAGGATATGATGGAGGTTCCGCTTAGCAAACTGTGGATTGGCGGTTCTTTAATAGCACAGTGTCTCAACGGAAACTTAAGGAACTGGCGAAGCACGAGCGTCAATTTCATGGGTGGATTCAATCTGAACTTGATAGTCGGTATAAGTTCTTCATCTTGATTAAGCCTTAGCCGGCGTACAAACCTATTTTGTGTTCTTAATTTGAAGGAAAGTAGATTCGGTGAGGCTTCAGAAACTTTATAACGATTTCGCTTAATCGTTATAAAAAACTCTTTCGAAAATGTTTATTTCGGTCTTGAATTGACTTTAGATGGTTACCGTTATTAAAAAAACAAAGGGAAAAACGATTTAATGGTTCATCTACTTCTACACTAATTTTTAGAATCAAAAGTTAGACTACTGAAGTTTTTTAGGATACTTCATCATGAAATAAGTTTTATTAAACTTTCACACTATTGGGTGCCGGTTGGCTCACCCTTTACAATGAAAAACACTCCGACAGTCTGAAAGAAAAAAATTGTTTCTTTTACATTTTTTCGTTTGTATTAAGTCCACCCACTTGATTTTAAAATCAGTTAAACCCTGAACACACACAAGCTACATGAAATACCAAATGCCAAACAGAATACATCCCTTTTGTTGCAAGGCTTTGTGCAGCATATGTTTCATACGTTGACTACAACATCGTTTTTTTTTGTCATAAAAAACCCTGAACCTTTCTACTCTATGACTTCACTTTTTGGCATTGTTGCCATGTTTCAATTTTGAGAAAAATCAGATCCTTTTTGAAGGAAAAAATGAAATATCTCGTCGCTTTGTGAGTTGTAAAGGTTGTTCTTAACTTTTGCACTGTTTTCTTATAAAAAAATTGGTAGAGAAAGATATTTCACGTTCAAGGGTATGCTTAAAGAATCTGTTGAACCTTTGCTGAAAACTATATTGCTACCAATCTTAAATAGATTTTTCACATATTTTCTTATAATTTATTATTAGAACGCTCTACAGCAACCCCATCGTGTGTGCCTGCTTAAATAGAGAAAAAGGTGTGTCTGTGTACTGTCAACGACTATTGTCATTGTGTGTCGACCATGTGCATTGTTGAACACCTGGCTGGCAGAACGGAATTACATCACCTAAAGTGGCCACTTGACAGTAAATTCGATACCAGCAGTGTCTGTTGATTGTTCCCCAGTTCAGCTAGGGAGCTAGGGAGCTAGGATAGCTGCCACAAGGGTTGAGTGGTGATGCAAGCTATTGCACCCTGTGCGCACCTCCACAAAACGCTTTCAACAGAGTTCCGTTTATCAGGCTTTATGCGCCCGGGTGTCGTTTTTGCACAAAGTGCAGTTGAAAAGTAAACACTTCGACATAACTATTTGCGTAATTTTTTTTTTGTAAATTCTTTATTCCACTTGACGTGATTTTGAAGTGCACATCGTCAGGATACGCACTGTTTTTAAATTTTACTTTTTTTTTTTGCTGATGTAATCCGGACTAGCTCCAGCTGCGCGCATTAATGATGTCCCTGTGGATATTGTTTGGAAATATTTTTATTTATTAAATTGTTTTTTTTTTTTAATATAACAAAAGCTAATGTGTGGAAGGGTTTAATAAACTAGATTGATTGCCTGAGGCAGATACTTCATTTGCGTTATTTAATTTATCATTGAAAGTAATAATTTTAAATTGTTTTTTATATACCTAGGTACCTATTATTAGGTGGATTGGGGTATTTTTCATCAATTTATTTTTTTAATACAACGTATTTCATTCAATTGACTATGTGGATTTTTTTTTAAGTGACGAGATGAACAAGCGGTTCATTGAAAAAGACAAACGGGAAATTGGCTCAGCTACCTGAGTATGATTCTTTTATGATAATGTATTATAATAATATTATACCTGAATATGATTTATGATAAAATATTTATGAAGAACAATTAAAACGTTTCTTAAGCCCTAGAGCTTTTTTTCGAAAGTCCAAATTTAAAAAAAAATCAATAAGCATAAGAATTAATAGTGTAGGCCACATTGTACTTCCTGTGAATTCTAATAGCCAGAGGAAAATATATGGAAAAGACAATCAAATTTTAACAATGTGGTAAGCAATTGTAAGTTGTACCAAGTGCTATGGTATTGAATACTAAATGTTTTTCGTATCAACGCAGAAAGTGGAAAATGAAAATCCAACTTCCTTTAGTAAGTTATGATATTGTTAAGAATTAACTTTTATATTTATTCAGGTTCTCAATTATAAAAGGTACTTAACCTAAATCAAACACGTTGTCTGCTTTCTCAAAACTATCTGACTACAATTGACTATTCATTCTGCTACTGTCAAACCAGCTGTCAAGTAGATCTGTTCCTTTAAGCTATGATCTTTCGTCACATTGCCTCCCTCTTACACTTAAGGCTCCGAACTAAGTTGATAGAACTTCTTTAAGCAGTTGAAGTGAACAATTTTTTCAGTTCTTCCTTTCTGGAAGTGATAAACGACGTCAGAAATCCTTTGTAGGATCTCATATAAACCATCCCATTCTGATTGTAGTTTAGGACTTTTACCTCTTTTTCTTGTTGGATTATAAAGCAAAACCAAAGTCCCAGGATCCAAGGTTTCGTTGGTGCTTTGAAGGTCATAGCGATGCTTCATTTTACGGCTACCAGTTTCCAGTCTGTAGCGAATGATGTTGTGCATTTCTGTCAACCGTTCCCGAATCTTCTTCAAGAACTCGTTGCTATCCTCCCTGTCTTGTTGGTGCGGGGATAACAAGTTTTCAGCTGGAAGACAAAGTTCACGACCATAAATAAGCATAGCAGGTGTTTCGCCTGTAACGTCATGGACAGCCGTTCGATAAGCGAGTATCAAAAGTGGTAGATGTTGATCCCAGTCACGTTGATGTTGTTCGCAGAATTTGGCGAGATAATCTAGTATGGTTCGATTGAACCGTTAAACCATGCCATCGGATTGAGGATGCATAGCCGTTGTTCTTGTTTTCTCGATTCCTAAGCGCTTCATGGTCTTGGTAAATATTTCGGACTCAAAATGTCCACCTTGGTCGCTGTGGATTTGCATCGGCATACCATGACGGGAACAGATGTCATTTATTAAGCGGTTCACCACGGATTCACTTGTTTGGTCTGTAATCGCGAAACATTCAGGCCATTTCGTAAAGTAGTCCATGCAACACATTATAAACCTATTACCGTTATCAGTCCGAGGAAGTGGTCCTAAGATATCCACTGTAATGTAATTTGTAATGGGGCCACTCGTCGAGTAGTTGGTCTTTTTCTTGCCTAAACATCCAATCCAATAAAATGATCTCCGAAGTTTTTTAAGAGTTTTAGCTATTCAAAATGGCCTTCAGAAGGGCTATCGTAGACCATTGAAAGAATCTGCTCATGCAATCGCTTTGGAACGACAGTTTGATAAATAACATCTTTACGCTGGAAATGTTTCCGGCAGAGAATTTCATTACGAAGACATAAGGTTTCATAAATAGCCGAGTACGACTTCAAAACAGGATCGGATTGACAAATAGTTCTCTTTTCGTGTCTCTGGTTTCGTCTTACCTAATCTTTAACAAGTTTCAGCGAATCGTCGGTGTCTTGAATTTGTCCTATGTCGTCCACAATCGCAACGTTTGAAATTAAAGCGTAATCACGTTCTTCTTTGCTGCCGCAGTGTCGACATGGTAGTTGAAAACAAGGTCTTCTTGACAAAGCATCAGCGTTTCCGTGGTTCTTTCTAGGTCGATGGATAACAGTAAAGTCGTATTCTGCCAACTGCTCCAGCCATCGAACTAACTGGCCTTCAGGTTCCTTGAAATTCATTAACCACTGTAGAGATGAATGATCAGTCCGCAATATGAAGGGACTCCCAATAAAAATGGCTTGAAATGTTTAAGCGCTTTGATTACAGCAAGAAGCTCCTTTCTCGTTATGCAATAGTTGATCTCTGGTTTTGACAACGTTTTGCTAAAAAATTCTATTGGTTGTTCCATCCCATCAACGATCTTTGAAAATACAGCCCCGCACGCAAATTTAGTCGCATCTGTGTCTAAAATGAACTCATCACTTTCTACATATACCTTTAATGTTGGAGCGCTAATCAAACTTGATCTTATTTTCTGGAAAGCCATATCGTTAACATCGATCGGTTAACCTCGTGAGTGGCTTTTCAATTTCCGAGAATGATCGAACAAACATTCTGTAGTGTGCAGCAAACCCCAAAAATATCTGTACCTCATTATTACACTTTGTAGCTGGCCAAGTAGACACAGCCTCTGTCTTCGATGGGTCTGGAGAAATTCCGTGATCTGAGATAAAATGACCCAGAAATAAAAGTTGGTTAGAGAACAGGTTACATTTGTGTGGGGCAACTTTTAAACTAGTCGTTGGCAAACTATTTCAAGGTTTTGGAGAAGTTCTTCAAATGTTCTGCCGTGAATCACCAAGTCGTCCAAATAAACCTTACAAATGGAAAACAAACCTTCCAGAATTGTTTCCATAAGTCGCTGGAATGTCGCAGGGGCGGCATAAAATTAAATTCCCAAAGACCATCCCCTGTACTAAAAGCAGTTTTTTTTTTCTTTTAAGGGGCCATCTAATCTACTTGCCAGTATCCTGATTTAAGGTCTAAATCAAGTCTAATCAAGTGAATCGGCCATCTGCATTGGATAGCCATCTTTTACTGACGCATCCATCCATCTTTTTTTCCTACCAAGACCACTGGGTATAACCAAGGACTATGTGACTTCCGAATAATGCTTTGCCGAGCCATGTCAGAAATCAAGGATGCCGCTATAGATTTATTTATTGGAGCGGACTTACCCCTATTTATGTTATGTTTCAACACACTTGTGTGACCTATTTTGTCAGGACCAAAAGCAAAAACAGTTCGAAAACGTATCAGAAAATCCTGAGCTTTTATTTTTTGATCCTCCAAAGAGTTGATAAAATATTCGAACTGATCATACAAAGCTTCCTGGCAGTAGTCACTCTGTAGAGGAATGTTTATTTTTTTGCAAACAAAGTACGTTCGATTCCAAGTCCACCAGGCATCAAAACAAACTAAGAAAGGCAATTCCAAGTATACAGTCTTGGTCTATATCAGCAACTATAACACCCATCGGCGTTATGAATGATTCAATTTGAAACATAACCTCAGTCGTTCCTTGTATTGGTTTAAGATGTGCAGCGATGCCTTTGATGAAAGACGACGACAGCTTAAGTTTAGAAAGTTGAATGTGTGAGAGCACTTTCGGATGGATAACTGTATGAGAAGCGCCAGTGTCCACGACCATATCACATGGGTAAATGTCGATATACCCTCGTATGTAAAGTACATTTCTATTTAAGCCAGCAGAATTTATAACGGGGACTAGATTTACAGCTGACTTCGCGTCCCTTGGAGCCAGCAAACTGTTGTTTAAATTATTGCTTTTAAATTCTTAAATTATTTTTTTTTTAATTTTTAAATAAAGTTGTTAAAAAAACCGTTCCTACGACTTTGAAAAAAAATTCACTTTTTTACATTTCTTAAAGAAATAAAATGGCATTTAAATTATTTCACTCAATACAATTTAACGTACTTTATTCGAACAATCAAAAGTCAAAAAATCAAATAAATGCTTTGATGCTAACTTTAATTTTCTTAAATTTTATTCTATAATGTGACCGCACATATGAGCAAGTAGTGCAATCCAGTCGTGAATTTTTTTTTTTTTTAATTTTCGGCGTTCGCGGTAACGGCTCATTGGATTTCAATAAAATTTTATATTTAAAAAGATCTAATTAGCCAAATTAATTCTGCATGTACCAATATTTTGAATATTATAATTTTTGCATTTAAAATTAATTAAAAGCATATTTTTTTTTGGAAAATTCAATATTTGTAAACTACTAAAAAATATTTTAAATTGTATGATTAGCTATATATTAATAAACTCTAAAAAACTGCATATCAAACGCCCTAGAAAAAAACATGTTTTAATGTGAAATGCGAGAATAATGCTAGCGAGGCCAAACATTCAGAGGAACGATCCCTGAACAAAACTATATTTACCATGTAAATTTCATTAAAATCCGTTGGGCGGTTTATAAGTTCATACTCGACATACATACAAACATACATACATCTGATGTTTACCTGGTCCTCAGAATACGTTTGCGATAGATTTTGGTTGAAAGGGGCATAGTACCGCGGTTAGCATGAGTGATGAGTCTTATCAGCATGAGTCATTTTATTTCGTACGTGTAGCCTGTTATCGAGTTATAAGACGTTCGTGTAGCCTGTTATCGACTTGTAAGACGTTATCACGTCAAAAAACAGGATTTTATGAAAATCCGTCCTACAATTTTCGAAATTCTTTTTTCATAAATTCAATAATATGTAAGACGTGTGATTGCGTACTCCATTTTTTACTGAAAACGGTTGATTGTTGTAGTTTCGGCACTTTATATAGGTTCAGGCCGTTTGATTTTTTACTTGTTTCTGTTAAATATCCTGCCTTCCAATGTGATTAGGGACATAAGAGCAAGTACGTGCGACCAAGTCGTTCCCATTTTTTTGTTGGATTCGATTGTCACCTCTTTTAAGTTTTTCTGACGAAAAAGTTTGTTTAAATTCTAAAACATTTAGAGCTCTATAGAACTTATTTTTAAAAAGCTTTATTTAAGTTAGAGTTTATATTTTTGAAGTTTGCTGCAATTGAATTCCAAAAGTCTATAACCTCTAACGTCATTCATAAAAAAAACTTTTATTTCCAGAACAGTACAAAATTCTCAAAAAAAAAGAAGAGACAAACCATTCAGCAATTTTATCAATTCAAAATGAAAACCGCACTTACACCTTTCCATAAAAGAAAATGAAAATGGAAAAAACTCTCCCTCTTTCCAACTTAAGTCGAAAACTATGTCAAAGGTGATTGATTGATGCCGGGAGCATTATCCTCGCTCAGTAGCACTTCAAACTTTCATTCCGAAAATGTGCTGATGATGATGGTGATGATGACGATAGAATAAAAATAAAAAATATCCTCACAGTCGACTGCCTTTCCAACCAACACTAACGTACACTCCAAATAAACTATGTCAGTATCGTACTCCTGCGTACCTGTCTAACCACCTTTGAAAAGGAAATGAGGATTCTCTGCAGCTCAATGATGATTCCATGATGTTCAGTCGCGTATTTTGCCACACAATTCCGTTTCCACTAAACAAGTACTCAATTTTCCGCCCGCGCATTCCTTCGAATCAATGCAGAACGTTATGATGCTGATGTTTGGGGCGGTGTGGGCTGAAACGGTTATGGCAGTCGGTATAGGCACAACGGTATCATAATAACAGACGCCAGAGGACGAGTCAAATGACTATTTGACATTTTTAAATCTCACAATTAGGTTTCTGACTCGATGGCAGTTTTTTTTCCACTAGATCTATGTATCTATACCGACTATCATTTTCTATGTATGTATCCAACGGATATGGCCGAGATACGTATCTACTTCAAAAGTCAGGTGAAAGGTTAAAAACGTTTTGAAATGCTATAGAATCGAGAAAGAAGTAGATGGCATTTATAGTTATATATTTTCAGCCACTACCACGCCCATGACATTATTTTTTTTTTTAAATTGGAAAAAAGCAGAAAAATTGAATACCTACTTAAGAAAGAAATGTCAGTGAAAATCTTCTTTTTTTAGTATTTGCTCGGAAAATTTGCATTGCTGGTGCTTACGGTGTGTAGATACGAGTATGTTTATGGTGGTTGATACGACTGTCTTCCGCCACCGCAAAGGTGGGAGGTAAACAAATTCAAAATGAAATCGAGGTTTAAAAAGGACTCGCACGAAAAAAAACGTCCTCAAACAAAATGACATAGATGGTCTCGGCAATGCGTTCTCCTTTATGTTCTAGATTTTTTAAATTTATGGGTTAAGGGGATGCACCAACGACAGTTCTGTTTACTGTTCAAATGTTGCATAACTATGAAGCTTTTTTTCTTGATAAAGGACTTCTCCCAAAGAATGTGGTTTACAATGATTACATTTTTCTTTGGAATTTGTGAAAACAAAATAATCTTGACATTGTTGATGCGATTTTAATGAAATCATGTGTAGAACTATACTTTCTTTTAACAGGAGCATTGTATTCTTACATTGCTCATAAGATACAACATTGTTATTGTTCTTTAAGTGAAAATTTAAGTTAAATGGTTAGGTAAGACCGGGAATCAGCAACTATAGAAATATGTGCGTATTGCAAGACAAGTTTTCGAAAAAATATTCGAACAACTTGTTTCGATTGGGGTGAAAAAAATTTGTTCAGCATAATAGGCGTAACAGCCGGGATCCGGTTCGGGCTTCATCCAAAATGTTATCCCATACATCCTGATTGCTAGCCGGCGCGATACAGTTTTTTATAAATGATTTTTTATTTTCTTTAACTTATATCTACTTAAATGCTTGACAAAAATCTTCAAACTAGCTAAAACTATCTGTATAAATTCAGAACCAACTTCCTACCTACAGCTGGCTGGCACTGTATATTTTTTAATCATGTATAAATTCATAAAAAGCAACCAACATGCAGCTTCACTGTATGTTTTAATTTATTTCATAAACAGCTTCACTGTATTACTTCACTGTATTACTTTGCTATTTAATTCTAGGTTACTTTTGGTATAGTTATTTTGTTAAGTAATCATATTTAATGTATAAATAGTATTGTAAGAAATAAAATAGATAACATTCACAGTTCAAAGGTTTTGGCTTATTGATTGTTCTTCAGATTTAATTTAAATTATTGCTTTCCCCCACAGGCGGTAAGAGGCGATATTTTTGAATTAAATTATCTACGATATCTACTTGGAGTTATTCTTATGTTTCGCCTGAACTATCTCCTGTCGTCAGAGTGAAATACTTTGGTCGACAAAGTACGACAAAAGTTATTATCATCTAAATTAACTTACTGGCCCTAAGCGGGCGCTCTAAATTAATCTCTAACTTAATTTTGATTGCCTTTCGGCCTAAAAAATAACTTAAATTTATCTTGTCTATATCGGGTTTTATTTTTCACACAGAAAATGAAAAAAAAAACTGGGTTTACCTTATCTTTCTTAACCTAGCTCAAACTACTTAAAAACTAACTCAAAATAAACTAAAAGTAAACTTTAAATAACTTAAAATAAACCTAAAATACTTAAATTTAGAACAGCCACAGCAAGCTTTTTAAAATTTTATATTTTTGTTTGTATTTTTTTTTTGCATTTTTATATTTTATTTTGTATATTTTGTCATTAAATATTTTTTGGTGTTGCCGCAACTGCTCTACCTAACTTAAAGATACTAAAGATATATGTAGGTTGACCATAGGCGACATTTCGTTTATGTCGAATGATAATAACGGGTTTTGCTTGAGCCACCAAAATTGGTATACCTAATCAAAGGCTTCCTTCCGATCCCGGTCGGGCACGGCCCTACTGAAACGGAGGCACTCTGCTTCGCTCCCAGCGATTATGTCTTGGTCGTAAAGGAGTAGCCTATCGACTGTGACTGTGGCGATACAGTTTGGCTTCGGGGGTCTTGTTCTACGCCATCATTCCGACCTATGTACATAAACAAGGTCTGTTACGTTACCTCCTGTTCTAAAAAAAAAAGAAAAACAGTGTTTACCTAGACTTTTCATATAAAAAAATCCTTAATTCTTTTAAAATTGACAAATAGCTCCTTTATCCCTACTGGCAGAATCGAAGCTTCTCAATGACGAGCAGTAGGAGTTTTAAAAAATTGCTACCCAGTCTGAGATTTTAACTCGCAATATCTCGGTTAGTTAACAAACACCTCATCTACAGCACCACTGCCGCGTTGGGTAGAGTTTGACGGCAAACTCTTAAATTGAAAATCGTCTAGGCGGGTATGCCACTTCATAGGATAAGGCTTAACCTTATCAGTTCAGTTCAGTTGCGGACTGCCACCAGCGGTGCAAAATTACTTACTTCAATGCCAAGGAAGCTGCCTTCATTGTGTAAATCTATCATGTTTTTCTGCGGAATGACAATTAACATATCTGATAAAATCTGAAAAACTAAAATTCGCGAAGACACTAATTAAGCTATTATCTGTTGATTGTATAAGCATAAATCCTGGCTTTTAGAACTCTTCTCAATAATGAGAAGGTGCTTTAATACAGATCGGTCTAATATATCATTTAAAAACAAAAAGCTTCAAAAATATCAAAATGTAAGCGGACTGAATAAATTTCTTCAGTGAAAGATATGTTTCCTTTAATTATTATATTTATGTAGTTGTTTTTTTTTATATTTCGTGTTGCTCGAACTGTGCCAGTCGCATCAAAACTCATGATTTGTTTACGTCAGACGCAGAGCTATGGGTTTTGCTCCTATAATCGCAGTTTATTGTAGACAGAATCACATCCGACACTCTTTTAGAAGATATTTCGCTTTGTTCTCTCAATATTATCTTGTGTGGTGACTTTAATTGCAATCTCTTGAACCCCAACATTCTTAAACATAACATGCAATATTTTTTTTATATGCAGTCATCGAATGAGCAGTTGGAGTTTTTGAATCGAAATGTAAAAATTCTTTTTGACACTCATGTACCAGTAATGACTAAAACTCTTAAGAAAAGTCGGATAGTCTTGGTTTTGGTTTTTTTTGCCACAGATAGTGCTGGCGTAGTTGAAAGTATGCTTTCAATAAAGTCAAAGGCTGTTGGGTTGGATGATATTCACCCCAAATTTTTGTATATGATACTGCCAATTGTACTGGCTTATATTACTTTTGTATTTAATACAATTCTGATGTCAGGAGTCTATTCAGACCTGTGGAAGATAGCTAAAATCATACCTTTTCCCAAAAATGCAAAAAGTGGCGAATTCCGCCCAATGTCTGTATTACCATATCTGTCGAAAGTCTTTGAACGAGTCTTACAGAAACAAACAAACAAACAAACGACAAACTCGATGCTTACCCCGAAGCAATCTGGCTTCCGTAAAAAACACAGCTGTATCACAGCACTCTTAAACGTTACTGAAGATATAAGGCAAGCGTTGGATAAAGATGAGGTAACGTTCTTGGTTCTGCTCGACTTTTCAAAGGCTTTCGACACAGTCAACCACGTTAAACTATGTTAATAAGCTTATACAGAATTTTAATTTTTCTTCAAAACTAATTTATTCTTATTTGACTGATAGAAAGCAAGTACTACAAGTCGGCGACAGTCTGTCAAATTTCCTCCCGAATGTTACAGGTGTTCCCCAGGGTTCCATACATGGCTCATAACTATTTTCCATGTACGTTAACGAACTACCATCTTTAGTTAATTTTTGTTCTTCTCATATGTATGCAGATTTTTTTTTTTTTTTTTTATATATATAATTAACACGCGCACAAGGGATTATGTGTTTCCCTTTTAATGTAGAACACACTGCGCGGGCATTACGAAGATAGGGAGGGGAGAGATAGGAGGTGCCGATTAACATTGGTTTTGAATATTAGCAGATCAAAATGGCAAGGGAAAATCCCGCCGTGTTGTTCGGCTAAAAAAAGATTCCCTATATTTCAGATGACGTCCAATTGTACCTTAGCTGCCCCCTTGCGCTGTATATATAATGCATCATATAGTGTCAATAAAGACCTCGAAAAAATCTCTAATTGGTCCCAACTTAACGGTCTATTCTTAAATCCAAAAAAATCTAAATGTATCGTCATATCAAGAAAAGGTCTAGTCCTTGATTATTTTCCTCCGATAGTGTTGAAGAATGCCCTCATCGATTATGTAGAAACTGCGAAAATTCTTGGAGTGACTTTTAACCGGCCTTTGTACTGTACGCTATGTCTTTAACATTAGCAGATACAATAGATTAACAGGTTTTTCAAATCTCTTGCTGGGTATGCCTTTTGAATAGTACATTGAACTTCGGAGTTTGATTTTGCTCTCTGACATCCTGATTATGCGCCCACAATACTGCTTTGAAAAAATGACAATGGCGATTTCGGAAAGATCTTGTCATTTAATTCATCATTCCTGCTCGTGTTTAACGTCTCAGCGTCAATTTTTCGTAAATTCCGTAAGTCTTGGGAACTTACTACTACGTCATATTAAAGAACCGCAAAACGCAACAAGAACTAAAAAGATTTTAATAAATTACTTTCATTACATATTTATAAATTAACTTTCAAAAATAAATTAACTTGTAAATCATAATTGGAAATCTAAACTTGTTTAAATTCTATTAACTTTTTTTTTATCTCGCTCTTTTTTGTAATATTAGCTTATGACTAGCTTTTAAGATGCTGTATCTTATGGTTATTAAGCATTCAAATAGAAATAAAAAATTAACAAAAAAAAAAAAAAAAAACAGTTCAATGTACCACACCGTAGTGTCACTGCTTAGCCAAACTGTAGCTGAAAAAGTTCGTCGATTTTTGCGATATCCACCTGCTTATGGAAAAAACATTTCCCTCAAAACTCTTTCCATCGAAGAATTAAAGCCCAGTGACCATGGTAAGATTAAAAAACTTCTTTCGCAGATAGAGTTAGGCGACAAAAAACCTTCACTGTTTATTGGGAAAATGTGAAACCTCGTTGGACAAAATGTTGAGGAGAAGTTCTTTGCAACATTGCGGTTAGGTTTTCTACTAATGAACTTTCAACATACATTATCGCCCTGGAGTGACGAGATACTCGACAAGGTGGCGCAAATGGCCGATCGGATTACGAAAACGACAAACGTGGTGTCAGTGGCTACAACAAGGCCACCCTGCAACTCTCGAAAAGAAGACCCGTCACCTTCACCATTAGAAATTTGTAGGCGTTTTCAGTTGCTCGAAGAAAGTATCCGATGAGATCGCACTTCATCGCGTTCCAGGCAACTAAACTCATCTTCGCCGGTCTGGGAACAGGGATTTTATTGCTTCTACAAGAAGTTTGGATAGAAAGCGACTAAATGCCGACCACCATGTATTTTCTCGGCGGAAAACTAGAAAGCCGATTTCAAAATAAGGCGAATGAACTTGATAAAGCACCCTATCAGCTCGCCTTTTTGTGTATGATAAAACCACCGGACGGAATTTTTTTAATTAATACTGGTGCGGACGTATTTATTGTACCACCCACAAATCCTCTCATCTCTTCCAAGAACAATGAATTACAATTCCTAAGATGATGCAAAAGGTTCTGAAATTAAAGTTTATTGACAAGATAAACTCGTTCTATCGTTCGGCCTACGAAGAACCTTATAATGGCATTTCATAGTTGCCAACGTACAAATGCCCTCAAGTTTTTTAATCTTTCAGTGGATTCACGCAACAAGAAATTAATAGACAACTCGACTGATCGATTCAAATATCTTTTTTCGTTTCTTTTAAAGGAATTTAAAGTCTTGCTTGAAATACAACCGTCTAAGCGCACTGCAATTAAAGCCGAAAAACTCAAATCTGCAAAAGCCATATTCCATTAGTTCTTAGAAAAAGGCATATCCAAACCTTCTAAAAGAAACTGGTAATCTCCTTTGCAGACGTCTCAACGATAACAAAGCGCCGGCAAAAGATTCGATCGCTCAAATGAAAGATTTCGTCAACATTTTCCATGAAAAAAATACAGTAAATTCAAAACTCGTCCAACACAAAATAAATAAAAAAATCTTTAATCCGTTTCTCTCCGTTTTTTAAGTGTTTATAAATCAATAAAAAACTTCTTTCAAAAAACACGTAAAAAAACATGCAGACACGAACTATGTACTTCGTTTCGAGCTATTAAAACACAAACACAAGAAGGCTGAGTTGTTTTACATTTTAAAAAAAGAATCATGAAAATCGGTCCAGTTTTGAATTTGTACAGCCAAAAAACAAGGTGACCGCGAAAGAGTATTATTACCAAAGGTTTTGTGTTGGGCACTATTTAACTATTTAACGCACAATATTATATTTCTTTAAAAAAAACTATAAAACATCAAACAATTTTAATTAAAAAAACAAAACAAATGAAAAACAATGTTTCGCATTGGGCGCCATTCTCAACCCACACAGAAGATGTTCAAACATTTTGTAACGTCAACTTAAATACATAATTTCAAATTGTTTACTCTAAAAATACAATAATTGGGACATTTGGCCACCTCGTTGACATTTAATTCAACAAAACCCTAAAACTGACATCAACACACACGTCTAAAAACCCAAAAATAATATCAAATGTCAACATGACTATCAGTTCGATTTTATGATGGTCTTGAAAGAAAAAAATAACCTCCTCACTCATCTGATCACAGTAACACGCCAATGAGTGTCAGTAATGTGTACACAACGTCCTATGCACACATGCGATACCTTTACACCTTACTGTATACCCTGTTCGACCCCTATCACTCAATAAGGTGCATAAAGGTGAAAATCTGATAGAACAAAAAATATCTAATGTCAACACGCAACGGTAAATGTGCTACACGATGACAAAAAAAAGCTACTAATTCAAATAAAAATTGTTTATGTATGTGTATATAAAGTTATCAACACAAACAACAACAATAACTCCTATTGAAGGTTTACTGTTTAATGTTTCCGTTTCCTCCATGTGTATCCATACATTCAGTAACATATAAACATCACACATAGAACCATTTAACGGGCCATGGAAAATAGGGTCATGTTTGCCTATGCGATGGAAAAATAAAATAAATCCACCGCGTAATGGAATGGCATGGCGCTGCTTTCGATTCCCTGATGCCTAATGCCGACTACGACGGATCAAGCTCAAACGGGCGGAAGCGAAGCTAAAGGTTATCACAGCCTTTTTATCCGAGTGGGTTGCGATCGATTGTGAACTTCTGGGCTGTCCAGATGGAACAATGACGCCCATTATCCGACAATTAATTGTGACTTTTCCACTCGGGTGTACTAGCGGGTGTCACAAAAGGGGATTGTTATCAAGAGTTACGTAGTTCCTCTCCAATATGCTGATTCCTATAACTGATTGTAGAGTCCATTCAGGAGAATTTATAGATTCCAGTTTTTTTTTTACTTGATTTATGATTATGAAGGCTCAACCATCCTTTGTTAAGAAGACAGAAGATGATTCTTCCACTTAATTCTGATATTTTTTTACAAAATAATTTTTTAATTATGCAAAAAAAAAAAAAAAAAAACAGCAATCAACACAATTAGAAAAATTACTTATTTCTTCCCCTTCTTCAATTAAAATTTCCCAAATTAACTCAACATCAGCTGGACAATTATCATTGCCCCGTTTAATTAAATAACCAGATGTTTACTAAATCATATAATTCTGACGTTTCCTGACATCGATCGCGGAGGCAAAACAATGGTCCTCAGCTAACATGGAGTTTGTTGCTCTTTCCATCAACTTGTCAAAAAAAAACTCTTTACAACTAGTGGTAACTCAATCTACAACTTTGCAACCACAAAGACCAAAAGAATAAAGAAATACTCTGGCGCTTAGTCACGCAGCTATGACGCAGTGTGATATTCAAATGAATGCATCCAGATCCAATCTAGGTGGTAAACAAAGACGAGGGAATTTCTCACGCAAAGTTGTCGTCGTAATGTAATTGTATCTCTATAGGGAGTCACGTCATGGCTTCTGTCACTTCGGGGCATGGCAATTAATATAAACGGTGCGCCGCTTAAATCAACACACCTCGAACCCTTACCATTACCATATAGTGAGAGAGAATAGAAAGCTTATTAGTCAATGCGATTACGTTATCTTCATAATTTTCATCACAGGTGATTTGACATAAGGGGAACAAAAAGAGATAGCATTAGAAATTTTACAATACCTGGAGGAATGGTGGTGGTATTTAGATTTTCTTTAAAAAGTAAAAGACGAAAATACTTGCGAATTCACTATCCCTGCGAGCTATTCCATAAAAGAGGATTTCAGGGAAGAATAGATTTATTTGAAATTGTAAAGCAAGATTAGGAATTGAATCGCATTCTGTTTAAGGAAGTAATTGGAACACAAATTCTTCGAACAGGACTTAGTTTTCAAATATCTGAAGAAACTTATTAACAGGCTTCACTTTCACACGAAGTAATCATTTGAGTCCGTTTTTGGCGTTAAATGGAAAATTTCAAAATTCAATGGCGCAAAATTATAGACGTTTTAACACCAAACTAAAAGAAATAAAGTTTGGCACTAACAATAAAAGTGTAGTTCTTCAATTATAGACGACTTAAAAATTGATTTTCTCTTAGTGTGAAAATAGATTTTTAATAACAGGAATCCCCTGCATTATCTTTTTAGTGTGAAACTTAAAACTCTCAGAGAGAATGACGGCTCCCTCTCACAAAACGCCATTTTTAAAATTAAAATACACACAATCCCTGCCTAAATCCAATAACAAAAAAATTCCCTAAGGTTGTCAAACTCTCAAATTTGATTTTAACTAGTGCTGGGGATTTTTTTGTTTATAATTATGAAAAACTTAGTGCAGAACTAAACATTTTAACTTGTCTGAAGTTAATGTATAAAAAGTAGGTTATCTATAATTTTATTGCGCCACGCTGTTTAACTGAAAGGAATTTCCTTAATCATTCCATATTTGGTATTATTGAAGCATTATATTCTTAATGATAAACTAGATAGACTTTGACACGTTATTAAAGCAGCTTCTTATTAATAAGATGAATTCTCGAAATCAAGGTAGAAGATTCTTCTATCAAATGATTAAAGCTAAATCAATGTTTTGGAAACCTGCGTTTCCTGCAATTCCAAGTAAATGGCCATTAGTCCGGGCGGCGGCTGCAAAAACAGTTAACTTATCGAGTTAAAGAAAATTTCAGTTTTCTAGTAGGATATCAGTTGGAGTAGGTGCAAAAACGCTAGGTCTTCCACTCCTAATCCTGGTGCGATTGGCGTGGGAAGGCAAAATAGGGCACTTTTTTTGGGTGAATGTGTACTCATCGAGTTAAAGAACAATTTTGCCATGGTGGACTAAGTCTCAATTAGTATAACAAAAAAACAGGTCTTCCTCTTGAAGTGGGAGTATACGTGTAGGTCATTAAAGTGGTTGATTTTTTGTGACCTTTGTACTTTTTTCACTAGACCTGATTTTATGTGGATAGGGAGCATGGGGGGTTTTTCGTTTGAAACTTATTTTTTCCTATGTTGTTATTCATTGACTTAATTAAAAAAATTGATGTCAAATCAATGGTCAGACTATGCCATTTCATTATATACATATCAGAATCTCAGGTAACACCCCAACAGTTTTTCAAACAACCCAAAAGTATGCCTAGTAACACCGATCGTTTAGAAAAAAGCTTGCATATTCATTAAAGGTGAATATACTTTTAAAGAAAGTTAATCGTCGAGTTAAAGGATGAATTTGGTATCAAATGAAAATTAAGTGTTTTTGCAGCCGCCGCCCGCTCTACATTCCTATTAAAAAAAAAAAACTCGATTTCCAGAATGAAAATAACTCCACGTTCCATAGTAAAAAATGAGCCGGACTGCAATACCAAGAGACATTTTATCCAATTCTGGTACTATTGAATATACTTCGATATGTTATTAAAACAGCTGCCGTGAGTTCTCGAAACCAATGTAAACGATCTTCTATCAGCAGATATTGGCCCAATCAATGTTTTCGAAAACTTGCATTTTCTGCTATTTCTGATAAATGGTTATTCCTTCTAATGAAATAATGGAAAATAAGTTGAACTGGAAGTTCTGGATTTTTGAAAAAAAACTCAATTATTCCGCTTTATTGGTGTTTTTGAAGGTTTTTATACTTCACGACTTATTAGATACACTTTGATGCGTTATTAACCTTGCTTCTCATTGATGTGATAAAATCTAAAAAATAAGGTAGAAGATATCTTTGTCAACAGATAAAAGCGAATTCAATGTCTTCAGAAACCTTAGTTTTCTGATTATCAGATAAATGGCAATTCTAAAATAATGTACTAGATTTCTACAATGAAAGTAATTCCAGCCTTTATAATAGAAAGTAAGTTTGACTGCAATATAAGAAGGTTCAGTATTTCTGAAAGAAGTTGCCTCTATCATTCCAATTTTAATATTTTGGAAGTATTAAATTCTTAACGGTTTATTAGATTTGTTTTATAGCTGCTTTTCATTGATGAAATAACTTCTAGAAACGAAGGTAGACGATTCACCTCAACAGATAAAAGCCAAACCAATGTCTTTGGAAACTTTTATTTTCACAATCCTAAAACAAAACTACTGGATTTGTGTAGGGAAAGTACCCCACTTTGCATAATGGAAAATGATTCGGACTGCAATACCGATAAGTTCTAGATTTCTAAAAGAAAATTCCTCCATCATTATGTTTTTTTGGTAGTTTTGAAGATTTATATTCTAAACGATTTTATTTGACAGACTTTTTTGCGTTATTAAAGCAGCTTCTCAACGATGAGATATATTCTAAAAACTAATGTAGATTTCCTTATCAACTTATCATAAACAAATCAATATTTTCGGAAACCTGCGTTTAAGAATACATGACCATTCCTTTAAAAAATTGACTGCTTTTCCATAATGAAAAAACACTTTGTTCCCCTTCGCAAAATGGAAAATAGATCATACTGCAATATAAAGAGTTTCTAGATTTCTGAAACCATACACTTCGATAAGTTATTAAAACCGCTTCTTGTTCATGAGCTTGAAAGTTAGGCGGATTTGTTCCCCATCAATTAATAATGACCAAATCAGTGTCCTCGTTGAACTGAGTTATCTGCTATTTCAGATAAATCGATAATAAAAAAATGACGAATTTTCATGATAAGAGTCGACCGGAAGGTCTGTTCGCTCCCGACTTGTATCAGCAGCTTTTACGGGTATTACCTTTTCTGACGAAATTTTGGTTTCTCCAACAGTAAGATTGTTTTGAAAAGTATACAATGATTTTGTAGGCCAGAAGTGACAGAAGGCGGTGCGTAATGCAAGGAACTGAGTGTCTGTTCGGTTTTTTTTTTTTAGTTTAGGAAGTATTTTATATAACGCGACCTTTTATTCGCTTTTGGGTAATGTTATTGAAATTCGAAATAAGTGACATTAGCATTCCACCTTCAAGAACATTTTTGAAAACTTGAAAATTACTTTCGGAGACACAAGTCATTAACTAGCTACCATATATTTAATGAAGAAGATACCAACGCATTTTTTTAGAAAAAGTGTAATTCTCACCTTGGTACGACAATTCAGTTCTAAAAGGAAGACTCTACCCGGCCGGACTCTACATACAATTAACAATGTTGGACGATGAATAAAATGAGATGTTAGATATAAGAGTTATTTAACGATAACAGCTTAAAGGAGAATGCTTCGTATGACTGGAGAAGTCACAAAGCTTGATCGAAAAAGAAAAAGAAAATCCGAGAAATCCTGCACATTAAGAATTCCATACTAGACAAATTAAACATGACCAACTTTATTGGGTACAAGTGTATAGAAAGAAGAAGTATTCCATTTTCCGAAACTTTTGCGGAAGAAAGATAGGCCGAAGAAAAAATGCAACAACATCTGTAGTAAGCTGCTTCATAAATGGAACAAACCTAAACGTGGAGGTCTGCCGAAGTTTTTGATTTTTTAATCCGGATCCTTAAAGTATAACAGTAAAGTGGGGGAATTTTGGCGATACATTTTTAGTAGGTTTAGACAATACCATCAGGGGCCGAATTACGGCTTCAGTGAAAGTGAGTGAGTGCCATCAGTGATTGAATGCACGAGTTACCACTTTGAAATGATGGCATTCGTAGTCTGACGAATCGTTTAACTATTATAAATATGTACTAACTAGTTATATTCAACTTTATGGTGTATTTATTGATTTCTCTTTTGGCTAACAGATGTCTTTAGGATATATTTAGTCTTGGATAAATGAATTTCATTGTTGCGATTCAGAAGAAAGTAAACATTTTGCAACTAGATCAATATGAAAAATGATTCATACTCATCAAACGAAAGTAATATTTATCAAATTTTGAGAGAAAAATGTCTAATAAACAACGACAACATACTTAAAGTTCATATTTTTTCGTTAAGGTACCCATCAGTGACCACTTTATATATCGAATGAAAATCTGCTCGATGACTGAAGTGAAAATGTCAAAAAATGGTACTAGAATGCACGATAACGTAAGCGGTAATCCCAAACGCATATAATTCAGTCACTTATTGCTCGATAACTGATGCGGTAATTCGGCCTCAGGCTAGGGAAAGTGCATTTTCAATATGTACATTTGTATATTCTATGCTGCGATAAAGCATTAAAAATAGCATTGCAAATAGGTGATTGTGTTGACTTTAAATCAAGTAAATTCAGTTGAAATTAATTTTTTTTAAGGATTTTTGAAAAAAATATGTAGATTTTTGAATATATAATTTTCAATAAGGACAGCATTATTAAACTTACTCTATTGGAGCTTAACCAACCATATCGTTTACAAAAGATTTTTCGGAAACTTACCTAAAATGAAATAAAGTAAAAAAAATATGAGTGAATTTCTTTCAGATATAAACTATAGGTAAAATAAAAAAAATTATATGAATATTTTTCAACATTTTGGAACATTTAAAAAACACAAAAATATTTCTCTTTTTTGTAAACAAATTGTTCTAAACTTAAAGGCTGTTTCACATTAATTGAGTCATTTAGTTGAGCTTTAATTTCACATTAGAAAAGTATTGTGAAATAAAAACTTTCAAGCCTAAGTTCAAACCGGGATTAAACCCTCACTGTGAAACCGGCCTTAAGTGAGTTTAGTTTTTCTCATTGTTTAACTTTTCCTTCAAAATTCTTTTTCATTCCATTAAGTTTGTATCCAATTAGAACACAAAATTATTTTATTTTATTCTATTCCCATCTTGACGATTTCTTCAAAGGAGGAAATCCATACCTAAGTCAAAAACAAAAACACAATAAAACAGAAAAACTCCCTGCAAATCACTTGTTGAATCCAACTTCCAACATCATATTCATTTACAATAATTTTGTCTGTGGAAGTGGTCGTGGTCGAGTACGTTTTCAGACACCGCAACCTCGTCTGATATTTGCATTTCTAATTACGACAAGACTCAAAGGCTACTTTACCGTATATCTATACCAAGTATCTGTATCTGCAGCTTAAACATACAGTTATGTATTTTTGCAAAACGAGGAACTACACGGTATGACTTACTGACTCTGGTTGCTTGCTTATGTATCTGGACATTCATATTCATAAGTTTAGCAAAATTATCTGCAGTTGAAAGATAAAATAAGGCGAAACAAAAAAATACTTAAAATAAATGAAAGAGTCATGAATGTCAAGGAAGATGAAGGCGAATGCATAGTTTCGCCAAGGATTTAGTTTTGGTAGTTTGTCTGTTTTTACTTGCGATTATAGGGACTAAACGCAAGTTTAGAATTCGTGAATATAAAAAAATTGAGATAACAATCAAACACGACATTACGATCATACAGAAGCCTAAAAAAGTCATTGGCAAAAAATGTCCGTCTGTCTGTCTGTCTGTCCGGGTGTATATCGAGCTGCAGCCTAGGTATCTGTTTATCTCTAGGCATTCCTCAGAGGGGAAATTGAAATTTTATTTTTAGGGTTAAAAATAACGATGCTTGCCATACGACCGTTTAGGAAAACCACATATACAGGAAAAGTCTATTAACAGGACCATTCATATAACGGTAATTTTTGGCTTTCTCGGTAACGGCTATTTGGATTTCTGTCAAATTTTATATTTGAAAAGATCTAGATAGCCAAATTATTTCTGCATATCAACATTTTGAATAACTTTTTTTTTCTAAGTAAAATCAATTTTTGATTTTTTTTTTTTTTGAAGAATCAATATTTTTAAAACTAATCAAAAAAATTAATTAGAAGTTTATAATCACATGTATATTAATAACTCTAAAAAACTGCATACCAAAAATTTAAAAAAAAATTTCAAAAAACTAAAAATAAACATCAGGATTTTATTAAAATCCGTCCTTCAATTTTCGAAATACTTTTTTCATAAATTCTTTGTTATTTAAGACGTGTGATGGCGTATTTTATTTTTACTAAAAACCGTTAAGTATTGTGGTTTTGATAGTTTTTATAAGTTTAAACTGTGTTACTTTCAACGTAAATGTTATTTGTTTTTGTCAAAGGTCTTGCCTTCCAATGTAATTAGGCACATAAGAGCAAGTACGTGCGACCCAGTCGTGCCCATTATATACGACGCTAGATTCCTTTTAAGTGGAATTTTCGCCTGATTTTCTAAAAAAAATTAAACGATTTAGCTGGATTTAGCTGACACGTTGTAAAGCTTTAGGTGCTTTGCGCATGTTTTTGTTCTTTTTACTAAGGGGCATGTGTTGGTTTCGTGAAAAAGCCACGTTTTTCATTACCGACAAGAACAATAATGCTTAGCAAAACGACTGCTCCGAAACATAGCTTACTGTTATCGAATGTTATTAGGAAACACACGATTAGAGAATTTTTGGAAAAATGAGCAAAAATTGAGCTAAAATTGAGCCACAAATTTTTTCCAATGAATATAAACTCACTACAACCTAGTTTTGTGTTGCTTAACAGAAGATGTAAGAAATCACAAGACGATTACAAAGAATAATCAATACCAAGCGACAAAGTACTGCATGATGTTGTCTCCATTTCAGTATACAATGTGCTTATTACCATAAGGTTTCAGGAAGACTAGGATTGTCTGCTTCTATGTATCATATGCGCTGCAAAACATTCTAATAAAACCCAGACACTATAAAAGTGGCTCAATTAAAATGCTTATACTACTCATTTGAATTTGTAAATTTTAATTAAGCAAATTAAAAAAACGCAACAACAACAACACATCCAAGTGGACAAAATTTTAACATTCACCAAATCCTTAGCAGATCCTTTTGGGATGGCGTTTGGCATCTATGCTTTGTGTATCGTTGCAACAGCAATGATGCACTTCGTGACTGTGAATTCTAGTAATTAGACTGGAAAGTGAAGTAGATGATATAACTAATGATGAGGACATTAGTTTGATGTTTGTTATTTAGATGGGACTTTGCAAGGAACAAAATGGAAGTGAGATGAAAGTAAAATAGAATGGTGAACACTTTTGAGTTATTAAAGTTTCAGAGAGACAAACTTTGATGCACATAGCAGACAAAATTAATAATTTATAGTGATTCTGGTTGGGTTTATTTGTATCTTTCACTAAAATTTGGAATAAAACCGACATCATGAAGACATGTCCGTGAAAGAAATTCAAGGACTTGGATTTCTTAACCCGAAAGATACTTTATCACATTTGTTCGGACGATAAGGCACAACTCGAAAAAATCTTGTATCCTTGGAACAATTCAAGAAGGAATTTATTAAGACCTGCGACTTCCTTTAAACTGAAAAACCTTTTATAAACCTTAATGGCCAATAATACCCAATTGAGAAAGAAAAAGAATACAAGTGAAGGTACAAGATTTAAGAGCGATTTCGGTTAACCCGAGGCGGTAATTGGGGAATTTAATTTCGATTGAAATTGGGCAACGGGAATGCACTTATTGAAGAACCATCCACGATTCCTCTTACCAATAAAATAAAACGAACAAAATAACCAACATTTACAGTGAAATCAACTTCCAAATAAGAAGAAACAACAACCAAGAGTTGTAATGTATATGTATCCATGAGGTTGCAGCCTTAAAACAAAGTTGCAACTTTAATTGTGTTGGGCAAACAACAAAGTGAATATTTATTAATGCTACACAGGTACATGTATTTAGAGAATCCTTTTTTATCTTTGTATTGGTATTTTTAAATTGTATTTTGGAATATTCTTTTTGCCGCCCGGTGGCATAGCCTGGGTGCAACAGTTTGGTCTTTGTTTTTTTGTTCGGGAAAAGTTTTTAGTTAGTTTTATTGAATTTTTTTTTTGTTCGAATGTTACTTGAAGTTTTGCCGTTTTTGATACACGTTATTAGAATTTTATTCGATTGGTAATTGAATTTCAAATAACAATACAATTTTAGGCAGCTTTTTGCTTTGATGTTTTGAGTGCAAATTAAATTCTCCATTTAGATACTCAGTTAATTTTAGTTTTCTATTTTTTTAAATTGTTCCTCCATTTTTTTTTTTTGTATACAAAGGTTAAAAAAAACAATCGGACTTTTCCCTTTTCATTTGTTTGATCATGTTTTCAATAAAGTACAAAAAAATGTATTGGAAAACGCATTTTTTTTACTCTTCTTCAGAACTTTCTAGAAAAGACCCATCACAAAATAGTTTGCTGAGAAACTTTTATTTTTTTAGGAAACATTAGGTCTGTTTTAATCGGAAATATCATCTCGTAGGTATATGATATTTTGCTTAAATACGCCAGAGTCCCTCAAGGGTAGACCTTAGGTCCTTTTCTATTTATTTTTAAAAACGACATTTCTTATATATTTTCATTTTTCTTAGATTAGATTAAAATAAACAAAAGTATATTTTAGTATTGACAAGGTTAATTGGACGATACGAATAAACCGAAGTGACAACATAGACTCGGATCACAACCTTGTAGATTTAGCCTTCCATGGACAGGTTCCTTTGCGAAGAAGTATCGCTTTGCTACTCGGAATCGAATCAACACGGCTACCATACGCGATGAAACCTAAAGGATCACATTCAGTCGTGCAGTGGAACGCGCCCAAGAAGAGCTTAAGGGAAGAATAAGTCCACTCTCTGGCGGTCTAAGATATGAAACGACTATGACTTATATTTTTACAGACTTTAAGGATACCATTGTTGGACGGTTTTCCTGTCGAGACCAATCAACATCTTTAAAGCGGTGGTCTGGCTCTTTGTCTTTTCAACCTGGCGTTGGAGAAAGCATACCGTGGCTCTGACACATCAATAAGTTCAGCCAAATATTAGTTACGAAACCAAATTGACATTATCGGCAGAAGTCAGCAAGCTTTTTAAGAATCATTCATCCAGATCGAGCAGACGGCACAAAACTGGAGGCTGCATATAAATGAAAGAACACTAAATGCATGGAGGCTGCGAGCGGCTGCTAAAATCTAATAGAACCTACTGGTGTCTGTCGGGAGTCGGGGCTCTTCAAATACAGAAATCTTACCTTAAAAACTAAGCTGCTGATAAGAATTTTGCGAAACTACGGCCTTTGTCTATGGTCGCCCAGTTTCGATTATTGTATAAGCATAAACTAATACTGATGTAAGCTCAAGCTCAACAGCAAAATAATCCAGCCTGACTTTCTGTACTTGCACTATTCACAACGTCAGCTGACGGTCTTAATCACCGCTATTCAGCCAGCTGGATTGTCTTCTTGTGTATAGTAATGTATAATCTATCATGTAACCAAATTCTATTCTTGGCGGGATCATTATTTGACAGGCTGCTGCGACCCAAAGTACCGCTCGCGCTGCAGCTGATCACCACCATGCATCATGTCAAATTAACCAATAGACCAAAAATTAACTTTGGTACTGTTGGTCACAAAAATCTGTCGCGAGCTCCCGGATTATGGATAGCCAAGTACGTATGGTATGGTTGCAACTGGAATATTCCAATAAGATTCGTGGTCCGCTTCAGTCTGCCTCTGCCTTTGGTTTTAGTAGAATGTACGATGTACGGAACGTAACGCCACGCTCGCGCCGCTATCAAGTAAAGTATATTTTTGTTTGTATAAGGTGTATGGATCAGTTCAACAGTTAAAATCTTGTATAGAAAAAAGGAATTGGTTTTAAACCATTTCGACAATGTTTTTTCTGTTATTAATTTTGTATATTAGAATCCATTTATAGCAAATTATTGTTTTAAAGCGTTTCAATTTTGATTGCCTTTGGAAATCAATTAAAAGAAAGAAAATGTTTGTTTTGACTGTTTGAGTTCTTGCAATACTTTATAATATGCGATCTATTCTTGATGGGTATTGTTTGAAGAAAACATTTGAATAAGTTTAGGTACTGTTCAGTAGAAAGACTTAAATCGACGGAGAATGTATAGAAGACAAAAAATGGCAATGCCATCACACGTCTTTAATAACAAAGAATTTATGAAAAATGTATTTCGAAAATTGTAGGACCGGTTTTGATAAATTCCTGTTTTTTATTTCTAGTTTATTGAAAAAAAATTCTTTTTGAAATGTTGGTATGCAGTTTTTTAGAGTTTATTAATATATATGTGATTATAAAATTCAAAATAATTTATTAAAAATATTGATTTTTCAAAAAAAAAATTAATTTTTATTATGTATAATAAAAAAGTTATTAAAAATATTGATATGCAGAATTAATAAAGCTACCTAGATCTTTTCAAATATAAAATTTGACAGAAATCCAAAGAGCCGTTTCCGAGAAAGCCCAACATTAAAAAACCGTTATATGAAAGGTACCACTAATAGACTTTTCCGGGAAATTTGGTTCTAATCAAATGATAGCAAATACAAACAAAAAATTCTCAAAAATCATCATCGTTGGAGCCGTTTTCGAGAAAAATAAGCTTTTCCTAAACGGTCATATGGCAGGTACCGTTATTTTTAGGCCTAAAAATAAAATTTCATTGTTCCCTCTGGGGAATGCCAAAAAAATCATACACACCAAATTTGACGATAATCGCTTTAGCCGTTTATGCTGCAGCGCGTTATACATACAGACAGACATAAACACAGACAGATAGACAGGCATTTTTTCTCGATCACTTTTTTAGACGTCTCTATGATCGTAATGTCAGGTTTGATTGTTATCTCATTTTTTTTAATATTCACGAATCCTAAACTTGTCCCTATAATCGTAAGTAAAAAGACTAAATGGATTGACCTGCGTTTTGACATGTCTTATAATCTGGATGTCTTATAGTTGACATGAAATTTATTTGTCCCATTGTTATGTGCATTGATTCATAATACCTTTTTCGGCATCAAATCTACAAATGTGGTATGTCATTTGACATAATTGACTAAATAAGCAGCAATAGATTTGACAGACACCACCCAACAGCTGACAACATCTACCCGTTCTTTTTGGGAAAACCCTTTACATAGGGAGAAGAGGTCGGCTCAATCTTATTTACCTCTAATTACCTCCTAAAATACTCAAATAATTTGGTTTAAATATGAATTTTAAGAACCAAAACAACAAACTAACAACTAAGTATTATAATTTAGATGATCATCAAACGGTTTATTTAACGAACAAGATCGTTGAAAATAAGCGTTAATAAACTGACTCAATACTTCTTTGTTATGTCAGAATTCAAAGTTTTTTTATAATCAAACAGAAAAACTTCTATAAGAACACCTTCTGCAGCAGGTACACTAGAAATGTTGTCTTCAAAAAATAAAGAAAAAAATCCTAACGACACTTTAAGATAACGACCTGTTATACCTGTATCTAATGCTCATTGCTCTTGGTCCGTCTTAATCTTTTCCCTAACACGGTCGTCGTGCTACCGTTGTTCAAAGCCGTAAGAAACCTTCCGCAATAGTCATCATCATAAAAACCATTACAACCATCTAAAGTATCCAGAAGTAGAGCCAAAGTAGGTATGCACCTGGCACCATCATGGCATAAATGTTGCCAGTCGCATAGATACAATCTTTCCTTCTCGCCTACTATAACACCATTCATTGCTTCGCAACTGCTGGAACTTAACCAGAATGCATCTAACGACGACGACTTTATACTGCCATTGCATCGCAAACACTAGGTGAAGCTAATGTTAGAAGAAGAAGAAATCCCACAAGAATATCTTTCTTCAACCACACAATACCTTTTGCGGACTGTTAATGCCCCAGCTAACCAAGCAACCATCAGCAGCCAGAACGCATCCAGCATCTCCAGCTATCAAGAGATCAACGACATCCAGCCACTACAACATGGCAAAGGAACATGTGTAATTGCAGGAAATCCACCAGAAGTAGGAATACGGAGCAAGAAAAAAGGTAGCTGGTTCAACGACAGGCACAGAAGTATCATCATCATCATCATCATCAAACGTAAGCCCCTATGGTGGCACAGTTCGGAAGAGAGAACACAGTGCATTGGCAATTGAATGTGGTGCCAGCCAGGGAAGACCGTCTTTAAGGGAGAGGCAGACATCGGAGGTAGTTGAATATTGAAATGCTAAGAAAAAAACTGGACGCTTTTCACCTGGTTATGGCAGAATTACAGCAATTACCAATATCAGGCCACATTAAGGCAGTTTAAAGGAATAGTCCTACTTTCTCTGGATTCAGCTAATGTTTACCCAACTAATCCGATGTTGATGACCATGGCTGGCGTCGTCGATGGTCGTCTTGTGCACAGTTCTCATTGTTTGGTTATATCCGGTTGTGTTGAGAGCACAGCGTCTCAGTGGTCGAGATTTACGACGAATAAATGTCTGCCCCATCAGATTCACACAAAAGATTCCGTGTGTGCTTCGATGTATTCAAAACTAAACTCTCATGATATCCCAAATTAATGCGATTGACACCGAGCTTCATGACCATTCTATTGACGCCTGGCTCTTTCAAAAAATCTTGAGATTTTTTCTTTTTAAGTCTGTTATTCGAGCTGACCACTAGAGAACAAAAGAACCCCAAACAATGTGCCTGACTTGGTGTTGGGTTTCACATTTCTGTTTGATGTTTTCATTAATTTACGAGATTTGATAAATATTGTCCTTTCAGACAAAACATGAGCATGGGTATGGACATTGGATGTGGAGTTGTCTTGTTGACATTTGTGTACAAACATACATAATATGAGCAGGAGTGGAAGGGTTCAGTTTCATAAGCAAATAGAATGATATCTGGTCTTTAAAATCTAAGCAGTGGGGAACTGATACTTCGATGATATAAAGCATAATAACTGCTCCGAAATTTCCTTTGGAACGACAAAAAAACTATCAATTTCGTGCGGGTGGGTTCTAAATGCAGGTGTATAAATTCCTACAAATTTGGTAGAATCTGATAACAAAATTTTGTCGGTATTGGCTGGTTTCTATACTGTTGATTTTCAAGAAAATGAGAACAATTCTTAGACTATTCTAGTAGCTTAAGATCACCTTGCAAACTGCATTTTAAAAAGTAGGTGGATCAGCAATATCTTCAGGCAATAAGGAAGAATCCTTTTGTAACACAAATAAATTATCAATTTCCTGAAATTTGTTCATTTCGTTCAACCTCAGTGGATAGGGAATGCTGCTAGCAGATTTTTTTCGTTATTGACCGGTTTCTATTTCATTTTTTTTTTTTTTTTATAAAAAGATGCTTTGAATCATGTAGCCTTAGAAGTGATAACAGCCATGGCCCAAGAACGCTTCCTTATTAGAAACCAACATTAATTTCTTTGAATCCCGTTCCTTGAAAAATACTGTAAATAATGATATTGGCCTGTAAGACTTCTTTTCCTTAAGAGTTTTCCCTAGTTTTTGAGCGATCATTTAGTCGATTACTTTCCTTTGACATGAAACATGTGAAAGCGGAGTTTTTTTCAGCCCTCGGCTTATATCGGGTTTTCAAATAGGGACTGGCAAAATTGAATTTAATTTGTGAATGCACCCTTTCACTACTCATCTAACACTTATTGTCAATTTATTCAGTAAACTACACATTTTCATCATGTTGCCGTGCCAGTGAGACAACGGGTTGGTCGAAGTGTCGAAAATATCGCTGCCGATCAGGCGTCCGTAGCAAACGATCCAAATCTGTCAATTCCACGGCGTTCTCAAGAATTGGGCACCGCTCAGACAACATTATGGCGTATTTTGCGTAAGAATCTTGATTTACACCCAAACAAAATCAAGCTCTGAGGAAGGTGCGCTAAGATGATGAATTTCATCGCAAAATTCAGTGACCAAGCTCATTTTTGGCTCGATGGATACGTCAATAAGCAAGATATGGATTTGGACGACATGTGGTTTCAACAGGATGGTGCCACAAGCAACACAGCACACCTAACAACCGATTTATTGAAGAGTAAGTTTGATGAGCGTGTTATCTGAAGAAATAGGCCAGTCAATTGGCCGCTTCGTTCGTGCGATTTGACGCCTCTAGACTATTTTCTTTGAGGCTATGTTGTCATTGGTTAATGCCATCAAGCCGACGGCGCTGGAAGAGCTTAGAGCCAACATTGAACGCGAAATAGCGTCCGTTTCGGCCGAAATGTGTGGCCGAGTCATCGAAAATTAAGTCCAACGAATCGACAGCTGCAAACGTGCCTTCGATGGCCATATGAACGAAGTCGAGTTCCATTCATAAATGTTTTGATTCTACTACAAGCCGATAATAAATTTCTTGAAATATCTCAAATTGTTTGCGTTTTATTTAAAAAAAAAGTTGTCAGGTCTTTATTAGAAAACCCATTATTTATTATATCGTTATTATAAACTATTTATTAAGACCCTCTATAAACAAGCATAATGGAAGTTTAAAACTGCGTTTGAAAAAAATTGTTAACTATAACTATCATAGGGAGGGCCACAAAAATTTGTGAAAGAAATGTCTGTTTATCTGTTTGTTCATCTGTATGTATAAAGAAAAGATCTAGATAGCAAAATTAATTCAGCACACCAAAAATTCTATTTTTTTTTAGTTTATATTTATATAATTCTATGATCAGCTGTATATTTAAAAAGTCTAAAATAAAAAAAAACTTTTTTTTCAAAAGAAAAAACAGGATTTCATTAAAATCCTCCCTACAATTTTCATACATTCATTATTATTTAAGACGTCTGATGATGTACTACATTTTTATTAACAACCGTTGTTGTAGTTTTGAGTTTATACTGTGTATAATCTCAATCAAGTTATTTTTCTACATACCTAAATTAAATTTAATTTTTTTTCTATTTTTTTTTTATACAGACAGAGTTTAAAGTTGTATGTTATTAAGAACAATCTCTAAAAGTTCACGCTTTTAAATATATTTATTTAAGAAATTCTTTACCTGTTTGTTTTTTCAAAAATCATAATTTTTTGTTTTTGAGACGTTATTTCCATAAATCTTTTAAGTTTATCAAGTCCTGATTCTGAGTGAAAAACAGCCTGGAAAATACTAAGTAGTTTATTCTCTTCAAACCAATTCGTCAACCTAAGGTATAGCATAGAATATACCTAGGTGAATATTTTCTTCAGACAAGGTAAGATCGAGCGACAAATCCACTTTTTTGAAAAAAGGTTTATATCCATGATTTTTACTTGCGATCAATGCAATAGAGAAACATATTTAAGTTACTAACAAAATTCTGTCCGTCTGTTTGTCTGTCTGTCTTCGTGTCTGTCTATACGTATGTATTTTGGACTACAGCCTGAATGGTTGGACCAATCGTCTTCAACTTTGGAACATAAGGTTATATAGGTAAGCATTAACATTCAATCCTTGTCAGCAACCGATGATCCGACTCCATCGAAGCTGAAATGCAACCATTTCTTGCATCTGATACATTAAACCAAAAAAGCAGGTATATTATATTTAGTTGGTAAAAACGGTACTTCCCATAGAACCGTTTTTTTTATTCGACTTTTTTAAGAACTGGTCAACAGATTGTAACATTAATAAGTATTCACGAAGATGTAGGGTAGCATTAGTAACTTTAATTTTAAAAATTTTCGAACACTTTTTTGTATTTTTAATAATATAAAAAAAAACTTTTTTTTGAAAAATCGAAATTTAAAAAAACGGTAGGTAGTTTTTTTAAATGTTGTTTCTTAATCAAGGTTATTTTTGTGCTTAAGTTTGCATTCTTCAATATTTTTAGTTTTTTACTTGCGATTTAGGTACTAAAATGCAGGTTATGGAATCGTGCAAAAAAAAACTAACAATCAAACATGACATTACGATAATAGAGAAGTTGAAAAAAGTGGGTCCGCAAATTCCGTCCGTCTGTCTGTCTGTCTGTTCGCGCCTCTACAGCCTAAACGGATGGGCCGATTTGAAACGGCTCTACCGATTTTGATAAAACTTTCAGGGTGCTATTTTTTGACAACAATACATCTTTCACTTAGAATGAATTTTTCGAAATTTGTTCTATAAATGTACATCTCATATAACCGGTTTTTTTCAAATGCGGTTTTATCGAAAACTATTATCCCGATTTCAATAAAATTTTGCACATAGGAAGTCATTTATAATTCAATTAATATTGCATTTCAAAATTTTCAAAAACTTTTTTTTCGATTTTTTTTAAATTTTCTAAACAAAAATTGGTTTTAGAAATATTTTGAAAATGGATTGATTGAATTTTTTTAAATAATTTTCCCAGGTGAAAACTACAGATTTCCTAATAATGACATACTAGAAAAAAATTTTAATATTTTTTCGAAAAGTTTATAAAAAAAACGACTTTAAAAAAAAAAAACTGGTCTAACGATTTTCAATATTTTTGTTTTCCTTTATATACTTTTTTTTTCAAATTTTATTGCATACTTAGTTTTTTCGAGAAAACTTTTAAGCATATTAAAAAAATGAAAGAATTTTCTAAAAAAAAATATTTTTTTATTTTAATAGACGTGTGGTTTTCAATCTGGCAATACTTCTTTCGGACAGCTAACACTTGATTTATGCTCTGATTGGTTTGCCATTTCATAATGAATAGACTTACTCTCGAACAAGTTTGCAAATTGTGCAAATTTATTACCAAAATAATGGTTCGTTTCGGTGGAGCAGAGCATCGAAGAAGATCCGAATGAGTCCATCCGCCATAGCACGCAATAATTGGAGATGTGCCCATCCACTTTATGGAAGATTTTGCGGAAGGATATTGCTTTGCAGGCTTACAAAATCCAACTCGTGCAAGAATTGAAGCCGGACGACCATCAAGCGCGTCACACGTTCGGTGAATGGGCCCAAAACGAGATGGCCCTCGATTCCGATTTTCACAAAATTGGGCCTCGGCTGGAATTGATTTGAGCCAGCCGCGGCGGCCATTTCCCCAAAATCATTTTTAAAACATAATGCAAACCTTTATCTTTATAATCAAGCTAAATTCTTGGCCATAACATTAAACTATATGCGTTTTATTTCTTCTTGAAAATCACACGTCTAAAAAACACCCTTTATATACATACATATGCAGCCACTAAGCAATTATCTAACATGAGAATAAGTTCGTGCGACCCAGCCGTGCATTTTTTTAAATTTATTCGACGATGTGACCGCACATATGAGCAAGTACGTGCGATCCAGTCGTGCAATTTTATTTTTTTTTTAAGTTGTTACGTTTTATTGAAAAGGTACGATTTTGAAAAAAAAAATCACATTCCTTCACAGTTTTTAACGAAATAAAATGGTGTGTAATTTTTTCCGCTGAAAACTATCTTACGTACTTTTTTCAAACAATCAAAGACAATAAATCGAATAAAAACGTTGATGTTCTTCTAATATTTATCAAATAAGCTATGCGTGCTTTTATGCACGCTGGGACCGCGCATAAGAGCAAGTACGTGCGATCCAGTCGTGGAATTTTTTTTTATAGCCACCTATCAATTTCACCTTCTTTGACTTAGGTAAGATTTTTTAAGCAAAGAAATTATGTTTTTAACACAGACATTTTTACAGATATTGTTTATTTCTGCGTAAAACTTTGAATTTGTTTTTCTCAAAAGGTTTACATATGAAACAACATTTTAAAGGAGTTTAAAACGTTCCCAGTCAAACCACTCAGAAGGGGTTTTTTTCTACTTTACAGATTCTATTTGTACGGTTTTATTGTCAACATCCTGATCAGAACTCCAATATTTTTGAGTAGAAAGGGAATTCAACTGAGCCTCAGTCTTCCGATTCTACCAATGAGATCAACTGGTATCAAAATATTTTCCATTTCGTTTTTTTATAAATAAGTTTGCAATTCATTATCATTAATCTTGTTATGGAAATAATAAAGAAAGGTAGTTTAATATAAATTAATAATTTTGATTTTTAATCCACACATTATAACATGAGATTTTCAAACTTAAATGGCAGGCGGCAACCCTATATTAAATTTGATGTTGATGATTGTGATTCATTTTTAAACTGCATTACTCTGGGAACAGCTGGGGCTGTAATAGTCTTTTTTTAAAACTTCCTTAAACCATTTTATTGCTTCTTTGTTACTTGGTGAAATTTCCGGAGATTTTTTCTTCTAGAATCCGTTTTGATTTCATAGGCAGCAAGTTGAGTGTCCACCGGACGATATTTCTTAACAGTAGAATAATAATATTGTGCGTTGTGTGTGCAGCAGTGTTGAACGAATAGTTTGTGAACGAAAATATAACTTTAGAGGTGTGTTGAGACTTAAACGAATTTAAATGCATTAATGCTTTAAGTCTTTAACCGTCTCACTATTTTGAAAGATGTCTACTTCAAGATTCATTCCGACATGACCAACTTTTGAAACTACCATGAGTTAAGAGTATCTCTATAGAATTTCTTACTTTCTTGTCTTCAGAAGCAAAAATGTACAAAAAACATTCAAAGCTCTTGACTTGATAATAAAAATCAATTCTTTAATTTAGTTTTATATACTTCGAGTTTAATTCAAGTTTTTTTTTTTTTTTTTAACCACAGAAAAACTAGTTTTTCCAATAAAATCAAAGCTAATTACACTGCAAAACTGGAATAGAAGTTCTAAAACTAATTTGCAATTGCATTAAACATTATAATTAATTAAATTGAACGAAAGAGATTTTCAAACTAGATACATCTACTAACTAATCAATTTCAATAATTTCACCACCACATCGCCGCCGTCGCCATATTGAATTCAATTCAATACATCCTCAAACTTATAGAGAAGAATATCCTTTTCTCATTAATATAACATCTAGAATTATAATTAGAATTCTTGTGAGACGATGAGCAGACAATCGAAGGAAGAACAATGCGGCGGTGGTGGATATGATTTTAGCCTAATCGTAGGCAAAGTTTTTCACACAAGAAGGGAAGATTGAAAAGCGATCCTTGCTAAGAATTTACTCCTTTTTTTCTAACGAAATATAAATTGAATTTATTTTTGGCTTGTTTAATATATATATTTTTTTTTTGAATTATTCCTTCGTCGATGACGTTGAAAAAGTGGCGATAGAATCAAAAAGGTGAAGAAAAAATACGGAGTCATGAAAAGAGAGGTTATCTCTGCCCCACGCCGCGCCGCCCTATCTATCCGAATGTGAGCTGGGTTTCAATTTGTCCATTAATATTAGATAAATGCACGCGTTTCAATGGCCAACCGGATGAATCCACCTGCTTTTGAAATCAAACGAGATAGGTGGTGTTCACGCGATGGGTTTTTTCCTTCCATTCTATTGTTTTCTTTCGAATTAAATGGAAATAGGGTTGCAGTAGTTAATTTATGCGGCGACAACGATAATATTTTTTGTCGGCAGGATAAAAAAAAATTATATTAGGGGAGAGAAAGAATTAAAGATAGGGAGATTAATACCATTTACACACAGGGTCGAGTATCAGCAAAAACTATTGCTCGTTCGAATTTGAATTCCTTTAACAAAAAAACAAATTTACAAAACTCCAACAAAAGTGTCAAAAACTTTATAAACTGCATTTATCCTTTAATGCTACTTTCCAGAACATACGATAAAAAAGACACATTTATATATTTGCGGCATGCATGCTCACAGTTTTATATGAAAAATCGCTTCACATCTCCTCAAACTCTCCAAATTAATGGTAGCATCTGTTGCAACATTGTTTCGACAGAACTCCCTGGATGGGGGCATCATTTAAACGGTCAAACATCGACCGAAAATTGCAAGTGTCTTGTAATCTATGTCTATGTATGTATCTTACAGTTACATGAGGACAAGCCTCAAAAAAGCCACAACACACGCTTCAATTCTGGCATGTTTCTATACCTCCTCTCCCTCCCCCATCTCCTCTTAATCCTGTTTATTGTTTCCTCACACTAAATACAAAAACATCTTTCGTCTAAAACAACCATTCCATGTAGATACATACATATATATGCATATAGTTTAATCTTCCATAGTGGCATATGTATCCTATCCATAGATATAATATACACATGTATATTTGAATGTGGACATCTTCATGTCCAATTAAGTTCCAGAAGCATAACAATGATGGACACGGATGGCATTTATGTGTGCCTTTGCCGCATAAAGTCCTTGTAAAATTGGTTAACTTGGTTACGGGTAGAGTTGCTATAACACATTAAAAGGATGAGAGAGGCAGAGAAACAGATTTTCATAATCTTGGCCACAATCCATAGGCTAGGCATACACAATTCATGGGTTAATCTTTTCATGGAAAAGGATTTAGGCGCAACAAGGTTTTATACTGTTTTGTTGAAACTATTTGCTATCTTTTAAGGCATTTGGTTTACTTTAAGAAAGGAAGAATATAATAATTTAAGATTGTGATTGCAAATTATGTATTTTAGATTATTACTATTCTTAAAATTTAAGTTTCATGATTCCAATTGAAAGTAATTTGCCTAAAGTGAGTGTGAATTGAAACAACACAAGAATTGGATTCAAGAATAAAGACTATATACCTACTTGGTAGAATATAGTAAGTCTTATAACAAAATTATGCATATCGACAACGATGCCATCAACCGGGCTAAGAACTATTTTGGGACCCTATAAGTATCAATTAAATTTCAAAACTACAGTTGTGTTTCCCAGGCAGAAGTGCTTGCTTTAGGCGAAGTTGCAAAGCACCTTCTCTCATGTTATCTGGTAAATAAGAATTTTCATACGTTTACAGACAGCCAGGTAGTAGGTAATAAAGGCCATATTCTCAATTTGCCATATTCTCAATTTTCTCCAAGTCCAAACTGGTTGATCGATGTCGCACTAAAATTCGACTAATCAGCGAAACAAACCTAGTTACCCAGCGATGGGTCGCCGCACACTTTGACACATAAATGAATGAAATTTTATATAATTTGGGCAAAAACGGTTCGTTCCTTAAACCGAGGCAAATCTTATGCAAATCTTGCCTCAACTATCTAAATTATCTAAATATATCTAATTTATTAAAAAAAAGTATTTCGAATATTGTAGGACCGATGTTGATAACACCATGTTTTTTATTTTTTTTTTATTAATTTAATTTAATTTAATTAATTTTTTTAATTAAATAAAAAAATTAACATTGTTATTTATAAACCGTTCCTACGATTTTGAATAAAAAATCACATTTTGTTCATATTTAAATTATTCCGCTGAAAACTATTTTTGGTATAAAAAAGTTTGAAGTTTCATTAATATTTTTCAAATTTTATTCGAAGCTGTGACCGAAAATAAGAGCAAGTACGTCCGATCCAGTCGTGCAACTTATTTAATTAGTTTTAAAAGTACTGAAATAAAAAAAAAATCTGAAATTAATTACAAAAAGAAAAACATTATTTTTCAAAATGTTAGATCTTTTCAATAATAAAATTTTAATGAAATCCAATGAGCCAATACTGAGAAAATCGAAAATAAAAAAAAAACGTTATATGAAATGTACCATTAATAGACTTTTCCGATAAATTTGGTTTTGATACGATGATAGCGATTTTCATCAAAATCGTTGGTTATATGGCAGATAGCATTACCACCGAAAATATGTTTTCTACTTCCTTCACAGTTTCAAGTTTAGTTTTTATTTGCGATTATAGGTACTATAACGCAAGCAATGAATTCGTAAAGATTACAAATTTCGAGAAAACAATCAAACATGACATTACGATGATAGACAGATATTTGAGTCTGTCTGTCTGTCGGTTCGTTTCTATGTTGGACTACGGCCTAAACGGTTGGGCCAATAGTCTTCAAATTAAGTACATAGGGTGAGATAGTGGTGTTGGTGTATGGTGCAGTAGATGAGAATTTGCTTCTATTTAGGACGAAAGGCAATTCGAATTAAGTTAGAGATTAAGTAGGAGCGCCCGCATAGGGCCAGTAAGTCAATTAAGCTGATAATTTAAGCTAGTTTTAAGATTTTTGTCTTGTAGTAGTTGAGATAAAAAAAAATAAAAAAATCATAAAAAAAAGAAAACAAAATACGTTTGCTACTGACCCGGAGGTCGTCGGTTCGATACTCAGTTTGGGGAGTAATTCTTCTAACTCTTAGTGCAATCTAGAGTCGTCCGGCGTCCATGAGTTTTAAGTAAGAAAATAGTCACTTAATTATCGGTGTATAGGTATTGCTCACAAAAAAATTGTTTTCCTATCTTTCTAATTCTTCTTACTAGTGTCGGCTGTCGGACAACATTCAGTTGCATCCTAAAAAGCCGCCTTACAGACAAGTAGTTAAAATATTATTATAGGGTTATTATAACATTCTACAGAGGACTTTTTTTCAATTTTTATTTGCGATTATATAGGTACTAGTAATATAATGTTATGCAATGTGCAGATTAAAAAAAATTAAATAACAATCAAACATGACATTACCATGATAGAGAAACATATTTAAATTATTGGCAAAATTCTGTCCTGTACGGATTTTTTTTTAGACTAAAGCCTAAACGGAACTCAAATAGGACTGTTTTTTTTTCTTCGACTTTCTCGAGAATATCAAGTAGGTAGCCAAGTTTATTCAACATACAAATATTTTGCAATAACTTTTTTTTGTATTTTTAATTTTTTTTAATTAAGTTTTTAAAAGAAGGTTATTTTTGTGCCTAAGTTTGCATTTTTTTAATTATTATTTTTAATTCGTAAAAAAATTGTTAAGTTAAAACCGTTTTATTAAAAAACTGCTTTTACGATTTTGAAAAAAAATTCACACTTTTAAATTTTTTTTTTCAGTACTTTTTTGAAGCAATAGTAAAAAAATCGAATTAAACACTGATTTTTTATTAATATTTTTCAAATTTTATTCGATCACAGCATCATAAAAGCGAGTACGTGCGATCCGGTCGTCAAATTTATTTTCTTTTGCATTAACAATTTCTTTTCGTTTTTTTGGCACTTAAGTCTTATTTTGATTTTAAATTAAAGACATTTCAAACTACATAGAGGAAGGAGCATAGCAATTGCAAAATTCTTAAAAGAATACACCTCTTAACAATAGTTTTATTCAAAATACTTTACCTTAAAACACTTTACTTCCCATTCATTTCACAATAGAAATCCTAAAACATACACCAAACCTCAATAATCCCAACACGCGGTACGAGAATCTAGGTAAATAACTTCTGTAAATAAAACATCTTAGTAACTGCATTTTAACGTATTTTCCACAAATTGCAAAAGATCAAAATAAACACTCTATGGTTACACCCATCATTATAAAAGCTCTTAAACAAAGCTCTACAGTAAAAAGTTCCTTCACAGAAACCCAAAGAAAAAAAATGAAACGACTTACCAAATGGACAAATGTAACTCTGAATGCGTGTTAATATTTAATGAGGGTTGAAATAATGAAAACAGGAGTTTTTTTAATTCAGTATGGCAAGCTACTGATTTTGAAAAAGCTTTCCCATAACACCAACATATCATTTTTTTTCACTCAGTCTCACTTAATTATGAACAGGCTGCATTCTCATTTATTCATTGTGCAATTGGGGTTTTCCGGATTAGCCAAGGGTTTGAAAAATATCGTTAAATTAAAGCAAAAAACTGTCTGTTTGGAGTGTACGAACTACTAAGTTTCTCAAAAACCAACATTTTGTAAAAATCCAATAAGCTATAGCAGATATAGTCAAAACGATAAACAGTTAGATGAAACGTATTTATTGGAAAGTAAATCATTAACAAATGATATAATTTATAATAATTTCAGTAAAATCATTAAAGTCGTTTTGAAGAGAAATAGGTGATTATATGAGCCATCGATATTTTGAGTTTTTTGTCTTGTATAAAACTTTTCACCTTAAAATAGTTTTTTTTTTCACTTTAAAATGTTTTTAAAGCAAACAAAAAACATAAGTGAATATTTTTTTAGAACAGTTCGCAAAATATAATTTTTTTTTTGTATTTGTGAAATACTTCGATGAGGTAGGCATTATGTATTTTATAGAATTCCATTTTAACATTTATTTATTTATTTAAAAGGATGATTTTTCTTACTTGTTTATTTCATTTTCATTAAAAAACAACACACAACGTGAGGGTGTTTTTGTCATCAATCACTAAACAAAATCACATCATTATTTTCATTTTCAAGCAAAATTAATATAAATACTGAATTAAAAAAAATAAACCAACTGCCAATGAGTTTCACTAACTCATTCTCATCGATTATAATCATCAAATGGGCAATTTGCATATTTCCAAAAGCAAAAAAAAAAACACATTTCTAGTATGATTCACACAGTGGGGCGTTTATAACATGTTTTCGGTACAAATTAATTTCATTGACCTCCCACTGTGTCACACTGTATGACGGTATTGAACATCTTATTTATGCGGTGGACACCCTATAAAGGCGTGATATGAATAAAATATCTTTGTTGGTGCCTCATCTGTAGACATCTGATTTCATTATTAAATATTAAATTCGGATGCAGATAAACAAAACCCTTTGAATGACACACAGAAGTAAGAATAAGGCTGAGATCCAGGATGAAATAAAAAGGAAATTGGGTGTTCCATTGATATTACGGTAACCAGACTTGAGGAAAACGTATCGTATATCATCGATAAAATTGTGCGTTAGGTTTTCTTGACCGATCCAACTGAAGATACGGTTCGAATCTAGTCGTATAGAAGTGATAACTATGATAGTAAATGCGACCTTAAAATATCCAATAAATCAAATAATCGGTGAAGGGAGAGAGGGGGAAGCATTTATAATGGTCATGTAGGTTATAAAGGGGTTTTTGAAGCCAGTGACTGCCAAGGATAGAGAAGGGGTCTGATTTATTCCCATTTTCATTTTAGATTTATTGAGTGAGAAAATTTGGCAGATAGGCATATAAGCATGCAATGGGACAATGAAAGGGTTCATTGGTCTTTACGTGACCTGCCTTTCTGAGGTTTTATTTTTTATTTACTTGATTCGAAAGGTAGGTATATTTTAATTGAAGATCATACAAATGATATGGACGGTATTGAAGCACTAAAATCTTTCACGTGATTTTACGTATGTACATATATTCGTTCAGTTATTTACATTTTCTTTTTGGTTACTTAACTTAATAGTTTAGCGCGATAACAAAAAGTCAAATAAAATTGTCCAAATCAAGGAACCCGAAAATGTAGGATGTAGATCTAATACAATTTTTTTTAATCCCAGATTAGGGCTTAATCACCTAGTGGGTCTAGTAAAAGCATTATCGAAACAAAACCAAAAGTTAAAAAATGGGCACGACACGGTCGCACGTACTTCCTCTTATGTGCCTAATTACATTGGAAAGCAAGATCTTTGACAGAAACAAGTAACATTTACGTTAAAAATAACACAGTTTGAACTTATAAAAAGTATCCATAATATTTAACAGTTTTTAGTAAATATTAAGTACGCCATCCCACGTCTTAAATAACAAAGAATTTATGAAAAGTGTATTTCGAATATTGTAAGACCGGTTTTGATAAAATCCTGCTTCTTATTTTTAGTTTTTTGAAAAACATTTTTTTTTTAATTTTGGTACGCAGTTTTTTAGAGTTTATATACATGTGAATATAAAATTTAAAATATTTTTTTTTTGATTGGTTTTAAAAAATTGGTTATTTCAAAAAAAACAATCAAAAATTAATTTTAATTAGAATTAAAAGTATTCAAAATGTTGATATGAAGAATTAATGTGTCTATTTAGATCTTTTTAAATATAAAATTTGACAGAAATCCAAAAGGCCGTTACCGAGAAAGCCAAAAAATAAAAAAAATCCGTTATCTGAAAGGTACGGTAAATAGACTATTCCCGTAAATTCGGTTCTAATCAAATTACCATTACCAACAAAAAATTCTCAAAAATTTTCATTTTACGCCTAAAAATAAAATTTCAATTTCCCCTCTGGGGAATGCCAAGAAACTATTTTAGACTTCTCTATGATCGTAATGTTATGTTTCATTGTTATCTCATTTTTTTTATATTCACGAATCCTTAACTTGCCTTATAGTCCCTATAGTCGCAAGTAAAAAGAACATTAAAAAAGTACTGAGGCCAACAAAGCGGAAGGACTCGATGGCATTTCCGCCGAGCTATTACAAGGAGAACCCGTCTTCGAAGATTTCTCCGACGAGAAAAAATGGATATATAACAAAGTGCGAAAACTGGTGGTGGATTCGGGTTTCTGGAACGCATAAGAAAACATACACTAGAAATTGTCAATACCAGGCTATATGTGAGAGGTGAGAGGTCTATTTTTGCAAATGGTGCCAATTGGTGGTTTTAATCTCTGAAATATCTACTGAAATTAAAAACCCACGAATCACCAATGAATTGTTGATGTTTTCAACCCTTTTCATGGGTATTAAAAACAAGAAAATCATTTTAGAGTGAACACTTCTACGCTAATGCAATTCATGGTAGATTTTTCCTTGGATTTTGTTAAAGAGCTTTTACAACTCTTTAAAGCTTTTTAATACCAAGGATCTATAATTTGTACTAGTAAAGGCTGTTGAAGCGGCCCCAAGAAAAAATTAAAAAATATAAACTGAACGCTTAACGCGCTTCCATTTAGATTGTTTTTTACATACATGATAATAATCAAACATGACATTGCGATGATAGAGAAACATAATATGGGTGGGTATTCATGCAACGAGATAAATGTCCGCACTGCAGAAAATCCTTCCTGTTTGCATGAACGCCCCCTAAAAAATATTGGCGTTGCCAAAACGGCACTACTTTGCATATTTATTATATTATTAGGACAAAACGACACTATTAATTCTAGGCGTTGCTCCGGTATATCATATGTTTTCGAAAAAAACGAACACGGCGGCATCGCCCCCAGTAATCAAAATACCCTTTGTTACTTTTTGCGAAATAAGTCATCTGCTTGTGAAACGACCCCAGCGGCACTAATGGGTGTATAAAAAGGTCTTAGTTACACCTTAACACACCAGCTATCTGCCTGTGAAAGTCCAATTAAAATCGTGGCATAAATAAGAATTTTCAAAAAAAACCATTCCCAGCACCACCTAGTGGGTATTTTAAATAGCCTAAGTTAATCCCTGCCTAGGACATCAGCAATCTGTCAGTGAAAGTCCTGTCAAAATTGGTGCAGCCGTTCCTGTGATTACCCGGAACAAGACAGACAAAAAATTTAAAAATTGTATTTTTGTTATAAGTTCTGCATAAACGCAAAACGCTGTTATTTTGATATTAAAACAGACACTTCATTTTTTATTTATCGAAAAAGATTATAATATATGTAGGCCTGGGAAAGCGTTTTCTTAAAAAATATACGTACATACATATGTAGCTGTTTTGGAAACATTTTTAATTTCTCTATAGAAAATTTTTACTAAAGGCATTTTTGAATTTTTTAGATTATGCAACACTGATTGTTTTCCTACAGTCTAAAAAGTTTATTTCCACATTTTTAGTAGCAAATTTATGAGATAAATTTACGAACGTATGCAAAAATAATTTCCATACAAATGTTGCCAGTTTTCTTTATGAGGGTTTCCCGCTATTGCATGAATACCTGTAATATAGTTAACGGAAAAATTATCTCTGTTTCTCTATCTGCTTGTCCTTATGTATAGCTCTCTGAAATTTAAACTGATAAATTGATTATTTTCAATTAGAATTGCTTTTTTAAAATTTTATTTGTAGGGCTTGAAATAACGGTAATAATTTTCCAAAAAAAAATGCCTCAGCACTACCTAGTGGGTAGTTTAAATAGCCTACGTTAATCCTTAGAACATCAGCAATCTGCCAGTGGAAGTCTTGTCAAAATCGGTGCAGCCGTTCCCGAGATTAACCGGAACAAACAAACAGAAAGACAGACAGACAGAAAAAAAATTAAATGGTGTTTTTGTTATAAGTACTGTATATCCTTTCGTATACATCAAGTAAAAAGCTGTTATTTTGATTTTAAAAACAGACACTTCATTTTTATTTATGTGTATAGATTAACGACTTCTTATTTTTTCTCGAAAAGGGCACCAAGAATTGTTATGAAATAAAACAGTGTACCATTTTAGGTAAACATTATATTTCGGTGAAAAAAAATTGTAAGGTGGGCTAAGAGGGGTACCTTCCATATGACCGTTATTTTATTCGACTTTCTCGAGAACCAGTCAAACGATTACTTTAAAATTGATATTCAGTAAGTTGTATGTAGCCTAAATAATTTCAATTTGAAATATATTCGAAACAAAAAACATTTTTTTGTTTTGAAAAATCGATATTTTAAAAACGCGTAGGTGATTTTTTTTAATTTTGTTTTTAAATGTAGGTTATTTGTGTTCTTAAGATTGCATTCTTTAATTATTTTGTTTAGTTTTAAAAAAAATTCTTAAATATAAATCGTTTTATTTAAAAACGGTTCCTACGATTTTGACAAAAAAAAAATCACACTTTTTCATATTTGTGTATTGAAATAAAATGACGTTTAAACTTTTCCGATGAAAACTAAAGTTATGGCACTTTATTAATGTTTAATTTTTATTAATTTATTATATAAGTTTTATTACAGACTTAAGGTCTGTAATCATATTATTTTAATAAAAAGAACAGAAGAAAATAGACTATTTATCTTTTTATTTTTATTACCCCAAATCCACGGTTGGAACTCAGCTGCGACACAAATGTCCGTCGTTAGATATAATCTTTTCAAATAAGGCACAGATAAGGCACAGAAGAGCAGTGATTCTAGTTTTAAAAAAAAAATCAGTAATTTATATTTTCTTGAACCTACTTCATAAACAACTTTGTTATCATTTAAATTAAATATTCTTCGAAATCCAAATATTCAATTTTGATCACTTTTTTCCAAAAACTAACAAATTTATAGAAATTATCTCATCCTTAGCTTAAGAGTTTTTCTTCTGAAGATTTTTGAGCTTTAAATTAATAAATGAGCAGAAACTATCTATTTAAAACAGAACCCAGGACTTATCTATTATCCATTCATTTTCTTTAATTATCTTAGTCTTTCAATTTAATCAAAATGATTCTAAGCTAGTACTAGAATATTGTTGTTAAATACAGATACAACACAAAATACCAAAAGTGGCCTTCATAATTTAAACATAAACATCAATAGAATATTATCTTATCCTATAATCTTTTTGAGTATCTACGTATCTATCATTTAGTTCTTGCTTAGTATCTCAGTTTTATGTTCTGGCTTAGGCCGAATATTTCACATATAGTTGTTACTATATAATTATTAAATCTTAGATTCAAACTTCTAAGAAAAACACTTATTCAATGCAACGACAAGAGGTAAGCTAACCTGAAGTATGCATGGCGGCATGGGCGAGAATTGGAAAATGTCAAGTGATTCTTAAAAATTGACTTAGTGAGTACCTTTTCTTCCGTAGAAGTATCTTCAAAGATGTTGGGTGAATTTTCAAGTGGATTTTTAGAGAAACTCCTACTATATAGATACATCTTCTCGTCATAATATACGGAAGATAATTCGGTTGCAGATTCGTTCGTAACGTTTAAGATATTTCTGTTTGACTACAAGCCACATGTTTTTCTTTTTCTTTTTTTAACTTGTACAAATTAATTACAAAATCGTGAGGTTAAGATTTTGGTTGCTGTTGGAGGCATCATCATCATTATCTTAAACATATTTATATAATGCCGCACCATGCCGATAGAGAGGAAGTATTTAGTGAGGCATCTACCTATGTTGGGCAAGATTGGTTAACGAATTGAGAGATTTAAGCCCGAGGAGCCAACTTCAATGAAATAAAAAGAACCCAAGGATTTTGAATTGGAGATTGCGACCTAATATCCAAAACACGTATTTGAGATCAAGTTTTAATGAGCTGAAAGCAATAGATACTATTTTAAGATGCATAGATACTTTTTTGTGTTATTAAATCTGCATGATGCACACTTTTATCTGGAGGGATCCCTAAATGAGTATTTAGGGAGTCCTCATCAATTGAAAATCCGTGCATCAGATAAACTATCTTTTGTAATACTCTACTTAAAAACAAAACACAAAAATCCATAGATACATTTTAAATATAAATTTAGTTGAAAAAAATGCCACACGTTCCTGCTATCAAAGCAGTAATTGCATTCCACTCGCAATCCCAATGAGGACAGACAAGTGGATTGGTTGCTAGCGACAGAGTGGTAACGAAAGTAAGAAATAGAAAATCGTGCAGACGTAGAGGGTTGCAATTGGAAGTTGCAAGTAATATCTCTGCTCTGAACTGATGATCAAAGCTGAAGAGGGACAACCGAGAATCACAGCCGGATTTATACAGTGCGACAAATCTGATAAGAAGTATCTAGTGTAAAAACTACTTAAGAGGAATATATAAGAAAAAGAACACAATGTTCATCTTCTCATCGAGTGTGTATAGTTGGTTTCTTTTGTTCTACCCATTCTTTTAATGGATCTTGATTTTTGAATTTTAACTTCTGTGGGTTTAAGGTGCATGGTTGCCAGATTGGGTGTTTCAAAATCAGGTACAATGTAGAACATGAGTCTTAAAAAAATTTGTAAATGGAAAGTCATTGATTTAGCAGGATTAAGGCAAAGGTGATTCATTTTTTTTTTTAGAAAAGTGATGATTGAGTTTCTTTCTTTATTTTTTTGATCACAAACTGCATTACTTGCAAATAGCCTTGGAGGAGTAGGTATCAAATTGTGAGGGACAGAACAGCCTTTCTCGGACGATATAGCTGCATTTTCATTAGAAGTCAACAAGCTGTACAGGCGAGGCGGCATAAAACCTGGGGTTTCACATTAATCAAAGCAAAACTAAGTACAAGGTGATAACTTCTGCGATTAGTTTTGGTGGAACAATCTGGGGAGTGGAGAATGAATTTTGAAGCAGTATAATCCTTTAACTATCTTTGGTTAAAAGTAGCTGCCCATTAAAGAGTATTTTAAATTTGGCGCGCGACAGCCTGTGGTGGCCACATATTTGGCGACATCTGTCAAACTATTGTTTATTATTCTGATGTCAAATCACCAATTAATTATCAAAATGATTATTCTTTAGTGCAAACGTTGCGGAAGTGCGCCCATTTTACGGTTGACTTGGTGGCCCTACAGAGTAGACACCTAAGCGTTTGTTAGCCAAATATGAGACGACCGGTTCGGTAATCAATAATCCAACATTCGAACGTCAAAAATGTCAAAAGAACGGAAGGTCGTCTCAGGCGCCGAGACCCATTCCGTTAAAGTGTACAGCAGAAACCCAGGCAGTCGACATCAATCACCTTGGCAAATTTTGCGTTTAGACTAAGGCCTGCAATCGAACAAGATGGAACTAAGCAAGGAGCTCAAGGTCCATGGCCAAAACGAACGCTGTTTTTTTGCAGGTTAGGCTTCAAAGTGTTTGGAAGAGAAACCGGATTTTGGCAGAGAAATTCTCTTTAGCGACGGCTGTACAGACCTAGCCAAAAGAGTGAAAGTTCAAAACCTCAGATGGCTAGGTCATATAGAGCGGATAGACATTCATGTTCCGACCCGGAAAATCTTTGATTCTACTGCAGAGCGACGGAAACTTAGATGCCGGGAAGAGGACCTCGACCAACTTCATGTGCGAAACTGGAAGCAGCTAGCTAGTGGCCGAGCTGGCTGGAGAAGCTTGCTGGTTGAAGCACCACACGCCGTACTTTAAAATTATAACCCACCTAAACGGATCAAAATTTCACAGAAAATTCTCACTAAGAGAATTTCTTTTGGTCACAATTCGAAATGTTTTTTCACGCATCACTTTCTTTTAAAAATTATGAATCTATAGCCATTTTTTGTGGATTTTATGGGTTTTAAGTTTACAATAAATAAGATCATTGCAGACATATGGCCTGTGAATTTTGTAAAAATAATTACATTCACAAATGCAATATTTCAAAGCAGTTGGCAACCTCGTTACTAGCATATTTCACTGTTCGATGTTGCTTCTGCTGTTGCCACTTGATGAAATCAGTGAACACGATTTCACATAACAACGACGACACAAAACTAAAAGACGACTCAGGTCTGGTCTGCGAAAAGGAAGAAGGAGGGAGATTGCATTTTTTTTTTATTCGGAAGATCAACAACCCAAAACCTGCTATTACGCTAGTAATGCACGTGTATATAGTGCAACAAAGTATATATATTACGACAAACGCTGCTGCTGCCGCTGCAGGGTGAGCAGCAAGGCAGAGCAAAAGCTTACTAATGCAATGGTAGGACATGCGAAACCAACCGAACAACCAGAAAACCAAAAAGGCCAAGGATAACTCTTTCTGCAAGTGACTTTGGAGTTTTTGGAGTAGATACTTGTCGTGTCGTTTCGTTTGGCTTTTCTCTACTGCTCCTTCTGGGAATATGTGCTGGTTGGGGTGTAACCGGACGAAAGGGCCGCCACGCTGCGGTTGACGCTGCCAAACCAACCGAATCTCTTTAGAAAAAAAAACACCAAAAAAACCAAGAACAGCAGAATCAGCAGTTGAAATTCGGTTGGAATGAATATTATGTGTGGAGAAGCAGAAGGTGCACGGTAAAATGTGTGTACTGCACAGTTAAAAGGGAAGCGCGCGTCATCGGGAATGGAATCAGCACAATGCAATGCACCTTAACCACATCAATGTCGTCGCTCGCGTATAGAAACAACGATTCCGACGACAGCAGTGACGATGACGACAACATCGTCGTTATATTTCTGTACTGTGCGGTGCAAAGAGCCTGCTCGAAGGTACTTTAACGCTAGGAAGCAAAATGCAATGCTGCAACGGCTCCACGGACACATGTTTTGTGTTTTGCGGTTGAAGGATTTTTTTGCGGACCAGAGTTTTTGCCAAAAGAAAGAATAACTAAAAAGTGTGTGAGAATTCAAATGGTGGATGAGGAATGGGGCAAGGGGGATGCCCAAAAGGGAGAGATTCCCTCCTATCCCTGCTTCATAAATCCTGATGGGTTTAGGGAATGTTAAGCAATTTTATTTTTTTATTGTTTCGTCACAATTTTAACTCATTACGTAAATGTTTTGTTTTATTTTTATTTCGTTTTACGAAAGTCTTTTGTTGCTGCTTCATCGTTCCTTGCAGTTGCACATATAATACGAAAAACTTTGTTTTGACATGAGCGCTCATTTGGAAGCGAAATTCCAAATAAACATGCCACACAGGATATTCTAAATGCACACACCTCCTCTGGAAGCAAAAATGCAAAGTATTTTATTTACGTGAACATTGTGATACAGGGAGGTACTGACTTGGAGGAGCAACGGGGCGCTAGTTTGGGGAACATCTTTGAAGACGAAGTCAAAAAGAGTCATGAAATTTCGCTTCGTAAAAATATTGATAATTTCCAGCTTCAAGGATGGAATTTCTGTTTATTTAGAAAATAATAAAAAAAAATTATTTCCTGTTGCGCCACAACTTGAAATTCACTTGAATGCAACCCTGTCAGGGACTTTGTGCGTGTGTGTGTGCATAATGATGTCAGATTATATATGCCGACATGAGCTCTTGTTCCTGTTTCATCCTTGCGACGAGGACGACAGTAGGCAGGCAGTGGTAGCATTAGGCTAGAAAAACTCCATTGCTGAGTCTCAGAGTCTCAGACGAGACACGCACTCAATTCACCGTTCAAGTTGTGTGCATCAGTCGAGACACAAGGATGCAGGTACACAACTATTGATGTTTCTGGCGTAATTTCAACTCTGACGAGGACGAAGCACGATGACAAGAACCTCCTTTGTCGGAGATATAGATATAGTAAGGGATCCCTCAGGGTAGATTCCCAACTGTTTTATGCAGGTAGACGTTTTGCAAATTGCAAGAACGTTATCTTTTAGGTAACAATAAGATAATTGCAAACATACATTCACACATGCTCATTCATATAAAAAAAAAAGAAAAACTAACACAAACAAATTTGCAGACGATTGCATGGGAGTGTGATGTTGATGTGATGAAATGTGATACAAGATAACATAGTTGAATGAGAAGAGATTCACTAAAATTTATGAAGTTTAGTATTTTTTTTTTTAGGTGCAATACCTGGTTGCCTTAGGCAAAATGTAGGTCCCAGTCAGAGATAAGTTACTACAATCTTTCTGGATTCTGCAATTTAACATGTTTTGAGTAAACATTGTACCTACCCACCTGGTTGACATTTGAAATGAATTTCAATGCTCAATTGAGTTGAGAATTTTTTTGATGTGTTGTTGGAAGGTACCTACTTGGTGACACTTGTTTTGTGTAAATCATTCTAAAGAATGTTAAGGTTTCATAGAAATTACGCTTTCATACTCTGGGGCGATTAGACGTAGAAAATACAAGTATTCTATGTTTTCAGGTAATTAATCAGTCATACAAATTTACATCTTTTTTACTTTATTGTGCATATTCTTTTAGAATTCTCTAATGCAAGCTCTAAGTACCTACTATCAGCTTGATTCAATTCTTTTTCATATCTCTAAAAAGTCCTGCTCAAAGAAGTCCTTATGAGAATCTTTTTAAAGTTTTGAATTGCAACATCGATCATCCCAATATCCTGAACCTTGTCGAAGTCTTCGCATTAACAAAATTTCCCGTTATTGAACCCGGAAAAACGATACAGTGTGGCTTCAGGCCAGGAAAGCCCAACCTTGAAGAAAAATTCACATTACGTCTGACGTTGAAAAAAAATTTTCAAAGCTTGGAAACTGGAACCATACAATTCAATTCTTACATTAGTTAAAAATACGAGTTTGAAAAATTTACTCAACTTTAAATTTAGGAACTATTGGTCATCTTGCACTATCACGATGGGTACTAACGAACAGTTTTTAAAGAAACTTACAATCATGTTCTCTATAAACTATTAAATAAATTAATTTAAATTAAATAAATAATTAAACAACTTCCCCAAAGCCAACCTGAGACAATTTAATTGATATCGTTTATGCACAGCTTGAACTTACCCGTGAATGACCGAATTTTTGGGGTGAAAACTTCCCTTGAAAATACATTAAAGCATCTTAAGGCTTCATAAACGATTATTCTCAATACACCGTATCGTTACGGTAAAGTTAAAAAGTTGTTTAACACTGTTTCCAAAGTTTTTTAAAGCAATTTTTTTGTATCTCCGCTTCATGCGATCTCATCAATCAAAAGTAAAAACCAAAACTAAGCTAAAACTAGCTTCCACCTTCCATTCATAAATGATAAGAGAACGTTTTTAAAACAGGGTAAACGGTATTATTCCTAGTGGAATTTATGAACAATCTGTTCTTCACATTATATCTCGTACGCAGTGTTGCCGTTCTATTGAAATTGTCTCTTATCTAGTGGAATTTTTAAAAGTTTTTTTTGTCACTATATAATTCTATTAAATAATTTAGTAACTTTTTGCAAGAACATGAATTTTTTGAATATTTTACACGCTCTTACATAAAAGTTGTAACTATGAAACTTAATTTGGTTTTTATTTTTTTTTAGTTTTTTTTTATGTTAACCTAATGCTTATATTTTTACTTGCGTTTATACTATACTATAATTCAATTTATGCATTCGTGCAGATTAAAATTTTTTAGACAACAATAAAGCATGACATTACGATGACTACAGGATGAACGTTTGGGCCAATCGTCTTCAAATTTAAAACATGAGGTTATTTTGTCATTCTACATAGGACTTTTTTCAATTTTTTTATCCCAAAAATTAACGGTACCTGTCATATATTATTATTTTTCTCGAAAACGGATCCAAGAATTTTTCTGAAAAAAAATCACTGTAATATTGTAGGTAAGCAATATATTTTCGTGACAAAAAATATTTAAGGTGGTGGGCTAAAAACGGTACCTCCCATAGGACCGGTTTTTTTAATTCGACTCTCTTGAAAACTGGTGAAACCGATTGAATCAAAATTCAAAAACATGTACATACATATGAAGGTAGTCTAAGGCCGCTCCCTCATTTGTTGGTGCGGTATCTGTAATCGGTATTTGCCGCTTTACCGAATGTATATCGATCTCATGCTCATCTCCTGACTTAAGCTTTTGGGCCGACACTCGTTACACCGCATTCTTACCGTACTGATTCCGCACATACCGCACAAATCAGTAGGTTTTCATTGAAATGTATGTACGTATTCAGTGAAAGAACGGTTCCGAATGCGTACCGAGGAAACCGAGAGATACGAGACGACACCGCACCGACAAGTGAGGAAGAGGCCTAAGTAATTTCGCATGACCAAAAATTACGGCAAAAAATTCTGCAGTGTCCCAAAGGCAGTAAAAATTTTTGGTCATTTGTAAAAAATATAAAAAACTCCTCGACATCTTCGGTTCCAACGCTCAACGACAATAACAAACCAATTTGTTACTCTTCAGAGAAGGCAAACTTGCTCGCCGCCGATTTCGCTGCCAGCTCCACGCTGCCTCAAAGCAACGATGCCCCTCCTGTACTTGAGAATGTAAATGTTTCCATGGGACAAATTTTTTTCCGCACTCGTACAGTAGCAAGAGTTCTCAAAGATCTCGATATACACAAATCCGCTGGCCCGTATGGTATACCCCCGATTCTTCTGAAGAGGTGTTCTTCCACACTGGCAAAGCCACTGCTTAAGCTTTTCCATCGCTCCTACTCTTCTGGAATCTTTCCTAGAAGATGGAAAACAGCATTTGTCCAGCCTGTCCCTAAGAAAGGTGACCTATCCTCCCCCTCCTCCTACCGACCCATAGCACTGACATCCCTTCTTTCTAAGGTCATGGAAACACTGATTAACCGTCAGCTTAAGGAATATCTCGAAGATAGAAAGCTTCTCCATGACCGTCAGTACGGCTTCCGCAGCAACCGTTCCACTGGTGATCTGATGGCATATCTCACCGAACAGTGGAACAAATCTTTACATCGCTTTGGTGAAAGTAAGATTATTGCTCTTGATATCTCCAAGGCATTTGACAGAGTTTGGCATGAAGCTCTTTTATCGAAAATGCGTGCTTTTGGGATCGATGATACACTTGTTCGTTGGATTAGAAGCTATCTTCTGGACCGTTCAATACAAGTTGTATTGGACGGATTCAAGTCTGATTCAAACAAAATAAATGCTGGTGTGCCCCAGGGCTCTGTTCTGTCTCCGACTCTTTTCTTGATTTTTATAAACGATCTTCTGTCTGTTACTTCTAATTCACTTAACTGTTTTGCTGACGACTCTACCCTCAGCTTTTCATATTCGTTCGATAATTCACGTCCTTCGCCTTCGGACGTACAATTGCAACGGTACCATATGTCAAGCTCATTAAACTCCGATTTATATATTTGAGATCGCTAAGAATGCTGCAAAGTGCGTAGGTTTTCTATATCGGTGTAAGAAGTATTTTTCCCCATCTGATCTGGCTACAATTTATAAAGCGTTTATACGCCCTAAACTCGAGTATAACTCCCACCTCTGGGCAGGTGCTTCGCAAACATCGCTTCACCTGCTTGATAGAATACAAAATCGAGCGTTAAGATTGTTAGGTAATAAAACTGCCGCTGAAACAATTGCCCCACTCGAACACCGACGCAATGTTTCATGTCTTTCCTTATTTTATCGTTTCTTTTACAAAAAATGTTCACTCGAAGTAGCCAGTTGCATTCCTCCCCTTAAAAGTTTCTCCCGTAATACTCGTCTCGCAAGGAATGCTCATCAGTTCACCCTTGAGCCTAATTTCGGACGTACCGTGAAATATAGGGATTCTTTTTTTAGCCGAACGACACGAATTTGGAATAGTTTACCCGGCGGGATTTTCCCTTGCCATTTTGATCTGCAAACATTCAAAACCAATGTTAATCGGCACCTCCTATCTCTCCCCTCCCTATCTTCGTAATGCCCGCGCAGTGTGTTCTACATTAAAAGGGAAACACATAATCCCTTGTGCGCGCGTTAATTATAAAAAAAAAAAATTAAAATATTTTTGAAAACTTTTTTTTCTACTTTTAATAATTTAAAAACATTTTTTTTTTTTTTTTGAAAAACTGATATTTGAAAACGCGTAGATGATTTTTTTTAATGTAGGTTATTTTTGTGCTTAAGGTTGCATTAATTTTTTTAGTTTTTAAAAAAAGTTGTTAAATAAAAACGGTTTTTTTTTTGAAAAAAAAAATTTGAAAAAAATCCCACTTTTTCACATTTTTTTAAAGAAATAAAATGTTGTTTAAATTATTCCGCTGAAAACTATTTTGCGTACTATTTTCGACCAATCAAAAGTTAGAAAAATCGAATGAAAACTTTTATATTTTTTTAATTTTATTGCACGCTGTGACCGCACATAAGATCGCAAGTACGTGCGATCCAGTCGTGCAATTTTTTAAAGTTTATGTTCAAACTGAATATTTTTTTAATTTAATTTATACTGAATTTTCAAAATGTGAGCGTATGCATCTACAACTGGATTTTTGCTTTCGGTAACACTACTCGTACGATTTTTCGTTTGAAGATAGTGCTGTGGCTTAAGAATTGTCAAAGGGTAGCATTTTTTGGGAAATTTTATTTTAAGGGCTAAAAATAAGGGAAATAAGTGGAAAATGCTAAGGTGATATATGTGAAAGTTACATTTGGGATAGTCACATCTGATCATATTAAATTTTCAGTCTGCGTTAAGTGATTACACAATCATCATCTAACGCAGTCTGCATTTTTTGATTGTGACAATCACTTATCATAATCACTTTAGCCGAATCCACCCAAGGAGAACTACCCTATAACCATTAAGGAAAAGAAATTTTTCCTCGAAAACGGCTATAACGATTTTGATGGAATTTGTTCAGATTATTTTTGTAAAGCCAGTCCTTTTGTTTTATCAAAACAAAAATTAACCAAAAAAGTCCATTAAAGATTATTAATATAACTAATCTAATCAACGGCTTATTGGATTTCTGTCGAATTTTATATATAAAAGGATCTAGGTAGCCAAATTAATTCTGCATACCAACATTTTAAATACATAATTATAATTTTTTGAAACTTTTTTGAATATTTAATATTTTTAAAACAAATACAAAAAACTTATTTTAAATGTAAGGGTTAGCTGTATATTAAAAAAAAACCTTGCAAAATTGCATACCAAAATCTCAAAAAAAAAAAAAATAAAGAGGAAAAACGGGAAGAAGATGACATTTCTTCAGGTGGCATTGCTAGTTCTGGTCAAGCAGAAAGAGAAAAAGAACATTTTCAAGGTGGGCACACTTTTCCATTTCATAAAAAAGAACGGATATTTTGAATGTTTTTGTTAATGATTTTTGTTATATTGGAATAGCTTCGTAATGGAAATAGAAATTTGTGACTTTTCTCGAGGAGGCTCTAATGAATTTGATGAAATATTTTAAAATAATATATAATATAATTGAAAATTTACTGCGTGCTTCTATTAACAGTATCTTTCATAAAATGGTTTTCTAAATTTTCGACTTTCTCATTTAAATATTTTTAAAAGAAAATGATGATTACGGGTTTTTTTTAATGTTACATACATTTGTATTAATAAACTCTCTCCACACCAAAAAAAAATACGATTTTATCAATATTAAATACCATAATTTGGAGGCAACAACCTAAAATGGACTATTAACCTTTTATTCTCTTTAAAATTGTATTAACAGTTTACTGCATTTACATTGTACAATGATACATATGTATGTATTTATATATTTTAAAAAGGTAAGAAATGACAGCAGGTTATTTGACAAAAAAATGTCAAATGTCACAAATACATATCATTAAAAACGTTTAAAGTCTAAACTGACCTTGAGTAAAAAAAAAACGTTTTATCAAGGTGAAGTTATTGAACTGTTCGCACCGCATTACGCAAGTGAAGTTGTAAGTTAAAATTAATTCAACAAATCCTCACTAAATGTCAATTAATTTTTAGGAATAACTGGTGAATTAATGGCCTTTGGCTTATTTGGATTAAACGGTAGGAATGAATTGATTGGATGGAAAAGGTGACAGTGAGCCTGAGGCAATATTATGCGCTTCTGTAAAAAAAAAGTAATAACTATAAAATATTAGCTATAGGTATGTGTCTGTAAGGTAGATTGTCTTTTACATAGCAACTGATGTTGCAGACACTAATTAGAAGATTAAGGTTTTTTTCGGCAAAAAGATCGAGTCTTCTCACTATAGATAAACTCGCAGAGATAACTAGCTCGCTCTAGGGATTTGACAAATCCTAGCCAACCTGAGTATGGAACTCAAAATGCCTGGGTCATTCCTACAATCAAACAAATATTAACTTGCTCCATAAATTATTTGTTAGTAAATGATGATCAAGTTATCTGTGCTCCACTCGGCTAGGACACAGAGCCATTTACGTACAAACGCACACACTGGCATAAATTTTGGATACTAAATTTTTAAGACTTCTCTATCACTGCTTTGTCATGTTTGATTGATATCTCAATTACGGCCAAGTAGATTCTGTAATATAAATTTTTAACTTGTTTTTCAGTTAAAATATTTTTTTGTTTGGTAAAATTAACGATAGTACCCAAATAAATTAATTGGGGGACTCACTTTTTGCGTATTCTTCTTCATCAGAATGTAATACTTAATTGAAGTCTTTATTTTATGTTTATCAATTTAAACTTGACTTTAGGTTCTTACATTGGTGGACAAAAATTTAGCACACTTATTGAAAAAAGATATTACCTCTATAACTTTCGAGTTATTTTAAAATTAAATTTCATAAAATATGTTAAACATTATATGTATATGTATAGTAGTATGTTTTAACTGAAAAAAAAATATTTGTTATACCTGTAATGGTGGTCCACACCAAAGAAATATTTGTTTAAAAAACATTTCAGAAATGTTTCTAAAATGTTTTTTTTTTAACATTTCTGAAATGTTTATTTTGTTTCCCATTTTATGTATTCAGTTTTGCACTTCAGGATGGATTGTAAAAAAGTAGCAATCATAGCATCACGTTTTGTCGTCATGATAAAAATGCAAACAAATAAAAAAAAACTGTCAACTAGATGCTTTAAAAGTAAAGAAAGTTTTCCGTTCGAAAGGAGAAACAGAGAAACATTTAAGAAATAATATTAAAGAATGATTAAAACACCACTTTATTTATTTCTTAAAAAAAATGATTTAAAAAAAATTAATTATTAAAAATACCTACCAAAACAAAAAAAAATCTGAAAAATTTTAGTGTAGATACATAATTACTTTGGCTAGCCCGGTACATCATTCTATATATTTATTTTGATTGTAATCGGTTAACCAGTTCTGGAGAATGTTGAAGAAAAAACGGTTCTATGACAGGTACTTATCGTTTTTAGCCGACGATCTTAATTATTTTTTTTAACAAAACAAAACCGCACTGACAATGAATAGTACGCTATTTTTATAACTTGCCAATTTTGGGTGGCTCTGTTTCATGTTGTAATTTTTGATTGATTCGCCACAAAGGCTTAGAAACAAGTGGTGGGAAACTTTGCAAGAATTTGGAGTTTCGATTCATCCTTCTTCTTTTCTTTAAAAAATGCTCCGTCGTTTTAAAAGATTTCTCTATGATACTAGCAACGTAAGGAATATTCTTTTTGACCAATTTGGACGGTAGTGGTGCAGTAGGTAAGATGTTTGCTTGTGAAACCAGAGATCGTGGGTTCGAATATCAGTTGGATTGCAATTTATAAAACTGCAAGCTAGACGCGCCGTCCGTGGGGTTTAAGTGAGAAAATAGGCACTAATTTTCTATCTACTGCGCCGAAAAAAACTTTCCTATGTTTCTAATCCTTCTAACTAGTGTCGTGCAGCATCCAGTTGCATTCTAAAAGGCAATGTGCCTTACAGACAGTATAATAATATAATATATAAACAAAATGGAGAGACTCATTGTTTAGCCGCACTATATGAATGTGGAACGCCTTTCCTGGCTCAATTTTTCTCTTTCATCTTAACGGCGTCTAACGGTTTTTGAAGAAATACTTATGTTGTACTTGTCACTAATTTTTTTTAATGGATGCTAAGTTGATAGCCAGTAAATAGACTTATCTTCTTTTTGCATTGTCTTTTGCAGGCGGCGAGCTTGATTGATTTTTTTAGTAACTCTAGAGTTTTTAAAATGTCGGAGTTTGTAGGGACGTATTAAAATAAGATAATAGTGGATTGGATGTAATGAACAATCGATGAATTTCAATGAAACAATGTAAAAATAATGATATTTGTAAGTTTCCACGACCTGACTCACTAAGATGAATTTCGTCTAATTTATCTTTTAAAGAATAAAGCATCATTGATGTATTCAAACGATCATCACCTATTGTCGTACGTAAATTAAATAAAAAACTAGTTATAATTTACTAGATGAACGTTCACAAGAATCTGACGTCACAGTAGCAGTCAAAATGATACAAACAAGTTTTTTCGCTAAAGGAAGTAAATTTTTTAACTTGAACACCACTTTGGAAATTCTTTTTTTTTTACATTAATCAAGAAGTATTTGCAACTCAGAAAGCAAATATTCTTCTCTACTCTAAAAAATGTGGGTTCCAATTGCACATTACAGTTGACTGATTCTATTGTGACATTTCATCTGTCAACTGCAATTTCAAAAACCTTCTTTAATTGGATTGAAAGTTGAAAAAGTATTTTTTTAATTTATCTGTTAAAAACCTGCAAAACCGTAAATTCCTCTTTATGAATCTTAGGAAATCAAAATCGAAAGCATTTTCAGGATTTCCATCAAATCTTTAAGGTTTCAGGTACACGGTGCCTTATGTGACGTTTCAGAAAATCATTCTCAAGGCTGGACTGAAATTTCTTAGCGACTGAAGAGGAACTTTCTGTTAAAGCATACATTATGTACATCATCGTTCATTTGTTAAAGATACTCATGTACTTTGAATCAATTATAAAGCATCAATGACGTTCAACTCTTCATCTTCTCAATTTTCTGACAAATTTTTACAAAAAATATAAAGTAGGTAGGTAGGTATTGATAAAATCGAAATCCAACATTTTTTGAGCTCTAGCTAGATTTGACAATTTTTTGTATTGCAACGAATTTTCAATGCCTTTAAATTCTAAATGCGTACATTGAAAACGTAGGTATGCTTCAAAAACATTGAAAAACTCTGAGGCTTCCGACTCAGATTCAAAGATCAGCAATTTCGAAACCAGGCAAAAAAAAATTGGTCATAATTAAAGTTCGATAGAAATACCTAAAACAACACAACCTGCGATCATTTTCTTTGTTGTTTGTTGCATCTCTTGTTTCGTTTGTCTAGGGGGTTAGAGAGTGGGAGTTGTTTATCTACGTAGGGGTAGGATATTTTGTGCAGTATCTTTTTTTAATTTATAGAGGAAATCATTGAATAAAAACATATTTTAAGTATTGGAAAAATTATGTGGTATTTGTAATGTAATTTAGTGGTGAAAGAACCTCTTAGAAAATAAAAAAAAAAATCAATGCTGGATTATAAAAAAATATATATGTATATGAAATATAAAAAATCCGCTCTGACCACTTCAAAGATCTGCTCATTGCATTTAAAATGACATATATAGCTTATCTAGTTTAAGCCTCTATTCCTTAAACCACCAGAGTGGTTTTGAGGAATTTTACGAAACGAGTCAGCGAAAACTAGAATAAAACGAAAACAAAATCAAAAATTAAAAAAAGCCTCGAACATTTCAAAGCCCATATACTATTCTTGGATATGCAATTTAAATTTTTGTAATATATTCACTACAGGTTTTATTCTACAGACAATCATTTGTGCATATTCTCGCTTAAAAAAAACAAACAAAAAAAGAAATACGGGCGGAGGTTTCATTATCAAAACACTCGTATTGCACTACAACTACATATGTTTTTCCGATTCGCTGCGTGTCTACCGTTATACTACCCGGACATATTTTTGGTAGTCATATACTTATGTATTTAAAAAATATGTTTTCGATAGAAACTACTGGTGAATGAAGAGTCACTACGATTTTTATTAATTTTTATAGTTTATATTTAATTATGTACTTAAAAATATACTATTTTCTTAAAAATACAAATGTAGATATTAGAAAATAATCAAAATTTTAACAGAATTTTATTCAAGTGAATTTTTTACTTGCGATTATGGCGCTAAGGCAAGTTTAGGATTGGTGAATATAAAAAAAAAATGAGATAACAATGAAACATAACATTACGATCATAGAGAAGTCTAAAAAAGTGACCGATTTCCCCCAAACGGGAAATTGAAATTTTATTTTTAAGCCTAAAAATATCGGTATCTGCTATATGACCGTTTATATTTATTTTTTTAAAAAACCGCTCAACGATTTTGATGAAATTTTTTTTTTTTTTGGTATTGGCTATGATTTGAATAGAACCAAATTTACGGAAAAAGTCTATTGACGGTACCTTTCATATAACAGTTTTTTTTTAATTTTCGACTTTATCGGTAACGGCTCTTTGGATCTCTGTCAAATTTTATATTTAAGAAGATCTAGGCAGCCAAATTAATTCTGCATATCAAGTTTTTGAATAACTTTTTTTCTAATCAAAATTATTATTTTTTTTTTTTGAAAAATCAATATTTTTAAAACTAATCTACATTTCAAAAAAAAAAATTGTTTAAACTAAAAATAAAAAACAGGTCCTACAATTTTCGAAATACATTTTTCATAAATTCTTTGTTATTTAAGATGATTGATGGCTTACTTCATTTTTATTAAAAACCGTTAAGTATTGTGGTTTTGAATACTTTTTTATAAGTTCAAATTGTGTTATTTTCAACGTAAATGTTACTTATTTCTGTCAAAGATCTTACTTTCCAATATAATTAAGCACATAAGAGCAAGTACGTGCGACCCAGTCGTGCTCCTTTTTCTAAATGCATTAAATATGTATTTTTAATGTTGCTTAAACAAAAGTGAAAACATTTTGTTTGTTTAAGTGCCAAGTGTGCTAAATTTGTGTTCACTATTATACATATGTATGTATGTCTAAGGAGAATCACAATTAAAAATATAAACTAAGATTTTTAACGTTTAAGTAAAAACTAAGCTTTAATTTTACTGTCAACTTCCGGAAGAAACCCTTTATTTTGTCAAAATTCAAAGTGGGAAGCGAGGCATATTTCTTTTGGAAAGGTCTTTTCATGAACCATATTTATTCAAACACTCCATCGCCATTATTTCTGCAGTCCAACTTTCAAAGCAACTATGTAAGTACTAGTACTTGGATGTCGGAAAGACCGTCTTTGTCTACTGACAAAACAAACAGAAAGTATTGGTATAGGCACTAGGCAAGGTAAGGTAGGCACCTAGTTCGTATCTATACAATGACCTTTATGCAACTTAAAGTGCAGTTGGTGCATCTAGTCTAACCGGTCTGGAAGAGAAGAGGATTCTTCTGCAAGTCTAATCGCAAGCTCCCTTTTAGCTCCTCTTCCTAGCTCAAGCCGATGAACAGTAACAGACAAACCTAACCAAACGCTAACTCCATTTCAATTCCTAGCCGGAACGAAACCTACCAACGGTCTTCTCTTGTGGTTGAATCCAGCTTCTTACTTAAATGTCATGTTGTTGTTGTTTATTTTTAACTTAGACATTCGCTACGCAGCGATGTGAATTGTGTGTTTTGTCCACTCCACATCTTTGATTTATCTGTCGTCCCTTTTTAACATGAAACGATGCAGACGATGGAAACAAAAAAGCCCAACACAAGTTCAATTCAGATGCTGGGAACTCTTAAGGTTATATGAGGGGGGAATCAAACCAGGGGCATTTGTCTTTGTACTCACTTGTTTTCTCTCCTTGCTAGTCGCTGGCCGAGGACGACGACGACGATAAAAATGCAATATTCCACACAAGAGACGTAAGGGCGTTCGTTTCACTTCTCAATTTCAGTCTCAACAACGGTGAATCCTTGGTTCGCGGTGTTGAGGCCCAGAATGGGTGGCGAAGATAGGTAATCCTTAAAAAAAATCGTAAACTGTATATACGCAGGATAAGTGTGTATATTTATTTATTTGTACAACAAATCCCATTCATACAAAATATTTAAAACAAACAAACGGTTTCTCTCCGTCATCAGGAGGAGATCGGATTTTCTATTTTCCACTTATTTTTCTTATTTTATATTTTTCTTCCTTATTATTTTTATTTGCTTATTTACACCCGGATTTTTGTTGCTTTCTTTTGATTTTGCACGGCACAAGGATGAAATGGACAAGTAAAAAAGAAAATAACACAGCATGGATTCTCCTTCTATCCCTTCTTATTCCGGCACTTTCACTGGGAACATCACATCGATATACTTAAGCAGGGTAGGTAGGTATGTACAACTACTACAACGGTGCAGGGAAACACCGCTGTAGAAAATATACGTAAATATACAAGAAAAGGGATTCAAAAATCAAAAGGAAACCCTAAAACAGGGATTATTTCATTCACTTTCTTTATGAAATACACTTTGCGAACGCCCCGAATAATTTTCTTTTTTTATTTTGGTTTGGCTTTTTTATTTTACTTATTTGCAAATTCCGTTTCACAGGTGTATTTCCTGGAATGTACGGTGGAAGTCGAAGAATCCTTTAAGGGATTTAACAATGACTAGCGCGCACATTGCACATATTTTAAGTTTGATGAATGTATTGGTATGGACTAAGTGTCAATTGTCGGAATTTAATTTTTGTGAATTGAACCGATTGAAATGAATTTATTGGAAAAACTTTGATTGGTATCTTTCGCTGTCATACCGTCAACACACCGGGACGAACACTTTTTTCGGATGCAGAAATCGTGACCTCACTCATCCAAAGATAAAAACCGAACTGTTTTTTGCCCAAGTCCAAGGCGGCTACCAGCCGTTGAGAGCAGACATATTCCAGTCATCGCACCACACCACACTGGAACTGGAAGTATGGGAATTGGGAAATGCGCTGCGCGACTGCAAAACGAACACAAGCACAACTACAACCATCCAATTTAGTCAACCAAGATACAACTTCCAAGTTTCTAACCACTTTTGTATTTCTTTTGGATTTGGAATTGGATTTTGGATTTCTTGTCCTCCAATTAAAGAGATTGGTTGTGGATTGGACTATGGAAGATAAAGATACAGCAACCAACATAGCAGCCCAGCGACCACCACCAGCTACCTCACAGTCCCAGCTCCATGTTCCTCCTAGGCTCTTTTCTTCAGCAATAATTGTATAATATACACCACACTGCACAAAGCAACCACTTCAATGAATATTATGTTATTTTTACTGCTTTTAGTCTACGAATCAAATGCTTTCTTCTCTTGTTTGAACGTGGATTTGGTCATTAAAGATTTCAAAAGTAAGTGCCTATTTGACTGATCAAAAATTCTGATTTGATTTCTTTATTAATCTCGAGCTTGAAACGATAATCTAGCCATTAAACTCATCTCAGTTGTTAGCTAAGCTTGTCACTTTGGCTGGCCCATCGTCATCGGTTCATATCCCTGTTGTGTTCTTGTGGAATGTGGATTGTGTTTGCGTGTTATTCTTCTTATATGAATTTTGTATATTTTTTGGATTTGATATTGCTCTCCCAACTGGATTCTGTCATTTCCATATTCCATGTCAAATAAGAAAGCCGGTTCCAGTTTCTTGGAAAATGAGTTCCAGGTTTGCTTAACTTTTTTTCGTATAGCAAAATTAAGAGTATTCCAGATTCCAGTTATTATGAAGAGAACTTAAATAGACGTCTCAGTCAAGCCAAAGTTGCCGTTGACTTTTTTAAATATCATATGGAAGTGTTAATTCAAATTTTCAAGTTGGAAAAACTTGTGCGCGCTACACAGCACGCGAAAAACTGCCTACAAAAATATTGGGATTTTTTTCACTTTTTTGTTCTAAAAGTCATAAAATATTCGTTTTTCGACAAACAAATTTAAGTACTGTTTTAAGTCTATTTTATTTCCAACAATCTTAGCCTGACCGCAGCTCTATGGCTATGGCTATTTGAAAATGGTCCATTTTTACCGACAATTTTATATTTTTAGTTTTGCTCCCGTCCGGATTTAAATATTGGCAAAACCGCTGATCCCATAAAACAATAAGAATAAAGTTGTAGCAAATTTAATTTCCTTTCATTTCACAAAAGTTTCTACTGAAAAGTGCTTGGTGATTCGACTATTCGACAAAAAGATCGGAAGTACCAATGACTGCTTCTTCCCGTTCATTAAAAATACAAACAGCCTGGTGAAGAAAACATCTCCTCCAAAAATCTTATTGGATTTAAGGCTAATAATGTTCCAACAATGATGGAAAAAAGTGGGAACATCGCCTTTAAAAAAAAAAAAATTAAAATATTTGCCACTTTAGGTGCGTAAGCCACTAACCAAGCAGCTGCACCAGCTCTTCCTAACAACGTAGGCAAATTATTCAGAAGTCTTCTAATTTTTATAAAATTCAGCGGTAAAAGGCTAAGTTAATTTTTAAGATATTCAGCCTAAGAGCTCGTAAGAGCGGTTTTTAAATAAAACGATTTTATTTTAATAAAAAAGTTATTAAAATTAAAAAAAAAATTATTTAACAATGCAAACTTAGGTAAAAAAATAATCCACATTTAAAAACAAAATAAAAATCCAAGAAAGAAATTTTTGAAGATATTTTGAAATAAAATTACTTAGGTTACCAACATCTTCCTGAATATTTAGTTTGATTAATATCGAGCAGTTTTCGAGAAAGTCGAAGAAAAAAAGGTTCTTTGGGAGTTACCGTTTTTAGCCCACCATCTAGAACTTTTTTTTCTATAATAACCTACACTTACAATATACAATATGCATCAATATACATCCGTACAGATGGTCAGACAGACAGAATTTTGCCAGTAACTCAAATATGTTTCTCTATCACCGTAATGTCATGCCTGATTGTTAGATTTTTTTTACGAATGCATAACTTGCCTTATAGTCCCTATAATCGCAAGTAAAAATCTTTTCACCTGTCTTTAAAATATTGATTTAACAAAAAAAATTTATAAATTATTATAGATACAAAAACCCTATACGAAAATATTTGTATGTACAAAAATTATTTTGGCAACCTACCTATCTTCTGAATATTAAATTGGATTGTAATTGGTCAACCAGTTTTCGAGAAAATTGAAAAAAACCGTTTATATTCCACCAACTTAATTACTTTTCCAACAAAACATTTAACACAGACCTCCAACAGTACATTGATTTGGATTTCTTTTTCATAAAAAATCTTGGAGCCGTTTTCTAGAAAAATAAGCTTTTACCTAACGGTTATATCTATGACATGTACTGTTAATATTTAAGCTAAACAAAATTTAAAAAAGCCCTTGGATGTATGACCAATCTCCTATATTTACCCACAATTTATTCACCTTTTCAATTACAATTTTCAGACTTCCACATACCAGTGCTTATGGAAAAATAATATTTTCAAAATAGGTTACCAAGTTTTAAAAATAAAAAAAGAATTAAGCGAGTTTTTCTTCGCTGGTGACCCTTTTCTTGCGACCTTTTCCCAGCGTTTACCAGCGGCAACAATGCGTGAAGTACGTTTATACATAAATAAAACAAATGTATGAAATATGAAAATAAGATGTAGATAGTCAAAGTTATTACATATTACAATATTTTCGAAAACTTATTTTTATTTGTAATATTTTTAATTTTTTGTTTTTTTTTTAATCAATGTTTTAAACAGGCAGGTGAATTTATTTTTAATTTTTTGTTTTTAATTGTAGGCTATTTTTGTGGAATTATTTTTTGCTAATAAAAAAATTTGTTAAAAATAAAATTGTTTAATTTAGGTACCATTCCTACGGTTTTGATTAAACAAAATCCATACCTTTTTACATTTTCTTTAAATATATAAAATGGCTTTTAAATTATTCCACTTCAAGCCATTTTACGTACTTTTTTCGAATAATCAATTTGGATTTGGAGGATTTGGAGTAGGTGCCTTAAAGATTATTGGACATGTTCAGAATGACCCCAAATGTTCTCAACATGTTTAATAATTCTTAAGGCAGTTATTTCTTTTCCGCACCTACTCCAAATTCTATAGTGAGCCCATGCAGGGGGTTGCATATCTTATTTTTCAACCGGCTAGAAATTTTAATTTTGGAGAAATTTTTCACATTACGTCTTTAAATGAGGATAATGTGTAAACGTGAAAGTAAAATCAACAATTTTCAACGAAAAATAAAAAAAAATTAGGGAAATGCAAGCGCAACCGCGGCCTAAAAAAATAACACACATGTTCAGAATGACCCCGAAAATGACATATATCAAGGTCAACCCCTCTTTCGAGTTTTAAGTTAAAAACATAATTACCTTAATTTTTATAAGGATATAAGTAAGATGTTTCATATGCTCTCTTGTATTTTAAGACGCATTAATATGTCGATAAAAAGTGGTATATAAAACACATGGTACATAGGAATGTGAAATTATGTTTTTAGCAAAGTCTTTTTTATACAGAGTTGGTAATATCGACCTATTAATACTTTTTAAGCCTTAGAACAACATGAGTGGTATAACTCATGGGCCCACCGTTTAGAAACATACATAGCACACTAACAAACAACTAGTAATAGCTTTTGTTGTTTAAAATAAATTCATTGAACAACTTGTCCATCCAAAAAGTTTAGTAGATATAGACTGCAATTTTCAAGGAATTGGCAACGCTGAACAAATTAACCAAATTTACAAATTACAGTCCACGCAGCCATACTCAATAATCCACATTTTCCACATCCACATACCACATTATCAAATGGTTAACGATTAAAGAGTGAATTCAATTCTCTTAATTTTGGTAACCTTGAAAAATGTCATGGTTGGAATTCTGGAAGTGTGGATTGGAAAGTCAAGAGTGCTGACAATCCATCGCTACTCATTCAACGTTTTTGTTTTAAAAACATTGGTTTGGTGAAGGGGGAGGGACTGGTGACTATGGACATGGATGGAAACGGATTTTAATTCTACTTCTATTTTCTACATTCCTCATTTCAGTTCTAATTCCAATCTAACATCGAGACTTCTGTGGAAATAAAAAGTCAGGACAGGAGTAAAGACTCAAGACAAGATTCAAGAAATAGGTAAAAAATAAGATGTCCTATATCCAAGAATGAGTAACCCCATAGACGCGAAAACCATAATTGGCATTGGCAACTTACAATGTGGCTTCATAGAAACACATCAACAGTTAATCAGATCTTTACATACTATTAGCATTAGTTAAGTAGGTAATGGATAAAAGTCTTGAATTTAATATTCCCACTTACAAACAAACCATCTTTTTAAGGACCTAAAAGCCAACTACGATAAAAGATAACCTGGCAGAACTGTATGATCAGAGAGCACATATCACAAGCCAAGTTATAGTTGCCAGATTGGGCGTCCAGGCTTATAAACATATATAATGTTTTGCATCTTCTTCTACATAACATTGAGGAGCAATCCGTGACTCTGGCAGGTCATCAAGAGCTTATAGCATATACAAGCCCAGCTTATACAGAGCTCATTCGATATTATCAGTAGAAGTCAAAAAGATTACAAGGCGGCACAAAACCTGTGGCTGCACATTAAGGGAAACCAAGTTGACTGTGGCTGCGTCTGGGGAACGGGAATTGGTGGTCCAACAACATGGTAGTGGAGCATGAAATTTAAGCAGTCCAATCTTTTAACAGCGAATAATTGTTTGGAAGAACTTTTTTGATGAGCCCCGGACCGAAAACAATTCTTTGCGCCAATGATGATGACAATGAACGATAAAATAACAGCGACAAAAATCTGACAACTGACTATTGATTGCCGTTTATTATGTCCAATGATTTGGTCTGACAATTCGGAAGAGTATGTCTCTTCGCTTCTGACTTCTGACTGACACCATAGAGTAAAAATATTATAAAGAGGAAAATCTTTCGTGCGTGGTACTTTCCATCTTCTAACACCCTCACTTTTCGTTTTCTCTTTTGTATATCATTCATTGTGTCTTAAGCAGCGTTCACACGCAGAAAAGGCAATGGGACACTAATCAATTGTCTTGTCCGAGCTTCTTAAATACAATTACAAATTTGTATTTGTTGCTTACATTTACAAATGTGTTTACTCATTTTCTGTTTCACAAACAATACAAACTTAATTCTAACAAATTTGTTAAAAAGATACAAAATTAAGGGAAATTGTATTTGTTATTTACAAATACAAAAAAACCGCCATTTCACCATTTACTTTGCAAAGTTGTAAGCAACAAATCTTTTTCACAAATTTATAAGCTCTCTAAAAGGTACAACAACAGCATACAATAACAAACAATTTATGAAAAGAAAACTATTCAGAAAATTGTAGGACGGATTTTGATAAAATACTTTTTTTTAAATTTTTTGAAAAAAATTAAATTGGTTGAGATTTTGGTACGCAGTTTTTTAGAGTTTATTAATATACAGCTGATCATAAAATGGTTGGAGCCGTTTTCGAGAAAAATAAGCTTTTCCTTAACGGTTATATGGCAGCTACCGTTATTTTTCTTAAGATATTGAATATTTTAAAATATTAAAAATTTTGGTATGCAGAATTAATTTGTCTACCTAGATCTTTTTAAATGGAGAATTTCATAGAAATCCAATGAACCGTTATTATAATTAAAAAAAAACCGTGGTATGAAAGAGTATACCGTTAATAAACTTTTTTCGGAAATTTGTTTTCAATAAAATGATGAACAAATCTCAAAAAAATTATAAAATCGGGAGCGGTTTTCGAAAAAATGTAGCTTTCCTTCAACGGTTATATGGCAGGTACCGTTATTATTAGCCCAAAAAACAAATTTCTATTTCCCCCCTGAGGTATGCCAAAAGAATCACACATACGAAATTTAAAGGGATCGCTTTAGCCGTTTATGGTGCAGCTCATTATACATACGGACGGACAAACAGGCAAACTGAGACACACAGAAATTTTTTGTCACTAACTTATTTAGGCTTCTCTATGATCATAATGTCATGTTTGATTGTTATCTCAATTTTTTATATTCACGAACCTTAACATTGCCTTAGTATGTGTGTACCTATAAACGCAAGTAAAAAAAATAAAATTCAAAATTTTACACCTTCAACAAAAATATATTACTGATTACGCTCAAACAATACTTCCTTTTATTTCCTAAACACGTTTTAAGCGAAAGTTTTCGTTGAAAACAAAAGAATCTGATAACTATCCGTGCTACAATGCCTTCGACGTAAGAACATTTTTAAGTTCGAAATGCGATTTCTTTCGAAAAATACAAATTGTTATAAAATAGACAAACGATCTTTTTATTTGTAAGAAATTTTAAGCAACTTAACAAATTTGTAAAATTTCTTGATTCTCTGAAACAAAAACTTACAAGTAAATGTGAATTTTAACAAATTTGTACTTGTTAACAAGAAAGAAAATTAGCTTTTGGTGAAATGGAAATAATGATATTTCTACAAATTTCCTTTTGTAAACTACAACTACAATTTTGTAGCACAAATATTTTGTGAAACAGAATAAATCGATTTTTCTAGAAATTTGTTGAAATAGTGCTTGTAAATTACAATTTGTAAGTTGGTGAAATAGGCCACTGGAAGCATTTGTTTACATAGAACAATGATTGTCTTGTCTCATTGTATTGGCCTCTGCATTGTCCCATGTGAACCCCGCTTTACTCATACTTATCCCAAATGGTCAATGAGATGACAGTTCAAGCTTGTAGCCATTTTCAAAGGAAGGCATTTAATATATTGTTACTCTATGCTGACACTGACTTCCGTTTGAGTGACAAGAAATTAAACTCATTTGGAGGCTAAATTTTTGTTCGGTTAAAGGTGTTTTTTTTTCAGAACGTTTTTTAAATATCTAATGCCAACAAATTTATGTTGGTTTAAATTTGTTTTGACAAATGTAGGTTTAATACCTATTCCCACTAAGAAAAATGCAAGATATTAATTCGTTTTAAAATTCTTCTCTTTTATTTAAATGGCTTGACACATGAGAGTTGACATTTGACACCAACATGGCAGCCTGTGTGAAGTGTGATTTCTTTAACTGAATGCTTATGGAATAGGACAAATTAAAATTGGCCGAAAATTAGGAAGACGAGTGTCTGTCGAAAAAATAACATGACATTAGTGATGTTATGAAATAGTTCTTTTATACTCAACAATAAATTATAATTCTTTTCTTAAAATTTTCGGAGAATAAAAGAATTTTTTATTAAAATTCAATCCCATTACTGAAATTCAAAAAACATTTCTCCCAACTCCCAAGTTACACTTGTTTCTACTGTTTCTGGCCTCATGGTGGGAGAAAGGATAAGACCGCGCAGTCGCTTTTAAGGATTGTGGAAAGCATTCCCGTATTTCCAACAGGAACAAGTCGAAATAGACTGCTTCAATCACTGTTTGTCAAGGGTTAGGGTGCAATCTGCTTACTGTAGAATCATGTTACATCTGGCCGAATAGTTGAAAATAAAATTGTTCTTAGGTTGCAGGGTGTAGGAAAGGAATGCAACAATTATTTTATGCGCGTGCCATTTTGCCCATAGATGTGGCACTTTTAATAGTACAGGTAACATGGGCAAAATAGCAACAGAAGCTTTTCTTATTGATTTTTGATTAGTAACCACTACTGAACAATATATCGGACAAAATCCGTCCATAGACACATCCCGGAAATCGAGTTTGAAAACAGCGGATTTATTGGGTTATTGTTTTTTTTTTTAGTATGTTGTGATTTTTTCTTTTTATTAAGTGTAGTTATAGTTATTTTATTATTAAAAGAGTTCATGACTCTCCCGATGGAGGCATGCCCCCTCTTTAAGTAATAACCCCATTTATGACCCTAGTTACAAACTCTTGAAAATGAAAGATATATTGCTCAGCTATGATTTCTTATTAAAAATCAATTAAAAAAAGTTTCTGTTGCAATTTTTCCCAAGTTCACGCTATTTTTATCTTAGTTTGCTGTACTATATAAAAGTATAGAGAGGACTTTTTCCTTCTGTTAAAACTAATACTTAAACCACATAAACTTGCTTTCTCCAAGCTATGTATGTTATCAGAACGCCAAACCGTTGCAAACGTCTATTTTCGCTCTTCGTCCAAAAAATGTACCCACAGTTTTTTCAGATTTGTAAAATGTTATTAATCCATCAATATCGTAGCCATCCTTCGATGGATTTTTACAGTTTATTACTTCACAGATAAAGGACAAGGTATATTTTGACGTATATAAAGTTTTCAGTTCATATGCCATCAAGAAGCTCTGAAATTTCCGAGCCAAAAGTAAATATTTTGATATATTAATCTTTTTTTTACTTGCGATTTATAGGGACTATAAGGCAAGTTATGCATTCGTAAAAAAAATTGCTAAGAATCAAACATGATATTACGATACTAAGGTCGAAAAAAGTGGGTCAAAAAATTCTGTCTTTCTGTCCGTATCGATTCCTACAGCCTAAACGGTTGAGCCGATTTGATTCAAACTTGGTATATAGAGTACTCTACCCGACTGTTTTTCGAATTGGCATTCTAGATCCAAAATTAACGGTACCTGCCATATAACTTCTAATGAAAAACTTATTTTTCTCGAAAACGGCTCCTACGATTTTGATAAAACTTTCTGAACGGATTTTGATGAAATTTTCCAAATATGTAATGTTTTATAATTTAAATAATATTGCTTATTAAAATTTTCAAAAACATTTTTTTTTAATTTTTAAGAATTTTTTTTAAAAAACGAATCCATATTATATTTTTTCTCCTTGTATACGCTATAGATTTCTTTAAATTGACATACTCAAAAAAAATTTAAAAATATTTTTTCGAAAAGTTAAAAAAAAAACATTTTTTTTTTTTTGACAAAAACGGGTCGAATGAAATATTGCTCTAGCCAATAGTCTAATGAAAGCAAACTTTGTTGTTTTTATTATTATTTATTTATTGTTATTTATTTTAAAGTATTTCATGATCATAACAGCATACAGCATACAAAATAAATAATAAAGACGCTTATGATAAACACAAAAACACGCAAAAAAAAAATACTCGATTACCTACTTTATGTATAAAATTTCAATCAAGAAAACAAAATTTTACATATGCATACAAACAACCACTGTGTTAAGTTTTAATATTGTCTATACCCACTCGCTTCACAGTGGTTCGAATAGGTATCTTAATTTTAGTACCTACCTTCCTTCCAACCTTATTATAGGTAGGCACATAATATCCTAAATAAATTCCATGAATTCCCCAAACATGAGTATATCGATCCACCAAACACAATTATGCTACCTATTTTAATTAATTTTATTTCAAAAAGTAAATTATTGTTAAATGTACCTTAAAATGGCGTTTAAATTATTTCACTCAATATAATTTAACGTATTTTATTCGAACAATCAAAAGTCACAAAAATCGAATAAATTCTTTGATGTTAACTCCAATTTTCTTAAATTTTATTTTACAATGTGACGGCACATATGAGCAAGTACGTGCGATCCAGTCGTGCAATTTATTTAAAGATCTGTGACTATGAGTTTTTAAACCTTTTTGGAAGCTCTGGTCAAAGTAGGTTTCTGAGTTTGTAGGTAGTCAGGACTTCTTTAGTCCTTCTAAAGAGTGTTTATTTGTAAGCTATATCAATTGAAGAATAATTTCGAGGTAAGTAAGTACCTTACTCAGTTTTCGATTATTCTGATATGATCGAGTTAGTGGTGGTGGAATGTTTTTTGAATCAACCTGGCTGGATCAACCATAGGGAGGTTTTAGGTCTGGCGCCATTTGTATGATAGTTAACTTATTTAAGCTAAGATAAGTTCATCTAGTGAGTGTTATTATATGAATAGGAATAAGTCCACTATTTTCACAGAAATGAACTCGTGGCTCCAACTGTGGTATTCACCTGGTCGACCTCAGAAAACGTCGAAAGGCCTCCCGGTTTTCGAGTATGAAGCCAACGATATTCGTCCAAATCCTATTGTGATGTGGCAACAAGTTTAGATATTCGGAGGATACATTTTGTAAACTCACGACATCTGTTGGATTCATTGTGTACAACAACCACCATTTATTGTGTACAACAACCACCATTTATTGTGTACAACAACCATGCCCCTAGAAGTATGCTACATATTTGCAACATGTTTTAACTTAGTACTAAATCGAACTTGACGAAACAATTCGAGACTCGAATTAGTACCGAAAGCTTAGATTGTGCCAGAACCAGACAGAAGCTTCCAGAAGCTTTTAAAGTTGTATAAATACAAGAGTAGATTGCATTGAGAGTTCAGTTTAGTTTCGAAAGTGGAATTGTTAACAACTGGAAGCATTAGTAAAAAGTGATTGAATTGAGATTAAATAAAAAGTGTTGAATTATAAAAACGTATTTGAATTGTGAATAAGTGAAATAAGTTAAATTGGTGTTATTTAAACTGAAAGACGTTGTGTTTTATAAAATAAAGGGATTTGTTGTATTAATTTGGAATTTTGATTGAGTTTTATTTGTCGAAACCCAGGCTAAAATATCACACTATGTATAACTGCAATCCATAGGTTTTGGTGCTCTAGTAAGTTACTTAAGCCGATGAGATTTGTTACCATTACTTCTACGTTCACTGTTTCGGTGAAATAGATAGCTGCTCTTTTTAAACAATTCGACCATTGTGCTCGCGATTCTAGTTCTAGGAGTCATCAGCTTACCCTTGAGCTCAATTTCGGTAGTACAGTCAAGAACATAGGTTCGATCTTTAGCCGTACTACATGAATGTGAAATGATATGACTTTCTGTCTAATTGTGATGTTTAAAAATTTAAGACAAATATACACAGACACAGACATTTTAAGATTATCAAAACCTGATTAATTTGAGCTTTTTATTAAATAACACATAATGCAGGGATTTTTGCATTTTTTGATCCAAAAGCTTTTGCAACTTTCATCCGAGAATATTGATCGGGTGTTATTGCATTTCATATGGCGCAAATGCAATACAGTGAAAACGATTTTTTTTAATATTCCAAAATTCCTTGTTAGTCTTACACCATTACCAGCTCTTTAAGTAGCTTTGCAATCGAAAAGGCTACTCAAACAAAGACAAGAGCCCGTAGATACCAACAAAATTTTAACCTGAGATAAGGACTTCTTAAATATCTACTTTCCTGCTCCTTTAGCCTTCTAAAATATATTACCTTGAGCTGTGAATTATTATTAAAGGCCTTACGAAAACAGTTTACCTTTAACCCCACCTTCAGGCATCCCAATTTATAATCCCTTGACAGGCTCCAGCAAACTGTTCCATTAGCCATTAATAACTCACTGAGTAAACAAATTTAAGACCCGATATAATGTATTTTAAATTTCAAAATCTTTTTGCCACCTGTAATTGCTAATTTCTATTTAATTTATTTAAAATAATTAAACAAACGTTTCCTTTATACGAACCGCTCTGCTCTATACCTTAATAGGATATTTAAAATAATTCCTTTTTAATTGCTTCTTTAAGGGCAAAACTAAAAAAAAAAAATTACTTGTTAGCCATCAGATAGCATCGTAATACATGGCACACCATCAACTCAATGAAAGGATTAGTGTTTCATTTAGCACTTCTCATTCTCGTCCCAAAACAACGTAAACAAGGAGCTATTTCTATCCCAAGGATAATTGCAAATCTTCAAGCGTTCCACGTAGAGATTTGTTATTACCCGATTTCCTTTCCTTTTCATCATCATGTATTTCATGGCTGTTTTTGTAGATGGCTCTTTATTTTCTGTTTTTTTTTTGCGTTTTGTTTTTCCTTTAAAAGAAAATTAATAGACAAACATTTACAAATGTCGAAAATCCTTTTTTGTGTGCGGATGTAATCGGATTATCCGGGCAGGAGAGTAGAACTTGTCGTCGTTCCTGTTTCGGGATATCACTTTTCTTGCAAGAACAACAACAAGAACAACTAACGACGTTCGTTTTCATTAGAAAAAGTAAATGAAAAGTATTATAAATGTGTGATTTAAATTGTTTCAAGGACTCTTTGAGTTTGTCTCATTGAAAAAATACGTAATTTTTGAGCTTTGTTGTTTTTCTAAGCGAAGAAAGCCTTAGAAAAGGGACTGCGTTGTTAATTTCCTAGCCGAGAAGGATTTAATGATTAATTACAAAAAACAATGGCACCATCATTAAAATGCTTTCATTAGGAGTCTTAAGATTAAGGGGTGAACCAATAGATGATGTGGTGATGACTAGTTGACCCACATTTTCGGGATCCCGATAACAGCGCCACATATCGTGTCCAACAGTTGCTTAACAACACCAGCGTAATCGTGTTAATATAAAAAGAAATATAATATTGTTGATGTGAAAATAAGAGGAACTATATATATGTTAATATTTCTACTTCAGCGCCACCTGTCGGGGAAATTTTTTACCAAAGGCTTTCTTTTTTATTATTTTTGTCTAAATATTACAATTATATGATGTGATTTTGAGTCAACTAGGAGTAATTAAAATAACATACGTTACTCCGTAGAACATCAGTTATCTGCCATTGCAATTTTTTTCTATCAAAATCGGTGCAGCCGCTTCCGAGATTTGCTGAAAAGCAGACAGACAAGTATTTTAAAAATTGATCGTATTATTTTCTAAATACAATAAATTTTTTGGCACGACAGCTCCTTGACTTAAACTCTCAACCATTCCTCTGTGTGTGTTCTTAATCTGCAAGAATGAAATGGACCTTCAGTTTACCGTCGAGTCCGAACGGCTAGATTAGATGCACTTTTTTGAGACAAATTTTACTCTTGGAGGTTTTGTCAGTTCCTCGCAAGAGGCAGTACCACGGAAAAGAAGGTGGCTATGAGCGGGATTCGAAACCAGGCTCATTCGCTTAGCAGTCCGACACACTAAGCCACGGGGCTTTTGTTTTATTTCATTTTATTTAATCTTAATTTATTTAATTTTATTTAATTTTATATTATTCTATTTTATTGGATTTTATTTAATTTTATTTTATTTAATTTTTTTTTATTTTATTTTATTTTTTTCTATTTTATTTTATTTAGTTTTATGTATTTTATTTTGTTATTTTTTTATTTTATTTCATATGTAATTTTTTTCATTTTATTATATTTTATTTTATTGCATATTTTTTTACTATCATTTTATTTTATTTTTTTTGTTTTATTTAATTTTATTTAAATAATTTTTTTTTTCATTTTATTTTATTTAATTTTATTTTATTTGTTTTTATTTCATTTTATTTTATTCTATTCTGTTTTGTTTTATGTACATATTTTATTTTATTATTTTATTTTTTTTTTATTTTATTTTATTTTATTTTATTGGATAAGTTTTTGTTATAATTTTATTTAATTTTTTTATTATTTTTTTATTTTATTTTATTTTTTTCATTTTATATTATTTTATTTTATTGGATTTTATTTTATTGTATTATTGTTTTAGTATTTTTTTATTATATTTTATTCTTATTTTATTTTATTTCTTTATTTTATTTTATTTTTTTTAATTTTTTTTTATCTTGTTTTATTTTATTGGATTTTATTTTATTATTTCTTTAATCTTAGTTAAATTTTTAATTCATTTTATTAATTTTTTTTATTATATTAGGCATTTTATTTAATTTAATTTAATTTAATTTTTTTAATTTAATTTTGATTTAATTAATTTAATTTAATTTAATTTAAAATAAATTTAATTTTTTTGATTTTATTTTATTTTTTTGATATTTTTTTTATTTCATTATATTTTAATTTTTTATTTTATTTTATTTTATTTTATTATATTTAATTTATTTATTTTTTTTATTTTAATTTATGCTAATAACTTTTTATTTCTAGGTGTTCCTGATTTATCAATTCAAATCTGAGGCTCAGAAGAACAATCTGAAACAGACAGACCTCATGGCCATAATTGAACCAATTTTATACTACTGATTCACTTTGTTTGGAAAACTACAGTCGGCGGAGGAACAAAAAGGCCAAGAAGGAAATTCCAGGGACTGAATTCCACCTCAAGTGTAGGTATGTATATGTGTTCTTGCATTGAATTTACTAGGCAATTAAGGCTAAAAAGTGTTTAAAATCTATGCCAACTAAACTGCCTTGTCCTGTCTGTCTTGAAGAACCTACGTCCATTCCCTTATTAAACTTTCCCCTAACACAAAGTCCTCTTAGCCTACTGCAATAAGAGAAACAAAAGACTGGGGCAATGTGTATACAGGACATTCAGTTTAGGCATACAAAATTGTTACGGCTCTCACCTTAAGGGTTGCGATTTATTGTCATAATGTCCTGCAGCAGCAACAGGATGTGCATACAATAACAATTATAATTAGCGCTGGTAACACGCAACCATTGTCCGACGCTACAATTAGCATAATGTCCTGGAACAACTATATTCTCGGAGGCACCCAAACATTTTGGAAGCACACGATGTTATCCAGTTAATGTCCTCGAATAACGAACACAACGCATCCTTCACGGAGCGCGGCGCGACTCACCACGTAGACGGAATTGTTTGAAGAAACAAAAACAAGGATTTGTGTTGAGGCAGTGTCATACATATTTGCGGCTACATGACACCCTCAAAACCCTGTCACTTGTTGTCGAATTGGACACTTCAAAAAGGACGATTTGATGAGTTATTTTATTTTGTTTATTTGTGGGAGAAAACATAGAACTAAATTCATGAGGTGGAAGGATAATGCGTGCGGGATCGTTAGTTGCAACTGCTATGAATTTGGATGGAACGACTGTTACTTAAGATAAAGGGATTTTCCTTGGGGTTTATTGGTGGTTTCTGAGGGTATCGTGGACACTGATGATGGTGATTAAGTTAAATCACTTTTGTGGACATCGAAAGGGATGTCCGTGGGATTAGTTTGTGAGCCATTATTGTGCGGGTTCTGTTTTAAGTGGAACGAACAAAAAAAAAAAAAAAACGATTGAAATTGATGAGGAATGCAGCTCATAGTTTGGAAAAAATAAGATCGGTCATATCAGATAGTATGACTGATGGTGCATTTAAATTGATTTACACAGAAATGGATTTTCTCCTGATGATGGAAGCGACAAGAAATTGAGTTAATGGTGTGGGAAAATGAAGTTTTGGGTTCAGTAGGACTCAGTTGATAGTGCGCCTTAAATTTTCTAAAAAAAAAATCCCGGAAAAATAATTCTGTGTTCCTTATTTATAAACAAAATTTCTAAAAAAAAAACGCGTTGACCCAATAATAATCATGCTATTGATCGCATTCAAAAATCTAAAAATAAATATTATAAGTTTAGTAGGAAAATTTTGTTTGCTGAGTTATGGTTCAAAAAAGTTCTGTGAGATAACTTTAGATTGGTAAACTTCATATTTAGAAAAAAAATGTACCGTACTACCCTTGACCAGTTATTTAAAAAATTGGCCCACTTTATCAAGATTTCAAAACAGTACAACATTTGCTACTTGCTACTTCCATACAAATATTATCAATGCTATTTTTAGGGCTAAAAATAACGGTACCTGCCATATAACGATTAAGGAAAAGCTCATTTTTCTGGAAAACGGCCCCAACGATTTTGATGAAATTTTTTGAGATTATTTTTGTTGGTAGTAGCTATCAACTAATTAGAACCAAATTTACCGGAAAAGTCTATTAACGGTACCTTTCATATTACGGTGTTGTTAATATTCGAATTTCTCGTTAACGGCTTAATGGATTTCAATAAAATTTTATATTTGAAAAGATCTAAGTATCCACATTAAATCAACATAAAAAAAAATCATTTCTGCCCATTTTTTTTTTAGAAAATTTAAATAAATCCAAAAAAAAAGTTTTTGAAAATAATAATAATTTATATTAATTGAGTTATAATAACTTCCTGTGTGCAAAATTTTATTGAAATCGGGATAATGGTTTACGATGAAACCGCATTTGAAAAAAAACGGTTCTATTACCTCTCATAAAGGTTATATATATGTAATTTATATATATATTATATAACAAATTTCGAAAAATTCATTATAATTGAAAGATGCATTGTTGTAAGAAAATAGCACCCTGAACGTTTTATCAAAATCGTTATCGCCGTTTTCGAGAAAATCAAACTTTTTTGTTAAAGATTGAATGGCAGGTACCGTTATTTTTCCACCTAGAGCAAAAATGAAAAACACCCCCGAGATACTACCAAATAAATACTAAATATTAAGTTTGAAGCAAATCGGCCAATCCGTTTAAGCTGTAGAGGTGCGAACAGCCAGACAGCCAGACAGACAGACGGACGAAATTTCCGGACCCACTTTTTTCGACTTTTCCATCATCGTGATGTCATTTTTGATTGTTAGAAGTTTTTGTTTGCACGAATTCATAACTTGCCTTATAGTAACTGTGTGTCAGTTTGTCAGTCTGCTGTCCGTCTGTATGTATATTGATCTAGACTAGATGCTAAACGGCTCAAGCAATTATCTTCAAATTTGGTATATGGGGTTCTTTTGACATTGCTCAGAGGTGAAATTAAAATTTTATTTTTAGGCCTGAAAATAATAGTACCTGCCATATAACCCTTAAGGAAAAAGCATATTTTTCTCGAAAACGGCTTTAACGATTTTGATGAAAATATTATAGATTTTTTTTATGCATTAGCTATCATTCTACATACCAATATTTTGAATAATTTAATTGTGTATATAAAATTAATTTTTTTTGATTTTTTTTTTTGGAAATTCAATATTTTTAAAACTGCTCCAAAACAAAATATTAAATTGTATGATCAGTTGTATATTAATAAACTGTAAAAAAATTATACCAACTGTCCAAAAGATTTATTTTTTTCAAAAAAAAAAAAAAAAAAAAAATATAAAAAACATAAATTCAATTATATTTAAGACGTGTGATGGCGTACTCTGTTTTTACTAGAAACCGTTAATTGTTAAAGTTTTGGAACTTTTTATAGGTTCAGACCGTGTGATTTTTCTATATTAATATGTTTCTGTTAAATATCTTGCCTTCCAATGTGCCAATTTTAACTTGCGATTATAGGTACTATAATACAAGTTATGCATTCGTATAGATTAAAAATGTTGAGATAACAATCAAACATGACATTACAATGTTTGTCTGGCTGTATGTACGGATGTATTTTGGACTGCAGCCTAAACGGTTAGGCCAATCGTTTTCAAATGTTGAACTTGAGGTTCTTTTGACATTCTACAGAGGACTTTTTTCAATTTTTTTAGCTCAAAAATTAACGGTACCTGTCATATAACCGTTATGTAAAAGCTTATTTTTCTCGAAAACGGCTCCAAGAATTTTTATAAAAAAAATCAGTGTACTACTGTAGGTATGCATTATATTTTGATGAAATTAATATTTTGAAAACGGGTAAGTGAAGTTTTTTTTAAATTTCGTTTTTAAATGAACGTCATGTTTGTGCTTAAGTTTGTATTCTTCAATTATTTTTTTTATTTTTTTAAAAAAAGTTGTTAAAAAAACCGTTTTATTTAAAAACGGCTTTAACTATTTTGAAAAAAAAAATTCAAACTTTTTCAAGTTTTTTTAAGAAATAAAATGGCGTTTAAATTTTTCCGCTGAAAACTATTTTACGTACTTTTTTCAAACAATCAAAAGTCAGAAAAATCGAATATAATCTTTGAAGTTCCCTTTATATTTTTCAAATTTTATTCCAAGCTGTGAACGCACATAAGAGCAAGTACGTGCGATCCAGTCGTGTAATTTATTTTAATTTGCTTAAGAGTTTTATCGGAAAAACTAAGTATGCAATAAAATTGGAAAACTAAATGTCTTTAGAAAAAAAATATTGAAAACGTTCGACCAGTTTTTTTAAAAAGTCGTTTTTTTGAAAAAACTTTTCGAAAATATTTTAAATTTTCGGTAGTATGTCATTATAAGAAAATCTGTAGTTTTCATCTGGGAAAATAATTAAAAAAAAATTCAATCAAAACCTGTTTTCAAAATATTTCGAAAACCAATTTTTATTTTAGAAAATTTAAAAAAAATCAAAAACGGAAGTTTTTGAAAATTTTGAAAAAAAATCATTCCAACTGAAATAAAGAAATATGGCGCCGAGGCATGGACTCTATCTAAAGGGTAAGATTCTTCGGAGGATTTTTGGCCCTATCTGCGTTAATTTATTCTACAAACCAATATTTTGAGTAATTTATTTTTATATTTAAAATTAATTTTGTTAGATTTTTTTTTTTTGGAAAATTCTACAAAAAAATATTTTAAATTTTATGATCAGTTGTATATTAATGAACTCTAAAAAAATGCATACCAAAATGTCAAAAAAAAAATTTGTTTAACTAAATATAAAAACACGATTTTATTAAAATTCGTCCTACAATTTTCGACATATATTTTTCATAAATTCAATTATATTTAAGACGTGTGATGGCGTACTCTATTTTTACCAGAAACCGTTCATTGTTGAAGTTTTGAACTTTGTATAGGTTCAGACCGTGTGATTTTTATGTGTAAATGTTTTTTGTTTCTGTTAAATATCTTGCTTCCAAATGTGATTAGTCACATAAGAACAAGTACGAGCGACCCAATCGTGCCAATTTTTTTGCCAGTAAGTCAAATATGTTTCTCTATCATCGTAATGTCATGCCTGATTGTTCGGCGACATATGTGTACCGGTCCCTGTACATTTCTTATGGAACTACAAATACATTTGCATTTAAGTGGGCACGAAAATATGGCTATGATTGGCTGCTGATTGGTTGCTTCTCACAAGAATCTCACACGTATTCACATACATAAAATAAAATTTCAAGGTTCGCAGGGCATGGTCGGTACTAGTCGCAGTTTTTAATTCTTTTTTCTATGGTCTGAAAATCAGGACTTTTAACCATTTGAAAATTGTATTACCTCTCGATTGCATAATGCTGTTCGATTGTCTGGTCCAAAGCATTTAATTTTAAAAATCTGTCTGATTCTTAAACTTAGCTTTAAATTCTGCATACGAAATCCTGGAACTTCCGTTTTCGATTTACCTAACCATGCAAATAAACACTTTGCAAAAACAATATTTTAATATACACATGAAAATGATTGCGTGTGGTAGGACTCCTGAACATCAAAGTAGGTATTTAAAAGTGGCCCAACTTGGTGTCTTACATAAATAAGGCGTTAAAGAGTCTCTGAATTTATAAAAGTCTCTCTAAATGTCCAGTGCTACTTCTTAACCAAAGAAAGTTCATTATTCTTGAAACAATTTTTCTTTTCAAAACTTCAAAATAAGTTTTAGTTTTCAAAAAAAAAAACACATTCTCTTCAAACTGTTTATATTTAAAAGTAAACCCAAACAAAAAAAAAAACAATATCCCCGTTAAGCATCCTCCAAAGGGTCCTCCCGGGCACTACAACATCATCATCTTTGTCTGGAGTGTCCTTGCAAATTGCACAACGGTCCGTTAAAACGATAAGCCGAATTTATCTACATTTCTGATGCTCCCAGCACCTGTGTATTTCACAGACGTTGCAGCTTAAGATGGAAATAAAATTCCACCAAAAGAAAAAAAGGACCAACCGAGTGGTTAGCCACCTCCAAAAAACCATGACCATCAGCAAGAAGTATTGCCCTAATACACCACACCGCGAGGAAGAGGACACTAGTTATCCTTCCTTAATTTTACAGTTGGTAAGGACTACCAACTATGTATATTTGGTTTGAAATGAAATAAAAAAAAAAAAAAATCGTAGCACATTTTCCCGAAACAAATTGGGCTCCAACCCTTCAAGTGCACTCTCTTTGTACACCTGTGTTCCCCTCAGTTCTTTATTCATTAATGCTGGGCGACCTTCCTTTCGCATTACCTCCACCGTCCTTACCGCCCTCGAAAGCCGCTGCGAGAGAATAACAATGTCATGGTAAAAATTATTTCACTTTACGGTTATGATGATGATGTTTCCTTGTTAATTGTGCCAGAGGTCGCTGCGTGTGTCACATTGTGGAGAATTTATATTCTAGCGAGTGTTGTAAAATTTAATTCAACCACACAGGAGTTAGGTGAATGTCCTTTACAAAGAGGTTTTTGGTTGGGTGGACCAAAAATGTTTGAAGGAATACACAGGCCAGGGATATCTCGAAATGGAGGGGCAAACTATGACAACATTTCGTTGTAATTTCACTTCATTCTGTTGGCGTGTTAAAAGCATGTTATACATAACAATCACACCATACCGTACCGCATTGCATCCCATATCAACCGCTATACCGCTAGAGACTAGAGAGGGAATGGGATGTTGTTTCCTTTTCTATGTGGTGGAGATTCCGGAGAGGGAGAATGCTTCTCAAAATATCCCTGTGACTTCAGTGTCCTCTCTACACAATCCCAATGCTAGTATTGTGTTTTGTTGTGTGCGGGAATGGAGTAATAAACATTCTGACAGTATTCCATGTTCTGTGGGGATTAAGGACATGATTTTCAGGGATTACCATAACAAGTGCTGGAGATAGAGAGAGTGTACCAACTAAACAATATTAGTGTTTAAAGTAATTAGGTTTTGTTTTCGTCGTTGTCATTCCCTGTTTGCAATCTATTGATTTGGGATTGCTTCGGAAATGGGCACAATATCCTGGCACAGACATGCGGCTTTTTGGAAAGGCTCTCTCGTGACGCTAAGTGCAATAATGGTGGTGGTTTTGTACGTTCAGATGGTTATAACTTGAATTTATTGATATTGAATAGCCTTTTGGTATGGAAACGCTTTTGGGCTAGCCATTTGCCAAGTGACGGGTAATTTTAAATGAAGGATGAACCTAGATTGGGATTGGCATTATGTATAGCATGTGGCAATTTGCAATCATACAATCGTTGGTTAAATAAGAAAAAGAAAGAAGATTTTTTTATCAATCTTCATTCATTTTCCTACATTGACTGGTCCTGGTCGATCATTGGCGGGATATTGGCCGTTATTACCATTCAACAACTTGTTGAAGATTCAAGTAGTCTCTCCATTCTACTTAACATCGACTGCGTATTTACTCAATGTTTCCATCCCCATTTTGATGTTGTTTTTGTTTTTGTTTCACTCTTCTGTAGATTTTCGCACCTCCTACCTGAGCAATGTGCTGATCTATAAAACATTAAAAAAATAAATAATTTATCTTTTTCCACGCCTACGACACCACAACACTTTTCCAAAACAATATAATCACTTAATGCACTTGCAAACTTCGTGAACATAACTTCTTACATTACATTACATTACATTTTAATCTACTCCGCAGATAAATCTACGAAGTAGGCACACTTATGGGCACCAAAAAATAGCACAAAATCAGCATTTTCGATACTTCTTTAATTCGTCTTAAATCCTTCTTACAAAGTTTCGATTTGAAAATCATATGTTTTGTTCGTTGTTATGGTCGTCAGCTGTTAATCAGCTGTTATTTAACAAGTATTACAACAATAAAAAACTCATTGCACAGCAAAGGTATGGGACGCCGAACGTCCCCATTCACATGGTTCAAATTGGCCGAATTAAGAACGAATATGTTCTTTTAACCAGATACCTCTTTCAGACAAGTGACCTTCACATGAAAAAGTTCGTTCGTTCTATAACTTAACACTTATGTATGCCTTTAAAACAAATTGGCTGAGTGACTAGTGCACACGGACGGCATGCAAAAAACTCGAGTTCGAATACGGGTGGCGGAAAAAAACAGGTAAATAAACAGTTACCATTTAAAAATTAAATACTAATGTGACCTTACAGAACCGAGCAAAATTATGAACAGCAACAAATAAAAATAAACAAAAAGGAGAAAAAAGACAAAAATATAATAAATCCTTTTTTTAAACTTTTTATATGTTGTTATTTATGAATAATTTGTTTTTTTAAGACGGAGTTAAGAAGGAGTTAATACCTATTTAAGAAGGTGTAAAGAAGACTGAAAGGCAATGTAAATTTAATATACCGGCCGTTGACAGTCTGTGTGTAATTTAGCCTAACTTGAGGCTTATGATTGTTTCTATCTCGATTGGAGGACTCAATTTTATTTGCAAATTAAATTTTTATTATAAGGCAAAGAGTTGTGATTATTTTGAAGTTCCATAAGTATGCTTCTTATATATAGTGTACTTTGAGTTATCTAGGCACTGTCTGTCTATCTTCTGTCTGTTTGTTCCAGCTAATCTCGGAAACGGCTGAATCAATTTTGACGGGACTTTCAATGGCAGATAGCTGGTCTGTAAGAAGAAACTAAGGCTATTTTATTACTCACTAGGTGGCGCTGGTATCAGTTTTTTTTCGGAAAACGGTATTAGAACAATTACTCTGGCACCCTAGATATTACTCAGTAAATTATATCCCCCATCTAATAGATAACAATACACTAAACCACACACTCCCAATAAACAAAGGAAATACAATTTGCACTCACAAAGCTAACACCACCTTGAATACAACATTTACAAACAACAAACCGAAGAGAGACAAATGATGTAATGTAATGTAACTTCTTTTTATTAAAATATCAAAAACAAACAAAGTTTGACTGGATTTTATTAATTATCCAACTATGAGTACTAACAAATACATAATGCGACAACACCTTTCCTCTCACACTACTAAATTTTGTTCTCCAAAGATTCAAAACCGAAAGTTCTATGACAAAATCCAATGCAAAAGCTCTAAAATATTTTTTCCAATAAGCAAAAGTAACTCTGTTAGTGGAATATGTTTTTATTTGTTAGGTATGTAGAATAGAATAGAATTCTTCGTTCGGTGATGGGTGTGTGCAAGCACTGTCACCAGTGACTTGAAACATTATCTCTGGAGCTCTAGCTGGTATAAGCGTATCCGTGGAAGTTAGTAAAACGGTACCTTAGGTTATTAGGCAGCCCAATTAAATATGTGAGCATGCTCGGTAGGGCCTGATACATTGAGGTAGGCCCCCTTTTGTAAGAGGTTCATGGTGGGTGGCTTTATTTTCCACAGAAATTAAATTTGTAATAAAAATAAACTTCATCCATAGGCGTAGGAAGGGGAAGGACAGGAATGGGCGCTGCCCACCATAGAAAACGAATTGTCCATCATTGCAAAATCGACAGTAAAATCGTTTCAGGTTCTAATATCAACCGAAGAGGTAAGATTGAACAACTGTGCAGGAAGTTTCAGAAACCGATTTTACAGTTTGCATTGTCAATATACGACGATATGTTCAAAGTATGCATTATAAAATGCACACATAATCACATAAAAACTAGAGCCGACTGCAAGTATAGTCTGTTCAACAAAAAATGTCAGTAGAGGGAAGATAAAACGTTTATCTCTCACTCCTGTTGCATTGGCTTGCAGATTTCTGTTTCAAGTTAAAGCTCTAACAGGACTTCCGTACTTATCATTATAAATTGTCGCAAATGGGAGAGAAATGTGTGTAGGGTTACCACTTGCTGATTACAACACAATACATTAATTTAAAACAATCTAATATAAAAAAAAATTAGCACGTCACAGTTTAAAAAACAATTTAAATCAATTTCAGTTCACTGTATTTAATAATCCTATATATATTAATTTTTATTAATGACAATACCACATCACTCTTATTAAAACACAATATCACATCAAAATACTTTTTCGATTTAATATGATCACGTAATGCAATTGCAAACTACTAAAATACCAAAATCCAACAGAATGTAACTGCATTCTAACGATTTTCCATTTATTAATGCTATTAATACAAAAATACGACAACACCTTTTGTTCACAAAAGCTCCAAAACCGAAAGCCCAATATGAAATATGATAAAAATAAAAACCAATGACAAAGCTATATAATATACGTATAGAAGTGTTTCCAATTGGCAAAGGTAAATCTGCTCCTGCAATACCTAATGTAGATTTTTCAGTGTTTTTGAAACTTTTTTAGTAGAAGTTTTCTCAGTTCAGTGTCGTGATAATATACACAGGCGCCACTGTTTTGAAAAAGCTCACCCATAAGCCTTGTACTGACAATTTTTACTGAACAGACTACAGTAGTTTTGTATTCAACCACCAATTATAGGGTTTGACTTCACAAGACGTCATCTACGCTTCCGGTTTTGGATTATTCCATATCTGGACAAACTACAATCCATCGACCATACATTCAAATAAATTATCACATTTAAAAAAAAATTATTTCAAGAATTCAAAAAATATGTACCCAGTTTATGTCCCAAAATGAACACATAATATTCTCTCTCGTGTACCTCACTCAACCCACATAGACGATAGACTAAATGGAACAAAAATAGAATTCCTTAAGCCGGCATAATTAACAAACATTCTTTTAGATGTCTACTTGAGATGTCTGAAATTTATCTGAATAGTGTGTTAATCTTCCAAACCAAATGATCATGGAACCCACAGAAGCTCTTCCAGATGCTGAGCTAAAGATAATCGAATAGATAGAGACAGTCAGACTGGCAATGAATTGAATAAGTCTTAACAGTTTGGCCGAAATTAGAATACAACTTGCACTTGTCATCGCACCATATATCACTTCATCCGACAATATTATTAGAATCTTTCTGATCTGACTAGTGGGACCATTGCATGGGCCACAGATGACAGATTGAGCATTCAAAAAAATTCCCGCCCCAAAAGAAACACGCGCCTCAGATAATTGACAATACGTTCGTTTCGGTTGTTGGGTGCTGTCCCCTGTCAGCATTTAAGTGATTTATAACCAAAGGCAAGTTCGAGCCCCCCTAAAAGGAAACTCCCCAATTTCTTTACGCAACCCCGCCCGTTGAGATGTCAAATAACAATAACGATTTTTGTCACAGCAGAGTCGCTTCTCAATCATGTTATTTTTATTTGCCGGAAGGGGGACACCTTCTCGTAATGAAATTGAATAGTTTTTGAGTGCGTCACGTCACTGGTTGCGGTGTGAAGATGGGTGACCATAGTGTCAGTCAGTCGAAGATAATTGCGTCACTATGATATTATATTTTCGGGATCATTAAAAGTCACATAGGTTCAGAAGAGAGACTGGAACGAGTATCTGAAACGTATGCTGTTTTGGGAGATGGCTTCTGATAAGATCGCTTCTCGAGCACAAAGACAGCGCTAATGGCGATGAATGAAGGTCCCCCATTCATGCTGGTGGTGTAAGTTAGTTTGAATCTTTCATTTGCATATTATTAACATATTTGAAATTAACTTTTTTTTATTGAGTGTCATATGACACTTACGGATTTTAATATGTAAAAACCTTCATCTTGATGATCTTGTTAATGATTTTAGGTTGGGAGAACCGTATGTTCCGTTTGTTGAAGGGCTTTAGGAAATGGGCATGTTCTGGATTATGAATTTTATATAATCTGTGATAGGAATAAAGGTAGGTTGGTAATATGGTTGAAAAGGTAAACAAGAAGTATCACCATTATTCTTTGAACTTTGACGAGTATAAAAATTGTAATCAAACAGGTATTAACAATTCTCTCGAATTTTGAAAAAAAGAGAAAAAATGGGCACGACTGGGTCGCATGTTTTTGTTGTTTGCACTTATGTGCCTATTTATATTGGAAAGCAAGATCTTTGGCAGAAACAAGTAACATTTGTGTTGAAGATAAGACAGTTTGAACATAAAAAGTATTAAATACCACAATACTTAACAGTTATTAATAAAAAATGAAGTAAGCCATCACACGTCTTGAATAACTTGGAACTTATGAAAAATGTATTTCGAGAATTGTAGGACCGGTTTTGATTAAATCTTGTTTCTTATTTTTAGTTTTTTTGAAAAAAAAAAATTTAATTTTGGTATGCAGTTTTTTAGAATTTGTTAATATACATGTTTTAATGAAATTTAAAATATTTTTTTTAATTAGTTTTTAAAATATTGATTTAAAAAAATCAAAAAATTATTTAAATTAGAAAAAAAGTTATTAAAACATTTGATATGCAGAATTAATTTAGCTACCTAGATCTACTCAAATATAAAATTTTAAATAAATAGAAAGAGCCGTTACTGATAAAAAAATTAAAAAACCGTTATATGAAAGGTACCGTTAATAGACTTTTCCCGTAAATTCGGTTCTAATCAAATGATAGCCAATACCAACAAAAAAATTCTCAAAAATTATCATCAAAATCGTTGGAGCCGTTTTCGAGAAAAATAAGTTGTTCCTAATCGGTCATATGGCAGGTACCGTTATTTTCAGGCCTAAAAATAAAATTTCAATTTCCCCTCTGGGGAATGCCAAAAGAATTACACACTGCTCGTTACATATCCTGACAAACAGACAGGCAGACAGACATTTTTTGTCGATCACTTTTTTAGACTTTTCTATGTTCGTAATGCCATGTTTCATTGTTATCCCATTTTTTTTATATTCACGAATCCTAAACTTGCCTTATAGTCCCAATAATCGCAAGTAAAATTGGTAAAGATGAGAGTATTTTTAAGTTTTACCGAAGTTGATATGTAAAAATATTAGAATATTTGAACTGGGTTCTAATCCGGCTATCTTTTTTCTAAATGGCAGTAACAGTGTTATGTATTTTGTCGAAAATGGTATTCTTAATTAAATAGCTTCCTCGACTATTCTTATTCGATCACGCATTGTTACTCCTGCTGTCCATCTCATGTGAAGCACTTTATTTAAGAAATTTCACTTATAAATCGATGACAAGCTACACGTACGAAATAACATGACTCATGCTGATTCATGACTGATGCTACCCACGACACTGTGGTTCTTTCAACCAAAATCGATCGCAAGCACCGGGCGAACATGAAAAAGAACAGGCGCAATTTCCCAAAATAATTCCAATCAAATTCAAAAAGTACAAAAAAAGAAAAAGAAATACGAAATAGGCGGGGTTTTGTTAGTCGAAAGTAGATGTAGATATTGGGGTGTGTGTGTGTGTGGATTTAACGAGAGGGTTTGTGGGTGTGAGTTAACGAGTTGTATGTTGGTATTGCTGCCCTCAATGTTTTCTTATGACGTTATCACGTAAAATTATCGCCTGTAAACCGACAAACCAACTCATTTTTGAAAGTTGGAATACTGATGAAGATCATCTTTGTAAGAGAATATACCATAAACGGGCTTTGAAATGTAAATCCATGTGGGTGGTTGTTTTTTTTTTTAATTTTCAAACCCAATCAAAATAAAAGGCACGACTGGATCGCACGTACCTGCTCCTATGTGCTAATTCTTTTTAAGTGCAGACGTATTTTTATCTTTATAATCGTGATGCTGTATGATGCAGCTTGTTGAAACGAAAATGAGTCACGACGAATTTACTAAGGATATTATAGGTATATAATAAGGTCGGAAGCTTAGAAGGAATTTAGGTACTAAAATTAAGATACCCGTTCCAACCACTGTTAAGCGGGTGGGCATTGACAATACTAAAACTTAACACAGTGGTTGTTTATAGACAGGTGTAAACTTTTGTTTTCTTGATTAAATTTTCTTCATTAAGTAATCAAATAGTTTTTTATTGCGTTTTTATGTGTAGTGCCCCGTGGCTTAGTGGTTAGTGTGTCGGACTGCTAAGCGAATAAGCCTGGGTTCAAATCCAGCTCATAGCCACCTTTTTTTCTGGGGTACTGCCTCTTGCGAGGAACTGACAAAACCTCCAAGAGTAAAATTTGTCTCGAAAAAGTGCATCTCATCTAGCCGTCCGGACTCGGCGGTAAATTGTAGGTCCCTTCCACTCTTGCAAATTAAAAACACACACACAGGAATGGTTGAGAGTATAAGTCACTAGGCCTTTGCTCCTTAAAGAACTGTCGCGCCAATAAATTTATTTATTTATTTATTTTATGTGTTTATCATGATGATCATGAAATGCTTTAAAATATGTAGGTAGGTATCTCTAAGTACTCACCTATTAGGTGTACGACGAAGTTTGCTTTTATTTGACTAGTGGCTAGGGCTCAAGCGAGCAATAAAAAACAAAATTTGTTTTAAAACATAAAACAAAGAAATGTCTATGAAATCAAAAAACCACTACCTCATTATGGATGTCAATGACGATCCCGTCGAACCATCATGAGAGTGGACTGCTGTAATTGGAAATTTAAAACGTGCCGCAAGCAATTATCAATCGAATCCTGGGAAGAGAAAGAAAAATCTTATGCGAGAATCATCTCAAGACGAATCTAAGTATGGGAATCTTTCCAACAACATGTATGCTCCTCTTCTACATATAGAATCAGAATCTCCTGAAACATCCGACAACACCATATCTAATAAAAAAATAATAACTAATGAAACTAACACTAATACTAGTATGAATACTAACAACATTCTAAAAAAACATTTCATTTTGCCCACCAATATTTATCTTTGGTGCAAACTGCGAGCTTATCAGTCAAGTTATAAATCTTCTGCGACCGAATGCAACGTCTTAGATTTAAAACATAAATTTATAAATATGGGCTATAGGAAAATTAAGGTCTATGTGAGTAATGCAAAAGTTCGTAAAATAATAATTGATAGATTACGCGGGACTGGTTTGGGTGCTTTTTCGTTTTCTCCTAAAGAAGTAAGGCGCGTTTCCATATTGTTGAAGGGTCTGGATGGGGACACCCCACCAGAAAAAATACATAAAACTCTACCTGAAACGGTCCCCAACGTAAATTTTTTTAAAATTATTCCTTATTCTACAGCAAGAAGCAAAGAGCAGAACATTAAACTTAACATGTTTACAGTTCAATTAGAGGTAGGCGAATCAGCTAAAGAGCTTACATATGTAAGGTATTTAATTTTCCAACGTGTTTATTGGGAAAAAAACACAGTAGGTCGGTCATAAGGTGTTTCCGCTGTCAGAGGTTTGATCACTCTGGAGATAGCTGTGCGTACATTAAGTCGATGCGTCCTTTGTGGTGAATCTCATGATTCAGAAATTTGTATAGAGTCCTTTAAAACTTTGAAGGAAGCCAACAAAGAAACTCCTATTCGAAAATGCGTCAACTGTGGTGAGCACTGGCATATAATAAAGAATATCTCGTGCAATTAGTTCGTGACAATATAGTAAATGTCCAAGATGATATAAGTAGTTTTACTCATACCAAGGTCTCTTTTGCTGATATAACCAAAGCTTCTTTCAATAAAACCATGTCGGCTAAAATTAATAAACCAAACATAGTTTCAAGCGAGGCTAATTCTCTTCCAAAGCTGGGAATTCATTACGCAGAGAACTGGATAAACTTTATGCTTTAATCGTAACGTTTGTCGTTATAATCGGTGGGGATTTTAATGCGCGCCACCTGCAGTGGGGTGATTCTATAATTTTTTTTAAATCTGGACTTAAAATCTCCTTTTAGTCCCACATTCCCTAGATCATCTTCAATTTTACATTATTTTCTGGTCTCGTCTTCCATCGCGTATGCTCACCCTGCTATCTGTCCAACGTTTCCCACAATAGCAGATCACTTCGGAATTTCACTGTAATTCGACTTTTCAAACTTGTCACCTATTTTGCCACCAGAAACTTATGTGAGTTTCAAAGATACGAATTGGGATTGCATAATGGTCTCTCTCAAATTAATACCCCATTTGAAAGAAATGTATCTAACGCAGAAATAGACTCATTAATATTTAAAATAAATTTAGAAATCGTAAGAAACATTGAAGCAAACTCCAAAATTAGTAAAAAGAAGTGTTTAAGATTCCATTATATTTCGGAATTAACGAAAAAATTATTGGAGTTAAAAAACATCTGGCTTGGAAAATTAAAAAGAATTTTCCATCGATATCTCAATAGAGTGAACTTGGAATACCAACATTTATATTCAAAAATTCAGTGCTTAAACAAAATAATCAAGAGCAAGTGACCACAGATTTGAATAACTCATTTCATGAAAAACTAAAACAGATTAAACCATCCCCCAAGCGTTTCGAGAAATAGATAAATTAACCGGAAGAAAACTCTTTGGAACTGATATTCGCAATGATGTGCTAAGTCATAGCGGTAGTGAGCTCGCAGACACTCAGAGCAAAATACAAGCATTTAAAATTTTTTTTTCGCAATTATATTCTGAAAAAAATCCATGTTTTGATCAGGGTTTATCAAATGAAGTATCTGCAAAAGTAGCTAACTTCTGCGAAACACATGTTGACCGACCTTTAATGATGTTTTCAGTCTCAAACAATGCAATTAGTTCAAAAGAGCACCTTTTACTTCTATAAATACTGTAAACAGCTTGAGACTTAATCTTAACAACAAAAAAAAACTTGCGGTGTTGATAAGATTTCCAATTTCATTCTAAGAAAATGCCCCTCTTCATTAGACATATTATTGACAACTTTATTTAACCAATGCATCAACAACAGTCACTTTCCTAAGATGTGGAAAATTGCCAAGCTAATTCCGATAGCAAAAACCAAAAACGCCAAGGATATAAAAGACTTCTGTCCTATACCCTTGCTTTCAAATATAGGAAAACTGTTCGAAAGAGTTTTATCGGAATACCTTAACCATTTTTATATAGAATCAAATTTGATAAGTAACAATCAATTTGGATTTAAGCATTTCCATTCCACTGAACATGCTTTACTAATTCTTCATAATAGAGTCATTCAAAATCTGAGAAGGAAAGAAACAACTGTATGCTTGGACGAAAGATTCATTTTAATTGGTATAGGGGATGATTCATCGAACTCTATATCAGTGCTTTCAGGTGTAGCTCAGGGGTAAATAATGGGTCCAAACCTATTCAATATTATTATTCACGACTTTCCTTTTAAGGATCCTCTTTTCCATGAACCCGGCCGCATTTTATACGCTGACAATACAACTGTTTTAGCAAGTCACAAGAAACCAAGTATTGCTCTACGCAAAATTGAGCATAAATTACCAATTCTCGAAAATTATTTCAAAAAATGGGGACTTATAGTAAACGCTTCTAAATGTAGCTTGATTTTTTTTCGAAATTCTAGCGGAAAAGGTTATTATCGCGCTGTGAAAGAGAGCCAAGCTCTCAAGTTAAAAATTAATGGAAATAACGTTCCTTTAAAAAGTGAACTCAAGTTCTTAGGCGTACATTTTCACAGCAGGTTTATCTTCAATAAACACGCAAGAAAAGTTTTATTAAAAGCCAAAATGGTTACATCTAACTAAAAAACTCTGTTGCATTCGAAACATTTGCCAATGAATACCAAAATTTTGATGTACAAGACACTCATAAGGCCCATTTTAACCTATGGTTTCAGCACCTGGTTTACGATATCTCCAACTGTGGCAAAGGAATTGGAGACTTTGGAAAGGAAAATATTGAGATTCTGCAGCGGAAAGTTTCGGAGACAAAATAAAAAATGGTTCCCAAACAAAACATTGTACGGCACAACCAAAGTAGCACCTCTTTTGGTTTATCAAACCGATCTACTCAAAAAAATTGAGTCTGTTCATTATATGATGCCAATAGCACAGAGAGAGCAAACATACACCTTAAAAATTGTGTTTTTTTATTATCATCAAGATTGAAATCTGTAACGGTTTTCATTAGATATATCTTAAGCCAGACATACCTTAAAAGTCGGCCAAAATTATAAAACATCTGAACGAAATGTATATATGATTAAGAGAAAAATAAAATAAATTAAATTTATTGGCGCGACAGCTCCTTAAGGTCTAGTGACTTATACACTCAACCATTCCTGTGTGTGTTGTTAATCTGCAAGAATAGAAGGGAACTACAGTTTACCGCCGAGTCCGAACGTCTAAATGAGATTTAGACTTTTAACTTTACTCTTGGAGGTTTTATCAGTTCCTCGCAAGAGGCAGTACCCCAGAAAAAAAGGTGGCTATGAGCTGGATTTGAACCCAGGCTCATTCGCTTAGCAGTCCGACACACTAACCACTAAGCCATGGGGCACTACGATTAAGAAAATGTCTCAATAAAAAAAAAGTTACAATTTACAAGATCAAAAATCTTACCTTCCAATGTGATAAGGCATATAGGAGCAAGTGCGTGCGACCCAGTCGTGCCCATTTTTTCCTTTCTTTGGCATTTGTTTGTCTATTTTTCCTGGACTATTGCTCCAATTTGCAGAATTTTGAACCAAATATGCATTTTTTTATATATAACTTTTGTTTTATTTATTTTTTAACTTTAGTTATTGAGTATTGTTAAGGTATTTATAATGAGACCAATCCCCAGAAATTAATGAAGTAAACTAAGCTGACTGGGATAGACTCAAACTCTTCAAAGTTTCAGACTATATAGTTTGTTAAGTAGAATGAACCAAATTTTCTGCAAAATATAATGGGAAAAAAGCATACTCGAATGGAGACCCTCTGAACTGAAAAAAAAGAAAACGTATTTATTGCGAAGTTGCCATCAACCACTAGAGACAATCCTCCTTTTCAAAGTTCAGTACAACTAAAGAATTAACAAACCTTAAACAGCTGCAACATCAAAGCTAAATACTCGATTGTAAATCTCTTGCACTGACATATAAGCTGCACCATACTTCATCCTGAAAATCCAATTATCCTATCTTTCCCACACTCCTTTCATTGCAAAATAATTAATCAATAGCCGTTGTCAAAATTTCCAATCATCCATATTCATTTTCCACGCAAATATTCATTGCTCCCTGCATGATGATCCCGAAGGGCGGCTCATTTCCAGTCACATTTTCGGACACTTTTAAGGAAGAAGACCAAAAAAAAAAACCGAATCCAGAAATTGAATTCTCCATAAGCGTTTCATTGTGCGACTTTAAACTTCATACAAGCTTGCTGCTGTTTCTCCATATTGTTAACTCCCTTGAGCCAGGCAGAAGTCGTCCATTTCGCCAGAGCATAGAGTAGAGAAACCTGGGTAAAACCCACTGAGGTAATTTATCTTTCACTCAGTGGACAGTCAGTGTGAATTGAAGAATGAATAAAACAAAAGGAATAACAAAACATAAGACAGATCCATGACGTCCTTGTGGTGTAGCATGGAATGTTGGGTGGCGGAAGTTGTTTCCCGGAATGGTGTCGCCAATGAATTTAGTTTCTGAGTTGATGTTCCGTATGTCGCTTGTGAAATCATGAATGTTCTCTTCCTCAATAGATGCGACACTGTTGTTCTTTCCCTCTTGGCTTTTAAGCTTTTTTGCCGGCGTTTTGTGTTAAATTCATTCGCAGAGGTTGGAGGCATGAAAGTGTCTTTTGAATGAAAAGATGTTTTTATTGCTGATTGGATATCATTTAAATGTCATTCCTAAAAGGAGGACCTTAATTTCTAGACATTTCAAGTGGAGTCTTTTAGACAAATCTGTCCTGACAAATAAAGTATCTCTAAGGCACAACAGCTTTGTTGCAGTTTCAATTTCACGGTTACGGGTTTTCTCATTGAAAAATGTCAGACATCCGATGTCAGCTCTTCTTCATAACCCATTTTGAGTTGGATATTAAAAAAAAGAACCTATGCCATACCGGAAGTGTCCCACAGGATCACATAATTGTCCAACAGAATGAAATTTAGATGATTTCGGCAAAAAAAAGCCAATCCTTTACCTTAGTCAGCAGCAGTCTGGAGGAGTGTCCGACATAGAGAAGTTAGCTTTATCCGGCAGGAAACCACACGAAAATAGAAAATGTTATCCGCGATTATTTATTTGTCCTTGCAAGGTAATTTTTTTCCAAGTATGTGTGGGAAACGATTTATTACATTGCAAGTTACAAGGCGACCATGTAAATTAAGACCTGCGTTCATTTGGGATCATGAAATGCATTCACTGAAATGGATAAAGGATTTAAAATGCAGGGTAACCACCAATTATACAGAGGGGTTAAAAAATCTTGACTTTTGATAGAAAATAAGAAAAAAAAGTTCTCGTTTTCAGACCCCCATAACTTCAATTCGGCTTTGTGATTTGGAGACATTAAATTAACTAAAGGTGGACAAGGACAAGAGGATCTTTATTTCGCTGGCCTATTTATGTTATCACGAATGTAGGGAAATGTCACTGTACCACATTCTGTTGTCAATACAATTTAAAAAATAAACTACTTACGTAATCGAGAAAGGAAACAAATTAAAAATGACTTTGAAGAATTAATGTCCTAGTTAAGCTTACAGACGATGCATTGAGATGAATAAATGTGTAGCCCAGGCTTTTCAAATATCTAGATCTAAGAATGATCTAAAAGACGTTTATTGTTTCACTATACAAATTAAATACTAGTTAATGATTAGATTGGCTACGTTATAATTTGTATCTCTATTAACTCCATAATTAATTATACTTACAATACTTTACCCACAAGGGTATGATATGCCGTAAAAAAAATTACTCAATGATGAGCTTCTTCTGCCTTCTGGTCTTCAAAATAAAACTCAAAACAAGCCGTGGCCGCTTTAGCAGTTTCAACCAATATTCGTCGCCCGTCATCCTACTAAGGTGACGAGAGGTCACCATTTCAAGAACAAGAATTGACTTTATATTCACAAATCCACTGGCCCGGTTGGTATACTCCCATTCTTCTGAATAAGTGTTCTTCCACACTGACAAAACCACTGCGTAAGATTTTCCATCTCTCCTACTCTTCCGGAATCTTTCCTAGAAGGTGAAGAATGTGACCCCCATCTCCTAACGACCCATTGCACTTACGTCCTTTCTTTCTGAGGTCACAAAAACGCTGATTTAACGCTAGCTGAGGGAATATCTCGAAGACCGAAAGCTTCTCCATTACCGTCAGTATGGCTTTCGCAGTAATCATTCCATGGTGATCTGATTGCATATCTCACCGAACAGTGGAGCAAATACTTACATCGCCTTGGTAAAATTAGATTATTGCTCTTGATATTTCCAAGAATTTGATAGAGTTTGGCATGGAGCTCTCTTATCGAAAATGCGTGCTTTTGGGAACGATAATACTCTTGTTCGTTGGATTAGAAGCTGTCTTTTGGACCATTCAATTCAAACCTCCGTTGGAATGGCCATATACTTGAGATCGCTGAAAATGCTGCTAAATGTTTAGGTATTCTGTATCGATGCAAGAAGTTTTCTTCCCATTCTGATCTGGCGACAATTTATAAAGCGTTTATACGCCCAAAACTTGAGTATAACTCACACCTCTGGGAAGGTGCTTCTTAATCATTGCTACACCTGCTCGATAGAATACTTTTTTCTTTTATAAAAAAATTTCACTCGAGGTAGCCCGCTGCTCCTTTCGAAATTTCCTCCGTAACTTTTCACATTCATGATCCATTTTCTATTACTCTTAGACTGTCTCAACAAAACCATTGTATCCTTACTTCATCTATCCAAATATTCTCCATCCTAATTCTTCCTTCTTTTCATCCTCAAATCAATCCAACCTTTTCTTTTTTTTTTCTAACACTCTTCCTCCTGTTCCTTCTCTGTACTATACAAGATTTTGGTCTTATCAATACTCACATATAAGAATTGAGTGCTGAGTGCACTCTGATCTCTTTATCTCGTTCGAGATAACTAATACCAGTAATCTTTATGAGTTTGTTTTCAGTGCCCAGTCGATGTTATCACTACTGATCTTAAAAAGGCGCATTTGACAAAATATCCCTTAGCCTTATACTTTTTATACTTAATACATTTGGCTTTGAATTGGTCTCCTTGAAATGGATATTTTCCTAGCTAGAATTTTTTCATACAGAGTTCGTTTTAGAAATGCACTCTCCAGCCTATTTCTCACTATTTCTGGCATCCCTCAAGGAAGCCACTTAGGTCCTCTTCTTTTCATCCACACCATTAATGACATTGAATTGGTCAGTAAGCATTCCAACATCTAATTGTGTGTTGACTATACTAAGTTTTTCAAAACCATATAAGATGATATACAAGTCATTACAACATTATTCAATAAAACCTTGTTAGCTTTTCCATCGGATGCACTAAAAAAAACAGAAATTGAACGTTGACAGATGCAAATAATCTGAAAACTCTAGAAGAACGAGAACAGTAGCCAATATCTTTTTATTATTTGAAGTTTTCCGGTTTTATTAACTCACCTTCGTTTAATAATTCCAAAATTAATCCAAAAGTAAAACAGTGAATTACTGGGTTGAAAATGTAAAATTTTCCAACTGTCCCACAATTATTCGCTTCCACTGTTGCATCGCCCGCTGCATCAATTGGCCATTTGCGAATGACCTATTTCATCCAAAACTGAAAAGGGTTTTTCATTGGAAAATAAAAAAAAACTCATCCGGTTGTAATCTTCTCTGCAGCACTGGGTCATTCCGGGCCAAAACATTCGCATTCGCTGGGTAGTAATGTTGTCAACACGGTGGCGGTGGTGTCCTCTCTCCCAAAAATCCGCGAGTTATTGCATCGTTAACACATTCATATGTCTGCCTATTTGGTTGGGTATGTTCTGTGAATTCAAATAAACGTGGTACGGAAATGGTCACAGCCGGATGCCAAATTTACGCTTTTCGGGTGACATCTAGCGGTGGTATTTATTGTTTATGATTTGTGGCCATTTCTTTGTGTGTCTGGGCCTAGAATATGCTCTGTACATTGATGATTAGTGGTTAGAACGGCCAACAACATAAAAATATTTTACAAATGAAATCATGTTTTTTTTGTCTTTCTTTTTTTGTGACATGTTGCAGTGACATTTGAATGTTAGGTTAGGATTTTCAAAATCTATTCGGATGCGTCATCATGTGTGCGAGATTTATTTATTTTATGATTCTAATAATTTTACGGTGTATATAAAGTATAATTTGTTTTTGGATGTTGATTTAAGGGTTTTTGGGTATTTGGGGTATCTGGTTAAGGAACCAACCGAAAACTCGTACAGTGGGTGATATGTTGTTTTGGTGCGGAGAGTAATCAGAACGGAAGAGAGTGGGTCATTCGGCGGTTCGGTATAATTATACCGCATTTCTCTTAGTGGCCGGCAGTGGCTAGTAAACTTTATTTGTTGAATCACATTTCAATTTGACCAGGCAATCTATACATGAAGTTGAAAACAGCCATAAAATAAATTGCACGACTGGATCGCACGTACTTGCTCATATGTGCGGTCAAATCGTCGAATAAATTTAAAAAAATGCACGACTGGGTCGCACGAACTTGTTCTTATATTCCATAATTGCTTAGTGGCTGCATGTGTATGTATATAAAGGGTGTTTTCTTAGGCGTGTGGTTTTCAAGAAGATATAAAACGCATATAGTTTAATGGTATGGCCAAGAATTTAGCTTGATTATAAAGATAAGGGTTTGCCGCTGGCCCGAATAATTTCCAGCCGAGGCCCAAACTGAGCATAAATCAAGTGACAGCTGTCAAAAAGACCAACTCCGAAAGAAGTATTGCCAGATTGAAAACCACGCGTCTATTAAAATAAAAAAATAATTTTATTGGAAAATTCTTTAATTTTTTTTAATTAGCTTAAAAGTTTTCTCGGGAAAACTAAGTATGCAATAAAATTTGAAAACTAAATGTCTATTGAGAAAAAAAATATATTGTAAATCGTTTGAACATTTTTTTTAAAAAGTGTTTTTTTTTTTGAAAAACTTTTCGAAAAAATATTTAAAATTTTTTTCTAGTATGTCATTATAAGGAAATCTGTAGTTTTCATCTGGAAAAATTATTTTAAAAAAATTCAATAGACCCATTTTCAAAATATTTCGAAAACCAATTTTTTTTAGAAAATCTTAAAAAATCGAATGAAAAAGTTTTTGGAAATTTTAAAATGCAATATTAATTGAATTATAAATGACTTCCTGTGTGCAAAATTTTATTGAAATCGGTATAATAGTTTACGATAAAACCGCATTTGAAAAAAACCGTTATATGAAAGGTACCGTTATAGAACAAATTTCAAAAAAATTGTTCTAATTGAAATATGTATTGTTGTAAAAACAAAGCACCCTGAAAGTTTCATCAAAATCGTTAGAGCCGTTTTTGAGAAAACCAACTTTTTTGTTAAAAATTGTATGGCAGGTACCGTTATTTTTCGACCTAGAGCAAAAATGAAAAACATTACCCGAGATACTACTTAATAAATTCTAAATACGAAGTTTGAAGCAAATCGGCCCATCCGTTTAAGCTGTAGAGGCGCGAACAGACAGACAGACAGACAGACGGACGGAATTTTCCGGACCCACTTTTTTCAACTTCTCTATTATCGTCATGTCATGTTTGATTGTTAGATTTTTTTTTTGCACGAATCCATAACTTGCATTTTAGTACCTAAATCGCAAGTAAAAAGAACTGCAAGGCTTTCTGGTTTGGTTTCTCCTCGCTCTAGCAAGCTAAGTGCTTAGCCCACCGGAGTCTATTGAGGTTTATTTTTTCCACAACATCTGCTTCGACGTAGATTTCATACAATTCATGATTATCTTCTCCGGAATCGTTCTCCCTAGCACACGGGGCAAACAATTCTCCGTAAGACTTTCCTCTTGATCGCCCCTGTGCCTTTTTGTAAGAACCCAAGTCTCGGATCCGTATGTGAGTACTGGTAAGACCATACTCTTGTACAGCAGCAGCTTGGTTTTTTAGCAAGGTTTCTTTATTTAAAGAGCCTTGACAGACAAAAGTAGGTTTTGTTGGATTTAAACAGCCGCCCGCGTATTTCTTCCTCCATGTTTTAACGGCTGTTTCTTTTGATCCACTACTGCATTACTTCAAATTCATGCTCCAGTACCCCAACAGTTGGACCATTCACTTTCTTGTACAATTTTTTGGCTTCTGCCGATAATGCGTCTGCATAAGCCTCTTATTGACATGCCAGATTCACGGATAGCTTTCTCCGACGCCAGGTTGAAGAGGATGCCAGCCATCCCTCCCCCTTGACGGAGTCGATTAAAGAATTTGATTGGTCTTGACAACTTTTACTTGGCTTGTAATGTTGTTCTTGGCCAGCCTACAAAGCTGTGCCAATTTATTTGGGACGTAGTATTCTCTCATCGCCTTATAAAGTTCTACCCTGGCTAAGCTATCGTAGATTGCTGTAAAGTCTATAATAAGATGGTATGTTGGAACGTTATATTCCAAAATTTGTTCCATTACCTGCCTAAGGGTAAGGATCTGATCAACTGTTGATTTGCCTGGTATGAAAACCACATTGATATTTACCGATTATGGTTTTAGCGTATAGGGCTATCCGTTCTTGCTGGATAGAGGAAATTATCTCAACAATGTTATACCGTCTTATGTATGCGACATATAGTTCCTTTTCGCCAGTCTTCTAACATTTCTTCTTTTTCACATACGTGTACTATGATTTCATGACTCGCTTAATGAAGTGTTGGCCCTCCATGTTTGATCAGCTCGTCAGGTATGCCATCGGCTCCAGAGGTCTTGTTATTTCTGAGCCGATTAATCAATTAATCACCCTTTGTATCTCCTACAGCTTGGTGGCTGCAGCATGAGGTCTTCCTTTTGAAATGGTAGAGTCTTCCGACTTCAGGGTTCTTGATCAGATTTCACTATCCGTCCTTACAGAATGTGCAATACGATGTATATTGCGATATGTTTCTGATGGATTTTGTAGAACTACCGCACCTGGTGCAGACCTCGCTCTCTATTTCTTTCCATTTCACAGATTTTTCTCGTCAGAGAAGTACTGTCTCTATTCTTCTGAGCTCTTTATATTCATTTTCACGTGCCCGCATTCTATGAGACTGCTGCATTGCTAGGTGTGCAGCGTTCTAACGTTTAGGCGCTAGTTTGCATTCATCATCAAACCAGTCGCTCCGATCTCTGCGACTACTGCCTGAGATAGTATCAGCAGTACTAATAACTTTATTCTTAAGGAGCGACCATTTGTCATCTAAATCCGGCACTCTATCCCCAGGACTTAATCTTCCCTCATCGAGCTCTCCGAGGGCGAGCCAGGTATTAATTGCTTTTGTTGTCATCGCGTAGGGCAGCTGTGGTGATTCGAGCCTGAGCGGCGGATGGAACACATTTTCACAGAGCAATCCGCCCTCGGAACACCATACCAACAAAATAGTTCTCCGGGTCAATGTTGGCACATCGATACATCCGTATCTTCATCAGGATCGAGTAACGGCCGGAGACTGGTACTCGCAACGACCAATTTCGGGAATGCTGCCATTTCTATTACTCGTAGTCCTTTGCCATTAGTGTTCTCATGGAAACTATGGGAGCCTATGTACTGCCTGAATGCCGCCTCCCTATAGCTTATTTGGGGTTGAAATTGCCAAAGATGATTTTAACGTACCCCTAGCATACATATGTTTTTTTGGGTGACCGCTGCAATATGTCTGCAAAACATTATTACATGGTCATCTCATTTCATGAAGTGTTGTTATGTCAGCTTTATATGTGGCCATGACATGAGCTAGCTGATGTGCAGCTGGAGCTCTCTAGAGCGATCTTACGTTCCATGAGAAAATTCTTAAATCGTTTAGCTGTTGCCGTTGCTTGACTCTAAGTCGGGGTTTGTTACGGGACAAGTAACCAGCCTATCAACAACCATTGCAGAATAGCGCTTGCAATTTTATCTAATTTGTGTACATAGGTATGGGATGTACACAAATCATTGCCCGGGCACCACCAGGTGAGAAGTGTTCATTATTCAGAACAATGAGCAATAGGCTGAACCGCGATCTGAAAAAGGGAGATTACTTCTAGGATTGCCGCCAAACAATATTTGTCAAGACAAAAATTACTAAAAGTCTTAAATATCTGATACAATCTTCCTCTAAGGATATCACTCACAAAGCTCAGAAAAATCATTAGGTAAACGAAAACCTTTTGCAAAAAAGCTCTTCATTCTTATTTTCTCACTTAAAAGAGATTCCAATCAAGATTTTCGCAGATTTAAATTAAACACTCTTTAGTTTTTCGGGGTACAAAAATACAAAAATAGTAAGAAAATCTCCCCCATGTTCCAGCTGAAAAAAAAAAACAGAATTCCATAAATTATTCAAGAGACAGCTACACACATAGGCACACTCACTCCGTTATGAACTTCATAGTTTCTTTTCACTTGGATGATACGGACAGATAGTCTCTCTCACCTTCCATTGTCCTTCGATCATTCCTTCTAGGCAAACAGCCCATTTACCTGCACTCCATCCAAACTATATACATTTAAACATAAACTATGTGAATATATATTGAAAATGCCTTCACATGTGAAATTTCCTATCAGTTCGATCTAAGGATGTCAGTCAGTTGAGGCAGAAACCATCATAATATGCAATCCATTCATGCACCCATATTTGCATTTACCATAGTAATCGCTCTGCTCCATCGACGAAGTGGATGGATAATGGAGAGTCCTCGGTGTTCGGTCTATAGTTTAAGTTTGAGTGTTAGACGAAAATGTGAATTCCATTCATATGCTCCTAGAGAGATCCACGAGTTTAGCGGAGGAGCGAAGAAGAGAAATCTCAAAGGCGCGCACAGTTGAGGAGCTTTTGATGACTTCCACCAGATAATACGATTGAGTGACACCTTCAAACTTGGATGGTGCTCCTCATACTAGAATAGTTGGAACTTTCTTACTCCAACATCACCTCTTGCTTGGATATCAATATATCCTTGTTCCTATATACTACACGAGTGCAACCCACTCCTGCTGCTGCTTCTGGCGTTGGTGATGATGTCAATTATAATATATGGGGCGTGCAAAATGACGCGATCTTATCTGCGAATTCTATGGTAGATTCCAATTTTATTGCTCCTTGGATACTTAGATAAGCGCAAAGCGAGTACTTATACGAATGGACAAGGAAGTCTTAGAATAGTCCGCATGCACAGGCATTATTTGTAAGGATTTCTTCCATTTTTCACTCGTTTTTTGTGTCCTGACCTGAATATAGTATTTATGAGGTGAGCCTCCTCCAGGCATAAGAAATTGGCTGTTTTTTTTCTTTATATCTACTTGGGATTGGGAATGCCTTCTATATGACGTTCTATGGGAGGTGATTCGTCGTTTGGCTTCTTTGCTACTCTGCGATTTCAAATATAGATTAGGACTTGGATTTGAGGTTGACTAAGGGAATAAATTACGGGATAGTTTTTCATTTTGATCGTGTGCTCTGTTTTTCCAAAGGTGGTGGAATAATTTTTTTAATTTTGACGGAAGTTCTTCCTTGAGATTGTGTGTTGTCTTTCGATCCTGGTTTGATGAAAGGAAGACGTTTATGAGTGTTGCCGTGTGTTAGGTGTAGTTGTTTTAAGGCAAGTCAAGTAGACAGGAAGTCGGTTAGTGATGCGTTGACCGTAATGGGTCAACTTCTTAGATTTAAACTGGAAGATTGTCATGCCCTAGTGCGTAAGGAAGTTATGAGTTTGGAATACGGAGAAAGTTGTTGAATACGTGTGTGTATTCTAAATGTGTCTTACTTCTTTTCATTTACAGACACAAAGGAGCTTGAAACAAGTGTACATATAACTTTGTGGGTTCCCTGGTTTATAGAATATTAATACAGATTTCCGCATTTCACTTTCGCTCGACGTGAAATTGAAAAGTGAAATTCGAAGGCCTGCAATTAATTTTTATCGACTTTGATTGCATTTTAAAAGATTTTTTCGGTGGGACGGATTGACATATTTTTTTCACGTCTTTCTTTATCTGCTGTTGTTAACTTTTGGTCTCAGTAAAATACTTTCAAATTATATAGCTAGTGAAAACTTTGAGTACGTTACACTAATTTCACGTTAAAGCCCTTTGAAGTATGTCCCTAAATATTTGAAGGTTCAATCCAAAATAAAGGTTTCATTCAACACATCAGATCAGCCAGCTGCTCATTATGTGCATAGGAAAAAATCTCGGATATTTTGACTTGATGAATTTTACGTAGGGACCTGGGCTTACAGCCGTATTAGATCCACGAACCTTACGCTTATAACCATACATAAAACAAGGCCTTTTATATACTTCAACAAGTCTCCCATCACTGAACTGACATGTTAAATAAAAAGGTGGGAAGGCTTAGTGACCATTTCTGTGAAGAATTGTTTTTTTTCGAAATTAGGGGAAAACTATAAGTTCTTCTGAAAAAAGCTGTAGGTACACATTGTAGCTCATATCATTCTACACAAAAAAGATTATTATATTTTTATCGCGCAATTAATAGATGTAGAAAAACGGTCGCAAATATTGGAATGCACTAATGCAGTACATTTAGTAAAAAAATGTTAAAAAAAATTACTTTTTGGTTGTTTGGAAAAACATTTTCTATAAAAAAATAAATTGCACGACTGGATCGCACATACTTGCTCATATGTGCGGACACATTGTACAATAAAATTAAAGAAAATTAAAGTGAACATCAAAGCATTTATTCGATTTTTGTGACTTTTGATTGTTCGAATAAAGTACGTTAAAATGTAGTGGGTGAAATAATTTAAACGCCATTTTATTTCTTTAGGAAATGTAAAAAAGTGTGAGCCGTTTTAAATAAAACAACTATTTTTAATGAAATTAAAAAAAAAATTCAAGAATTCAAACTTAAGCACAAAAATAACATAAAATTTAAAACCAAAATTTAAAAAAAACTCACTTACCCGTTTTCAAAATATTGATTTTTCAAAAAAAAATTTTTTTTTTTAAATTATTAAAAATACAAAAAGTTTTACGAACAAAACTTAATGCATAATTACTAAGGCTACCTATATCTTCTTGAATATCAATTTTGATTGAAATCGGATCACCAGTTTTATGGAGGTATCGTTTTTAGCCCACTATATTATTTTTTTTTTCACCAAAATATAATGCATACCTAAAGAAGTGCACTGATTTTTTTTATAAAATTCTTGGAGCCGTTTTCGAGAAAAATAAGCTTTTACATAACGGTTACATGACAGGTACCGTTAATTTTTGAGCTAAAAAAAAATTCTAAAAATATATATATATATAATAAATAGAATGTCAAAATAACCTTAAATTCTAAATTGGAAGACATTTGGCCCAACCGTTTAGGCTACAGTACAAAATACTCCCGTACAGACAGACAGACAGACAGAATTTTGCCAGTAACTCAAATATGTTTCTCTATCATCGTAATGTCATGTTTGATTGTTATCTCTAAATTTTTAATCCACACATTATAGTACCCATAATTGCAAGTAAAATCATTGACGAAAAATTGAACTTTGGACCGCTATAACTTAAGAACGAATAATGAGGAAGACGATGAAGTCTTCGAAGAATATTTTTAAAATCAAAAATGAAGAAAACAAATGATGGCAAGCTCAGCTTGCATTGCTAAAAATGGGTCTTAGAAGCAAATACAGAAACATCACAGCATTTAGTTTAACTCAGGCACGGAACGATCTGAAAGCAGGAGGCTTTCTGAGTTTTTATAAGTTTATTCTCCCACATACAGTTGAGTACAGTCTAGGAAGAAAAAAGGAAGGATATTATCTAACTTGCAAATGGAAGGCTAGTTTTGACTACTTTTTCCCTTTCCTCAATCAATATTTATCAAGTAGAACTCTTATCTCTAACATAGTTTGTCAGTTCAGAAAAAGTTGAAACATTAGCCACCATGCGGCAATATTAATGCCCCCTTACACTTAAACCTTTAACAGGAACATCAAAATTGAATCATTCAATTAAATCAAACCAAAGAATGTTCAAAACTACTAGAAGTTGTTTAATTTTGTTCACTCAACATATAATTACCACACCTCCTTAAAATCAAAACATGCTCATAAAGACGTAACAAATTCATCAACACCTCCTGAGAAAATCTTATCTAATACTTGCGCAAGTGATCCACTTATTTAGTACTTAATACTGTATCAATAGAACACATCATTTACCCAGAATTCAATCCTTAAAACTTCCCCTATTAACTACACTTATAAATGATCTACATACCTTTAATTGCACCTCCTAGTCGTACAACAAGTTGAAAAGAGCTTCGCACGTTTTCAAGTGTTGTGTTTTCAAAATACTTTTTTCCTTAAAAAAAAAAACGGCACCCAAAGTGCCACACTCGTACAACAATTTTCAGCTGAGTTGAAAATTTCCCAAACAAAACTCATTAAGTACTTCAACTATAACAGTTTCTATGCACATGTACGTGTAAATGTGTAAACCCATATCAAAAAGTTGTGCATTAAGAAACGTTGCTTGCTATGCCAATGTGTGACTGAACTCTTTTGAATGTAAGTAGGTGGGTTGCATGTGCTAAAATAAGGCCTCCAACCCAACTTAGCCCCCCCCCACTCTGGATTGCTTAATGCCACGTAGGGATGCACTTACCGTGAAAAAGTTGTTCCCACGGTCCCCAGCAACATACATACAACCAAATAGCATTTCGACAAAAAATGAGCAGAATTTTACATTCAAAAGGACGAAGGACCCATGAAATGTTTTTTTCTGGGATATTTATGCAAAGCCACATGTCCCAACTCCCAACAGGAGTTCATTGCCTCTCTGTACGGCTGTCGCTACCAATGATTATGTAAATGTGGCTTTAAGGAGTAAATACGTGCATATGCCGAATATGGGACTATAGGTTACTTTATCCGTGTGGACTGCGTCATTGCGATGAAGCGCTTTCGGTTAAAATGTATTCACTTTGCGTTTCGGCAGAATCCTTTTTTGTTTTAATTGAAAAATGAACACGCAAATTGGTTTAAAGAAGTCGACCGAGGCAAGGACAACATACGCAATGCGGGTGGCAGTAGGCAGGTATGGATGCCCTGTTCCAGGTCAAAATGAAAATCTCGGTCGCAAGCGCATATGCGATGATCGCACCTGAAGTTAATTGCGTGTCAAGTCTAAGAGGGTGTAGATTAAAGTGGAAAAGTTCGAAGGATTAATACAACTAAGAGACCTTGCAATCGGGCTTCTCCCTATCACCTCGACGACACGGTGACGGTGAGGTGGTCCTTCGGGGCGGTTGTATGGTATATGCCACACCACGATATATGTCACATTAAGTATTCTGTTTCTGGTTGGTATATTTGTATCCAGATTTTATTTTCCACTCACACACAGACAAATGTACTTGGGAGAGCAACGCATCGTTTAATTTTTCTTTTTCCCTAGATTATAGCACTTTGCGTAAATCAGGATGAGGCCGAACGAAAAAGGATGGCGGATCTGAATGGATCAGCAGGACAGGAAAATTGAATTTATGTATCAAAGGAAATTATTGCCATTATACGTGCTGCTGGGGAAATGCACTGTTCTGAATCTCTAGAGATTTTCAATGGCATAGAGGAAGTGTATGTATTGGATGCCTATACTTTAAAGTCCTTTATTTTTAAATCTATGCTCTCTATGTGCACGAAAAGGCTCGATGGGAAAACGTATATCCAGTAAATTAAGAACTAGCATAGAGTGAGGTTAAGAGCGAATTTATATATAGAGTGTATAGATATTATCGTCTGGACAAAGAGATTGGAATTTTTTTTAGTGAATTTTTTGGAATATAAATTTTTTTCACTGCCGTTGCTGTCATAGGACAGAGTTTTCGACAATATATGGTTCAAACGTGGTGTTCTCCCCACAAACGAAAACCTTTACTTTACTCTTTACTTTTGAAATTATCACTAATTTTTGGGGAAGAATACAAAAAAGGCTAGTTACTTAACATTCATCCAATGCGTCTAAAGAATTATGAAATTGCAGTTAGAATTGGAATTATTTTTGGCGAATACAGGGGAAGACGCCCAGGGTATAAGAAGCTGTTATATTTGATCTGATTTTCCCAGTTCTAGATCATTCGACTGTTGGTCTAGCTCCACAACATCCCAACAGTGTAGGGAAGTCTTAATTACGTACCCCAATTAACGAGCTTCAAGGGATCATTAGTATCCCAAGTTTCCGCGGTTCCAACTTTGAGACTAAGCAAGCTTTATCTAAGCTTAAGTCCAATAAAGTCTCTGATATTAATGTGACAAATGGGAACTCAGAATTGATAAACTTCTTATTTTTCTTTATTTTCTTGTTGTTGTTCTTCTCCCTCTTTTTTACTTGCGATTATAGGTACTATAAAGCAAGTTATGCATTCGTGCAAAAAAAAATTGAGATAACAATCAAACATGACATTACGATGATAGAGAAACATATTTGAGTTACTGGCAAAATTCTGTCCGTCTGTCTGTCTGCCTGCCTGTCTGTCTGTATGGATGTATTTTGGACTGTAGCCTAAACGCCAATCGTCTTCAAATTTAGAATTAAAGGTTATTTTGACATTCTACAGAGGAGTTTTTTGATTTTTTTTTAGCTCAAAAATTAACGGTACCTGTCATATGTAAAAGTTTATTTTTCTCGAAAACGGCTCCAAGAATTTTTATGAAAAAAAATCAGTGTACGTAGGCAAGCATTATATTTTGGTGAAAAAAAATAATATGGTGGGCTAAAAACAGTACCTCCCATAGGACCGTTTTTTTTTCTTCGACTTCCTCGAAAACTGGTGATCCGATTACTATCAAAATTGATATTCAAGAAGATGTAGGTAGCTTTAGTAATTTTATATTATTTTTTTTTTCGATTTGTATTTTTAATAATTAAAATTTTTTTTTTTGAAAAATCAATATTTTGAAAACGGGTAAGTGATTTTTTTTTTATTTTGTTTTTATATGTACGTTATTTTTATTATTATTTATTTGAATTATTTTTTTTATTTTTTTAAAAAAAAACCGTTTTATTTAAAAAAACGTCTCCAATGATTTTGAAAAAAAAATCACACTTTTTTTACATTTCCTAAAGAAGTCAAATGGCTTTTAAATTATTTCACCCAATACAATTTAACGTACTTTATTAGAACAATCAAAAGTCAGCCAGAACTTATTGTACCTGCTGGTTGACTTTAGAAAAGTTGACAGGTTTTCTAAATTCGGTTTCTTCAATAGGTACTTGAGGAAAGCTAAATTAAAGGTGTCATCATTACATTTGTTTGATTCAGGCCTGTCATACTAAAGTGACAAATAATTCTCATGCGCCTTGTCGCTTCACTTTTACTGATGCTACATAGTGTCGTGCTACTGGGCCTAACTTGATATGCCCTTACACCTATATCGAGCTCTAGGCTGCCGTCTTTAATTTTGCACACTAAACAGATGGAGGTCTCCTTCTAGCTGGTCGTTTCATCGAAGATGAGAATTACCTTGGCTTCTGACGCCCTTGGGTATGTGGTTGTGGACGAGCGTCCATGTTCATCTGCTTTACAATTCCGAGTCATATTAACCGCTGCATACGAATTTTGGAACGCTCCCTTCTTCCGAAGCCACAAACTGTATGCCATTGTTTTGACTTTTTTTGACTGATCCCAAAAACCGATGAGCCCAAGTCCGTTTTCGGAGGTGGTGTCTCATGGGCTATGCTTTTACATTGTCTTAACAAAGATGTCCTTAATTACAATGTTGAAATTAAAATCCCCCAAAGTAAGCGTCGTCTTTCCCCTCTGTAAGGCCATGAAGCTAATAAGGCGGTGCAACGACAAGCGTGCCGCCGCCCTTCTATTGTCCCAAAGAAGTTCCACTGTGGAAACCTGCTTCGCAACAATCCCTATCAGGTACCTATGACTTTTTAGTTTAAGACTTTAATACATGAGCTACGTGTAATACACTAAAACAACCCTTAGAGCTTAAAACCAAGATGGTTCCCTTTTACCAAAAAATAGTACTATGGAATATGAGGAACTTAAGTCGCGTAAGCCAAATATGATGAATATAAAAAAAATCAATGCCTACAAAAAAAAATTGATTTAAATAACTATTAAACACAAGCAATTAGCGAAAAAAGTTATTTTTATTAACTTTTTTTCCTTACTTACTTAATTAGGGGCGCTACAGTTCGGGACGAACCTGGGCCTCAACCAACATGCCTCTCCAGCCAGCTCGGTCTTTGGCTAGCTGCCTCTAGTTTTGCACTCCAAGTTGGTTCAGGTCGTCCTCCACTTGAGCGCGCCACCTAAGGCGAGGTCTTCCTTGACTGCGTCTACCCTCTGGGGTGGAATCGAAGATCTTGCGAGCGGGAGCATTGTTGTCCATTCGCTCTACATGACCTAGCCATCTTAAACGTGATATGCGTATTTTTTTGACCAGGTCAATGTCGCTGTACAGCTCGTATAGTTCTTGTTTGAACCTTCTCCTCCAAAGCCCGTTAACGCAGATAGGGCCAAAAATCCTCCGAAGAATCTTACGCTCGAAACGACTAAGGATATCTTCATCCGCTTTAGATAGAGTCCATGCCTCGGCGCCATAGAGCAGGACTGGGATGATTAGGGTCTTTTACAGAGTCTCCTTTGTCTTTCGAGAGAGGGCTTTGCTACTCAATTGCCCTCATAGCCCATAGAAACAGCGATTGGCAAGAGAAATTTTTCGTTTTATTTCTGACGAGATGTTGTTGTTAGATGTTATAGCGGATCCAAGGTAAACAAAGTCCCTAACTACCTCAAATTTGCACCTGTCTGTTGTGATGTTTTGTCCAATCCGCCGGTGTTGTGTGTCCCTTTTTGTGGACAGCAGGTACTTCGTTTTGGCCTCATTGACTGCTAGTCCCATCTTAGCCGCTGCAGATTCAATGTTAGCAAACGCTCCAGTGATAGCTCGCCGAGTTCTGCCAATGATGTCTATGTCGTCAGCGTATGCTAGAAACTTTTTTTTCTAGGATACAAAATACAAGAGTTACGCGTAAAATAGAAAGAAACAAAATGGCGGCCGGCGTAATGACAACAGGTGCAACTATGCAAAATATGGTTTTAGGGCTCGTGTACTGGTACTCTTTCTAATTTCGAAGTCAAATGTCGTCTACTAATTTTTTCCTAGCAAATCTAAATGCCCCGGACTATTTGGCCTGGTCTGTGTTGCTGTAAAGCCCGTACAGTTCTTGGTTGTATCTTCTTCTCCGTTCTGCTCTGCAAGCAAAATGCACTGATATGAACCTATACCCAGCACAAAATTAAAAAAATACATCAATTTAAAGCATTTTTTCTGGGAAAATCGAAATAAGAAAAAAGCCAACAACAAGCATGTAGTACTCACAAGATGTACAAGTATGACATAAATGCCAGGATTATGTATTCAAACAAAAATGCAAAAACACATTAAGAGCTCATCCGCCAAGCACATTAATGTTTCATATTTAATTCAGTGTGGTTCCGTCACTTTACGAGCATGCTAACACTTTTAATCCTGAGAAACTATGTACACTCACACATCCAACTAACAAGCATAAGCATTACCTCGAAGGATTACACCTCATCAAGATCCCACTTAGGGAAGATAAGCTTGGTCTTGAATGCCGCACTGGTTTCGCCTTAAAATGACAGTTTATACTCTATATTTGTGTTTGTTTTGCAAGAAATTACGGTTATGATGGCAAATGCGGTACAAGGACATTAATGTTCAACTTATGATTGTGTTTGTATTTTGGTGTTTTTCTTTTTATTTTTTATAATATTTTTACAAACATCGCTAAGTTCAAAATCTACTTATGGCAGACAAAAAAAATTCGGATGCTATATTTTTAACCTAACTTTTGCATTAAGATACTTCACATCCGTACATCAGAGGAGAGAGGATACTGCAAACATACACGAGATCCAGGATAATATGGAGAAGTTCTGGTTTTTTTTGGGGTGTTTGTTGGTTGACTAAAGTTAGGTGAGGTGAATTTAAAAAAAAGCTTCAGTAGTATGTTCTATGAGTAAAGTTATCCAACCTTTAATTAGTTTTAAACAAGTAAATATAAATTTTCGTTAGCTTCTTAATATGGAAGAAGAAGGGTTTTTAAACCAGCATTGCTTCAGGATAACAAAAACTTATGACCGAAAAATGTTAGTTTTTTTCTTAATTTTCGAGGGCATGTGATCAAAGTTTTTCCACAAAGTAGAACTTAATGCACTTAAGCGTATAGAAGAGATGAATTTCATCCGTTTTTGCTTACCAGTTTCGGCTGTTGGAAGTTCCCATGCCAGTTATGCAGCAATATTCTCAATTGCCACCCTTCAAATGTCCACAATGAAAGTCAAGACTTCCTTGCTTCAATCATCAATATAATAGTTTAACTTTATAAGCGCAAGCTTAGTAGGATAACATTCCTCATCGAGTCAATGGAAAATGTAGCCATAAATAAATAAAAAATTACATAAAATCTACAAAACAGATGATCGGACAGACTTTTTCTTGTCCGTTTGGTAGCAAAATTGCAACTTCCGGTTACGTTTTTGGTGCTTCTCTACCTCATTGGGATCGAATTAATGAACAAATGGGGTACCAAGTGAAAGCTTAGACCATCTACATTAAGAATCTTCTGGTCGGACAACTTAACATGGGCCAAATGTGCGTCCGACCATTTTTTCAAAATAAAAAAAAATGTATGTACATACATTTCTTCAAATTTTCTTACGTCAGTATCTAAAATGTTTTTTTATTAATATAGATGGTCTAAGCCAGAGGTTCTCAAACTTGTTTCATCTAACGCCTACCTTGATAATCAATTATTTTTAAGCAACCCCCAAACAGGAAATGGTTCTCAATTCGACGGGTATGTACGATTTTTACTACATTTTCATATATCACATCTTATAAACTTTATTTTTATTTCCTCTTTCGTTGTCAGTTCTATGAGATCTTCATCCAGCTGGGATGATATTGTTGTTATATTATTCGAAAAAGGATCCAACAACCAGTCTGCTATTTCCAATTTTAATATGTCTTCCAATCTTTCCGTAAAATCACTGTGGAGGTTTTCCAAATGTTGACAGTAGGCAAACAAGTCGTCATTGCAGGATAATGGTAAATTCGGAAAATTTTGGAACTCAGGTCTGCCAATATTCTTCTGCTGCAAGAGCAGTTTAGCTACGAAAGTAGCAACGACTTGTTTCACTTTGATTAGATTTAGGTCATTACCTTGCAGTTTGAGGTTCACATCATTAAATAATTTATATATGTGTGTCAAGTAGGCGATATCCTATTTTGATACGATGAGGTTGTCGCGCAATACTGTATCTTTGCCTCTTGATAGCCAACGAACTTCTTTGTGAAACAGCAATCGTTTGAAATCTTCATCACTAGCAACGCAAAGCTGATTGAATAATCTGTCATTTAAGGGGCTGTTTCGGATTTTATTGACTGCTTTGATAACATGTTGCAGTGATTGGAACAGTCTTTCTGGCAACCAAGTGTTGTCGACGCAATGCACAGCGAATACATCTGGTATTTTGTTTTTTTTAAGTGCTTTATGAATCCATTTTGACAACCTGTCATAGCCGGAGCTCTATCCGTAGCAGCTTATAAAATATTGTGCAAGGGAATTTCCTTCTCATCAAAAAAACTTTTCCGGTGTATTAAATATGGTTTGTCCATCCAATAGTTCTTGGTATATTTTCTCATCTCTCATAAAACTTACGTAAGACAACAACCATGCTTCATTACTTGGTAAAGTTGACTCGTCCAGCTGAATCGAAAATTTATTAGTTTTCAGTGACTCTTTAATATTTTCAGCCATTTCATCAATTGTCTCTGCACAGAACTGTTGCTCAAAGAAATTTTTTGGATAATATCTGCCGCTGGTTTATGGAGTACCGTAGTTATTACTTCTTTTATAGCCGGAAAAATTAATTCTGCTCCGATGGTGTGCGGTTTACCGGTTTGAGCAATTAACAAAAAAAAATGTACGAAGCTCGAATTCCGTCATCGTCTTGATTAGCAGCCACCGAAAATAGTTGTAATACACTTAGCTGAATATTGTGCATCTTCTCCAGGTCTTGAAAATAGGCTAAATTTTTGTCCTTCTTATCTGGATACATTTTATTCAAATGATCTTGAAGTCTTGAAGGTTTCATCGCTTCATTTGAAAATGTTTTGGGGCAAAGAAGGCACAAAAGCGATGATGGTTTTGCTGGATTTTCAATAAATATTTATTTAATGTATTCCGCACTGTATTGGCGCCTCTTCCTCTTTGCTTCCGACTTGTTTAAAGATTGCACATGAAACCACTAATGAAAATAAAAGAAAAATTACGTTCTTTTATATAAGACGACGCGAATCTTAAAAAGAGGTAGTTAGGTTTTTTTGCTTACATCCGCATCCTGGACTATTAATTCTAATTGAGTGTTTGGGAGGTATAAAATTAAAATAATCAAACACGTTGTTGGTACTGTAATACAAAACTTATATTTATTTCAAATAACAGTTTTTTTTATGATGAGAGTAGTTAAAAAAAAACTAACAGACTTTGAAACTCCACATCTTATCTGAGCAAAGTGCACTTGAATACAAAATGAATAAATCAAATGTCTGTCAATTGTCAAATACGGTTGTCGGTTGTAGTAGCTCTTTTCGCAGGCAGACAACATTCAAAAATAACCCCCCAAACGAAATAACCTCCCAAAATTATAATAAAATTACCCCCCAAAATTTGTATAAGGGTGGGGATTTGTTTCAAAATAGGGGATTTATTTTAAGGGTTTTTGAAGACTTATTTCATCCTTCAAATTGTTTTTTTTTTCATAATGAAACAGGTCCCCAAATTTAACAATGAAAGAAGTCCCCAAATTTGGGGTATAAAGAGTTAAATATTTAGATATTGGAGGGCATGCTGTTTTGAAAAATTACATTTAGAGTTTTCCTAACACACGCTAGTAATGTAATATTTATTGTATATAAATTTTACATTTAAATTTATTGGCGCGACAGCTCCTTAAGGAGCCAAGACCTAGTGACTTATACTCTCAACCATTCCTGTGTGTGTGTTGTTAATCTGCAAGAATGGAAGGGACCTACAGTTTACCACCGAGTCCGAACGGCTAGATGAGATGCAATTTTTCGAGATAAATTTTACTCTTGGAGGTTTTCTCAGTTCCTCGCAAGAGGCAGTACCCCAGAAAAAAAGGTGGCTAAGAGCTGGCTCATTCGCTTAGCAGTCCGACACACTAACCACTAAGCCCCGGGGCACTATTATATATTTATTATAATTTAAAATAAAAAAGTAAGTTAACTTTTTTTATTTATTTTTAAATTTAATATTATCCCACATACCTACATTGATTTTTTTTAATAAAAATTCTTGGAGCCGTTTTCGAGAAGAATAAGCTTTTACATAACGGTTATATGACAGGTAGCGTTAATTTTTGAGCTAAAAAAAATTGAAAAACCCCTCTGTAGAATGTCAAAATAACCTTAAGTTCAAAATTTGAAGACGATTGGCCCAACCGTTTAGGCTGCAGTCCAAATTACATCCGTACAGACAGACAGGCAGACAGACGGACAGAATTTTGCCAGTGACTTAAAAATGTTTCTCTATCATCGTAATGTCATGTTTGATTGTTATCTCAAATTTTTTTTTTCTCCACGAATGCATAACTTGTACCTATAATCGCAGGTAAAATAAATTGCACGACTGGGTCGCACGTACTTGCTCATATGCGTGATCACATTGTAGAATAAAATTAAAGAAAATTAAAGTGAACATCAAAGCATTTACTCGATTTTTGTGACTTTTGATTGTTCGAATAAAGGACGTTAAATTGTATTGGGTGAAATAATTTAAACGCCATTCTATTTCTTTAGGAAATGTTAAAAAGTGTGAATTTTTTTTTTCAAAATCGTAGGAGCCTTTTTTAAATAATAAGATTTTTTAACAATTTTTTTTAAATAAAAAAAAATATTCAAGAATACAAACTTAGCACACAATTAACGTGCATTTAAAAACAAAATTTAAAAAAAAATTCACTTACCCATTTCAAAATGTTTGGTTTTAATTTCATAATCAGGCGAGTGTTTGGGACGTACTGAATATAATTCAAAAGACTCAAATAAGTTGAAGAATCTACCGTCCAGATATGGAAATTACATTTTATACTCTGTTCAACAAACAATTTCAGTACAAGAAAGATGGTGATAGGACGTTCCCCATTCACTATGATGGCAGTATAACCTCTTTAATCTGTAAGTCAAAATTTTACAGGAATTCCGTAGTGCACATCATAGATCATAGGTTTTAAAAAAGCACCAATTCTGAAAGCTTTTAATCAAAATCCAAAGAAAAGTCATCTATGATTTGCATTAAAGTGGTAACCCGCAGATAATGTGCCTTTTTCAATACACAATACAAGAATTGCACAAGAATTGCAAGATCTATCTGTCGAGCATTTTGAACGGATGGCAGTACCCAGATATGGTAGCGTAAATTGCTAGTAAGGTTTATTGTTAGAGGTGGGAAAATCCTGAAATTTGGATATGATTCTCAGTTTGGTGTCGAGGCTCAAAAGTATCGATCAAAGTTGATGTAGTTTCCTATGTTAAATGATGTAACGGATGTAACATATGTAAGAGGACTTAGACTAATCTATATCATTATGTGGGAGTACCTGTTGTTAAAGGAGTTAATAAGTCGATGACTATACAAGTTTAAGTTTAAGTTCGTGAAGGGGATCCACCCAGATTGAATCATGTGCATTGTTAAGTTGCGGTAGTCAACCTTGTAAGAGTTTCATGGAGGGTGTGGTTATCGCAAATTGCGAGAACATATAATATTCAGTATTTCAAATCCTGGATTCAGGAGGTGTTAGATAGCCTAGCTCCTTAATAATTGGTTATGTACATACATATGGGATTAAAAATAATTTAGTTATGCGAAAAACAAATAAAACTGGAGGATATTAATATAATTTCCTTGATAAGTTTATTTTCTCTTTAAATTCAGTTATTTTCTTTAGAATAAACTCTGCCAATGAAATACATTTAAGTGAGTTGATGCTTCGACGACTACTTTACAACTGATTTCTTTTCTATGTTAGGCGCACATTGGGGTTGATTTTGATTGATACTGATTTTCTCCTTTCTGGTTCGTTCGTGTGAGCTAAAGTAGTCTTATCGTTTTCTATGTATCTCGTTGTATCCGTTGTATCATTCGTTTGTCAAGTCACTTACTTTATGAATTTAGCGCCGGCGCCGCTGTTGTTCGTCCGTTGTCTTCACTATGTTGGGAACGTTGTTGCAGTGTCTGGCAAATCCCACATGCATAACATGGCAATAAATTGTTCTTTGGTTTGGGTCGTAGAATTACTTTTGAATTCTAAGAGGGTAAACAAATGATCCCGTCAGCAGCCAACAATTTTATAAATTGTATCGAACATATAAGAAAGAATGACTTCAGTGCATCTTTTATATTAAGACAACACAAATAACCATTTTTTTATAGAAATAATGTTCAAGGAACAGAAGAAGTTTTTATGTCAAAAAACATAATCATGGGAATAAATGAGGCATACGCATACGAACGAACGATTAAGTATAAGAATTTAGTTAATCTTAGATATAGAACGATCCAACACCAGCAGTATTGCCAATATTTTCCGTGGTTAATCCGCGATGTCAGCATGTGAATCAAAAAACTTAAGTAAGTATATACCAGTGGTAATAACAAGTGATGAAATTGAAACAAAGAAATTTACAAAATACCAAACAAATTATTTATTTTATTTATTTTTATTTGACGGGCGGAATAACAATAATTTATAAAATTTATAAAATTTGCATAAAAGGTCTTATTCGATGAGTTACTGTGTGAAATTATTCTGGAATATTGCTTTTACCGTGGGAACGTGAAAACTAAACGAAAATACAAAAGTTCGTTTTTCGTCTGGTCAACCATTGAATTGTTCACACAGTTACTCTCGTTACAATGAAGAAATTCTGTACGAACATCTACGAGTTTGTACAACGAGTATAGGTCCAATTAACAAAAATAGCTTGGAACAGGATTCTTCTGTCGAACTGTTCTAGTGATACTTGAATTATTTTTCCCATCTCATTGCACTTTGTGCTGCATCAACAACAAATGGACAAGTTCAGTAAATTCTACAAACTTGCTTAAATATCCTGAAATGAAAACTAACAAATATTATTATTACAGAGAACAACAGATTAAAAAAAAATAATAAGAACAAAATCACACATTGAAGAATCATGAAGGTCGTCAGTCTTCATCTACCGCCATATGTATACAAGCTGAGGATACATTTATAACCACACAAGCTTCTTGTTACGGCGATCCTTCACAAGGAGCGTTCCACAGACCCAACAAAATGACTGTTTACTACATACTGTTAGTTACCGTCGAAAACGAAGGTTTGTAATTCATGGTTAAGTGGTAGTGTGTTCCTTTTGGCTTCTTGTGCCAGTTGATCCACATTTCTTCGCCAACTTCAACAAAAATGTATTTCAGTTCCTTGAAATGCAGCGCGCAACAATGTTACTTAGTTCCTGGGAATCCCTTGTGCTTGTGTGTTTGAGCAGACGATAGTTGGAGCTACAGCAGTATTCTCTTGGCAATGAATATAAGACGATGAGGAGGAGGGCGTCTAGGAGGACAGATGGACGTGCTCTTAATTAAAGATAAAAATTAACTGCTGATTAGGAGTTTTCGTTACACTCCCACTATGCTGTCCAATACTCCACCGAGAACTGAATGATTTATTCGAGTTAATTTATTGTGAGCAATCCTCGATGTATAGTGTGTTGGTATTGATGGTGAGACATTCCATTTCGGTGCCCTCGAACAAAGAAGGAATAATTTTCTTGGACTCGAATGTTTGATGGTTTGGTTGTTTTTTATGGTATTTTCGTTATCATGATTTTACGATGATGACCGACCTAAATGAAATAGGTCATCTTAAGTAATTAGAAAGAGGATGCGATGTTCCTGTGGATGCATGCAATATTTGGGTAAAATTAAATTTCTTTGAGGTTAATTTCACTTTTAATTAAGTTGAAAGGAGTACAGTTCAAGAAAAGTTTAAATAACTTTTAAGTGAAATGATAATTTTATAGAAAATAAAATGTCAAAGCATCTACAAGTTGATGACGACGAATGCCGGTATCATTAAACTATTTTGGTGTGATCAGAGTAAAAACTCTTCTAAATCTTCATTTATGCAAGTCACAAAGTGCTAACTAACGGTCAATTAAGGTACAGCTAATAATTTTATTAATTTACACGTTTTTAAAATATTGATTTTTCATAAAAAAAAAAAAATATTAAAAATAAAAAAAAGTTATTCGAAAATATTTGTGTGTCAAATTGCCTACATCTTCTGGAATATAAAATTTTATATAATGCTATAATTTTTAATTGGAATTATTTAAATGTAATGGTTAAGCTCTAGTTATTGCTGGAAAAGTTGCTGGATTTCCAAGTTGGGGTGGTCCTTCAAATTCCTCAAAATATTTTCGTAGAGCTGTCATGAACTGATTTATTGGGATCCATTTGGAGTCATTACACAGCTTCTTGTATGGTACTTATTTCCTCGTAATGAGGTTTCGGTGTTGCTACGAAGAATCTTATTTTCAAAAACTTCGATCTTCTTCATAATTAGCGATATCGGAAACCAAATGGGACAAACGTACATCAGAACGGGACGGATCAGCTGTATATAGATAAGTAGGTTAATCCTTGTGCTATGTAAGTCCGTTTCTCTTCCTAAGAAGCGGGGGACGAAAGTTAGCTCTCTTTAGCATAAATGAAGCGTGCTTATTAAAATTGAAGTGGTTGGTGAAACTCACTGCAAAATATTTTGCTGTTGTCCTTGTCCTTATCAATGTGTCAACTGGTAGCTTGATATTGATGTTATAACAGCGTGATGCGAAACCTCCTCGACCCCTTGTTGCTGTTGTTGGCGTTCAGATAAGCGAAGCAGATAAGCTAGCTCTTATCGCTGTTTATATTCAGTCCCCATTTAAGGTAATAGTCCCACAACTTTCTTGGCTCATCAGGGTGGGTCAAAAGTCCATAACTGATTTGTAATCTTTTGACCTTGCGCCTGTCTTCAATTTTCCTGGTCGCAATTTCAGGTTAAGGGGATGTTGCATTTGTAAACGAGTGATCGGCATACAGCTTCGTTTTCGTACCTGGAATGTTGGTAGGTTGGTTAGCTGTGCATATGTTGAAAATTGTGGGGCTTAACTTGGAACGTTGTGAAACTCCAATGCTGATCGTCTTTCTTGGAAATATTCCTTTTTAACTTGTACATTAAAGGATACATTTGCTCCCGCTATGGGTACAACCACAGCCCCCACGAATCCTTCCTCAACTGGGCTCTCCAGATAACCCGTGGTACCCAACATTTATTCAGCCATGGGTATGGCCTAGCTTCAAAAGAAACTTGTGGTCTGACTTACCACAAGCGTCATCCGGGAACCGCCAACCCGAGTTTAGAGTGATGGATTCGAAAACAGTGTTGAGAAATGTCACTGAATCTTCACCATCACCCCGCCCAGCTAATCTGCACTTGGATGTTATACAAACCAAACCATGATAAACCCAACTCATAGTGGGCATGTCAACCGAGTTTTACCCTAAGGTAAAACACTTTACACTTCTACAACGGATCTACTTGAAAATTCCTAATAATACCCGAAGGTACTATTTCGGAATTCGATCTTATTATCGTTCATTTATCAAGAACATCCGAAGATGATCTTGCTCGATTATTTGCTTATAATTAATTCTTGTTATACCTGAAGGTATAATAGTGCATATCACATTTAAAAATCTTTGAACATTCGAAAATGTTCCGTCTATCCAACTTATTCATCTTTTTCAACATATTCCTGGTTAAAGTCCTACTCAGATAAAGGTGCGTGAGCACCTCTTCTTTTCGGACTTTAACCTCATTTCACCGTGTTTAATCGATTTTGGTTGAAGATCCTCTATATCAGAAGCGTTTCATCCCACTTCTTCAATATCGGATCTTCAACCCACTTTAAAACCCTTTCTGTACACTACGCTCTCTCTTCGCCAAAGACCTACTAGGCGGCAACCAGTTATACTTTCGGATCTTTGTTACCAGGGGCACCACGGGGAGGTGGAGAGCTCACGCCCCCACATAAATATATACAGATGGTGAAAGGCTTTACGTGAGCACCTGCCTATTAAGGCTTAATCTCACGGTGGGCCTACCCACTTATGGAGTTCCCTTGGGGCGGACAAGACCCCTAAAGTGGTTTACCAGACCACACTATCATCTAGAGTGGCTCTGCTAAACCACTCTAGTAGCAAATGATGAATTTCTCATGGAAAATCCATCCTCCTTGCTAAGAAGCAGGGCCTATCATGCACCCCTAGTATCAAGGTTAAATAAGACAATGAACACACGCTTCTCTCGAAGCCGTGCCATCCTCCCAGAAACCAAAGATACCTTTTCGCTTCCGCATTTGGAGTAACCACAGCCCCCGTGAAGCTCCCACAGGGGGGCCTACCTCAATTTTAACAGGCGACTGCTACCGAGACAAGATCACGTAATCAGCCGGGGCTCCTGTTAACCCACGGTACCTAATTTAGGACCCTAGGTGAGGCTCGCCCGTCTCTCATGAGACGCACTTGTGGTTCGACTCCATGAGAAGTCGCTAGCCCACCATCCAGTGAGACAAACAGTTCATAATCCAGTCAACCAAGGTGAAGACTAGGACACTCCCTGAATGCCCGCCTAGAAGCATGGTTACAGCCTCTTATCCTTACGGAAAAAGTGGTGATCGCTTAACTAGGCTAGGTATTGGAAGACTCTTACTTCCGCTAACCTGAGCGTGGGCCTATTCTCACACCCCCACACCCACAGGGAGAACATAAATATATACAAAAAGTACATATAAATTACAGAAATTTTACATTATGCGCGAAACAGATTGAACAAGCAACAGCAACAGCACCAGCAACAGCGGCCGCCATTATCTTAGAACCAATGTATTTCAATTGGTCAAGTTAGATTAGACCAGCACCAGCAACGTCAACAGCGTCGTTAGACCAAAGTCCTAAATTTGCTCTTGCTGTTCCATTGCTACCAATTTTGCGCAAGTGAAATTCAGGGGCACCATATTGCAGAAAAAACAAAAGTATTGACAATTTTATTTTGCGCTCGTCGCCATTGTTGTGCTTTGAGTGGCTATTTTCATTAATTTCTAATTTTTTTTAATAATGGAAGAAAAACTTATCGAAATGGCAAGAGAAATACATTTATTTTTGATAAGAGAAGGATATCTTCAAAAGAAAAACAATATAAAGAGATAGGAGATTCGCTATGTGTACTATACTGACACTTTGTATACTTTTTTTTTGTGACACAAGGTGTCAAAAAGAAATAAGAAGACGATGCTGGTGCTGGTGGCAATGTGTTTTAATTTCTTTTGCTGGTCAGCGTGCTGTTTGATGTTGATGGTGCTGGTGCTGTTGCTGGTTCAATCTGTTCCACGCTTTATATTATTAGAAAGTTCTTTTTACTTTTAACTACACAACGCGAGCACCAAAACAAGAATGCCACGCCATGCCAGACAAAAACCGCGCCAATGTGGATTTGGATTGTCTCCTATTTTGACGTTTTCAATCCAGAAGGTTGCGTTCCCGTTTAAAACTAAATAGGGTTCGTTCGGATTTGAATCAGATGTTCATGTGTGGAATTCCGTCTGCTACAATAGAACTAAGACTTGGCTCCACATCTTTTGACTCTTTTGGTTCCTTATGACCTCTTGAAGATTGTTTGAATAATTGAAAGCAATAAGTCCTTCATAAAGCATACTTCCCTAAAAAATTCTTTCCCTTGAACAAATAAATAATCATTATTTCAAGTGATCGTTAGAGATTTGTATAGATAAATTTAAAGTACACAAGTAATCACAATTCCAAATTGGAATGATATATAGTTGGTCTCAGCTTGACTTTATCCAACAAGGACACTTCTTTTTAGCGCTAAAACGCCATGACTAAAAAAAATATCCTGGCAATGAACTTTCTCAAACATTTTAAAAAAGAATAAAAATGCAAATTCGCCGACGTCCATCATTCCCAACAATATGGCCTAATCAAACACAGATAAAACCATCCGCCTGCCACCCGCCAACTTTAACTAGATCGACCGCACAGGTCCTGCTTGGAATTCCAACAATGCACCACAATACATCACAAGGCACACCCCGCCAAAAGTTCCATGCCTCATCTTCAATAGGCAAACGTAACCCCAGCATAATGTACACCGCGTCAAGGCAAAGGGAAGAAGATAGCGACGACGACGACAACTTCTCATAAACGGGGGACCCAGTCGAGCAACGAAAAGTGCAAACATTATTTTGGAGCATAATTAACTGTATTCAGGGGGTTGTTTTGCCTAATTTCTTCGTTTGGCCCAAATCGTTCCCTTAATCTCGGCGCCACCATTCAGGAAATTCTCTTCATCATCATCGTTTAACTGTGCAAATCGACAATGTTTACTCATAGTTCATCCTTAAACAAAAAAAAAAACTCTCCCGAAGCATCCAGACAATGGCGCTTTATACACAACATGAACATAGACGAACAAAAAAAATTGAAGAACGAAGTCTTTGAAATAAGCCATTTTTCTTATCCTTGCTAAGAGGCTGGAGCTGAAATCTTCTTTATTTGCTGACCCTCACCGTCTCGTAGTGCATAGAGCACCAAAGGACACGAGATTCACAGTGAAGACTTGCAAGCCCAGAATAAGGGACACAAAGGCATCCCCTTCTGCTCCATCTAAACAATGTTTTAACTTTAAGAATCTTGAAGAAGAGGGTGTCTGAGAAAGAAGTTAAAATTCGTCGTTCCAATGTTACTTTTTGATGAGGAGGGTGGATGGATGTTGGCGGCCTTGTTGGCACAATAGATGTTTGGGCTTTTGTCGTTGAGGTTCGTTGTGTATTTTTATAGTTTTTTTTTCAGCGGCGTCCTTATGAACTTCTTTTTTTTTGTATAGTCAAAGCTTGATGATAGGGCAGGGGTCATTATGAATACATAGTTAAATAAGTCAATTGAGGATCTTAAAAGGGGTTATAATGATAGAAGGAATGCTAATTTAAGGAAAATTCAGGAGCTTTAGCTGTCGACTTCAACTAACCATTTCATTAATAATACAAAAATATCTTAAAAGATTTCTTAAGGGATGCAGGAGCATCTACTACCCTCTGATTAGTTGTGCCTGACACAAATTTTGATTTAACAGGTTTGGCTTTTATCGGAGTTAGAATAGTGTTTCTTTCAGCAAGTTTTTGTGTCTTAAGAGCTTTTATATTTAAAGCAACACGGGTTTTCAATAACCAATGAAGGGCCGCTGAGATTTTTTGAGGTTAAAGTGAAGCAGTGAAATGTAAACCTACGATTACATACGTGCTGAGCGTAACGTTTGTTGAAAAATATAAAATGTATGCCCCAACCACTGGGCAATTAAGAACATTAGGTTTAAATTTTAATATAAAGTTTATTTTAACGGAACTTTTACAATTCACAATTTATAAGCCGATTAATTAGTTTTTACTGATGAGCGTCGTGAAGAGTAATATGATAACTCATTGAACTGACGAGCTTCGTGAAGAAAAATATAATAACTGAACTGTGATCGTTCGGATTGGATATTAATACCCAATTGCTTTGAAATAAGTTACTCATTATAACCTTGATTTTGGCTTTCATAAGAAGCTTAATTGATTATTTGGTTTGCTTTGTGTATTTAGCAACACAAACCCTCATTGAAAAGGATATATCTATTTGTTATTGATGGACACTTGTGTTTAATATAAAATAAAAAGGAACATGAAAAAAACCTTCGAGAGTAAAAATTTAATTTTTTTTATTTTTACAAATATTTTTAGTACAAATACAAAATATATGTAAGGATAAATAAATAAAGCCAATCATCCGGACAAATTAGATAATAACCCGTTCAAGTTAGCCCGAAAACAAAATCGGTATGTGTGATTATTTTGACATTCAGAGGGGAAATTGAAATTTAATTTATAGGCCTAAAAATAACGGTACCTGCCATATGACCGTTTAGGAAAACCTTATTTTTCTGGAAAGCGCTCCAACGATTTTGATGCAATTTTTTGAGATTTTGTTTGTTGGTATTGGCTATCATCTGATTAGAATCAAATTTACAGGAAAAATCTATTAACGGCACCTTTAATATTTTTTTTTTTTTTTGGCTTTCTCGTTAAAGGCTTCTTGGATTTCTGCCGAGTTTTATATTTGAGAAGATCTAGGTAGCCAAAATAATTCTGCATATCAAAATTTTGAATGGAAAATGGAATCTCCTTGTGAATTTAGGAAAATCAGAAATGGTGATTTTTTGAAGCGGTGGACGCGTGCAGCCGAAGAAAAATGGAATTTTAACAATGACGAAATCAAAATATCCAATAAATACAAGTACCTAGGAATAGCACTTACTTACAATATGTTGTGGACAGAACAAGCTGCTTCAAAATCTGTAATGAACTATTTTGCCTAAGTTTGGGGTTATTCTGAGCATGATGAAGTCGAAAAATTGCAAAAAATTTTCACAAAAGATGTTTTTCCCTACCAAGTAACACACCAAATTACGTGCTCAGCTTAGGACTTCCAAAAGCCTACCTTGAAACACTCAAACTTCATTCCAGGCAACTTAAAACGTTATTGTCATTCAATTTAATTTTTATAAAAATTGTCTGAAAATAAAATTATTTAATCTAAAAATCTAAAATCTATCTAATATATATTAATAAACTGTCAACGGCCGTGGCTCCGATAAAGCATCGCTTCCCGTGAGATCAGCGAAATCAAGCATCGTTGCGCGTGGAAAGATGGTGGACCGTCCGAAAACCAACTGCGTGCTGTTGACATATGTTATGTGTTTTCTGTTTTCCGTTCTCCTTCTGTCTTCTCTTCTGTCCTGTATCAATGTCGTCTTGTGTGTTGTCTTGTAATTGTCTGAACCGATGGACTCAGTAGCCAGTGCTCATAAGTGTCTCTACTTCGTAGATTTATCTACGGAGCAGATCAATATGTAATGTAATATTAATAAACTCTAAAAAACTGCATACACAATTTGAAAAAAAAAATCAAAAAACTAAAAATAAAAAACACGATTTTATCAAAACCGGTCCTACAATTTTCGAAATTCATTTTTCATAAATTTGTTGTTATTTAAGACGTGTGATGGCGTACTTCATTTTTGCTAAAAACCGTTTAGTATGTGGTTTTGATACTTTTTATAAGTTCAAACAGTGTTATTTTCAACGTAAATGTTACTTGTTTCTGTCAAAAATCTCACTTTCCAATGTAATTAGGCACCTACGAGCAAGTATGTGCGACCCAGTCGTGCCCATTTTTTTACAACAATACATCTTTCAATTAGAAAATAGAATTGAAAACGGGTTGATTGAATAATTTTTTAAATAATTTTCCCAGATGAAAACTACAGATTTTCTTATAATGACATACATACTAAAAAAAATTCAAATATTTTTTCGAAATTTTTTTTAAGAAAATGCTCATAAAATTCTCTTCTGAATGACTGAATACGTAAACTTGAAAAGGAGTTTCACTGCCAGTTTCTCTATAATACGAGAAACGAAAGGAGAAATGTAATAAAAGATTTTGTCACAAAGCTGAAGTAAAAGTTTTTGTACGACATTAACATAAACGGTACTGGACCTAAAATAGAACCCTGTGGAACAAGAAACGAAAGGAGAAATGTAATAAAGGATTTTGTAACAAAGCTGAAGTAAAAGTTTTTGTACGACATTAACATAAACGGTAGAACTGTGGAACTCCGCTAGATATTGGCAAACAATTAGAAATTGTATTTCCCAAAACAACTGCCTGATGTTAGATGAGAACAAACAACTCTAACTGGAGAAGTAGGAGAAGTGTGAGAAGTAAAAATGAAAATTTGTTAGCATCTAACGCTTTCCTCACCAGTGCCGGTGGTACTACATTGTAGAAATACGTGAGATGTGACAAGATTTTTTGGGAACATGGCTTTAAGAAAAGTGAGATGTCGAGCTTATCGAAGCTAACAGCATTAGATTTCATTGAAATAAAGCTTTCAAATACATCTTAACCGTTAATATAAGTAAAGCCAAAAGCCCATCCTGTGCATTGCCAAGAAATCTTCTGAAGAAAAGCTTTAAACTAAAATTTATAAATGTACATAAATAGCCAATAGCAACACTTGATATCTTAAAAAACCATAAGAGGGAGCAGCGCAAGAGTGGCGGGGAATTTTGCATAGCTTCATCCGGAGCGCTTCGTTTTTCGTGTAAAACAATGTACGCCGTGTAAGTGAGTGTCCAAGTGTTAATAAAAACAAAAAAACTTAGGTCTAGAAGTTCGAGCTAACAAGAGCGACAACGAATATTAAACAAACAGGGCGGCCACGTTCAAGAAGAAGGTGCTATCCAATGACCTCCTAGAAGCCCGGACCTTACACCTAACGGTTTTTCTTCGTGGGGATACCTGAAATGTCGGGTGTTTCTTAATAAACCGACGACCAAATCCCAATTAAAAGAAAACGTCCAGGAGGAGATAGCAGCGATACCTCGCAGCATGTGTTAGCGAGTTTTCCAAAGTTTGCATGGTCGATTGCAGGAGTGCCAACGACGAGATGGGACACATCTCGACTATGTCATTTAAAATAAAAGGCACGACTGGGTCGCACGTACTTGCTCCCGTGTGCTAATCCTTTTTAGGTACAGGCGTCTTTTTGACAAAGATTTAATTTTAATGTTTTTTTGGCGTGCAACTTCTTTAGAATCGTTGTGGTTTGAAGCTCGAACGAACATGCGTCACGATAAAGGGATAAACACATAAATATATAGGATTGTTAGCTTTTGCAGTTTTTTAGTGCATTATCTTTCCACTTGTTGTTTAGTGCTTATAATATAATTTGCTAACAGAAAGATATAAAGGACTTTTTTCAGTTTAATTTTCGTTTTGGTATGAACAAAATTGAACAACTGACATAAAGATTCGTGGGAATCAGCAGTAGGGCAATAATGCTAGGTATAGGGACCTATATAGGTCCCAATAACAATAATTTACTTTTTGAAATCAAATTAATTAAAATAGCTGAATTATGTTTGATGGATCGATAAACGTATGATGTGGATAGGTATTAATGGAATTTATTAAGGATATTATTTACCTATAATAAGGTTGGAAGGAAGGTAGGTATTAAATATAAGGTAAAGCGACAATATTAAAAGTTAACACAGTGGTTTTGTTTATTTATAGGAAGGTGTAAAATTTTGTTTTCTCGATTGAAATTTTTGCATTCAGTAGTAATCGAATAATTCTTTTTATTTGTTAGTTGTTTTTGTGTGTTTATCATAGGCTCATTATTTATTCTGTGTGCTTTTATGATGATGAAATGCTTTAAAATAGGTAGGTATGTATGTAGGTTGTCACCTTCTTTTATTTGACTAATGGCTAGGGCTTAGCCGAGCAATATGAAATAAAATTTGGGGGAAAAATTTTTATGAAATCAAAAAAACACTATTCATAACGTTTTTTGGAAAAAATGTTGTAAGCCATCTTATGTCTTTTGCTGTTTTATATTTTATGAATTTTTCATTTCAAAATCGTTCGACCAGTTTTTTCAAAAAAATGTTTTTTTTGAAAAACTTTTCGAAAACATATTTTAAATTTTTTTTGAGTATGTCAATTCAAAGAAATCTAAAGCTTATACTAGGAGAAAAATTTAAAAAAAAATCTATTCAACCGTTTTCAAAATATTCAAAAAACAAAATATTTTTTTAAAAAAATTATTAAAAATTAAAAAAAAATGTTTTTGAAAATTTTAAAAAGCAGTATTATGTAAATCATAAAGCTCTACATATTTTGAAAATTTCATAAAAATCCGTCAATCAGTTAACGAGAAAGTCTGATTTTAAAAAACCGGTCATATGGGAGGTACCGTTATAAAACTTTTTCTGAAAAATCCATTAAAATTAAAAGATAGATTTTGCACAGAAAACATCATTCTGAAAGTTTGATCAAAATCGTAGGAGCCGTTTTCGAGAAAAATAAGTTTTTCATTAAAAGTTATATGGCAGGTACCGTTAGTTTTGGAGCTAGAATGCCAATTCCAAAAACTGTCGGGTAGAGCACTCTAAAAATACTATATACCAAGTTTGAATCAAATCGGCCCAACCGTTTGGGCTGTAGATATCGATACGGACAGACAGACAGACAGACAGACAGACAGACAGACAGACGGACGGAATTTCCGGACCCACTTTTTTTGACTTCTCTATCATCGTAATGGCATGTTTGATTGTTAGAATTTTTTTTTTTTTTTTACGAATGCATAACTTGCCTTATAGTCCCTATAATCGCAAGTAAAAAATAAATTTCAATAAATGATCAAGAAATTAACATTTTTAGTTTTATTTCTATTCATGGTTCAAATGTGCAAAGATGTAAGGCCCACCACTTTTAAAAGCCAAAAGCGTTTCTTTAATTTTGGCAGTGATTGACGAACAGGGTGCAGAGTTCTTTTATTGGTGGAAAGATTAGCCTAAAAACTCTTTCGAGTGGTATTTTAAAAAATATTTATACGCCTTTGTGTTAGTCGTACTGCCTTGTAGCATTCCTTAAATAGCCTGGTTTGCATCAGGATCCTGCCCATATATGTATTTCTTTCAACCCTTGATGCATGCTCTTCGTACTCTCTGCTTGACGTTGGACAAAATTCTTCCTTACTTCGTTTTTGAAACGTTGAATTATGTTGCATTACAACTCATTGCTTTCCCAGGATAAATTCTTTACGAAAATAATCAAATAACAAGTGCTTCTTTTTTTAAATATAAAAGAAAACACTTTTAACTTCATCAAACTATCTATGGAGTACAACTCCTTGAGCCCCACCCATCCATGGACATTCATTTCAATTTCTACTATCAAATAGTTTTTGAAAAAATTTCATTTCATACTTCTCAGATGAAAATCAAGAGGAAACCACATTTCTGAAGTTTTTAAAAAAAAAAACTACCAAACTGACTAAACTATCCAAACACAAATCACGTTCCACAGATTGCACGGAAGATGCAGTCGGAAAATATTCATTCAAACACCCATACACACACTGACACTGGCTAAACTTTTCATACTATCTAGTCCGATAAGACGACATCCTTTTTCCTTTATCCATTCAAGTGCCAGTGGAAGAGTTGTACAACTCTACTTGTTCCCGATTGGATTCCAGGCACCACCGGGCACCGGCACGCCAACACTATACTACCTATATAGACCACTCCAAACTTACTAATAAATAAAACGAAAAGAAAATTTCCAAAAAAAAATCCAAAAAGACGAACAGTGGAAAAAATATCCTTTCATTTCGTCCAGAGATAGGTTTTCAAAGAGAAGAACATTCAACTTCAAATCATGTTCATACACTTTGCTCCTTAGCCCCGTTTCATCTCTTGCTTTTCCGCGTAGTTTTCTTTAAGTACCTTCACTTCTGCCAAATCCTGGGAAACTATAGTTGATAAGGCCCACACGTCACAGCTCACACCCTTGCGGCTCAACAGGATAATATGGAGCAGGTCCAGTTTCTGCGGGGTTGTCTAGCAGTTATAGGGATAAAGGATTCCAAAGGCTAGCTGAGGATTTAAGTGTTACTTTTTCTATATATATTGCACTCAAATGAGGATGAAAAATAAATTCTCACTTAGGTGTGCCGTCTTGTGCTCAATGTTAGAACATGTCCTTAGCAATCCGCCCGGGGTGGATAGAAAACAAATCCTTCGAATTTTGTAGATTCTATAATATTCTCTGTGTGTTTACTCTTGCATCGTCTAATGAATTATTTAACGTTGTCTTTGTTAACTTCTACACTCCTATTCCATCTGTCTTTCGTCGAATCGGTGAAATGACACGGATTTCGATAAGAGACTGGCTTCCGGAACAAGTACTGCCGGACAGGATTATTTAAATCATTCATATCCGTTCAGGGGGCATGGAATACATCATTTGGACATCTTTGTTTTCAGATACTCGTTCACATAATATTTGGAATACATTTTTAGGGTGCGTTTCTTTGATTGTTGTCGGCCAAATCAGGATGGTTTTAAATTTATTTTTTTTTGGGAGGCGAACAATGTGGAGATAATTTGATTTGTGCGTTGTCAATAGAATTCTGTTTTGTTAACAAAGCTGGTTAATGCATTGTTCCGTTTAACATCTAGAATTATTTTGAAATTGATTGGAAATAACTTACTGGGGGTTCTTGAATTTATTGAATAAGTCTACCCTTGCACTTAGGGGACGTCCACTACCAATTTAAAAATAAAAAATAAAAAAAGAAGTATGGGTACCAATTACCCATTGACATTCCTTAAAGAAAAATATACACATAAAATATAAAATGTAAAATATAAAATATTAAATATTAAATATAAAATATAAAATATAAAATATAAAATATATATAAATATATTTTTTATGGGCTACGCCTTATGGGATGGTGGTGTCCAGCTAAGTTTAAAGCAGAATAGTTTGGCTTTGATCTACGCTAGAGTCCAATACTATAGTTTGAACCAATACGTATGACCCCGTGTTGCCAAAAGATTTCATTCGAAATCTAAATGAACGTTTCTTGTTGCATCTGTGCAGCATGCAAAATTTATTCTTCGTAATCCAAATACATTCATTATACATTTCGTTATATTACACTAACAGACCCGTGCTCGCGTTGCTTCGCAGAGTTTAAAGACAAATTTGTGTTTACTGTAAATATTATTACCTATATATTTATGAAAACATTGCTCCTTAGTTTCTGTCATAAAATCAACTAAAAGTTTATATATGCTATGCTATGACCACCTATTCCACAAAATATTCGAGTTTGTTTATTACTCTGTTCAAGCCCATTGCAAGACTGCAAGTGCAACTCACTTAAAGTGAGTAAAAAATAAAATCAACCACCGATTATAAAATCGAAGAAAGAAACTACAAACTCAACAATACTCGTTCAGCGACATACATAATGTATACCGGTCCCTTCACATTTCTTGAGGGACTACTAATACGTTAGCATTTATGTGGGCACGAAACGTACGGCTGATTGGTTGCTGATTGACTGCTTCATACACGAATTTCACACGTACCTATTCACATACACAAAATAAAAATTCAGAGTTTGTGGGGCATGGTCAGTACGAATCGCAGTTCTTTTTTTCTTTTTTCTATGGTGCGGTCACAGCTTCAAATAAAATTTTAAAAATATTAAAGGAATTTCAAATTTTTTATTTGATTTTTCTGACAATCAAAAGTTTGAAAAAAGTACTTTCGGAAAAATTTAAACGCCATTTTATTTCTTTAGAAAAAGTTTTTTTTGAATCGTAGGAACGGTTTTTATTAAATAAAGAAAATTGAAGATTTAGAGCCTTTTCCGTAATATTCGGGTTAGGACTTTGTATACGCCGTTAGAATCTAAAGGGTTATCTATGTATGTGTAAACAATAATACATTTTGCTACATTTATTCTTTGGTAGTTGATAATTCTTCTTATCCCTAAAAAGTCTAGTCAAATTGTGACCGAACCTAGAATTAATTGCAATACAATTTCTGTGCATGCGGTCTTATTGGTAAAACGATGACGCGTCCATTATGGCGGATTTGTTTCAAAATGGCTGCCTATTATTTGACCTTATAACTATGATCATGTGGGTTATCATTTTATATTTATGTTTTTTAGGACGGGAAGTTCAAAAATACCATTGAATATTGATATGAACGACTATTTAATCAAATAATGGGATTAATACAATGAAAAACGATAACATTTTAAAATCATAGTTTTAAGGTTACTTTTATTTACATTTTGGAAAACTTAATTCAGTATTTTAAAATATCTAAAAAGTACAAAGAACATTTAAAAAATATACTTCAATTATAATAATATAATGGAATTTCAATCATCGTCCATTTCTACTTTGACCGAAAAATGATCTGGTTCCTCTTCGCTCATGCGAGCTAGGTGCATAGCCCACCGGAGTCTACAGGGCTTTATTCTTTCCACAACATCTGCTTTAAAGTAGATTTCATACAATTCATGATAGTATCATCACTAAAATTGTCCTCCCTCGCACACAGGCCAAAAATTCTAGCAGTAATACAAAAAAAGAGGCCTTCTCATGCCATATCTCGTTATGTAGAAATCCTGGCTAATGTTATTAAGTCCTAATCCTACCTAATCCATGCACCAAAACTCCACCAGGGTCGCGTGTCAGAAAATATTTTGTTTGTTACTCAAGCCTTCAAGCCAATGACGTTATAGAGGTCCTAGCTTAGTAGTTTTTCACTGTAAGATATATCCAGCTACCCGATCTAAATACCACATATCTTTAAAACAAACTCTGCCCCCAGGAGTGGATTAAAGGGTCGCGGTCAGAAAATCAGAAAAACAGGATGTTGCCTTTTATCAGAGAAGAAAATTATAGTTTTTCTTAATTTTGGTTGGTCGGAGAGGGAAGGGGTGCTGGGTAAAGTTGTGTGATTTTTCCAGAAATCATAATTACAATATTTGATCATATTTCGAATATAATAGAAGTCATAAGGTACAAATCTGCAGTTTTTCTCATTTTTTCTGGGAATTTTAAAAAAATTACCCTTTTTTTACGAAGTGCCATATCTTGGTAACGAATTGACATACAAACATGTTTGAATCAATATTGTAGAACATTTTATGTTCTACAAAGTATACCTCAACCCTTTTGACGTAAGAGTTAGGAAAAAAAAGTTATTAATGAAAAACAAAACAGAGGTCAAAAATTTGCCATAGTGGATGAACGCGTCATCGTAGAGTGGTACACTTTTCACCATCGTGTTCTACAGAAAATTTCGAATAAGACCTCATTCACAAAAATTGTATTGCAATTAGTTCTAGGTAAGCCTGTTTTTTGAGCTAATTTGACTAGACTATAACAGCTCTAATGAATTTAATAGAATCACAAATCTGTGTGTTAATCGCTGTTTCATATGTACCATTCAGAATAATGCGTTATTAATAGGTCTGCGGGGTTTAACTTGATAAAACTACAATGTTTGCCTATAGGTTGATTTTTTAAGACTGTACGTGATACTCTATGATTCCCTTGCAAGCCTCTTGCTCTGTCTAGGTTGGAAAACCACAGCTTTTATTGTTATTTTATTTATTTTGTAGGCCCCATGTTTTACAGTCAATTGATTTTTAGTTTCAAGGAAAATGGATATTGTGCGAACACCATCAAATTGTCAGCAAAAAGAAAGACTTCCACATCTGCACTGCAAATACTATTCCTCCCGAAGGAATTTCGAAGACATCATTAATGTAGAGTGCAGAACAAAATTGACCTGAGAATTCATCCTAATCCGCTGTGGGAGACTGCCTCAAAAGTGTTGCATTCGGTGAATACAGAACACTAGAGTATACATTCATACATTTTCTTGAAGAACTAACAGATGATAATGAATTGTTTGAAAATCAGTGCTTGTCTGTCGATCGTATCAAAGGCCACTTTGAGGTCTACGAAACAGACATTAAGCTTCTTTGATTTCTCCAGATTGTTTCGGCTGTCTGGGATGCAGGGTAGGGTTTAATTGGTTAAATGGGTTTTCTTCTTGATAACTGCTCGGGAATCCGTATTTCTCGAGCGGCAGACCAACTCCACCGGCCAGGGGGCGAAATCCAGGCCAGAGTTTATATTACTTAAATTTAACCCTTTTCTTTGCTCTTCCAGGGCAGGGGATAGATCATGGGATAGTTTTTTTATGTTTGTTCCTTTTTTTTTTGAGCCCCGAAATGTAGATTCCATAGTAGAATCCAAGCAAACGGATTATCAACGGCACATAAAAATAAAAGGCACGACTGGGTCGCACGTACTTGCTCTTATGTGCTAATCCTTTTTTAAGTGCAGGCGTCTTTTTGACAAAGATTTTATTTTAATATTTTTTGTATGACGTGCAACTTCCTTAGAATCGTTTTGGGGTGAAGCTCGAACGAACATGCGTCACGACAGAGGGATAAACACATAAATATATAGGATTGTTAGCTTTTGCAGTTTTTTAGTGTATCTTTCCACTTGCTGCTTACTGTTTATAATATAATTTGCTAATAGAAAGATACAAAGGACTTTTTTCAGTTAAATTTTCATTTTGGTATGGAAAAATTTGAACAACTGGCATAAAGATTCGTCGGAATCAGCAGTATGGCAATAATGCTAGGTAAAGGGACCTTTATACGTCCCAATATGGGACCAATGGAATTTATAAAGGATTTAGGTACCTATAATAAGGTTGGAAGGAAGGTAGGTACTAAAATTAAGATACTTGTTCCAACTACTGTTAAGCCAGTAGGTATAGAGACAATATTAAAAGTTAACACAGTGGTTTTGTTTATTTATAGGAAGGTGTAAACTTTTGTTTTCTCGATTGAAATTTTTGCATTCAGTAGTAATCGAATAGTTTTTTTATTTGTTAGTTGTTTTTGTGTGTTAATCAAAGGCTTCCTTATTTATTCTGTGCTTTTATGATGATGAAAAATACTTTAAAATACGTAAGTATGTATGTAATGTAGGTTGTCACTTTCTTTTATTTGACTAATGGCTTGGCTAGGGCTTAGCCGAGCAATATGAAATAAAATGTTGGGGACAAAAATTTATGAATTCAAAAAAACACTACTCATAACGTTTTTTGGAAAAAATGTTGTAAGCCATCTTATTTCTTTTGCTGTTTTCTATTTTATGAATTTTTCATTTCAAAATCGTTCGACCAGTGTTTTTTTTGAAAAACTTTTCGAAAACATATTTAAATTTTTTTTTAGTATGTCAATTTTAAGAAATCTATAGTTTATACTAGGAGAAAAATTAAAAAAAAAATCTATAGATCCGTTTTCAAAATATTCAAAAAACAAAATATTTTTTTAAAAAAATTATTAAAATTTAAAAAAAAAATGTTTTTGAAAATTTTGATAAGCAATATTATTTAAATCATAAAACACTACATATTTTGAAAATTTCATCAAAATCCGTCAATTAGTTAACGAGAAAGTCTGATTTTAAAAAACCGGTCATATGGGAGGTACCGTTATAAAACTTTTTCTGAAAAATCCATTAAAATTAAAAGATAGATTTTGCACAGAAAACATCATTCTGAAAGTTTAATCAAAATCGTAGGAGCCGTTTTCGAGAAAAATAAGTTTTTTAATAAAAGTTATATGGCAGGTACCGTTAGTTTTGGAGCTAGAATGCCAATTCCAAAAACTGTCGGGTAGAGCACTCTAAAAATACTATATACCAAGTTTGAATCAAATCGGCCCAACCGTTTAGGCTGTAGATATCGATACGGACAGACAGACAGACAGACAGACAGACAGACAGACAGACAGACAGACAGACAGACAGACAGACAGACAGACAGACAGACGGACGGAATTTCCGGACCCACTTTTTTGAATTCTCTATCATCGTAATATCATGTTTGATTGTTAGAATTTTTTTTTTTTTTTACGAATGCATAACTTGCCTTATAGTCCCTATAATCGCAAGTAAAAACGCGAAAAACAAAACCCGAACGGCATAAATATTTAATTTTTGTTTGGGAAAATCGGCCAGAGTTGAAACAAACACGCTGTTTATGGAAATTGAAATTGAGAATTGACATCCCAACTTCGATCTCAGAAAGAGCGAGAGGGCCTGAGCTGCGCACGTATGGTTAGTATGGCGCAAAATATGGTAGAAATACATTGGGGAGTTTTAGTAGGAAAGGGAAATGCAGAGTAGGTGGTTAGCACTCAGGCCATCAAACTAAGAAGAATAACCGCTCGTTGAAGATTAGAAAGCCAAGAAGCATAAGTGTCGGATATTTCCACCGTTTGCAATTTTGAATTTAAAATTTGAACACCGATATTCAAGTCATAGTCAAAGAGGTTCGCAAATTATTAATTTTTGTTTGAAAAAGAAAAAAAAATAACATCAGTTATCAATAATTAAGACGGAAAGACGAAGCTGCGACAGAAAGAAAATAGAAATTTATTGGATTGAAAAAAAAATAAGTTGAGGGTGAATTCAGGCAGCCAAGAGCAGGCATCCGGGCAACCAACCAAAAAATCATAGGGACGAATATAGACGGCCATAGAAAAGACGCTCCCAAAGCAAAGACAGAAAAAGGTGCTCCGCAAGACCAGCAGCAAAGCGAAGGAACAGCGTCTGTGGGATTCCCGGATGCATCAAGTAAAAGATAAAAAATACTTTATACATAATATAAGCCAGAGTCGCCCTTAACATTAAAAGTGAATCCTGGAAGATAAAAAAACTGAATTTTTGAAAGTGAAGTGAAGAAATAAGAAAAGTGCATTGTTGCGAGAAAGTTTGTAGCTAAACCCCGTAGCAAGATCACGCCATCACGCCTTACGGGACAAATCCGCCCGCAACTAACTAGCGGAAAAACAAAATCACTATGCGTTAAATTTGAATTTAGTTCCTTAACTTCATAACTTTAAACTTTGCCTTAGTTTTAGTTATTGCTAGTTATGTAATATTATTTTTACTTTAATTGCTATTTTTCATGATATTATCAATTTTTTTTGTGTGTACCACGAATTTTGGCTTTAAGTGATCGTGTGTGCATCTAAGTTTTTATGTGCAAGTGTCATGAACTCAAGGGTTTATTTTTGAATCGAGCAACCGAGCACAATTATGTGCTAATATTCTGATTTTTCAGGGGGTGCGGTGAGGCGAGCGGGGGCTTTCGCTCCGAAAATAGTAAGTATGACTTGACGGTGGATAGGCTCTTCTTTTCCAGCTTAAAACAAAGGGAATTCCGACCGCGACTGATCGGATTCTAGGAGGGGCGGGAACATAGCCCTGCATCGTCAACGGCAGGGCCTCCTTCAATTTTCAGGTGTTGTGTTTTATACCTGAAGTACTGCCATCAGGAGTTTTTGGCTAGATTTTTTGTATGGATTATTGGCATGTATCTATGTTTCTGATAGAGGTGAGGTCTGACTGTGGGGTCAAGATCCCTCCCTTTTCCGGCGAGCTAATCCGTGCTTGCAAGCATGCCACTGCTCCTACAGCAGATTTTCTATCCATTCCTGTCCCCTACTATCCCCTCTAACACTCTTTCCGATCCTAACTTATATCCTATCCTTTATCATATCCTAAAAGCTTCTCCTACCATGTGTATCCTAACCGTTCCTACCCTGCTTCCTGTCCTACTACCTACCCACTATCCTATCATATTCTCCTACAGCCCCAAATTCCCAAATCCCATCTCCTATTACCTCTCATATCAAGATCCTTTTCCGTGATGTTAGACAAAGCAAAAATATGGTCCAGAGTGGAAAATCCATCCCAGAATCCTGCTTTTAACTTAGCCTTCTTAAGAATTACGCCACAAGTTTTTCTGTAAAGTATCTTTCCTTTCTGCCAATTACTTCAGATGACCATAATAGCCTTATGAAAATACAAGTATTTTTCATATTTCCGTATGCGAAAACAAAAGTGAACGAAACTTATTAAAGTCATTTCGGGTTGGGTACACAAATCACATTTATTATTATTCGCACTGTTTCGTAAGGGAACGTACTTTCCAATTTTTAAATTATAGTTGGGTCTTAAGGCTATTAGGGTCAACTGCAAATTATGAATTTGACAAAACTTTTCGTTCGGTTTTGACCCTTGATTCCTATTTCATTACCGTATTATGGTTAAGCCTATGTATGTGAGTATGTGAAGGCGGGCGAGTATGAAAAGCTGACGGTAGAAGTCAGCAAAAACAGTCAAGTTCATTTATAGAAATGAGGAAAAGAGTTGGAGACTGAACGGAGCTCTGGGTCACACCATCATTTATCTTGTGGGAATCAGGTTTGAAACTCATTGTATTATTTTATATTTTATTTAAACATAGAGTTGTTCTTTCTATCAATGCTTTATTACAACTGTGGTTCATATGCTTATAAGTAAGTGACAATTAGGTATCTTATGATGATAGAATTTATAAATGTAGGATCATTAAATATTTTTGATTTATTATTTGATACATTATAATCTTTGAATCTATTCCCACGTTTTCGAACCTTCCCAACAACATCTACCACTGCCCCCGCTGATGCTCCTGTCTACTTTCCTAGTTTCTTCATCTGTTCACTCGATGCCTCCGCCGCTCTAGCCATCTCCACTGCTTTTTCTGAGGTTAAAGTCAGTCTCCAGCAATCTTTTCTGTAAATTATTGATGTCACATACTCCATGCACAATCTTCTCACGCAGCATTCTATGTTCTTGCTCCCTGAATCCCCATTTTCGCACCATTTTTTTTATTTCCATCAGAAATTGGTCGAAATGTTCAACAGTTGCTTGTTTACGGCTATGGAATAGAAAACTCTCGTCCACTTCATTTGTTTTTGGCTTACAAAACTTTTGAAAAGCTTTGACGACATCATCATATTTTTCTTTCTTTTCTTCAGCTATGTCAAATGAGTTGAAGACTTCGATTGCCTCTGGCCCCAACGCATTCAATAAAATAGCCACCTTGACAGCTTCTTCCTTTTTTCCAGTTCAATAGCTCCTCCAAAGACCTCAACATTTTGCCAAAATATCCAATTTTAATTCGTCAATTTTTTTATATAATCCATGTTAATATTTATTTATTTATTTATAGTAGTGCCCCGTGGCTTAGTGGTTAGTGTGTCGGACTGTTAAGCGAATGAGCCTGGGTTCGAATCCAGCTCATAACCATTTTCTTTTCTGGGGTACTGCCTCTTGCGAGGAACTGACAAAACCTCCAAGAGTAAAATTTGCCGTTCGGACTCGGCGGTAAACTGTAGGTCCCTTCCATTCTTGCGGATTAACAACACACACACAGGAATGGCTGAGAGTATAAGTCACTAGGCCTTGGCTACTTAAGGAGCTGTCGCGCCAATAAACACTATTCTCGTTTTTGGCGGTCTTTCACGAGGTAGTTTTATCTTTCCAACGGGATTCTTACTAACCCGTTTACTTATTCCCTTAAAATTTAAATTTATGTATATTTAACTTAATCTCTACACTCATCTTACTTTGGATATGCCTTCAGGTCACCAGTACTGCGATTGATGCGAAAACTTTCGGTCTTCGAGATATTTTTTAAACTGACGGTTAATCATCGTTTCTATGACCAGAATGAAAGAAGCTCGGGTCGGGTAGTAGTAGGGGGAGGGGGGAGTGTAAAATTTCTTAGGGAGAGTTTGGACAATGGATGTTTTCTATCGCTTCGGAAAGATTCCAAAATTTAAAAGCGACTGCGTAAGCTCTTCCAGTTGGAAGAACACCTCTTCAGAAGAATAGAGGGTATACGCTCCAGGCCAGCGGATTTATGTACATCAAGACCTTTTCGAATTCTTTCTTCTGTAGGATTTTGGAAAAAATCTTTAACATGAAAAATTTTACATTCTCAAGTACAGGAAGGGCAACGTTGCTGTGAAGCAACATAGAGCTAGCAATGAAATGGGCTGCCTGCAAGTTTCCGTTGCCGTTTCTGAAGATGATGAACATTAGAACCGAAGATCTGAAAAGTTAACAGTTTTTTTTACTAATTACCAATTATTTATACTGCCTTTGGGATATTGCAGAATTTTTTGCCGTAATTTTGTGTCATGCAAAAATTTAGTTGTATCTATAACGGAATTGTATGAGTTCCTGGCTTGTTTGTACTTTTTTCCAATTTTTTGTCAATTAGGTTGGCTTTTCTAAAGGATTGAAATGTTACTTCTTACTTCCATTTCTTTAAATCTTCAGACACCAATAGAGATTCATTAATTTCTTTTTCAAAATACGAAGTCACCTTAAGTTGTTTTAAACTTCGGTGTTTCCACTAAGGTGCTTGCCACATAAAAAAATAAAAAAGTAAAACTTAAAATAAAACTCGTCATAAGTAACGGATAAAAACCCTAGCGCCTCCCTGCATTTAAATGTTCTTACTGCCACACAATGTGTCTTAAAACATAAGTGCTTCTTGCATCCATATATCTGTGTGTGCTGTCATTGACAAAAGAAAAGGATAAAGGTGCAAACATATCATATTCACAGTTTCAATTTTTTTTTTACTTTTTTTAATAAAAGGAATGTCTTTTAAAAAAACCAAAAAACCGACGAGAATTCATTACTTTACTATGGGCGGAGCAAGGATTTCACGGTATCCTTGTTGTGTCCCAGAGGTGATTGTCCCTCACGTACGTACAAGGTACATTTTCCACTTGAGCTTTTGGTATTTTTTTTTTATTATAATTTTCGAGGATGAGCGATAAACAATGAAGAAAATAGGAAAATAAAATAGGAAAAACAAAAACTCTGCACTTAAACATTCTTTTCTTGTATGGATGCAAAATAGCGTAGGTCCTTAGCGTAAATTTACGTGCATTCAAAGCATATCTGCCCGCTTTTCCTTTTTCCCCTTTTTTTTTTGGTTGTCAACCAAAGAAGTGTAGTTTTTCCAAAGCAATTTTTAATTACACAATTTTTTTTGTTTTGTTTAGTTTATTTTTGGCAATTCAATCATTCAAGGTACATACACCATGTGTACCTCGAACATCCTTCACTCGGGGGCTCACAAAGGTATCTAATTTTTTTCCGCTGGAATAATTTATGCACCGAGATGTGTATGATGAACGGGGGCATACAACCCCCCAAACATAAGAAGTCAAGCAAAATGAGCAGCAAAAATCGGCTTTGAACAAGCGGAGTTGTATATTATAGGTACACTGTGCTATAGGGTTTCAAGGATAAATGACAGGGTGACAAGCCTCGATTTAAGACAAAAAAAATCAAATTTCCAACAAAATAAAAAAGAAAAGAAAAGTCCTTCTTAGTTCGGTGGATTTTTTGCGCTTCCTTCGTGATGACTTTTAATTAACGGATCACAAGGAAGGGACCCTACACTACACGTTGTTCAGCCAAATCCCAGCGAAACTTTAGTGCGCGTTCTAATTAGACATGGAGCAACTCTGGGATAGATGTATGTAGGTGTAGGTGGCTCCGGTATCGTCAACAGATGAAGCTGCCGATTCTCACTCCCCTCGCACGGAATGAAAACTCTAATCATTCGGGGGTTTGTATGCGAAAATGTATGCAATCTTCAAGCAGGTGTTTTTTTTTCCTTCGGATGGCATCACCAGGAGTACCCCCAAAGGATCAAAATCAGCACCAGCACCGTCATAAGGGTTATATTCATATATCTTCTGGATATATCCTTTTTGACGATATGAAAAACATGAGATTTTGGGGGGGGGGGGAGGTGGAGAGGGTTCAGCCTAAAAATTGTAGGTCCCTTTCCTAATGAATATCCTGACAACGTATACTACCTGCCTCCATAGATCCTTCGAAATTTCTTGCATTCATTTTAGCCGCACACCATTACGCCATCATCGTCAGCACCCAATGACAACAAAACAAGTAAAAGTTTATTTTTTTGATTTATTTTTTATTCCACAACTTCAATTTAAACGAGAAGTAAACAAATAAAATTCAAGTGCATCTTTAGGGTGCATTCACATTCTCGTTAGAATATGCTCTTCTTTCTGTTGGTTAGCTTGGTTTTTTTTGCGTGGTTAAGGGGGGGGGGGGGGTTAAGGGGGGTGGTCCTGGTGTGTTGAATTCTTGTTTTTTGAATGTCAGTAACTGGAACTAAGGATTAGCTTTTTTCCTGCTTAAGGATTCAGAGTAAGAGAATTATGGTAGAGTTGATGTAGGGGGGAGGGGTGGAACATTTGCAAACGGTTAAGGATAATCACTTTTGCAGCGCGCAACTGACATTGCCAAGAAGCACTAAAAGTGATTTCGGTCGAAAACTGGCAGCAGTTCTGTGCAAGAGTGATTAATGAGGGTAGCGCGGTCGTGTGTATTTTTGTGTTCCTCAGGGTAAATGTGCCTGTAGAAACAAACAGCTCCTTAAAAGTTGGTTCAAATATAAACACTATTTGGTTTTTTTCGCAGAGATCATTGACCTGATGGTTTTCTTTGATGACAGCTAGATGTCATTCGGTGAAAGATGTATGCGATGATGGAGTGCAAATTGGGTATTTCTTTGGAGGAACTAAATGACTTTGGGAAACAGTGCCAACGGGGTTCAATTTTGATGTTAATGAAATGTGCAGATATGTAAGAGTAAGGATAAGATTTTTTTTTTGAATACTAAGGGGATATGCAGTTGTGGTATTTAAAAAAACCTAGCTAAGAGATAATGACGAATCTTACTATTGTATTACTAAATTCTTCTTTTCACATAGCGCCAGTGTTGTTTTCGAAAATGACCACGTCCCTATATCATGACTTCCTTCATTGACTGATGCCTTAATGCTTTTTTCCTTACAAACTTAGTTTCTCAGAGCTCAATAAGTCCACAGGAGACTACCCCAGGATACAGAGCTTCAAGTACGCCTATGGGCCATGGTGTGTAGATTTCCGTATATGTGTTCCAGCTCCACTGAATCACTGAATCACTAAATCACTGAATCTTCTTCGATTGTTCTACGCCATGCGCTACTTACGTACCCACTCTTCTTCCTTTTCGTGTCAGCGGATTCAAATGCATTGCTAGAGCTATTGCAGCCATTGCCTTTACGAAGCCAATCCAATCCAAGTTCAATCCACTACCACTTTTTCCATGGTATAATAGATTCGATGTATTCCTGAACAGTTCACCTATGGAGATCTATATTAGATATTCTAGTGGGACAGAAAATTATAAGGATGTTTCGGAGACATATATTAACGAACTTTTGCAGCTTCATTGTCATAGCTGAATGCTGCATCCATATAGCAGAGCGGATTCTAACATTGAGCGAAACAGATATATCGTAGTTCTAAAGCTGAGAAAGTTATACTTCAAACATTTTCTAACATGCCAAAAAGAGTCCATCTAATCTATCCGTGTTCTGGCTGTGCATAGGTGACAATATGCAGCCCTGTCTGATTCCACTTTGGACTTCAAACTCATATGATAACCCACCTTCGTGTAGAACGTGCAAAAAAAATTCTAACAATCAAACATGACATTACGATGATAGAGAAGTCGAAAAAAGTGGGTCCGGAAATTCCGTCCATTTAACTGTCTGTCTGTCTGTTTGCACCTCTACAGCCTAAACGGATGGGCTGATTTGCTTCAAACTTGTTATTTAGTATTTATTTGGCAGTATCTCGGGTGTGTTTTTCATTTTTGCTCTAAGTCGAAAAATACCGGTACCTGTCATACAATTTTTAACAAAAAGTTTGATTTCCTCGAAAACAGCTATAACGATTTTAATAAAACTTTTAGGGTGCTATTTTTTCCAACAGTATATCTTTCAGTTAGAATGAATTTTTCGAAATAAGTTCTTTAACGGTACCCCCCATAGGGCCGTTTTTTTTTTCTTCGAATTTGTCGAGAATTGCTTAACCGATTACAATCAAATTTGATTTTCAGAGAGATGTAGACAGCCAGACCAATTCGGCATAAAAATATTTTCGAATGACTTTTTTTTTTTTAATTTGTTTTTCTTGAAAATCGATATTTTGAAAATGGGTGTTTGAATATTTTTCTTAGTTTAGTTTTTAAATGTAAGTAATATTTGTGTTTAATTTTGCATTCTTAAATTATTATTTTTTTAACAAAAAAAACCGTTTTATTTAAAAACCGTTCCTACGATTAAAAAAATCCACTTTTTCACATTTTCTAAAGAAATAAAATGGCGTTTAAATTTTTCCGTAGAAAACTATTTTACGTACTTTTTTCAAACAATCAAGTCAGGAAAATCTTCGAAATTCCTTTAATAATTTTTAAATTTTATTCGAAGCTGTGACCGCACATATAATATATAATAATAATAATAAAGTACGTGCGATCCAGTAACTTTGTAACTCTTTCAGTAGATCTTTTCTCAATTCAGTGTCGTGATAATGAACACCGGCGCCACTGTTTTGAAGTTGATCCGATTTATTTGTACCCAAGTTTCTTCAGAAAGGCAAATGATGTTATTTCCCTGTTGTCGGCTATTTTTCAGCACATGATATGAAAACATTTTTCACAGCACTCCAGTGGTTTTCAATGGCGTCGGGTTCTTAGCCTATAATTATTTTCATTTCGTGAGAAAGTTGGTCCCTAAATATTCTACCGACTTTAAACTTGGGACCTTGGATGATTCTATTGGATCTCCGAACTGTAGCTGTAGCTATGCGAAGTATTAGCAGATTGCTTCTACAAACTAGGCCGATTGCGAAGTGCTCAATTTGGTTGGCTTGGCTTGTCTGTCCGTCGACTAGTTCATCGCATTAGGAAGATGGGGAAGGGGCAGAAGATGTCTATTAACATTGGTTTTGAATGGTTATTAATTAAAATGACGCCGGGTAAACCATTCCAAATTCCTGTTGTTCGGCTAAAAAGAAAATCCCTACATTTCACGCTCTCCGAAATTGGACTGAAGGGTGAATGAGCAAATCTTACGAGACGGGTATTACAGGAGAAACATTTAAGGGGAGGAATGTATCAGGCTGAAACGATAAAATAAAGAAAGACACGAGATAGTGCGTCGTTGCATTCAAGTCCCCCTTAATAATAATATTATCTTCGACTGAAGAAGAATTGAGGATCTATTCACCAAGGTGTTTCCATGAAATTAAGCTATTGACAGCTGTTTTTCTTGACATCCGTCCACCTCCAGCTTGTCAAGCACTCCCCAAAGCGTACCGGAATAGATCCCAAACATCATAATTCACATAGCCCTATGATGTCAATCTTGTATCTCATGAACTCTCTTGCTAACTGGAGCGACCTTCGCCGCTTGCGTCCTTAAAAAAAAAAAAAAAAACTGATGTTTGAACTAGTATACAATAGCCACAAGTAATCAATATTTTCAACAAGGCGTGGTGTCACACTCAGTTTCTGTAATAGCAAATCGGACCCGGGTTATTCCCGGATTTTTTTCGCAACCTTGATGTTTCATATTATTATTGAAAGGAATTTAACAAATAGTCACCCTTTATGAAGAACCAAGAGAAAAGTATATCCTTTCGGCCCAATTCATTATCCATTTTATTTAAAATAAAAAAAAATTAAAAATCTAGAAACAAGATTATTCCACGAATCGTCACAGCTAAATGTAATGCATATTTACAAAGAATACTTAAACATCGAAGTAATCCCAAACAAATCGTCCGCAGGAACATTCCAGATCCGCAAGACAAACCCTTTTCATTGCCAAATAATTTACATATTTCGAACCAAAGCACAAATAAAATATTTATTTTAAAACCCATTCTGTCATCCTTTTTTTTGTTTAGAGATGCGTGCTCCCACAGCAGCTTTCATTCAGCACTTAGTTGAGTTCGCTTTACTAAGTTCCTGGTTGTTCTGTTTCCGTTTTCTTATATTTCTCAACAATACAAGTATTATGGGGGGGAATGGTGTAACATGTTAAGAATTTTAATTTTCTTCCCTTGTCATCCTCGCTCAACATGGCAATTCACAAAAAAAAAGAAGGAAAACCAAGGAAACTCCCACAAATTGTCATCGCATGAGTAAGAAATTTTCCAACTCTTCACATTCGCATTTTTGAGGATATACTCGTACAGCGCGTCGACAATGCTCACGCACTGAAAATAAAAAAAAGTATATATACATCAACACTCAAAGGAGCGTAAGGACATTGGGTAACTTTTTTTATGGAAAATTGAAAAACCAATCTTTTGTGTGCGGGTTTGTGGAGGAACTAACTTTGTAGCTCTTCAACAATAAGAAGAAAAGGGATAACGTTTCGCTTTTTTGAGGTCTTTATTTTGCTGGGCTTATTTCAAGGACGACAATGTTCCATGGGACCATGATACTCCAAAACCTCCCCCCAGCCCCTCCTTCGAAAAGCAATGACCGGGCACGAGAGCATTAGAAACAACGGCACAACACAAAACAAACATGGCAGTTCAAAAAGGGTGACTTAGCTGACATGTGGGGTATCTGATTAGACAGATAGGACGAGTGCTTCCAGATTCTGGTCACGTTCAAATTTATATCAAGATAAACTCCGGTTTTGCAAAAAAAAAAACGAATTAAGACTTCTACTTGGGTATAAAGATAGAGTCAAGCGGTCGATCTGTGTATATGTGTGTGTGTACAATGTTTTGTTTCCTTTGTCTCCATTGTGACTTGGCTTTATTGTAATCACAATTAAAAGTAAAACCCGGGTTAAATGGTTCATTGGATGGAGGAGGGAGGTGGGCATGGACACTTTGATTATGTACGAATTGAATTCGATGGTCACGTACCTGGAGATGTTCTTATTGGGACGGTTTTGTTGTTCCGCACTAGTTAATTAACTCATATGGGATAAATGACCAAAAAAGGGGGAAGAACTAGGAATTTTGTTTGTTTCTCAAAAAAAAAAATCTACTGTTAATTTTATCATCTTGAAAATCAGGATATTGAGAGAAAATTAGAAGGATCGACATTTTAATTGCGAGAAAGTTTGAAGAGGATGTGAATGGGTTATTTAAAAAGGATAAACTAAGGGCAGGTCTAAAGACAAACCCTCTACATTTAGAGGGATGATACAAATACCATTTATTTTTATTTAAGACATCAATATAAAGTTAACCAAATTATGGTCCAAATTCAGCATAAACGTATTTAATCTTGTATTAGATACTCCTGTTTGAAATTCAATTGCCTGTCATAATATAGGCCAAAAAAAAAAAGGAAAAATCTTCAAATTCAATTCAATTTCTTTACTCATCCGATATACAGGTCCATATCTATACATTTCTTTTATGGCTCGAGAATCTCATATTCATCCTTCCCAAGGAAATAATTGAAAAAAAACTAACCTCTGTCGTTGTCGACATCGCGCGTCTGCCGCACTCTTCAAATAATCTCGATTCCCGCACTCGCAATTGGAAATTTCCTTCAATTTCCATTCAAAGAAAATGGGAAAATTTTCTTCAACAAAACCCATTCAACTGCGTGCATAGTACCTACTCCTTCTGTTATAAACTATTCATCATAGTCTATCATCTCTATGCACGATTATGGCCTATATTGGGATGGCTTGGAAGCCTGAAGCTTTCTCGCAATCGTAGTGGGACGTGTGTACACGCAGAAAAATGTCATGAATTATTTAAGTAAGTTTTACATTAACCTTTCGAAAACAAAGAACCTTTTTGTGTACTTGGTTTGACATTTGGCTTCCAATTCATTAGAGAACGCTTTAGTCGCACCTATACTGGCTCTTATTTGTGGCTTTCATGTTACAAGCCTAGATCCAGAAAACAAATGTCCAAAAAAGACGGACAGACAGCCTTTAAAGTCTATGTTTTCTCTGTTCTTCTGTTTTCTGTTATACACGTCTTTACGTTCCCGCGTTCTATGAGATGAGATTGACGCAATGCTCAGAATGCAAAATTCTTACGTTCGGACGCTTGTTTGTATTCATTATCAAGCCAGTCACTCCGATCTCTGTGACTATCATCTCCCATCACTGAAGGTGTTACTTTTGTTTTCAGCAGTGTTAATTGGAACCTGAGAGGAGGATTCCGTAAATCTGGGTAGATTTTTAGATATCTTTACTTTGGAGCCTTGCACTTAATTACTTTTACTTTGCTGGGGCTTCATAGCGTGGTGCTCTTGGGCCTGGTTTAATATGGCTCTCAAGCTGGTTCTTTCTATGCCCTGCAGTCTCCAGTTTCGCACTCCAAACTGTTGGAGGTTTCCTTATTAGGAAGAAGTTGCTGCATCAGAAATAAGGTCTGCCTCAGCTTCCCTTCAGGTAAGGCGTCAAAGATCTTGCGTTTCGGAGCATTGGTGTTGTATCTTCTTCGCCAGTCGTTTGTAACTGGATTATAAGCAGAGCCATAAATGGTGTGTAATAATTTTCTTTCGAATACTCCAAGGGACCTTTCATCCAAATGGGAAGGGGTCCATGCTTCTGCACCATATAGCAGGACCAGAATTATGAGTGTATTGTGTATAGTCTCATTGGTTCTTATCGATAGGGCTTAATATTTCAATTGTTTACTCAGCCCAAATTTTCAAAGCCCATGTAGATAAATTCACTCTTTACCCCGAAGTTATACTTATCAATCGTCTCGTTCTGATTAATTTGGTGGTGAGATTGGACTGTTGTGCATAAAAGCATATATTTCGTTTTGTCCTCGTTAATAACCAGTCCCATTCTGCTTGCGACTGACTCCATGGAAGTGAAAACATCAGATAATATTCGCTTGGTTTTCCTATCTTACCAATGTCGTCAGCAACCCCAAGTAGCTGCCTTGAATTTTTAATGATTGTGCCCTGGGTGTTCAGTACTATATTTTCAAGCACAATGCTGAAACAGCTGCACGACAGTGCTGCACCTTTTGTTTTTTTCACTGTTTACACTGCCCTTGGTTGCTTTAATCGATGAACTGATGGTGGGTTTCAATGTTAAACTCTTAGCCTTTCTCCAGGATCTGTTGTAATATGAAAATTCGGTAGATCGTCGATTTTTCAATTCTAAAACTAGCTTGGTAAAGACCTATTATTTCTTTAGCATACTTACAACGACCAATTTTTGGAATGTTGCCATATCTTCAACTGATTAATAGTTTATTTTCATTTGCCTTTGTACTGCTACCAGCGGAATACCCTCTCCTTACTTAATTTGGCGTTGAAATCGCCAACAATGATCTATACCATAGTCATAATTATGAGAGGTTGTTCTCTTCAACAAGTTTAAAGTAGGAATATTTTTCTCCTTTGGACTGCACATTTTTTTGAGAAATTCTAGAATGAATCCAAGGTGGCTTCTTCCCTTTCTTTGGACTATGTAAATATGTTATATATTCGTTTCGTAGAAAACTCGTGTGAAATTAAAAGCGTCAACTCTTTCTAGATTGCATTCTTCATAATATGTAGCAGTATGACTACTATGGTACTCTAATATCTCATGTAGAATCTTAGTTTAGAATCTTTTCTTTGGTTCGATTTCATACATAAAAAAAAACACTAGAACTAAACGTTATAATGATTAAACTTTATTAATTGTTTGATTACAAAATTTTTACTCTAGACTCTACGGACTAGATTGTGTTGGCGCTATAGCAAACGAGGCGATATCTTTGGCAGTCTATACTAAACTGTAACAAAATGTGCACATTGAATATAATGGGCAAAAGTGGACAAGAAAAAATTCAAAAGAAAGGCGCGTGCTCTTGGTTATCTTTGTTTTTTTCGTCGTGCCTGCCTTAGTAAACCTGTTTTGTATTGTGTATATACCAGAAAATAATTGTAGTGTTGAAGATTTCCCCATCCCATTCTTATCAAATGCATTTGATGGTATCCAAAAGTCTGGAAAAGATCAAAACCTTCTGATTTTATGGACTCCCTAAATAAAACTCAAAATTTTTAACCGTGTAAGATACACATACACATACAACATCGAAAATCATCAACTTTTATGCAAACATCAATGCCGTACGTACTCCTCTCATTGCTAAGGCAATAAAACGTTCACATCGCACCAATAAAATGCTCCCTCCCGCCCCGAAAAAATAAAAAAAGACGAAGCAGCAGAATGCCTAAGCATTTGGTTTTACCCAACCTGACGTATTACATCACATGTCGTATGTGTGGCTTGGAGCAGAGTGAGATGTGCGAGTCCTTGCTCCTTAAACGTTAAATATAAATTCAATATCGCGTTCGAAACATACGATGGCGGTTAGGTTTTGAACTTTCATGCACATAATAAAGGCACCACAGACCCGAGCACTTTTCAATTCCAACCAGAAAAACCGTCAGTGCAAGGTTGGAATTTTTAGGCTGCGCTGGCATCATCATCAACGATGTCATCCTTTTTATGCCATCACTTCGCCATGTTTTCCTGTAACAAAACTAGGAACAATTTTTGGGAGAAACAATCTTTGTATATACACACATAAAAATATATTTGTTTTCGCAAGGAACAAAAGCAAAAATATCGGGAAAGGGCTTTTTGATGGGAAACAAGAAAGAGTCCTTGCATTTCCTATCACGTACGGGCGAATCCTTTTGTAATAGTCAACACGGAATAGCATACGCTTCTTCACTGTTAACTTCCTCTGTCACAATTCCATTTTACTGTAAGAAATAATATATAAGTTGTTCTAGTGTGGCATCTGTCCTGGCAAACAAAAAAATAAGGAAAAAGCTCGCACGAAACCCAAAAACGAATTATCTTCATCATCATGTCGCAGCAGAATCCTCTTTTTCACAAAATATACCTCTTCCCTGAAATGGTGGGATTTGGGGGGTTGAGGCAGATAAACGAGGCGAAGAGTTGCCGGAATTATTTTCGATTTGGAAAATTCAGATGAAAGTCCTGAAACATGTTACGCGCAGGTGATGGCGTTAACTACATATTATCCAGGTTCCGGGATATCATAAGCATGGCTGAGGGGTTCCAAAGGTGGAAAGACAAATAATTAAATAATACATAGCACTACATAGTGTTGGCGTTTAGGGATGGAGGGGGGAGTGAGAATATGGCAGGAGTGTTGCCTCCGGATTGAATTAACTTCGTTCGCAACAATAGGGATTGATTATGGCGTTACATGACGAGGGTGAAGGGTGTTTTATTTCATTCAAAACTATTCAATCAACGAACCTTCAGGTGATTAGTAATTCAATGAAACTTTTAAACATTTATTTGTTCGCTTCTAGTAAAACTAGTGTAGGTACAAGGCTTTTGCATTTTGTTGGAATTTTTTGAAGTGTTTGCGGTGGTTTCTAGCAGTTTTCAAGTTTCAATTTACTGTCAAGTTGTTGTTCTTATTAAAACTTAATGTTTTTTGAAAAAAAAACTTTTCGCTGATACCTCCTTACAATGATTTTATTTAATAGGCACACTTTAAAGACTTACTTAAAATTATGTTATTAAGGCCGCAAAGGAAAAATGGACAATTATTTATGTACGTGATTGCATATGGAACATGTGTACACTTAACACGCCAGTTTTTTAAGCTGATGTAACTGCATTCCAGGAGATGCGATGCGAAATACCGGGCCTTAAAATCGCGATTGCGATTTGCGACATTGCTCTAGCATTTTGAACATCCGTATGTTCCGAAGAGCAAACATCGATTCAGATCACTATGTAGTTTGTGCCAAACCCAACTAAAAATATTGAATCCCGAATAAAAATGAAAGTGTTGTAATGGAAAAGAAGTTTGAAACTTCAATGGAAGAGTGAAACAGTTAAAATCAGGTGGGGATTGTTTGAAACCCTGTTGAAGATACGTAGTTGATGTTACCCATCTCCAAAGACCACTTCAACTATTTGTTGAAAGCGGCGATGACGGCCAATATCACGCCAAAGTTCAACCTATACAAGTCAACCTAGATGATCACCATGAGTTACATCCGCCCGACCAAAAAGAAATTGAATAAGCAGCCATTGCCAGCATGAAGACGAATAAATCAGATGGTGACGATGGGCTACAAGTAGAACTTTATAGGCACGTTGAAGATGACCTAGTCAACTTATCTGCAAAATATGTTTGAAAGAAAATATTCCTGAATATTGGAATCAAAGTACCATCGACACTAATCAACTACTTTGTGTAAACATCGTCTATTAAATCCAGTATTCAGTGAACGTCTTAAGACGTTTGCTGACGAAATACAAGGTCCTCCCAATGGTGGTTTAAGATCAGGAAAATGTACGATCGACTAAATCTTCACATTACGCAAGACCCTGGAGAAAATCTAAGAATTTAGTATCGAAATGAGATGCACTTTATATTCATCTATTTTAAGTCAGCCTACTACTAGTGTAAACTACTACTGTACTACTGAGACTTTCGAATTAACCAGAGGATTACGACTAAGTGATGTGCAGTTGTTTCAACATTGTGCTTAAAAAGCACAATTGCAATAAAGTTCAAAACGAGTTTTCACCACCAAAAAAGCATAGTACAAAATGGGCACGACTAGTTCGCATGTACTTGCCCTTATGCGCCTAATTACATTGGAAGGTAAAATATTTAACAGAAACAAGTTACATTTACGCAGAAAAATCCCACGGTATGAAACTATGAAAAGTGACAAAATGGTATTAAATTTATGAAAAAAGTATTTCGAAAATTAAAGGATGTATTTTGATAAAATTATGTTTTTTATTTTTGGTTTTTTGAAAAAAAAATTTTTGGAGATTTTTTACAGTTTATTAATGCACAACTGATCTGATCTGATTTTATCAAAAAAAAAACTTAAAAAAATTAATTTTAAATACAAATCTTAAATTATTCAAAATATTGGTATGTTAAATTAATTTGGCTACTTAGATAACCTTAAACATAAAATTGTATTGAAATCCAATCAGCCGTTACCGAGAAAGTCGAAAATTTAAAAAAACCGTTATAAAGGGTGTTTTTTTAGACGTGTAGTTTTCATGAAGAAATAAAAAGCATATAATTTAATGTTATAGCCAAGAATTAAGCTTTATTATAAAGATCAGGATTTGCCATTATGTTTTAAAAAATGATTTCGGGCAAGTGGCCGCCGCGACTGGCTCGAATAAATTCCAGCCGAGAGGACCATTTTCCTAATTTTGTGAAAATCGGGATTGGTAGCCATCTCGTTTTGGGCTCATTTACCGAACGTGCGACGCACTTGATGGTCGTTCGGCTTCAATTCTTGCACGAGTTGGATTTGGTAAGCCCGCAAACCAAGATCCTTGCGCAAAATCGTCCATATAGTGGATGGGCACAGCTCCAATTGTTTAGCGCGATGGCGGCTTGATTCATTCGGCTCTTCTTCGATACTCTGCTCAACTGAACCGAACCATTATTATGGTAATGAATTTTCACGATTTGCAAACATTTTTCAAGAGTAAGTCTATTTATTATAAAATGGCAAACCAAATTGAGTATAAATCATGTGACAGCTATCAAAAAGACCAACTCCGAAAAAAAGTATTGCCAGATTGAAAACCACACGTCTAAAAAAAACAGCCTTTATGAAAGAAACCGTAAATAGACTTTTCTCGTACGTTTGGTTTTAATAAAATGATAGTTAATACCTACAAACAAAATCGCAAAAATTGCCGAGAAAAATAAGCTTTTGCCTTTCAGCCTAAAGAATAACTTAAATTTATCTTATCTATATAGTGGGTTTTATTTTTCATCCAGAAAAAAACTTCCCCTTTGAAGAAATAATATACACACATACCAAATGTGAAGGCAATCGTTTAACCCGTTTACGCATACACCCATACAGACAGACAGATAGACATTTTTTGTCAATGACTTTTTTTGGATTCTCTATGATCGTAATGTCACGTTAGATTATTATCTAATTTCTTTTATTTTCACGAATCCTAAACTTACCTCATAGTACTTATAATCGCAAGTAAAAACAACTCAAGAGTATGGCCGGCTTGCCTAGGAGTTCAAATAAGCTCATCCAGCAAAGATCTCGATATATTTTGCACGATATCAGTGCGAGGACAATGGGAAAGGTTTTTCGAAATGAAACCAAATAGCGCATCAAACTCATTAAAATCGAAACAGTGTTCAGATTTGCGCTCCTGGAAGTAAAACAATAGAGAATGGATATGCTGACAGTGAATTTGAGCCACAAGAAATTAAAGTCCGAATTGGAACATTGCTCGTATTGGAAAAGCCTCTGGTAATCGAAATCATTCCTAGCATAAACGATGAGACCATGATATACTATTACAGCGAGTTCTGAATAAATTAGTTTTCGCTTCTACCTGAGTTTCACTTAGGGCCAAAATAGCTCGCTCTATTTTACAGTGTAAGTTTATACATAAACATGAAAGAAACTATTTCCTAAGCCATCACGAATATTGGTGTAGACTTCGAGAAAATAACTTACTATCGGGCTAAGGGACACATAACACATTCTTTTCATATATTCTTACAAATTCCTTTTAAATATATAAGCAACCATAACAAAGGAATAACCTTTCTTTCCTATTTTCAAAAAATATTAGTTGACAAATGAATCCTCCATTAACTCAAACCCATAGGTTTAAGAAAAACAAGGATTCTTTTTCAACAAATAATAACAAAACGCCAAATATCTGAACCCACTACGGGGCAACCGTTGCACCAAACCCCAAAAAAACTTAAACGTAACTCAGTTGGATAATAGTTGTTGGTCGCAGTCGATGAAATGGAAAAAAATTGCAAATTGACGATCGTTAAGGAAGATATAATGGCCGGAAAGTTGATACAACAAAAGAAGGCGTTTATGGCGTTGAACAAGTGGCAAAAAATTGCAGAAGATACATTTTTTGGCAAAGGATAATGCAATGGCAATAAAAGTCATGCGACAAATCAAATCGAGAACAAAAAAGTTTTAATAAATTCACAACCACATTACCGACCACACAGCAGTCGTTGTCGTTGGGCGCCATCTCTTGTGGAGGACTTGAGACTTTTCTTAAGAAGGTGACTTTGGGTTCCTTCAGGAGTTTTGGTTTTGGTGTTTCGCAGAAAATATTTGAATAGAATTTATGTTTTTGTCTGTATATTTCCATTTATTTTTTAATGGATTTAATAATTTATTCACTTAGCTGGTTAATACAAAAAATATGTATTTTGTTTCTTTTATTAATTAATTAATGATTACGATACGAAGCTTTCGATGTGCCGAGATTGGCTCGAGATCTTGTTGGTAGATTGCTAAGCAAACAAGTATCGCATCCGCCTCACCAACATACAGTTTTTCTTCGACTTAAGAACTAGTTACCTTATTACAATCAAAATTGATATTCAGGAAGTGGAAGATGTACATACTGGTAGGTAGCCAAAGTAATTTCACATTGAAATATTTTCGATAACTTTTTGAAAACTCAGTATTTTGAAAAAGGGTGTGTTTTTTTAATAAGATGTTAAAAAATCCTTTTGTTCTAACGATTTTGAAAAAAAATTACAATTTTTCTGATTTCTTGAAGAAATTAAATGGCGTTAAAATTATTCCATATTTTTTTCTACGAATCTAAAATCTAAAAAAAATTAGAAATACTTTAATTTATTTCAAACTAGCTGAACCATCTGGCATTGCTCGGGTATATCACATATTTTCTGGATCCCGAAAACTGCGCCACATATTGGGTCCAACCGTAACTAAACACCATCAACGCAATCGTGTTAATACTTTATAAATAATATAATAAATTTATCAGCTTTGATAAGAAAATATGTATATGAATATAGGAAAAACTACATCTGTGTTAATGAATTGAAGTATTTAATACAAACTCTATATATTACGAAGACTCAGCACTAATTTTGGACTTTGTTAATTTATTGATTCAAAATAGTCTGGCCCTGGACTTAAACCTCTTTCTTTCCAGCTTAATGATTACAAATTTAATCTTGTTGTATATAGTTCACATTAAGTTTTTGGCATAAATTTTATACATATATGTTGAACTGAACAAATCGAAAGTTGCGTCTTAACAAAGGTACTTCACTGTCAAGTGTCAACTGATGAGTCCAAGTGAGTTACCGGGACGAAACGCCAATTTTTGTTGGACTTAAAGGCCGTAAAAAGCTATTTTGAATCAACATTTGTGTTACTACCTATACTCCTATTCTCCTTAAAAATAACTGCAGCCGTTCCCGAGATTGGCCAGAACAAACAGATAGAAACATAGACAGACAGATAAGAATTTTAAAAATTGTGTTTTCGTTTTAAATACCGTTTATATTTTAATATGCATCTTATATAAGGTTTTCCAATAAGAGGTTTCATTCAAGAGAAATCAATGGATGTTTATTTAATTGCAAGGAAGAAGGTATGTCATTTACAATGAAAAACGATATCAGCCAAATGCCAGCCACGGCTACGGTTGCAGCACCAAATCATTTTCATGAAATTTTCCATGAACAATTCACACATTTGCGGCTGTATGTCTTCGATAACTTCACGAATTTCATCTTTAAGGTCTTCCTTCAATCGATTGTGGAGCATTGGCATAGACCTTATCTTTGACGTGCCCCAAAGAAATAAATTGCACGACTGGATCGCACGTACTTGCTCTTATGTGCGATCACAGCTTGAAATAAAATTTTAAAAATATTAAGGGAATTTCAAAGATTATATTCGATTTTTCTGACTTTTGATGGGTTGAAAAAAGTACGTAATAGTTTTCAGCGAAAAAAATTAAACGCCATTTTATTTCTTTAAAAAATGTGAAAAAGTGAGTTTTTTTTTCAAAATCGTTATAGCCGTTTTTAAATAAAACGGTTTTTTTAACAACTTTTTTTACGAATATTGATTTTTCAAAAAAAAAAAAAAAATTTTTAAATTATTAAAAATACAAAAAAAAAAGTTTTCGAAAAAAAATTTATGCAAAATTACTCAGGCTGCCTACATCTTCTTGAATATCAATTTTGATTGTAATCGGATCACCAGTTTTCGAAAAAGTCGAAACCATTACCCTGCATTTGATTTCAATAAAATCTTGCGGTACGAAATAAGGCCCAGACAAAACGGCCCCAAAAACAAAAATGAAATAAGGCCCCAAAAGTATATTAAGAATACAACAACAACAAAAAAATCTTTATTTTGGGGTACAAATTCACTTTTTGGGGCCTAATTTCATTTTTAGAATTGGGGTTATATTTCATTGTGAAAAAACCCCTAATATCAAAGAATGAAATAAGACCCCACAAAAATATTATATCGAATACAAAAATTGGCAATAAAAGCCACTTAGGCCAGTATAAGCACAAACAACAAATTTAAAGATATGTCCCACTTTGATAAATGTTAGTATGAAGAAGGTATTGGGGGCATGGTGCACCCCTGCAACAGGAGGGTTGGGGTCAATATAGGATTTGGAGAAGGTGCAAGATTGGGTATGTGCAACGTTTCTCTTTAATTTAAAGAACATTTGCATAAACCCAATCTCGCACATACTTCAAATCCTATAGTTAGTCCAAGCAGGAGGGATGCAGAGGGCATTTTTTTTAATTGGGTCTTCTTTTATTTCGTTTTAGGGCGTAATTTCATAAAGAAAAAATGGTTTTATTTCATTATGAAAATGTACTCCATTTTTGGGGCCTTATTTCATTTTTGTTTTTGGGGCCCTTTTGTCTGGGGCCCTTTTGTCTGGGGCCTTATTTTTTCACACGGCCATAATGACATACTAAAAAAAATTTAAATATTTTTTTCGAAAAGTTTAAAAAAAAAAACACTTTTAAAAAAACGTGGAAGAACGATTTTCAATATTTTTTTTCTTCGATAGACGTTTAGTTTTCCAATTTTGTTGCATACTTAGTTTCACCTCAAAATAAAACCAGCTATAAAAATACGCAACAGAGGATGAACCAGTGGAGGATGTTACTTCGGTATTAAAAAAGCGTTGTTAAACTATGGATGCGAATTTAAACAGTATGGAGAAATGATGTATGTTGTAATAGAATTTAATGCGAAAAAACTTCATATCCTTCCAATATATCTCATTTGCAATCATTGGGATAACGAATTTAATAACCTAAAAGAAGCTCTTTTTTGTGGGAATCTAAGTAACATTTTACTAATCGGGGACCTAAATGCAAGAGTAGGCGAAGTGAGGGGAACCGAAAATGAAATAGCCGACATATATCGCAAATCTAAACATGGAACATTCAATGCGAAAGGAAATAGGATAATGGACCTTTGTAATTCATTTGGGCTGAGACTACAAAATGGAACCAGTGTGAGCGACAAAGATGGCGAATTTACTTTTGTTGGCGGTCAAGGCTCATCTGTAATAGACTATAGTTTTATCTCAGGAGAATGGAATAAATATGTTACAGATTTTGAAGTACTACAAGTTCCGTATTCAGACCATATGCCAATTGCAGTAACCCTAAATGAAACAGAACCTATAAATTCAGGAAATGTAGAAATGGTGCTATTACCGAAAATGATATGGAAAAACTCTAAAGTCGACATATATAGAAGAAATTTGGACGTCCTTCTGGAGAGAAATGAGATGGCACAGTTAAATCAAGTTGAACAAGCTATAAAGGAATCATACCCTGTCGGTAGACAATTAAACAGACGAATGACTTTCAAGTAACCATGGTTTGATGGGGAGTGTATGAAAGCGAGAACAATATCTTACGCTTGGCTTAAAGCGTTTCGAATATTTAATGAGGAACAAACGTGAAATCTTTACATTCTTAGATTCTACATTAAAAGAACTTTCCACTTACCATCAAACTCGCCGAATTATATGGTAATGCTGGAAACTGGACTGTCACCGCTTTTTTATCAAAACGTTAAAGCTTCCAGTGGACTATATGATAAAAGTTATGAACATACCAAACCATTAATTGCCTAAAATAGTGGCTCTTCAAGCAATCCAAAAGAAAAGTACCTGGTGTATGGATTGGATGGACTTAGCACAACAAATAGATTTTGAGTTAAATCTTGATGTGAGAGCAACAGAAAGCTGGAAAAATACACATTATCAATTCATCACAAGTGTGGATCAACACAAAAGAATAAGATTTGAACGTCAAGCGGAGGACTCAATTTATAGAACCTGCTACAGCCAACTGAACCGTCACTTAAATGATCGTAACTATTTCAACGACAGTTATAAGTTAGAAGAGATTTCTATAATGTTCCGTTTGAGAGGAGAATTACTAAGGCTAAATTATATACCTCATCTTGAGGACCTACCCATCCTATGCAGTATGTGTAATTTGGAAGAACGTGAAGATATCACTTCGTTGGAACTTGGAAGGTGTCCTGTACTGCAAGAGACGAGAAGAAATATACTGGGGAAGGTTTTTATGTCTAACGAGGAATTACGACAACTACTCAACGAATTAATTGTCAAACAATTATTCGAGTTCTGCAAGATAGCTCTATCATATCGAGAAAAAATTATATCGGAAAACTTTTGATGGAAAAAAAATAATGACTGTATACTAAAAAAAAAATAATATTTGAAACAAAAACTTAATCAAAATCCATGTTCATACTTAAAATGAAAGAATTTTCGAAAAAAAATGTTGTATTTAAATATATAACATACATAGTACATATATGCAGCCACTAAGCAATTGTCTAGCATAAGAACAAATTCGTGCGACCAGTCGTGCATTTTATTGAATTTAATTCGACGATGTGACCGCACATATTATGAACAAGTACGTGCGATCCAGTCGTGCAATTTATTAATAATGGCGTCAAATATCAAAATATGGCAGCTTCAAAAATGACAGCTGCCCAAATAGCGGGCTATTCAAAATGAAACCTCTTATTGGAAAACCCTCTATAATACTGTTATTAAAAACAAACACTTAAATTTTACATATGTACATATGTACATATTTGCGATCCAGTCGTGCAATTTATTTTATATCTTTTTCGACAACTTCTGTGAATGTCTCATTGGAAATTGCTGTTTCCTATGAACCATGGATTATCAACAGAAGGCTTTGCTCTTATATGATTTCAACTGATTACATATAGCTTGCATTGGTACAACCCCAACGTTGTATGTCGTACACCCACACCGGTTTAAACACTTGTTTGTTGCTAAGCAGTTTGTTATAGGTTGGAGTATTTTCCAATAAACCATTTCAATTTTCCATATTTAATATCGAGTTTTTTCCCTTTATTTTTACCGTTATGTCTGCCATCTAAGCTTAGCATCAAGAGTCATGTCAAGATACTTTGTTTCGTTAGCATATCATATTTGTACCAAGCTGGTATAGAAGGACAGTACCTTGCGTGAAAACGGGCATTTTCCTAATACTCCGTTTGTTTTGGACAACCTGTCTCAATTAGAAAATCATTCTATCTAAATATATGAACATAAACCTCTTTCAAAATGTCGCCGTCCTCATATTATTCGTGCTCGACGTTCCTTAACACTTCCAACGGGTCCATTAAAACACAAAAAAAATCACTCCCGTTTGATGCTTTTCCGTTGAACAGTCCACGAAATTATACTACACATTACATTCTATTCTGCAGACCATTAACGCATTTTCAAAATTTCCCCCATTGAATGACTTGCATTGTACTGGAGGAATTACCTCTGCGTTTTCCAATCCTCTAACTCTTATGACGCATGTGTCTCTAACAAACATTCACTCAACGAATCACCCTTTTCCCATATGCTCTAGAAATTCTATTGTCAACTACTGGCGGCCAGATATTTAAGAATCAGCCAATGGCCTTAAACTAGAGTTTCTCCGGACGAGATACACGCTTGCACCTTCCTAATGCACCTCTATTGGAATTCCTTTTGACAGTGCTCAACCTTAAACCTACAAGAATACCAAATTTACGTTTCTAACTACAAAATTGTTCAAATCAAACACAAACATTTTCGCCAACCTAAAACCACCGTCGTCGTCGTCGTGTCCATAGAAGATGGGATCACGAAGCCGGCCGTGTAGCCAACATAGTCGTGTCAACAAAAATTGGAGGCATTCCTCATGCCCCCTCATCACCATCCATCGGTAGGATGGGGTAGAGTACCTACATTACCAAAGGGTTCACTCAAAAAGCCAATCTCGAAAATTCGTTATCACACAATGCGAAGATATCACCTGGACGATAAGTTAATGTTGTCTGAATTTCGTCCAGGTTGGTAAAGGAATAGGGTTATATCCGTGTTGGGGCTTCGGGATTAACGGACATGAAAAACCATTTTCAGGATACTTCGTCTCCATGTACTGTACATTGTACTCGATGGGGTGTTAAAAGAGAATGCCATGTCCCTTTGGCCGACTCTGTGAAGAGGACGACGACGACGCCTTAAAAATTGGGACATGAAATGAATTAAAGTGCTGGCTTAAGGACAACCGCTCATTTACAATGCTCAGATGGTAAAGGTAAAAGTATTTCTATTTGGTGGTAGGTACTAACAATTTTGAACCCTCTTTTGAAAGCTTCGCACTGGACACATCAGGAAAGAAAGATATTCAAAGCGGTAGTTGATGTGCTTTTGAGAGTTTTAAATTAGTCTTCGCATAAGAATTTTACAGCTATCATAGCTAAGGGCTAACTGTTTTTGGGGCAAAGGGTTTTTCACTGATGGATTGTCGGGGTGTGTATCTTCGGAATGAATGTGCGTAAATGTTTGCGGTTTGGGAGAACAAATGTTCCTTTTTGTAGCATTTAAAGGCTTTGCTTTCTGTGTTCATACGAATACGGAAATTGATGTGGTTTGCTTCGGTATAAGTCATTCCAATTATTGGGAATGGGATTGATTGGAATTAGATATAGATCCCTTGGTAAAAGAAAAAGACTTTTTCAACCAATTTACTCCCAGGCATTAAAATGGTTCTGTTTAAAGGTGGAATTACAGTTTATAAGTTTAAGCTTACAGGGTCGGCCAGATTTTCCAAAAACTATTTTTGATTTTTTTTTTGGTGGATGCTTTAGTAGATTTTAATAATTTTTGTATGACTCCGAATACTCCTAATGAGTGTTTTTTTATAAGTACACATAATATATTCCAATGACTTCTCCGAATACTCCGAATGAGTGTTTTTTAAAGTATACAGATATTCCTTATCATGAGGTTGCTGGGAGAGTTAAAGAATAAATATAAGGCACTTGTGAAAGGACACACTTCTAAATTTTTAAGTTATTTCGCCCACACAAGTCCGAAAGAGAAGAGAACGATAAGATTTGTCTAGACAAAGACTTTTAAACTTCGCTTCGTACATTATTGCATTCAAAATATCAATGTTGAGCTCCCTATCGAATAACTTCTCCGAACACTCCGAATGAGTGTTTTTTTTCTAAGTAAACATAAGATATTCTTTATCATGAGGTTGCTGGGAGACTTAAAGAATAATTATAAGGCACTTCCGAACGGACACAATTTGCTATATTTCTAGTGAATTCGCTCACTTAGGCCCGAATAAGAAGAGAACGATAAGCATTTGTCTAGCCGAAGGCTTTCAAACTTCACTTCGTACAATATCGCATACAAAATATCAGCGCTGAGCTCCGTATTGAATGATTTCTAATTAAGAAATTCTACAAAATATGTCTATCTTATCCGTTATTTTATACTTAACGTCACTGACACCATGAACTCTACTCTACTAGCTAATGTAATGCAAACTTGGCAAATTACTTAATGGCATTTTTGATTTTCCATTTGCATATACCTTTTTATGGAATAACAAAGAACTCATTTGGCAAAAGAAAAGTGCTGATCCTCCAATGTGGTGACATTCCGCATCGCGAATCACATCTAATTGGAAATTAATAAGTAGATACTACTAACCACCCTATAAGCTCGTCCTTTCCAATGATGCTATTTCAGCAAAACTTCTCTCTGCGTCTGGTAAAGAAGGTAAAAGTTAGAAGAACAGTTATTTTACTGCTGTGACTTGCGAGGTGGTTTCCTGCAAGGATCCTAATTTTCTTGTATAAATTAGAAAATAAGACCGACTGAATGCGTCTTTGGAAGATAAGGATGTCAAAGGATGTGTCGTGATGTGGCTGTGTGAAAGAACACCCTTGCACATTATATGATGCCTGCAGTGTTCTGTAAGGATTCTGTAATTATAAGTTTAGAGAAAATTGATAGCGTTGTAATAAAAGGGTGGTTACTTACGTTATACTAACAAAGCGTTTGTGAATATAAAGTGTGCAGTTGTGTTGTAAGTGAATTGAAGAGACAATTTAAAATGAAATTGCAAAATGAACTTCGACAATATTAATAATTGGGTTGATGTTTTTTAAGGAGCTCCGGCCCAAATGTGAGAATTATACTCAATAGATAATATAGATATAGTCAGATCATATTAGGGAAAAAAATAATAAAATAATAAGTATCACCCATGGACAGTGGCAAGAAGGTTCCGTTACGCTTAAGCGACTGAAAACACCATTGAGTTCTGGAAGAATTAAAATCAACGCCAATAATAAATCTCCATCTCCCCTCTCCTTCTCTCTTTTTTCATTTCCTCTCCACCTACTCTCCCTAATATTTCTAACTGTTCATTCAACTATCATAAGGCTAATTTCAAAAAAATAAATGACTACCTCATCCATACCTCATTCGATTTTACAAATCTATCACTTAATGAAGCAACTAATCTTTTTTATGAAAAAGTGCAGTTTTGCATAAATCTTTATGTTCCCTTTTCGCGTAACAGGTATTTTTCAACTTCTCCCCCGTGGTACAGTCATAAACTACGCGAGCTACGAAACAGGAGAAATAAGCTTTGGGTTAAATATCTTCGCTCTCGTTCAATTTTCGATTACTCTGACTACTTGGGAGTATTTTATAAATTTTGGAATCCATATGAAACGCTCTACAATGACTTTGCTTCCAAAACCCAAGCAAATTTAATAACGGATCCCAAATCGTTTTATAAGTTTATTAACTTTAAAAAGAAAAATGATGGTTTCCCTCCCTCTCTTCTCTATAACAACCAATCATCCAATGATCCATCTACCATCGCCAATTCCTTCGCCAGTTACTTCAAACAGTCTTTTGCACCAAAAACCTTAGATCCTGACAAATCTTATTTTTCCTACCTTCCTCATTTTAATACCGGCCCCTTAAATACGAATTTGGATACTTCATTAGTTCTAAATGGCATCCTTGAACTTAAAGACGAGTATACTCCTGGTCCCGATGGTATACCTGCAATTTTACTTAAAAAATGTTGCTCGAGTTTGGTCCTTCCTATTACTAACTTGTTCCAACTATCCCTTTCCACCGGATCTTTCCCCGATTTATGGAAAATATCCACTATCACACCATTTCATAAAAAAGGTCCCAAAAACGAAGTTTGTAATTATCGGCCCATCGCCAAACTTTCTCATATCCCCAAACTCTTCGAAAGCATTCTGTATGACTCACTTTCTTTCCAATGCAAATCTCTAATATCCTCAACTCAACATGGTTTTTGTAAGGGAAGATCTACCACAACTAATCTTGTTGAGTTCGTTACATTTTCACTCTCTGCCATGGAAAAGGGCTACGAAGTAGACGTCATCACTACAGATTTCAGCACGGCTTTCGACAAAATCTCTCACAGTTTAATTCTTTTTAAGCTTTCCTTTCTTGGATTCAGTCCTAACCTTCTTAAATGGATATCCTCGTATCTTGACAACCGCCAATACAGAGTCCGTTTTCGTTCTGTTCTTTCAGTTCCATTTGTGGCCACCTCTGGGGTACCCCAAGGTAGCCATCTTGGACCTCTTTTATTTATCCTTGCCATTAATGATGTTGAAAAGATAATCCAATCATCTTCTATCTCCCTTTATGCTGATGATGCTAAAATTTTCAAAGTAATCTCCTCTGGTCATGATTCTCTCCTGCTTCAAAATGACCTCAATTCATTTGTCAATTGGTGCAGTAAGAATTTTCTCGAACTCAACATTGCCAAATGTGAGCTAATTACGTTCTCTCGAAAAAGTAAAAGGCCTTCCCTTAGATCTTATTATCTTCAAACCCTTTCCATTAACCGCGTACAGGTTATCCGCGATTTAGGCGTCCTCTGTGATTGCGAATTAAATTTTCGCTCCCATATCGATAATGCTATATCAAGAGCTAACTCCGCCCTTGGTTTTATCAAAAGGTGGTCCAAAGAGTTTCGGAACCCATTTGTAACCAAATCCCTCTATATTTCCTATGTTCGTCCTCTCCTTGAGTATGCATCGCAAGTATGGGCCCCCTATCACGCGGTTCATATCTCCAGAATTGAGAGCGTTCAACGCCATTTTCTACTCTTTGCTCTCCGAAGTCTTTATGACCCTAATAACTTCTCATCTCTGCCACCCTACCTTGACCGACTCAAAATTATAAATCTACACCCCCTTGAAGTCCGTAGGAATGTGTTTGACATCATTTTCATTCATCGAATTCTTACAGGTGCCACTGACTGTTCCTCACTTTTTGATCTCATCTTGTTTAACACTAACCCACGCAACTTAAGATCATCACGTCTTTTTTACCTTCCTCCCCATCGTACTTCCTATGGTCTCAATGAACCTTTAACCCGCATGTTGAGTAAAATCAATTCAATCTCTCCTCTTTTCGATTTCAACATTCCAAGTCCTTGTCTGAAAGCCCAGCTCTTACATCATCTTTCCTCCTTATAAGTTAATTTAGTTTAATTAGTTTTTAAGTTTAGTTGTTTAAGTTAAGCTTGTATTAAGCTAATAAATCGGGCGTCAGCCCCACCAAAATTAAATTAAAAAAAAATTAAAATTAAAATTAAAATTAAAAATTAAATTAAAAAAATTGGACAAGTTTCCGTTCCAGTTCCAGTGTTCGAAGAACAGAGTTGTAAGACTGGAAAATTAATTATGAACAACTAAAGGTGCTATTGTCAGCAAAACCATTTAGTAGATACGAAATTTTAGAGAGAAGATCATAGTGGAAGATCAGGAAGAGTGTTGGAGACAAAACGGAGCCCTGGGACATACCAGCATATATTTATTGTAAGCTTCAAACTTTAGGCCATTAAATACGACTTTCTAATATCTAATTCAATGAAGGAAATATTATTTGGAAATAAGAGCATGATACTTAACTAAGTGCAATAATCTTACTTTCTTTCAAAGGATGTAGAGATTTGTTCCACTGTTTGATGAAATATGCCATCACCAGTGCAGTGGGTTGACATATTGGTAGATGAAAGTCGTACTGCCAGTCATATATCACTTAGTTTTTCAGCGTTTCCATGACTTTGGGTAGAAGGTGAGAGAAAGTGAAGAAGATTCGCCTTTTTAGGGACTGGCTGGGCACATACTGTTTTCCACCTAATAGGATAGAGGCCAGAAGAGTACAACATTGCTAGCAAACATCCAACACCAACCGAGTTTAACTTTATTATAATGGCTCGTTTCATCAATATGTAAAACTTTACTTCTACTTATCTCTTGTTTGATTTGCTCATATGGACACACCTTAGCCAGAGTAGGACAGTGTAACATTGCTTTGGCGAAAGAAAAATTATTGCTTTGGTATTTCCAAAGCATTTAATAGATTATATATAGGGATCAATAGACAAGGTGTTCGTTGTATTATAAGCTATCTTCTGAACCGTTCAATAATTTTTTTTTTTATAATTAGCGCGCGCAAAAAGGACTATTTGTTTCCCTTTTAATGTAGAACACAATGCGCGGGCATTAGGAAGATAAGAAGTTTTGAATGTTTGCAGATCAAAATGGCAAGGTAAAATCTCGCCGGGTAAACTATTCCAAATTCGTGTTGTTCGGCTAAAAAAAGAATCCCTATATTTCACGGTATGTCCGAAATTGGGCCCAAGGGTGAACTGATGAGCATTCCTTCCAAGACGAGTATTACGGGAGAAACTTTTAATGGGAGGAATGCAGCTGGCTACTTCGAGTGAACATTTTTTATAAAAGAAACGCTTAAATAAGGAAAGGCATGAAAAATTGCGTCGTTGTTCGAGGGGCAATTGTTTCAGCGGCAGTTCTATTTCCTTTCAATCTTAACGCTCGATTTTGTATTCTATCAAGCAGGTGAAGCGACGTTTGTGAAGCACCTGCCCCCCAGAGGTGGGAGTTATACTCGAGCTTAGGGCGTATAAACGCTTTATAAATTGTAGCCAGGAAAAATACTTTTTACACCAATACAGAAAACCTAAGCACTTAGCAGCATTCTTAGCGATCTCAAATATATGGTCGTTCCAATGGAGGTCGTCGTTTACACACTTACCGAGTACTGAGAGCTTTACGATTTCTTCAATGTAAGTGCCATTTCTGGACAATGGCATTGGGGGTATGTTTAGCTTAAACGACAGAAGACAGCATTGAATTTTCAAAGCATTAAACTCCACACGATTTCTATTACCCCATTTTACAATGCTGTATAAATCGGAGTTTAATGAGCTAGACATACGATACCGTTGCAATTGTACGTCCGAAGGCGAAGGACTTGAATTATCGAACGAATATGAAAAGCTGAGTGTAGAGCCGTCAGCAAAACAATTAAGTGGATTAGAAGTAACAGACAGAAGATCATTTATAAATAAAAGGCACGACTGGGTCGCACGTACTTGCTCCTATGTCCTAGGTAAGGGACCTAAATATGTAGGTCCCAATAATAATACTTTACTTTTTGAAATCAAATTAATTAAAATAGCTTAATTATGTTTAATGGATCGATAAACGTATGGTGTGGGTAGGTATTAATGGAATTTATTAAGGATATTAGGTACCTATAATAAGGTTGGAAGGAAGGTAGGTACTAAAATTAAGATACACATTCTAACTACTAATAAGCGAGTTTGTATAGCGACAATATTAAAAGTTAACACAGTGGTTTTGTTTATTAATAGGCAGGTGTAAACTTTTGTTTTCTTGATTGAAATTTTTGCATTCAGTAGTAATCGAATAGTTCTTATTTCTTTTGCTATTTTCTATTTTATGTATTTTTCATTTCAAAATCGTTCGACCAGTTTTTTCAAAAAAATGTTTTTTTTGAAAAAAAATTTCAAAAAAACATATTTTAAAATTTTGTTCAGTATGTCAATTTAAAGATATCTATAGTTTATACTAGGAGAAAAATTAAAAAAAAACTATAGATTCGTTTTCAAAATATTCAAAAACCAAAATAATTTTTTTTTAAAAATTATTAAAAATTCAAAAAAAATGTTTTTGAAAATTTTAATAAACAATATTATTTAAATCATAAAACACTACATATTTTGAAAATTTCATCAAAATCCGTTAATTAGTTAACGAGAAAGTCTGATTTTAAAAAACCGGTCATATGGGAGGTACCGTTATAAAACTTTTTCTGAAAAATCCATTAAAACTAACTAAAAGATAGATTTTGCATAGAAAACACAAGTCAGCAAGTTTTATCAAAATCGTTGGAGCCGTTTACGAGAAAAATAAGTTTTTCATTAAAAGTTATATGGCTAGTACCGTTAGTTTTGGAGCTAGAATGCCAATTCGAAAAACAGTAGGTAGAGTACTCTAAAATGCTATACACCTAGTTTGGATAAAATCGATACGGGCAGACAGACAGACAGACGGACGGAATTTCCGGACCCACTTGTTTTGACTTCTCTAACATCGTAATGTCAGGTTTGATTGTTAGAATTTTTTTTTACGAATGCATAACTTGCCTTATAGTCTTTATAAATCGCAAGTAAAATGAGGAAAAGAGTCGGAGACAAAAAAGAGCCCTGGGGCACACCAGCATTTATTTTGTGGGAATCAGACTTGAATCCGTCCAATACATCTTGTATTGAACGGTCCAGAAGATAGCTTCTAATCCAACGAACAAGAGTATTATCGATCCCAAAAGCACGAATTTTTGATAAGAGAGCTTCATGCCAAACTCTTTCAAATGCCTTGGAGATATCAAGAGCAATAATCTTACTTCCACCAAAGCGATGTAAAGATTTGTTCCCCTGTTCGGTGAGATATGCCATTAGATCACCAGTGGAACGGTTGCTGCGGAAGCCATACTGACGGTCATGGAGAAGCTTTCGATCATCGAGATATTCCTTAAGCTGACGGTTAACCAGCGTTTCTATGAGATATGCCATTAGATCACCAGTGGAACGGTTGCTGCGGAAGCCATACTGACGGTCATGGAGAAGCTTTCGATGGTCGAGATATTCCTTAAGCTGACGGTTAACCAGCGTTTCTAGGACCTTAGAAAGAAGGGATGTTAGTGCTATGGGTCGGTAAAAGGAGTGGGAGGATCGGTCACCTTTCTTAGGGACAGGCTGGACAAATGCTGTTTTCCATCTTCTAGGAAAGATTCCAGAAGAGTAGGAGCGATGGAAAAGCTTACGCAGTGGCTTTGCCAGTGTCGAAGAACACCTCTTCAGAAGAATCGGGGGTATACCATCCGGGCCAGCGGATTTGTGTATATCGAGATCTTTGAGAACTCTTGCTACTGTACGAGTGCGGAAAAAAATCTGTCCCATGGAAAAATTTACATTCTCAAGTACAGGAGGGGCAACGTTGCTGTTAGGGAGCTGGCAGCGAAATGGGCGGCGAGGAAGTTTGCCTTCTCTGAAAAGTAAACAATTGGTTTGTTATTGTCGATGAGCGTTGGAACCGAAGATTTTGAGTTTTTAATATTTTTTACAAATAACCAAAAATTTGTACTGCCTTTGGGACACTGCAGAATTTTTTGCCGTAATTTTTGGTCATGCAAAAATTTGGTTCTTTCAATAACGGCATGAGTTATATTAGGCAGTTTCAAGTCTGAATCTCACTTAATAAATGCTGGTGTGCCCCAGGGCAGGGCTCTGTTGTGTTCTCCGACTCTTTTACTCGTTCTTATAAATACACATCACATTTCATAATGACCTACCCTCGAAGACATTGTGCTTACGTTAAAAGGGAAACAAAAAATCTATTGTGATTCCGCTAATTATATGAAATAAATTGCAAAACTAGATCGCACGTACTTGCTCACAGCTTCGAATTAAATTTGAAAAATATTAAAGGAACTTCAAAGCTTTTATTCGATTTTTCTGGCTTTTGATGGTTTGAAAAAAGTATGTATGTAAAATAGTTTTCAGCGGAAAAATATAAACGCCATTTTAACTCCTTACAAAATGCGAAAAGTGTGATTTTTTATTTTAAATCATATGAACGGTTTTAAAATAAAACAGTTTTTATTTAACAACTTTTTTAAAAATTAAAAAAAAATAATTCAAGAATGCAAACTTAAACACAAAACATAAAAACAAAATTAAAAAAAATCCATCTACCCTGTTTAAAAATTAAAGTTATTTTTGTGCTTAATTTTGCATTCTTCAATTATTTTTTTTTAATTTTTTAAAAAAGTTGTTAAATAAAAACCGTTTTACATTTTTTAAATAAATAAAATGGCGTTTAAGTTTTTCCGCTGAAAACTATTTTACTTAATTTTTTTGGACAATCAAGTCTGAAAAATTGAATAAAAACTTAAAAAAAAAATAAATAAATTTATTGGCGCGACAGCTCATGAAGGATCCAAGGCCTAGTGACTTATACTCTTAACCATTCCTGTGTGTGTGTTAATAATCTGCAAGAATGGAAGGGACCTACAGTTTACCGCCGAGTCCAAACGGCTACATGAGATGCACTTTTTCGAGACAAATTTTACTCTTGGAGGTTTTGTCAGTTCCTCGCAAGAGGCAGTACCCCGGAAAAAAGGGTGGCTATGAGCTGGATTCGAACCCAGGCTCATTCGCTTAGCAGTCCAACACACTAACCACTAAGCCACGGGGCACTACGAATAAAAACTTTAAGTTCTTTTAATATTTTCAGATCCGGTTGTGCAATTTATATTTTCTGTTTTAAGTCATTTTCTTAGTAAATTGCGTCACCTAACTAAACGGGGGAATAGACCCCCATTCCGTATGATTTTTTCTTGTCTCGACCCAACCTACACGCTCTAGCTTTTTGTCACACTATTCGTAAATTACCCTGTATATGTACAAAATGTAATGTACATAAAAAGACAAGGAAAAACAATACGTATACGCCGTAGTGAACGATAGGAGAGTTAGTACTGAATTATCTGTAAATGTATCTGTCGAAAATTATTATGTGTGTAAATCATATTTTTGTGCGGACTTAAATAATTCTCTTTTGAATTTCGTTTACCGTAGATGTTATCTCCAGAATCTGTAATGAAAGCATTCTTCTTAAGCTTTATATTTTTTCCTGTTTCGGGCTTCTGTTTCTGCATTTTAGTGTAGCAGGAGTTGTTAGGCTTTATTTCTTAGTCTTACTTTCATCTAGGGGAGCAGTCGGATAATCTTAAAAATCGCTTCCTTTTTGCTTTACTTGTTTAGTTCATCTATCTGAAAAAAAACACAATAAATACTGTTAGTTAAGCCTTATTAACCAAATGATAGATTTTAAATTGCTGAAGACGATGTAATCATTTTACTGATATACCAAAAGATGTAGATATATATAACCAAAACGGAAGCAAGCTTTATTTTCGAAAAGCTTCTTTAACACCGTTCTTTAATAAACCTGACACATATTCTTTCTTCGGTAAAAGGTGTCAAAGTCAATGCACTAGTTCAGACATAGTTTCAGCTTTGATGACAGATAACATGACAACCCATTTGAGCGGTACCTAATATCCCCATTAAAAAACCCAAAGTGTATGTCAGATGTGCTCCCATGAATCCAAACGTCGTCGCCGCATCACCATCCTCCAGCACTACTCCTTTAGCGAATTTTCTGATATTCATCTGTTCACACTGACGGGCGTTAATTAATACAATTACTCGCTCTGGTGACACAATAATCCAACGTCATTGTTGTTTGATGAATTTCTAGAATGTGCTGCTTTTTGTGCCGACGCGATGCCGCCGCCACGCCAGTGGTGCTGGAACACCATCATCATGATATAGTGACTCTTTTGCCCATTCAGGTGTACAAGTTTCTGTTCCCGATTTTATGTTAACCGGCGAAAGCGTAGATGTATGTAGACGCAGATCGCAACCACAAGTTGTCGTCTCTGTTAACATGGAAATGCATTAGCTAGTCAGTTTCAGTCAGTGTCAGTTAGCGTTATATGTCAAACGCGCTTGGTTTCAGCAATGAACGCTTAACATCGAACATCCGGGCAGAGAGAGAAATTAACGGTAGAGCGTTTGTTTTATTATCATAGCGAGTTGATGTGTTTCTGTGTGTAATGAAACTTTTTCAAGTCCTGCAGGCTGATGTTCGACTAGTGTGAAGGATAGATAATTAGAGTGTGTTTTGAGGGATGAAAATTCATCCAAATCAAGGAATTTGGAATTGCAAATAAGATTGAAGCAGGCAATCCCGTAACTTAATTTTGAAAGTATCAAACATCAGTTTTGCGGAAATGGTTCCCGGTGGAATTAGTCATCATCATTCATCACCATATGGACATCATTTGCTGTTGAATCCACAGTGAGTACAAATGTTTCAGGCGACACAGCTTTTCAATAAGATTTGCCTTAGTGTTAAATAAATTAAAATAAGCTAAAGCTGAAATAATTTTTCAAGTGTATTTTATATTTTTGACGATTTAAAAAGTAAGGCTAGGATATAAGGGTATCGACAAATCAAACACATGTATATAGCGGGTCTTTTATGTGATATTTCTTAGGCTTCAGAAAACTCCATAAAAATAAGAGTCCACGTGGGTCGAATCGCATGGCCGTGATGGCCAATTCACGTCACACCTGCGAGAGATACCTTTACCCTCAAATCATTCATAATACAGCGTCAATCGTAGGGCCATCCTGTTGCAACCAAACATCATCAAGGTCTCTCTATACAGGGTGTCGCGATAGTCAACTTCACGCGGGTAACCGGTGATAGGGTAGGTTGTACTCTTATTGGGAAATATAAGGAAAAAGCCATCTTGCTTTGTTAAGTAATAAAAACAATATTTAGGAAAATAGTGAAAAGCGATACTCTACTAGACCACATTTTTAGGTTTTCACAAATTTTCAAATTTCGCAGTGTTTTATTTTTATAAATAATCCATCATATCCATGCTATGGATCGTAATCAAAAATCTTAAAATAAATATTAAAGTTTCGCTGAGTTATGGTTAAAAAAATTTTGTTAGATAATTTTGAAATTTCATATTTAAAAAAAAAATTACCGCACTACCCTCGGCAAGTTATTTAAAAAATTGGCCCATTTTATCAAAATTTCGAAATGGTTACAAACTGTTTTCGAGCATTTAAAATTCTGACTAAAAAAATTGAAAATTGTGACATTTTACTCAGCAAGAGTACGAAAACTTTAGCGCCGAAAAATAATACCGGATTTCTGTACAATCTTTCTTATATTTCCCAATACAACCTATCCTATCACCCGTTACCATCTTGACGTTGGCTTTCGGGGCACACTGTATAGTCCGATTCGGGCTGTAAAACTGATTATCATTGCACTGTACCGCTAGCCATTTTTTTTTTGGGCCAATCATCTTTAAATTTAGTACATTTAATTTACTTTCTACAGAGGACTTTTTAATTTTTTTAACAGTGCCTGTCAAACAACCGTTAAATAAAAGCTTATTTTTCTCGAAAACCCCATAGGTCCCCATAGGACCTTTTTTTTTCTTCGACTTTCTCGAGAACTGGTAAACCAATTGCAATAAAGTCTGATATTAGGAAAGATGTACATAGCCAAAGCCTTTATAAATATTTTTGAATATTTTTTTTTCTATTTTTAATATTTTTTTTTAATTAATATTTTAAAAACAGATAGGTAAGTGAATTTAAGAAAAAAAATGTTGAACTGAAGGTAATTTTTGCGGTTAAGTTTGCATTCTTGAAGATATATTTTTTTAAAAAAAAGGTGTTAAAAAAACCGATTTAATTAAGAAATCGTTCCAACGATTTTGACGAAAAAAAAGTTAATACGTTTTATTTTCGTAGCACGATTCGTGTGCCATCATGTATTTAAAATTTTATTCGGCAATTTAACCGCACATACGAGCAAGTACGTGCGTTCCAGTTGTGCAATTTATTTTAAACTAGCTTCTACCCGTGACTTCGTCTGCATGGACGTCAGATTAAGCATTTTGGTTTTCCAATAGGGACTTGACAACTTTGAATTTAATTTGTAAACGCACTTTTTTACTAATCATCAAACTGGCATTGTGAATTTATTCAGTAAACTCAACATTTTTATCATGGTAAGGTTCACGAGCGCAACGTCTGCAAATTATAAAAATGTTCTACTGAAATTCGGAGTCGGTGACCGCAAATTTAAGAAAGAACGTTGAATTGTTGAATTTCATAGCAAAATCATCTTCAGTGACGAAGCTCATTTCTGGCTTAATGGGTTCGTCAATAAGCAAAATATGCGTTATTGGTCGGGTGAAAAATCCACATTTGCTTCATGAATCACCACTTCATCCACAAAAAATAACTGCGGTTTGCATGTCGGCGACGTTATTAGGCCATATTTTTTCTTCGACGATATTGATCGTCACTTTACTGTAAATGGCCGGCGTTATCGTGCCGTGAGTACCCATTATTTTTGGCCCGAATTGGAAGGTAAGTACTTGGACGACATGTGGTTTCAACAGGATGGTGCCACAAGCCACACAGCACACCTAAAAATCGATTTATTGAAGAGTAAGTTTGATGAGAGTATGTTATCTCAAGAAATGGGCCAGTCGATTGGCCGTCTCGTTCGCGCGATTTAACCCCTCTATACTATTTTCTTTGGAGCTATTTTAAGTCTTTGGTTTATGCCAACAAGCAGACGACGTTGAAAAAGTTTAGAGCCAACATCGAAATAGCGGTCATCGAAAGTGGGGTCCAACGAATCGACCGCTACATACGTGCCCGCGGTTGCCATATGAACGAAGTCGAGTTCCATTCTTGATTGTACTTCAAGCCGATACTAAATTTGTCAAATCCCTATTCGAAAACCCTTTATTAGGTATTTTATTCCAATTATAATTAGTTTTCATTTTGAGAGCGAATACGATTTTTCTAATCGAAGTGATATTCCGCTATAACCGTCAATATCTATATTTCTGTTTCTATATGTCTCTATATTTCTATATTTTTATATCTCTTTATCTCTATATCTCTATGTCTCTATTTCTCTTTAACTCTATACTATAAAGTGTGTAGAGAATCTTGTAACTTTTCCGTTTACTAAACTTCAAAAATTCGTGCTGTCCTTAAGGCACAGAAGTATATCAGACAAATCTCTAGGAATGCAACCCAAGGTCTCCATTGGCAATATTCCAGGCAATAAATTGCTCAATTCATTGCAATTGCCCTCATATAACCTCGGGGGAGACGCTTAAGCAATAGCAATATTGCCCGGTAGATGGTAGGCAATTATTACTTTGTCAATCGGAGGCATTTTTCCCTCAAATTTCTCTTTTTCAAAATGACTGACGTTATATTATTTGAAAACAAGAGCGAACAAATGAAATTGCCGGCAATGAAAAGCCCACCTAAATTGAAAATTGCCCTTCTTATTGCTATTGCAATGGCCTCAAATATTGCCTGTTGAGCCACAGCGTGAGCCTCTCCCGCAGGAACCATTTTTTCTACATAAAAAGTGGCCTATGTTTCAATCCAATAAATTTTCCATCTACCTACCAAATTTCATCCAAATTCGTTAAGCCGTTAAGGTGCGATTGGGGAACAAACATCCCAACATCCAAAAATACAAACATTCACATTTATATAGTAGGTTTAACATTAGTTTTAAATGATTTTAAAATTATTCCAGCTATTCCAAATTCGTGATGTTCGCCTAAAAAAAGAATACCTGCATTTCACGGTACGTCCGAAATTGAGTTCAAGTGTGAACTGTTGAAGAATGAATGCAGCTGGCTTTTTCGATTGAACATTTTGTTTGTAAAAGAAACGATAAGAATTAGGAATGCAATGAAACATTGTGTGATCAAGAGGGGCTATTGTTTCAGAGATACGCAGGTGTAGCGATGTTTGAGAAGCATCTGTCCAGAGGTGAGAGTTATACTCAAGTGTTAGGCGTATAAACGCTTTATAAATTGTAGCCAGATCAGAAGAGAAAAAAACTTTCATGCATCGATACGACGATTTCAAAAATCTAATCGTTCCAACGGAGATCGTCATTGACATACATAATAAGTACTAAAAGCTTTTCGGTTTCTTCGATGCAAGTGCCATTGATATGATTTGGTTATTTGCCCCTGAACGGCCCAGCCACATCAGATATGATATCTGCCTGAACCGCATGTGCCATAGACACGGTAGCTTATTTGATATTTAATTGTGACTGTACCGTTGTCGTCACCCTTCTGAGATGCCATTTAAAGAAAACATGCATGCATTAAGGCTGGCCATCCTTTCACCTTATCTACCTTACCTTACCTTAGGTGGCGCTAGAGACCAAAGTGGACCTAGTGGAATAATTGGGCGGACTTTTGAAAGATAAAGCCTCTGATGGTGGCGTGAGAGTTCTGCACTATTCTTTCAAGTATGGTGTCGGTGAGGTCTTTATCGATGTTGACGGAATAACGTGCGTTTTCTTAACATAGCGTTGACTTAACATTACTCTACATAACTCATCTCTATAAATGCTTTCCTACGCGGCTTTAATTTTTTGAAAAGGTGGTGGGTATCGATTTGAAGTTTTTGGGTTTTTTCCTAGATCTGTCTGTGAATATTTGGTCGATAGTAGTAGACTTTCCTGGCCTAAAACCGCACTGATATGGACCTATCAAGTTGTTGACGATTTGCTTTAGGCGTTCACACAATAGGGCAGAAAATATCTTGTAGGCGATGTTGAGGAGACTGATACCCTTCTAGTTGGTGTAGGTCAGAGTGTCTCCTTTTTAAAAATTCGGGCAAATTAAGGTGAGATTCCACTCATCAGGCATGCTTTCTTCTAACTATATCTTACTTATGAGCTGGTGCATACCTCTCCGCCACTTTCTTTATTTTGCCTATTGGAACAGCTCCGAGGGATGGCAGGACAGCTCTATATTGTGATTCTCCCTGAAGAGACTGCGTTTCGCTATTTGCATATCATTATTGTCTATTCTTTGTAACATAAATTCAATAAACAGCAATTTTGTAAGAATTATGTATAAATTTAATTGTATTTAATCACACATCTCTCTTCCAACTTTTCCAAAAGAAAAACCTCTGTTTGTTAAACAAAAGAGCTGAGGTTCGAACATGAGTTCATACATTCAACACACATTTACATTTAACAACAATAAAAAACAAATATTTTATTTCAGCTACGGTCATCATGGATCGATTCCTGGTGTGTCATCAGTAACTCATGTTATACGACATGGTGGAACTGGCACAAGTGCAAGTGGAGTCTATGGAGGTCACCCCCCACATGGATACCATTCCACCGGATATGGGTGCGTAAAAGATAATAATAAAACGTCCATAGTTGAAGATAATTTATATGTATTTTTTTTCAAATTTAATTTCATTACTTTCGCAAAAGTGGTCACATGGGTGTTTCTAGTGGTGGTCATGCAGCCCCAGCAGGCTACGATTACCATCCAATCCCCGGACCGCATTTGCCCATTGCTGACACCACAGGTCCTGTTCATTCGACAGGAAAATCAGCAAAAACAAGTGGATCATCTACCGTAACTGCCTTGACTCTTCTCTCCTTCCTGTTCTTCCTCAACATTCTCCAGGGTTGCCTCAAAGAGCACATGGACACTATGAACCCAACAGTTATGGTGATGACGGCCGGAGTTGCCCGATCCAGGGTCAGTAAATTAGCGGAAATGAATTCCAGGGAGCAACAAAATACGATTTCACCCCAGCCAGTGCTCAGCACGTTCAACAGAGGAGAACCCTCTGGCTATGCCTCGATTGATGCCCAAAGCCAAACTCCATTTAACGAAGGAGGCAGCACTAAAATTGAATATACCAATAGACCTGACCCCGAGCCAGAGTATTATTCCATTTATGCAAATCGAACGATGGCAGGAGCTGATAATTATTATCAAGAACGTTACCATTACCCACACCGCCATTATCAACGTCTGCCAGGATCCATGGCCATCGCCGCCCCGTCACCATCGTCATCGTCAGCATCCTCTTTCTCTTCTGATTATAATTCTGCAGGTACTAATTACTATTCGGAGACGGTGGATCCCTACTATACAAGGATTAATTGATTTTATGTCGTGTCCGGGACAAGTGTGTGGATTTTCGGTTATTTTTTATATTTTTGTTTGCTGCAATAAAATGTTTGTTTAAAGGACAAGGCCTTAGAAAACTTGGCAGGCAAGGTGTTTTCTGCTTGCAGTAAGTTCTCGGGTAAGCTTAATAAATTCTTAAATAAGTTGTCAAGTATTTGTTTCTTTGGCATTTGAGATTTAGACTAATCAACATACATATGAGAACTTGGTAAATAGACAAATTATTTTGATTTTAAGTTCGAGCAATTTGCCCTTTTAAACATATGCACATATGTATTTATATGGTGTTATATGTTTTAAAGTTAGAATTATATAGGTTTTTGAAACTAATATTTAATTGCTAAGCTATGTATGATTTCTTAATGGAAACAGTTTGTCCTTATAATTAATGGGTTATGTGTTTGGCGGTTTCTTTGGTCATTGTACAGAAAAATGGTCTAACGGTTTGATTTCGGCTTCTTCTTTGTTGCTGTAAAGTTGTTGCTGTTTTTGATTGATGATAAGTACGGGGCAAACTCCCAGAATCTTCCTTTCGAAAACTAGGAGCCGGTTCATCACTCCCTTGTATATGATGAACCACACAGGAAAATTCTAACTGATAATCAGTAACTGCTTGTTTTTTTATAAGCTTCAGAAAGCAATGACTTGAAGTTAAGTTGAGTTTGATTGATTTGTTAAGCTTCTGGCATTCTTTTTTAGCTGATATTATTGATCTTCCAAGGAGCTTCATGATCAGTTTACTAGAGATTACTGCCTGCCGAGCTGATACGGATATTGTTGGAGGTTAGGTGTTCTGAAGGAGATTACTTCTGATTTGGCCTGTGTTGATAACCCATTTCTTGTAGTGTTCGAAAAGTCTATAGAAGTGTTGTTTCCGACTTTTTGGGCTACAATGATTTAAAAGTTTCATTTATACTGTCTTATTTTCTAACTTACTCGGTACGATACGCGTAGTAAACTATAATGCCAGAAGCCGTGCCAAAACCATAGAAAAAATAAAAAAGAACTGCGATCCGTACCGACCATGCCCTGCAAGCTGCAAACCCTGATATTTAATTTTGTGTAAGCTTCGTGTGAAAAGCAGCCAATCGTTTCCAGATCTTGAAAATTGATCTCAGATAAAAAAAAATCAATTCTTTTCTCAATGGAACGCAAAAACTGGAGAAATCTGTGTTTTGACAGATCTAGTACATAGATCAAAAATAAATTGATTTTTTTTTTCTCAATGGAAAGTGCTATAAATAAATAAATTTTATGTTCATCAATACGTCTTAACACGCCGTCTCTGGTTGAACGATTTTCAATATATTTTTTTCCTCGATAAACATTTAGTTTGCATACTCTTAAACTAATTAAAAAAATGAAAGAATTTTCGAAAAAAAAATACAAATAATACAAAATAAGTGAGCGAGTGAGTGAGTGCTATCAGTGATCGAATGCACGAGTAACCACTTTGGGATGATGGCATTCGTAGTCTGACGTATCGTTTAATTATTATGAATTGTACTAGTTATATTCAACTTCATGGTGAATTTATTGATTTCTCTATTGGCTAACAGATGTCTGTCTTTAGGATAAATGAATTTCATTGTTCTGATTCAGAAAAAAGTAAACATTTTGCAACTAATTCAATATGAAAAATGATTCATATTCATCAAGAGACGGTAATATTTATGAAATTTTGAGAGAAAAATGTCTAAAAAACAACGGCAACATAGTAAAAGTTCATATATATGTTCGTTACCCATCAGTGAGCACTTTATCTATCGAATGAAAATCTGCTCGATGATTGAAGTGAAAATGTCAAAAAATGGTGCTAGAATGCTCGATAACGTAAGCGGTAATGCCAAACACAAATAATTCAGTCACTTATTGCTCGATAACTGATGCGGTAATTTGGCCCCAGATTTTTATTCGATAGATAAAGTGCTCACTGATGGATACCTTAACGAAAATATATGAACTTTTATTATGTTGTCGTTGTTTTTTAGACATTTCTGCTCAAAATTTTAAATGTTTTACATTCGTTTGATGAATATGAATCGTTTTACATGTTAAAATAATTACAAAATGTTCACCTTCTTTTTAATCGCAACAATGAAATTCTTTTATCCAAAACAATGTGGGTTCCTAATATGACAGAACACACAATACGAGAGTTCAGAAATTAACACACTAATTATTTATTGGTAAAGTAGAATGTACATTGAACGAATGATAATTAAAAATGAAATAAGTTAAGAACGTGCCACAGCTATGGCGGGTCACCCAGATTTCTTCTCAACCGCCGAATGACCCCATCCAGCCGCTTAATTGACCAGCTTGTCTTTGGCCTGGAGTTTCCTCTATTCGACACTTGGCGTACCATTGTGTGACCAGAGTCGCCACAGCTACTCCCTCCTGAGAAGCTTTCCCCAGGACGTTTGAAAGTAACTCGCCGACGGCGGCTGTAACTGCGTAACGGTGGAGCCATGGATGATGTCCACTGATGTGATTGAAGTTGAACAGGTGACCTTGGAGGAGACGGACTGTCTAATGGACTGGACCTGTGAACAGATGAATCGTTTGTTACGGGTGGTAAGTCGGGTTGAGGAATTTGAGGTGGTGTCTGAGAATTTTCAGGGTGAGGAGTAGATTCAAAGGTAGAAGGTTCAGGCTGTGATGTTTGAGGGTTTTCAGGTTGAGAAGCAGGTTGAGAGGTGGAAGGTTCAGGCTGTGGTGTTTGAGGTTGTGAATGAACTGTGTTGCTGGGCTGATCTTGTTTGTTGGTGTAGCACGGCTTGAGTCTGTCCACGGAAATGTTCTGCCTTCGGCTATTGACGTCAATTGTAAAGAGTCGATCTGTTAGGCGTTCGATGACCTTGAATGGTCCTTCATAGGGCGGTTCAAGTGGTGCTCTGACTCGATCACATCGAACAAAAACGTGTGAACAGATGTACAAATCTTTTAGAATAAAGACTCTTGACTTGACGTGGTGGGCCATTGGAGTTGGTCGTTGACCGCGTGCATATTCTCTATGTTTCTCTATAAATGTCTGTGGTTATGGTTGTGAATCTGCAGCAATGAAGAATTCTCTTGGAATTCGTAGATTACTTCCGTATAGGATTTCAGCAGCAGAGGCTCGTAGATCTTCTTTTAGACTAGTCCTTAATCCGAGCATGACTGTAGACAGGATCTCGATCCATGGTTTCGGTGAGCACATAAGCGCAGCTTTGAGAGTGCGATGAAACCGCTCAACCAGGCCGTTAGATTGTGGATGATATGCTGTTGTTCGACATCTCTCAGCCCCAATGAAGATTGCGAAGGCTCGGAATATTTGAGACTCAAATTGACTACCTTGGTCAGTTGTGATAGTGGCTGGAGTACCGTAGTGACTGATCCAGTGATCAAACAGGGCTGTAATGACGGTGTCAGCGGTCATATCCTTGAGAGGCACAGCTACAGGCCATCTTGAGAACCTGTCTATTATTGTTAAACAATAGTTGTAGTCATTAATCTTTGGTAAAACAATTAAGTCTATGTGAATGTGACTAAATCTAGTATCAGGTACAGCAATACGATTAGGTACAAGTCTGGTGTGTCGTTGTACTTTTGATCTTTGGCAGTTAAGACATTCACGAGCCCAAGTAGTGGCATCTCTCTTGATGTTGGGCCAAACGTATTTTTCTCTGAGTTTTTGTGATGCCTGCTTCTGACTGGGATGAGAAAGACCATGTACGACGCTGAAGGCAATTCTCCGGAGTGATTGAGGTAAATAGGGTCGGCATCCACTCCTGGATACATCACAGTAAATTTTTAAATTTGTTTTTATTTCAGTCTCTTGAAGTAGTAGAGATGAGTCGCTTTGCAGGATCTCAGTAAGTTCTGGGTCTACTTGCTGTTCTCGATTAATTGTTTCTGGGTCCAAAAGTGTTGGTACAGCGATGGTTTCAACCCGTGAAAGGGCGTCAGCGACGACATTTTCTTCTCCTTTGACGTAAATGATGTTTGTAGTAAACTGTGAGATGAAGCTGAGTTGGCGGATTTGTCTGTCAGAAGCGTTATTGTGTTTTTTAGTGTGAGCATGAATTAGAAGTTTATGATCGGTCTTGATGATGAAGTTGCGACACTTGAGAAGATGACGGAAGTATTTAATGGCTGCGTAAATTGCCAGCAGCTCGCGATCATATGTGCTGTATTTCTTCTCAGTTTCGTTGAGTTTTTTAGAGAAGAATCCCACTGGTCTGAGACACCATTCTAAGTTTGTTCCAACGCAGCACCAATGCATGTTGTTGAAGCATCAGTAACCAAAGCTAAATTAGAAGTAGGTGATAGAAATGATGACTGTGTGGCATCGGAGAGAGCTTGTTTGAGCTTGGAGAAGCAAGAGTCGGTTTCTGAAGTCCACTCGATTTTTGTTTTGTCGTGTTTTATGGAGCGTTTGATGTAACAGTGCAATGGTAGTTGAAGTCCAGCCAGTCTGGGAATACATTGTCTGTAGTAGTTGATCATTCCCAGGAAACGTCTTAGTTCGTGAACCGTTTGTGGCTTAGGATACTCAACTATCTTGTATAAACGGTCAGCTGTTGGAGCGTAACCAGTAGCATTGATGGAGTAGCCTAGAAAGTTAACCTCACTCTTCATCAATTGACACTTGTTCACATTGATTGTAAGTCTGTGCTCTTGTAGCTTCTTGAAAACTTGACGTAGATGATTTTTGTGTTGAAGTTCGTTCTCTGACATGATGAGAATGTCATCTATGTAGATGAATACGAAGTCTAAGTCTCGGAAAACACTATCAATATCATTTTTGAGACCAAAAGGCATCACTAGATATTCATACAGTCCCCAAGGTGTGTTGATTGCAGTTTTTTGGATGTCGTCTTTGTGCATCGGTATCTGGTAGTAAGCCCGTTCTAAATCCAAGGTGGTGAAAACAGACTTACCATTTAGTAGTGGAAAAAGACTTTGTATTAGAGGTGGTGCATAATTATCTGCCTGGGTGGCTGCATTTAACCTTTGGTAATCTCCACACAATCTCCAATTCTTATCTTTTTTTGATGCCATTTTGTGATGGGACTGGCCCATGGACTGCTGGAGGGTCTCATGAGTCCTTGGTTGACACAACGTTGAATCTCTGCTTTTCCGGCAGCTGCTTTAACTCCAGCGAGTTTCCTGGCTCTTGAGAAAACTGGAAGACCTTGGGTAACGATTAGGTGAGCGTGGGCTTTCTTTTTTAGAGAAGCAGATACGTCATTCTGTGGCTTTGTGATGTCAAAAAATTCTTGGAGAAGATCCGAACAAGGTAAGCCAGGATGAATGGTTGAGATGCCGGTGTAAGGAGTATGATGCAAGTATCCTTTTGAGGTTAAAAGAGTTTTGGAGTCGATTAACTGCTCGTTTTTTAAGTCAATCAGGAGCCCGAAATGTTTCAGGAAGTCAGCTCCGATGATGAGTTTCTGCACGTCGGCTATTATGAAGGACCAAGTGAGATTTCTTCGTAGATTGAAAGTGGGTGTTAAAACTAGAATGCCGTAGGTACTAATCTGAGTTGTGTTGGCAGCGTAGAGGACCATGTGAGCTGGTTGTTGGTCACCACGGAATTCTGCAGCCGGTAATAAAGAAACCGCAGCACCGGAGTCGACGAGGAATTCTAAGCGTGTTTTGTTATCGTACAGATGAAGTCGGGCCTCCACGGGACGAGGGTTCTCGCTGTCGCACGCGGCCCCTATTGCCGACAGCGATTGGGGTTTTACTGTGTGAAGTAAGCGCACGGAGGATGGCAGGTTCGCGTCTCTGCGCCATATCGCTGGTGATTGCGGCATATGTCACTGCGGCCGGAACTTTGTCCCCTTGAATGTGCCCTTGGCCTGCGGTTTGGAGGCTTGTATGACTTCAATTGTATCAGCAGTTCAGCCACAGTTTTTTCTAGATATTCAATCCTTTCTAGTAGTGCCGTGACGAGAGGAAGTGATGCATCTTTGTGAGGCTTGTCTGTGACGGCCATGACTGTGCTGCTGTGGCAGATCTCTGGAATGATGCGATCCGCCATTTTAGCCAGCTGTTCCAGATCGAGATCATCGGATATGGCGAGGAATGTTCTCAGTTCACTCGGTAATTTCTCGATCCGTAAGCCATGTAGCACGTCGTCGGGTAGGCCACCGGCCGAAAGGTTTTTCATCTCTCTCAGGAGCTGTGAAGGCTTTTTGTCACCTAGAGGAATGCCCTTGATTACTTGACGTAATTTGTCTTTCTTCGACACTCCCAGTCTTTCTAATATTTTATCTTTAAGGCAGTTATACTTATCTTGAACCGGTGGGTCGTCCATGATGCCGGTAATTGTTTCTGTTGTTGGACCATCTAAAGCGCGACTGCAAAGTACTTTGCGTTGTCATCCTCGACTTTGAGGGCTGCGAATTCTGTTTCAACTCGTCTGAACCAGAGATCAAGTTTCTTGGAATCATATTAAGGTAGCTTGGCTGTCGTGCTTCACGCAGTAGAGCTTCGAGCCGATTCTCCATGGTTCCTTCTTCTTTCACTTGTATCTTGGCGTTCGCTTTTGATTGAGAACGGGTTATCACCTTTTGTTGTTCTTGAGTGAAGGTACTTGTTGCTTTTTCGTCAGAGTTTGGCATTGAACGTCAAGGTTAGATTTCGAATGACGATGCCAGGCACGTAGTGTGTTATCAAAATCGTAATCCAATGTGATCACGTCGGGGTCACCAATTTGTGGGTTCCTAATATGACAGAACACACAACACGAGAGTTCAGAAATTAACACACTAATTATTTATTGGTAAAGTAGAATGTACAATGAACGATTGATAATTGAAAATGAAGTAAGTTAAGAACGTGCCACAGCTATGGCGGGTCATTCAGATTTCTTCTCAACCGCCGAATGATCTCATCCAGCCGCTTAATTGACCAGCTTGTTTTTGGCCTGGAGTTTCCTCTATTCGACACTTGGCGTACCATTGTGTGACCAGAGTCGCCACAACAAAATGTATCCTAACGACATCTGTTAGGCAATAGAGAAATCAATAAATACACCATTAAGTTGAATAAAGCTAGTACAATTTATAATAGTTAAACGATACGTCAGACTACGAATGCCATCTTCTCAAAACTCAAAGTGGTTACTCGTGCATTCGATCACTGATGGCACTCACTCACTCGCTCACTGAAGCCGTAATTCGGCCCCTGAATTAGACATATACTGATTGGATATTGTAGATCTATTTAATTAATAATAGTGAAGGAATTTCATATTTTGTATAATTTACTAACATTATACAATAAACATTTGACATCGAATTAAATACATTTATTATATGTATAGAAAAATGTACTAAGGCGCCAGTTATAGCGATTCGTAAAAATCCATCATTAAAAGTTGAAACATCTGGAAACTGGAATTTTGTACGTACGGGTATTTATAGTTATCATTAAAGTTATGTCAGAAGTTAAAAGCCAACCACACCAACCATAACCTCAAATTTGTTTTAGGGGCCAGTTATAGCTATCATTGAAATGCATCATTGAAAAACTTTAAACCGATTTTTTTATATGTTTTTATTTGATAAGTAACACAAATGATATACCAATCGATAGCAAATGATACGAAGAATTTAAATAGTGAAGATGAGAACCTTAACCGGTATTTTACCAGTATTAAATACACTTTTGTTGTCTGTGCTTATTCTATATTCACCCCAATTGGCAATTTCAGCACGCCTCATTGCGACTTGATTCAGAACTAAAAAATGATGCTTCATGATAGTACTATAGGCAGTGTATATACAATGACCACCATGAGAGTACTATAGAAAATGTATATACAATGATTTCAACCAGGAAAATTTTTCCAATGACAGAAAATTTCAATGATTGCTATAACTGATCTCTCAAAAAAAATTCCAATGATTTGTTTCAATGATGAATTTCAATGATAGCTATAATTGCCCCTAATGATGCAAAATGCTTCAGTAATTCTTTTACTGATGAGTGGAACCATTGTATATACATTTTCTATAGTACTCTCATGGTGGTCATTTTTCGTCTGGCCATCTTCCTGGTTGATTCAGAACTAACTCTAAATAGTGGAGACTAGAACCTTCACCGATATTTTACCAGTATTTAATAAACTTTTGTTCTCTGTACTTATTCTATATTCACACCAATTGGCAATTTTAGCACGCCTCATTGCGACTTGATTCAGAACTAAAAAACGATGCTCCATGATAGTACTATATGCAGTGTATATACAAAGGTGGAACATTAAAACTGGAACGAAATGTTCCACTATTATGTCAGATGACAATCAGCTGTTCAGTAAAACCAATTTTCATCATTAAAATAAATAAATGTTTTTTTTAATAAAAAATACAGTTTCCCGGGTTTGTTTTTTGTCGAAATAAATTATTTCAATTGATTTGCCATCGATTGGCATAAGATTCATGTTTTAAATCTTTTCCTAACACAAAAAAATATCTAATTGAATTTTTTTAATATAATATTTGCTACATACTTACATATAATATTTGCTATTATCTTACGACTTCGATTCTTAGATCTGAAGTTATTCAATGAACGTATAATATACGTATATTAAACATCAAGGATTCCATGTGTTAGCAAATATTGTATTCTTACAAGGTAGAGATTGATGTATTTTTTTATTCAACCAAATAACAACGTTAAACATTAAATAGTCGGTTCTTATCGAAAACAAAATAACAAGTTAATTTTTTTTTTTAAACAAATTAAAAGTTTGTCATTATTTAATAGTCCGGGAGCCAGCGAAGTGACAGATTTTCATGACGCGTGCACTACAACTATCAAAGTATCAGCTGGCGGTCTTTCCACCGAGATACAGCCAGCTGACATTTATATTCATTTTCTTACAGTTTTGTATAAGCTATCATCAGGCTAAATTTTAGCTGAGAGGAAATCATTGAAAATATTTTTTTTGCATGTTTAAGCGTGCAGCTGAAGCATAATCACCCTTTTTACAGCCAGCTGACTTTTTTTTTCTTCACCAATTTCACCAATTATCGCCTGAGAGGAAATAATTGACCAAATTTGTACCTGGCTCCCGGACTGTAAGTTCTTGAAAAAAAATTCTCATTGCATAAAAACGAATAGGGTTTCAGAAACAAAATGTACATTTTATAAACTACTTTTAAATTAAATAAACTTCGACTTAAAGCAAAAAAAAAGATACAAAAATCTTTCTTATTTTTCAGTCTTTATGTACGTAATTAATAAAAAGAAATCTCTTATTAAAAATAGGAAGAAACAAAAAAAATATATAAATAATAAATAAAAAAAAGAACATTTCAACTTACTCCTCTTCTTATTTTATTGAAAAAATGTGCAGCAGCAGAAAATGCACGCTGCTGGAGGCATCTAATCGTTTTTACTGATACAATTTCTTTTCTTATGCCAATTTTTTTTGAGATTGGAAACAAATTCCTTACTTCAGGTGTTAAGCCCCATTTAGACGGTCGTTTCAGTTTCAGTTGAACTATCACTTAAACTTTCAGTTAAAACTGAAATGATCCTCTAAATAGGGCTTAAAATCTTAAGTCAGAACACAAGATAGCTCTGCCCAAAAATCACAAAACAATTATAGAATGCAGAAACCTCAAAAAAATGGAAAATAAAAAAATATAAACCAAACAAAAATAATGTTGTATGACCTGCAGACGTCATACGATGTATTTAGTACGTATAACGAAGAGCTAAATGTTTGACTAGTATCCGTATAACATATATATGTATGTATATTCTACGTTTATGCATTTGCATAATATACGGATATCAGCCGGACATTTAGCTCTTCAGTATACGTCTTACAGACGTATATGGCGACGTCGTTTTTATGTTTAATTTATGTCGATGTTCTATCTTAGTTAGGCTTTTAGTTGCCAAGACGAGATAAATCCCACCTCTGGACAGGTGCTTCGCAAACATCGCTTCACCTGTTTGGTAGAATAAAAACATAGTCGCCACTATTTTTCAAAATAAAATTCCTTGACTTTTCCCTGACTTTCCCTGACCAATTTTCGAATATTTCCTGACCAAATGAACAAAAATAATTACATAACTGCATTTTATTTTTGTATATGCTTAAAATAAATCAGATGTAATTGAGGTACTTAAGGAAAGGTTTCCATACAAAAAATAGTTTAGAGCTTCGCGTTGAGTTATTTAACTTCCACAATTTTCGGAATATTTCAATGAAATAAAAAGTTTTCGATTGTAAATTAGCTAAACAAAATATTTTAACTTCAAAAAATTTAAAAAATGGACCTGAAATTCTCAAGAGAAAATTAAAAATCCAAAATTGTACGTAAGGGTTTGCAAACTCACTGGAACTGGGACGTTACTCAAATAACATAACATAACAACACAATGAGTATTAAAATCATAACAATAATTTTTTTTAAATTCAATTCTGTAAAGTAGTCTAAAAAAATCAAAATAATTACATATATTACATAATATAAGGCGAATTTACTAGATGATATTGTTGCGCCGTTTGACAAAACTTCTAAACTTTGAATAATAACGATAGTAAAGCCTAAATAAAAAAAATTGTATAATCACTTCTTAGAGAGATGGGGTCCTAGCCGGTTTTTGATGTACACTGCCATCGTCAGACCAATTCTGACATACGCATGTTTGGTTTGGTGGCTTGCCCTTGACAAGGCAACTAATCTCAAATCTATGACAAAAATTCAAAGACTAGCGTGCATTTGCATTGGTACTACAAGTGCTTTAAGAACTACACAAACTGCAGCCCTAGAAACTTTCTTCTCATTAGCCCCGATAGAGCTTTTCATAAAGGAGCTGGCGGCCAAAATTGCCTTAAGATTAAACCATTTAATCAACCGGAACAAAGGCCAGTATGGTCATAAAATTATATAGACGCTTAGATTTTAACACGGTGGCACTAAAGGTAGCATTAGACGGTCCTTGTAATTGGTCACTGCAGAGACACTGTGACGTCACAACTAAATAGGTCCTACCACCGTCACTGCCGCAACAAAGGTCATCGTGCGACAGCTAGCTACAGTGACTATCACACGAATGACCAATGTCTGTCCTTGTTGTCCCAAAATACAATGAACGTCAAAGTGTGTCCCTGTTGTCCCTGTATCTCTGTGTCACTGCAAGGACATGCAAAACAGTGACCATTACACGACGTGACAACTCTCAAACAGCTGATCGTTGGCGGTGAGCCTAAACTTACACGACGTCACTCAAATGAGTCCCTGTGTCTTGGTTGTTTTGGTTAAATATAGACGTGAGTTTCTGAAGTGTTTCAATTACCTAAATTAATTTAATTAAAAAAAGAATAAATAATACATTTCCAATTACAGTGATTAAAGGCAAAAGTGAAAAGTCAAATAAAGTATGTCCACACGAAATATGGTAGATGTGGCGATTCTTTCGGCCTACATATTGGAAAGCAGCAGTGACGATGACTCCGACAACAACCAAAGGCCACCGCAAAGAATTCGTTCCCTGTGATCCAAAAATTGGTTGTTGCGACGTGATAAGAAGGTTTCTGCGCAAAACTAATGTGAGAATTATGAGCTGAGGAGCCAGAGCTCTATCGTCTCGTCAAACAGCCGCGTTTTGACGCCGCGTTTTAGCGCCAAGTTTCAACGCCGCGTTGTAATATACCGCAATACATATCCCATGTCACAAAGACCGCGTTTTCAACGCCGCGTCGAGTACAACAAGGCGTCAAGACGCGGCGTTGAAATAAATAACAAATAATTTTTTTTGACGTCACGTTAGAAAAGATTATTTTTTTGAGATTATCTACATATGTGTACAAATTGAAATATTTTCAATAAATATATTAATAACCCTCAATTAAAGGCTTCGTCAAACAGAACGGGTTTTTAACGCGGCGTTGAGATTATTTTACGGGGCGTTATAAATGCGGTGTTAGAGAACATCAAACACAGAGCTATCCGCAGCGCGTTTCATATTTGAATCTTGATTTTCATTTTTCACCAAATGCCAATCAGGTTAATTTTTTCCATTTAAAACAATATTAAATAACACAAAATAATTCAAAAAATGTCTACAACAAATTCAGAATAACTTAATTCATCAAGCACAAAATAATTAAAAAAAAAATCTTTCTAAAGCGGCTTCAAAAAAAATAATGTGTAATCAATCACAACGCGGCGTCAAAATAATAATTTGTAATTTATTCAAAGCCGCGCTTAGACGACGCGTATTGCCCCCGCGTTGAACTAGACGCGGCGTTGAAAACGCGCTCCTTACGATATGCATTTTGACAACTTGCTTTAGTGATTTTTGACAATCTAAACGGAATTGTAAACAAACAGAAAACAAAGTTATAGGTACTCACGAAAAGCACGAAATATCAGCATTAGAAGACGAAGGCGACGTAGACATCGTGCCTGATGAGAATACTACTAAATTATTTAATGTTTTGTTAATTCTTGATCCTTTTTCACTTTTAACAGCACAAAACTTTCAAGTCAAGAACAAAATCCAAATGAAATCTAAACTTCAGTGACATATGCGAACTGTAATATAAAGTTTTAACGCCGCGTATAAACGTCGCATTGAACTCGACGTGGCGTTATATGTATTGCTGTATACTATAATGTGGCTTTGAAACGCGGCAAAAAAACGCGCTCTGTTTGACGAGGTCTTTAAACTTTGACGTAACACGTTTTGGTTTTTGAGAATAAAAATTCTAGGAACGAGTTTTAAATATTTTTTTTAAATTGAAAACAATTCAAAAACATGTTTTTTAGTGGTAATGCATATTTTTTTCTTGATTTTGTTTAAATTTTGCAAATTTCTTTGAAATAAAATGTTTTTTCATCATCTCGCCGTCAACTCTTATTTTGGGTATACGAAATTGCAAATCTGATAGTACCATCAAAGCTATTGAATAAAAGTGTGTTCAACTCCGAACGCCCAACCGAGACCAAACAGTGCCACAGTCCCTGCCTGACAGGCTACGTGTCACTGTGTCCCACCTACAGTGACAGGGCTATTACACGGTCCTTGTAATTTGTCACTGCAGGGACATAAAAGTGACGTGTCACTATGCCTGTCACTGTTTTGGTCACTGCAAGGACATGCAAAACAATGACTTTTGCACGACGTGACACTTTTAGGACAGAAAACTACGTCATAGTGAAGTCAGAATGTCACTGCAGTGACCAATTACAAGGACCGTCTAATACTTGCTTAACAGACTTTCCTACAAGAGAATGCTGGAGGGAAACTGGTTCATAAATAAAAATCATATCTCGGTATATACAAACGGTTCTAAAACGCAAGCAGGGTAGGGTCTGGTATCTTCTCGATAAACCCACCAATAAATATATCTGTAAGGTTGCCAAACCTCAGTAGTGTTTATCAGGCACAATCGCTCGCAGGTCCAGCAAAACAACTTTTGTCTTTTAACCTGGAGAAAAAAAACATATTTTCACAGGCAATGGTTTCCACTCCAAGTCTAAACTGATCAACGAATGTCGCAATAATCTGCGGCAAATCAGTGAAACAAACCTGGTTACTCTCCGATGGGTTCCCGGACACTACAACATTAACGGAAACGAAAAGGCTGACAAACTGGCAAAAAAAACCGTTCATCAATGGAACCAAGCCAAACTGTTCCCTGGATACTTGAACCATTGGAAAATAGAAAAAAAAAATCACGAATGTTGCCTCAAAGCCGCACGGGAGATGGTCAAAACTTGATAACTGTCAGGTCTCAAGAAGTCTTTGGCCAAACATCTCAAAGAAAAATACAGACTACAATCAAAACCTATGTACACCACAAATGTCACTTTTGGTTGGTATCCTGATGGGTCACAAATCAATGGGGGTCCACATGAGTAGAATGGGCCTTGGCACATCAAACTTATACAGAGGGTGTCAAGACGTGGATGCAGAAGAAGGCTCATATGACTTCCTTTGTGAATGCCCCAAAAAAAGCCACTTAAAAACATACTGAAATTCATCAAACTCTCAGGATGGTTTAAGGAGGCATTCCATAACCAACTCTCCCCAAATTGCTCACCTATTCTTCCTATTCCTGGGGACCGCTATGGATCCGAGAGATTTTCGCTTGCCATTTAAATTAATGTTAATCGACACCTCCTATCTTTCCCCTCCCTATCTCCCTATTGTCCTACATTAAAAGAGAAACAAATAGTGCCTTGTGTGCGCGTTAATTACAAAAATAAAAAAATTACATCTCGAAATAAAAACCAGGGAACAATGGCACCCAGGGTAGGAAAAGTCCATTCCAAATATGGGTGGGGTTCTAGGGTTAAGACGCAGCATGAATGGTATCATGCCCAGTCTTAAAGCTGAACTCTGTGTCTGGAATCTTGTTTTTGTTCTCCGCATACTTGGACAGAGCTCTATTAAGAACTTTTCCGAGAACCTTGCGCGAATTGAAATTATCCTTTCTCTTTTTCGGGAAAGGATGTACAACTGTCTTCCAATTGACTTGATAATGTGGATTATTTAGCGTGGTGTTTAACAGTGTTGGGTATGTCAACTACATCCTCAGTTAGATGATATTAGGTATACCATCGACCCCTGACCACCATAAATAGCCAAGTAAAAGTACTCCGACAAGAGATTAGTCTAACTTGCATCCATTTCAATATGGCATTGATCAAAGCAATCCGTAACTAGCACGGCTAGAAAAGGGACAAACGTAACCAAATCCAGCCAGATATTGGACTACGAAACGAACGTATGCAGAATGGAATATCACGTTTTCAGCCTCGGCTGTTATCCTACTACTACGATGACAATGCCATGTTCGTACTTGGAAGTTTCAGCTGGAACTCTAAATAAATAAATTTATTGGCGCGACAGCTCCTTAAGGAGGCATGGCCTAGTGACTTATACTCTCAACCATTCCTGTGTGTGTGTTCTTAATCTGCAAGAATGGAAGGGACCTACAGTTTACCGCCGAGTTCGAACGGCTACATGAGATGCACTTTTTCGAGACAAATTTTACTCTTGGAGGTTTTGTCAGTTCCTCGCAAGAGGCAGTACCCCAGAAAAAATGGTGGGTATGAGCTGGATTTGAACCCAGGTTCTTTTGCTTAGCAGTTCGACACCACTAAGCCACGGGGCAGAGTTGCTACTCTGCAACCTTGAAATCTTTTTATCTTTTTGTAAAACTTTCATACCTCAATTCTTCGGTCTAACCAGACACACTTTCCTGAATAATTTTTTTCTGCTCACAGGTCTATCGTTTTGAGCTCTGAATGGTTCATTATTGAAATACAATAAAATACAAGTTATACAAAGTTTTTCCAAAACGAAACCTTTTCTTGATAAACTTAAGCAATGACAAGAATGGAACTTTGCACTCCAACAAGAATCGATAACCGATTAGCAGAAGAGAAACGTTTCAGGGAATTTGTTTTAAAACTTATTTATTGACTATGAAGATATTTTAAAATTTACTGCCAGAGAAGACTTAAAATTGTTAAAGGAGGCATGCCAGGTTCGGCTCCTTTTCGGAATCCTGAAAAAAGAAAAATGTATTTCAAAAAATCAAGTCGGAATCCTGAAAAAATAGTTTTTTACCTAAATAAAGTACCATTGGAATGAATCCCCAATGAAATACTGTTTTTGTTACATCAAATACGGTTTCCAATCGGTCTTTGGCACCTGGCGAGAGACCCATTTTAAAGAAATGCAATTTTTATAATAAAATTTACAAAATATGAAATTATTTAGCACGAGTTGTGTGAATTGCTCAATTGACGGACGCTTGAAAATTTATTTGAAGTAAGAACATTTTTGACAGATATTTTTTAGTACAACATAATGAAGTTGGAAGCAGTTTAGAATTATGAATGAATTCAGCGAAAATGTAGTGATGAGAGAAATGTTGAAGTTTATTTCATAGATTACAAATTCGTTATTATAATTAATATGTTATTCTGGATTTAGCGATAGGAGTTATAACTTTGTCAAATGATGCAAAAGTAGTTGTCTTAAACTCAACTGTCTAGTTATTTTCCATAATTTTACTTAATTCCAACTATGATGTCGATATGTGCTCCTAATTTTTATGTTTTTTTGTCATCCATTATGCTTTGTGTCCACTGAAAAGATATCCTGGATTACTGCGGAATCTCCAATAGATTTCACACATGTCAAACATTTTAGAATCTTGAAATGTCAATACCGAAATACTAAAATTCATTTTGGTAAGAACATAAAAGATAAGCAGATAATATAATATAGACATCAACCAAGTTGCTAGTGTGAAAAACACATAAACACGTTATTTTTTCTTAAGAATTTTATTTAGTTTTCGATTCATTTTACATCTTTTCTTTACAGTAATGGGATATTTTTTAACTGTTTTTTAATTTCCTTCAAATCAAGCCAATTGTCACAAACTTATTCTGCCTATGGCGCCGTTCATCTACAGCTTTGCTTACACCCTAAATTTAAGTTAATGCTGAATGGTGCCGATGACAAAATGTCAATTTTTCTCTTTTAGTACAACTATAAAATGAAAATATAAACAAACTACAAACATTTCTGTCTTTTAAAATGAACATTTATTAAAAACAGCAAATCTTTTATATATTAAACTAAAATTAATCATTAATAAAAAGGTAAATAATTACAAATTGTATTACAGTTTTATTTAAACTATTATGCTTCCAGTTATGTCCACTTATCAAGTCGGATCCTTGTGCGAAGACTGTCTGCAAGAAGGTCTAGAAAAATGCTTAAAACTTTTCTACATCAATCTGGAGGAACAAATTATCAAATGTGAAAGTTCTCGTTGCATGTTTCCCTACATGCATAGGACAGTAGCTCACTTCCCTGAACCCAAAACATCCCAATGCACCATCAGTTTAGATGAATTCATTGAGCAGAGCTTTAAGCAAATCGACAGTCACACACCCTCAGAACCTAAATCTCCAAAACTAACAGCCAAAGTGGAACCCAATATGCCAGATATGTATGATTTTTCTTCGATATTCATGAATCATCCCATTAAGACGGAAGTCAAAGAGACACCTATGATTATACAAACTATCAAACAAGAAACAACTGCTCAGCCAGTTGTGCAATCGAAATCCAAGTTGAATCTGGAAATTAAACAAAACACACAAGTGCAAAAGTCGACACCTAAAAAATCTAGAATCTCCAAATGCTTTTCGGAAGTCAAGTCGTCTGCCAGAGCTGTAAATGCAAAGAGAGCAAAGGCACGCAGTGAAAAGGTTGAGCCAGTCTTCGTAGTCGAACCGCAGAGTGGAAAGGTTATGCGTCCATTGGACTTGATTAAGCGCTACATTATGAACAAATGAATGGTTAGATTAGATAGAAGGAGAGACAACATTTTTTAAGACTGATTCCTGACATTTGGAAAACACGCCGCTGCTGCAGGTGGTTTTCTTTTCCGTTTCCTAAGATAACATCACTGAAAATTCTCTGCTTAACATCCTAGTTATGTTAAATTAATTTTAGTTTTAAGTTATTATTTTTGCATGTTTGGTTGTTTCATTAAAATACAACAACAAAGGACAAAAATTGTTATTTAAATTATTCACTTAATTTTGTTTTTAGGCGCCGTTTTGAGCAAGTTCGGGAAAAGGTTTTTGAGCTAAGTTCATTGGAAATGCTAGTTGGTATAATTTTAACTACGAACTTGTAGAGACGACACGCAATGCCTTCCTGACGTTAAGATCATCCTTGGCGATTTTAACGCCAAATTAGATATGTACTGCCGGTATTCTGGCAGTACATAGACTCCCACAGTTTGCACGAGAACGAGAATGGCAATGAACTAGGATTAAAAGAAATAGCAGCATCAACGAAATTGCTCGTTGCGAGTACCAGTCTCCCACGTAAGTATCACCTAAAGCAGTAACTCGTAACCAAATTTACCACATGCACTACTGGAGATGACAATACGAACGCATCGCGATGCCACCCACTATCTTGTTGGTATGGTGTTCTGAGGGCGAATCGCAAATCGAATCGGAATATAAACAGTAACGCGCTAAGACTCGCCCTCGGGGAGCTCGTTAAGGGAGGAAGAGCCGCACCAGTTGCGAAAGTTCTAATAATATGTCACAAAGATAATAATCTGCCACACCACGAGGTGAGGGCGGAGAGTTAATTCTGATTACCGATCCAGAAGGCATTCTGAATCGATGGGAAGTGTCCTTAAATGAATTATTGAACGGTAAGCTCACGGAAAAAATGGAGACTTTATCATTTCAAGAGGAACTCATCATGCTATAGCCACCAAAAATCGAAGAAATATAAAGGGCAGTTGACAACACAACATGACAAAACATAATCTCTTTGTTTTCAACATATTCCTTTACAAAATCTCTATCGATGTGTTTCGCTCTATTAGAAAAAATATTCTTCTTTTATGAGTTACAAAGAATCATGATGCTTCCTTGCATGGCGCTGACGTAGCAATGAGCCAATGAACTATGCTTCTGTTGAAGAAAGTGCAACAAGTTTGTTTGCGACATGACCAACTATTTGATCTCGTAGTTCTGTCTTCAGCCGAATTGGAATCTGCATTGCCACATCAGACATCAGATTTCATTCTCATCATGTGTGGTTCTAGTCCTTCTGTGTCGGTTTTTTTGCTTTTTAAGTTTAAAAGTAGAAACACAAACACGCTTTACCAACGACTTTGACAATTTAAAAAAGTTCAAATATACAGAAATGTTTAAAGATAATCACAAAACCGCTTTTACTACAAAAACGCTTTGTTTAACGTACGTAAGGTACCGATAGCACCAACGGCTGAGGAGCTATTAGCAATTAAAAGGGAGAAATTCGGGCGAATCAAGAACCTTCCACGTCCAATTATTTCACTACTGGACGTGAAATGATTATTTTTTCTCACCTCAATTCAAGTATATAAAAGACAAGTGTAGGTAACTGGATTCAATACCTTTCTCACAGTGCAAGAATCACTCACGTAGGATGTCAAAATAACGAGATATAGGTGCGAAAGGCTTGAGTGAAAAATTTATTTTCTGGCATCTGACCCTTCAATCCACTCCTAGAGGCGCAGTTATTTTATCATAAGAATTCTGATACCTATAGGATAATTCAAAACATACTCAGCTAAAATATCTACAAAACGAGATATAACCATCAGAAAGCTTGAGTGAAAAATTTATTTTCCAAAATGCGACCCTTCAATCCGCTCCTGAAAGCGCAGTAATTTTTTCGAGTTACTTGTCATATATATGGATCGGGTAGCTAAAATGAATATCTATTTAACACTGCATGACCTCCTGTAGTGAAATAATTGTTAATAGCTCCTCAGCCGTTGGTGCTATCGGTACCGAAGTCACCAAAGAAATTTCATAAAAAATCTATTTAATCTACCACTGAAAACGCCTAATTATGCACTTAATCTCGAAACTGGTCTTCCTAAACTATTTACATACACGCTGAAACTACAGTCAGATTACATCGTGAAGATGCTATCTTACCAAGATGAACGACTTTCTAAAATGATGCTATATGAGTTCAGAAACGAGGATTGGTGGATGTCAAGATGGAAAAGTTTAGGAAACAACTACGGCGAAGTTCTCTCCATGGATCCAGGCAATTTTTACATTCTTAAAGAACAGCTATACCGTATTATTCAGCAATGAAAACTCTGTACGCGATAGTCTTATAGCGAAAGCACGCCAATCTGAAAGTAGAATCCTATATTCACAACTTAACACCACTCTATTGCAAAATAACTACTTTAACGACCTGCTAAACTTTAGAGAAATATCGCTCATATTTAAAGTGAGATGTGAACTTTTAAGCCTAAACGAAAGCCCTTACAATGGAAATTTTAACCAATTCTGTTCTTTGTGCAATTTGAGATCCAAAAAAGACTGTTTCCACTTTGTCAGCATATGTCCCATATTCTCGTCACAACGCCTGTCATACTTCGGAAAGAGAACATTAACGTTGCAAGAAACTATCAACATCCTGAATAGTTTTGACTGGAAAACTCTTTACAAATTTTTGAAAGATACTTATAAATATAGGATGTTTTTAATAACCGAATTCATTTAAATATTTTCTACTATTTTATTAAATATTTAATTAATTTAATTAATTGTACATAAAGATAAAATTGCTAACCGAACTGACGGCAAAGCCATAGGCGCAAAATTTTAAACATCATTCATTTTAGCAGTAAAACCGACTCTAGTTAAAGAAGTTCTTTAGATACGGGCCCTTGTTTAACATTTAAACAATATAAACAACCCTGACAACCACACTAGTTGTGTGGTTACGTAACGTAATGTAAACAATTTTTGTCCAGGAGGTAAATTCCCGATCAAATTTGAAACATAATGCGTTGGAAGTGTTTTTAATCAATATTTAGTAATTAAACATTAACAAATGTCGTAAAAGAATAAAAAAAAAATATAATTAATTAAATAAAAAAAAAAAAATTGAAATTGCCGTAGAATGAATCGGTCCACCATCATTTACCTCCGCCATACATCGTTGCTTGATCTCAAAACTGCGGGGCTCTTCATGGGATGTTTTGGTTGTGAAAAGTAATTCACCATTTTGAAAAGTTTTTGGCGATTGTTTTTCTTTTTTCATACATATAGGATCGAAAAAAATACCATTTCACAGTTTCACAGATTGAGAATCGACTTCAACACGGCTTACTATTGACAGAATAATTTTGCACCATTGTTTTTGTTAAACTATGTTAAGAAAAGAAGAAATAAATTAATTAATTACTTACTTCAATTCTACAACTTTTATATGCACTCTTATGATAAAGAGTTGATTTACAAAGCTATTTGAGAAAAAATTAAAAATGTCGAAAATTGGCCCTACTCTTACATAATGTAGTTTGGTGGTGGGTGGCACAAAACATATTATTATGTTATGGTCTCATTTGACGCGGAATTGAATGCTCTACAACTTATTTAGACCATTTTTGAAAATATTGATTGGAATTATTGCGAAATATAAGATTTGTTATATCATGACTAAGTTTTGACGTTTATCGTAACATTTCGAATCGCTGCATCTTTTGAACTCTTATAGCGAGTTTCATTGAAGAAAAGATTTGTTCTTTCTGTCAAAAGATTTGATCTTTTTCAATTTCGAGAGTTTCATTGCAAGAAAAAGAGCAAATCTAGATCAAATCTCAGCACGAAAGATTTGATCTCTGATGGGTTGGCAAATTTGATCTGAATGCACACATACATGTAAATAGTCTTTCGGTCAAACGTCAAATGGAAAATATTTTGTTATTTTTGTTGTTTGTTGTGCCAGCCCGTGCTTAGTCAAAAAATTACAAATATCCATTAAATATACAAAATAACAAATAAATGTGTTTTGGAAGTGAGAAAATACAAATATGGCATTTTAAATATATATCAAATATATATATAACATAACGGGTGATTTTTTTGAGGTTAGGATTTTCATGCATTAGTATTTGACAGATCACGCGGGATTTCAGACATGGTGTCAAAGAGAAAGATGCTCAGTATGCTTTGACATTTCATCATGAATAGACTTACTAACGAGCAACGCTTGCAAATCATTGAATTTTATTACCAAAATCAGTGTTCGGTTCGAAATGTGACAAATTGACGAAAATGACAAAATTTGTTCAGCGATGAAGCTCATTTCTGGTTGAATGGCTACGTAAATAAGCAAAATTGCCGCATTTGGAGTAAAGAGCAACCAGAAGCCGTTCAAGAACTGGCCATGCATCCCGAAAAATGCACTGTTTGGTGTGGTTTGTACGCTGGTGGAATCATTGGACCGTATTTTTTCAAAGATGCTGTTGGACGCAACGTTACGGTGAATGGCGATCGCTATCGTTCGATGCTAACAAACTTTTTGTTGCCAAAAATGGAAGAACTGAACTTGGTTGATATGTGGTTTCAACAAGATGGCGCTACATGCCACACAGCTCGCGATTCTATGGCCATTTTGAGGGAAAACTTCGGAGAACAATTCATCTCAAGAAATGGACCGGTAAGTTGGCCACCAAGATCATGCGATTTGACGCCTTTAGATAATTTTTTGTGGGGCTACGTCAAGTCTAAAGTCTACAGAAATAAGCCAGCAACTATTCCAGCTTTGGAAGACAACATTTCCGAAGAAATTCGGGCTATTCCGGCCGAAATGCTCGAAAAAGTTGCCCAAAATTGGACTTTCCGAATGGACCACCTAAGACGCAGCCGCGGTGAACATTTAAATGAAATTATCTTCAAAAAGTAAATGTCATCGACTAATCTAACGTTTCAAATAAAGAACCGATGAGATTTTATGCGTTTTTTTTTTTTAAAAAGTTCTCAATCTTTTAAATAATCACCCGTTATATATATAACAAATATCAAAACAATAATTTAAATGACTTAAGGGCTCGTCAAACAGAGCGCGTTTTGAGGCCACGTTTCAACGCCACGTTTTACTATACAGTAATACATATCCCATGTTACATAGATCGCGTTTTCAACCCCGCGTCAAGTTCCACACCGCTGATTGATTACAAATTGTTTTTTTTTGACGCCGAGTTAGAAAGATTTTTTTTTAATTATTTTGTGTTTGGTTAATTAAGTTATTCTGAATTTGTTGTAGACATTTTTTTACTTATTTTGTGTCATTTAATATTGTTTTAAATGGAAAAAAATAACCTGATTGGCATTTGGTGAACAAATGAAAATCAAAACGCAAATGTGAAACGTGCTGCGGATAGCTCTCTGTTTGACGTTCTCTTACACCGCATTTATAACGCCGCGTCAAAATAATATCGACGCCGCGTAAAATAATCTCAACGCCCCGTAAAATAATCTCAACTCCGCGTTAAAAACGTGTTTTGTTTGACGAAGCCTTTAATTGAGGGTTATTATAATATATTTATTGAAAATATCTCGATTTGTAGTAGTGCCCCGTGTCTTAGTGGTTAGTGTTTCGAACTGTTAGCGAATGAGCCTGGGTTCGAATCCAGCCCATAGCTCTCTTCTTTTCCGGGGTACTGCCTCTTGCGAGGAACTGACAAAACCTTCAAGAGTAAAATTAGTCTTGAAAAAGTGCATCTCATGTAGCCGTTTGGACTCGGCGGTAAACTGTAGGTCCAATCCATTCTTGCAGATTAACAACACACAAACAGGAATGGTTGAGAGTTGAGAGTATAAGTCACTAGGCCTTGGCTCCTTAAGGAGCTGTCGCGCCAATAAATTTATTTATTTATTATCTCAATTTGTACACATAGATAATCTATATAATATATATATATGTATGCTCAAAAAAATAATCTTTTCTAACGTGGCGTCAAAAAAAATTATTTGTTATTTATTTCAACGCCGCGTCTTGACCCAGCGTATTGACACCGCGTTGAACTCGACGCGGCATTGAAAACGCGCTCTTTGTGACATGGGATATGTATTGCGGTATATTACAACGTGGCGTTGAAACTTGGCGCAAAAACGCGTCGTCAAAACGCGGCTGTTTGACGAGACGATATAGCCGTGGCTCCTCAGCTCATAATTCTCGCGTTAGTTTTGCGCAGAAACCTTCATTCTCAGGTTGCAACAACCAATTTTTGGACCACAATGAACGAATTCTTTGCGGTGGCCTTTGGTTGTTGTCGGAGTCATCGTCACTGCTGCTTTCCAATATGTAGGCCGCAAGAATCGCCACCTCTACCATATTTCGTGTGGACATACTTTATTTGACTTTTCACTTTTGCCTTTAATCACTGTAATTGGAAATGTATTATTTATTCTTTTTTTTAATTAAATTAATTTAGGTAATTGAAACACTTCAGAAACTCAGGTCTATATTTAACCAAAACCACCAAAACAACCAAGACACAGGGACTCATTTGAGTGACGCCGTGTAATTGTCACTGCTGAAAATGATAAATGTCATAGCAGTTTAGGCTCACCGCCAACGATCAGCTGTTTGAGAGTTGTCACGTCGTATAATGGTCACTGTTTTGCATGTCCTTGCAGTGACACCGAGATACTGGGACAACAGGGACACACTTTGACGTTCATTGTATTTTGGGACAACAAGGACAGAAATGGGTCATTCGTGTGATAGTCACTGTAGCTAGCTGTCACACGATGACCTTTGTTGCGGCAGTGACGGTGGTAAGACCTATTTTGTTGTGACGTCACAGTGTCCCTGCAGTGACCAATTACAAGGATCGTCTAATGCTAGCTTTAGAACAACAAGTTTGGCAAAACATTTTTTTTTCTTGAAAATTGTTCCATTTTTCAAAGGCTATATGTATCTCAAAAATGGTTCTTTATTTTCAAATATAGTGCCATAGTAAATTGTAGGAAATTTTATCAGCTTCATTTTTCTTTTAAATAACCACCCCACCCCGCGTGGCAACCGGATGATTTTTATTGCGGGTAAAGAGGACCCATCCCTCACATTCCTGCATTGGAATTACATGGATTTTTTCGTTTATTTATTGTTTTCATGCTTAGTTTGCCTGGACTAAATGTTTGGATGTTTGTTTTGCAATCAGACCTCAACGGCTAAACAGATGGATGAGGTGCTGAATTGAAAAATAGGCTACTTTTTATCCCAGAAAATGCAAGGTTCATTGGAAGAGGCTTAAATGTGAAATATGTAGGGCTGGAGGTTTATTTGATACGTTTCTATGATTCAGCGACTGCACGAATTTATGAATTTTTTGTGGATGTTATTTCGTAGAAATGTACGGTTCATGTGCCAAAAATGTGAATAAAGATTTTGATTTAAATAATAAAAATCTAAAGTCCACTCAGGCGAATGCGCAACTCGCAGGTTAAAGCTAGCGAGTAATTAATAGAAAACAAAAACAAGTCGGTATGATCCTTCCAGTATTAAGGAATACAATAAAGAGAAAGAGGGGAGCTGTATAAAAGAAGGTCTTCTGGTTCTTAAATTTTTGCTAACATTTAATATCTTATTCAAAATTACATGTTTCCACAGATTGTCCACGCTCCTTCAAAACCTTGATTATCCATCCTAAGTATGAATAAATCTTTGTATAGATCGCTGGTGGTATTCCCGAGCATGCTTGTCCTGAAGATGTTATTCCGACAGCATAGTTTTGGTTCTCAGACCAACTAATGAGTGGCCCACCAGAGTCACCCTTTGAGGTAAAATAATTATAAAAATATATAAATATATATATATGATATATATACCAACCTGGCAAGTATCTCTTATCCCATCGGCATCGCCAGCACAAATATGAGTAGTTGAAATGCCCGATTTGAATTTCCTTTGTCGTTTGAAAAAAGGTTCACAAAGATCAGCTGGAAACACTGTTAAGTTGACTTTCACCAAATGTGGTGAAGCCATTCCAGCTAAGATTGTTTTTTTTTATTTTTATTAGTTTTTAATTTAACTATTTTTTTATACCAAATTCTGTGAGACCGTATCCAATGGCAGTGACGTTATCACTGTATAGATCCCGCCTTCTCCAAAGGGAAACAGAAGGAGTGCTGCGTAGACAATTTGTTAAAAAAATCCAACAATTATTGTGACTTCTATGTGGAAGCTGATGCTTACTCCGAGTAATCCTGTAATTCGAGTATTGCGATGTCATGGTATGCCAGACTTGGATCATAGCGAGGGAATATTGTAGCATTAACCACCGAAAAAAGGTGATTGAATTTCTGACAAAGAATTCCCTCCTAGGTAAACTGTATCAGGAAGTTTTCTGGAAAGGAAACACTTAGTAGTTACTCAATTTTTTGCTGTTGATATTAACCCATTTTTATAAGCACAATGTGCAGCTGTTAAAACCATATTGGGACTCATCAACATTCCACCGCAATGGAATTTTAAGATTTTCCCTTCACAATCATCTCTCCAACCCAGAGCAGCCTTTTCAGTAAAAATCTGTCTGTTCAGTAAGTACAAACTCGTAATTAACTTACCATAAAAGGAAACTATCCCACTGATGCTCGTGTTCCTCCAACAGCATAGCTAACCATGGCTTGAAAAAGACGTTATAATGATATCATTTGTATATTTACTTTTGCAAGCTTATGGCTTACAAGTGCTGAATAAGTATTTCCATGGATTCTCTGTATGGGAACTTAGATATTATTTGTATTATTTACATTTTTTTTTATTAAGTTCACCTGAGGTTGAATTATCAATTTGATTTAAAATGCTAATAAAGAAAGAAGTTGCATTTCCAATAGCAGGAACGATGATTTGAAACTCATTCTAGAAGAGGTACACGTTACCGGCAGATCCTTCCAAGCGAATCGAATAAGAGTTTCTCGATGACTGGCTTCTCTTTTGAAGCTTAACAATACAAAAGTGTTTGACAAATAAACATTGCATAAATAATATTCATACATTTATTTTTAATTGCATTTTAACATGTACCAAAACCTGTTTAAGGTTTGTGAGAACTTTATTTTTAAGTCATAAGTACATCAACTTATCTTTATTCCACAGCTTATAACATAGAGAAACAACCAAGCCAAGTATAGTTTTCTGTTTGAGAAAACTTTGGTTTACCCATTTTATTGAAATTTTCTGCAATTCTGATGAATTTTATTGCTTGTGTTTTAAAAAGTCTTTGTAGAAGCTTTGAACACGCTACTCACATAAAATGGCACCAAAAATGCTGCAAGGTGTTTGGGCTCTCCTCCGACGTTTAAGAAATTCATTTTCTCTTCTGATCTGGTTACTTTGCTACTATCTACAAAACTGATATCCGTCGAAGATAAGAAAACAATTTCCATATCCGGACGTTTGCTCCTTCAACGTACTTGAGTCTTGTGGATAGTATTGAAAGGAGAGCATTAAAAATAATTGGAGACAATGAAGTCATTAAAACACTCACTTTACTCGACCATCGACAAAATATTTCATGTCCCTCTCTCTCTTTGTATCATTATTTCTAAGACCAATGTTCTAGACACTAGAGAAATAGCCAAACGATTTCCTCCCCATAAAAAGTTTCATTGTGCTTCGAAAATTGCACTCCAAGTTGGTTGAAGGTCGTCCTCCACTTGAGCGCACCACCTAATGCGAGGTCGGGGATGGAATCGAAGATCCTGCGAGCATTGTTGTTCATTCGCTATACATGACCTAGCCATCTTAAGCGTCGCTGTATAGCTCGTATAGTTCTTGGTTGAACATTCTCCTCCAAAGTCAAACGCAGTTAGGACCGAAAATCTTCCGAAGAATCTTACGCTTGAAACGACTAAGGATATCTTCATCTGGGATAAGTAAGGTCTTATACAGAGTCTCCTTTGTCTTTCTGACATGGCTCTGTATAGCTCGTCTCTATAAATGCTATCGTACGCGGCTTAAAAATCGATAAAGAGGTGGTAGGTATCGATTTCGAATTCTTGGGTAGTTTCCAGGATCTGCCGTAGCGTGAACATTTGATCGATTGTGGACTTTCCTAATCTGATACCACACTGATAGGGGCCAATCAGGTTGCTGAGGAAAGGTTTCAGGCGTTCACATAGTACGGCAGAGAGGATCTTGTAGGCGATATTCAGGAGACTTATACCTCTATAGTCGGCGCAGTTTAAAGGGGCCCTTTTCTTGTTGATTGGCCAAACGATGATGAGGTTCATCCTTTGTGGCGTCAACTTTGTCCTCTGTGGGGGCATGAGAGCATATTAGGCTAATGTTGGCGAATTCAGCCTTGATGCGGATTGTCACAAGTCGCTCGCTTACGTGTCGAAAGTCCAAGACTTCTTTCCTAAGTCTATCGCTACCGAATCCGCACCCGAATAAACGCTGTGGTCTACTTTCACAATCACCGTAGTACAAGTCATCCTCCATTTGCCCGAGCCATCCCATTGCACTTCCTGGATGGCAGTAATTCCTGCACTCTAGCAGTCTGGGCCTCCGCTAGTTGTTTGGCTGCACGTGGTCTGTAAAGAGTTCTTACATTCCACGTGCAGCTCCGAAGGTCGTTGTCCTTAATTCGTTTTTCCGTGTCGTAAACAGTTAATCCGCTCTTTTCCGAGGCTATTGGTCGCTTCGCAACTTTTTATTTTTCCATGTCGGGATTGTGAACCCCACTCATAACCCCCAACCTGGAGGCCAGGTCCTTTGTTGCATTCCTTGGACAAAAAAAAACGGGAGATTCCGGAGTCATTAACCCGCTTCGGGTTATGGGTGCAGCCGTTGGCCCATTAAGGGTTCATCCGCCACCATCTCTATTTCAATGCCCTGACTTGAATTGAGTTAATGACCTTATCTCCAAAAACGTCGAAATAGCTCATTAGGGCTTGACTGTTGACGCAACCGTTGGGCCAATTGGTTTGGCTCATCCGCCGTAGGTCCTCGAAATCTCGACAGTAATTCGACTTGTAACGAGTTTGATGCGCTGTCTGATTCCATCTCGAAAATTGTTTCCCTTGTCCTCACACTGAAATCGTTATTGTGGGGTTTTCAATGTACACAATTCCAATTGGCTCCGCTATTCTGGTCAGACAACACCTGAAGGGAGGTATGTCGAGCTCTTTTCCGGGTTATATCACATTACCCAACTAATCAATGTGCCAAAGCGTATACCGGATGTTGCTGGGCAAGCCGCCCATACTCTTGACTTGTTAATGTAACTTCTCCATTTTTGCACTTCATACCATTGTGTCATTCCAGCAAATTTCTCGTCCTCCACCCATCCAGTTAAAGAAAAACTCCCCACTAGGACCGATTGGCAATACGAGTAAGCCAACTAACACGACCTGAATATTTTTTTCCGAAGCTTTGACTGGTCACTATGCTTCCTCGATAGTGCGATTGATGCCAGTGCTGAAATAATCATAAATGTGATTCTTCTAGGGATGCGTGCTTTTATTCCTAATAGAGTAAAAAGCATCAAACCTAAAGAAAAGTCTTGGTTTAATTCTGAGTGTAAAGAAGCTATCAGGCTCAAAGAAGTAAGTTTCCGATCTTACAAAGCCAACCCTACACAGGAAAATCGGAAAAAGCACAAACGTGCAAGGAACTCATGCAATTGCTTTTTTAAAAGAACCAAATTTTTGCATGACCAAAAATTGCGGCAAACGCTCATCGACAATAACAAACCAATTGTTTACTCTTCAAAGAAGGCAAACTTGCTTGCCGCCCATTTCGCTGCCAGCTCCACGTTGCCGCATAGCAACGTTGCCCCTTCTATACTTGAGAATGTAATTTTTTCCATGGGACAGATTTTTTTCCGCACTCGTACAGTAGGAAGAGTTCTAAAAGATCTCGATATACACAAATCCGCTGGCCCGGATGGTATACCCCCGATTCTTCTGAAGAGGTGTTCTTCGACACTGGCAAAGCCACTGCGTAAGCTTTTTCATCGCTCCTACTCTTCTGGAATCTTTCGTAGAAGATGGAAAACAGCATTTGTCCAGCCTGTCTCTAAGAAATGTCACCCATCCTCCCCCTCCCCTACCGACCCATAGCACTGACATCCCTTCTTTCTAAGGTCATGGAAACGCTGATTAACCGTTTAAGGAATATTTCGAAGATCGAAAGCTTCTCCATGACCGTCAGTATGGCTTCCGCAGCAACCGTTCCACTGGTGATCTGATGGCATATCTCACCGAACAGTGGAACAAATCTTTACATCGCTTTGGTGAAAGTAAAATTATTGCTCTTGATATCTCCAAGGCATTTGATGGAGTTTGGCATGAAGCTCTCTTATCGAAAATGCGTGCTTTTGGGATCAATGATACTCTTGTTCGTTGGATTAGAAGCTATCTTCTGGACCGTTTAATACAAGTTGTATTGGACGGATTCAAGTCTAATTCCTACAATATAAATGTTGGCGTGCCCCAGGGCTCTGTTCTGTCTCCGACTCTTCCTCATTGTTATAAATGATCTTCTGTCTGTTACTTCTAATTTACTTAACTGTTTTGCTGACGACTCGACCCTCAGGTTTTCACATTCGTTCGATAATTCACGTCCTTCGCCTTCGGACGTACAATTGCAACGGTACCTTATGTCAAGCTCATTAAACTCCGATATATACAGCATTTTCAAATGGAGTGGAGTTTAATGCTTCGAAAACTCAACGCTGTCTTCTGTTGTTAAAGCTAAACATACCCCCAAGCCCCAATGCCATTGTCCATGAATGGCACTTACATCGAAGAAACCGAAAAGTCCTCAGTACTCGGTATGTGTGTCAGCGACGACCTCCGTTGGAACGACCATATATTTGAGATCGCTAAGAATGCTGCTAAGTCCTTAGGTTTTCTGTATCGGTGTAAGAAGTATTTTCCCTCATCTGGCTACAATTTATAAAGCGTTTATACGGTGTAACTCCCAACTCTGGGCAAGTGCTTCACAAACATCGCTTCACCTGCTTGATAGAATACAAAATCGAGCGTTAAGATTGATAGAACTGCCGCTGAAACAATTGCCCCTCTCTAACAACGACGTAATGTTTCATGTCTTTCCTTATTTTATCGTCTTTTATAAAAAAAATGTTCACTCAAACTAGCCACCTGTATTTCTCCCCTTAAAAGTTTCTACCGTAATACTCGTCCAATGATGGGCGCATTCGAATGATTTAATCGATTATAATCGATTCATGCAACATCTCGAGATATCTCGATTTTTCACCCAAATCCATTGTATATAAACTACCTATAGTACTATCATGAGACGAGAAAAAATCTTTTTCCCTAGAGCCGCTTGGAGTGCTAGTGTAGGCATATTTTATTTGAGAAAGAGAGAAATAAGAGCATGTTTTTAAGTGTTATGCTCTGTGCTTTTTGGTTAGCTGAATCAATCTGCCTGATGAACATGCATGTTGTTGGAAAAATGTTTGGTTTTGGTGAATTTTAAGAGGAAATCTCTTTGAATTATACAATTTTATTGACTTATAAGCAATTTAAAAAAAGATGCTTAAGAAGGTGAGATGAATTAACTTGATGTTGATGATGTTGCTTACATTTTTTGTAATACAATTGTACATATATTGTTTTGTATATCATTGACTAGACTTTTGAAGTGATTTTCATTGTATATAGACTTTTGTTAGGATTCATACACGATCCTGCATTTTCGTTGCTTACATTTTTTACTTGCGATTATAGGGACTATAAGGCAAGTTATGCATTCGTAAAAAAAAAAAAAATTCTAACAATCAAACATGATATTACGATGATAGAGAAGTCAAAAAAAGTGGGTCCGGAAATTCCGTCCGTCTGTCTGTCTGTTTGTCTGTCTGTCTGTCTGTCCGTATCGATATCTACAGCCTAAACGGTTGGGCCGATTTGATTCAAACTTGGTATATAGTATTTTTGGAGTGCTCTACCCGACAGTTTTTGGAATTGGCATTCTAGCTCCAAAACTAACGGTACCTGCCATATAACTTTTATTAAAAAACTTATTTTTCTCGAAAACGGCTCCTACGATTTTGATTAAACTTTCAGAATGATGTTTTCTGTGCAAAATCTATCTTTTAATTTTAATGGATTTTTCAGAAAAAGTTTTATAACGGTACCTCCCATATGACCGGTTTTTTAAAATCAGACTTTCTCGTTAACTAATTGACGGATTTTGATGAAATTTTCACAATATGTAGTGTTTTATGATTTAAATAATATTGCTTATCAAAATTTTCAAAAACATTTTTTTTAAAATTTTAATAATTTTTTTAAAAAAATATTTTGTTTTTTGAATATTTTGAAAACGGATCTATAGATATTTTTTTTTAATTTTTCTCCTAGTATAAACTATAGATTTCTTAAAATTGACACACTAAAAAAAATTTTAAAATATGTTTTCGAAAAGTTTTTCAAAAAAAACATTTTTTTGAAAAAACTGGTCGAACGATTTTGAAATGAAAAATTCATAAAATAGAAAACAGCAAAAGAAATAAGATGGCTTACAACATTTTTTCCAAAAAACGTTATGAGTAGTGTTTTTTTTGAATTCATAAATTTTTTTCCCCAACATTTTATTTCATATTGCTCGGCTAAGCCCTAGCCAAGCCATTAGTCAAATAAAAGAAAGTGACATTACATTACATACTTACGTATTTTAAAGTATTTTTCATCATCATAAAAGCACAGAATAAATAAGGAAGCCTTTGATAAACACACAAAAACAACTAACAAATAAAAAAAAATATTCGATTACTACTGAATGCAAAAAATTTCAATCGAGAAAACAAAAGTTTACACCTTCCTATAAATAAACAAAACCACTGTGTTAACTTTTAATATTGTCTCTATACCTACTGGCTTAACAGTAGTTGGAACACGTATCTTAATTCTAGTACCTACCTTCCTTCCAACCTTATTATAGGTACCTAAATCCTTTATAAATTCCATTGGTCCCATATTGGGACGTATAAAGGTCCCTGATTCCGACGAATCTTTATGCCAGTTGTTCAAATTTTTCCATACCAAAATGAAAATTTAACTGAAAAAAGTCCTTTGTATCTTTCTATTAGCAAATTATATTATAAACAGTAAGCAGCAAGTGGAAAGATACACTAAAAAACTGCAAAAGCTAACAATCCTATATATTTATGTGTTTATCCCTTTGTCGTGACTCATGTTCGTTCGAGCTTCACCCCAAAACGATTCTAAGGAAGTTGCACGTCATACAAAAAATATTAAAATAAAATCTTTGTCAAAAAGACGCCTGCACTTAAAAAGGATTAGCACATAAGAGCAAGTACGTGCTACCCAGTCGTGCCTTTTATTTTTATACGCAATACATGTACAAGTACATATGTCATTGACCAGCCTTTTGAAGTGTTTTTTTTTAAGATATTCAATTTGGGTTTATTTGCTACCTATAAAGTGAACGTTGTCGTTTTCAAAAAATGTACTCAAAAATTCTTGAAAATTTAACACAAACTTAATTCTTGCTGTATTTATTTAATGGATTTTTGTTTGAATTTTGCTTTCAATGCAGATAGGTACACAAATTTAGTGAAAACTATGCATGGAGATACATTAATTTTTTTTTTTTTTGGAAATTGATTGTAGATTTGTATCCATTGTATATAGACTGCAGGTAGTAATGATTTTTGTTTTTTTGAGGCCTTGTATGAAATAACTGACCTACCCTTTGCTCGCGGGTAAGAAATTCATAGTTAAAGCAAATCTTATTTTTATATCGCGGTGGGTTTTTTGGCTGTAGAAAATTAAAAAATGAGCCGATTTTCTTGATTCTTTTTTTAAAATGTTCGTCTGCGGCGGGTTTTCGATAAAAAAAATGTTTAAACTATCCCAGATGTCGGATTTCAATTATGACAGACTTCAGATGGTTTTTTACTTGCGATTAAAGGTACCTATAATAATAATCAAACATGATATTACGACGATAGAGAAGTCGAAAAAAGTATGTTCGAAAAATGTCTGTCTGTTCGGTGCTCTACAGCCTAAACGGATGGGCCGATTTGCTTCAAACTTGGTATTTAGTATTTATTAGGTAGTATCTCGGGGGGTGTTTCTCATTTTTGCTCTAGGTCAAAAATGAACTTTATTTGCAGTTTAACAAAAAGTTTGATTTTCTCGAAAATGGTTCCAACGATTTTGATAAAACTTTCAGGATGCTATTTTTTTACAACAATACATCTTTCAGTAAGAATGAATTTTTCGAAATTTGTTCTATAACGGTACCTATCATAGAACCGGTTTTTTCAAATGCAGTTTTATCGTTAACCAATATCCTGATTTCAATATAAATTTTGCAAACAGGAAGTCATTTATAATTCAATTAACATTGCATTTCAAAATTTTCGAAAACTTTTTTTTCACTTTTCTAAAAAAAAATTGGTTTTCGAAATATTTTGAAAACGGGTTGATTAAAATTTTTTCAAATAAGTTTCCCAGATGAAAACTGTAGATTTCCTTAAGCAACAATGTATATACATTCCTGCCTCTTTCATAAATTTCTCATTAAAATTTCGTATTAATCAAGAAAATCTCTTGAAATTGCCCATAGAACGTAGCTAAACCATACAAATTGTTATCTACCTCTTTTATAAATTACTCATAAATTACTTATGAATAAAGTACAATTCAGCGAGTTTCTCTGAGAATTCTCTTTGTAAATGAACCGCCATTGTATATGAACTCTTTGTTCGCCTCTTAAATTCACCGAGTAATCTTTTTCCCTAGAGCCGCTTGGAACGCCACCGTCCACCGGTCGTCATGATAGTACTATAGCAGTCTATATACAATGCCCAAATCTACCTACTTACGAGTGTTGAGTGTTTTGTATTTGTTGTGTGAATAAATTCAACCGTAATCTTAAATCGTACACCTACCCAACAATTGAGCGTATTGTGTCTGTATCTGTATTTCTCTTTATTTTCTTTTATTCTTATTTCTGTTCTCCTCTTACTGCGGTGACTGATCTGTTGAGTGATGATTCCTTCAATCACTCGAGATACAAATCACTCGAGATACAGGTATAGTGTATCTAAGATTTTTGTTTCTATGGAATGACCGAATGATTTCTTCATTTCGTATGAATGAATGAAAAAAAGAACAACGAGTGCTTTTATAGAAATGGCTGTCGTGTTCGTGTTTGTTATGCATCTATTAGAATATTTTAATTTTTCCAATCTTTATTTTATGTTGCCGTTATGTTTACCAATATTTTGGAATTCGTATTGTTTTTGCACGTGGCTTTATTTTTATGGTAGGTGGGTCATTCATTAATTATTTTGTTGCTGTGTGTGTGTTTCTTGTTAAATAGAAATTTAATTTAACTTCAAATCAAAATGAAACCAGGAGAAAAAGTTTCATCAAAAAATTTGGGTAAACTATTCCAATTTTGTTACTATTTTATAATTCGAATGATCATTCGATTATTTGGATCACTCGAATACTAATATCTCGATTATTGAAATCATTCGATTATGCCCATCACTATAACTCGTCTCGCAAGGAATGTCCATTAGTTCACCATTGAGCCCAATTTCGGACGTACCGTGAAATATAGGAATTCTTTTTTTAGCCGTAAAACACGACTTTGGAACGGTTTACCCGGCGAGATTTTCCCTTGCCATTTTGATCTGCAAACACTCAAAACCAATGTTAATCGACACCTCCTATCTCTCCACGCCCGCGCAGTGTGTTAGATTAAAAGGGAAACAAATAGTCACTTGTGCGCGCGTATAATTATAAAAAAAGCGATGTTTAAAAGGCTAATTTCACTAAAGTCGATTGCGTATCTACTACAGTGTTTTCATCTTCATCTTTGCAGGGTCCAGACTTTGTATATACACTGCATATAGTACTATCTTTGTATATACACTGCATATAGTACTATCATGGAGCATCGTTTTTTAGTTCTGAATCAAGTCGCAATGAGGAGTTCTAAAATTGCCAACTGGTGTGAATATAGAATAAGTACAGACAACAAAAGTTTATTAAATACTGGTAAAATATCGGTGAAGGTTCTAATCTCCACTATTTAGAGTTAGTTCTGAATCAACCAGGAAGATGGCCAGACGAAAAATGACCACCATGAGAGTATTATAGAAAATGTATATACAATGGTCCAGAACGGCTAATGAAACCTGATGTTCACTGTTCAACTCTACTATATAAGTTTCTCACCATTGCCAATTCGACTTCACGTTGCTGGTGATCTTTTTCCAGGTCTTGGGTAAGAGATTATATTATTGCAGACTCACGATCTGAGGATAACCAGGGTTTTTATAGAGCTGGTTGTGAGAAGCCCAAGACATGTAAAACGCTGCGTTTCTTATGACTTGTTAAAATAGTTGTCATTTGTCTTCGGGGTTCATATTGTCAGCCGGGGGATTTCTCGCTAGTTCCATATATAGATATACGTGATCGGCAACAGCTGTGACGGTCCCTTTCGAATTAAATCGTCCAACATTGAGTGTCCTCTGCATGGTTGTTGATCGCCTTATAGCTTGCATATGGAAGTCCGTACACGAAGTTTGGCAACAATTAGAGGTCTTAAAGAAATATTGATTATGAAACGAGTTTCCCAGTTGCAATAAAAAATAAAATATTTTAGTTTTTTCTCAATGTTAATTAAATATGATATATAATAATGTCTTTCTTCAAGAAATGCTAATAACCTTAAAAACAGGTACATACATATTTCTATTTAGTTAAAAATTCAGGGTCGCAGATTAGCAGATTCACTTAAATTAAAATTCCGGTCAGTCATCGATTAATTCTTGTTCGATTCACTTGATATACTTCTAACCGCTGCGCTGGTCCTCTAAAATGAATTCAAAATCGTCATTTTTGTTAGCGGGATTGCAACTTATACTATTTTTAGCACTTTCAATTGATAGCCAAGTTATTGATACAAGTGTAGATCAGAATGTCAAATACGATGCAAATTATTTTTTAAACTTCGATTTTGACAGCATCCCTAAATATAATTTAAGCGAATGTAAGTTTTCATAGACTTCAAATCTAAAGATGTAAGTGTTTTTGTTAACATTCTTCTTCAAAGCTTCATATTACATTGCTGGAGGGACGAATGCATCTTTTGAAGAGTTCCTCTCTATGGTTAGCTTTATTTTACCTAACAATTCGACATATTTTATGGTATTCTTTATTGAAAGGCTGCTCTAGGATGGAAAGATGATTCAGGAAAGGGAGGCATTAAATTTCATGGCGGTGGAACGCTGATTAGTCCCAAAATGGTGTTAACGGCTGCACATTGTGCCTACAAAAATGGGTAAGAAACATGAATATTTATTTCTCTTTTCAAAGAGAGGGGAGAAAGGCTTAAAACGATGACAAATCTTTTTGCAGAAAACTTCCTGATATTGTCTTCATTGGAGGATATCCCCTTTCGGAATTTGAAGCAGAATCATTTTACCCTCGGGCTTTTTCAGTGGTTAATGTAACTATTTTTCCAAAATATGATCCAAATCAAGCCTATCATGACATCGCCATACTTCAATTGAATGATACTGCATTGTAAGCAATTCTTATTAACATCTTATTATGAACCTTCTTTTAATGTATTCTATATCGGCTCAGTGCTCCTCCGATTTGTTTGTGGAATAGTGAGAATCTTATCAGCGATAACGTCACAGCCATTGGATATGGTCTACAAGAGTTTGGTAAAAGAAAGTCCAAATCAAGACAAATGCACTTCGAAAATTAATAAACATTAAAATTTTAAGCTGGAATGTCGTCAGAGAATTTACTGAAAGTCAACTTGACCGTGTTTCCCGCTGATACCTGTAAACCCTACTTTAAACGTCAAAGAAAATTTAGATCTGGTATTTCGAAACATCATATTTGTGCTGGTGATAAGGAGGGAATTAAGGATACTTGTCAGGTTGTTGAATTTTTGTTTATAAAATATTCCAAGATATGCTTATACTCTATTTTGTTCAAGGGTGACTCTGGTGGACCACTGATTGCTAGGCATCGTGATATGATGTTTGCTGTTGGGATAACATCATCAGGACAAGCTTGCTCGGGATTTCCACCAGCGATTTATACGAAAATCTATTCTTACAGAGAATGGATAACTAAGGTGTTGGATGAGCATGGTCAATCGATGAAAGATTGTGATAATTAAAAAAAATAAAGGTTTTTAGGAGTGAACTAACTAATAAGAAAGCAACTTATTGGTTTTGACATTAAAACAATATATTTTGAAAAATAAAAAAATAGAAAATTGTTATTTTTGTTGTTAGATATATGTATGTACATATGTAAGTACATATGAATGTATATAATTTGCTTACGGCGCGGCGGCGGTGTCATTAGGGAGGATTAATTGGCTTTAAAGTATGGCCACACATATTATTAGACAAACGAATAAAAGTTGTGGTCAGAAAATGACAAAATTTTATGAACGATTTTGAAATAGCTGTAACTGTAGACTAGTTGAATATTAATCTGCATTATTAAACTAGAAAATTCTAAGCTCTAGAACTTAATTTAAGTGAATTTTTTTCCCTGACGAATAGGTTAGACGATATGAAAGAATTTTTGATGAAAAATAAGACAAAAAATATTTTTTTTCAAAAATTTGCATTTTTTCCGAGCGTGTAACTCGAAAATGATTGAGAATTCAACTATGAAATAAAAAGTCTTAGATAATTGTATGACCTTAATCTTATTCTCAGAAAATTTTCCCCTGCAACGCACCGTTTTGGATATTATAAGTAGAAACCCGAAAATTGACGTCTTTGCCCAATCCCCCCTCTCATCTAGCTCACCCCTAAACATCGGGACTTTGTACAGGGTGGGCCAAAAGAAGTCATCCGATGTTGTTTGGCTCTCTTTTTTTTCTAAATGAAAAACTTCGATTCTGTTTTTTGATTATGTTTATTTGAACCTTTAGAATTATATTGGTCAATTCGAGAAGATGATATCGGCCAAATGGGCGCCATCGCAATTGATTGCCATACCGGCTCGATTTATGACATTTTTCATCACTTCAGCGAGAACTTCGGCCGACAGATTCTCGCACTCGTGTCGAATGTTTTCCATGAGGGCTTCCAGAGTCTTGTTCACGTAAACACGGGACTTCAAAAAATTCCACAAACAAAAGTCTGAAACGGTTAAATCGGGCGATCTTGCGGGCCAGTGCAATTTGCCACAACGAGAGATGAGGAGACCCGGGAACGCCGCCTTCAGAATATCGGTTCATGTCGGTTCATGTATCGCTCCATGGCTTGTTCACTTGTATTCTGCATCTGATTGGCGGCCATTTGCAAAAATGAGAGCATCTTTTAATAGGGTGATTTCTTTTTGCCCACCTTGTATATGTTCACCCCCAGGCACCCTGAACAAGTTTCTGAAGGAATCGCTTTTCTACCAGCTCACGCACTCTACACCTCCTTTTGAGGCATTCATTGCTTGGACTAACTGTATTTAATAATACATACTATATATGTATATTTATTTTTATTAATCACAATTCCACATCACTCGTATTAAAAACAATATCATATCAAAAATACTTTTCCCAATTGATATGATCACGTAATACACTTGCAAACTTCAAGAAAATAACTTCTTTCTACTAAAATACCAAAAGCCAACAAAATTTAACTGCATTTTAACGATTTTCTAATTATTAGTACTATCAATACAAAAATACCACACCTCACGTAAACAAGTTATGGCATACAATTATTGAACGGTAGCCTTTGTAATTAAAGTTTGTTGATCCTGCGTTTGGCAATTGTTGAACTAACTTTTTAGGCTTTCGCGGTTGTTCGTCATAATTAGAAATAGTTCTTAGATTATTCCCCTTAATAAATAAATTCTGAACGTTTCACAACAAATTGCATCACCGGGAAACTTGCACTCAGAATTTATTTATTACGCGGATTAATCCGAAAACTATTTCTAATTGTTGAACAAATATGTGCTTTCCGTCAAAAGCATTTAAACAATTGGCATATTAGACCAGGGTCGACAATTTTCGAAACCAACAAAATAATAGTAGTATGAAACAAAAATGAAAGGAAAAATAATTAACCGGTGACCTTTGGTCGGGCGTGGAAGGGGGTGAGTTTTTAATGGTATATCTCCATTTCTGGGAAAATTATAAGTCCTATGGAAAAAAAGTTAAATGGCAACGGCAAAGTTTTAGGTATTAAAAAGATCTACAACTTTTGTATATACACTTTTTTCATATAACCTCAAAACTTATGTAAAAAATCAAATAACCAAGTTTTGGTTTTTTTTATTTTTATTTTTTACAAACAAAAAATCACGAAATTTGGTAAAAACTTACCTTTTTATGTCCCAAACACACTGTAATGTTTTTGATTTAAAATATTTAATTTTCACCCTATTTTGACTAATTATCAAAAAAGCACCCTAATTTTCAAAATTCTCACGTCAAAATATCTGCTTTTTTTAGAAAAATCGGTCAACTTTTTGTTTGTTGAAATCTTTACTTTCTGATGGTGTAAAAAACAAACTGCACGACTGGTTCGCACGTACTTGCTCTTATGTGCGGTCACAGCGTCGAATAAAATTTGATAAATATACAAGCAACATTTTATTTCTATCCAAAAGTGAAATAGACTTTTTTTTACAAAATCGTAGGAACGGCTTTTATGTAACAACTTTTGTTAAAATTAAAAAAAAATAATATAAGAATGCAAATTTTGGCACAAAAATAATCTTCATTTAAAAACAATTTTTTTAAAAAAATTCACTTACGCCTTTGCAAAATATCGATTTAAAAAAAAAATATTTGTAAATATAAAAAATAAAATGTAATACAAAAAAAGTTTTTTCAAAATATTTTAAATTGAAATTAATTAGGCTATCTATATCTTCCTGAATATCAATTTTGGTTGCAACCAGTTCGAAAGAAAGTCGAATAAAAATAAATTGCACGACTGGATCGATCGCACATACTTGCTTATATGTGCGGTCACATTGTAGAATAAAATTAAAGAAAATTAAAGTTAACATCAAAGCATTTGTTCGATTTTTGTGACTTTTGATTGTTCGAATAAAGTACGTTAAATTGTATTGGGTGAAGTAATTTAAACGCCATTTTATTTCTTTAGGAAATGTAAAAAAGCGTGAAGCGTTTTTTAAATAAAACGGTTTTTTAAAACCTTTGTTTAACAAATTAAAAAAACAATTATTCAAGAATACAAACGTAAGCACCAAATAACGTACATTTAAAAACAAAATTAAACAAAATTCACTTATCCGTTTTCAAAATATTGATTTTTCAAAAAAAAAAAAAAATAAATAAAATAAAATAAAAATAATGCAAAATTACTTAGGCTACCTAGATCTTCTTGAACATCAATTTTGATTGTAATAGGATCACCAGTTTTCAAAAATGTCGAAGAAAAAAATGAATTAATTTGTAATTAATATTAATTTTTTCTCACTAGAATATAATGCATACCTACAGTAGTACTTACACTGATTTTTTTATAAAAAAATTCTTGTAGCCGTTTTCGAGAAAAATAAACTTTTACATAACGGTTATATGACAGGTACCGTTAATTTTTGAGCTAAAAAAATTCAAAAAAGTCCTCTGTAATGTCAAAATAACCTTATGTTCTAAATTTGAAGACGATTGGCCCAACCGTTTAGGCTGCAGTCCAAAATACATCCGTACAGACAGATAGACAGACAGACAGACCTACAGAATTTTTCCAGTAACTCAAATATGTTTTTCTATCATCGTAATGTCATGTTTGATTATTATCTCAAATTTTTTTAATATCTGCACGAATGCATAACTTGCATTATAGTACCTATCATCGCAAGTAAAACTATACATTACTATGGTAATTGCTTTCAGAAAATGCAAAAAAAACGAACAAAATTCGAATCCGGATTTTTTTTTTATTATAAATGTACGATTGTGAGCTATGTATGTACATATTTATTAAAATTATAACACTTTAATTACTTGAAAAACGTAAGATACCATGTTACATTGATAAACATAAAAAACCATAAAACATAATTTTTCAAAAATTTGGGGTTTTTTTTTATTTCGTTTTTGGGGTCTTTTTTCATTTTTGGGGCGTAATTTCATAACCAAAAATATGGTTTTATTTCATTATGAAAAAGTACCCCATTTTTGGGGCTTATTTTATTTTTGTTCTTGGGCCGTTTTGCCTGGGGCCTTATTTCGCACCGCCGCGCCAAATTACAAATTATGTATTTTTTTTTTTGAAGCCACGTTAGAAAGATTTTTTTTAATTATTTTGTGCTTGGAAAATTAGTCATTCTGAATTTGTTTTAGAAATTAATAAATTACTTTTTTGACTTATTTTGTGTTTAATTGTTTTAAATGGAAAAAATAATCTAATTGGAATTTGGTAAGAAAATGAAAATCAACATTCAAATATTAAACGAGCTGCGGATAGCTCTCTGTCTGACGTTTTCTAACGCCGCGTTTAGAACACCGCGCGCCGCGTCAAAATAATCTCAACGCCGCGTTACAAACGCGTTCTGTTAGACGACGCCTTTAGAATTTAGACTTTCGACATATGAAGCAGAGTTTAAAAAAGCAGCTAAGTTTTACATTTGATTCTATTTTCGAAGTTTTAACACTAATTCGATTAACGTATTAAAAAAATATAAGGCACGACTGGGTCGCACGTACTTGCTCTTATGTGCTAATCCTTTTTAAGTGCAGGCGTCTTTTTGACAAAGATTTTATTTTAATATTTTTTGTATGACGTGCAACTTCCTTAGAATCGTTTTGGGGTGAAGCTCGAACGAACATGAGTCACGACAAAGGGATAAACACATAAATATATAGGATTGTTAGCTTTTGCAGTTTTTTAGTGTATCTTTCCACTTGCTGCTTACTGTTTATAATATAATTTGCTAATAGAAAGATACAAAGGACTTTTTTCAGTTAAATTTTCATTTTGGTATGGAAAAATTTGAACAACTGGCATAAAGATTCGTCGGAATCAGGGACCTTTATACGTCCCAATATGGGACCAATGGAATTTATAAAGGATTTAGGTACCTATAATAAGGTTGGAAGGAAGGTAGGTACTAAAATTAAGATACGTGTTCCAACTACTGTTAAGCCAGTAGGTATAGAGACAATATTAAAAGTTAACACAGTGGTTTTGTTTATTTAAAGGAAGGTGTAAACTTTTGTTTTCTCGATTGAAATTTTTGCATTCAGTAGTAATCGAATAGTTTTTTTTATTTGTTAGTTGTTTTTGTGTGTTTATCAAAGGCTTCCTTATTTATTCTGCTTTTATGATGATGAAAAATACTTTAAAATACGTAAGTATGTATGTAATATAGGTTGTCACTTTCTTTTATTTGACTAATGGCTTGGCTAGGGCTTAGCCGAGCAATATGAAATAAAATGTTGGGGAAAAAAATTTATGAATTCAAAAAAACACTACTCATAACGTTTTTTGGAAAAAATGTTGTAAGCCATCTTATTTCTTTTGCTGTTTTCTATTTTATGAATTTTTCATTTCAAAATCGTTCGACCAGTTTTTTCAAAAAAATGTTTTTTTTGAAAAACTTTTCGAAAACATATTTTAAAATTTTTTTTAGTATGTCAATTTTAAGAAATCTATAGTTTATACTAGGAGAAAAATTTAAAAAAAATCTATAGATCCGTTTTCAAAATATTCAAAAAACAAAATATTTTTTTAAAAAAATTATTAAAATTTAAAAAAAAATGTTTTTGAAAATTTTGATAAGCAATATTATTTAAATCATAAAACACTACATATTTTGAAAATTTCATCAAAATCCGTCAATTAGTTAACGAGAAAGTCTGATTTTAAAAAACCGGTCATATGGGAGGTACCGTTATAAAACTTTTTCTGAAAAATCCATTAAAATTAAAAGATAGATTTTGCACAGAAAACATCATTCTGAAAGTTTAATCAAAATCGTAGGAGCCGTTTTCGAGAAAAATAAGTTTTTTAATAAAAGTTATATGGCAGGTACCGTTAGTTTTGGAGCTAGAATGCCAATTCCAAAAACTGTCGGGTAGAGCACTCTAAAAATACTATATACCAAGTTTGTATCAAATCGGCCCAACCGTTTAGGCTGTAGATATCGATACGGACAGACAGACAGACAGACGGACGGAATTTCCGGACCCACTTTTTTTGACTTCTCTATCATCGTAATATCATGTTTGATTGTTAGAATTTTTTTTTTTTACGAATGCATAACTTGCCTTATAGTCCCTATAATCGCAAGTAAAAAAACATAAACACCCATAGGAAAAAAATATGGTTGTCGATTAGAGAGATTTTATTGTTACTTATAAAGACATATAAGTATATAAGATATAGCAATAAAATTATTACAGAAAAACGATAACTACCTTTGACTATTGATTAGTTATTTGCATTTGCATGTGAAAATCCGAGCATTATAGTTCCAAGAAAATTTATAAAAATACTGAAAGGGAGCTTTAAATTTTCAAGATTTTATAAATAAATTGTTAGTGAATTCAAACAACAAAAAATAATCCAAAAATAAGAAACATTAATCAAAGCGATAAAAGGCCACACACATTATAGCTTCCTAAAATCAAGATACCTACAAGTTTAAGTTTTTTTCAGGTGGTTTCGTCACGGCAAATATTTTAAGAATATAAATTGTAGGTATATTAAAACTAAACAGGTTTTTATCATTTGATCAACATAATTATTAAAAATTCGCTTAATTCTTCATTCTAAACTTCCAACTGGTCAGTCATCAAAATATTGCTACACGATTAGCAGACACAATACTTGCCATGTTTTCCAAACTGTTGCCGGTTTTGTTTGGGGTTCAAGTAATTTCCTTAACTCTACTCGTTGAAAGTCAATTGTTTTATAACATTTCAGGTGAAAAGCACAAGACATCAACCTGAAGAAAAATAAATATTTAACTTTAATTTCCCCAGATTTCCCCCCTGTGCACAATTATTCAAACGACTATCGTAAGTCAATTATATATTTTTTTTAATAAATTTATTAAAAAATATTTTTAATGGTTTCTACAGCTGTTTTGAGTATAACAGGAGGGGAACCAACATTTATCGGGGAGTTCCCATTTATGGTGAGTAAATACAATTTTTGTAATTGTAAATGAACACTTATGTAAGTCCATTTTAACAATAAGGCTGCTCTAGGATGGATCAACGAATCTGGAGATTTGAAATTCCATGGCGGTGGAATGTTAATAAGTCCCAAGATGGTCCTAACGGCGGCTCATTGTGTGTACAAAAATGGGTAAGAATTTTTTTTTAAGTTGAAGATCTAATGTTCACTTGACGGTTTTTGTAAGCCATTCGTTATAATTCTTAAAAGGGAATTAATAAATTAAAATCCTTCTGGCAATATTTTAAAATAATTGATATTATTTTTTTTTTTCAGAAAACTTCCCGATGCAGTTTTCATTGGAGGGATGCCTTTTTCAGAAGTTAGTTCAGCTTCATTTTTGAAGTACTCGGTAGTGAATGTGACATTTTTCCCGAATTATGATCCAAACCAGGCATATCATGACATTGCAATACTAGAATTACATGACATTACAATGTAAATATTTCTTTTATTTTTATTTTCATTTCCATTTTCAAATATTCATGTTTTAGAGTTCCTCCTGTTTGCTTGTGGAACCGTGAGAATCTTACCAGCAATGACGTTACAGCCATCGGATACGGTCTTACTGAGTTTGGTATGTGAAATTTAAACAAATATACTGATGGGACTAAATAAAATTGTTTTCTTTTTTTTCTAGCGGGGAAGGGCTCACAGGAATTGCTTAAGGTTAACTTGACAGTGTTTCCCTCCGATTTATGTGAACCTTTCTTCAAGCGACAGAGAAAATTCAAAATGGGTATTTCGGAAGCTCATATCTGTGCTGGGGACAAGGATGGAGTAAAAGATACTTGTCAGGTTGGTATTGGTATCTTAATTAAATTAATTAAATATGTTTATGTTTTATTTTATTGAGTTATTTGTTGCATTTGTTTCTGAAGGGTGACTCTGGTGGACCACTCATTGCTCGGTATAACAACAAAACCTTCGCTGCCGGGATAACATCTTCAGGGCAAGCATGCTCTGGATTTCCACCGGCAATCTATACAAAAATCTTTTCATACAAAGAATGGATAACTAAGGTGCTGGAGGAACGCGGACAAGAACTAAGGAAATGTTTAAGCTAAAAAAATAATTTTTCTTAAAAAAATTAAATTTATATTTGATTTTAAAAATAAATTTTAAAAAGTTCATAGATTTAAAATATGTTATGAAAGAAACATCTACTTATATTATAAATGTTTGTATGTTTGGATGTTTGTTAACCAATCGCGCCTCAACGGCTTAACGGATTAAGATGAAATTTGGTAGGTAGATGGATAACGTGCTGAATTGAAACATATCTAGAAAAAATGCACGGTTCCTGTGGGAGAGGCTTAAATGTGAAATACTGCATTTCTGGAGATTTGTTTGATACACTTCTGTGCCTTAACTAGAGCACGAATTTGTGAAGTTTGGAAGACGGAAGAGTTACAGAATTCACTATATTATTAAGAGATATAGGGAAATAGAGTTGTAAAGATATAGAAATATAGATTTATATAGGTATATAGATATATACATATAAGGATAGAAGATATGGAGATATAAAAATATAGAAAAATAAAAATATAGGAATATTTATATAGACCGTTGACATATAGAAATATAGAAATATACAGTTATAGCGGAATATCACTTCGATTAGAAAAACGGTATACACTATCTTGATAAAATAAATTATAATTTGACGAAAAACCAAATCTAACCAAAGTGCTTAATCTTAAGTCCACGCAGACGAAGTCGCGGGTAGAATCTAGTATGTATGTATGTACATATATTTGATGGCAAATTTGAAGCATAGGGGGAACATTTAACATACTAATTTCATTTATTTCTTTATTTTGTCCTTTATTGACCACAAAATTAATAGTTTATTAAAAAAAAGACCAAAAATAACTTTATTCATAAAAAATTATTTTTATTCGTTAAAGTTTAATAAATAACGAATGCATTTCGGGCAAACATGCTGCTCATCATTAGCGCCAGCGTTAAGGTGTTGAAACACGAGTGCACAAAAGTAAACACACGTATACTGGTGTGACGTCTATGCGAAAAATTTGAATTAAGTAAGCTTTTTTTTGACGTTTGCTCAAATACAACGCAAAAAAAAAATATCTACATACATATCTAAAATTGTAGGGGAAGAGCGAGGAGAAATAAAAAAAACTAATTTGAAATAAAAATTCTGAAACTAATAAAAAATGTCTAGTCTTCATATTAAACAAATTTTAAGTGAATTAATACATTTTGTATGAAATAGATAAAATAAAAGTAATTTTTTCAGAGTCGCTTAAACAAACTACAAGAAGCAGCAATTCGGATCGAAAATGTTATGAAACTTTAAACCGGTTTAAAAAAAACCTTTTTTTTACTTAGAAAAAAAACATTTTTTTATAATTTTTTTATATTTCTTTGTTGAAACGTTATAAATTAAGTTTTATATATTCTATATCTTAGGTCGTCCAATATTTCACTTCTAATTTATTTAAAAAAAAAAACATTTCGGCGGTGTGTTGATCTGTGAGGCGATTTTTCTCCTTCGAAACAATGTCATTCTGAGTCGAGCCTAACCTTTTTGAAGCCACAGAACAGCCAACAAGGGACAAATAGTTTTTGGCAATATAAGCAAAACCATCAGGCGTGAACGCAGCGGGGTTTTTTGGGGGTTTAAACCCCTCCGGAAATATCTGGAATTAAAATAATAAAGATCTAGATATGTTCTTAATGAAAAAGCACCGTGTCACTTTCTCCATAGTTATTAAATGTTTTCTGTCATGTTAACCAGCCCTTCCGAAAAACTCAACAAACAGACAAATATTCCGACAAATTCGAGAAACCCATAGCCAATGGAACATTATCTACACGGATGGAGCTAAAAGTGAAACCGGCACGTCATTTGCCGTAATTAACGATAAAGGAGATGTCCAAGCTAAAGGCTTGCTACTCGAATTCGCATCTGTGTATACAGCTGAAGCCGTTGCAATACTTAGAGCTGCAGAACAATGTCATCAGAAACAAACTCTTATATGCACAGATAGTCGTTCCACAATCGACGGAATTATAAACCACAACACACACTATGCGAAAGACTTTTCTTAGTTTAACCGGTTAACCGAAATAAAAAAAAAAAAACAGTTTCGGTTTTAACCGGCCGGTTTTTTTCATGCCTACAGTATTGTTTTACTAGAAACTGATACTGTGTGCTGATTCATCAGGTCCATTAATATTGAACGATACCAATTACCAATTCAGGCAATGATCCAGTTATTTGTTTTTTTTCCGAGGAGGCTTCCCAACACCATAATGATCTTCTTGGCAACCATCATAATTAACTACATTAACATGGACATTTGGTAACCAACTACTGGCCAATTTCTCTCCTTAGGAACTTCAGCAACATCCTGAAAGAGGTTACCCTGGGGAAACGAAAGATTTTTTACAAGGAAAATCAGTTAGTTCTATGCCGTTTAAGCAAAACGCTCCACCCTACATTCATTTCTTATGATTCAGCTTCAAATCATTTTAAGTTTGGAGCTCATTTTAACTTCCCAAATTGAAATAATTTTAGTTGCAGCATAATATTTTAAGAGGATGTTTCATAAATGAACATTTCCGGGTTTTCATTTAACCACATATGACAACTACTTTCACCACGATTGTCATTCTATTTAGCTTCCTGGTCTTGTGGTTGATGGAAGAAAACGGTTCTGAAACAGAATGTTCCCCAACTGACAGTCATATTATTGCATACCTACTGTCCGATGGCTTATTTATCTATACTTTAACATAACTTTTCCATGTAGTTTCGTTATGAAAGATTATAATAGATACATCATTTAGACAGAATTCTAAAAAAATATGTTTCATGCAATGTTGATGTCATTTAAATGTAATCGTAGAGTTTGCATTTATTTTCGTTAACCCCTTTTATAATACGTATCTACTGACTAGGTTCTATATACAGTTGCGGTCAAAATAATAGTAGTGTTCCTACTAAATATGCTTAAGGTCTGTTATGGTCATAAATTGATACTTCGTCCAATCTTAAAACTAAGCTGATTTTAGAGGGAAAAACCTACGCAGAAGTGCAAAATTTAATTGGCTACTCTGCTATGATATTACAAAATGCATTTAAATTTCCTTTCCAACTTCAAACCCGTGGAACCTTACCTCTGTGACGAGAAACAAAATAAGAATAGCCAGATATTCGGCACAAACCCTATAAAAAAAAACTTACAACGCAAACGGAAGTGACCATTTTGCTGCTAAAAGACCCGGAAAAACAGCGTACTGTTTTCAAAATAAAAGTAAATAAATTGCGCGACTGGATTGCTCATATGTGGGAATAAAATAAAAAAATAAAAAAAGTAACAATTACGTAGAAAAATAACACTATCTGAACTTATATAAAATGCACGACTGGGTCGCATGAACTTGTTCTTCTGTTATATAATTGCTTAGTGGTTGCATATGTATGTAGATATTATATTAAAATAAAAAAAAATATTTTTTTTTCGAAAATTCTTTCAAATTTTTTTAGTTTAAGAGTTTTCATCGATCCAGTTACTAGTTTTTATTTTGTATTTTTATAAACCTTCCCGATGGAAATTTTAACCGTATTGTATCCACAATTAGGGAATGTGGCCAACGCTTGCAGTGCGAGATACCAGACCGACCGGTTTTTCTCGGAAAAACGAAGAATGCAATCAAATTTGAAAACTAAATGTCTACCTAGTAAAAAAATGTAGAAAATCGTTCGGTCAGTTTTTTTTTAAATTCGTTTTTTTGAAAATTTTTTCGAAATCTGTAGTTTTCATCTGGGAAAATTATTAAAAAAAATATCAATCCACCCGTTTTCAAAATATTTCGAAAACCAATTTTATTTTTTTAGAAAATTTAAAAAAAAATCCAAAAAAAAGGTTTTTTTTTTAATTTTGAAATGCAATATTAATTGAATTATAAATGACGTGTGTAAAAATTTATTGAAATCGGGACAATGGTTTACGATAAAACCGCATTTGAAAAAAAACCGGTTCTATGAGAGGTACCGTTATAGAACAAATTTCGAAAAATTCATTCAAACTGAAAGATGGATTGTTGTAAAAAATAGCACCCTAAGAGTTTTATCAAAATCGTTAGAGCCGTTTACGAGAAAATGAAACTTTTTTTAAAGAATGTATGGCAGGTACCGTTATTTTTCGACCTGGAGCAAAAATGGAAAACATCCCGCCAGTTAATACAAATAAATACTAAATACAAAGTTTGAAGCAAATCGGTCCATCGGTGTAGGCTGTAGAGGTGCGAACAGACAGACAAACGATGGAATTTTCGGACTTATTTTTTTCGACTTCTCTTTCATCGTAATGTCATGTTTGATTGTTAGATTTTTTGTTTTTCAACGAATTCAGAACTTGCCTTATAATACCTAACGTACATGGGAAAGAACATATATTGGAAAGTGTATACCAAAAACCAGCCTGTAATAAATTTCTTAGCAGCATAAAGCTTTACTAAAATGTATAAATGTTACTAATAACTTGCTTCGGATGTTTTAAAAAGGACTTATTCAAGGCTTTTAATGACAGCTATTTCAAAATTGTTAGTATAGGTAATACAGGACGTTTGCCTCTCAGTCTGGTTACATAGGCCTCCATAATTCAGTTTCAAGTAAAATCTTTCAATGGGTACCCGTTACCCGTACTTACCATAATAAACCGTCGCAAATCGGAAAGCAATTTGTTTGATTACAATACAATACAATACAGTTAATTAAAAAAATGTTTTTTCATTTTTTTATTAAAAACATTAGCACTCCACAGTTTAAACACAATTTAAACCAATTTCAGTTTTCTATATTTGTTAATACTATAGGTATACATATATATATTAATCACAATACCACATCACTCTTGTCATATCACGTCAAAACACTTTCCAAATTAATATGATCACATAGGTAATGCATTTGCAAACTTTTAGAAAATAACTTCTTTCTACTAAAATACCAAAAGCCATAAAATTTAACGGCATCTTAAAGTATTGTTAACTATTAGTATTAACAATACACAAACGACAACACCTACCTTCTCACACTACTAAATTTGTTCTCAAAAGCTTCAAAACCGGGAGCACTATGATAAAAAAACAATGAAAAAGTTATATTATTTTTTAACGAAAGTTGTTAACAATCGAACAATCAAAAGTCCCAAAAATCGAATAAAAACTTTGAAGTTCTTATACATATTTTTTTTATCAAATTTTATTTGAAGCTGTGACTGCACATTAAGGCAAGAGCGATACACACGGTAGTGCCCCGTGGCTTAGTGGTTAGTGTATCAGACTGCTAAGCGAAGGGTCAGGGTTTGACTACCCTTCAGAGCCACGGCTTTTTCTGGGCACTGCCTCCTGTGATGAACTGACAAAACGTCCAAGAGTAAAATTTGTTTGGAAAAAGTGCATCTCAGGTAGCCGTTTAAACTCGGCGGTAAATTTCAATTTTTGCAGCTTCACAACACTCAAGCCCTAACCGCCATTTTATCGTAAGCGATATTTCTTATAAAATCAATTTAATAATGTAATTCGATAGCTTACGCTTTTACGCATGAATACTTATCCAAAATTTATCGTAACCGATTCTGCTCGGTTTTTAAAAAAGCTCGTTCATAAACTCTGTATTGACAATTTTTACTGAACAGACTAAAATATGCGGACATTGATTTACACTCTATAATGTATGCATGGACGTATTATATATGGACTGCTAGTTGCCTACCTTTAAGTTGGTTCCATTTTAGCCTCAGTTATTTTGGGCGACACTAGCGACTAGCCCTCCTGAGTACACTAGCGGGAAAAAAAATTAAACCTCAATTTCGACATTTCATCCAGTAATCCCAGACTTTGGCAGCAGGTTTTTCCACGTTGGCATGTTAAAATTTCCTTTCTTCTTACCGTGTTATTTAGAATATCCCACCAATAAATAAATACAAAAAAAACACTCATGGATTTATTGACATTAGTTTTGTGTTGCTTGGTAAATTACAAGTTCGTAAAATCTTTAAAACCTAAACTTTGTTGCGACTTTGGACTGTATACTACTAACTTAACAAAAAGCCTTAAGTCCACACCAAAAAAACATTTTTTTAAAACATTTCAGAAACATTTAAAAACCTTTCAGGAATGTTTTTTAAATGTTTCTAAAATGTATGGACGCTTCGCAAAACATTTCTGAAATGTCTATCTGTTTTCCCTTCCGAACGGAAATTTTTCTTTATTTCAATGCAATTTAATCTAGTTGACAGGTTTTGTTGTTTTTATTTGTTTGTGTTGACAAAACGCGACGTTATGATTGCTCCTTTTTTACATCATGAAGTACAGAACTGGATACATAAAATGGGAAAAATAATCATTTAAGAATTGTTTCAGAAATTTCTGAAACATTTCTGAAATGATATTTAAGCAAAGGGGAAACATTTCAGAAATGAAATGTTTTTTTAAACAAATGTTTTCTCTGGTGTGGAAACACCTTTATAGTCGTCACAAGGAATAGATCTGGCCAGTTTGTCAGGATTTTTTATTAACTTTATCTTTTATCATTATTAATGAACAAATAGTTAGAAGAAAGAAATAAAAACGTACTTTGGTCTTAAAATACACATTGCCTTTATTGCCTTTTAGAACGCGACGAGAATTTGGACGTATGTATGTAGTTTGAAGAATAAGAATGATAGGAACAAATGTCAAAACACCTTATCTACTGCCTTAGTACTGTTTTATTTGATCATAATTCATTAGTTTCTTTTAAAATCTTAATAAAATCAGCAATATTTGAAAATTTTGAACATAACCAAAAACCTTTTTTTCTACGAGGTTTTAAAAAATCCCTTTTTTCCTTCTAGTGCTTTTAGCTTGCATTAGCCATAAACCAATAAAAAAAGGAAGTTGTCCACGATCTAAAAAAAACAAGAGGCAAAATACCAAAGATGTCGCTCACTTCTATGGATGGAATTTAAAAGTGTCAGTAATGTTTTACCGGTAAATGCGACTTTTTGAATTTATAAAAACAGATGTCGCGAGCTTCGATGTAAACATTTTAAGTAGTTATTACTTTTTCCTGAAGTTGGTTCAGGAAAGCTAGCATCGCATTCTCAATTTTGGCGACATTTTTTTGACAATAGTTGTATGAAGCTGACTAGCAGTCCATAAATAATACGTCCATTAATGTATGTATCACTCATAAATCGACTCGAATGCCTAGTTATATCTCGAAAAATGTCAAATGGCCAAATATGCAACGCGAGCGAACTCGTGGATAAAATCTAGTTTAGAAACATATAAACATTAGTACAACTTTTAAGTAGTCAAGGAATTTGGTTCTTAGGGCATCGCTTGCTGTAAGCTCAGCAACTAACATCAGAGATTTTCAAAAATCTCTAGTGAGTACAATTTACTTCGAAAAGTGGGTTAACAGTTAGTTTTTTTCCGCAGAGTTTTGGTTATAAGTATGATGTAGGAACCTTCCTGCATCGTCTTTTTCAGAAAGTTGGCCAGGTCTAGGGATTTCAATACCAGTTCTTTTTTAAGTCGTTTCCTACATTCTTCTTTACAAAAAAACAGGGTCAATATAACAATTCGATAAATGTTAGTTGTGGTGCAAAGCTATGTGATCTCTTTCATCTAAAGTGTTCAGGATTATGTGGTGCACGTGCAATGTGTGTATGTTCCATAACTTATCCATGAAGTTTGGTTATGAAAAATCTAATATCTATATACAATATATACATAGATAGAATTCTCGGAAAATTCTCAATTTTGATGTCATTCAAATTATATTGCAGAGTTTTGATGAATTTTCTTTAAAGACTTTTATAATACTACTATACAATATAATATATATGTATTTTACACCAATAAAAATGTTTAAGCGCCGTTATCGTCATGATTTGATATTTTTTTCGTCCCCCAGATTTCAGAAGGAATAACCATTGCAAAAGTGCAGAATTTATTCGGTTGCTAATATCTTCATGGTGCCAACTTTTGAGATTGTCGCCATGCAACGCAAGGTATTAACCAACTTTTATTTGATACAAATATTATCACGCTATTAAGAAACTGGACTGTCAACTGGTAGAAAGCGAAGAAGAGGAAGAGCTCATTCATACGACCAAACTGAAGTGACACCAATGGCCCACTATGGTATCCTTAAAAAGAGGACCTATACAATTTCTGTTAGCCACAAACAGTGCGATTAAACTATTAAATATCACCTTCAAAACCCTCTCTGCCATTTAATGGGAACGCCTACACCGACTTAAAAAATAAATTCAATCCAGTCGTTCTCATGTATATAAAAATGTACATACATGCTTGTTTAGTAATCTTACTTTTGAATAGAATGTTAGGAGTTTAATAGATTTTATTTAAGAAGCTTGGGTATATCCAAACTAAAACAATTCTTTAGAAGTTGTCCACGCTCCTTCAAAACTTTGGATATCCAACCTGTGTATGAAAAGATTTTTGTATAGATCGCTGGTGGAAATCCGGAGCATGCTTGACCTAAAGATGTTATCCCGACAGCGAAGATTTCTTTGTTATGCTTAAAAATGAGTGGTCCACCAGAGTCACCCTTCAGAGAAAATAAAACCATTGACCCAAAACATAAATATCTTGCAGAATTACAGAAACCAACCTGACAAGTATCTTTCACTCCTTCCTTATCGCCAGCACAGATATGAGCATCCGAAATACCAGCTTTGAATTTTCTCTGTCTCTTGAAAAAAGGTCGACACAGATCGGCAGGAAATACGGTCAAGTTAACCTTAAGTAGTTTCTGTGATCCCATCCCGGCTAAAAAAATTATTTATTTATCTAAGGTCCGTTTTTCTGATACGATACTTAAATATTTATGTTCAACTTAAACGACAGTTTATGCAGAGAGGAAAAAGTAGAACATAAGCGCTTAAGTTGAACATACATATTTAAGTATCGTATTAGCAAACGGGCTTTGTTTAAATTCAAATTTCTTATATACCGAACTCCGTAAGACCATATCCTATGGCTGTGACATTATCGCTGGTAAGACTCGTACGGTTCCATAAACAAACTGGAGCAGCTCTGCGATAAGTACGAATAAATGAATTGAGAATAATTGTCATTAAAAAAAACTTTACTTTGTGACATTATTTAATTCTAGTATGGCAATGTCATGGTACGCCTGAGTTGAATCATATTTTGGGAAAACTGTAACATTTACCACTGAAAACGTCATATTTGCAGATGAATTTACTTTTGATAAAGGTCTGCCTCCAATGAAAACTGCATCTGGAAGTTTTCTGAAATGAAAATGTTGTTAATAAGATTGTTAGTAGGTATGGAAGAAAATGTAAATACTTTCATTCTTTAATTTGGCTTAAAGCTTATAAAAATCCTGAGAAAAAATAACTTTCATTTGTTTAATTTATCAAAAACTGAGACACCTTTTAGCATCGTCTTAAACAGAAAAGATTTATTTTTACTTGCGATTATAGGTACTATAATGCAAGTTATGCATTCGCGCAGATTAAAAATTTTGAGATACCAATCAAACATGACATTTCGATGATAGAGAAACATAATTGAGTTACTGGCAAAATTCTGTCGGTCTGTCTGTCTGTACGGATGTATTTTGGACTGAAGCCTAAACGGTTGGGCCAATTGTCCTCAAATTTAGAATTTAAGGTTATTTTGACATTTTGAATTTTTTGTTTAGCTCAAAAATTAACGGTACCTTTCATATAACGGTTATGTAAAATCTTATTTTTCTCGAAAAGGGCTGCAATAATTTTTATGAAAAGAAATCAGTGTACTACTGTAGGTAAGCATTATATTTTGATGAACAACAAAATTAATATGATGGGCTCAAAACGGTACCTCCCATGACTGGTTTTTTTTTCTTCGACTTTCTCGAAAACTGGTAATCCGATTACTATCAAAATTGATATTCAAGAAGATGTAGGTAGCCTAAGTAATTTCGCGTTAATTTTTTTTCGAACACTTTTTTTTGTATTTTTGAAAACTTTTTTTTTTAAATAATTTTTTTTAATTTTTTTTAAGAAATTGTTAAAAAACCGTTTTATTTAAGAACCGCTTCCTACAATTTTGAAAAAAATCACACTTTTTTACATTTCTTAAAGAAATAAAACGGAATAACAAATCGTGTGGAATTTAATGCTTCAAAAACTGTCTTCTGTCGTTAAAGCGAAATATTCCCTCAATGCCCCTGTCCATGAGTGGCACTTGCATCGAAGAAACTGATCACCTCTCAGTTCTCAGTATGTGCATAATAGACCACCTTTGGTGGAACGATCACATATTTGATCGAAGATGCAAGAAGTTCTTCACCCCGTCTGATCTGGCTACAGTATATAAAGCATATATTCGAGCGAAACTCGAGTATAATTCCCATATTTGGGCAGGTGCTCCTATAACCCACTTGAGTTTTCTAGATAGAATTAAAAAAGAGCTTTAAAAAGGTAGGCGACCGAACTTTAACAGAAACATTTACATCTCTTGAGCACCGCCGTAATGTTTCGTGCATTTCGTTATTTTATCGTTATTTTTACAAACAATGCTCTAACGAAATTACCAGCTGCATTCCTCCCCTGAAACGATTCAACCGTAATACTCGAACTGCTAGGAATGCCCATCAGTTTACCATTGAGCCTAACTTCAAACGTACTGTTAAGTATAGAGATTCTTTCTTTAGTCGCACCACACGAATGTGGAATGCTTTGCCAGGCTCTGGTTTTCCCTCCCAATTTGATATGTAGAACTTTAAAACTAATGTGCATCGGTATCTCCTCTTTTATCCCTCCTCATTTCCCTAATGCTCGTAAGGTGATTAAACATTTTAAGGGTACACACAAACCCTTTTCGCACATGTAAATTATAAAAAAAAATGGAATTATTTTACTTAATACAATTAAACGTGCTTTATTCGAACAATTAAAAGTCACAAAAACCGAATAAATGCTTTGATGTTAACTTTAATTTTCTTAAATTTTAATCTAGTACAATGTGACCGCACATATGAGCAAGTACGTGCGATCCAGTCGTGCAATTAATTTTATTTCAATATGAATTGAGCCGTTCGTTGGGTAAAAGCATATACATACATATATTTTGCAAACGGCACCATGCAGGGGAACCGAGTGGGCGGATAACGGGTGGATTACCCCGTAGTTCTTCGAGGGCCCGAAGTTCTTCGAAAGGACACGAAAATTGATATAAATACTTATTTTTTACCTAGAGGGGGGGGGGGGTACATGGTTTCGAATGGAGCCGAATATTTTCTCAGCGGCACCAGGGATTTATATATCTTACATTTGACCTTGTAGGTAATGGTAATGAACCTTTTAAATACGCAAGTAAGAGGTCAACATTAAGCGCCTTAAGGTCAAAATATAGAAACGGAAACAAAACGGCATTTCTTTTCAGAAACGTAAAGGGCAACCGAACCCTCTAAAGATATTACTTGTAGGGTTACGAACGGCATTTCCCACACTACCGTTTTTTTAATTCTCGAGAACTGATAAGCCGATTTTAACCTAAACTGATATTAAAATACCAGCTATATAAACGCCGACAAGTAGTTTTACATTTAACTTTTTTTAAATACTATTTAAATTTATTCTTAAATCAATAGCTATTTGAAAAAAATAGCTCTTGATTTTTCTTTTTTTGAGTTTAGATTAAGAATATTTTGTTAAAATGTTTGAAAAAACTTGTTTTAAATAAACGCTGCTATTTTCAAAATAGTTTCATGCTTACTAGTTTCAGACAGACAGATATATTTTCCAGACATATTTTGTTGACTTTTCTGTGATTGTGATGTCATGTTCGACACTTACTTTTTATGGTAGATACCTATACTCACGTATGATTCTCCCAAAAAAAAATTGGTTTGCTTTGATTTAAAAAAAAATATTATTTATATTTAAGAAATTGATATGAAGGACCTATCAACTCCAACTAAACTATCGCTAAATCTGTAGAACAAATTGTTGGAGACACATTTACACTGTGCAATCAAAGTACAGAGAACAATAAATATTTTGTTTATCATGAACAGATCCCTTTGATTTGTAATCTTATAATTTTTCATTCTAATAGTTTGTGTTCTCCTATCATCAAAAATATCATTTGGTTCCAATTAAATATTTTTCTTTGAATATAATTTCACTGCTTTTAATTTCAATAGGTTATGGGCCCAGAACCCGTACAAGATTAAAAGAAAAGAAAAGAAGAAATCTGAAAATTTTATGGCTGAAGGATCGAAATTTTCTATTTCAAAATTGAATAATGAAAACTATTCGATATGGAAATTCAAGCTAGAACTGCTGCTAATAAAAGAAGGTCTTTGGAACATAGTCAATGAACCAAAACCACAAACAAATGCTGATGAGAGTAATGCTGCTACTGTTGCTGCTGAAATTGAATGGCAAAAGGGGAATAACCAGGCAAAAGCACTCATCGGTCTATTGGTGAAGATGGACAGCTTGTGCATATAAGACGAATGTCTACAGCGAGAGATGCATGGTTAGCACTACAGACTTATCATGAGAAAAGCACACTTAGTAACAAAGTTCATTTAATGCGAAGGATTTGTAGTTTGAAATTGGATGATGATGGCAATGTCCAGGCTCACATAAATCAAATGACGGAATTCTTTGATAAATTAAGAGACATTGGTGCGACACAACTATCGGAAAATTGGAGTTTTGCAATGCTTCTTAGCAGCTTACCAAGAAGCTATGACACTTTAATTACAGCACTTGTCTCTATTCGAAGTAGGGGCACAACGAATGGTGCTTCATAATAATTTATGTTGATGATATGGTCGCAGCAATCAGATCTAAGCATCTAATTCGGTCAACAGAGAAAATAGTCTCATCAAAGTTTCAGATGAAGAATATGGGCAACATAAAATCTTTCTGGGGACTTTTTTTTTTTTTTTATAATTAACGCGCGCACAAGGGATTATGTGTTTCCCTTTTAATGTAGAACACACTGCGCGGGCATTACGAAGATAGGGAGGGGAGAGATAGGAGGTGCCGATTAACATTGGTTTTGAATGTTTGCAGATCAAAATGGCAAGGGAAAATCCCGCCGGGTAAACTATTCCAGATTCGTGTCGTTCGGCTAAAAAAAGAATCCCTATATTTCACGGTACGTCCGAAATTAGGCTCAAGGGTGAACTGATGAGCATTCCTTGCGAGACGAGTATTACGGGAGAAACTTTTAAGGGGAGGAATGCAACTGGCTACTTCGAGTGAACATTTTTTGTAAAAGAAACGATAAAATAAGGAAAGACATGAAACATTGCGTCGGTGTTCGTGTGGGGCAATTGTTTCAGCAGCAGTTCTATTACCTATCAATCTTAACGCTCGATTTTGTATTCTATCAAGCAGGTGAAGCGATGTTTGCGAAGCACCTGCCCAGAGGTGGGAGTTATACTCGAGTTTAGGGCGTATAAACGCTTTATAAATTGTAGCCAGATCAGATGGTGAAAAGTACTTCTTACACCGATACAGAAAACCTAAGCACTTTCCAGCATTCTTAGCGATCTCAAATATATGGTTGTTCCAACGGAGGTCGTCGTTGACACACATACCGAGTACTGAGAGCTTTTCGGTTTCTTCGATGTAAGTGCCATTCATGGACAATGGCATTGGGGGAATGTTTAGCTTTAACGACAGAAGACAGCATTGAGTTTTCGAAGCATTAAACTCCACACGATTTCTATTACCCCATTTGACAATGCTGTATAAATCGGAGTTTAATGAGCTTGACATACGGCACCGTTGCAATTGTACGTCCGAAGGCGAAGGACGTGAATTATCGAACGAATATCAAAAGCTGAGGGTAGAGTCGTCAGCAAAACAGTTAAGTGGATTAGAAGTAACAGACAGAAGATCATTTATAAAAATGAGGAAAAGAGTCGGAGACAGAACAGAGCCCTGGGGCACACCAGCATTTATTTTATGGGAATTAGACTTGAATCCGTCCAATACAACTTGTATTGAACGGTCCAGAAGATAGCTTCTAATCCAACGAACAAGAGTATTATCGATCCCAAAAGCACGCATTTTCGATAAGAGAGCTTCATGCCAAACTCTATCAAATGCCTTGGAGATATCAAGAGCAATAATCTTACTTTCACCAAAGCGATGTAAAGATTTGTTCCACTGTTCGGTGAGATATGCCATCAGATCACCAGTGGAACGGTTGCTGCGGAAGCCATACTGACGGTCATGGAGAAGCTTACGATCTTCGAGATATTCCTTAAGCTGACGGTTAATCAGTGTTTCCATGACCTTAGAAAAAAGGGATGTCAGTGCTATGGGTCGGTAGGAGGAGGGGGAGGATGGGTCACCTTTCTTAGGGACAGGCTGGACAAATGCTGTTTTCCATCTTCTAGGAAAGATTCCAGAAGAGTAGGAGCGATGGAAAAGCTTACGCAGTGGCTTTGCCAGTGTGGAAGAACACCTCTTCAGAAGAATCGGGGGTATACCATCCGGGCCAGCGGATTTGTGTATATCGAGATCTTTGAGAACTCTTGCTACTGTACGAGTGCGGAAAAAAATGTGTCCCATGGAAAAATTTACATTCTCAAGTACAGGAGGGGCAACGTTGCTTTAAGGCAGCGTGGAGCTGGCAGCGAAATGGGCGGCGAGCAAGTTTGCCTTCTCTGAAGAGTAAACAATTGGTTTGTTATTGTCGATGAGCGTTGGAACCGAAGATGTCGAGGAGTTTTTTATATTTTTTTACAAATGACCAAACATTTTTACTGCCTTTGGGACACTGCAGAATTTTTTGCCGTAATTTTTGGTCATGCAAAAATTTGGTTCTTTCTATAACGGAGTTGCATGAGTTCCTTGCTTGTTTGTGCTTTTTCCGATTTTCCTCTGTAGGGTTGGCTTTGTAAGATCGGAAACTTACTTCTTTGAGCCTGATAGCTTCTTTACACTCAGAATTAAACCAAGACTTTTCTTTAGGTTTGATGCTTTTTACTCTATTAGGAATAAAAGCACGCATCCCTAGAAGAATCACATTTGTGATCATTTCAGCACTGGCATCAATGTCACTATCGAGGAAGCATAATGACCAGTTAAAGTTTCGGAAAAAGATATTTAGGCCGTCCCAGTTGGCTTTCTCGTATTGCCAAACGGTCCTGGTGGGAAGATTTTCTTTAACTGGATGGGTGGGGGATGAGAAATTAGCTGAAATGATACAATGGTCTGAAGTGCCAAATGGAGAAGTTACACTAATGGTATATTTATCAGGGTGAGAAGTAAGAAACAAGTCAAGAGTATGGGCTGCTTGCCCAGCAACATCCGGTATACGCGTTGGCACATCGATCAGTTGGGTAAGGTGATGTAAACCGGCAAAGAGCTCGACATACCTTCCTTCGGGTGTTGTCTGACCAGAATAGCGGAGCCAGTTGGAATTGTGTACATTGAAATCGCCCGCAATAACGATTTCAGTGCGAGGACAAAGGGAAACAATTTTCGAGATGGAATCAGACAGTGCATCAAACTCGTTACAAGTCGAATTACTGTCAAGATTTGGACTCCTGTAAATAAAACAATAATGAATGACATGCTTGCGGACAGTGAATTTGAGCCATAAGAAGTTAAAGTCCGTGTTGGAACATTGCCCATAGTGGGGAAGGCTCTGGCAAGCAATATCATTCCTAACATAGACCATGAGACCATGATGGGAAAAGAGTAATGGCACCAAGCTATACCCATGTAGAGCAAATTCTGATAAATCAGTATTTGCTCCAACCTGAGTTTCATTTAATGCCAAAACAGCTGGCCTGTGTTGAACAGTGTAGACGTACAAGTGAAAGATATTCTTTCTTAAACCACGAACATTTGAATACACGACACAAAAATCACTTACCATTTAAAAATACTTACATACAAAACACAACTCTGATTAAGTCGAACTGCGCAGTGAAAATCAAAATTAACTTCTGTAATAATCAAACTGTCTTAGGTGTTATGCCCATAAGACAGCCTGTTTACAAAAAATCAATCCAAACATTCAGCACAATAAGACAAATTCAGATGCCCTTATCTATTTACCGCAAGCATTGTATGGTCATACGATGCCTACAGTAGATAAGAAAGAGGCAGTTAAGCACAAAGGTCTTGGGACAGAATAGAGGATAATTTGTTATGCGAATGCGTTTTATTTTTTTTTTTTTTTCTTCTTCAGCGCGAGTGGGCATCTTTTTCATTCATCCTACGACGCGAGTGAACACTATTATTTTTTTTTACAGCACACGCGAGGGGTTTTTTTCTAATTTCTCAACGAGCGTGTATTATTTTTTTTTTCCTTAAAGCACTCGCGATAACAACGCGCAACAATTATTTGTTTGGACTTCGTTTAACTAATTGTGCGCGCACCTCGACATCCGTCTTCAACGAGCTTAGGATCGACACTGACTAGATATTGACAAGGACAAGAAAGGAAATTATCATTTGAATCAACTTAATTATATCGAGCAGATTGCAAAAGATTTTGGTTTAGCCGACTCTAAACCATCAAATATTCCAATGGATCCAAGCTATGGCAAGCATGCTGAACAATCAGAAGTGTTAATAGACAAAGACAAATATCAAAAACTAATAGGATGTCTTCTGTTTGTTTCACGCGACCGGATATATCTGCAAGCGTTTCCATTTTGGCACAAAAAGTCAGTCAACCGACACAGAACGATTGGAATGAACCTAAGCGAATCCTTAAGTATTTAAAGGCGACATCAAAAATGAAGTTACCATTAAGCAAAGACGACGACGGTGAATTCTTCTACGGTTATGCGGATGCAAATTCGGATGAGGATAGAAACAGTCGTAAATCAAATAGTGGCTATGTATTTAAGGTAAACGGTGGAGTTATCAGCTGGTCATGTCGGAAACAAACGTGTGTAGCTCTTTCGTCTACGGAAGCGGAATTCATCGCACTGTCAGAAGCATGTCAAGAAGCATCATGGATTGGACGTATTTTGAATGATATGAAGCAGCTGATCACTGAACCAACAATTATGTTTGAAGATAACCAAAGTTACTTAAAATTAATACAAGAGGAACATTTTTAAAATAGAACTAAACATATCGACACCCGTTATCATTTCGTGAAAGACTTTATTAAGAAACAGACGGTGGTATGCAGATAATGTCCAACAGAATCTATGCTAGCTGATATGCTTACAAAACCATTGGGAGCTGGAAGACATAAGATGCTACGTGAAAGATGTGGTCTTTTTGAGTAAATGAGGAGGAGTGTTGGAGATACATTTACACTGTACAATCAAAGTACAGAGAACAATTTATAATTAATAATTTGTTTATTATGAACAGATCTCTTTGATTTGTAGTCTTAATAATTTTTCATTCTAATAGTTTGTGTTCTCCTATCATCAACAATATCATTTGGTTCCAATTAAATATTTTCCTTTGAATATAATTTCACTGCTTTTAATTTCAATACAAATAATATAATATTTACCCATTTTTATAAACACAATGAGCTGCGGTTAAGATCATTTTTGGACTTATTACCATCCCACCGCCATGGAATCTCAAGCCTCCAGATTCGTTTTTCCATCCTAGGGCAGCCTTGTATTGAAAAAAAAAAACAAAAAACAAAAACAAAACATGGGCGACTTAAAAGTGATTTAACAACATATTTTTAATTTTTATTCACCATAAAGGGGAACTCCCCCGCAGATGCTCGTGAACCACCCGTAATTCGCGGTACAACTTAAAAATAATATTTTTTATTGTTTTTTTTATTTGTTGTACAAAAACAAAAACATATGTATGTAGTTCCAACAAGATATTCTATGAAAAGTTATATTTAATTAAAAGTTTAGATCACCTGTACATGGTACATTAATATGTTGACTTGCAACACAATGTGTTAACAAAACAACGTGAAACCCATATAACACCGACAATGATTTGCAACTCATGGTTATTGCGATTACTAACCAGTGACCAGATGAGGCAATCTACTTTAAGCAGAATGTCTTAAACTAAAATTAAAAATTTAAATGTCAACCTGTTTCGAAATATAGAAATTCTATTCTAAACAGATGTGGCGTCATAAAATTAATGATATCGATTCTCTTTGTTGCATCTTCCCCACAAGGAAGAGGTGTACCATTCCAAACCAAGTCTGTTTTGAGTAATACACAATCAAGTTCTCTCAAACAGATGATTGCTATTGCTGGTTTATATTACGATTTCTGTGTCGTATATTCTAATGTTCGCGGTTTAAGAAAGAATTTCTTTCAGGTGTACGTCTACACTGTTCAATTCAAGCCAGCTGTTTTGGCATTAGGTGAAACACAGGATGGAGCAAATACTGATTTATCAGAATTTACTCTACTTGGTACCATTACTCTTTTCCCATTATGGTCTCGTGGTCTATGTTAGGAATGTTATTGCTTGCCAGAGCCTTCCCCAATACCGATCTTACAAAGCCAACCCTACAGAGGAAAATCTGAAAAAGCACAAACAAGAAACGAACTCATGCAACTCCATTATTGAAAGAACCAAACTTTTGCATGACCAAAAATTACGGCAAAAAAATCTGCAGTGTCCCAAAGGCAGTAAAAATGTGCCCCAGTCTTCGACTCTTTTCCAAATTTTTATAAATGATCTTATGTCTGTTACTTCTAATCCACTTAACTGTTTTGCTGACCCTCAGCTTTTCATATTCGTTTGATGATCCACGTCCTTCGCCTTAGGACGTACAATTGCAACGGTACCGTATGTCTAGCTCATTAAACTTCGATTTATACAGCATTGTGAAATGGGGTAATAGGAATCGTGTGGAGTTTAACGAAAAAGAAAATGTCTGACAGAATTTGTTTTCTGAAAATTGATAATTTAGTATATTTACTTGCGATTATAAGGACTGTAAGGCATGTTTAGGGTTCGTGAATAAAAAAAAATTAGATAACAATCAAACATGACATTACAATCATAGAGAAACCTAAAAAAGTCATTGGCAAACAATGTCCGTGTGTACATTATATACATAATGTCTGTCTGTCTGTCTGTCCGTGTGTATATCGAGCTGAAGCCTAAACGGGTTAGGCGATTGCCTTCAAATTTGGTACGTGTGATTCTTTTGGCATTCCTCAGAGGAGAAATTGAAATTTTCTTTTTAGAGCTAAAAATAACGGTACTTGCCATATGACCGTTCAGGAAAAGCTTATTTTTCCCGAAAACGGCTCCAACGATTTTGATTAACATTTTTGAGACTTTTTTTGTTGGTATTGGCTATCATCTAATCAGAACCACATATACGGAAAAATTATATTAACGGGACCTTTCATATAACGGTTTTAATAATTTTTAACTTTCTCGGAAATGGCTGAAATCCATTCTTTCAAACTTTATATTTAAAAAGATCTAAATAGCCAAATTGATTCTACATATAAAAATTTTGAATAACGTTTTTTTTCTTATTAAAATTATTTTTTTTTTTTGAAAAATCAATATTTTTAATACGAAGCAAAAAAAGTTATTTTAAATTTTATAATCACATATATATTAATAAACTCTAAAAAATTGCATACCATAATTTAACAAAAAAAAATATTTTCAAAAAAAAAACTAAAAATAAAAAACAATATTTTATCAAAATGCGTCCTACAATTTTCGGAATACTTTTTTTTAATTTTTTGTTATTTAAGACGTGTGGCGTAGTACTTCATTTTTATTTAAAACTGTTTAGTATTGTGGTTTTGATAGTTTTTTATAAGTTCAAACTTAAAACTGAATTTTATTTAAATTTTATTCGACGATGTGACCGCACATATGAGCAGGTACGTGCGATCCAGTCGTGCAATTTATTTGCTTCAAAGTTGACGTAATTCCACAACACATATGAAATGATACAGTGAAATATAACTAGGTATGCTGACTTTGACTGACTTTGCGTCTTACGTCACCATCATCTGAAAAAGAAAATGTCTGACAGAATTTTTTTTTTCTGAAAATTGATAATTTTGTATTTTTTAGTCATTATTTTGCTATTTTCTTTGAAACAAAATACTAATTATTAACGAAAAACCAGCGCGAACAAAAATGTAAGAAACAAACTTGTGTTGATCCAAAAACCCTTGGCTGTTTCTTCAGTCTCCTTTTGGAACAGACACGAACGTTGGTATTCACACTAATTTAAACTACCGAATATTTCCAATACTTTCATATATAAACTGTGTTTCATTCGAATGAAATTTGCGAAATTCTAAAAAAAAAACAATCAAAAACTATTCATTATCATTAAAAAACATGACTGGGAATTGTTTTCAATTTTAAATGCCTTATTTTTAGTCTGTGAATAGCATTTTCTTTTCAAACGAGGAACGTCAAAACTCAACTCAAAAAAATCTTAAATTTTTCATTCCTTTTACTTTTCTACTTTACCTTTTTGTTCAAAAAAAAGAATTAAAAACAATTGAAAAAGGAATAATGAAGTCAAAGCAAAGGACGCCATTCCTTTATCTAGCATCAGCTAAATCCTTATCTGTATCATGAGACATGAGGTTTACGTTGTATTTCCCGAAGAGAATGTAGTCCCTTATGTCCTTATTTCGTGTAAAATCACTTGATTTTCAGAACAATACATATAACTATAATGTAGAAATGGGAAATGAAAATCTTACAATTTCTTTTAGAATTAAATTAAAAAAAAATTATTTTTAGTGGGCTAGGTACCTTGGATAGAACATTCTTAAATTTCTCTAGAAAACATAACATAGCCATACACCATTCAATTAAAAAAAGGTTTCTAATCCAATTTTATTTGTTTTACAAAGTGTACCTAACCCAATTATGCACCAGACGTCACTTTAAAAACAACGTTATTGAGTTTGCCGATGCATTCTTTTTAATTTGTGATACACAGGATGCCGGAAGTAGGTAAGTGCGACGGAGTCGTCGATTTAAATGTTCACAACACAGCGTTTTCCAATATGAACACATATATGTACATATACCTTGTTAGGCAACCTTTAACAAACTCAACATGCAGTATTTTTTAGGGTTTGCAACAGTACACACTACTGCAACAAAGTTATTTGCAGCGAATAATATATTTGTTCGTCAATTTATCTTATCGTATAAAAAATATGCAATTTAAAATAAAAATGGTATATTCAATGTCAGTTTTCAAAATGAATTCAGTGCCATTGACATCATGTATCATGTGTATGGCAGAACTATCCCACTTCTGAATGCCTTGGCCTTCATTCTGAATTCGATTCGTGGTCACTAAAGTTAAATAAATTTGTGTAAATTCACTAGAAAATTATGAAAACAATATAATTTGTTAGATTCGAAGATACTAAAGAACTTGTGACGGATAGATCAAAAATGGGCACGACTGGGTCGCATGTACTTGCTCTTATGTGCCTAATTACATTGGAAAGCAAGATCTTTGACAGAAACAAGTAACATTTACGTTGAAAATAACACAGTTTGAACTTATGAAAAGTATCAAAACCACAATACTTAACGGTTTTTAGTAAAAATGAAGTACGCCACCATACGTCTTAAATACAAAGAATTTATGAAAAAAGTATTTCGAAAATTGTAGAACCGGTTTTGATAAGATCCTGTTTTTTGGAAATGTTGGTATGCTGTTTTTTAGAGTTTATTAATATACATATGATAATAAAATTTAAAATAATTTTTTTTCATTAGTTTTAAAAATATTAATTTTTGAAAAAAAAATTCAAAAATTAATTTTAATTAGACAAAAAATCTTATTTCAAATTTTTATATGCAGAATTAATTTGGCTACCAGATCTTCTCAAATATAAAATTTGACAGAAATCTAAAGAGCCGTTACCGTGAAAGCCCAGCATTAAAAAATAAATTGCACGACTGGATCGTACGTACTTGCTCTTATGTGCGGTCACAGCTTGAAATAAAATTTGAAAAATATTAAGGGAATTTCAAAGATTATATTCGATTTTTTTGACTTTTGATGGTTTGAAAAAAGTACGTAATAGTTTTCAGCGAAAAAATTTAAACGCCATTTTATTTCTTTAAAAAATGTGAAAAGTGTGATTTTTTTTCAAAATCGTTTTTAAACCGTTTTTGATTGTAATCGGATCACCAGTTTTCGAAAAAGTCGAAGAAAAAAAAACCGGTCCTATGGGAGGTACCGTTTTTAGCCCACCATATTAATTTTTTTTTACCAAAATATAATGCATACCTACAGTAGTACATTGATTTTTTTACTTGCGATTATAGGGACTATAAGGCAAGTTATGCATTCGTAAAAAAAAAAAAAAAATTCTAACAATCAAACATGATATTACGATGATAGAGAAGTCAAAAAAAGTGGGTCCGGAAATTCCGTCCGTCTGTCTGTCTGTCTGTCTGTCTGTCTGTCTGTCTGTCTGTCTGTCTGTCCGTATCGATATCTACAGCCTAAACGGTTGGGCCGATTTGATTCAAACTTGGTATATAGTATTTTTAGAGTGCTCTACCTGACAGTTTTTGGAATTGGCATTCTAGCTCCAAAACTAACGGTACCTGCCATATAACTTTTATTAAAAAACTTATTTTTCTCGAAAACGGCTCCTACGATTTTGATTAAACTTTCAGAATGATGTTTTCTGTGCAAAATCTATCTTTTAATTTTAATGGATTTTTCAGAAAAAGTTTTATAACGGTACCTCCCATATGACCAGGTTTTTAAAATCAGACTTTCTCGTTAACTAATTGACGGATTTTGATGAAATTTTCAAAATATGTAGTGTTTTATGATTTAAATAATATTGCTTATCAAAATTTTCAAAAACATTTTTTTTTAAATTTTAATAATTTTTTTTAAAAAATATTTTGTTTTTTGAATATTTTGAAAACGGATCTATAGATTTTTTTTTTAATTTTTCTCCTAGTATAAACTATAGATTTCTTAAAATTGACATACTAAAAAAAATTTTAAAATATGTTTTCGAAAAGTTTTTCAAAAAAAACATTTTTTTGAAAAAACTGGTCGAACGATTTTGAAATGAAAAATTCATAAAATAGAAAACAGCAAAAGAAATAAGATGGCTTACAACATTTTTTCCAAAAAACGTTATGAGTAGTGTTTTTTTGAATTCATACATTTTTTTCCCCAACATTTTATTTCATATTGCTCGGCTAAGCCCTAGCCAAGCCATTAGTCAAATAAAAGAAAGTGACAACCTACATTACATACATACTTACGTATTTTAAAGTATTTTTCATCATCATAAAAGCACAGAATAAATAAGGAAGCCTTTGATAAACACACAAAAACAACTAACAAATAAAAGTTTACACCTTCCTATAAATAAACAAAACTATTGTGTTAACTTTTAATATTGTCTCTATACCCACTCGCTTAACAGTAGTTGGAATGTGTATCTTAATTTTAGTACCTACCTTCCTTCCAACCTTATTATAGGTACCTAAATCCTTTATAAATTCCATTGGTCCCATATTGGGACGTATAAAGGTCCCTTTACCTAGCATTATTGCCATACTGCTGATTCCGACGAATCTTTATGCCAGTTGTTCAAATTTTTCCATACCAAAATGAAAATTTAACTGAAAAAAGTCCTTTGTATCTTTCTATTAGCAAATTATATTATAAACAGTAAGCAGCAAGTGGAAAGATAATACTACACTAAAAAACTGCAAAAGCTAACAATCCTATATATTTATGTGTTTATCCCTTTGTCGTGACGCATGTTCGTTCGAGCTTCACCCCAAAACGATTCTAAGGAAGTTGCACGTCATACAAAAAATATTAAAATAAAATCTTTGTCAAAAAGACGCCTGCACTTAAAAAGGATTAGCACATAAGAGCAAGTACGTGCGACCCAGTCGTGCCTTTTATTTTATAAAAATTCTTGGAGCCGTTTTCGAGAAAAATAAGCTTTTACATAACGGTTATATGACAGGTACCGTTATTTTTTGAGCTAAAAAAATTGAAAAAAGTCCTCTGTAGAATGTCAAAAGAACCTTAAGTTCAAAATTTGAAGGCGATTGGCCCAACCGTTTAGGCTGCGGTCCAAAATACATCTGTACAGACAGACAGACAGACGGACAGAATTTTGCCAGTAACTCAAATATGTTTCTCTATCATCGTTATATCATGTTTGATTGTTATCTCAAAATTTTTAAACTGCACGAATGCATAACTTGCATTATAGTACCTATAATCGCCAGTAAAAATCGGTTTAAAGTTTTTCAATGATGCATTTCAATGATAGCTATAACTGGCCCCTTATACTCACTATAATCGCAAGTAGAAACGCTCTTTTCAAAGGATTTTAAACACAGGGTGAACAGATTAGACCTACAGAAAAAGAAATTTAAATAAAACACTAACGGTGGGACGTGTAAAATATAAAAGTATTCAACCTCAATTTTATCATTACTGCTATGCTGGCAGTGCCTCATGGGTTTGTGCGTTCGACGGTCTATTTTTGATGTAGGATGTTGCGTTATTCCGGTAATCTCGTCATGAACGTTGGCCTTGAGCTCGTCCAATGTGGTTGGCTTGTTAGTGTAGGTACCTAGACTAAGGACTTTACGTACCTTACCTAGAGTCCGGGGTGGATCTAGGCCTCAACCAACAAGCTTATTGAGTCAGCTTCGTCCCTTCTTAAGTTTTGCAAGCGAAGTATGTCGAGGTCCTCGTTCACTTGTGTGTGCAACCTAAGTCTTAATTTTCCTCTATTTCACAGTTTCTCCGGGAAGGAATTTAAGATTTTCCGAGCCAGAGTATTTATGTTCATCCGCTCTATATGACCCAGCCATATGGGATGTTGAAGTTTGGCAGGGATCCCAAAATTGCAAATTGCTCTTTATTACTCCACCCTTTTAATTCTGTCGTACGTGGCTTTGATATTGATAAAAAGGTTGTGGGTATGGAATTGAAGTTCTTGGGTTTTTCCAAGATTTGCGCGTAATGTGAATATTTGGTTGATGGTGGACGAGTTGGTGTATACTTTTAATCTGCAAGTTTGAAGAGTTTGGGCGGCTCCGGTGGCTTTATGGATCTTAAGCTAATATTTAGGTAGCTTTACCTTATCCAGATGTAGTTGGCGGAATTGTTGTTTAACTTCGCCAACGACCAGATAGAATCGATCATTCTGCCTGACAGCGGAGTTCATTTTGTCATCGCCACCGTTTCTCCCGTAACACCTCCCCATTTAATTAATCGCGTGCTTCTCATGCTCCCTTTTTCTTTTCTGAACAGCCGGTGTTCCCCTTTCATCTTCTGTTCGTATTAGAGCCCGCGAGCAGTTCCGGTCCTTCTGTGCAGCAACGCTTTGCATGCTTCGTTTTTAGTTGCATATGTTTTCCAACGCCCATCATAAAACCAAAGGTTTTGTCGAGTTCCAGGCATCTTACTTAATGACCTTTTGGCAATATTACATTATCATCGTGGTACATAATATCAGAAGAGCTTTGGGCTCCTGTAAATAAAACAATAATGGATAATATGCTTTATCGGACAGTGGATTTAAGTCAGTCTGTGTCGGAACATCGTCCGTATTGGGGAAGGCTCTGGCAAGAAATATCATTCCTAAAGGCTATATAACATTGACAGTGGATTCACTGACCACTGGCAGGCAATATCGTCACGAAAACTGACGTGGTTTTTACGTCAGTGAATCAATTGCCCGTCAGTGGTCATTTGAGAAAAAAAAGTGTGTCCCAAAAATCACTGACACCTCTTGCTAGTCAGTGAAACTTTCTTCGACTCGGTTAGTGAACTGACGCCTGAAAACCTGACTATCACATTACACTGATACATGCTTCACTGGCACACAACACTGGCAGCACCGACTGTTACAGCCAGTCGCTTCCAGATCCTTGTATTTTTTTATTTGTTTACGAAGTTTTAATTTCGTTGCAAATTAAAATTGATATCGGTGGTTTTTGTTTTTTACACAAAAATATTTTAAAACAATGTTTGTGAAGAAATTTTCCACAAAGTTGTATCTTCTTTAATATCTCATTTAACTGCTTCACAACCACTTCTTCAAGTCTGTTGAAACAATTTTCTATTCCTTAGCATTATGGAATTCATTTTCATCTTCCCTGGGAGTAATGTAATGCAAAAACACGTGGGGGGCTTATCCTTTTTGTATCAACGCAAACATTTTTGTTCCACCACCCCGTGCGTATTCGTCCGTCAGTTACAATAACATCTCTCTTCAAGAAATACCAACAAATCGGGAAGCTTTTTCCTCTTGAGTGTGTTATTTATTGAAAAGTTTGGTTGAACACCATTATTGGGTCGTTGAAGTACATTATATACATTAAGTAAATCACTTCGGAAGGCTATGAAATCGGTTGTGGCACTTGATGCTATTAAATGTAATATATGTATGATATGGCCATTGTATCAGTAACGAACGATATTTGCATGAATTCCACCCGAATTCTTCTTTGGACGGTGCAAAGGACACCTTTTCTGGAACAAAGGTATTGCTTTTGTGGAAAAAAAGGCAAGACAAAGGGTTAAAATTGTTTTCGAGAATATTTAAAATAAACGTGAAATTAAATTTTAAACAACGTTGTCTCGAATTAAACTTTCCTTACAGTATATTTATACGTTAAAGAAATTTTGAACAACATAAGATATAATATTGGTTACATCCATATGAACATGTCTAAACGGCAACGACTGAAAGGAATTGGGTAATATGTTGTATAATAAGGGATAACATTGATTTTTTTATCAATACTCTATAGAGAAAGTCAAGAACTGAAGGAGCATATGTATAGGATTATGAATAATTCAAAGAGTCTTGCTGTATGCACCTGTAGTTGACAAAACCCGAAACAAATCCGTTCAACGTAATAAGAGGGACTAACGTCACCAAGTACAGGCAGATATTGGCTTAGGCAGGCGACATCAACATCATCGGCAGAAGCCAAGAAGCTGTACAAGATTTCTTTACGGCGGGTGACACAAAACATGGGGCTGTATATTAATGAAGGGAAGACTAAGTACATGGTGCGAGAAGTGCTCGTCAGGGTAGTGGAGCATAAAAACGCTTACCATAAACAAGTTGTTGCTGTACAATACTATGGTCTTACCAGTACTCATCTCATATACGGAATAGAGATCCGAGACTTTTTGGTGTTTACAAAATGGCACTCTGATCTCTTATCCGCGTTGGAGAAGAAATTCTTACAGAGAATTTTTGACCCCATGGGCGAAGGAGGACGATTCCGGAGAAGATACAATCGTGAATTGTATGAATTCTACCCCGAAGCAGATGTTATCGACAAAATAAAGCTCGGTAGACTTCGGTGGACTGGGCACCTAGCTCGCATGAGCGGAGAGGAACCAGCTAGGAAAGTCTTTTGCAGTTCTTTTTATGGCAGAAGACAGCGTGGGAGACCTTTCTTGTTATAAGAAAGGGACACCCGAAGTCTTGGGGTGCGCAATTGGATGGTGTCGGCCATTAATCGGAATGTATATATATGGAAAAACTTGTTGAAGGATCCAGACCCGATCCGAGTTGTTGCGCCGATGACGATGCTGATGATATGTTTGCATGACCAAAAATTACGGAAAAAAATCCTGCAATGTCCAAAACGCAGTTCAATATTTGCAAAAAATAATGAAAACTCTTTATGATCTTTACTTTTCATAGAAGGAACACTTATGCTCGCAGCCCATTTCCGTACTATTTCTACCTTGCTAGGTTTTTACATTGCCACACAGTAAAGTTGCCTTTCCGTACTTGAGTATAAATAGTTCTCATAGATCTAATGTTATATACAGTCAGTTTTTCTGAAGAGGTGGTCTACACTTGCAACACAATTGCGTACGATTTTCCATCGCTCCTACTTTTCTGGAATCTTTCCTAGAAAATGGAAAACCTCACCTCCCTCTCCTTCCACCGACCCATAGCATTTTGGGGCATTCTTTTTAAGGTCATGGAAACGCTTATTAACCGTAAGCCTAAGAAAAATCTCGAACTTCGTAGCAATCGTTTCACTCATGATCTAATGGAATATCTCACCGAACAGTGGAACAATAATAATGCATTCTAAAGATTGCCAAAAATGCTGCTAAGCGCTTAGGTTTTCTGTATCGATGTAAGAAGTTTTGTTCCCCTTCTGATCTGGCTACAATTTATAAAGCGTTAAAACGCCCAAAACTTGAGTTTAACTGACACTTCTGGGCAGGTGCTTCTTAAGCATCGCTACATCTACTCGATGGATTACAATACTAATCGGTATTGTAAACGGTACCCTCCATAAGACCGTTGTTTTTTTTTTTATTCTCGTGAACTGGTAACCGATTACAACCAAAATTAATATTCAGGAAAATGTAGGTAGCCTAAGTAATATCAATTTAAAATATTTTCCAAAATTTTTTTTTTTTACATAATTTTAATAATTTTTTTAATTTTTTTTTTTTTGAAAAATCGATATTTTTTTTTTTTTTTAATGAAGGTTATTTTTGTGCTAAAGTTTGCATTCTTTAATTATTTTTTTTTAATTTTTAACAAAAGTTAAATAAAAACAGTTCCTACGATATAAAAAATGTCAGACTTTTTCAAATTTCTTATGGAAATAGAATGGCGTTTAAAGTTTTCCGCTGAAAATTCTTTGTACGTACTTTTTTCAAACAATCAAAAGTCCCAAAAATCAAACAAAAAACTTTGAAATTCTTCTTATAAATACTTATCAAATTTTATTTGACGCTGTGACCGCAGATAAGAGCAAGTACGTGCGATCCAGTCGTGCAATTTATTTTACTCAAGCCTTCACACGCCTATATCTCGTTATTCAGAGGTCCTAGGTGAGTGGCAAATTGCATAAAATGTACAAAATTGCTGGTTGGATGGCCACTTCCGGTTGTGTTTTTGGTGATGGTTTGCCTCATTAGGATCGAGTTAATGAACAAATGGCATATCAAATGAAAGCTTCTACCCTTCTTCATTACATTTCTTCAAATTTTCTTAAGTCAATATCAACATTTTTTAGACAAATTAATATTGAAAAAAGTGGTCGGATGCATGTTTGGCCCATGTTAACTTTGGCAGACCAGCAGATTCTTAGTGTAGATGGTCTCAGCTTTCTTGCACGAATTATATTTTGTAAGCCTGCAAACCAAAATCCTTCCGCAAAATCTTCCATAAAGTGAATGGGTACATCTCCAATTGTTGCGCGCGTGGCGGATGGACTCATTCGTCGGTCTTCTTCGATACTCTTTCCCACCGAAACGAACCATTATTTTGGTAATAAATTTGCACAATTGGTAAACTTGTTCAGGAGTAAGTCTATTCATTATGAAATGGCAAACCAAACTGAGCATAATAAATCAAGTGACAGCGGTCAAAAAGACCAACTCCGAAAAAAGTATTGCCAGATTGAAAACCACACGTCTATTAAAATAAAAAAAATATTTTTTTTTAGAAAATTCTTTAATTTTTTTAATTCGTTTAAGAGTTGTCTCGGAAAACCTAAGTAAGCAATAAAATTTGAAAACTGTCTATCGAGGAAAAAAAATATTAAAAATCGTTCGACCAGTTTTTTTGAAAAACTTTTCGAAAAATATTTTAATTTTTTTCTAGTATATCATTATAAGGAAAATTGTAGTTTTCATCTGGGAAAATTATTTAAAAAAACTTCAATCAAACCGTTTTCAAAATATTTGGAATACCAAAATTTTTTTTTTAAATCTTGAAAAATCGAAAAAAAAGTTTTTGAAAATTTTGAAATGCAATATTAATTGAATTATAAGTGACTTACTGTGTGCAGAATTTTATTGAAATCGGGATAATAGTTGACGATGAAACCGCATTTGAAAAAAACCGTTATATTTATTATTATATTATATTATTGAGAGGTACCGTTATAGAAAAAAATTCGAAACATTTATTCTGACTGAAAGATGTATTGTTGTTAAAAAAGCATCCTGAAAGTTTTATTAAAATCGCTAGAGCCGTTTTCGAGAAAATCAAACTGTGTTAAAAATTGTATGGCATGTACCGTTATTTTTCGACCTAGAGCAAAAATGAAAAACACCCCGAGATAATACCTAATAAATGTTAAATACCAAGTTTGAAGCAAATCGGCCCATCCGTTTAGGCTGTAGAGGCGCGAACAGACAGACAGACGGACGGAATTTCCAAACCCACTTTTTTCGACTTCTCTATCATCGTAATGTCATGTTTGATTGTTAGAAAAAAATTTTTTGCACGAATTCATAACTTGTATTATAGTACCTATAATCGTAAGTAAAAATTATCAATTTTCGGTAAAAATGGACCATTTTCAAAGAGCCATAGCTTGGTCTGTATATGGTTTTTAGAGCAGCGGTTAGGATTATTTTTTGGAAATGTAATGGACTAAAAAAAGTACTTAATTTTGTTTGTCGAAAAACACAGTTTATGACTTTTAAAAAGCAAAAAGTGAAAAAATACCAAAATGTTTGCAGTTTTTCGCGTGCTACGAATCGAGCACAGTTTTTTTTTCAGGTTGCAAATTTGGATTAACACTATCTTAACTGGTCCATACAACATATCAACAATTCAGAACAATATCGAGTTTTGCGATTTTAGACTTTTTACTTGCGATTATGGGGACTATAAGGCAAGTTTAGGATTCGTAAATAAAAAAAAATTGAGATAACAATGAAACATGACGTTACGAGCATAGAGAAGTCTAAAAAAGTGATCGACAAAAAATGTCTGTCTGTCTGTCAGTATGTATAACGAGCTGCAGCCTAAACGGTTTAGCGATTATCTTCAAATTTGGTATGTGTGATTATTTTGGCATTTCCCAGAGGGGAAATTGAAATTTTATTTGTAGGGCTACAAATAACGGTACCTGCCATATGACCGTTTATAAATAGCTTATTTTTCTCGAAAATGGCTCCAACGATTTTAATGAAAATTTTAGAGAATTTTTTTGTTGGTATTGGCTATCATTTGCATAGAATTAAAATAGAGTCTATTAAAGGTACCTTTCATATAAGGTTTTTTTTAATTTTGGGCTTTCTCGTTAAGGCTCTTTGGATTTTTGCCAAATTTTATATTTGAGAAGATCTAGGTAGCTAAATTAATTCTGCATATCAAAATTAACATAACTATGTCTACATAGTTATCGAAATCGAAATTAAAATGAACGACGAAATTAAATTCGTTTTATTTTTTTCACACACATTTCCACAAATTCATCATATCAATTACAATCTCAATTTGTGGTTGAGGTTACATATGTATTAAAGTAGCATTTAATCAATATAAATATCTACATACATTAGTTGTTTGTTAGTCCTAAGTGTATATTTTCCTTTTTACGGTTGATGTTTAGAAAAAAGGTTAATGTGATTTCGGCTCCAATGCGGTCTATATAAATAATTTGCATAAAACAAAGATCGAAGAAGAAAAAATAAAGAACAGAATGATTCATTTTTATTGCAAATGCTTTTGATGTAATTGCAAAAAAAAAAGAAACAAATGGCTGATATTTTTAATATCAAATAAAAATGTTGCAGATGTGTCGCCTGGGGATGTATAATTATTCATGAAGAACTTCCTCCTTGTTAGCCAACGATGATGATATCACTTCTTGCTCTTAAGCACTTCAGCTTGAGCGAAGTATGGGGGTATGGAGGCACGTATTCTTCACTTGGCATATCACCTAGAACTTCTACTAAAGTTTGTATTCCAAGTTTTTAATAGATTAAGAAGACTTTAGTTAGGTTAGGTTTAGTTAGGTATATCATATGGACAGACACCATTTTTGCTTTCTAGCTATTACTACAACCACAAATAGTTTCTACTTCCAACTTTATTCCAGCAACTTCCATGTCTACCTTGTGTGACCAAAGAAATGGGCAGCATCCTCGTTGTGAGTCCTAGCCTCCGGGCTATGTGTAAGACTCCAGAGAAAACAAAGAGAAAAAAAATATTGCACTTGATATCGAACCAGGCGCGGAAGTTCTACCTCAAAAGAGGGAAATCTGATATCTGATCACCGATCGTAAGGGCATTTTGGGGTTGGAGAGATGGTTAGTGAACTTTAATGAATTTATTGGATTATTAAACCGTCAGCTTACGAAGGAAATGGAGACACTATCATTTCAAGAGGAACATCTCATACTGCAGTCACCAAGCATTGTGGACATATAATTGGCGATAAATTGTCTCAAAAATAAAAAAGCCTCTAAGCCAACAGCATCAATCAAATATTTACGGCCACCACTATACATACATACATCCATATGTGTTCACATTTTCTGTTATAGTCTCCGATACATCGTGTTTTTTGACAAATTAAATCAACATACATTCAACAACGTCCTTTACTCATGGCTTGATTAAGTTGTCAGCGATTGTATAGCCTTCACCAATTTGCGTAGTTATAGGAAACTCGGGTATGAATTAATACATAAAGGGAATGTGTAGAAGAAGATTGGAAGCAATTAACAAACAACATTTTCATCTCTATGGAAAAGTAATTTCATCTTCGACAATATCGCAATCAGTCTTGATCTCAATTTCACAATAAATAAACAATCTCATATTTATAATAATAATAACCATTCCAAGCGATTTAATATACTTATGGACACATATGTACATTACGTATATTTCATTTCATGACAATTACAGATGCTTCTACCCTATCCATATCAGATAAAATCCCTTTCGAAAACCATGCCTCTGTAGGTTTATTAAGGTATAGGAGTATACATGTTCCAAAAGTCGAAATGTACATGTTCTTTATTAGAAAAGCTTATTGCCAAATAATTAAATCTATCAGAGTCCTGTCTTTGAATTTCCATTGTGATTCATTACCTACTGATAGTTATTTTACTATATAGGTGGTTTTACTATTACATATACCTGTTCCGGTTCCGGCATATAAATCGAACGTTTTCCATACATCAACAAACTTGTAATTTGAAATCAGTCAAGTCATTTAAATTTCATATTGTTGACACAAAAATTGTAAATGTACAGGGAAAACTCATTTTCCAATATCTCCTGACCAATGCCAATTATCGGGTTTAGATTTTGACCTTAGAACACCAACAAACTGTGTTAAAAATTGTATGGCATGTACCGTTATTTTTCGACCTAGAGCAAAAATGAAAAACACCCCGAGATAATACCTAATAAATGTTAAATACCAAGTTTGAAGCAAATCGGCCCATCCGTTTAGGCTGTAGAGGCGCGAACAGACAGACAGACGGACGGAATTTCCAAACCCACTTTTTTCGACTTCTCTATCATCGTAATGTCATGTTTGATTGTTAGAAAAAAATTTTTTGCACGAATTCATAACTTGTATTATAGTACCTATAATCGTAAGTAAAAATTATCAATTTTCGGTAAAAATGGACCATTTTCAAAGAGCCATAGCTTGGTCTGTATATGGTTTTTAGAGCAGCGGTTAGGATTATTTTTTGGAAATGTAATGGACTAAAAAAAGTACTTAATTTTGTTTGTCGAAAAACACAGTTTATGACTTTTAAAAAGCAAAAAGTGAAAAAATACCAAAATGTTTGCAGTTTTTCGCGTGCTACGAATCGAGCACAGTTTTTTTTTCAGGTTGCAAATTTGGATTAACACTATCTTAACTGGTCCATACAACATATCAACAATTCAGAACAATATCGAGTTTTGCGATTTTAGACTTTTTACTTGCGATTATGGGGACTATAAGGCAAGTTTAGGATTCGTAAATAAAAAAAAATTGAGATAACAATGAAACATGACGTTACGAGCATAGAGAAGTCTAAAAAAGTGATCGACAAAAAATGTCTGTCTGTCTGTCAGTATGTATAACGAGCTGCAGCCTAAACGGTTTAGCGATTATCTTCAAATTTGGTATGTGTGATTATTTTGGCATTTCCCAGAGGGGAAATTGAAATTTTATTTGTAGGGCTACAAATAACGGTACCTGCCATATGACCGTTTATAAATAGCTTATTTTTCTCGAAAATGGCTCCAACGATTTTAATGAAAATTTTAGAGAATTTTTTTGTTGGTATTGGCTATCATTTGCATAGAATTAAAATAGAGTCTATTAAAGGTACCTTTCATATAAGGTTTTTTTTAATTTTGGGCTTTCTCGTTAAGGCTCTTTGGATTTTTGCCAAATTTTATATTTGAGAAGATCTAGGTAGCTAAATTAATTCTGCATATCAAAATTAACATAACTATGTCTACATAGTTATCGAAATCGAAATTAAAATGAACGACGAAATTAAATTCGTTTTATTTTTTTCACACACATTTCCACAAATTCATCATATCAATTACAATCTCAATTTGTGGTTGAGGTTACATATGTATTAAAGTAGCATTTAATCAATATAAATATCTACATACATTAGTTGTTTGTTAGTCCTAAGTGTATATTTTCCTTTTTACGGTTGATGTTTAGAAAAAAGGTTAATGTGATTTCGGCTCCAATGCGGTCTATATAAATAATTTGCATAAAACAAAGATCGAAGAAGAAAAAATAAAGAACAGAATGATTCATTTTTATTGCAAATGCTTTTGATGTAATTGCAAAAAAAAAAGAAACAAATGGCTGATATTTTTAATATCAAATAAAAATGTTGCAGATGTGTCGCCTGGGGATGTATAATTATTCATGAAGAACTTCCTCCTTGTTAGCCAACGATGATGATATCACTTCTTGCTCTTAAGCACTTCAGCTTGAGCGAAGTATGGGGGTATGGAGGCACGTATTCTTCACTTGGCATATCACCTAGAACTTCTACTAAAGTTTGAATTCCAAGTTTTTAATAGATTAAGAAGACTTTAGTTAGGTTAGGTTTAGTTAGGTATATCATATGGACAGACACCATTTTTGCTTTCTAGCTATTACTACAACCACAAATAGTTTCTACTTCCAACTTTATTCCAGCAACTTCCATGTCTACCTTGTGTGACCAAAGAAATGGGCAGCATCCTCGTTGTGAGTCCTAGCCTCCGGGCTATGTGTAAGACTCCAGAGAAAACAAAGAGAAAAAAAATATTGCACTTGATATCGAACCAGGCGCGGAAGTTCTACCTCAAAAGAGGGAAATCTGATATCTGATCACCGATCGTAAGGGCATTTTGGGGTTGGAGAGATGGTTAGTGAACTTTAATGAATTTATTGGATTATTAAACCGTCAGCTTACGAAGGAAATGGAGACACTATCATTTCAAGAGGAACATCTCATACTGCAGTCACCAAGCATTGTGGACATATAATTGGCGATAAATTGTCTCAAAAATAAAAAAGCCTCTAAGCCAACAGCATCAATCAAATATTTACGGCCACCACTATACATACATACATCCATATGTGTTCACATTTTCTGTTATAGTCTCCGATACATCGTGTTTTTTGACAAATTAAATCAACATACATTCAACAACGTCCTTTACTCATGGCTTGATTAAGTTGTCAGCGATTGTATAGCCTTCACCAATTTGCGTAGTTATAGGAAACTCGGGTATGAATTAATACATAAAGGGAATGTGTAGAAGAAGATTGGAAGCAATTAACAAACAACATTTTCATCTCTATGGAAAAGTAATTTCATCTTCGACAATATCGCAATCAGTCTTGATCTCAATTTCACAATAAATAAACAATCTCATATTTATAATAATAATAACCATTCCAAGCGATTTATTATACTTATGGACACATATGTACATTACGTATATTTCATTTCATGACAATTACAGATGCTTCTACCCTATCCATATCAGATAAAATCCCTTTCGAAAACCATGCCTCTGTAGGTTTATTAAGGTATAGGAGTATACATGTTCCAAAAGTCGAAATGTACATGTTCTTTATTAAAAAAGCTTATTGCCAAATAATTAAATCTATCAGAGTCCTGTCTTTGAATTTCCATTGTGATTCATTACCTACTAATAGTTATTTTACTATATAGATGGTTTTACTATTACATATACCTGTTCCGGTTCCGGCATATAAATCGAACGTTTTCCATACATCAACAAACTTGTAATTTGAAATCAGTCAAGTCATTTAAATTTCATATTGTTGACACAAAAATTGTAAATGTACAGGGAAAACTCATTTTCCAATATCTCCTGACCAATGCCAATTATCGGGTTTAGATTTTGACCTTAGAACACCAACTCTCTGCCTGTGAAAGTCCTATCAAAATCGGTTCACATATACGATTTTTATAAAAAAAAAAAACGGCACCACTGCCAACTAGTGGATAATGTAAATAGCCTTAGTTACATCTTAGAGTAGGAAAGTAGCTTCAAATCGGTGTAGCCGTTCCCGAGATATACCGGAACAAACAGACAGACAGGCAAAAATTTTAAAATTCTGTTTTTGTTATACTAAGTACTTACTTTTATGTGCATCTTTTAAAAAACTGTTATCTTGACATTAAAACTGACACTTCAATTTTATTATATATTTAGATAATTTGCACATATAAAATGGATTTGGGCTATCATTTCGATGTCGGTGAACACAGCGCATGTTGAGAAAAACAGTGGTTTTAAACTTCTGAACATTATAATATGAAGGAAAAATAGAGTTTGGCAAAACGTTCCACATTCGAAGTGTACGGCTGAAGAACGAAACTCTGTTCTAAATCTTCCGTACGAACGAAATTTGGCTGAAAGTTAAATTGGATGGCCTTCCTACAAGTACGAGTATTACGGTGAAATAGTTTAACTGTAGAAAAGAAAGGAACATGAAACGTCAAATAACGTGAATATGTTCTGATGATGTGATCATCTTTAATCATTTTGAACGCTCTCCTTTCAATAACATCCAAAAGATTCAAGTGTATGGCTTCCGCAGCAACCGTTCCACTGTTGATCTAATGGCATATCTCACCGAACAGTGGAATAAGTCTTTACATCGCCTTGGTGAAAGTAAGATTATTGCTCTTGATATCTCCAAGGCATTTGATAGAGTTTGGCATGATACTCTTGTTCGTTGGATTAGAAGCTATCTTCTGGACCGTTCACTACAAGTTGTATTGGACGGGTTCAAGTCTGATTCCCACAAACTAAATGTTGGTGTGCCCCAAGGCTCTGTTCTATCTCCGACTCTTTTCCTCATTTTATAAATGATCTTCTGTCTGTTACTTCTAATCCACTTTTACCGGTGTACGAAATATTTTTGCCCTTCTGATCTGGGTACAACTTATAAAGCGTTTATACGCCCTAAACCCGAGTATAACCCCCACCTCTGGGCAGGTGCTTCGCAAACATCGCTTCACCTGCTTGATAGAATAAAAAATCGAGCTTTAAGCTTGATAGGAAATAGAACTGCTGCTGAAAAATTTGTCCCTCTCGAACACCGACGCAATGTTTCATGTCTTTCCTTACTATTTTATCGTTTATTTTATAAAAAATGTTCACTCGAAGTAGCCAGCTGCATTCCTCCCCTTAAAAGTTTCTCCCGTAATCTCGCAGGGAATGCTTATCAGTTCACCCTTGAGCCCAATTTCGGACGTACCGTGAAATATAAGGATTCTTTTTTTTAGCCGAACAACATGAATTTGGAACAGTTTACCCAGCGAGATTATACCTTGCTCTTTTGATCTACAAGCATTCAAAACCAATGTTAATCGACACCTCCTATCTTTCCCTTACCTATCATCCTAATTCCCGCGCAGTGTGCTGAACATTAAAAGGGAAACAAACAGTCCCTTGTGCACGCGTCAATTATAAAAATAAATTGCACGACTGGATCGCACGTACTTGCTCTTATATGCGGTCACAGCTTGGAATAAAATTTGAAAAATATTAAGGGAACTTCAAAGATTATATTCGATTTTTCTGACTTTTGATTGTTTGAAAAAAGTACGTAAAATAGTTTCCAGCCGAAAAATTTAAACGCCATTTTGTTTCTTTAAAAAAATTGAAAAAATGTGAATTTTTTTTTCAAAATCGTTAGGGCCGTTTTTAAATAAAACGGTTTATTAACAACTTTTTTTTTTAAATTAAATAAAAATTATTCAAAAATACAAACTTAACCACAAAAATAACGTGCATTTAAAAACAAAATTAAAAAAAAAAAAGAACACTTACCCGTTTTGAAACTATAGATTTTTCAAAAAAAAAAAATTTTAATTATTAAAAATAAAAAGTTTTCGAAAAAAAATTTATGCAAAATTACTCAGGCTACCTACATCTTCTTGAATATCAATTGTAATAGGATCACCAGTTTTCGAAAAAGTCGAAGAAAAAAAGCCTGTCCTATGGGAGGTACCGTTTTTAGCCCACCATATTATTTTTTTTTACCAAAATATAATGCATACCTACAGTAGCACACTGATTGTTTTTTTATAAAAATGCTTGGAGCCGTTTTCGAAAAAAATAAGCTTTTACATAACGGTTATATGACAGGTACCATTAATTTTTGAGCTAAAAAAAAATTGAAAAAGCTCCTCTGTAGAATGTCAAAATAACCTTAAGTTCAAAATTTGAAGACGATTGGACAAACCGTTTAGGCTGCAGTCCAAAATACATCCGAACAGACAGACAGACAGACGGAAAGAATTTTGCCATTAACTCAAATTGAACGAAGGATACAATCGGTCGGCAGTTTGCGGAAGAAGAAGGTTTGCTATTTTAAGGTTTAAGGACAAAAGCTGTTTTCCATCTGATTGGAACGAACTCTGATAATTAGGATAGGTAGACAAGCTTCAGGATATTTACCAGCATAGAAGAACCATTTTTCAGAACAATAGCAGGGATAATATCTTGACTAGCGGATTTATGTACATATGTATTTCGTGATCTTTAAAAACTCTGGCCACTGTTGGAGTTCTAAAGGTGATTGGTTCCATAGCTTAGCTCTTAGCGAGCGGTTACGATAGCAGCTTATCTGACTATTTTTGTCTCTTTGGATCTTTTGAGTACTTACAAATACCCCTGAATACAACAAAATGGTGGTGCAACAAAGATAGTAAATGCACCTCATACTATCTCAAAGGTTCTCCCTTTCGTACTCAATGGAAATTCTGACATGTAAAATCTTCTTGTTTGAGTAAACACAATTTTGAAATCCCAGATTTAATTTTGATGACATTTTTTTAATATATTTATTTTTAATAAAATTTCAAAATAAAATGTACATTATATATATACATACATATATCTCATTCACTTTTCTTCCTTCTCAGTTCTAAGGGAACACTTAATCTATTACATTATTCTAAAACTGATTTCACATCTCCAGGCCATTATCATCGCCGAAGAAATAAAAAGAACAATCAGGGGTTGCCTTGTAGGAATTCCAGGGGCGGCACACAACAAAATTTCGTACCTTTTGCAATTGCTGAAAAGTTTTTCTTCCGATAACATTTTGGCGGTATTCTTGGCGAATTTCGCTGAGTTCTTGTAACACTTGAAACGTGCGCTGTTGTATATGCAGGTTTCATAAGCATGGCGAGCACTGAAAATGCATAAAGGACACATTTTAAAACTTGTATTTTAATATCGAAATTACGACTTAGACTTGATTACTACTTTTTCTCAGTTTTCTTTTATTATCATAGGCGGTTTGGTTCATGCATTTGATTTAGCACTTAATTGAAAAAAAAACTTCTGAATATTCATACCAGCAAAATTGCATAAATTTGTTTGTGATATTCCTTGGATAGTTGTGCACGTGAAGCTCATCTGATAAAATATTCTGAAACTCTATTGTGCATCTCTTCCAGTCATCGTGAATGTGAATAAAGCACTCTTTGTGGCGAATGTATTCTTAAAACAAAAGAAAAATATTAAAGAGAAATCCTTAGAGTCAAAGCATTTCATAAATAGATTTATATAAAAATGAATACAGTGATACTTTTATAATAAAGATGTTCGGGGGAACAAATTGCAATAAAAGCTTTTTTTTCTATTACGTTTAAACAGCTGTCAAAGTTACTATTCACATCCAGCTGTCAACTAATTCAGTAACGTAACACGTAACAATCAGCTGAATTGCACAAATGGCTAAACCACAATCACGCTTCAGTTTTGGCTTCGTCACGTTACATTTCATACGCTTTGTGTTCGCTTTATGTGACATTTTCAAAATTTCCGTTGTTTTTTTTTGCTTTTAACTGTCAAAGCGAGCAAAAGTTCAACCAGTTTCTACTTCAGCTTTGAGTTTAAGTCTCGTTACGTTAACTTGTACACAAACCAAACGTAACGGCAAAGTCGAAGCGACATTGTGATAAGATGTATTGATTTCCTATGGTTAAACTTGTAAACGTCAGGCGAAACTAAAGCTGAAGCGTGATTGTGTTTTAGCCATAAGTCACTCAATGAGAGATATCAAAGATCGAGCTGAAAAACTAATCCTTAGGCTTCAGAAGCCGGCCATTAAAAGAAAACCTAATTGTGATTAAAACACACTTAATGGTTGAATGAACGATAATTTTGAATACCAACGCACATGAAAGACGGACTATAATACACGTGGAATGTGTGTACATTTAACTGCATACCGAAAACAGAAGATTTTGACGATACCATCGCCATAAAGAAATAATAGAAAAGAATGTTAGAAAAAATACTTCGTTTTTTACTATGTGAGTGCCTTCTTGAAGAAAGGAAGAAGCGGATTTGCTGTCAAAGTAAAACTTATGCAGCACGTTTAGTAGTGTTGGTTTAACATCGATATTCTATCGATAGTAAAAAAAAACTATTGCGTACATCGATAGTTTCAATTCTTTTAAAAATCTAAATTATTTACCACAAAGCCAAAGCTTTTCTTTCTCTTATTAACTACCGTTTTTATGTCAAAAATGTTGTGCGTCATTGTTAGACTTTGTTGGGATTATAACAATTTTATTTTCAAATAATTTATTGGTAGATATTGTTAAACTGTCAAATTAATATAAACAAAATTCAACGCACTTCTCCAAATGATTACTTATTAAAATACAGATTTTAAAATCGAAAATAATTCTATTATCGTTGGATAAGTTCATGCTTTTAATCATTTTAAATGCATTTTAATTTCTTAAACACCACCAAAACAGAAACAAATAAATTGCACGAATGGATCGCACGTACTTGCTCATTGTGTTTTTACAGAAACTTGGTTAAATTCAAGTTTCATGGACACGGAACTTTTTTCCCCAGAGTTCCTAGTATATAGAAAAGATCGTCATAATGGAAATGCAAAAGAACTAGGTGGAGGTGTTTTGATTGCGGTAAGAAACACATTCTTTTCTTCGTTAGTCTTTTTTCCTTTTGAACTATCCATTGAACTAGTCTGTGTAAAACTAACTGTGCAGGCAAAAACTTTGTATATTTTAAACGTATACATTCCACCAAAAAGTTTATCATCCGTTTATGGTGAACTCTCCATGGCTAGGCTATTGATTTTGTTATAGATTTGTCCTGCTCTGACAGCAATATTTTACTTTTGGGTGATTTTAATTTACCTAACATTGACTGGGTTCCATCTGAGGATGAATCCTACTTAGAAGCTTCTTTATCTTCATCACAAATAGAACATTCTTTTCTTGATAAAATTATTTCCACTGACTTACAGCAAACAAGCTGTATTAAAAATTCAAAAAATCGAACCCTCGATTTAATATTTTTCTCTGACCCTATTAGTACACTCGTTCTAGAGTCAAGATCTGGAATCACTAATATAGATAATTACCACCCATCTCTGGACATCTTTCTTGATTTGAGTGATCAAATTTTAGAAAACAGTAACCTTTTTGACTGCTCCTATACTTATGACTTCAGAAAAGCAAATTTCCATGTGGTGTCTGAAGATTTATTTAGTTCAGGAATTGAAAATATTTTATCTTGTTCCAATATTGACGAAGCAGTAACCAATTTTTATTCCACCCTTAACAACTGCTTAAATAGAAATCTCTCTTTAAAAAAATCAATCAATTCCAGCCATAGTCATCCATAGTACACTAAAGAGCTGCGCAGTCTTCGTAACAAAAGAAATAAAGCATGAAGGGTCTTATTTAAAATCTCTTTCTCCAACACACTACTCTCGTTATCTCAAAACTTTTGACGAATTTAATATTCTTTCAAATACCTTATATACTAGCTACATAAATGATATGGGTATTTCCTTAAAAAAATATCCTAAACAATTTTCGAAGCTTGTTAATTTAAAGAAAAAATCTGATGGATTTCCGGCTATCTTCGCATATAACACCCTTCAGTTAGATAATCCCATCGATATTTCTAATGCCTTTGCAGCCAATTTTCACGATTCATTTGTGGAACCAATGGTTGTTGATGACATTTTTTTCCACAATCTACATACCTTTTCGCAAACAAGCTGTAATCATATCCACGTAGAACAGAGTACAGTACTTGAACTTCTTTCTTCATTAAATGATGATTGTTCAGCTGGCCCGATGGCATTCCTCCAATAGTGTTAAAAAAATGTAGAAATTCTTTAGTACTACTAAGCCACGAACTAATTTTGTTTAGACTAAAAGCTTATGGTTTTCCTCCCTGTATCTTAGCTTGGATCAAATCATACCTGGAGAATAGATCCTACCAGGTAAAATTTAGAAATTGTCTTTCAGATCCCTTCCTCAGAAACAACCAACAGTTCAATCCAATGATGAGTTTACTGGCGGCCCACCGGTTCCCTCAATAGCTTCCATTACGGATGAGAGGATTTTTGACCCGGCAGTATCCTTATCTGATGGTATTGAACTGTTGCCCTCAACTTCCGCAGTTGGGGGAGAAAGAACCGCAGAGGAATTTGATCTCGTTGCTATGGAAAGACCTTTGCCAATTTTTATTTCAAATTTTCCACAAACAACTAGTGAGTGAGAAATGTTTAAAGGCATCTACAAATGTAATAATGGGTTGGCTGGGCTGCATCAAATTACCTCTAACATGAGCATTACAAATGACTTGCCATTTATTCAAGAAAACGATGTGACAAGTGCAATAAAGAAGCTAACATATTCATTTTCTACTAGACCTGATAATGTTCCTTCCTGTGTTTTAATAAACTGCTGTCATTCCTTGGCTAGTGCTTTATGTTATTTGTTTAACCTATCTTTGTCGTCTTCCGTTTTCCCGCATGCTTGGAAGTCTTCATTTATAATTCCACTTTTTAAATCAGGAAGCCGATGCAACATGCGTGACTACCGAGGTATAGCAAAACTCAGCTTTATTCCCAAGATGATGGAATCTATAATAGTCCATGAGTTGATACATGGTGTAAAATTGCATCTATCGGATAGACAGCATGGATTCGTCAAGGGCAAATCTACCATTACAAATCTGTTGGAAATTACATCATGCATAACAAAAGGATTCATGAATGGTCATCAAACGGATGTAATATACACTGACTTCTCCAAAGCCTTCGATCAACTTAATCATCAGCTGCTTGTTAGAAAACTTTCACTTTTCGGCTGGTTCCCAAAACTTATGCAATGGATTGCAAGTTATTTATCATCTTGTACTCACTCAATATGTTAAGTTTAAGTCTCATTTATCCAACGCAATAGATTTCAAGTCTGGCGTGCCTCAAGGAAGCCACCTGGGGCCACTGGTATTCGTAATATTTATAAATGATTTACCCTCTGTGATAAAATACTGTGATATACATCTCTATGCTGACGATGCGAAAACTTCATATTCATATAAAAATAATGCTGATTACCTTCAATTACAATCTGATATTAATCATGGTGTACTAAGAATGATCTCACACTGAACTCTAAGAAATGCAAAGTAATGACCTTCGCAAGAGTTAAAAATGTTTTCTTTAATGAGTACTCTATAAATAATTCAAAACTTGAAAGAGTTAATTATTTTATAGACTTGGGAGTGATATTTGATTCAAAATTAGACTTCAGAATGCACATCGACTCTATAACTGCAAAAGCTTCTGTTCGTCTAGGAATGATTAAACGATGGTCAAAAGAATTCAACGACCCTTATGTGACAAAGAGCCTGTTTGTTGGACTGGTTCGTTCGATCTTGGAATATGGTTGCCAAGTTTGGTGCCCATATTACTCCAGTCACATTGCCCGCATTGAATCCATTCAAAAACAGTTTCTATTATTTGCTCTCCGTCATCTTAACTGGGATAATCATCACCATCTTCCACCATATCGTTCGCGAATTTTACTGATTGGTCTTAATACGCTCGAGGATAGGAGGTCATCACTCAATGCTGCATTCATATTTAAACTTTTAAACGGTGATATAAATTCTCCTTATTTGCTTTTCTTAATAAAATTAAATGTGCCATTCCGTCCAAGTCGAAATTATAAAATTTTGCGAACACATGAAACTACTTTAAACTACTTAAATAATGAACCGTTCTCTCTCTTATGTAAACAGTTCAATAATTATAATTCCTTCATAGATTTTAATCTTACTTCATTGTAATTTAAACAAATTATACATTTATTCAATTTAAATCGTCACTAATTATGTAAATGTAATATTATTTGTATAATCCAAATAACTGTGATCAATTATGTATCTGTAGTTATAGTCAAATAAAATAAAACTTCTTTGATTTCTGAAACTTCTTTCGTGGCTCACTCTGGAGTACCTCAAGGAAGCCACCTTGGTCCATTATTATTCATTTTGGCTATAAATGATGTTACATCATGCATTCAGTCAAGTGACATTCTCATATTTGCTGATGACATGACGATTTTCAAGATAATAAAGTCTAGCGATGACCGTATTTTTCTGCATGCAGATATTGATAACTTTAGTATTTGGTGCAGAAAAAGTGGTATTTCCCTTAACCCTGTAAAATGCCAGACGATTACCTTCTCTAGAAAACGTATCGTAAGTGCATTCGATTACCATGTTTCGCAGCACAAACTCTGCCGCGTCTTCAGTTTTAAGGATTTAGCTCCAACTTTGAATTTACTCAACACGTTAACTTTATAGTGAATAAGGCTAGCTCTATGCTTGGATTCATAAAACGCTGGGCAAAGGAAATTAATGATCCATATGTGACTCATTCCTTGTACAATTGCTACGTACGTCCTCAAAATTCATAAGAACCGAATTAAAGCAATCCAACATAATTATATTCGTTTTGCACTGAAGGGTCTACCTTGGAATGATCCTTTTAATCTTCCACCTTATGAACATCGAATCCAGCTTTTTCAGATGCAAACCCTTCACCAAAGGCGTGTTAATAACGATTTAATATTTCTTCATCAACTTATAAAGGTGGTCCTTATTTATTAGCCTCTATTGGGTTAAATTACCGTGGAAGATCTTATCACCTGCGTGGATCGGAACTTCTGCATGTTGACTTTCATAGAACATCAATTCATATTTGCCTTTATGAAGCTCTAAACCGTATGAGCAGACTTTTTAATCTTAACGCTTGACAAATGGATTTAACTTAAGTAAAACGGGATTAAAATCCTTATTTCGAACCAGTGCTCCATTGTCGTGATTGTTTTGTTTTATGTTTTAATTATGTATATAATTCGCATGATTTATTTTATACTTTGTGTATGTGTTAGGCTAGCTGTGTTTTATTTTATTTTATTTAAGTTTTGTTTTGTTTAAGTTTTTACTAACGTCTAACACATGCACTTATGATGAGCCTCTTGTAGAAATAAGCTTGCTTTAAGCTTACTACATCAAAGAATCTGAAGAGTAAAAAAAAAAATTATGAACATAGTATTTCAAAAATTGTAAGACGGATTTTGATATAATAAAATCCTGTCTTTTATTTTTAGTTTTTTTTTCTTGAAAAAAAAATTAATTTTGCTACGCTGTTTTTTAGAGTTTATTAAAATACATGTCATTACAAAATTAAACAAATAATTTTCTTTGATTAGTTTTAAAAATATTGATTTTTCAAAAACAAAATTCAAAATTTAATTTTAATTAAAAAGAAATTTATTAAATATCTTGATATGCAGAATTGATTTGGTCATATAAAAGGTACCGTAAAAAGACTTTTCCCGTAAATTTGGTTCTGATTAAATAATGGCTAGTGCCAACAAATAAGTTCTCAAAAATTTTCATCAAAATCGTTGGAGCCGTTTTCGAGAAAAATAAGCTTATCCTTAACGTTTATATGGCAGGTATTATTATTTTTAGGCCTAAAAATTAAATTTCAATTCCCCTTCTGAGGAATGCCCAAAGAATCACAAATACAAAATATGAAGGTAATCGCCTAAGCCGTTTACGCTGTAGCTCGTTATACTTACAGTCGCACAGTTTGACAGACAGACATTTATCATCGATCCCTTGTTTATGATTGTTAGATTTTTTTTCGAATGCATAACTTGCCTTTTAGTCCCTATAATCACAAGTAAAAATTTTAATTTTAAATTTTGATTTGAATGGAATTCTAAACTTGGGGCAACCATCCATACATATTTTTTTTCACAGACTTGTATCATAATGCAAGAAAGCAAGTAAGCGCATTCCCGCATTTTTAAGTGGATTTAAAATGTATATTAAATCGATTACATAAAACATTAGATAAAACCCAAAATCAATTGACGCTTAAAATTTTTTTTAAAAAAATCAATTCATAGTGAAATTCAGCTACACCCCCTTGTTCATATTCTAGTGACGCTTATCGAAAATTAATTCTTTTGTAACTTAACATTTCAAACCGATTCAGCTGTTAGTGTCGAGCGACACATGTTTGTATTATATTGTATGGAAATGACAACCAACCAGCAGTCCATAATTAATATGTCCATGATGTATGTAAATATATCTTGAAAAGCAAGCTAACAACAATTGAAATGATACCTACATATGTACATTACTAATTGCTTAAATAAGTATTAAATTAAAATATTAAGATTTTTATTAGAATTTCATTATACATATAGGTCTTTATACCTTATAAAAAAGTTTTTTTTAGAGGTTTTTTAAAAAAAATGTTAAGACTATCGATAGTATCTATAGTTTTTTTCCCAAAATCATCGATACTATCGGAAAAAGAAACTATCGATGTTTAACCAACACTAACGTTTAGCGTTCATGATATCAGAGAAAGAGTGAAGACAATACGCATCAAGTTCAAAATCCACCGCTTAAACTTTATCAGCGCGCAAATCGCTAAGGAAGAGAAAGATGACAATATCAATGAAAAATTCTATGAGTTTCTAGTGCTGAAACCTGACTACAGAAATGATGAGCCCAAAAGCTCGCTGGCAGCAGTGCAAACAAACTATCAGGAATACTGCGAAGAGATGCAGGAATTTTCTGAAGATGAATGTGCGCCCGCTAACAAAGCCAACGCTATGGATTACGTGCAGCAAAGAAAGACAAAAATTTCCCGCCAGCTCAATATAATAAGAGGAATAAAAACTGCTTCTTTAAAAAAAAAAGTCATGAGTAGAGTGAAGTTAAGGCTATACAGAATGCTTCAGTAGAAATCATGTGTGAAATTTCAATAGAAGAATCAAAAAGACAACAGGACTCATAGGAATAAGGATAAGGAGCAAAAATCATAGCAAAATAGAGCTCGATGTTAAAGCTTGAAGACAAGATACTGCCAACGAGCACAGCAGCCCCGTCAATTAAATTTGGTTAATGACCTGGAGTTTAATACATCCGATGAAAGTGAAATCAAGGAGCCCGTTAAGGATGTATGAAACATAAATGAGATAGTTTTAACGCTTTTCAATATTTAAAATTTCCAGGAATTAATTGTGGTCTTTATTTTAACCAATTTATTTCAAAGCTTAAATGTTCTTACCTGATTGAAACATTTTGTCATCACAGAACTTGCTAAAGAATTTCCTTGCGCCGGCTACGTTGTTTTGCAAATGATAATTTTTTTCTTTAGATATGCAGCGATCCGTGTAACTATCGAAACACTTCATTCCTTGTTTGAAAACTCTGTAATAAAAAAAAATATGAAGTGCATTTGTTACAAAATTGATTGATTTTTTGTTATAATTGATCATTCTGCATTATCACCATTGAACTTAAGCCATGGTGTATATGTAATATCAATTTCAATATTTTATTTAGACAAACTAAAGCCAGCAACAAATCAATTAAATTTAAACAAAGAATATTTTGCACATAAAAAATGAGTATTCAATTTTTGTTAGGTAAAAGAAGAAATAAGAAAACTTCGAAATGTAGGAATATATGTAATTAGTTGTTTAAATTTATCTACATATGCATTTCAAGAATCGAGACTCAGTATTCGAATGATTCCAATAATCGAATGATCATTCAAGATATACCTACCAAACCAAAAAAAATTGAGAATCAAAAAAATTTTAATTTATAAAATAAATCAACATTTAAATAATACTTCTTTGACAAACAACATTTATAAAATAAATTTATAAACACTCATGAAACTTAACGAAAACAAAATGAATTAAATATACACATCTCACAGCGTAAAATACATTCGAAAAGAAAAATCATTCGAATGATTTTAGAGGAACTTTAGGTAAGAAAAATCATTCGAATGATTTCAGAGGTACCGTAAGAAAAATCATTCGAATGATTTCGAACGATGAATCGAGATGCATCGAGATGTTGCATAAATCGATTATAACCGATGAAATCAATCGAATGCGCCCATCACTACCTACAAGTACCACAATGTTTGACTTCAGATACAGGGTGGGCCAAAAGAAGTCATCCATCCGATGTTGTTTGGCTCTCTTTTTTTCTAAATGAAAAACTTCGATTCTGTTTTTTGATTATGTTTATTTGAGCCTTTAGAATTGTATTGGTCAAGTCGAGAATATGATATCGGCCAAATAGGCGCCGTCACAATTGATTGCCATACGGGCTCGCGTTATGGCATTTTCCATCACTTCAGCAAGAACTTCGGGCAACAGATTCTCGCACTCGTGTCGAATGTTGTCCTTGAGAGTTTCCAGAGTCTCGGGCTTATTCAGGTAAACACGGGAGGGACTTCAAAAAACCCCACAAAAAAAGTCTGAAACGGTTAAATCGGGCGATCTTGCGGGCCAGCGCAAATCGCCAAAACAAGAGATGAGGCGACCCGGGAACGCCGCCTTCAGAATATCGGTTCATGTCGGTTCATGTATCGCTCCATGGCTTGTTCACATGTATTCTGCATCTATCTAGTCCACAAATGTCAAAACAGATTTGACATTGGCGGCCATTTGCAAAAATGAGAGCATCTTCCAATAGGGTAATTTCTTTTGGCCCATCCTGTAGAAACTTTACTATGTAAACAAAAAATGCTACTGATGCCCAACGAGACTTTTAAGTACCATACAATCTCCGTGTATTTTCATGTTTATGCATTTTTTTTCTTTCTAATAGCCGGCGTTCTAACTGGCTTTCTTTGACAGGTGTTTAGGCTTTGGGGAAAATAATTTTATGTGGTTTTAGTTTTTGCAGATCTAAGTGACCTTTGCAAAGTGCAAAGTACATTATGTCAGCTGTAATGAATGTTTTAGTGAAGGTTGACGAGATTATTGTTATGTTTGAGGAATTACCATTGGAAAATAATGCAGATAAGAATTATTAAGTGATGGTGAGGAAATTTCAGACAAAGAAAAGAAGACAAAAATAGCCGAAGAGGTACCAAATCGCCAATGGAAAGCTACCGATTGTTTATCAGAGATCCCTGAATTTCTATTGCCAGAGGGTCCTGTTGAAGGTTTTTTTGATAGGTGCGTTACTCCTACTGATTTTTTCATTAATTTTCTTGAAAGTGTGCTGAAAATTTGTTTATCAATCAAATCTCTACTCCGGTCAGAAGAGTAAGGTTCTTGGTTTGAAAAAGGTAAATTATTGGCTTTCATAGGGATAAACTTTCTGATGGGATATCATAAATAACCCAGTTTGAGGTATTTTTGGAGTGAAAATAAGGATTTGGGTGTTTCTTTAGTGGGTAGAACAATGAGTCGTAATAGGTTTGATGCTATTTTGAGCAGCTTACCTGTAAATGATAATTCCAAGAGACAATAATGATCGTCTTTTCAATCTTCTCCTAATGATAGATTCCTTGAACGAAAAATTCAGCACTACCTTTCATGGGACCAGGCAGCTTTTGTTGACGAGTCTATGATACTTTTTAAGGGAAGGAATACAACCCAATGAAACCTATAAAGAGAGCGGGTATAAATTATGGTGCTTAGCGGATCAGAATGGCTCGGTGTATGAAGAAATTTTCAATATACCAAGAAAGGACGAGCAGCTGGAAAGCAAATACCAAAACTAAGGTCTCGGCGGAAGGGTTGTCCTATTAATGACAGAATAGGAGTGGGGTAAACAAAAAAACCATTTTCTTTGACAACTATTTTGCGTCAGTGAAATTGCTTGAAAAACTCAGGATAGAAAAAACTAGCTTGTGGTACAATGCGTGCAAATAGAAAAGGCAACCCAAAGAATTTAAAGGATGGCAAAAAAATGAAAAGGGGAGATTTTGACTTTGGACCTTCGAAAGATGGGATCAGTTTTTTCAAATGGAAAGACTAGAGCTGTCCTGTTGGCTTCAAATTATCATGGAAACGAGCTTTCAACTGTTACAAGAAGGGATAAATCCGAATCCAGCACGAAGAAAGTTGTCCTACAGTTGTCAAAGACTACAACACATTCATAGGAGGAGTGGTCCATGCTGATCAACTACGGTCTGCATGTGGTCTAGGCCGCAGGTCAAAAAAGTGGTGGCATCGGCCTTTTTGGGGAATGCTAGAAATTTGCTTTGTAAACTCGTTCATTGTTCACTGCCAAATTAATGAAAAATGCCTCTTCTTTTGGAGTACAAAAGATATGTAACCCTTCGACTTATGTCGCAAAAGGATTTATCTTTTGAAAAACGTGGTCTGAAAAGAAAGTCTTATGGTGAAGAATATCCACAATCCACCAAAAAACTAAGCGGCAAGGGAGAATCTGTTTCGAAGAACGTGCGACTGGGTAATCTGGGTGTTCACCGAAGTTTGTTGAAGCACGGGAAAGGTGTGAGGTTTGTAGTATCAAAAAAACACAGTCAAAGCCATTTTCAAAATGCTGTCATTGTAACGTATGTATACCTTTGCTGCAATGATAAAAAAAACTGTTTTTCCTTGTACCATGGGATACAATTCCAATGATTTAAAAATAAGAATAATTTCAAATGTTGAACATTTTTCATTTCAATCATTATAAGTTTCGTTTTCAAATTAAAACATAAATAATTTAAAATTTGTGCATGTGTTTTTACTTTCGATTGTAGGTACTATAATGTAAGTTATGCATTCGTGCAGATTAAAAATTTTGAGATAACAATCAAACATGACATTACGATGATAGAGAAACATATTTGACCGTTATGTAAAAGCTTATTTTTCTCGAAAACGGCTCCAAGATTTTTTTATAAAAATAAAATCAGTGTACTACTGTAGGTATGCATATTTTGGTGAAAAAAAAAAATTTAATATGTTGGGCTAAAAACGGTACCTCGCATAGGACCGGTTTTTTTTCTTCAACTTTTTCGAAAACTGGTGATACGATTACAGTCAATATTGATATTCAAGAAGATTTAGGTAGCCCGAGTAATTTTGCATAAATTTTTTTCGAAATTTTTTTTTTGTATTTTTTATAATTTTTTTTTTTGAAAAATCAATATTTTGATAACGGGTAAGTGAATTTTTTTTTAAATTTTGTTTTTAAATGCACGTTATTTTTGTGCTTCAAGAATACAAATTCTTGAATTATTTTTTTTAATTTTTTAAAAAAGTTGTTAAAAAAACCGTTTTATTTAAAAACGGCTCTAACGATTTTGAAAAAAAAATTCACGCTGTTTTACATTTTTTTAAAGAAATAAAATGGCTAATTTTTTTCCGCTGAAAAAAAATTTACGTACTTTTTTCAAACAATCAAAAGTCAGAAAAATCGAATATAATCTTTGAAGTTCCCTTAATATTTTTCAAATTTTATTCCAAGCTGTGACCGCACATAAGAGCAAGTACGTGCGATCCAGTCGTGCAATTTATTTTGAAGTGTATTTTTTTAATCATTAATAACTCATCGCAGTAATCACTAAAAACAAAATACAACTTCCCGAATGAAAGACTTAAAATACACATTTCTGTAACAGTTATTTCTCTTGGAGTCATTTTGCCATATAAGGCTAAAGGGCAGTGACATAGAAAAAAACCTTTTTGTTACCAAAGTTCAGTTCAGTTATTCAAATGAAAAATACGTTATTGTTTATATGGGCTATATAGGTGCGACATGTCATAGAGGGGTTTACATGGAACAACATGGTGGGATAACACCACACGACTCTGCTTATCGCGTGTAAGCTACCTTCAAGTCATCTTGAATCCTGAGCAGAAAAGAGACCACTTTTTCTTGTAAATCAATGTGATCCGTTTCCATGTAAATAAACTAATTTATCTCTTTTCTCTTGGCCCTTGGTATAATGGTTAGTGGGTCGGACTGCTATGCCAAGGGATGTGATTTCCTGTCAGAGACACCTGTTTTACCGGTCATTGCCTCTTGCAAAGAAATGATAGATCTTACTGGATCCTGTGGTAAATTTGTCCAAAAAAAAAGCCCACATACCTCATGTATATGCGTCCAGATTCGGTGGCAAATTGTTTCGTACATTAAAAGCACACACAAAAAATAGTTTCCCTAGTAAATGTAATAATAATGTATGATTGGTAAACTATACGGTGTACAGCATGGTTCCTTTATATCACGACATCTCTTACACAAATTGTTCAACGAATTTTATGTTTGTTTTGGTGAAATATTTAATCAAAACAAACTTTAGAGGGTTCACTTATAGCGAGTTTCATTCAAATTTCAAAGATTTGATCTGAAAATCAAGATTTGCTCTTTTCAATGAAACTTGTTTCATCATTTAATTCTAGGATTGGTCATTCACTGACGAGCATACACATTATTTGATATCACACACAAAAATAACAGGCATGTACAGTATATATATTTAAAATGCCATATTTGTATTTTCTCACTTCAAAAACACCTTTATTTGTTATGACTAAGCCGGGCTGGCACAAGTTCACAACAAACAACAAAAATAACAAAATATTTTCCATTTGACGTTTGACCGAAAGACTATTTACATGTATGTGTCCATTCAGATCAAATCTGCCAACCCAGCAGAGATCAAATCTTTCGTGTTGAGATTTGATCTAGATTTGCTCTTTTTCTTACAATGAAACTCTCGAAATTGAAAAAGATCAAATCTTTTGACAGAAAGAGCAAATCTTTTCTTGAATGAAACTCGCTATTAGTAAATATTTCATATTTTCTTGGAAAGGCTAAAGACCCACTTGATAGTGTAACTTTTTAATTGGCAAATATAATTAATTGGTTATAAAAGTTTATTCAGTTGTTTTGGTAAGAAATCAGAAATCAAGTGCTGTTTTCAAAAACACAAGAACCACCGACAAAATCAACTTAAACTCAAGAAAAATCCTCTTAAATGCTTAACTCCCCCATCTTGTTCGATATTTCTCTCAATAAAAATTCGAAGATATTTAAAATTAAAATACTTTAAATAGAAACAAGTCTTCAAGCCAGCCAACACAAAATAGTTCAATAATTCTTACGTGCACTTTGAAGTTATATCAACTTTGTTGGCTGCAATTTTCGTTGTCGTCAGGAATTCCATTAGCTGCGGCGGCAAATCCTCGAAACACATGTCAACTATTTTCTGACTTTCACCGCAATTAACTTTGGGAACTAATTCGGTGGTCACTTTCACTTTATCACTTTGTTCCGTTAAGATTGAATAGTCGGATTTGGCATTTGGCACAAGGATGCAAAATAAACAAACCAACAGAGCTTTAAATGATGAGGTTTGAGAAAACATGGTAAAAATTCTATTAAAACAGAGGAATGGGGTACATAAAGTTTTGTATGGTTTTTTTTTAATATATATTAACAGCACAACAGCATAGTGTTTTTTATTATTTTTTGTCGAGTTTTGGGAGAAAAATACAGGACATCCGAGCAGGACGAAACTTTGCCGGAAACTGTTATCAGTAACATCAATTAAATCTGTATTGTCGCTTGAACTTGATAACACTTTACAATTACAACATAATGTTCTGTACACGGCTTTTCTCTTAATAAGAAGAGAAACAATTGTATTCTTTGAAGAGTGTTCCATATAATGTAATGTTACTGGAATGTTGGAGGGAGAAGGGAAATACTGGTATTCGCATTTGAAAGCTCCAACTTAATTTTAAGAGTTCGAAAAAAGTTCATCTTGGGGAACAGAAAGCTTTATCCCCGTGAACGTGCTTTATTTATTATTTCAATTTCAATTTGCAATTTATTAACAGAGAGTGAAAGTGGATTCTCTTAAGGTTATGTTACTTTTTATTTAAATTAAATCAGATTGGCTGAGTTTATTTTATGTTTCGGTTAGGATTGCCATGTTTTGTAAATAAATATTTTGTACATAGATTTGGGCCTTTAGAAAAATCTTTTATGACTTGGTATTCAGAATGCCATAATCAACATAAACATATTCTCCATGGGTATAGGTTAGGGTTTCCAGAGCATCTCTTTTAAAGAGAACATGTTCTCTTTTTCAATTCAGATCTGTTTTACACTCTTTTTTTTATAAAATTCTTTTTTGTCCTCTTTTTAGTCTCTTTTTCTACAGAATTTGTTCCCTTCCTTACTTCAATTTTGAAATTTCAACATCAAAATAATTTTTTATATAAAACTACATTAACACGTTTAAAAAGAGTTTCAAAAGTCGAAAGTCAAGCCCTTATTTTGAAAATAAAAGGCTTACAAATCGTGGAAATTTATTTCCGAAATTCACGCTTTGTTGGCCAAACTTATAGAGCCCTTCGTCAAGTTTACGGTGTGCATAATCGTTCATCTGAGAGTGAGTGATATACAAAGAAGCTGAGGGGGGGGGAGTATCATTAGAATTTTTTGAAAATGTTCTCTTTTTTTCTACTTTCATTATGGACACCCTAGTATAGGTTAACTTATATTCTGCAATTAATATAAAAGAAAGAAGCTTCTGGGCCTATGTTAATGTGCTTTCCAGCTGAATCGATATCTAGCCTTTCGGCCGGTTCCAAATTCGCGTACCGAATGAGGATCAAGATTAACCTGGTCGCACCATAGTCCATAAAATTGGGTCTGCCTTGGTTGAAGGCTCTTTCAAATGCATTTTCTTACCTAGTCTTACGATTTGGGACTTATATCCCGCCTTGTTAATCTTAGTATGAAGGTATGTGGAGTATGCTGCCCCCCTGCAACCCCTCTGCATGGGATCACTATAGGATTTGGAGAAGGTGCGGTTGGGTATGTGTAACGTTTCTTTTTGATTTAAAGAACTTTTGCATAAACCCAATCTCGCATCTACTCCAAATCCTATAGTGAGCCCAAGCAGGGGGCAGCATGCCCCCCATACGTACGCGATACTCGCTATTTGAAGCTTCTAAAAAGTGTCATAAGACCATATGGCAAAAAGTCGCAGTTAAATATGGCCATTTGACTCTTTAGCAAGCGACAAATGGCCATATGTTTGAATATGGCCATATGACATTTTCAAATTGCGTCATATGACCATATGGGTATATGACACATGGCCATATAACACGGCACCGTTCACAGATAGCAAATCAATACATCTTATCAGAAAGTCGCTTTGACTTCGACCTTACGTTTCTTTCGTCTACAAGATAAAGTAACGTGGGAAATGTAACGTGATGTAAGCTGAAACATGATTGTTTTTAAGCCATACATGCATATCAGAGACAGCTTTATTTATAAACGCATTATAGAGAGTCTATAATGTTTTATAATGCTTCTAAATAGAAAAAAAATATTTATAAAATTCATGCAATGTTTGAATAAAGATTAGATAGGCTGACGCGCTTAGAGCTTGAATAGACTTATAGCGAGTTTTATTCAAATTTTGAAGATTTGATCTCAAAATTCAGATTTGCTCTTTTCAATGAAACTTGTTTTACGATTTAATCGTAGTATTGGTGATTATCTGACGAGCACACACAGTATTTTGACGACACACAAAAATATCTATGCACAGTTGTTGATTCACTCAAAATGCCATTTTGGTATTTTCCGACTTCAAAAACATCTTTTATTACTATTTTGTTTCTTTTATTAATATTTGTTGATTTTATTGCTTAACACAGGCTGGCACAAGTTTACAACGAACAACAAATTACATAACATTTTCCATTTGACGTCTGACCGAAAAGATTATTTACATGTATGTGTGCATTCAGATCAAATCTGCCACCCCATCAGAGATCAAATCTTTTGTGTTGAGATTTGATCTAGATTTGCTCTTTTTCTTGCAATGAAACTCTCAAAACTGAAAAAGATCAAATCTTTTGACAGAAAGAGCAAATCTTTTCTTCAATGAAACTCGCTATTAGTATACCTTTTTTTCCTAATCCCCGCCATTTTAATTGAAGGTAGAATACTTTCCCTATAGTTGATATCATAAAAAATGTAATAGATTCTGTAAGGAGAAGTGGTGGCGACGTCAGATTGGTACCTCTGAATCGCAAGACCAAATACCGGTCGGCGAATAATATCGTTGAAACGTACTCAGAGGCTGAGGTAAGATTCCAGAGATAATATTTTGTTGTATTGAAAGGTACTTGTGTGTAGGTCTGGGTTATGCAGAGTCGGCTGGAAAATAAGTCTTTAGAATTTATGAAGACAAACAAAGTGTTTTAAAAATTAATATTTAATATTTTTTTATTCAACATTTCTAACAGATGCTGAGGAGCTCTACCGTAATATTCAAACTTCAAATTTAAACGCTGACAACCAAGTGAAGTTGAGTTTTGGCTCAACAACACGGGACCGACGTACGTCAGATGACTCTATACAATACTTTATTTTTACTTGTATTATATTTTTGTTTGCATAATCTTTTGATTGAAATTCTTATTTATAGTTACTGTCTTCTTTGGTTTTAAAAATTGGGGTTAGGATGCGGTATTGTTTATCCTCTGTTCGGTTCGTTGCAGGTTCTCTCGTAGAACGGTGCTTCTTCATTATGTCCTTCAATCGGTCGTCTGCGATGGCTCGAATATTGAGGTAGTGATGGTTGGGCTCTAGTTGTTGCTGGAGTCCTGCAAGTTCCTCAAAATATTTTTGGAGAGTTGTGTCATGAACTGATTTATTAGGATCAGTTTAGTATCTTCATATAGCTTCTTGTTTGGGACATATTTCCTTGTAATGGTGTTTCGGTGTAGACCTGAACAGCTACGGAGTATCTTCCTCTCAAATACTTCGATCTTCTTCATATATGTTGGTGATATGGTGAACCATATAAGACAAGGTTACGTCAGAACTGGACGGATCAGCTGTTTATAGATGAAGAGTTTAGTATTAGTGCTTAGTCCGTTTCTTCCCTTAAGAAGCGGGTGGACCAGATGTAGGGAGGAGTGGCTCTCTTAAGCATAAATGAAGCGTGCTTTTTGTATTTGAAGCGGTTAGTGAAATTCACTCCAAAGTATTTTGCTGTTGTCTTTGTCCTTATCACTGTGTTGTCTGGAAGCTTGATACTGATATTATCACAGCGTGATGCGAAACCTCTTCGACCTCTTGCTGCTGTTGTTGGGGTTCTGAAGCAGATAAGCTCGCTCTTATCGCAATTTATCTTTAGTCCCCATTTAAGATAGTAGTCCCACAAGTATCTTATGTGATCTTCAACTCTCCTGGCTGCGATTTCTGGTAAAATGGATGTTGCATATGTTATGGAGTCATCGGCATATAGCTTCGTTTTCATCCCTGGTGTGTTGGTAGGATGGTCAGCTATATATAAAGGTTAAAAATTATGGGGCCTAACTTGGAACCTTGTGGAACTCCAGCGCTGATTGTCTTTCTTCCTGAATATTCTTTGTTTACCTACACAAAAAAGGATCTATGGGTTGGAAAATTTTTGATTAATCTTACCAAAGTAGTCCTAGACTTGACAGTTCGAATATTCGTCCTTTTATCCAAACTGTCTGTGTCGAAGGCCTTTTCGATGTCCAGTAAACAGACGACTGTTGTCTATTACTTGTTGAGTCCATGTGTCACGTCAGAGTGCAGTCCAAGGAGCGGATGGGTGGTGGAGTGTCGTGCTCGGAAACCATACTGACATGCAGGTATGATTTTCCTTTCCCTGAAGAAATGATGAAGCTTTCTCAAGATAAGTCCCTCCAGTATTTTGCTGACACAGCATAGAAGCGAAATCGGCCGATATCCCTGGACGCTACTCCTGTTGTTCATCTTTGGAACGGGCACCCTTTTGCCGTTTTCCATGTTTCGGGGAAGTAGCTGTTATTCAGGCAGTTGTTGAAGATGATCCTCAGCAGTAAGATGGCGAGATTTGGTAGCTTTTTAAGCACAAAGTTAGAAATCCCATCATGTCCTACTGACTTCAAGTGAAGTTGAGTATTCTACATTCGACTATACTCTGTTCAATTTATATTTTCAGTACAGGAAAGATAGGATATGTGCCTTTCACTCTTACTGTTATGGATTTCAATAAGCTATCTCCATTTTAAAGCTCTCAAATGGTTGCCATACTGGGCATTATAAATTGGTATAATTCTCACAAAAATGTAGGTATGGTTACCAACTCTTTATTCAAATTTTATGAAATGCATGTTTCTGGCAGACCGTAAACTAAATCTAAAAAAAATTTGTTCCTTAAAAAAATTTAAGGAGCAGGATTTTTTTTTTCAAAATCTTAGGAACGGTTTTTAAATATAACGGTTTTTTAACAACAATTTTCGAAAATATTTTGAAGTAAATTACTTAGGCTACCTACTCTTCTTTCTGAATAACAATTTTGATTGTAATCGGACAGCTTGCTTCCCAAGTAACGTTGTTAGGCCACCAACTTATATTTTTTCACCAAAATATAAACCATGCCTCCAAAAGTACACACATTTTTTCACACAAATCCTTGGAGCCGTTTTCGAGAAAAAAATAAGCTTTAACTTAACCGTTATATGACAGATACCGTTAATATTTGAGCTAAAAAAATAAAATAAGGCCTCTGTAGAATGTCAAAATAATCTTATGTTATAAATTTGATGACGATCGACCAAGCCGTTCAGGGTGTAGTCCAAAATATATCCGTACAGACAGACAAACATAATTTTCCAGTAATTCAAATACGTTTCTCAATCGTAATGTCATGTTCGTTTATCTCAATTTATTTTTGCATACGGATGCATAACTTGCGTTAAAGTAACTATAATCGCAAGTTAAAAAAAAATTGCCAACAAATATTGCATTATGTATCTTCGCTTCTTTAAAGAAAAATAAAAATGAAAAGATGTTTAAAAATTTGAAAAACCGACATTAACCAAGATAGAACCCACGTGACGATATATATACGAAGCTTATAAATATATGTAACACCAAACTCTACCTCTTTAAAACTACCTATAATGCAATATACCGGACTTACACGGCGTATGAAATTAATGCGCAATTCTTGCACGCAAACTTACACCAAGCATGTTCGAGATGGGCATTTTTCAGTTGCGCATTATTTTGACAGCTATCTTTTATTTTACTTTCTGCGTTATAGTGATCAGTATTTAAAAAAATTAATTTAAATGATAATAATATATATAATAATAATAATAAATGAAAAATAAATAAAAAAAAAAAACAAATTCCATACACCATTTAAATTCTGTGACCATCATACATGTGTTGTTATCTTCTTGTAACGTCTTGTTTGAGCAACATCAAAAACAAGTATGAAGCAAAATAAGAAAAACAAAGAATACACAAACAAAAAAAAAGTAGGATATAACATATAAAAATCATAGTCGTTCGATAGAGAGGGAAGATAAAAATCAAGAACATCTTGATAAATCAAGATTATAGGAAATAGGAGAAATCAAGATCAAGATTATGGTGAAGACGAACATGTTCATCTTAATTATAGCAGGTTCTTCTGCATTTGGAGGTCCCTATAATTTTCATAGTTCAGGTGAGCAGTTTTTTTCGTTTTTAGAACAATTTTCAAATTTTCATGTTTAAAATTGAAATTTTTGCCCTTGAATGCTATTAACCTGAACGCAACAAAGCCAACAATCGTCAAATGTTGTTGCTTTCCTTTTTCGATCGTCTGAATTATCTTCTTCCATTATTATAATTTTTTTAATTACACAAATTTAAACTTCTTTTCAAGTTTTTAGACAGCAAAGCAAATGATTATGAATTCTGTCAACGAGCTATACAAAATTATAGCAAAGAAATACGAATACATGTGCCTCTTTTGTAAATAAATAAATAACTTCAATAAATTTATTGGCGCGACAGCTCTTTAAGGAGCCAAAGCCTAGTGACTTATACTCTCAACCATTCCTGTGTGTGTGTTGTTAATCTGCAAGAATGGAAGGGACCTACAGTTTACCGTCGAGTCCGAACGGCTACATGAGATGCACTTTTTCGAGACAAATTTTACTCTTGGAGGTTTTGTCAGTTCCTCGCAAGAGGCAGTACTCCAGAAAAAAAGCTGGATTTGAACCCAGGTTATTTCGATAGCAGTCCGACACACTAACCACTAAGCCACGGGGCACTTTTGTAAAATGACGTATATCTCCCCCGTTCCAATTTTCTTGATTTTGTAGATTAAGACGTTGCAGAACAATGAAAATCCACCATAAGTCGCGACATAATAATTGTGCTTCGTATCTTGGCATTTGGATTGTAATGATTGTCAATTTCTTTCGGAACTGTTAAACCTCACCTCTCTATAATAAGTTTGACATTTGTCAACGCACTGAATTTTGTTGTAGTTCAAATTTGTTGCCGACATTTTCATCTCGATGTAACCGTTCTAATTCTTTTGACTCAAAAAAGAAAAGGAAACCACTCGAATCTTTGTACTTTTTAACAATCAACTGTAGGTATACGAACAATTATTCCTTTATTTCTTCTCACAGCCCGAAATGCTTTAAAAATGTAAACAAAGATTTGTTCACATCAATACCAACACGTGGTAAGCAACTGTAGCCGTGTTTTATTGGTAATCACTAATCTATAGCTAGCGCAGTATTGGAAGTCCCAATAAAACGTTATTTTCACTCTTATTGTTTGTTGTTGTTTGCTGTATAAAATTTTACTGCGCTGGGTATACACTTACCAAAAAACACGGCTTGTATTAATTATATTGCTCTATTTCACATATGATTCCATTTCAAAAATCCACAGTCATTCTTTTGCGACAGAGGCGCTATCAAAGAGCCAGTTAAAAAAAATCGTTTTATGATAGATTTATTTATTTTATTTTTATTTTATTTTTATAATAGATACGATTTCTTATACAAAGATTTTACCAAGTCTTGAACTTCAACGCAAAACATGATACAACACAAGACTTCCTAAAAGTAAAATAAAAATAAATGTGCACTATAGGAAAAAATGTAATTACACATATATACCTAATAATTGCAAATAACTTATAGAAAAAATAGTTAAACAAAAACAAACTTTAACAAATTTTTCTTGGTCAATATACTATCACTTTACTCCGAATCATTTCAATTTCTCTGTTAAAAGTCTGAACGCAACGAACGAACAGAATACATTTCATGTTATTTCATTTTCCAAACGCACCCATTCTTTCAACTGATGTGTCATTTTTCTCCGGTTCGTTTGCGCTGTGTTGGCTTTTTTTGATTAGTTGAAGAAAAAATAAAATTCAGCCGGCATTTTTGTAGTTTTCTAGTCGAAAATATCCAAAAATGAAGTTATTTTCGATAGTTTTAATTACACTCTCTGCATTCGCATTAACCCACGGTGCAATCGATGCTGAAGTTGTAAATAAAAACGTGGAACGCACAATCGATTTAACATCACAACTTGTGAAGACTTCTTACAAAGTCATTTTGGAACATTCGGCTAAGAAAGGCATCACCGCCTACAGTTTCGTAATACCAAGCAATGATCGAAAGCAAATCGCTTTCATTTCGGCCAAAGATTCCTCAAAGAAAGAATTGAAATTCACTGAAAAAGAGACCAGCAATGGTGTGGAATTCCTTCTATCCTTCCCAAGCGCCGCTCCCACTCAGGTGGTTTATATTGAAACTGTGGCAACCAAGGCACTCGAACCCCATCCAGCTAAGATTAGTCAGTCTGAGAAGCAGTTGGTGAGGTATTTCGGCAAAGTTTACTTCTACAGTCCGTACAAAACGCTTACACAGAAGACAACGGTTCACTTGAGCTCCCAAAGTATTGAATCCTATACACAAACGAAGCCAGTTGCATCGTCAGGAAGCACAATCAGTTATGGGCCATACGAAAACATCGAAGGTAAGTGACTTAAAACAAATTACCAATGAATTTCCTAACAATCGTCCTCTAATAGCCTTCAACCCAACGGAACTCGTTGTCCATTTCGAAAACCAAACGCCGTTCCTGTCGGTCACGCGGTTGGAACGCACTTTAGAAGTCTCCCATTGGGGCAACATCGCTGTCACTGAGAACATTGATATGGTCCACTCTGGGGCACAATTAAAGGGCTCATTCTCCCGCTACGAATTCCAGAAAGACGCCCGAAGCGGCCAGGCTGCCGTCAAGTCCTACAAAACCATGTTGCCAGCGTCTGCTACAGGTGTCTACTACCGCGACACCAACGGCAACATTTCCACCTCAAATATGAAAGCCCTCCGTGACTCCGTCGAATTGGATCTCCGCCCGCGTTTCCCTCTGTTCGGTGGCTGGAGAACTTTCTACACTCTGGGATACAACGTCCCGTCGTTCGAGTACCTCTTCAACTCAGGCGAGAACTTCATGCTTAAAATGCGCATCATTGATCACATCTACGACGACATGGTGGTCGACGAGGCGACCATCAAAATCATCCTTCCCGAAGGAGCCACCAACATCAAGCTCATCACTCCGTACTCCGTAAATCGTTTGGCCGATAGCTTGCATTACACCTACTTGGACACGTTCGGACGTCCAGTGATCTCCTTTACGAAGAAGAACCTCGTCGAGAATCACATCAGTGATTTCAACTTGAAGTACAACTTCTCACGCATCACCATGTTGCAGGAGCCCCTGCTGGCTGTGGGATTCTTCTTCGGGTTGTTTGTGCTCGTGATTGTTTGTCTGCGTTTAGATTTCTCGATTTCAAAGGAGAAGGAACCACATGCACACAAAGAGTAAATCCAGTAAACAGTTTGTCTTAGTTTTAGGTCAATTTTTTTTATAAAAAAAAAATCGCGAGGCAAATGCATTTAAAAGTTTTGCTGTGGTTGATGCAGCGACACATTCTTCAATCCGTATTAGTGATCCTGTTTTTGAAGGATAAAGGCGAAAAATAAAAAAACTAATAAATAGTCTTGCTTTGTTTAATTTGAAGTAAATTTAAAATCAATAAGCTTCTCCACGCAGCTCGGTCCTTAACTAGCTAATAGATTCGCACGCCAGCTTGTTGGAGATCCTGTTCCGCTTGGATGCGCCACTCAATTCTCGGTTTGGGCCTTTTATGGTGTGTGTCGGAACTAACTGCGCATTTTAAAGTATTTACCTTACATTAGGTGGCGCTATAGTCCGGGATGGACCTGGGCCTAAGCCAACAAGCTTTGTTACTCAATCGTCTTCTAAACCCGAAGGAGCAGCGATTGGCAACAGTTATTCTTTATTTATTCCCAGCAATGGAGTTGTCGAGTTAATAGCGGAACCTGAGGTAGACAAAGTCCCTAACTACTTCAAAGTTATAGCTGCCTGTGGTGATGTTTTGTCCAAGATGTCGATGTTGGGTGTATCTTTTTGATGACAGTGTATACTTGGTTTTGCCGCATTGACTGCTAAACCCATATTCGCTGGTTAAAGTCGATGTTATACTTTATACATTCTAGAAGCGGGTTTTTCATATACTTGGTATTGACTTAAATTCTATTACGATGTTTCTTTATCGTCTTTGCAAGCTTTTCAGTTAGAGGTCTATAGCTTTGAATTTAGTTTTACCTTTTGGCAAAACTTTCGAACTTCATTTCTACAGGAGCAGCTCTCCAATCCTTCGATGCATTTTCCTTTCTGAAAAGCCAGTGTTACTCTTTCTTCTGTTTTTAGAACCCACGACCCACGTAAAATCCTGGTTTTATAGTAAAAGCAGCAGTTTGTATATTTCAGTCCAAGGAATGCGCTAGTTGTTTGACTGCACGTGTTCTAACATTCTACCATTCACATCCATGTATATACTGAATATAGCCCCGAGGGTAAAGAAAGACCACTCCTTATAGGCATCAGCTCCGATAACTTCGTATTAACCTATATATTAGGTGTTCACTAAGTGTTCCAAACTGACCATATAATGAATTCTTCAACTTCCCCTGGAACCTGGATGTAAGGTGCAGTGCCTTAATGGTAACACTCCTTGGTGGTTGTGGAAGGCACCCAATGTTCACTAAATAGACTCCCAGTATATGAGTTGACAGAAAAAGTTGGGTTCTAATAAGAAAATAGTCGGTGTGGTACCCTTTTGGTGACACATATCTTCGCATCAAACATCCGATTAAAGTATCCCTAAAGTTTAAATGACTTAGTTTGGAAAAACGCAGTTAATCCATTACAAAAGTTTATTGACCGTTTCTGCAGAAAAATAAGTAGAATCAATAGGTTTGTTCCACATAACTGGCTGAACACAATGGTTAAGCTGAAGTATGAAGTGCAAAAATGAAGCTCGTCAAAATTGAAGCTAAGTGATGAAGCTGACTCGAACACAAACACAATGGTGAAGTACGGAATGTCAATTTTTTTTATAGTTGGGTTTGGTTAAATTCCATAAATACCTCTTTTTTAACCAGTTTTATAAATAATTCCTTGTTTCACTCATACATTTTGTTTTCGTTTGATTAAGCTAGTTCAAGTTTCTTGAGATTTCGGAGTGATCAAAGAATTTTCTCAGTCACATTCAATGGAACTTAGAAAAAAGAGATCTCGGATAGTTCAGAAACATAGAACTAGCTTATTTTGTTCCTGTAAAATGTTAAAGATGAAGCTGAAGCGTATAGCGCAAGTTAAAGTTCAGCTTCTCGTTGTGTTCTTCTTATAGAGTTCGCGTATATTTTAACTTTGACAGCGCTTCATACTTCAGCTTCAGCTTCACCAATGTGTTCAGCCAGTACGGCTCTCACAGATGGGCGAAAAACGCAGCAACACTTGCGTTTGTGATTTTTGCTGAGAGTAGTAGTTGCGGAAAACTAGCTTCTATTTAAACTTCAAAGCGATATCGAAGTTGATAAATTTTACTTCCAATAGAAAAAAAATTGACAACTTCTATTTACCTTTCTTGTTTACAGCTGAAATGCGGATCATCCTCGCCGCCATGTCGCAGCGGGCCTCTTTTGCAAAACACACAAGAGCGTGCATTAGGCTGCGGTTTCGGTGGAAGCAAATTTTACTCGCGCGGAGCAAACGTATGTATTATATGTAGATTATTGTGCCAAAAAAAAGAATCTCCGTATCCATTTTTTACGAAATTCAATACACATATGTACTACTAATATAAGCAGTAATCCTTCAAAAATAAACAAAAAATCGTTTTAATCGCGCGAGCAAAATAGAAATAAAATCATCGGAAACTTGTTCGCGCCAGTAAATTTTAGGCACCGAAATTAATTAATTAAGCGAACTTAATTAATTAATTAAGAACGTAGATTTGTATAGTAAGTAGTAAGTAGACAGTTCATATACAATGTGGAAATACACATAAAAAAGGTGGAGACTATTATTTGCGTTAATTTGTATGTCTTATTGTGTAGTAGTGTTTATGTTAAAAAATATATTGTATTACTAGCGAGTACGGCAAATGTCGTCCTGCATTTCATTAAATTATTTTGATTTGTTCACATAAACTTATTAAAACGTTTTTTTTTATTATTGGAAGAATTACACACAAAATTTCATAGAAAAAATCAACTTTTCGGAGTTTTCTCCCAAAATTTTCTTTTGTAAATTATGGGTAGTGTCCCTTCATATGTAACTGAACGCTTAAAACTAATTTCAGTTTTCGAAAAACTTGAAATCCACCAAACCCATTTTTACTTGCGATTATAGGAACTAACGGGTGATTTTTTAGAGCTTGAGAACTTTTTTTTTTAAAAAAACGCATAAAATTTGCGTTAGATTGGTCCATGACATTTACTTTTTGAATATAATTTCATTTAAATGTTGACCGCGGCTGCGTCTTAGGTGGTCCATTCGGAAAGTCCAATTTTGGGCAACTTTTTCGAGCATTTCGGCCGGAATAGCCCGAATTTCTTCGGAAATGTTGTCTTCCAAAGCTGGAATAGTTGCTGGCTTATTTCTGTAGACTTTAGACTTGAAGTAGCCCCACAAAAAATAATCTAAAGGCGTCAAATCGCATGATCTTGGTGGCCAACTTACCGGTCCATTTTTGAGATGAATTGTTCTCCGAAGTTTTCCCTCAAAATGGCCATAGAATCGCGAGCTGTGTGGCATGTAGCGCCATCTTGTTGAAACCACATGTCAACCAAGTTCAGTTCTTCCATTTTTGGCAACAAAAAGTTTGTTAGCATCGAACGATAGCGATCGCCATTCACCGTAACGTTGCTTCCAACAGCATCTTTGAAAAAATACGGTCCAATGATTCCACCAGCGTACAAACCACACCAAACAGTGCATTTTTCGGGATGCATGGGCAGTTCTTGAACGGCTTCTGGTTGCTCTTCACTCCAAATGCGGCATTTTTGCTTATTTACGTAGCCATTCAACCAGAAATGAGCCTCATCGCTGAACAAAATTTGTCGATAAAAAAGCGGATTTTCACATTTCGGACCGAACACTGATTTTGGTAATGAAATTCAATGATTTGCAAGCGTTGCTCGTTAGTAAGTCTATTCATGATGAAATGTCAAAGCATACTGAGCATCTTTTTCTTTGACACCATGTCTGAAATCCCGCGTGATCTGTCAAATACTAATGCATGAAAATCCTAACCTTAAAAAAATCACCCGTTATAATGCAAGTTATGCATTCGTGTAGAACTGTAGATTACAAACCTTTAGATCACAATCAAACATGGAACTACGATGATAGAGAAACATATTGCAGTTACTAGCAAAATTCTGTCTGTATGTATTTTGGACTACAGCCTTAATGGTTGGGCCAATCGTCTTCTTTAGAATTCAAGTTTATTTTGAAATTCTACAGAGGACTTTTTTAAATTTTGTTTTGCTCAAATATTAACAGTACCTGTCATATAACCGTTAAGTAAAAGCTTATTTTTCTCGTTTTACTCTCCTCATGTAGACCATTTTGTATGTACCTATAAACTGCCTAACTTTAACTATAAATTCCTTTCCCGTGAACAAAGAAAAGGTAGGTCAGTTAGTATTATGTATATAAACCTCAAACAAACAAAAGATCTTTACTATAAATCAACAATCAATTTACAATTTTTTCGAATGAATTTCTACGCATAATTTGCGCTTAAATTGTATACCTATCTGAATGGAAAGCAAAATTCAAAACAAAAATCCATTTCTTCAAGGACGTTCGTATTTATACAACATGAAGTCAGTTTGTGTTTAAATTTCAACAATGTAAATGTATTTTTTACTTGCGATTATAGGTACTATAATGCAAGTTATGCATTCGTGCAGATTAAAAATTTTGAGATAACAATCAAACATGACATGATAGAGAAACATATTTGAGTTACTGGCAAAATTCTGTCCGTCTGTCTGTCTGTCTGTCTGTCTATCTGTCTGTCTGTACGGATGTATTTTGGACTGCAGCTTGAACGGTTGGGACAATCGCCTTCAAATTTTGAACTTAAGGTTCTTTTGACATTCTATAGAGGTCTTTTTTCAATTTTTTTTAGCTCAAAAATGAACGGTACCTGTCATATAACCGTTATGTAAAAGCTTATTTTTCACGAAAACGGCTCCAAGAATTTTTATAAAAAAAATCAGTGTACTACTGTAGGTATGCATTATATTTTGTTGAAAAAAAAATCAATATGGTGGTCTAAAAACGGTACCTCCCATAGGACCGGTTTTTTTTCTTCGACTTTTTCGAAAACTGGTCATCCGATTACAATCAAAATTGATATTCAAGAAGATGTTGGTAGCTTGAGTAATTTTACATTAATTTTTTTGAAAACTTTTTTTTTGTATTTTTAATAATTTAAAAAAAAATTTTTTTGAAAAATCAATATTTTGAAAACGGGTAAGTGAATTTTTTTATAAATTTTGTTTTTAAATGTACGTTATTTTTGTGTTTAAGTTTGCATTCTTGAATTATTTTTTTTATTTTTTTAAAAAAAGTTGTTCAAAAAAACCGTTTTATTAAAAAAAAAAAAAATGGCGTTTAAATTTTTCCGCTGAAAACTATTTTACGTATTTTTTTCAAACAATCAAAAGTCAAAAGTCGAATATAATCTTTGAAGTTCCCTTAATATTTTTCAAATTTTATTCCAAGCTGTGACCGCACAAGAGCGAGTACGTGCGATCCAGTCGTGCAATTTATTTTTTTAAAGGGAATCCTTCATAATATAGTAGATACACAAACATTGAAAATCCTAAAGAACTCGAATTAAAAGTCTGGTCAATAATGTACGTATGTAGGTATGTATAAATAACTAACTACATATGTAAGAACCAGTTCTCTTATTCCATATACAAATAAATTGCGCAAATGGGTCGCACGTTTGCTCATATGTGCGGTCACATCGTCGAATAAAATTTAAATAAAATGCACGAGTGGGTCGCACGAACTTGTTCTTATGCTAGAAAATTACTTAGTGGCTGCATACATGTATAGGTATATTAAAATAAAAAAAAATAATTTTTTCTTCGAAAATTCTTTAATTTTTTAATTAGTTTAAGAGTTTTCTCAGAAAAAGTAACTATGCAATAAAATTTGAAAACTAAATATATATCGAGGAAAAAAAATATTGAAAATCGTTCGACCAGTTTTTTTAAAAAGTTTTTGAAAAACTTTTCGAAAAATAATTTTTAATTTTTTTCTAGTACAGTGCTGTCTGGGTAGCGTGAACACTGGGCCACATGAAAACCTGGCTTGCATGAAGACCAATTGTTTTAAACAGACCACTCTAAAGCGTGAACCAGAAAATTCTCGATAGCTTGAACAATAAATGTATGCTCCCATTTCGGGGATTTCCCTTTATTTTAGACATCGTAGTCTTAAACACATTTTTTAAAGTGATGATACAGTAGAGCCAAATGAAGATGAATGCGAGCTAATAACATCTGATGAAGATGATATTGACGAAACTGAGAATCAAACCAAAATAACTGCGTCAGAAGCTATTCAGATTTTTGATAAGGGGATAGAGTGGGCTGAAGAAAAAACGTCTGGCTATTCAGATATCCTTGCTTAAAAAAAAATGCGTGAAAAAGCTGTGCAGAAGGTGCTGGCAAATAAAAAAACAGACATGTATTAAAGATTATTTCAAATAAAAAAAAGTAAAATAAAACTATAATTAAAGTACGAAAACTGTTGTCGAAATGTGTTTTTTCATGATGCGTTAAATATTGGATACTGAACAATCTGGTAAGCATATACAGCCTGTGCAATAATTAGTTCACGCTACCCAGACAATACTGTATGTCAATATAACGAAATATGTAGTTTTCATCTGGGAAAATTATTTGAAAAAAAATCAATCAACCCGTTTTCAAAATATTTCGAAAACCAATTTTTTTTTAGAAACTTTTAAAAATCGAAAACAAAAGTTTTTGAATTTTTTTAATGAATGAATGAATGAAAAACACCCCCCGAATTACTATCAAATAAATACTAAATATCAAGTTTGTAGCAAATCGGCCCACCCGTTTAGGCTGTAGAGGTGCAAACAGACAGACAGACGGACGGAATTTCCGAACCCACTTTTTTCGACTTCTCTATCATCGTAATGTCATGTTTTATTGTTAGAAACAATTTTTTTTGCACGAATCCATAACTTATGTTATAGTACCTATAGTAGATCTTCGACAGAAAGAAGCAGCGTTGCCAGACGTTCCGCTTTTGGCGGGACGTCCCGATTTTGTAATCAAAATTAAATGTCCCGCTTTTTAAGGATAACTCGGCCGTGCGCGTACGCGTAGTAGTTAATCGGATAAACTACAGGTCTGATTTGTTTAATTTACAACCTACATTTGTTACGTGTGCTATATACACACAAAACGTTAAATTTCAACAAGAATTAAAATAAAAAAATAAGTATTTTTTTCCAAATTTAGCTTAACAAAACATTAAATTTCAAAAAGAATTAAAATAAAAAAATAAGTATCTTTTTTTTCGAATTTAGCGCTACGTCTGCTACTTTTACGGATTGAACGATGTAGTGAAGCATTCAAAAACAAGAAGTCACTCGAAGATAACGAGTTCCCGCGCCGCAAAAAATATAACAAGCTATTTTCAGGCACCAGGTACCTCTACATCTGATTGCGATCTCGATGATATGTTGTACAAGACGTCAAACAATAGTATGGATTGTTTTCAAAAGTTATTGCCTATCATGTACGCCGATTCTAAGATAGCTAAGAACGTTAAATGTGGTAGGACAAAGAGTGAAGCAATAGTTTTTGAAGTATTAGGAAAAGAAGCTTTGAAGAACCCAATTCAAAATTTAAAAGAAAGAATAGTAAACAAATTAATAGATTTTGTAGAGAGTAATGACGAAACTGTCAATTCAATTCAATTCAATTTATTTAAAATAAGGTTGTACAAATAAGACTTAAGTCTTTTACAGCACATTGTAATAGTTTGGATATTGTTTAGGTAAAGATTATAATAAAGAAAAATACAAAAAAGTAGACAACTAATTTAACCATTTCAAGTTATAACACATAAAATATTTACAAAAAGTATCTAAACTTATATGAGAAAAAAGCATCTGATAGAGAATATTAATAAAAAGAAGAATAAGGTAGAAGAAGTTAAAGATACTAAAAAGAAGAGCAAAGGGAGAGAAATGAAGAAAAAGGAATTGAAGGGATGTGAAAATGAGTGAAGAGAGAAAACAAAACAAAAATGTGGCAAGGGAGGAGGTTACGTAAACGAGTACTGTCTGAAAATAGCATTTTTAAATTTAGTAGCTCCAATAATTTGCTTAATTGATGTGGGAAGGGAGTTCCAAAGCCTTGTGACATGAATAAAAAAGAGACGCGAAGTGATCAGATAAGAGAAACTAGGAGTGATTAGATTCAAAGTTCTGGTCGATTGAGCAAATTGCAGTTTGTCGAAAAGGTACTCAGGTGTTTTATATGTTATGATTTTATGCATGAAAATACAGCACCTTACGTCAAGAAACTGCTGAAATGTGCAACCGAGAACTAATTTGTGATATTGCGATATATGCTCATACCGGCAAATCCCATAAACATACCTTATCGAGTCATTAAATGCAACTAGTAGCTTATGCAGAGAGTTCGAGTCAAGTTTGCAGTAGACAACTGTGGCAAAATTAATAATGGGCATAAATAAAGTCTTAACTAGACGTAGTTTAGTTTCAGTTGGCGTAAAGCCAGAAGTTAGCCGAAGTTTTCGCAATCCTGCGTAGATTCTCCCAACAACATAATTTATGTGTGCATCAGCTGACAATGAACGGGTAAGCTTAAAACCGAGATTGGTTACAACGTTCACAAACTTCAGTCGTATGTTGTTAAGGAGTACAGGTGGAAAATCATCGGTGTCGTAAGGCTTCTTCGAAATAAGCATTAGCTGGGATTTGGTTGGATTAAGACTGAGTCCATTGCAGATCGACCATTGGTAAATATTTAACAAATCTTCATTTATTCTGGCTATCAGATCCTCAATAAGCCCAATGGGCCGAGATAAATATATCTGCACATCATCAGCATAAAGATTAACAGATACATTTGTGCAAACTTTAGGAAGGTCATTAATAAAAAGACAAAATAATATTGGTCCAAAAATAGATCCTTGGGGTACTCCTGCAACAAGGGAACCAAGTTGGGAAAAAGTTTCACCGTAAACTACCCTTTGATGGCGGTTACATAAGTAATTATAAATTAGGCTCACCGAAGCTACACTGAAGCCGAAATAGGATTGTAGTTTCAAGCAAAGCACATTATGATCCACTCTGTCAAAGGCTTTGGAGAAATCAAGCAGACAAAGAACTGTGACGTAGTCTAAATCAAACTTAATTCTAATATCATCAAGAATTTTTATCATAGCTGTAGAGCAGCTATGGTGTTTTCGAAATCCAGACTGTATTGGGGATAACAAACAGTGTTGACTTAGAAAATTTGAAATTTGGTTCGCAAGAGCTTTCTCCAAGACCTTTGACAGACATTGCAAAATGCTTATAGGACGAAAATCTGCAGGTGATGATGGCTGGGGTTTTTTTGGAACAGGAATGACTTTAGCTTACTTCCAAGTTTCAGGAAAAGTTGATGAAGTAATACAGAAATTAATAACGTGTGTAATACAACTTAGAATATGAGGTAAGACCATTTTAACAAAGCGAATGGGTATACCATCTTCACCGATAGCATTTGATTTAATAGATCTCAAGATGTTAACGACATCGATTTCAGAAACTACTTCGAAATTAATGTTAAAATCATGAAACAACTGATTGTTCAGAACAAAACGTGGGTTGCCAATATCACTAGAAAGAAAGGTATTATTGAGTACATTAACATTTGGAATGGTACCAAGAACATTCTTTTTTCCAACGCCAATTGCACGCAAATTAGTCCAGAGTTTTTTCGAAGTTTGGTTAGTGCTCAATTTGGATAAAAAATATCTTTTCTTTGCTCTTCGTGTTACGAAAGTTGAATGATTACGAGCTCGGCAAAAAATTTCCCAATCATGATTAAGAGCAGTATGCTTCCATTTCGAATATGCCTTAGATCTAATTTTAATTGCATTTCGCACCTCTGATGTGAACCAGGGACATTTATTATTGCGGATTGCCACAATTTTTAAAGGAACATGCAGTATAGAGATCCAATAATAGAGATTGTATGTGGTTGACCTTTTCATCTACATTTGAAGTAAGGTAGCAATCACGCCAAGGTAGGAAGCAAGCAGCAGTATGCAGAGCGTTATAATCAACGGAAGAAAAGTCTCTAAATTGAAAAGATGATGACTGGGGTGAACGTGAAAAGTCAACATTGTATATACAGAACAACAAGTCATGATCAGTCACACCCCCCAGGGAGAGCTGGTCTTGAAGTAATACATTTGATAAATCGGAAACCATAATAACATCTAGTAGGCTGGGAGGAGCGTTTGGAGCAAAACGGGTGGCATAAGAGTTAACTATTGACATACCTGAAGAAGCAGTGAAATCTAAAAGTTGACTAGCTTTGTTGTCAGATTTCAAAAGATCTGTGTTTAGATCACCACAAACTATGATATGTTCGTAGAGGGCAGTAAAATCTCGAATTGCTGAAAATAATGGTTCAGGCGAAAGGGATCGGTTGGGGTTGTAGGCAACACCAACAACCATTTTTGTAATTCCATCATTTAATTCCAACAACAGATATTCTACTCCACTGCAATCAGATTGACTCAATATTGTGTGTTTAATTGTTTGACTACAGTACACAGCAACTCCTCCCCCTGTGGTAGTGGTAACCCTATTGTTACATATAAGTTTATAGCCAGGTATTTCATACAATTGAACAACATCATCTGGATCAGTACATTCACTACTTGTTCTCCACCAAGTCTCAGTAACACAAATAATGTCAATTCCCAGACCACAAAAAACATGCCTAAAATAATCCAACTTTTCTAGGTTTAAGCTTCGAGCATTTAGGTAACATATTCTTAATCCATTACGAGCGTTAGATAAGATTTTTATCACTGAGCGCACAGCAATCTCACTCTGTGTGTAGGAACTTGTATTGGCCATGACTCAGAGGCACATAAAAACAGATAGTAAAAGCGTTTACAAATTCAACAAGCACAACTAGTAGAGCAAGAAATAGAAGAATAGAAAAAAAATGAGAAATGAGAAAAATTAAGTCGGAAAACAATCAGAAAATATAAGAAAGATTTAAATTTTATGTGTTAAGAACAAGAAGAAATAAAAAAAAAATCAGAAAATAATAATATCTAATAATATCGGCAGTTAAAAAGTTATTAAAATAATGATTGAAAATTTAAAATGAGAGTGAAATTATATAAGTGATTAAAATGAAAAATAATAATTAAAATATTCAAATGAGAGAAAAAAAAAATTAATGAATATATAAATTAATAAATAAATTAGTGATTAATGAATGATAATTTACTAAATTAATTTCATTGCTGATCCGTTCCTGGGGACATTAAAAGTTGCAGTTGAGGTTGGGGTTGCAAAGAAGGTCGTGGGTCTGCTATGGATGAGAGCGAACTTGTTTGAATTAAAAACTCAGTATCGTCTCTACTCTTTTTCACAAATATTAAACCATTCTTCGACCGAACCGAAAACAGGATTCCTTCCCTTCTTAATTGAAGAGCATGTCTCATTAAAGAGCTGTTCGTTGGTGTCAAGCTCTCATTGATGTAAATACGTTGGTTACGTGAACGGGTGTCAGAGGCGTTGGATACATCATGTGTGTTAAATAGCTGAGAGACTGTAAGCCCATTGTTTGCTATAAAGGCAGATAGAAAAGCTTTCTTTTCTGCTGGAGAAGACAGCCTAATAACCAATGTTGTTTCGTTTGCAGTACTACGACCACGCAAGCGAATAGCATCAAAATAGGGAGTAATATGATGTTGGAGCTTATCAGCGATTTTTTTGGCAAGATCAATTGGACTCATATTGGATTTGCCAGGCAAACCACGAACAATTACATCACTGAGCCGCCGTTGACGTTGGAAATCTTCAATTTGGTCTTTCGTTTTTTTATTTTCTGTTTTTAACTCCCTGATTTCGCTTTCACATATCTGCACTCGGTTACTTAAAGTAATTATGGTATTTTTAATTTCGTCTTTCATTTTTTGTTCGAGTACGGCAAGCAAACTCTTGAATTTTGAAAAGAGACTTGTTTCGAATTCACGAAGATTGTCGGGTATGCGTGCTGGAGTATGCACGTTGATTGCGATTTGGTGATTAATTTTTGAGCGGGTGTGGTCACTTATCATGGCTCTATCACTACTGCTATTGGTAAGGGGTTTGGGGGCAGCGTTAGAAGTTTTTTTGGTTTTAGACGGGCAGGTGTTGTTATTGTTTTTAATATTTTCCGGTTTAGTGATGCTTTTGGTGGAACTGATGGGAGTGTTGTTAGTATTTGAAGATGGTTTAGCGTTGTTATTTTTGTTGGCTATGGTGTTGGTGGAATGTGTGATAATGGTTGGGTTGGCGGTGTTGGTAATGTTGGTGGTGATGACGGAGTTAGAAGTTTGGCTGTGTTGGCGGTGTTAGCGACGTTAGAGAGGTTGGTAGTGTTGGTGTTACTGGAGGTGTGGAAATTGGTGTTGATTTTATTGATGGTAGTGGTGTTATTAAAAGCATCGGTAGACATTTGAAGACGGTTTATTGTGTGTGTGGCGTTTGAGGATGGTTTACAGTGTGAGTGGCAAAGTTGAGTTGGTGATATTAATGTAGTTGACGGTGTTGGTGGTGTTTACAATGTTAGAGGCGTTGATAGTATTGGTGTAATAAAAGCAGCGGAAGAATTGGTGAATAAGAACAACAAAGGAGAATATATGGAAATTATTATTTTGTTTTTAGTTCTGTAAATAGTTTTATTTTTGAGCTTTCCACGATCTCTCCCATGGGAAAATTTACATTCTCAAGTACAGGAGGGGCAACGTTGCTATGCGTGGAGCTGGCAGCGAAATGGGCAGCGAGCAAGTTTGCCTTTTCTGAAGAGTAAACAATTGGTTTGTTATTATCGATGAGCGTTGGAACCGAATTATTATTATGTCTCTTTCTATGCATTGTTACGTAAACTTAATTTAAAACTCAAATAAAGATATTAATATTTGAAAACATCTGATTATATACCGTTTTTAACTACTTAGATCTTCACAAATATAAAATTTAACAGTTACGGAGAAAGCCAAAAATTAAAAAAAAACCGTTATATGAAAGTTAACGTTAATAGATTTTTTCCGTAAAATTGCTTCTAGCCAAATAATAGCCAATACCAACAAAAAAAATTCTCAAAAATTTTCATCAAAATCGTTGGAGCCGTTTTCAGGAAAAATAAGCTTTTACTAAACGGTCATATGGCAGTTATCGTAATTTTTAGGCCTAAGAATAAAAATTCAAAAGAATCACACATACCAAATTTAAAGATAATCGCTTAAGCCGTTTATGCTGCAGCTCGTTGTACATACTGACAGACAGACAGACAGTAATTTTTTGTCGAACACTTTTTTAGACTTCTCTATGATCGTAATGTCATGTTTCATTGTTATCTCAATTTTTTTTATATTCACGAATCCTAAACTTGCCTTATAGTCCCTATAATCGCAAGTAAAAATGTAAACAATGAAAATGTTGGATCGTGTACAAATCCTTACAAAGCGAAGCGAAACCATTCTATACAAACTATCTACCTATGTACGCATATCCTATCCATACATACTTACTTCCTTATGAACAAAGCACAGCACCGCAACCGCAACCGCAACCAAACAAAACTTATTGTTACATCGAATACCTATTAAAATAGTTAGGGCCTAACAAATTTCCATAGAACCTTTTTAATGCATTCAAAGCTCTTCACAGTCCATTTCCTCTTATGAATCAAGTTTCAGATAAGAGTTTACAAAGAAAAAAAAGAGTTGGTTGTCTAAAGCCGGTTTACGGGAAATAATTTTACGTGATAACGTCATAAGAAAATATTGATTACAGCAACACCAACATACAGCCCGTTAACTCATACCCACAAACCCTCTCGTTAAATCCACACACACACTCCAATATCTACATCTACTTTTTACTTTAACAAAACTCCGCCTATTTGGTATTTCTTTTTCTCTTCTTGTTCTTTTTGAATTTGAGTGGAATTATTTTGCGCCTTTTCTTTTTCATGTTCGCCTAGTGCTTGATTGATAGTGCGATCGATATTGGTTGAAAGAACCACAGTATCGCGGTTAGCATGAGTCATGTGTCTTATCAGCATGAGTATTATCAAGAGGGGCCACGGTCCACACGTCGTCTTGATAGTACTATAGCAATGTATATATATACACTAAGTTTTTCTTTAATGTAACACATGTTATCTGTCTGGTAAGGTTTCTCCGGGAATGTTCTTTGTGCTGGTCGGTAAACTTACAGCTAACACTCCACCTGTTAACAAAATTGTGAGACAAATGGCCAGCCATTAAAAGCTCGAGAAAGAAACGACGAAAAACACAATATCTTATAATTTTTCTTATTTTTATTTTAACTCTATAAAAGAATTTAAAATAAAAAGAAAACATGGTAGACGTATTTGATAACAAAACAGTTTTTTCCCAATGCGGAAATTAAAACAAAAGATAATTAAAAAAAATATATATATAATTTCAAATAAATTATATATTCGTTCCTCAAGTAAATAAAGGACTTATTAATTTTTCATTTTTTTAAGACAAGTAAAAAATAAAAACAAATTTAATTTTGTATATATTATGTAGTAGTTTTGATTGTTTTTTTTATTAAATAAAATACATTATATAAAAAAAATTATAAGAAAAAACACAATCTCCTTAACAAATTCAATTTCTTAATTTTTATTTTCTTTTTTTGTTTCATATTTTATTTTATTTTTTTTTATCTTTTTCGGATATTTACATTAAATACTAAGACAATGGATGTGATTACATAAAAAAACATAACTATAATATTATTAAATCGATATAATAATATAACTCAGGACAAGATTTTAAGGGAACACCATAAGGTATTGCATAATGAAATTAATAAACAATTCATCGAATGACTAACATACAAAAAAAATAAACCGGAAGTTCGAGTATTGTTTTCTAGTAAACTTCCTTTTCTTTTATTAAAAAAAATACAAATTTAAATACGTTGATTTGTTGGTTGTTTTAATTTGTGTGTTAAATTTTAGACTTCAACCTTATATGGGGATCCTGGGATGTGTTCATCACCCCACTTGACCATTAGGATATACTCGCCACGGTCACGCACCATGTAGCTTACGTTGTAGTTGTTGAGGCCTGTATGTTTGATGTTGAATTCTTCGCAGGGACCCTTTGGACCGAACATGCCGACATAAAGAATGTTGTTACCTGAAAAAAAAGAAATAAATAAAATTTAACATACATTAAATAAAAAAAAAAATATTTTTATTAAACGGACCTGCATCTGTAGCACTGACTGTAAACTGGTTTTGTTTGCCGACAAAGCCTCTCTTCAGACCCATGCCCTTCGACGTGATTTTAGACGCGTCGGACTTGAAGACCGGGATGTGAGCGCCGGAGTTCTTGCCCGCCTTTGCAATTTTCGCAACAGTATCCACAATAACTGTGGATGTCTCTTGGGCACCTTCGTCAGCGAGTTTTTCTCCTAAAAAGGAAAATTGAGAAGTAAAGAGAATAGTCTTACTTGTGTTGACATTTTAATGAGTATGAGTAGTACCTGTGCAGTTGATCTTGAAGGGTGATCCAACGATGTGCATGTTGTTATATTTTATGGAAGCATAGTAGTCACCTGGCAGAAGGGGTGTGTATCTGCACTTGTAGCCCTCCTCAACTTCCGTACAGTCGAGAGCTACCTTCGAAGGGCCATCAATTGTAACCGATAACGAGCCAACACCAGCATTGCAGGTATTGATAATGAAATCAGCCTTGTGACCTGACTTCACTTCTTCCAAGCCAAGACCGGTTGCATGAACAGCAGCTGGATCAGCAACATCCTTACCTACCTTAATTCTGAATGGTGATCCAGGTATGTGAACTCCATTGAACTTAACATGGATGGCATGGATGCCATTTTCGCGGGGATAGAAACGGACGGAGGTCATTTCGCTGTCAATCACCTGAATGAAGCAATCATCATCGGTACCCGATGGGGCAACGATCTTGGCATCGAGGTCGCCCTTGGCTCCATTTTTGCGGACCATGAACTGATAAGGCGCATCAGCTTGGATGTTTCCTTGTGGAAACTGTTGGACTTCGAGCTTGTGAGCATCGCCCTGCTCGGGGGAAATGTACACCTTGTAGGGTGAGTCTGGAATATGGCGATCGTTGAACTTCAAGCCGACACGGTATTCACCGGGTTCGGTCACTTTGTAGGATACATCACAGGAACCATCCTTGCGATCCTTGAACTCGATTTCGGCTTTGCTAGGACCTTCGACCGAAATGGCAAGAGAACCACCACCAGCTTCTCGAGTCCAAACATTGAATTCTGATGGAGCACCAACCTGACCGCGTTCCAAACCTGGTCCACCAGCCTTAACCAAATGGGAACCAAAGTCCCTTAGAGGACCGACTGTGAATTGGAAAGGAGAACCGGGGATGTGCATTTCCTTGTACCGAACCGACACAGTGTGAACTCCTAGTTCCTTTGGAACAAAGTGAACCGAATAAAGTCCATCTTCAACTTCTTGAATTTCGGCATCCTCGGTAACATTGCTGGGAGATGTAACACAAGCTGCTAAATCGAAAGATGTGATGCCTGGCATTTTGAAGGTCAGTTTACATTGACTGCCGATTTCAGTGAGTGGCACTGCATCACGTTCACGCTGGATTTTTTCACGTTTGCGGTTAGAACCTTCACCGGTTACCTTAACAGTAAATGGTGATCCCTCAACATGATGATCGGCAAACTTCAAATTCACAATATAGTAGCCAGGTTCGGTTGGCTTGTAGGAGATACTCAAAGTTCCATCATCCTGATCGGTGCACTGAATCTCAGCCTTGCTTGGACCTTCAATGGACAACGAAAGACCACCATAACCAGCGTTGCGAGTATCGACGGCAAATACATTGTCAGAATGAGTTATACCCTCTTCCAGGCCTTTACCAGACACATGAACTTTCTTGGCATCACCAACTTCACGTTCACAAACAGTCACCTTGAACGGTGAGTTAGGGATATGCTTGCCCATACGTTTGACGGAAACCAAATGTTCACCGGTTTCACGAGGGGTAAAGGAAATGCCAATATTACCACTTGGCATACGTTTCAGGAAACAAGGCTCTTCTAGACCTCCAGGTGCCTGAATAGAGGCATTCAAAGCTCTCAAATCATCATCGGTAATCTGGCCCGGAAGTGTGACTTCGGAGCAGGAACCAACGGATATTTGGTTACGTTTACGACCTTCTCCAGTGATTTTAGCAAAGAAGGGTGATCCTTTGATATTCTTATCACCAAAGCGAACAGCGATTTGGTATTCACCTGGAGCCGTCGGAAGATAAGTCACCGAAACAGTACCATCTTTGTTGTCATGATAGCGAATCTTAAATATAATAAAATCTATTTGTCAGGGATGTTTAAGAGTAAAATGCGATTTCTACTTACATCAGCTTTGCTGGGTCCTTCTACAGCCAAAGAAAGACCACCAGCACCTGCACCCTTGGTGGATATGGTAAAGTTGCATGGTTCTCCGGAAACACCATGAGTTAAGCCGGTGCCATAAGCGGTAACGTAACCGGATGAAATTGAATCAACGTGGAATTTATAGGGTGAACCTAAAATATAACCAGAGTTTATGAGATTTTAAGGGGATTTTGAATTTTGTTTTGGATGTTTCTACCTTGCACTTGTTCTCCATTATATTTGACAACCAGTTCGTGAACACCTTCCTCTTTGGGATCATATTTTATTGAAACGGTACCATCTCGGTTGTCCTCGATGACGGGTAGATCCATTTTACCACTTGGCATTTTTACTTCAGCTGAAAGTAGATTATTTAGGATTAAATATATATTATAATTAAGAACATTAAGAACTGTTTGGGTTAATTCATTGGATTTTTAAATATTTGCAAGTCCTATCTCAAGTACAAGGTGGGCAAAAAGAAATCAGTCTATTGGAAGATGCTCTCATTTTTGCAAATGGCCGCCAATGTCAAATCTGTTTTGACATTTGTGGACTAGACAGATGCAGAATACAAGTGGACAAGCCATGGAGCGATACATGAACCGACATGAACCGATATTCTGAAGGCGGCATTCCCGAGTCGTCTCATCTCTCGTTTTGGCGATTTGCCCGCAAGATCGACCGATTCAACCGTTTCAGACTTTTTTTGTGGGGTTTTCTGAAGTCCCGTGTTAACGTAAACCAGCCCGAGATTCTGGAAGCCCGCAAGGACAACATTTGATAAGAGTGCGAGAATCTGTCGCCCGAAGTTTTCGCTGAAGTGATGAAAAATGCCATAAAACGAGCCCGTGTGACGGTGCCCATTTGGCCGATATCATCTTTTCGACTTGACCAATACAATTCTTAAGGTTCAAATAAACATAATCAAAAAAACAGAATCGAAGTTTTTCATTTAGAAAAAAAAGAGAGCCAAACAACATCGGATGGATGACTTCTTTTGGCCCACCCTGTATAAATCTAAAATTGTAACGCAGCTGTATTCATACTTTCTCTTAATTGACATTGTCTTTCATCAGAAAAACTCAAAAGAGCATGGGAAAAATAGGGTCAAAGCCAGACGTATTCATAAACAGAATTATAGGAAAACATCCACAGACACCAATCCATTCTTGGAAGAAATTCTAAGAAGTCAGCAGGAACGGAGGGTATTTCTAGCTTTGTGCTTAAAATGTTACCAAATCTCACCATCTTGCTGCTGACGATCATCTTCAACAACTGTCTGAACAACTACTTCGAGGGATATCGGCCAATTTCGTTTGCTTTGCTGAGTTAGATATAGCAACATACTTGAGGGGTATCGGGCATGTCTTAAAAAAGCTTAAGTATTCCTTCAGGGAAAGAAAAATCATACCTGAATTTCAAATTCAACAAACACTCTTCACCTGTGCTTAAAAAGCTAACTTCTCTCTAGACCTGATCTCTTTAAAGAAGAGAAACGGACTGAGCAGAAGGACTAAGCTACTGACTTATAAGCGGTTGATCCGTTTTGGTTTACTAAGGTCTGCCTCATTGGGCTTACAATATCACTGACATTGAAATGAAGGTACTTCGTATCTTTACAGGTCTATACAAAAATTTCATAACGAGCAAATATGTCCCATACAAGAAGCTATGATGACGACAATCTAATCCCAAAAAATCAGTTCATGCTACAGCTCTATAAGAATATTTTGAGAAACTTGGAGGACTACCCTAACTTGGAATTGCAGCAACTACTACAGTAACAATAATTAGAGCCTAACCATCGCTACCTCAAAGTTCGAGCCATCACAGACAAACGATTCGAGGATGTTAAAAACAATGACAAACCTCCTAATCAACAATCTGCTTCCAAAGACCTACAACGGGTAGATAAAGTCAAATGGCAACTAACTGCAAAAGAATGGTCCTTCAACTCCCTCAAAAGCATGAACAAATATCAGCTAAAAGAGATGTGAAGTACTTGGAGATCCACTTAAAGAAAGAGCAGTTTAAATTGTTCTTAACATTTTAATAATCAGAAGTGGGATACAAACAAAAATCTATTCATAACGTTCAATTCCAATGAAACGTAATTCCAAAACAAATAGAAACGAACTCAACTAACACTCAATCGTAATCAAATAATCGATAGTTCGATGAATATCTCTCATTCTCAACCATTCTAACACATCGCATATGGTTTCTATAAAAAAATCCAAAAATAAAATCATGCCAAAAGCATTTCAGTGAGTTTTTTTCAAGAAGTTCTCGTGCTTCCATAGTGCGGGTGGAGTAGTTCCAACGCACCAGCCACATCAAGGCGGATGGCTTGCAAATTTCTATTTCATCCACAAGATACCATTAATCATTTTGGTCACACTCATTCCTCGCACCCCAGAAACCGGAAACAGTACAGAAATAGTCGCGCCATTCGGCTATCGGAACCTTCATAGTCACCTCCTTGTGGTGCATCTTGAATTGATGATGTACATCATTTCAGAGTGTGGCCAATTTGTTAGGGTCGATGTAGATAGTTGTGTGTGCGTGATTACCGCGCCTACCTGTTGAGATTGGCGGATGCGATTTGAAGATGCAAAATTTTGCGCACTGAAATTTGTGTAAGATAAATGTTCGACGAGGTGTAAAATCAACTGAACTCTGGGTTGGAGGAATATAATTTTGGCAAGCCAACAAGAAAACCAAATTTATTAGTTCTAAAAGAGACTTGAATGAAAAATGTGACTTGGATTTATTAATTATGGTCCAACATAAAAAGGGTGTCAAATCGGTCAGAAATCATGGGGGTGTGTATGAGTGTTTTTATTTCTTTTATTAAACTTAAAAGTAAAAAAAAAAGATATTAAAAATAAAAATTATTGTCCCACGAGTGCCCATCGTTAAAAGAATAGTTTATTTTTAAAAACAAAAATGTATTTCTATTTTATATCCCAAAAGAAAATTAGAGAAATTAATTCTCGAAAGAATGATCTTTGTTGTTCTATGTCGACAGCGGACACGCGTTTTTTTTGAATAATTCCTTATATCTTATTTATTTTTATTTTTCAAATGTTTTCATATATCATTAAAATGTCAAAGAAAACAAAACATTTTCCGACAGGTACTGGCACATTATGTCAATGTGTTTAAATGTCAGATCTTGTACACAAAAAAATATCTTTTTATCTTCTAATTCATCAACACCTGGAGGAAGATTTTCTTTGATAAAATTCATTCATTCGGATTCATTGATCATCATGTGTGCATTTCTTGATAAACTTTTTTTCTCACTTCCTAAATATTTAATTAAATGTTTCTGATTGAAATGTGGTTCTCAAGTTTTTTCTTTGTGATTAAAAAAAAAACATACATACATAAAACAACCATGTGATGAAAGTTCTTTGATTTATTTTGATGATTAGATTCTGTGAACTGTGATTGATATTCATAGACAAAAAGTGGCCACGACTGGGTCCCACGTACTTGCTCTCATGTGCCTAATCACATTGGAAAGATAGATTTTTGAAAAAACAAGTAACATTTATAGGTTCAGACCGTGTGATTTTTCTACCCAAATACTAGTTGTCACATAAAAGCAAGTATGTGTCCATTTTTACTTCCGATTTATAGGGACTATAGGGCAAGTTATGCATTCGTAAAAAAAAAATTCTAACAATCAAACATGACATTACGATGATAGAGAAGTCAAAAAAAGTGGGTCCGGAAATTCCGTCCGTCTGTCTGTCTGTCCGTATCGATTCCTACAGCCTAAACGGTTGGGCCGATTTGATTTAAACTTTGTATATAGTATTTTTAGAGTACTCTACCCGATAGTTTTTCGAATTGGCATTCTAGCTCTAAACGGTAACGGTACCTGCCATATAACTTTTAATGAAAAACCTATTTTTCTCGAAAACGGCTCCTACGATTTTGATAAAACTTTCTAAATGGTGGTTTCTATGCAAAATCTATCTTTTATTTTCAATGGATTTTTCAGAAAAACTTTTATAACGGTAGCTCCCATATGGTTTTTTTAAAACAGACTTTCTCGTTAACTAATTGACGGATTTCGATGAAATTTTCAAAATATGTAGTGTTTTATGATTTAAATAATATTGTATATTAAAATTTTCAAAAGCATTTGTTTTAATTTTTAATAGTTTTTTTTTTAATTATTTTGTTTTTTAAATATTTTGAAAACGGATCCATAGATTTTTTTTTAAATTTTTCTCCTAGTATAAACTATAGATTGCTTTAAATTGACATACTGAAAAAAAATTTTAAATATGTTTTGGAAAAGTTTTTTAAATAAACATTTTTTTTGAAAAAAACTGGTCGAACGATTTTGAAATAAAAAATTCATAAAATAGAAAACAGCAAAATAAATAAGATGACTTACAAATTTTTTTCCAAAAAAACCTTATGAATAGTGTTTTTTTTATTTCATAAAAAAATTTATTTGTTCAATATTTTCCCCAAAATTTTATTTCATATTGCTCGGCTGAGCCCTAGCCATTAGTCAAATAAAAGTAGGTGATAACCTACATACATACCATACATATTTTAAAGCATTTCATTATCATAAAAGCACACAGAATAAATAAGGAAGCCTATGATAAACACACAAAACCAACTAACAAATAAAAACTATTCGATTACTACTGAATGCAAAAATTTCAATCGAGAAAACAAAAGTTTACACCTGACTATAAATAAACCAAACAACTGTGTTAACTTTTAATATTGTCTCTATACCCACTCGCTTAACAGTAGTTGGAAGGTCAAGGTGTATCTTAATTTTAGTACCTATGTACCTTCCTTCCAACCTTATTATAGGTACCTAATATCCTTAATAAATTCCATTAATACCTACCCACACTATACGTTTATCGATCCATCAAACATTATTAAGCTATTTTAATTAATTTGATCAGCAGTAGGGCAATAATAAAAATTATTGTTATTGGGACCTATATAGGTCCTTATACCTAGCATTATTGCCCTACTGCTGATTCCCACGAATCTTTATGTCAGTTGTTCAAATTTTTTCATACCAAAATAAAAATTAAACTGAAAAAAGTCCTATATATCTTTCTGTTAGCCAATTATATTATATATATTATAAACTGTAAACAACAAGTGGAAAGATAATACACAAAAGAACTGTAAGAACTAACAATCCTTTATATTTATGTGTTTTGTTTATCCCTTTATCGTGACGCATGTTCGTTCGAACTTCAAACCACAACGATTCTAAAGAAGTTGCACGTCAAAAAAACATTAAAATTAAATCTTTGTCAAAAAGACGCCTGCACTTAAAAAGGATTAGCACATATGAGCAAGTACGTGCGACACAGTCGTGCCTTTTATTTATTTTAAACTGGGTTCACAAAGCCAATGTTTAGAGAGGCTTAAACATACTTCAGAATTATTTCTGTTTTCCTTTTCAAATATTTCTTATAAGTTTTTTAATTTTTTTTTTTTTGTAATAAAAAAACATTAAATAAATAAATAAATAAATTTATTTGCGCGACAGCAACGGCCTAGTGTCTTATACTCTCAACCATTCCTGTGTGTGTGTTGTTAATCTGAAAGAATGGAAGGGACCCACAGTTTAACGCCGAGTTCGAACGGCTACATGAGATGCACTTTTTCGAGACAAATTTTACTCTTTGAGGTTTTGTCAGTTCCTCGCAAGAGGCAGTACCCCGGAAAAGAAGATGGCTATGAGCTGGATTCGAACCCAGGCTCATTCGCTTAGCAGTCCAACACACTAACCACTAAGCCACGGGGCACTACAATAAAAAAAAATCAATTTATAAGTGGGCTTTTAATTGCCGGCACTTTCAATTATTAACGCTTGTTAATAATTTGAAATTTGAGGGGCGAATGACAAGCAATAAAATTGCCTTCCATCTACCGGGCAATATTACTTTTGCCATTGCTTTGGCATCTCTACTAGGCGATAAGAGGCCATGGCAATGAATTGAGCAATTTATTGCCTGGAATATTGCCAATTGAGACCCTGGGTAAATCAAATCCCTTTCTATCATCTAAGAATTCGAAGCAGGAAACATGAATCAGTGTTAATGACAGAACGATCCACTTTTTTTTTATAGAATGCAGATCTTCCTCCGAAATCGAAATTTCCGTTGCTTAAAAATTGAACAAAGCCAAAAGCGGATTTCTTTTGCCATATTCTATTAAATCAACGATGATGTCCTAAAAACTATAAGATATTGGAAAAATATCTTGTGGAGCGATAAGACAAAGACATAAATCTGTTTGTTCTACGAACTTACAATGCTCAAGTTTTCAATGCACGCTAGACAAAGCTGTTATTGAGATATGGTGGTGGCAGCATCATGATATGGGGTCATTTTTTTGGAGGGGTGTGAGCCAAACATTCCTCATTGAAGATATTTAAACAAAAGGTCATAATAAAAATATGCCTCTTAAATGGTCTTTTTAGCAAGACAGACGCAAAACAATAGTCAAAATTAACAAAACTTTGTTTGGAGTGAAATAAAATCGAACTTGAACCCAATAGAAAATTTAGGTGACTTAGACTTGAATAACTAAAAAAATAAATTGCACGACTAGATCGCACGTATTTGTAAGTAAGTAACAATAACGTAGAAAAATAACACTATCTGAACTTAAAAAAAGTGTGAAAACCACTACATTTAACGGTTTTTAGTGAAAATGGAGTACGCCAACACAAGTCTTGTATAATAACGAATTTATTAAAAAAAGTTATTTCGAAAATTGTAGGACGAATTTTGATAAAATCCTTTTATTTTTAGTTTTTTGAAAAAAAATTTGTTTTTAAATTTTGGTATGCAGTTTTTTAGAATTTATTAATATACATGTGATTACAAAATTTAAATATTTTTTTCTAATTAGTTTTAAAAATATTGATTTTTCAAATAAAAAAATTCAAAAATTAATTTAAATTACATACAAAATATTCAAATTCTTGATGTGCAGAATTAATTTGGCAAAGTAGATCTCTTTAAATATTAAATTTGACAGAAATCCAGATAGCCGTTACAGAGAAAGCCAACAATTAAAAAAACCGTTGTATGAAAAGTACCCTTGATAGACTTTTTCCGTATATGTGGTTCTTATCAAATGAAGCCATAGCCAGTACCAACAAAAAAATTCTCAAAAATGTTCATTAAAATCGTTGGAACCGTTTTCGAGAAAAATACGATTTTAATAAATGGTCATATGGCAGGTACCGTTATTTTTAGGGCTAAAAATAAAATTTTAATTTCCCCTCTGGGGAAGGCGATAAACGCTTAAGCCGTTTAGGCTGCAGTTTGTTATACATACTGATAGTCAGACAGACAGACCTACAGACATACAAACCGACAGACATTTTTTGTCACTAACTTGTTTAGACTTCTCTATTGTTATCTTAATTTTTTATATTCACGAATCCTAAGCTTGCCTTATAGTTCCTATAATCGCAAGTAAAAAGTGTCAAAACCACAACACTTAACGGTTTTTACTGAAAATAGAGTACGCCATCACAAGTCTTGTATAATAACGAATTTATGAAAAAAGGATTTCGAAAATTGTAGGGCGGATTTTGATAAAATCCTGTTTTTTATTTTTAGTTTTTTGATAATTTTTTTTTTGAAATTTTGTTATGCAGTTTTTTGGAATTTATTAATATACACGTGATAATAAAATTTAAAATATTTTTTTTGATCAGTTTTAAAAATATTGATTTAAAAAAAATGGAAAATTAACTTTAATTACAAAAAAAATATTAAAAAAATTGATATGCAGAATTAATTTGGCTATCTAGATCTTCTCAAATATAAACTATAAGCCGGTACAGAGAAAGGCAAAAAAATAAAAAAAAAACAGTTGTATGAAAGGTATCGTAAATATACTTTTCCCGTAAATTTGGTTCTGATCAAACCATAGCTAGTACCGACCGAAAAATTCTCAAAAGTTTTCATCAAAATCGTTGGAGCGGTTTTCGAGAAAATTAAGCTTTTCCTTATTGCTTATATGGCAGGTACCGTTAGTTTTAGCAATAAAAATAAAACTTCAATTTCTCCTCTGAGGAATGCTAAAACAATAACACATAACAAATTTGAATGTAATCACCTAAGTCATTTAGGCTGCAGCTTATTGAACATACAGACAGGCAGACTGAGAGACTGACAGACTGACGGACTGACTCTCCCCGAATGATGTTTTCAAAAACAATAATTTCCATCAAAACACATATTATTATTTCTTGATTATTTGAAAAAAATAATTAATTTTTTTTTTTTTAAATAAGTTTTTAAATATTTTAAGATTGTTCCTGTTTTATGGCAAGGGCTTTGGGGAATTTTTGTTTTCGAATAAAAGTCTATCTTACGTGAATTCGTTTCTTTTTTTTTTAATAATCTTAACTTAACGTCGACACTTTTTGCAATTGATAGTGAAGGTCTTAGATTTATATCATTGCCTAACGCAAGTTCTACATAGAAATTAAAAGAAAATTAATGAGTGTTACTATTATTTCAATCATAACTCGGAAATAGAAAAAAAGTTATAAAAAGGGCATCCCAAATAGAACGCTCCCGTAAATTTGTTCGATAAAATAAGAGACAATAAGCAAAATACTCTCAAACATGTTCATCAAAATCCTAAGAACTGGTTTTGAGAGCATAATAAGTTTTTTTCTTAGCGATTGTATGGCAGGTACTGTGATTTTAAGCCCTAAAAATAAAATTTCGAAAACACCTATGTAAAGTAAATTTCATAAAAAAAACTCTTTCTTTGTTCTTAGTTTCCAAAATTATCCCTTTTTCTGCAATAGGCATGCCTTATTGTTTTCAAATCGGTGCATCAAAGTATTAGAAATTATACGATTTTTCTGATGATATGCATTTGCACAGTAAACACTATCTTTTTCTCTCTGTGATATGACTTTTTTGGAGAAAAAGAACTACATAAAACATTGAAGGTTGGAGATACAATTTTTTTTAAATATTGTTTTACTACTGTTTTTTCTGTAGCTTACTTATTTAGCCATTAATCGAATATAAAAGTCTTCGAAAAGGAATCATATCTCCTGCAGGATATTTAAAAACGATGAGTTTTCATAGTCCCATAACATATTTTATATTTTACTATATAATTACATTTTAACTACAAGCCATATGTATCTTATCTTTTATAAAAACTAACTCTTATCGGTTTAATAGTAATTTAAAACCAAATGGAAAGCATTTTTGGAATTGCATAAGCTCAAAACGGAAGTTAAATCGAATACCTAGTTGTATGAAGTAACTCGAAATAACGACTTGTGTGGTGCCAAGGATCTCAAAATTTATTCTCTAATTAAAAAAGCTAATAAAAGCGGAGTATCCGAGAGGATTCCAGGGTTGATGGTTCGTTTTCAATACAGAACGTCCATTTCGTCAGGGGGTTCCACAAGGAAGTCATTTAGGTCCGTTTATTTACAATAAATCATAAACTCTGCTTTCGAAGAGCTTGAACATAAGGAGATGTAAGTACTTAATATAGTAACCGGAGGAAATGCTTCGTCAAGAACTACTAGCAATTATGGTCGAAATAAACCTATTTGTCGTTGTGTCTGGAAGGCAAATTTAATTTGTAATAGAATTGATTTTTATTTGAATTGTTCGAGAAAAGTTTTTGATAGATCACAGTTAAAGCAGATAAATTCAAATTAAATCACTCATTAATATTTTGTATATTATGGTACATTCATGACTAAATAAAAAAAATCCTAAATATTTAAAAATATTAACTAAATTGATATACATATGTCTGAATATTTCGGCGTAAAGAAACGCCAACACAAAAAAAAATGTTGAATCTGTTGCGTAATATTTCCCAAATATAAACATAAAAAACGTTAAAAAAAATTTATTTTTACCTTGATGTGTTCTAATAAAATATGCAGTTTTAAAATTTAACGGCGTAAAATCCAAATCATCTAAATTTTCGTTGCCTGGAATAATTGCTTCATTAAAATACAAAGAAACTTTTTCGTGACGGTCGTATTCCGAAACTGTGATTTGTTGGTATTGTTGGTAATAGAAATTAGAAAATTCTTCCCACGTTGCTTCTTTAGGTTTTCGTAATTCATGTGACCAATTAAAAAACATTTTGAGAAAATTTTTCAATTACGTGTTAAGAGTTTGATTACACCGTTTTTGACAATTTAATAGTTTTTTTTTTATTAATTTTAATGAGAATCGGAAATATAAAACACTTAAAATTAGAAAATATATATATTTTTTTTTTAATTTTAAACTTTTATTTATAAGCTTGAAAAAAATTATTGAAAGATTTTCCGTATGAAAATAGAAATATCTTTTCAATAATTTTTTGTAATAATTCCCACCGTCACTAACGTCTTGAAAAAAAAATTACGCACTTTAAAATTAAAATAAATTTATCAGTTAATTAAAAAAACTATATATCGTACTATTGGAATTCGCGCCACTAGCGATAAAATAAAGACCTTTTGCCGATTCAACAAAAAAAAAAGAAAAGAGAAAGGTACTATAACTAACACGAATGTCTGCACGTATCCGCGGACGGTCTTCAAATGAGCTAGTATAATTCCAAAGATACATTAAGGCCAATCATCACCGATCCCTATAGAACGAAAGTGGTCACAACAGCAGCATCATAATCGCATCATAGAACCCCAGAAGCCACTATACATCTAGATATATATCTCATAAATAATATGCCTATACGTTTGAATTAATATATATCCATGAATAAAAAAAAAAACATAGATATAGATATAAATTCGAATTCAGACGAAATTTTTGAAATTTCATTAAATCCAAAAAAAAAGGAAAAATTATGAAAAAGTTGTTTTCCTTTGCCACTCTGTGACTTTTTTCTTCATCATTAAATATTAAAAATTTTCGAAAAAATATACCAAAATAAATGCGCAAAATTAATTTTTGCGAATTGCGATGGAAGACATAAAAAAGGTGTCACCAGGAAAATTCATTTTTACCGCTGGCAGCACTACATGTACCAAGATTATACGCGCGCTGCCAATTAGTTGCAAATTGCAAGGTAAATTGGAAATGCAAATCGGAAATATACTTTAGCACGCATTCACTTGTAGGCTGAACTTTGTAACGAAGATGTTTTTATTTTTGACAGCTGGAATGTTCCATTTTTGAAATTTCTTAATATATTTTTCATTTTATCGAAATAAAAAAAAACTTAAAGAACCAATTAGTTCGGGAAAGAATTTCCCTATGGTTAGTGATAAATATATATATAATTTTTTAATAATGTTATAATTTAGGTTAATATTATTTTTAATATGTTTTTATGTATTTTTAGGATCTAGAAAGATCCATTAAAAAATATTTTTTTTGATTTGGGAGGGAAAATAGAGCGCATGTTTTGATTTTTTTTTTTTTTTGGTTTTGAAACAGTGTAAAACATTTTTTATGATTTTGTTTGCTGACGTTCGAACTCATAATGATGACAAGGAATGGAAAATATTTCAATTTGTCACCATTGCGAATCGGTTTTGAGAAAGTCTGGTGTCTTAGTGTTTATTTTTTTTAATATGCACGCGCGGTCACTTTGGCGTATACGTAACTTTTTAAATTTTTTTTCTTAAGTAGCCCATAAATTAAAAGTTGATGTAATTTGGGGTGTGAGTTATAAAAAGCTTTGGAAAGGGAAAGTTTTAATCAAGAAGCAGTGAGGCATTAAAAGTTAAGCAACTAATATGAATATCGTCCGCGAAAATAAAAACTTAAAATCTCATATGAACTTGTTTGTTTTTTTTTTTTTTTTTAACTGTGAATTCATTTTGTTCGGCTAAAAAAAGAATCGCAATGTGAACTGAAGAGCATTCCAACCGACTCATGTATTAAAAGTAAATTTTTTAGGGAGGGAATGTTGCTCCCTCAAGTGAGCATTTTTTATAAAAAACGATAAAATAAGGAAACACATGAAACATTTTGAGAGGAGCAAGTGTTTTAGAGATAGTTCTATTATCAATCAATTTGAACGCTGTTTTATTACACTACTGAGCAGGAGTAGTGATGCTTGAGAAGCATCTAGCCAGAGGTGGTAGTATAATACTCGTATTTTTGGCATATAAACACTTAATTAATTGTAGCCAGATCAGAAGGGAAAAAACTTCTTGGATCGATACAGAAAAAACTAAGCACTTAGCAGAGGAAGAACACCTCTTCAGAAGATGGGGGTATACCATCCGGACCTTCGGATATGTACTAAGAAAACTTTTGTTACTATACGAGTGCAAGAAAAGATCTGTGCCATGAAAAAACTTTACGTTCTTAAGTACAGGAGGAGCAACGGTGCTGTGGCACTAGCAACAAAATGATGATGAAAATGATGAAAAGTATTTAATATTATTTACTAATCAACAAAAATTTGTTACTGCCTTTGAAACTTTTAAGAGTATTTGCGGTAACTTTTGTGTCCATCAGTTGGAGTTTCATGAGTTGGTTTGTGCTTTTTTGATTTTCGTCTTTTGGTTTGGCTTTGTAGCATCGGAAACTTACTTCTTTGAACCCAAAGAATAGTCTTAGTTTAACTAGATGTGTAAAAAAGATCTCTTTACACTTTGAGTTAAACTAAAACTAATCTTTGGGTTTGATATTTCTTACTCTGTTTGAATTAAAATCGCGCATCTCTAGAAAAATCACATTTGTGATTACATCAGCACTTTCATAAATGTCACTTTCGAGAATGCATATTGATCAATTAAAGTTAAAGAATAATACCGTCCCGTCAATAGTTCTAAGGGAAGTTTTTTTTAACTGGATGAGAAAAGGTCAAGATATTTGCTTAAATAACATAATGGTCCAAAGTGCCAAAAATGGAAAAGTTACACTAAATAGTGTTATGGAGTCCAACAGTAAATCAAACTTGTTAAATATCGATTAACTGTCGAGTTTTGGGTTCTTGTCAATAAACAAAAATAAATATTATGATTGCGGTCAGTGAATTTTGAGCCACAAGGATTTAAAGTCCATGTTAAAACATTGCCCGTATTGAAGAAGGCTCCCGACAAGCAATATCATTCCTACTATAAATGACGAGGTCATAATAGGAAAAAAGTTATGTCAGTAAGGTATATCCTTTCTGATAAATCTGGGGCCTTTTTCCGGCGATGCGAAATAAGGCCCCAGACAAAACGGCCCTAAAAACAAAAATGAAATAAGACCCCAAAAGTATATTAAGAATACAACAACAACAAAAAAATCTATATTTTGGGGTGTTATGCATGCTGCCCCCTGCAACCCCCTGCTAGGTTTCTATTTTTTTTTTTTTTTTCAAAAAAATTGGGGTCTTCTTTCATTTCGTTTTTGGGGTCTTTTTCATTTTTGGGGCGTAATTTCATAAAGAAAAATATGTTTTTATTTCATTATGAAAAAGTAGCCGCCCATTTTTTGGGGCCTTATTTCATTTTTGTTTTTGGGGCCGTCCCCTTTTCCTAAATACGAGTCGAGTAAGTTGTCATGATCGACAGATTGGTATTCTCGAACACGACTCACTAATTATCGGTATTCCCCAACTCGAATGTCGAACGTCAAATGACACTCGAATGAAACATACCTATTCCTGGACTTGAAAGTAACGCTTTTTCTGTAAGAAATCATTCATGTTTAAAAAGTGTTCAAGATTAGCAGTGTACTGTAGGTAAAAATAAAAAAAAGATAGGTTGTAATTTTCTAATTGTTATGAATAATAAAGTGTTTGAAACAAAATTTAAATATTTTTTGGTGGTACGTATTTGGCATAGACGACAATCTGGCGTTTGTTTTAAATGTGTGCTCCATTACTCGCGCAGCCAATTTACAAAAAAAAAAATTTATTAAACATCTCTGTACTTATCATATTAATTTTTTTTGCACTTTTACTATTTAAACTGATTAATTTATAATCAAACTACATTTAAGATTTAACGATTAGTTCTCAAATCAAAAGATTTTTTTTTGTGAAACGTCAATTCAACATTTACTGAAGTTAGCTACACTTCAAAGGGTGTGTTCAACATTTTCGGAGTCATGTCATGTTTTTGGCTCTCACTAGAGTTGTGGAATACCGATTCTTATTCGACTCGACTGTGAGCTCTCGAGTGACATCTCACTCGACTCGTATTCAGGAAAAGACCCCCTGTATTTGCTGCAACCTAAGATTCACATAGTCTTTAGACATAAACGTGAAAGAAAGAAAAAAATTGTTTCTTAATCGACGATTAAATAGAAAAGGACCTAGATGTCTTCCCTTGGGAAGGAATTTTTAAGAGAATTTTAAAATATTATCTGATATGATCTTTCTTTTAGTTAGAATGCGATCCATGTAATAAAAAATTGTGAAATTATATAAAAAAAAATTAAAATTGTATTTTTTTAAAGACTAACAAAATCCCCTGAAGAAGCCGAAAGAACCCGGAGAAACGTCGGGACAAAAGACATGAATTACTTCTTTTTTGATTAATTCTTTATTCCTACAGATCATAATGCCCAAATCTTCCATCAAAAGAAAGAATTTTACTAAATTTTTTTTAAAACTGTTGGTGGAGTACCATCTAGTTCAGATAAATAATTATCCTTAAGAGGTGCAGGATTGTTTGTTGTTTTACTAAGTTATTATTATTCAAACGATATTTCGGAAAAAACGTTTCTACATTTTGGTAGAAGAGGGAAATCCTATATAGTTTTTTTTTTAGCTATTAAGGATACCAATCCTTCATGGGGAATGAAAGAGTATGGCATGAAATCGATTGAAGCTCACCAGAAGACACTGAATCTTCAAAAAGTTACCTTTTGGTTTGGATTTTGGCCCAGCCCGAACACGGCGTTTATCCGTAATTTTCCAAAAAAACGATGGAGAGGAGGTCACCGTCAGTGCGAAGAACTACAGAAAAGTGTTAACCGATTTCTTTTGACTTGAATTGAACCATATTATCTTTGGTGACATGTGGTTTCAATAGTATGACATTACGACCAGACTATGGATGACAAGATTGACATTCTAGATGAAAGATTTGAGGGAAAGATTATATTTTGCAGAGTTAACGTGAATTTGACCCCGATAGACTTTTTCTTGTGGGGTTTCCTGAAGTCCCAGTCTTATGCTAATAAATCCAATCGCCTTTTTCAGGTAAACATGTCAGAGATCATAATTAAAATTCAGTCGGATGTATGCAGAAGAGTCATTAAAAAAGTGGACCAATCGGATCAATGCCACCATATTGCAAAGATTTGAACGATGTCATATTCCTAACACAATGGCATACATGAACTTTTCAAATAAGAAATAAATTTTATTAAACCTACATTAACATCTACCTTATTAAAAACCCCTTTAGAATTTATATAGTATATCCCTGTAGATATATATATATTATAAAGTTTGCAGTAAGTTTTGGTTTTGTTTTTGTTTTTTTAAAAAAAACACGGATATTCATTAATAAGCTACAAATTTTTCTAAAATTAATGTTTTTAAATTTAAAAAAATTGATAAATTTACCGGATATGTATGTTTATGCCCACTTCTACCAAAATATATTTTTCTAAATTCTTAAATCATTAAATACAACAATGTTTCGCTGACAATATCTTTAAATTCTTAAATAAAATCACTTTTCATTTCTTCCATGATAAAAACAAAAAAAAAAAACTAATAATTATTATGTCAAATCTGTTGGCATTTTTATCTTAAATAAGGTTTGAAAAAACACTCTTGTTTTCATCTTGTCAGTAAAACTGTCACTTATCTTTCTTTAACTCACTAAATTTAATATACATATACATACATAGAATTTATATGTAGATACATGTATAATAAATAAAATTAACAATTTTATTAAAAATCTAATGAAGAAACAAATTTGATTCTTTTTTAATGACTCATGCAATTCGAAAATCAATGTTCGCTAGAGCAAAACGTTTTTCGTTCGATTTTGGTTTATTCGCACACTTTAATTCGTGCTCGAAAAAAAACTGAAAATAGTTCCTTAAATAAAAAGTTCCAGAGAAGTCTTCAAATAGGTTGCTCTTCTTCTTATGTGCACTATGTTTTGATTTATGTGTTCCGCGAAAATGACAAATTGACATTTAATTCAACTCGGGCATAACGTAGAGGAGGAAAACAAACTTAAAAATTGATTCATAAGCAAGTTTTTTGAAATGAAAAGCCAATGAATATACATACATAAGAAAGATTGAAATTACGAACTATCTCAGGCGAATACGCCTGCAACCTGTCGATCAAATCTAATGAACTGTCAGAATATATTTAATCGCATTATGAACCTCTTTGAGGGAAAATTTGAAAACTGTTTGTTCTTTTGGTAGAAATATTAGTTTTATTCGAATTAAATTGAAATAAACAAATTATTCATGTTCACTTAAATAAATTAAGTCTTAATGTCAGTTTTTTGGGAAAATGATTATATTTAAGTGTTAAAATTGATTGATAATAACAGGTGAATCGTATATTTCACTGTAAATAATAAAAAAAATTATAAATCGTTTAGTGACAGGACAAACCGAATTAACTTTAGTCAAAATTAAAAACTAAGCTTTAGTTTTATTTTAAGAAAATTTGTATTTTTTTCATACAACTGGCTTTCATTTTTGAAAAATTAGATTAAAATTGATTAATTATAATTGTTTAGTTTTAATAAATTCAAGAAACTGAAATTAAAAAAAGAGTGAGGTAACATTTAAATTTTTACTTGCGATTAAAGGTACTATAAGGCAAGTTATGGATTCGTGCAAAAAAAATTCTAACAATTAAACATGACATTACGATGATAGAGATGTCGAAAAAGTGGATGGGGAAATTCCGTCCGTCTGTCTGTCCATCTGTTCGCACCTGTACAGCCAAAACGGATGGTCCGATTTGCTTCAAACTTGTTATTAGTATTTATTTGGTAGTATCTCGGGGTGTTTTTCATTTTTGCTCTAGGTCGAAAAAAAACGGTACCTGCCATTCAATCTTTAACAACAAGTTTGATTTCCTCGAAAACGGCTATAACGATTTTGATAAAACTTTCATGGTGCTATTTTTTTTATCTAGCATAAGAACAAGTTCGTGCGACCCTGTCGTGCATTTTATTCAAATTTTATTCCAGTCGTGCAAATTATTTTTTTGAGCTGCGGGCTTCAAGAAAATTAATACGCTAATGCGCATTAGCTTTCAACACTTCTTATGTAAGTAATAATTTCTTAAGAAGTTAAATTTGAAAATTAAAACTGTAATACCGAAAGTGTTTTTTTTTTGCGATTATTGGTACTATAATGCAAGTTGATTACAATGATAGAGAAACATATTTGAGTTACTGGCAAAATTCTGTCCGTCTGACTGCCTGTCTGTCTAAACTGCAAAACTGCAACCTAAACTTTTTTTTCAATTTTTTTTAGCTCAAGAATTAACGGTACCTGTCATATAACCGTTATGTAAAAGCTTATTTTTCTCGAAAACGGCTCCAAGAATTTTTTTATAAAAAAATCAGTGTACTACTGTAGGTATGCATTATATTTTGGTGAAAAAAAAATTTAATATGGTGGGCTAAAAACCGTACCTCCCATAGCACCGTTTTTTTTTTTCTTCGACTTTCTCGAAAACATGTGTTTCGATTACAATTAAAATTGTTATTCAAGAAGATGTAGGTAGCCTAAGTAATTTTGCAATATTTTTTTTCGAATCCTTTTTTTCGTATTTTTAATAATTTAATTTTTTTTTTTTTTTTTTTTGAAAAATCAATATTTTGAAAACGGGTAGGTGAAATTTTTTTTGAATTTTGTTTTTAAACGTACGTTATTTTTGTGCTTAATTTTGTATTCTTGAATTATTTTTTTTTTAATTTTTTAAAAAAAGTTGTTAAAAAAAACCGTTTTATTTAAAAACGGCTACTACGATTTCCTAAAGAAACAAAATGGCGTTTAAAATATTTCACCCAATACAATTTAAAGTACTTTATTCGAACAATCAATTCACTTCAATTTTATTTAATTTTTTTGTACAATGTGACAGCAAGTACGTGCGATCCAGTCTTGCAATTTATTTAATTTTGTTTTAGATATTGGCTTACATCTGAGAGACTGCACTGTAACATATGTATATTTTCTAAGTCTAATACCCATAGGATCACCTGCTAGATATTGCCAATAGTAATAGACCTTTCTACCGGTAATGGGAAGCAAGTCACAACAGTTGAAGCCTTCCAAACACAACCACGAATTCTAATTATATTCTCGTGAAAACACGAGAGGCAGACGTTTCTCACAAAAGAAAACGTAATATTAATTAAACTTAATAAATTGTCCGACTGAATCGCAGGTACTTGCTCTTATGTGCAGTCCGACTAATGAAATTTTAAAAATATTAAGGGAATCATAGTTTTTATTCGATATTTTTATGTTTTGATTTTTTGAAAAAAGTAAATAAAATAGTTTTTAGCGGAATAATTTAAACGCCATTTTATTTCTTTGAAAAATGTAAAAACGTTTGAATTTTTTATTTAACAACTTTTTTCAAAATTAAAAAAAATACTTTAAGAATGCAAACTTAAGCACAAAAATAACATTTATAAATAAAATTTAAAAAAAATTCACTAAAGCGTTTTCAAAATATCGATTTTTCAAAAAAAAAGAAATTTTAATTACCTATTGAAAATCCAACAACTTTTTTTTCAAAAATATATAAATATGTTTCTCTATCATTCTAATGCCATATTTAATTGTTATCTTAATTTTTGTAATCTGCACGAATGTATAACTTGCATTATAGTACCTATAATCGCAAAGTATAAAGGAAATACCTGAACAATGATTTTTCAAAGTAGCTAATTTTCAAGCTTAATTAAAAAACTCATTTGTTTGAAAAATTTAGAACTCCAAGTAGTTTTTTATAATTACATTCTTTCAAATAATTTTGAGCGTCAATTATAATCAGCAAACTTCTGCAATACTCTCATAACTCATAGTTACAGCTTTTCATGAAGACTAGAGAAAGTAAATAATTTTTGACCTCAGTAATTCTGGATTAAAGGGATTTTCCATTATTGTTGATTTATCTTATCTTATAGTTTACACACAAGGTTATATCCTTAGCCCGTTACTTTTTGTATTCGAAATAACTGTTTACCTTTGTGTATCTTTTATAACAAAATTATTGAACTCAATGCAATAAGAAACATTTGAACAAATTAAAGAAGTGAAAAATCTAAAAACGTTATAGGCTTCTTTTACGCTACGGCTCAAAGTTCTGCTATATTAAAATATTATTTGCACAGTGAGAAAAATCAGAAAGAATCGTAAAAGTTTTGAACATTCTAAAAATATGTTAATGTACATGCAGACCTACACTGTAATCAGCTACGACAAGTTTAAAATTTCCTCAAACCATAGAGTCCAAAAAAGATATTTCGTTTTTCCCTTAAAATCTTCTTATATTTTATATTCTCAAATTTCTTCTTGCAATTAATGTATCAACAAGGCCATTTCAACGAGTCAGTTTCTTAAACACAAACAAAAACAGATCCAATAGCTGAAATATCGAAAACAAGCGATTAAATAGTACACCGAACTTTCTCGATTAAATTATGTGCTGCCCTCTAGACCATTCGAAAAAAATATATTTTTCTCCAACCGAAAAATTGATGTTATTTATAAAATGTAAATACCATTGACATTTATCAAGCTCAACAACAATGTCAAAACCAAAAATGCATGTGACATTTCACATAACATTTTATGCATCTCAGTTTTACGTTTCTTAAAAAAAACATTAAATTATTTTATTTTCGCACAAACAAAAGGAAAAATAAAATAATTTTATTCATTTCATTTCATCCAATAAACCACTCCATGTTAACAACAAAAATATTTTGTTGTTTTTATTTTTACTTAACAGAAAAAAAACATAAATAAAAACTCACCAATGACGTTTCCTCCAGTACTCGGTAATGGCAATTTTTCTAAAGTGACTGTTCTGTATGTGATTTCAGATTTTCCGTTCACCAAAGAATGCTGTTCTTTTATGATTTGCTAGAATTTATATTTGAAAATTGTTTTTTTTTTATAATTAAAAATACTCTTTTATTGAATGCAAAAATAAGTATTAATTACCTCGGCAACTGTTGTTGATTTTTGTACGACTGTGTGCGATTGTTCGAGATATGATGATTTGTGGTATTCTTCAACACTTTCAACAGCCTGAAAAATAAATTGATAGAATTTTCTTTTTTGAGAATTTTTTTTTTTTTTTTGTTAATTTTTTAAGTCGAATAATGTCGGCATTTGAAATCAATAATCTACACATAATAGTTTAATTTGAAAAAAAAAACATAAACAGTCTGAAATTAGTCGAAATTTTCAAAACCATGTTGAGTGATTTAGGACTGTTTTAAACATATGGTTTTTGTATACAATGTCCTAGAATGTCTACATAATTTTGAACGATGATTAATGAGGGTTTTCAATTTCGAGTAGGTTTTTTTTCTTTAAGTGATAGAAATTTTTTAGGCAATAATAAATATTGAGGTGTGATCCAACACAGAGTGCGAAAGATTTTGTAAGATTATTAAAAGTTGTATGAGATATTATTATTGAATTTTAAAGTTGCTTTAAAAAAAATTAATAAAACATAAATTAATTTGGAATGTAAAAGAAATATTATTGCTAATAAAATAAATTAAAATCTAAAAAAAATAATTTCTTGTCCTTTTTCTGAATAATCAAATTAATTTTCGTTCCCAATTGCCAATAAATCAATAGATTTTTGTAAAGAAATAAATAAAAAGTTTTTTCTCGCCCACATAGTTATTATTTGTAGAATAAAATGCTTCAATGAATTATAATTAAGTCAACAGATTGGCAAAGAAAATATATAAATGTGAATATCTTTTATATATTTAGAACACGAGTGCTAATTATTTTTTTTTACAAAATTTCCCAGCCTCATAATTTTAAGTATTTTGCATTTATGTTCGTAAAATTGTTGGTGTTTAATGAACTCAAATCAAACGCATACAATTTAATATATTTTTTTATTTTTTTTTTAAATAAAAAACGTTTTCATAAATATAATAAAAAAGAAAAATAATGGCACGCTTATCTCATTTCCAGAAAAGAAAAAGGATTTCCATGCTATAATCTTTATTTTGTGTAAATTAAAATAGATTTTATTCGAGCAGACAATTTATATCATTCGATATAATATATTAATGACAGTTCTAGCCGTGTTAAGAGTCTTGCATGTTGCATACCTTCAGGAGGGTAGTCGCGATGTGTAAGCGTTACAAACAAACAAACTGACATTCGCATTAATAATTATTTTAATCAGGATTCAGGTGTGCGTGTGTTCTTTAATTTTTTTTTCCTAAATGTTCCATCCATTTCAATGAAATGTCTGTAGTGTTTGTAGATGTAGATCTTATTGTTCTGGTGTCATTTGTTTTGTCAAAGCTTAAGGAGCTTTTTGTTCGATGTTGTTCTTCTCATGATACACAGAAATACAAGGTATGCTCACTTCGGCTGATTATGCATGTGACGTCACATTCTTCTGATTTTTGTTCTTAGAGAGTGTAATTAAATGTGTTAATTTGCCGATTTTGTTATTTTTTTATGTTTATTGTTCTTATAATCATAAAAAAATCGTTTAAACCTTCAGTTTTAAAAAATAATCTACCCATAATAAATAAAATAATAATAAAAGAAGAATGTGACGTCATAAAATACATGATGGCGATTTGTATGAGCCTACTGAGCAGCATACCTTGTATTTCTGTGTATCATGGTTCTTCTGGTCTCTCTTTCTTTTGATCGAAAGAAACTCTCATCGTCATCAGTTTAGAAATCAATCAGTACAGTGTGACTGTGTGACTCACAAAAGAAAAGACCTTTGTATAGGCACGTAATGTTTTACTAATAAACATTTTCATATTGGGTTTTGCGATTGATTTTCCACATACTTACGTCAAATGTTTGATTTGGTTGTTATTTTTCATTATTTTAATTTTGAGCCTGAGCTAAGAAACAAATTATTGAGTACGTTGGGTTCATTTTATGGCAGATATGATGACCCTTCAGAGTCAACTCTTCGACGTTTTGTGACCAAAATTGAGTTGGTTCATCAATAAGGAAATATTCGCATGTCTGAGGAACGCAAGACAGGCCCAGAACATCGCCACGGTCAGTGAAACTGTATAGCAGAAACCGAGACAGTACATTTCTTGCCATGCACAAGGACTAGGCCTACGAAATCTTGTGTCATGACTTGCGTCTAAACTTGTACTAAATCCAACTTATACAGGAACTCAAAGTTGATAACAACGCAGTTTGTTTGCTTACTGGGCTTCAAAGCATTTGTAGGATGACCCCAATGTTGGCCGAAAAATAATTTTTACAAACAAGCACCGCCTTTTGGAATAAATGGTCGTGTTAGAAACCCTAGTTCTAAAATTTAGCTCAAACACAAAATTTTCTCCAACATTTAGCCAAGGGCTTTAGCCGAGTTGTTCCCCAGTGTACTGTGAGAATTTAGATAAATTGATCGGCACATTTATTCAAGCTAAATTCTAACACACCGTAGCTTAAGAGAGGGTCATCGGGGTTTATTCTCCCCGAAAAAACTGTTAAAAAGGATAAAATGTTATTTTGATTAGAAATAATACTATGTTTATAATATAGCAAATAATAAAAGATCATATAAAAGAACTTGGAACACGTATTTAAAATCGTTTTTTTTTTACAAGAATAGTTTTAACCTTATCGCCCTCTTAAATTTTATGTGAGTACGTTCAATTAAATAAGAGAACAGCTGTGATTTTCTGCAAGACGCTCGTCTTTCAAAATTTAGCTGGAATTTCAGCTAAGTTTTAATATGCTTAAAGGAAAAATTGCCGTATATGAAACGACATCAACACGTCATCATCATCATCTTCATAAAGTTACTGTGTGGTGTGGACTTTAGGACAACACAGCAGGTGTAGCGGGTACGGCGTCGTCATTAGTCCGTCTTTTATCAACATCTACGTCGGCCACTCTCAATGAGGAGGGCTTAGTTGAAACATATGGACCTAGACGACATTAAGCTCCTGCAGGACGGCGCTACGTGCTACACAGCACACGCCACGAATGTCATTCTTCATACACGATTTGAGTGTAAGGGTATGCCTTGCAGAGATAACGTGAATAAGCCACCATAGCCAACCATATGACCTCTCAGACATTTTTTTATGGTGCTTCATGAAATCGCAGCTCCATGCGGACAAACCACAATCGACCGACCTTGTTGAGGAACCTTATTAATTGATTAAATCTTTCTTAGTCGCCTTTTACAACAAGCTTTGAGTCGAAGTATAATCACGATTTCGTCTTCAAATTTAGAACACAAGGTTATTTTGACATCCTACAGAGAGGAGTTTTTTGATTTTTTTTAGCTCAAATATTAACGGCACCTGTCATATAACGGTCGTGTAAAATATTATTTTTCTTGAAAACGGCTCCAAGAATTCTTATGAAAAAAAATCAGTGTACTGTTGAAGCATTATGTTTTGGTGAAAAAAGTTACCTCCCATAGGACCGTTTTGTTTATTCGACTTTCTCGTGAACTGGTTAACTAATCACAAACAAAATTGACATTAAGCAAGATGTAGGTAGCTTAAGTTATTTCAATTTAAAATATTTTCGAAAACTTTTTTTGTATTTTTAATAATTAAAAAAAATTATTTGAAAAATCGATATTTTGAAAACGCGAAAGTGAATTTTTTTTAATTTAAATGAAGGTGATAAAGTTTGCATTTTTTTTATTTTTAACAAAAGTTGTTAAATAAAAACGGTTTTATTTAAAAGCCGTTCTTACGATTTTAAAAAAAAATCACTTTGTTCCACATTTTTTATAGAAATAAAATGGCGTTAAAATTTTTTTGCTGAAGACTCCTTTACGTATTTTTTTCAAACAATCAAAAGTTATAAAAATCGTATAAAAACTTAGAAATTCTTCTTATACAAGGTGGGCAAAAAGAAATCACCCTATTGGAAGATGCTCTTATTTTTGCAAATGGCCGCCAATGTCAAATCTGTTCTGACATTTGTGGACTAGACAGATGCAGAATACAATCGAACAAGCCATGGAGCGATACATGAACCGACATGAACCGATATTCTGAAGGCGGCGTTCCCGGGTCGCCTCATCTCTCGTTTTGGAAATTTGCACTGGCCCGAAAGATCGCCCGATTTAACCGTTTCAGACTTTTTTTGTGGGTTTTTTTTTAAGGCCCGGGTTTACGTGAACAAGCCCGAGACTCCGGAAGCCCTCAAGGATAACATTCGACACGAGTGCGAAAATCTGTCGCCCGAAGTTTTCGCTGAAGTGATGAACAATGCCATAAAACGAGCCCGTTTGGCAATCAATTGTGACGCTGCCCATTTGGCCGATATCATCGTCTCGACTTGACCAATAAAATTCTAAAGGTTCAAATAAACATAATCAAAAAACAGAATCGAAGTTTTTCATTTAGAAAAAAAGAGAGCCAAACAACTTTGGATGGATGACTTCTTTTGGCCCACCTGTATTTATCAAATTTTATTCGACAAGAGCAAGTACGTGCAATCCAGTCGTGCAAATCTCTCATGGGTGGTTGGTTCATACTGATTTTGCTTTTTGAAAATAAAAAATCGCTTCTGGAAAGTATTTTTTTTTTTCAAAGTGTGACTGCTCTCGAAAAACAATTTCACGAAAATTGTAAAATAAGAATTTTCGAAACGCTTTCTGAAAGCTCTTTTCTTTTTTGCATTACGTCACCATAAGACCAAGGGCAAATACCCCGGTATTTTATCACTACGGAAACAAAATCTTGTTCAAAGGCTAAACTATACTTTACTAGAAAACCAGATTAATTCTGGAAGAAATTTTATGAAAACGCTCCAGAAAAATGCTATGAAAATCATTAAAATATATTAAAAAGATTAAATTCGTTCATTTTATTTTTCAGGATTTGTATTCTATTTAAAAAAAAAGTTAATATTAAGGTGTGTCCACACCAAGGAAACATATTTTTAAACATTTTAGAAACATTTAAAAACATTGCCTATTTTTCTAATTCTTCTAACTAGTGTCGTGCAACGTCATGTTACATTCTAAAATGCAATGTGCCTTACAGACACTTAGTTAAAAATATTATTAAAAAAAAAATTTCTTTGTTTCTGAAATGTTTTTTGAATATTTCTGAAATTATTCTTTAGGTCTGGACGCTTCGCGAAACATTTTTGAACAGAAAAATTACTTTACTTTTTAAGAATGTTAATCTAGTTTTTAGGTTTTTTGTATTTATTTGTTTGTATTTTGTTCATGATGACAAAACGTTTCTGAAATGTTTTTTAAACAAATGTTTCTTTGGTGTGGATACACCGTTATGTTCGTTTATACTCTGAATAAATCTTAATTTTAGTTTTTGTCAAGAATTGAAAAACGATTTTCGGTTCTACTAAAATTTTCTTTCATTTTCTCTAACAAATAACCTTAATAACATTAAAATAAAAAAATATTTTAAATTTTGTTTTAAAAACATTTAATTTGAAGGTGCGAAAACAAAAAACAATAAAATGTGTTTATCTCAAAACTAAAAAAATTAAGAAACGCCCTTTATTCTTAAGACGTGCGCGGATAAGTAAATTGACGAATATTTAATTTCAACAGTTCTTTAAATGACTACTCAAAAAATCCTCATAAATTACATGTAGCTATGCAAATATAGAAGGCAAAAGTAAAAATATACTTTAACAACCATATCGTATAAATTTGCCCTTGAAATATCCTTGAATTAAAAAACAATATCACAAGATCATGAAATTCCCGTTGATCAAAACAAAAACATTTACATTTTTAAATTTAAAAGAAAATTAAATGAAATTAATGCTTTAAAGTCCACTTTTGCAAATTTTTGTTCGCAAATCTTATATAGACCATACAAATTCGTCCAAATTAATCAACCGGTCTCTTTTTAGTGTTTCGAAAGTAATGTTTTTTAAGCACGCCACAGTGCAAAAACATACAATGACAGTTTGATTTTTTCAAAAAAGAAGGGTTTTTGTGAAAGCGAAAACATCACCAATGATGCATGAGAATTCTGTAATTTTAAAATTTTAAAATGTTTTATTTTTTTTTCACAAAACTTCGACATAAATTTCTTTTTAATCAAAATGAGTATTTCAATAAGAATGCAGAGAGGTTCTATTTTTGGAGACACACCGTTCCGGTGACATATTTCCGTTTTATTTTGAAATAATTTTCGAATATGCAAATATAAAATTGTTCGTCTATCGTCTGACACCGCCCCCAATACCAAAATGTATATGTTAACTTAAAATTAAATTAATAATTTTTAGCAAATTTATTTCGCACCTTTGGTCAACTCAAAATACACAAAAATCACAAAAAAAATGTTTTTCAGGGTGTAGTACGCGAACTATGGATTCGAAACACGAAAGAAACAAATTTGGTACTCAATTCTAAGATTTCCGTTGGGCGAAAACGCTTTTATGTTATGTTATGTTTTTCTTTTTTTTAACACTTACACCTAAGGCAAATAATCCTTAAAATTCTTTGTGAAACACTTTCGAAATTCAAAATATACAATTACGAGTTGCACAACAATCGGTATTGTTAGTCAATGGTAGACAAAAGGCAACTTTTGACTGACTGATTTGAACTCGGACTCTGGGTAGTGTTTTCGACTTTTCGTCTAAAAATCATTTGTTTTCTGGGAGTTTCTATAAAATGAACGATGAAAAAATAATTAATTAATAATAAGATATAGCGTTTTCTATATACAGACCAGTTGGTGTGTTTAGCTATGTTTGTTTTTAGTATTTTTTTTCCTCTTGGTTTTGTTTTTAATGCCTGTTGCTTTTGAGTTGCCAGTGTTTGTTTTTTTTTTTTTTTTTGAGAGGAAAAATTAAGTTTAACAATTTTACTTTTGGGCGTAGATGTACATACATATGTATATGTAAAGGAACGTGGGTGTATCTGTTTCTCTGGTGCTGTTTGGATTATTTTTGATTTTTTTGTAAATTGTAATTAAAAATAATATTTTTATGATGTGTTTTATATCGACGAATTTTGGTTTGTTTTAGTCGATGTTTTTAAGTGTTTTTTTTTTTAGTTACAAAGACTATTGAGAGTTTGACTCTTATACTATTAAAGTAATACGAATATCACTGGTTTTGCTTGCTATATCTTGAGCAGGGCACAGCTGTTCTACAGCAATGGTTAAAATTCTTTACTTAAGCATCTGGCTGAATAAATCACGGTTTCATACGTAAAAAACTTAACTTATACTTTGGTTCTGTTGAACATTTTAAGCTACCGAACAACAAATTTAAAAAGTTAAAGTTGTTGCCACCTCCTCTGATTTAATTGATTTTATTGTGATTCCACAGGGTTAAATTTTTGGTCCAATTCTATTCTACATATATGTTTGTCAATGAACTACCCCTAATGTGCAAGGATGTCATGTTGCATTTGTGTATGTATCTCTCTAAACCTTTTAATTGGTTGGAGGACTTAACATTCATAATGAATGAGTATTTGCAAAAAATTAAAGAATGAACAATGTGTAATGATTTAACGTTTAACCCTAAATCTCAAATATGTAATTTCCAATTCTAAGCAAAAATTTGGCATGATCATGATCAATCTTCCACCCATGTTTATATCGCGATTTTAACTTGGGATCATGAATACTGTTTGACTTCAAAACAAATCGTTTCCTCCATTTTTACTTGCGATTTATGGGGATTTTAAGGCAAGTTATGCAATCGTAAAAAAAATTCTAACAATCAGACATGACATTACGATGATAGAGAAACATATTTGAGTTACTGGCAAAATCCTGTCTGTCTGTCTGTCCGCCTGTACGGATGGACTACAGCCTAAACGGTTCGGCCAACCGTCTTCAAATTTGGAACATAAGGTTAATTTTAGGACTTTTTTTTTAATTTTCTTTAGCTCAAACATTAAAGGTACCTGTCATATAGACGTTAAGACGTTATTTTTCTCGGAAACGACTCCAAGAATTTTTTATGAAAAAAAAAATCAGTATATTATTGTAAGTGTAGTTGTTTTGATGAAAAAAAATGAAGAGGTGGGCTAAAAACGGTACCTCTCAAAGAACCGTTTTTTTTTTTCTCGACTTTCTCGAAGACTGGTCATTCGATTTTAATCAAAATTGATATTCAGGAAGATGTTGGTAGCTTTAGTAATTTTATTTTAAAATATTTTCGAAAACTTTTTTTTGTATTTTTTAATAATTTTTTAATTTTTTTTTTCAAAAATCAATATTTTGAAAAATGGATTTTTTTTAAATGTTAGTAATTTTTGTGTTTAGGTTTGCATTCTTGAAAAAAAAATTAATTTAAAATAAAAGTTGTTAAATAAAAACGGTTCCTAACGATTAAAAAAAACACACTTTTCACATTTTCTAACGAAATGAAATGGCGTTTAATTTTTTTCCGCTGAAAACTATATTGTGTACTTTTTTCAAACAATCAAAAGTCAGAAAAATCGAATAAAAACTTTGAAGTTCCTTTAACATTTTTCAAATTTTATTCGAAGCTGTGACCGCACATACGAGCAAGCACGTGCGATCCAGTCGTGCAATTTATTTTTTAAATTTTTTGTCTGTCCGTTCGTTTTTAGCTAATCTCAGGACCATCTACAATGATTTTTACGGGATCTTCACTGGCAGATATCTAATGTTATAAGGAGTAACTTTATTTCTTATAATTATCCCAGTTGGCACTGCAGTTGGCATTGGGTTCGTTTTTTTCGAAAATTCTTATTGTGACGTGACTTTCACAGGAAACTAACTGATGTTATAAGGATAATTTTACTTATTAAATTCACCTCTAGGTGGCATTGGGGTGGCTTTTACAAAAATGTGCATCTCACTATTACTGATTTACCTTTAATGGGCATTAGTTTAAAACAAAGCAATTTTTCCAATTTTCTTTAAAAAATCAAAAAAACTAAAAATATTCTTTTGGGTAATTTAAGTTGATTTTGGAGTTTTATTCTTAGTGGCTATTTAATTTAATTAACAATGAAACAAATATCACAGATATTGGAAAAATCAGATTTTGACACTTCTACTCAAAACTTGCTCTCACTTGATATATGCACCTCAAAAGCAAGTGTAGAAAATCCTGCTCTAAGCTTTCATTTTTCTGTTCAGAGCAGTTAAGATCAGCTAGAATGCGTTGTTCAGTCGTCAGTGACAGATGTCTTTAGTTTTTTTGTAAAATGGCGTTTTGTGAGAGCGAGCTGTCTTTTTGATTGTTCGAAAAAAGTACGTACAATAATTTTCAGCGGAACAATTTAAACGCTATTTTATTTCTTAAAAAAATGTAAAAAAGTGTGATTTTTTTCCAAATCGTAGGAACGTTTTTTTAAACCGGTTTTTATTTAAGGATGTTTTTTTTAATAAATTAAAGAAAAAATTATCCAAGAATACAAACTTAAGCACAAAAATAACATACATTTAAAAACAAAAAAAAACATCCACTTACCCATTTTTAAAATATTGCTTTTTCAAAAAAAAAAATATTAAAAAAAAAACAATTAAAAATACAAAAAAAAAGTTATGGAAATTATTTTGGCTAACAACATTTTCCTGAATATAATATTAAATATTTGATATCAGATAACTAATTCTCGAAAAAGTCGAAAAAGCGGCCCTAAAGAAAGTACCGTTTTTAATTTTCTTCCACCAAAACATATATATACATGCATATTTTTTGTTCATTTAAATTCTTGGAGCCGTTTTCTAGACAAATAAGCTTTTACTTGACGGTTATATGACAGGTGAGAAAAAATGTTTTAAAAGTCCTCTTTAGAATATCAAAAAACATTAAGTACTTAATATGACAACGATTGGCCGAACCGTTTAGGCTGAAGTTCAATATACAGACAGACAAACAGAATTTTGCCAATAACTCAAATATGTTTCTCTATCATCGTAATGCCATGTTTAATTGTTATTTTTGTATGTTTTTTAATCTGCACGAATGCATTACTTGACTTATAATACATATAATCACAAGTCAAACTTGAGATCACAATCAAACATGACATTAGAATCACAGAGAAGCGTAAAAAGGCTAGTCACAAAAAAATTCTGTCAGTCTTGTAAATGGCTTTTCAGATTTCTATAAAATTTTATATTTGAAAAGACTTCTTTAGCCAAATTTTTTCTGCATACCAACATTTTAATTAATATTTTTTATTAATTTTTAGATTTTTTTTAATTCAATATTTGTAAAACCAATTTATAAATTTGGTATATGTATCTTTTGGCATTCCTCAGAGGGAAAATTGAAATTTTATTTTTAAAAATAACGGTACCTGCCATATAATGGTTAAGGAAAAGCTTATTTTTCTCGAAAACGGCTTAAATGATTTTGATGAAATTTTTTGAGAATGTTTTGGTTGGTACTAGCTATCATCTTATTAGAACTAAATTTAGCAGAAAAGTCTATTAACGGTACCTTTCATGTAACGGTTTTTTAAATTTTTGATTTTTCCGTAACGGCTTAATGGATTTCAACAAAACATTATATTTGAAAAGATCTAAGTAGCCAAATTAATTGTGCGTACCAAAATTATGAATAGTTATTTTTTCTATTTTTAAATAATTTTAGATTTATTTTTGAAAACTCATGATTTTTAAAACTTACAAAAAAAAAATATTTAAAATTTTAAAATTAAAATTTAAAATTTAAATTGATAAACTCTAAGAAACTGCATACCAAAATAAAAAAAAATTAAAACTAAAAATATTTTATCAAAACCGGTCCCACAATTTTCAAAATACTTTTTTTCTAAAATTCTTTGTTATTTAAGACGTGTTATGGTATTCTTCTTCTTTTTTACTATTGTGGTTTTAATACTTTTTAAAAGTTCAAACTGTGTTAATTTCAACATAAATGTTACATAAGACCAAGTACGTGCGACCCAGTCGTGCCCATTTTTTTGTTTAATGTTGTATGGCTGGCTGTTTTTCCGGCTAATATCGGTAATGGCTGAATGTCTCTTAATGTTTCGAAATCAGATGATCACAACTCAACAACTTAACCGTAAGTGTATTTTTTTTTTTTTTTTTTTTTTTTTGATTTTATAAATTTGGCTTAGATTAAGTTATTCATCAAACGTGAAATTAAAATCAGATCAAATTAAGATATGCATAGCATACATAAATGCGCTTATATCGTGCTAAGAATATTATTTCATTCGAGACAACTCTTGCAACAAAAGAGAAACAAATTGCAGTTTTGAGATTAAAATTCACATCGAAAGAAAAATATTTATAAAAGTGTGTTTTCCCAGCCGAATTTTCAAAAACAAATTTTAATTTTGAAAACAACAATGTTTTTTACTTTCTTATATTGAAAGCTTTTTACTTTGAAGTGATTAATTCATGGAAATCAGTGGAGTAATAGCCGAATGGGAAAAGTAATATGTTTTCTAAAAATAGAATATTTCATGTTTTTTTTTTTTTAACATGCAGGAAATGATCAGTTTTTATTATTTTCGTAGAGTGTGTGGTTAGTTTGCGTTTTTTACGACTTCTGATATTTGACCCTCAATTGAACAACATGCAGGTCAGAGATAAGAAGAGCTATCCATCTTCTAAAGGCAAAAATTCCACCTGGACTTGGCGATAAACCTGGAAAATTCCTAAAAGCAGACCCTAAACCAGCTTCCGGTATTTTGCTCAAACTTTTACAGACTGTTTGAGAGACGAATTGAGACTGGAAGGATTGAGTTATTACAAAACTGCCAAAGAAAGGAAGCCGAAGTACTTAATATTATGTTACAAATATCATTTATTATTAAGACAAATACTAGGGGACCCAAGTGACTGCCTTGACGAACACCTGAAGTGGCGATAATAGAGCAGAAAGAAAAAATGCCTAGAAGTAACGCTGTGCCTGTATTGGGCCCTTTCTAATGAGGATTTTAGTCAGAATATAAAATGGATTGTAAAACCGAAAACCGATATTTAAAATAAATTGTATTCAAGGAATTTATATGCTTTAAAATACATTAGGAAAAAAACAGTTTCCAACTTAGATATGCTCATCCTGTTAAAAGTTTATATAAATATAAATACAAATCATTTTTGCCTCATGATTTATTATGTGGCAAATAAATAACACATAATCACCGAGTATTTTTTAACAATCCTTTTCAATTTAATTGAAACATTACCATTATGTGTGCGGCCCATTAGTCGCACATTTATGATTTATTTGTTAGGATCTGTCATTACATCAAAAATGTTGCATCAAAAGCACACCGAAAACATATGCCACGGATATTTTATGGGAAGGTGTGAAACATTTGTACTTTTTGCAATTAAAAATTATGCCAAATTTACTTGGACGCCTTCACGTGCACTTTATAATCCGTAAGATGCATAAAACAAAAAATAATTTATTAAAAAAAAAAAACAGAAATAAATGAATTGTATTGTTGGGCGTTTTGCCATCATCTTTGTTCAACCGTATAATAATGTGCCATTTCTTTCTGTCAACGAATTTTCTGTTTTTTGGTTTCAGATGTATCTAAAGTAGAGTAGACAGACATTTTGAAGATCATTTCTTGCCTTTCAATTATTTAAGTAACCGAATATGGACCGAAATAATGACAATTATGACCCCCCTTCAAAGGTTACGAAAATTATCTGCTCATAGTAAATAGCATATATATTCAGGCCGTAAGCGATTAAAAATAAATTTAACGACTCTATTGCACGTACTTGCTCTTACATGTGGTCGCATTGTTGAATAAAATTTAAAAAAAAAATTATTAAGAGAACTTTAAAATTCGATTTTTGTGACTTTTGATTGTTCAAAATATGTAAGGAGTAACGTAAAATAGTTCATCGAACTAATTTAAACGTCATTCTTTGAAAAATAAGAAAAAGTGTGAATCGTAGGAACGGTTTTTAAATAAAATTGATTGTTAAAAAAAAATTATAAAAAAATTAAAAAAAAACTAAATAAAAGGTATTCGAAAATAATTTGGAGGCAAATTACTTTGGATGTCTGCATCTTCCTTAATATTTTATTCACTAAAATATTTACAACACCTACAAAATTACACTATTTCTTTTATAAAAATTCTTGTAGCCGTTTTCGAGAAAAATAAGCGTTTACTTAACGGTTATATGAAAGGTTTTGTTCAGCTCAAAGATTAAAATTATGTGAGATAACAATCAAACATGACAGTACGATGATAGAGAAACATATTTGAGTTACTGGGAAGATTCTGTCTGTCTGTCTGCACGGATGTTATATTGAACTAAAAGCTCAACAATTAGATCTTACCTTACCTCAGGTGGTACTACAGTCCAGGCTGGACCTGGGCTTCAACCAACAAGCTTCTCCAGTCAGCTCGATCGGTTGAGGTTCTCTTCCACTTGCGTGCGCCTGAATCTCGATTTTCCTCTACTGCGCCGTCCCTATTGGGTGGAATCAAAGATTTTCCGGGTCTGAGCATTGATGTCCATCCGCTCTACATGACCCAGCCATCTGACGTTGAAATGTTCTCTTTTAGCTAGGTCTGTGTCGCTGTCGCTGTACCGGTTTTTAAAATTTTTTTTTTATTGCTCTTAAGCTTAGATATAGCTAGCTTTACTTAATCCAGGTGGGTGGGCGGATTTGTTATTCTACTTCTCCCAGATAAAATGGACCATTCTGCCTGACAGCGGAATTCGTTTCATTATCGCCGTTATACAATCTGCAGAAATGTTTTTTCCATATTCTCAGCATCGACTATTCCATTACGATGTTCCCTTGTTCGTCTTTGCAAGCTTCAGTTCGAGCTCTGCACCTTCGACAGTTTCTTTGTACCTTTTGGTAAAACTTTCAAAATTCATTCCTGCAATAACAGCTATCCATTTCCTCGATCGCACGCTTCTCATGATCCCTTTTTTTCTTTCTGAGAACCCGTTGTTCCTCTTTCCTCTTTTGCTCGTAGAGCGCACGGGCAGTTTTGGTCCTTCTTTGCAGCGCTCGCCGCCTTGTATGCTTCTTGTTTAGCCACTTGTACTTGCCTACATTCAACATCAAACCACGGGTTTCGTTGTGATCGCCGTGTAAAACCCAGCACTTCAGAGGCGGCTTCTCTGATGGCATTCAAAGAATGTTGACACTGGATTAGGCCATTCGCCTTCAAATTTGTAACATAGGGTATTTTGAATTTTGACACTACAGAGGACGGTTTTACATTTTTTTTTAGCTCAAATATTAACGGTACCTGCCACATAACCGTTTAGTTACTTACTTTTCTCGGAAACGGCAACAAGAATTTGTATGATCAAAAATCAGAGTACTTTTGTAAATGAGGGTTATATTTCGGTGAAAAGAAATATAAAGACGCTGGGCTAAAAACGGTTACAATCAAAATTGATATTCAGGAAGATGTAGGTAACCAAAGTAATTTGGCATTAAAATGTTTTCGAAAACTTTTGTTTTGTATTTTTTAATGATTTAATTTTGTTTTAATCAATATTTTGACAACGGGTCACGACTGGGTTGCACGTACTTGCTCTTATGTGCATGGTCACATTGGAAGGCTAGATCTTTTAAAGAAGCCCGTAACATTTAAGTAGAAAAATCACATGATCTGAACCTTTAGAATCCGGCTTTTTTTTGAGATTTTGGTACCCATTTTTTAGAGTTTAATAATATTTATATATTTAAATAATTTTTAATTCAAAAAGGAATTGTAAATAGAAAAAAATAACTATTTAAAATGTTAGTATACAGAATTATTTTGTCTACATAGATGTTTTTAAATAAAGACGTCTGGTTTTTAAGAAGAAATAAAACGCATAATATTTATATTATGGCCAAGAATTTAGCTTTATTACAAAGATAAGGGTTTGCCATTATGTTTTAAAAATGATTTCGGGCCAGTGGCTGACTCGAATAAATTCCAGCCGAGAGCCTCAATTTTCCCAATTTTGTGAAAATCGGGATCGGTGGCAATCTCGTTTTGGGCCCATTCACCGAACGAGCGACGCGCTTGATTGTCGTTCGGCTTTAATTCTTGCACGAGTTGCATTTTGTAAGCCCGCAAACCAAGATCCTTCCGCAAAATCTTCCATAAAGTGGATGGGCACATCTCACCCATTAGGGTCTTCTTCGATACTCCGCTCCACCAAACCGAAGCATTATTTGGGTAGTAAATTTGCAAGATTTGCAAAACGTTGTTCAGAAATAAGCCTATTCATTAATATAAAAAAAAGTGGCAAACCAAATTGAGCATAAATCAAGTGACAGTGACAGCTGTCAAAAGACTAACTCCGAAAAAAGTATTGCCAGATTGATAACCACACGTATAAAAAACACCCTTTATAAAATTTTACAAAAATGCAATGAGCCCTTGCAGAGAAAGTCGAAAATTAATAAAACCGTTATATGAAAGGTACGTCAATAGACTTTTTCAAGGAAATTTGATTTTGATAGCATGAGAGCCAATACCTACAAAAACACTCTCAAATTTTTTTATCAAAATCCTTGGAGCCGTTTTCGAGAAAAATAAGCTTTTCCTTAACGGTTATATGACAGGTACCGTTATTTTTAGCCCTACCGTTCGTAATACACCCAGACAGACAGACAGACATTTTTTGTCAATAACTTTTTTAGGCTTCTCTATGATCGTAATGTCATGGTTATCTCAATCTTAAACTTACCTTCTAGTACCTACATATAATCGTTCTTTTTTCTTTTTTTTAATTTCTGAAGGTTCAGAATTTGTTCAACCAAAATGAAGAAAAATATTCGATTAACATTAAACTACGTGAAGGTATTATGAACGTGCACACAAATCTATGAAATTTGGGAAAAAAAGAAACAATTCTGTTTTCATTAATTTTTCTGGGCAAATCTGAATTATGTACTACCAAATCTATATAAAAGGATCCTTTACTTCATATTTTTATAACTAAAAGCTCTTGTGTGCACCCATTTTCCTGAAGGGTTTCTGAGTTTCGCTTCCGCTTCCCAGGAATATGGATACGAATCGAATATAAAATCAATTGAGTTTTATTTGGTGAATTATTTTTTAATTCATTTAAGAAGATAAATCTTTGCTGGGTATTTTCTGTTTTATGTACTGTATGTGTAGCTAGATTGTCTGTATGTAGGTATATTGTCTGGACTCTGGCTATCCGTTCGTATGACTTCTCTATGCGCTATATCAGTGCTGCCACCCTACTACTTTAGAAGTAGATCTACTGCACTTAGTCCTTTACAACAATCTACTGCGCAGCAGAACCAATCTACTCCTCTTTGAAAATTGTGAACATTATCCAAAATTCACAATAAAAACTCCATCCAGAACTATAAATTACATATACTTTTGCGGGTTGCTGCTCAAAAACATCAAACTGAAACTAGTTTTCAAGGTTCAATTAAAAACGTCCCAAACGACTGGACCGATTTGGATGAAATGTTGTGTGTTTTTCAATTGGTTGGTTGGTTGGTTTGAAAACTCAATTGAACATGGTAGGTAGGTTGCTTGCTACATGAAGGTTTAGGAAAAAAGAAAAGTCAGAAAATTCTACACAGGTAGTGCTGTAGGTGTAAATTTCGTTTTTAAGTTTATGTAATTAAAAATTCTTATTTATGAACCGTTTTTGAAGGAACTTTGAAAGCTAGATAGTTGCTTTCTAAAGAAGTAACTTAGGTTATTTTCAATACCTAATAATAACTATTACAAAAAAATGAAAATTCAAATGAAAGCATTTTAAAGACTCCCCCACAGCCTAAAATATCGAACAGCAGCAAAAAAAAGGAAAATTTACATCAAATCGCGCTTCCAAAAACCAAGGGTGATGATGAATCATCAAGTGGTTTACAGAAGAGGTTCCAATTTCAGGAATCGGATAACGAGGACTATTTGGTGATGTTCCTCCATCGGATGAAGCTTTCGCTGCAACTTCTACAATAAACAATGGAAAGATGATCAAAGCAGAAGTGCGAATAGGTTGGCGCATGAAAATTGTGTTCCATATTTTTTTGCTCTTCGTGCTCAGATATTTTTCCATGATGAAATTCTTAAGTGCTTTTATCAGCAACCAATCAAATAATTTAACGATTTATTTTCATTTAATACCACATTATACATAAACAATTATACCACATTAGACGCCATAGTGTACCACATTACCCTTTACTTTTCAAAAATGACGATTTCGAGGTCATGTCAATATTTTGCCAAAATCCTTGTTAGTTAGTGTTAGAACCCGAAATATATTTGTTTGAGTAGCTTATATGTTTATTCTAAAACCTACCAAATTTATGAGCATTCCCCCTACTACTTTTTCCGTTAGGTCAAAAATACAAACATGTATACCACAATACCTAAACTTTCTCTACTATGGCGCTGTTTTCGGGATCCAGAAAATGTATGTTAAACTCGAACAACGCCGGGCGAGGCAGCTAGTATTCATAATTTGATATATATATTTAATTTATATTGAAATATCTACTGCGATATATTGCAATCTACTGCGTTTTTGTATCATATATACTGCGCTTAATTAACTATAGGGTGGCAGCACCGGCTATATCTTTTTTCCGTTCTCCTTCTCACATTCCGTATATACACTTTTTGGCCTAAAAACTTAACCGATTACCTTTTAAAATTTCGTACGTGTTTGATAATTTGGCTTTTCGTGGAGGGTAATTTAAAATTATATTTGTAAGGCTCGAAATAACGGTGCGTTCCACATTTGCATAAACATTAATAAAATGCTTATTATTCTTTTTTGCTATGGTCCATCGTCTCGTCATCAAATTTTGTACAAATTATTGTAACATTAACACAATGGTTTATTGAATTTTCGACTTTGTCGGATTGAATTTTGAAAAATACAATTAAAAAAAATTATTGAACCCATTTTTAAACCTCCACTTTAATATGAGGCTCAGTACACATATCTAAAGTAATATCATTATATTTGCAATCTTCTGCGCATCTGTCAAAATCAAAGTAAAATGGCGGCCGCCAGAGACCATAAGTTTGTTTATTTTGTTCTGGCAAATAGATATCATGGCTATATTTTAAAGTGTTTGTGGTAATTAATTTATAAATAAGCTCTTTAAATAGCAAGAAAAGAAGAAAAATATAAGACAAACTTGATGTGTGCAGTTTGTTGATACATTTTTTGATGTAGATCTCTAACAACCACCAGTTTTACTTGCGATTATAGGGACTATAAGGCAAGTTTAGGATTCGTGAATATTAAAAAAATTAGATAACAATCAAACATGACATTACGATCATAGAGAAGTCTAAAAAAGTGATCGAGAAAAAATGTCTGTCTGTCTGTCTGTCAGTATGTATAACGAGCTGCAGCCTAAACGGCTTAAGCGATTATCTTCAAACTTGGTGTGTGTAATTCTTTTGGCATTCCCCAGAGGGGAAATTGAAATTTTATTTTTAGCCCTAAAGATAACGGTACCTGCCATATGACTGTTTAGGAAAATCTTATTTTTTCTCGAAAACGACTCCAACGATTTAAATAAAAAAAATTCGGAATTTTTTGTTGGTATTGGCTATAATTTGATTAATACCACATATACGGGAAAAGTCTATTAACGGGACCATTAATATAACGGTTTTTTTAAATTTTGGCTTTCTCGGTTACGGCTCTTTGGATTTCTGTCAAATTTTATATTTAAGAAAATCTAGGTAGCCCAAATAATTTCGCATATCAAAATTTTTAATAACTTTTTTTTCTAATTAAAATTACTTTTTTGATTTTTTTTTTTTCAAAAATCAATATTTTGAAAACTTATTAAAACAAATTATTTTAAATTTTATAATGACATGTATTTTAATAAATTCTAAAAAACTGCATACCAAATTTTAAAATATAATTTTTTTTTCAAAAAACTAAAAATTAAAAACAGGATTTTATCAAAACCGGTTCTACAATTTTCGAAATACATAAATTCTTTGTTATTTAAGACGTGTGATGGCATACTTTATTTTTACTAAAAACCGTTAAGTATTTTGATTTTTAATACTTTTTATAAGTTCAAACTGTGTTATTTTCAACGCAAATGTTACTTGTTTCTGCCAAAGATCTTGCTTTCGAATGTAATGAGCCACATAAGAGCAAGTACGTGCGACCCAGTCGTGCCCATTTTTAATTTTAAGTGACAGATCAGATTTTGACAATCTGCGCACTATATTACCTTAGTTATGTGAACTGTGCATTTGACTACCATTTTTGTCTGAAACAGTGGAATTGATTCGATTTCGATATCCCGATATTTAAAACGATTTATATACCTGGATTTTTGGATTCCTCCGGATTCGTTTCATCCTATATTTATGTACATATATATACAATAAGATCATGCCTTCTATGTAATTATTAACCGAACCCGTATTACTATCAATTTTGGTTCAGGCCAACTGTAACTTACTAGGCGTTGAGTGTTTGTTACACCTTTTATAACCATACACACATAATATGTAGACACAATATTCTCTGAAACACTCTGTTTTAAAAGCAACGAAAACACGCACACACTTAAAATACAATTGCAGCCATTTGTAAGCTAACAATTCCAAAAAATTTCTACAATTGCAAAATTTGTTCATTAATATTGAATGATTCAGTTATTTAATTTTATACTGTCACTCAATATCATTTGTAAATCCACACATACATCTATGTATTTGTATCATATGTTATAAAGCATTTTTGATAATTTGTTTAAGCAAAAAACACACAAACAAAAACAGAGTTAACTTAAAGGTAAGCATAAACTATGTGTTAAATAAAATAAAAATAAATTAAAAAAGCTTATATAAAAATATATTAATTTTTTTTAATTAAATTTAAGCGAAACGTCATGCCAAATGAAAGAATAAATTTGGTTCATGTTTATTTTTTTCTGTAACTGCATTATTTGTTTTATTTTTTGTTTGTTTTTCAATTCAACAATAATTTATGATCTTATAAATGAATAACTAAAATTTTGTTTTTAATTTGTTTTTTTTTTTAATTAACAAAATGATTTTAAATTGTTCAGTAATTTTTACTTTTGTTTGTGTATTTTTGGGAATTTATTGAATTAACAAAATGCATGTCCTTCAACATGAAACAATGAATTTGATTTTAAACAAATAAGGATAACTAAGGACAGCACAACAAATACATATACATACACATATGTATGTATTAAAAAAAATTAGGTATAACAATACATTTGGTTCAATTATTTGTCAAAAATAATGAGATTAATTTTTTGAAACTACCTTAATTGAGAAGCTACCATTTGGTATATTTTGTCCACCAAACTTGACATTGATGTCATACTCGCCAGGGTCCTTGAGAGCATAGAAGATATCGAAGAGGCCATCTTTTTCAATAACATCGATGTCAACAATTTCCCTATGAGAACAAAAATATTAGTAAAAAAAAAATTATTTGTCATCATTTCTCATTTGGCGCCAAACTTACTTTCCACTTTTTGATGTCACTTTACAAGTAACAGCGCCATCACCGGCATCTCTAGCATCCACACTGAGATGACTCTTGCTACCGGAAGGTTGAATTTTTGGTGCTTCGGCCACAATTTTGCATTTTTTGGCTTCACCAGTGGCAAAGGCTTGCAGAGTGAATGGAGAACCCTTGATGTGCTTCTCACCGTATAGTACGCTTATGTGGTACGTTCCACATTCATCGGGAATGAATGAGAGAATATACGAATTGTTGTCGATCTTTTCCAAAATCGGATGGATTGGCTTGCCTTTGGGATTCTTGATTTCCACATTGATGTCAGCTTCTCCGGCTGATTTGGTGTCGATTTGGAACTTAGCTGGCAGGGAAGCTGGAAGTTTCTTCTTTTCATTGCTACCAACGATTTTCACATTTTCCGGTTCTGCTTTGGGGAAGACAGTCATAACGAAGGGACTGGAGAAAGATGAAAAGTTTATTTTTGTGCTATGGGTTTTCTCAAAAACGTCTTTTATTTTAACTCACCTGCATGGTACCTCAACATCTGAGAAACGCACTTGACACGTGAGAACAGATCCTTCTTTGGGTGGAACGTAATGCACAGCATAAACGCCATTGCCCTTTTCTTCCACTTTTAGGTTATCAACGGGAATACCCTCAGAGTTTGTCAATTTAACAGCAATACGACCGGGACCAGCTTCGGCGACATCCACATTAAAGTAAGTTGGCACTCCTTCTCTCACTTGACCATGTTCGATACCAGGTCCATAGACCTTTACCTTTGTTGGATCTACAGTTTCTTCAACAACCACTCTGAACGGTGATCCAGGAATGTGCTTGTCAGCGAAACGAATAGTGATGTCATACTCTCCTGGATCTGTCGCCAAGTACTCAACATCACAGCTGCCATCTCTGTTGTCAATGCAGCTCATCTTAGCCTCAGACGGTCCCTCGATAGCCAATGAAAGGCCTCCGGTACCGGCACCCTTGGTCTCAACTGTGAATTTGTTGTTTTTGTTTGTGAAGCCTTTCTCAAGGCCTGGTCCATATGCCTTGCAGCGTGTTGGATCGCAACCACTCTTTACGTGGACTACGAACGGTGATCCAGGCACAGGGATGTTGTCGTACATCAGTTCAATAGTATGTCGTCCGGCTTCAAATGGCGTGTACATGATTTGGAAGACATTTTCCTTTGGTCCTTGGGCTACCTTGCTCGGCAAAACTTTTCCCTTTGGATCAAAAACGGCGCAGTTGAGCTTCTTTGAGTCGATTTCCTGGCCTACCTTGCTCATGTCAACCGAAAAGTCAACCGGAGCGTTCATTATGACACCTAAAATGGAGGAAACCGTAAGTTCTTGACTTTTTTCCCTAAGCTACACAATAACGAATAGAAAATGTTATCAAATGAAAACGATATAAATATGCATGCGGTGGGCGTGTTTTGAGGTTAGCAAATTGTTAAGTGTTTTTTTTTTTTTTTTTAAGCTGTGCCTTAAACAAAGAGAAATACTCTGTGTGGGCAGGTTATTCAAGCAGGCTGGATTAATATTTTAGGTCTCCTCTAGCACGGTCGCTTGGCTGGGCACACAAAGAAAACGCAAAATCAAAACCAACGTAACGCCTTCTTCGTACCGTGGGGCTGAATTCCCATTCCAGACACTCGGATCTTGCTTAAGTTTGGCTGCGGCACTATAATCGGCTGGAAGGGCGATCCGGTAACGTGTCGATCGTTGAATGTAACATTAACCGTATAGTCACCTACTTCTGTTGGTAAGTAGGCGACGTTACAGGTTCCATCGCCATTGTCTCGACAGTTTATGGCCGCCTCACAAGGTCCTTCCACGGTAACACCTAGTCCTCCCTGGCCGGCTCCTCTTGTATCAATCAAAAACTCGGCTGGTTGGCCGATAATTCCTCGTTCCAAACCTGGACCATAGGCTCGTACCTTTTTCGAGTCGCTGCCAACAAGGCATTGCAATCTGAATGGTCGGGGTGTTACAGGACTTCCACCAAGGCAAATACTCAGAAGGTACTCGCCCAGCTGGGTGGGTGTGAAGTTGACGAGGAAGCCCTCTGCCGTTGGTATTATATGCGTCTTGACACGATTCCCAGATGGACTTGTGATTGTAACCGACAGATTTGCCCTCGGGAGGCCATTTGTAATGACCCGAAACTGCTGTAGACTATTCAATGGTGCAGCTTGTGAGTTTGTAATAAATTTCTTAAATGACCTTTTCTTGTTTTCAACAATGAACTATGCAAAGTATGAGATAGTCTGGTAATGAGATTAGGTACTTACTTGGTTCGAGACCCTCTACTTTGATCTTAGACACGTCAATGGTATGCTGGACAACGACCTTTTGGCCGAGTGGCACTCGCAGGCCGCCATAGGTCATGGAGGTTGTGTAGGAGCCGTTGGCTGGTGGGATGACTTCGACGGTATAGGTGTTGTCTTCGTTGTCGATGACACGACACGCAACTTCAGCTTTTGTCTCTTCATGGATGATCTTTACTAGAAGCTCAGCGTCACCAGCTTCACGGGCATCCACATTGAAGTGAGTGGCGACATTTGGACGAACACCGGGATCCAGCCAGGGGCCGAATGCTTGAACCTTTGTTGGATCAACTGGAACACCAACATAGACACGATGGGGTGTGTTGGGAGTAGCAACACTTCCATAGTTTACTAAAAATAAAAGAAGAAATTAAGTATGTAAACCATAAATGGTTTTAAATAATTTTTTACCCTCCACAGTCAAGGGACCTCCAGAAGTTGGAGTATAAGTACACAAGGTGGTACCGTCGGGCTGCTTTTTGATGTTGACTGGAATCTTTTCACCAAAGACATCTTCTACAATAACTTCCAGAGGGGCATTGCCCGCCTTTGATGTGTCAACAGTGAATGAAGTGGGTGTATTAAGGGTGATGCCGTTTTTCTCCAAGCCTGGTCCATGGGTCTTCACCAGTTCAGGATGAAAATCAGTTCTTGGGAGTATGTGGGCAATGAAGGGACTCTTTGGGATGTCTTCATTGTCACAAAGAATATGCACAGCATACTCTCCAACAGCTGTTGGATGGTATTTAACCAAAGCCGATCCATCACCGTTATCTTGGCATTCAATTTCGGCCTGTGATGGACCTGCAACTGTGAAACCTAGAGCTCCGGTTTCACCATTTGTCTCAACCACAAACGCTGCTGGATATCCAATGATACCACCAGTTAAGCCAGGTCCATAGGCTACAATTGATGACTCCTTCTTGGGACCAACCTTCACCTCGAATGGACTCTTTGGAACTTCTTGTCCTCCAAAGGTTACCATAACCACATAGCGTCCCTCTTTGGTTGGAAAATAGTGTGATTCATAAGTTGTTCCGTCGACTTTAGTTAGGGCGACATTTTGATTAGTTCCACCAGGACCAATAACCCTAACCTCGGGTATCCCTTCACCAGCTCCATCGGTGTATATTTTAAAATCAGCATCGTCCCCAACCCGAACGCCAGTACTTTGGAGACCACGTCCGCTTGCACGAACCTTCTTGGCATCGGATAGCGGCGAGATCTTCACCGGAAAGGGACTGTTTGGAATTGGAGTTCCAGCGTAGAATACGTTAATCGAATGTAAACCAGTCAATGGGGTGACATATTCACAACGCCAGACATCATCTTCGACTTGTCTCACCTTAGCCGGCACGGAAGTCTTATGATTTGCCGGATCAATGATGATTACTTCGGGTACACCACGTCCAGCACCTTTAGTAAGAATATCAAAGAATGTGGGTCTATTAACACAAACGCCGGTCGGTAGAAGTCCAGGACCGGTTGCTTTGACTTTTGAAGCATCTCCAGCATGACCTTCCACCTTCACAATAAACGGACTCTTCGGAATATCACGACCGGAGTACTTAACAAACACCTTGTGGTCACCTTCCATTTTGGGGATGTACGAAATGGAATAGGTGAGGTTCTTGTCATTGTTGAAACGTACTTCTGCTTTCTCTGGTTGGCCATTGGGAGCAATAATGTCGACCTCAACGTTTCCTAAATGGTTTTGAAATTTAAATTTTAGTGGAAAAGATTTGAATGTAAGTTGTTGAGTCTGACTTACCTTTTCCGGCGGAAAATGTTTCAACGGTAAAGTTAGCTGGAGCTGCAACCACTGGGCCGACTGGTTCAATACCTGGACCATAAGCACGTACTCTGTGTTGAAATCAATCGAACCGAAATATGTTAGAAATGATTAAGGAAATGTATGAAAAGCTCAAGTACAAAAATTGCAGGATAGAAAAAAACATACAGGAACACACAAAACACAAGAATGAAGCAGTTATATACATACATATGTAGAATTCATGTTTCCAGTGATTAATACCATCAAAGCTGCACTGTATATTTTGCTAAATTATAGACTAAAATGATTAACCTATAGGTTTTCTAAATAACCCTAGGAGCACTATAACTTTTCAAGAAGAAACATATGGGAAACTATTTGCACAACGGATTTTCAACAAAATAGTGATGCGATTCAATGTGGGATTTCGTTACGTTCGTATCTTTAATATTTGTAGTGGCGACGATCTATCAACGTGTGTTTAATGTCAGATGCGACTATCTGTCTGTCAGTATATCTGTCCGTCTGTATGTTTAACGATCTACAGCCTAAACGGCTGAAGTGATAAACTTTTTAATTTGGCATGTGTGGTTCTTTTGGTATTCCTCAGAGGGGTTTTCGAAATTTTATTTGTATGGCTTAAAATAACGGTACCATTTTACCGTTGAGGAAAAGCATATTTTCCTCAAGAACAGCTCCAACGGTTTTGATAAACATTTTTGGGAATATTTTTGTAAGTATCATTTCTTTGATAAAAAAAATACAGGAAGTCTATTAACCGTTCCTTTCATTTTACGGTTTTTTTGGCGTGAAAACGTCTTATAAATCGATGAGACGCTAAACATACGAAATAACATGACTTATGCTGATAATAAATAATAACATGAAAAATATCAGGCGAAAAATAATTAAAAAAGAACAAGAAGAGAAAAAGAAATAGAAAATAGGCGGAGTTTTGTTAAAGTAGAAAGTAGATGTAGATATTTGTGTGTGTGTGTGTAGATTTAACGTCATTTTGACGCAGCGGTGACGCTTTTGCGTCTTACATTACTCACAAATGACGCGGCAGCATCTGACGAGTGTGTGCACCACTCTATTTATTTGTGAGTACTGTAAGACGCAAACGCAAATGAAGCAAGTGTGCACCGGGCTTGAATTGTGACAGAAATCGATCGCAAACGTATTCTGAGCACCAGGGGAACATCAGATGTATGCATATGTTTATGTACATATGTCGAGTATGTACTCCTAAACCGTCCAACGGATTTTAATGAAATTTAGAGGGTAAATATAGTTTTGTCGAGGTATCGTTCCTGTGAATGCTTGGTTTCGCTAGTATTATTTTCGCATTTCACATTAAAACATGGTTTTTCTAGGGCGTAGTAACGCGCGCCTAGTACCGCTAGTTAAATATAAAACTGGTGTCGATTGGTACTAGGTTTTTTGGTACAATAGTATTTTGGTACTAGATTTTTAGTACTTAGTACTAGAATTATGTTGTAGGTATTGTATTTTTGGTACTGGATTTGGTACTAGATTTAGTACTTAGTACTAGATTAAGTACTAGATTTCTTTTACGTGATCAGTGTAATTGTATATGGTACGAGTTAATGGGCTCTATGTTGGTGGTTCTTATGACGCTATCACGTAAAATTATCGTATGTAAACCAACTTTACAGACAACCAACTTTTTTTAATTTTCGACTTTCTCCATAACGGGTCATTAAATTTCTATAAAATTTTATTTTTAAAAAAACATCTACCCTGACAAATTAATTGTGAAAGCCAAAATTGTTTATTTTTTTTTTATTTATAAATACATAATTATTTATAGATTTTTGAAAATTATTTTTATTTTTAAAATGTATCAATAAATTTTATGTTAAAATTTATGAAAAAACAAACAAAAAAATTGTTAAACAAACTTTAAATTTGTTTTCAAAAAACTTAAAATAAACTCTGAATGTGCTCAGGCAAAAAAAGCCAAAACGGGGGCATTCCTACAGATTTTGGCTCCACAAAACCACAAAAGAACTAGAGATAGATGCTATAGTTTCAACTATAGAGAAATTAGCCCAATAAACATCGCTTAAAAAATCCTGCATAGCTCTTCATGTTAACGTCATAAGCCGTTTGCTGATCGAATAATAGATCCTTACCAAGCCAGGTTTAGGCCCCGAAAATCTACGATCGACCAAATTTTTTACATTGCGGCAGATCCAGCAGAAAACCCAAGAAAAGAAGAACATCGAGACCCGCCATCTGTTAATGGATTTTAAAGCAACTTATTACATCGTAAACAGGGACTGTACCAATAAAAGCAGCAGCTGGAAACAAAATCTCAGTGCCAATTTTTATTTTGTTGAGTGCCACAAAGTGCCAAGCTGTAAGCACAAGTAAACGAATGGGCAAGACTACTATGTCACAAGAACGACGAACCTGATCTAATGTGCCTAAGCAATTGAGGAATAAAGCTAGGATGGCTCGGTCATGTAGATCGGATGGACATCGACGCTCCAGCGCGCAAGGTCTTCGCCGCCATACCTGTGGCAGTCAGGGGGAGCAAGGGGAGAACTCATCTCCGTTGGAGCGACCAGATAGGAGGAGACCTCCAACTACTTGGTGTGCAGTACTGGAGAGGGCATGCTGGAGATCAAGCCAGGTGGAGGGGCATATTGAACCAGGCCCAGGAGCACCACGCTATGGAGCGCCAGGAAAGGTAAGGTTAGGTGTTCAAATGGTTTATAAAATTTTCTGTTGAGTTCTTATAAAACTCAGCAGGAGCGCCAACCATCCCTGCTCATTTATCATTTTTACTTGCGATTATAGGGACTATCTATAAGGCAAGTTTAGGATTCGTGAATATAAAAAAATTGAGATAACAATCAAACATGACGTTACGATCATAAGGAAGCCTAAAAAAGTCATTGCCAAAAAATGTCCGTCTGTATGTATGTCTGGCTGTCTGTCTGTCCGGGTGTATATCTTGCTGCAGCCTAAACGGGTTAAGCGATTGCCTTCAAGTTAAGAATGTTTGATTCTTTTCGCATTCCTCAGAGGGGACATTGAAATTTTATTTTTAGGGCTAAAAATAACGGTACTTGTCATACGTTTAGGAAAAGCTTATTTTTCTCGAAAATGGCTAAAACGATTTTGATGAACATTTTTGAGAATTTTTTTGTGTGTTGGCTATCATTTTATCAGAGCCATATATACGGGAAAAGTCTATTAACGGGACCTTTCACATATAACGTTTCATAACGGTTTTTTTTAATGTATGGCTTTCTCGATAACGGCTCTATGGATTTCAGTAGAATTTTATATTTGGAAAGTTCTAGATACCCAAATTAATTTTGCATATACAAATTTTGAATAACTTTTTATTCTAATTAAAATTATTTTTTGAAATTTTTTTTCGAAACTAATCAAAAATAAATTGCACGACTAGATCGCACGTACTTGTTCATATGTGCGGTCACATTGTAGAATAAAATTTAAGAAAATTTAAGATAACATCAAAGCATTTATTCGATTTCTGTGACTTTTGATTGTTCGAATAAAGTACGTAAAATTGTATTGGGTGAAATAATTTAAACGCCATTTCATATCTTTAGAAAATGTAAAAAAGTATGAATTTTGTTTTCAAAATTGTAGGAGCCGTTTTTAAATAAAACGGTTTTTTAACAACTTTTTTTAAAAAATTAAAAAATATAACTGAAGAATAAAAATTTAAGCACAAATCTAACGTACATTCAAAAACAAAATTAAAAAACAAAAATTCACTTCCCGTTTGCAAAATATTGATTTTTCAAAAAAAAAAAAAATTATTAAAAATTTAAAAAAAAAGTTTTCGAAAAAAAAAATTATGCAAAATTACTCAGGCTACATACGTTTTCTTGAATATCAATTTTGATTGTAATCGGATCAACAATTTTCGAGAAAGTCGAAGAAAAAAAACCGGTCCAATGGGAGGTACCGTTATAAGCCTACCATATTAAATTTTTGTTCACCAAAATATAGTGCTTACCTACAGTAGTACACTGATTTTTTAAATAAAAATTCTTGGAGCCGTTTTCGGGAAAAATAAGCTTTTACATAACGGTTATATGACAGGTACCGTTAATTTTTGAGCTACAAAAAATTGAAAAAAATCCTCTGTAAAATGTAAAAATAACCTTAAGTTCAAAATTTGAAGACGATTGGCCCAACCGTTTAGGCTGCAGTCCAAAATACATCCGAACAGACAGACAGACAGACAGACAGACAGACAGAAAGACGGACAGACAGATAGACAGACGGACAGAATTTTGCCAGTAACTCAAATATGTTTCTCCATCATCATAATGCCATGTTTGATTTTTATCTCAGAATTTTTAATCTGCACGAATGCATAACCAAAATTTTAAAAAAAAAATCAAAAACTAAAAATAAAAAACAGGATTTTATCAAAATCCGTCCTACAATTTTCGAAATACTTTTTTCATAAATTCTTTGTTATATAAGACGTGTGGTGGCATTCTTCATTTTCAGTAAAAACCGTTAAGTTTTGTGGTTTTGATACTTTTTATAAGTTCAAACTGTGTTATTTTAAACATAAATGCTATTTGTTTTTATCAAAGATCATGCCTTCCAATGTAAGCAGGCACATAAGAGCATGTACGTGCGACCCAGTCGTTAGTTAAACTCCGAAATTCTCAATAACACTGCCAATTGATAATCGCAAGACAATAGTTGATTACTGAACTACCTTGTCCCGACACCAAAGTCAGTTTACCTCTTTTGTCACTTTTAGTTATATCATTTAAAACCGTCAAACTATAATCTTCCATAATATTTATAAAAATGTTCTATCTGATAAATTTTCGATTTTTTCCCTAAAAGTAGGCAACATTATTGATTGCAAAGCATCTACAGTTGAGACTCTAATATTAGACACATTTTTGTTTATTGTTTTTTTTTATTTAAAAATTAAGTACCTATGAACTTATTTATTTAATTCAAGTGCAAAAATATTGAAAGCGTTAGAAAAATGGGCTTTGATTACCCAAAATCTCAAACGGCTGAATAAGCAAAATAATAGCAGTCATATTCAGATCTATAAAAATAGTTTTCTTGCAAAAGCGCGCATCGAATTGAAAACTATTCACTAAAAAAAATCCAAAACATAAAAGCATCCAAAAACACGATAAAAAAACTTTTTTGCATTCCAAAACTTACCGGGGAGGAGGAATGCTGATAGAATTTTGGAATTAAACAGAAGAAGAACAATAAATTAATTAATTCTCTTGTATTCAAAATATCAAAACGTACAATGCTGTTTTTGATGTTTGAATAAATTATTATTATTGTACAGTTAATATTACGTGCGATGGTTTGAAAAAAAATGGGAAATTTCGACAGAAACAATTGTTTGACAATATGACAAATTAAACTATTTTCGACAATCTTTTACTCACCTATTAGGATTCGTCTTTGGCCTTAGTGGAGCACCGGTCTTCAATTTTGCATTTGGATATTGTGACAAATATGTCATCATTGATTGTTCATCAACATTGGGATTTACTAATTCTTCTGGTTTAATCAATTGACGAACATTAAGCCAATCATCGGCCAAGCCCATGGCTTCGGATGCATTTTGAACAGCATCCTTTGGATCCCACATATCCCAGTCGGGGCAGAGACCTGGTGCACAGGCATCAACTAAAGCACCAACAGCCTTGCCACTTGTCCAGTCGTTTGTGAAATTGTTGATTGGCATCTCTGGTATCCTCGTGTGAATCCAATTGAGCAGTCTGTAAGGGCAATGTGTGAAAATAATGGATGGCATATTGGCTAAGGACTTTGAATTTCATACCTCTGTTTGGGTGTTGCACCTGTGCCGTTCATTTGATTTTCGTCTTCTCCATCCCACATTGGCATTGAAATGGAATAGTGAAGGATAAGAGTCCATATTAAACCTAGAATCAGCTTCAGTTTACAGTCAACAATGTCAGAGGAATCTGTAAGAAAAAAAACAGAAATTTTAATATAAGTTTTTTTTTTATATATTTATTTATTTATTTTTTTATTTTTTTAAGGATGATTTCTAAGATGTAAAAGCAATTACATTAAAGAAAAGTGAAGAAAATCGCTCTGAAAAAATGATGATGGGAAGAACCCTTAAAATCGAAACTTGGAATGCAAACGGTATTTTGCAACACGTATCCTAATGAAGGTTGATAGGAAATAGAACTGCCTCTATTAGAACATTTGCTCTTCTCGAACATCGGCGCAATGTTGAAAAAATGCTAACTCGAGGTAGATTACCCCTAACTTAATCCCAATTTTGAAAGCACCGTGAAATACAGATATTCTTTTCTTAGCCGAACAACACGAATTTGGAATAGTTTACACGGCGAGATTATCCCTTGCCCTTTTTAATTTGGAAGCATTAAAAACCAATGTTAATTGACACCTTCTGTCGTGTGTTTAAATATTAAAAGGATAAATACATAATTCCTTATGCGAACCCTTATTAAAAACTAAAAATTCACACACACACACCCCAATATCTACATCTACTTTCTACTTTAACAAAACTCCGCTATTTTGTATTTCTTTTTCTCTTCTTGTTCTTTTTGAATTTGAGTGGAATTATTTGGAGAATTCGCGGCTGTTCTTTTTCATGTTCGCCTGGTGCTTGCGATCGATTTTGGTTGAAAGAACATTATCGCGGTTAACATCAGTCATGAGTCTTATCAGCATGAGTCATGTTATTTCGTACGTGTAGCCTGTCATCGATTTATAAGACTTTATCACGTCAAAAAGTGCTAATAATTGTAAAGGTATTAATTGCCGAATACATTCAAGACACGAGACGACTAAAGCATGTCTAGGCTATTAGCGTAACTGATACACATTATGGTTCAGTCCGTCTCGCAGTGCAACTTAATATCTTCATCAAGTTGAAAACTCACTCCAGGAGGATTGGTTTTCTGCAAAGCAATCATCACATTACTTGTTTAACTTTATCGTTTTTTACAATTAAATAAATCAGCAGCACTCAGTTTCAGTGCGCTTATATCTGGCGTTGGCTAATCTATTTCAAGTACTCCTCCAGCCATGGCGCCCCATTCCTCTATATACACAAAGTGCATCATTATAATCATCTTATAGCCATGTCCATTGTCCAATCGACAACAACAATAATATTATAATTGCACGCATGGATAGCGATAGCAAGTCAATCCAATCTAAGCGATTGCACAATCTATCAGATTGTTTGTCCGCAAAGTGATCCCCGCAGTTTCACATTTTTATTGTCAAGAGTGAAAGTGAAAAGATATTCTGCTATTTATAGCTAAAAGTCTGCTAAGATAGAATTAATTAAAATGCAAACTCTGGAGCGAAGGTATTTCACTCAAAAATACTTTTGCATCTTTAAGATACTGTGTGTCTGTCTGCATCTAAGAAGTGAAGTATACTACTTGGTTTGATGTTGATTTATTTATAAAATTATTGCGTGCGATGCAACGATATATAAGAATGCTGACTGATTTTATAGACCATGAAACAGCACATAGTAAACAATCTGTAATTTGCATCAAAGGGTGGAGAGGATGATAAGCTCACCCGAGCATAGTATAGTCCTATTAATATCTTTTCCCACGTTCTTAAGAGTTAAAAATAGCAGATAATTTAATATGTTGTAATTTTCTATAATATAATGTTTTTTTTTAATTGAATTGTTAAGAAGTAATTAGTTCTGGAACAATCTTAATAAAGTGCAACATTTAAATGGCTGTTAAAACATGTGTTTTTCTATCCGTATCCAAACAGAATAATTATTTTTAAGGCGTTAGATTATTAAAATGTACTAAAACGACGTCAACAAAATATTTTGCAAGTTAGAATTGATAACAAATTTTAAACAATTTTTTTTTCATGCGACCTATATAAATGAATTTTGTATCTGACCGCAAAAAAATTAGATTAACTATTTTAGATAGCAAAATTGAAAATGGTTTTGAATAAAACCCAAAGTTTTCACAAATATTAGAATGTTACTATTAAGGGGTTCATGTTCATGGTGAATAAAAGATAAAGATTTGGGAATAAAATAGTAAAAAAGTTAAAAGATTTCAACTTTTTTTTAGATCGGGCGCACTATTAAAGGGGCTTTATACACCCTTATCATGAATAAACAAAGCGTGGAAGGAAGTTATACAGAAGACAAAAGATACAAGAGAACATGGATACAAATGAGAAATAGTATCGAAAACATAAAGGAGCCTTGGGGCACACCAGCATTTATTTTGTGACTATCAGAAACCGTACAAAACAACAACGGTTTAAGAAGTAATTCCTTTTCCATCAAATAAGGGGTTCTTCGAAATACCAAATGAATGTATTTTCGATAAGAGAGCTTATGCAAAACTCTATCAAATGCTTTTGAAATATAAAAAATCTTACATTCTCAAAAACGGTGTGTAGATTGGTTTCAACTTTGAGTTGGGGTTAGAATAAACTCAAGGTTAGTACGCTCAAACGTGCTGTTTTTTCCGGAACTGTTGTTTTAAGATGGCCTTAACTTGACTCATCCACAAGTTCGATACTAAGGTAAAAGAGCGAAAAGCACAACTCATGTTATATTGGGCACCATGGGTTAGCAGGAGTTTCATCTAATTACTCAAATTTACCCGGTATTTGATACCTGCTTAGCTGTAGTTGGCCCCCTTGTAGGACGGACTCTTAGATGCGTCACTGTTTCTGGAAAGAAGTCGAAGTGCCACTTAAGTTGTTTAAGCACAGTTGAGTTTTCTAGAAAATAAATTGAACGACTGGATCGCACGTACTTGCTCTTATGTACGGTCACAGTGTCGAAATAAATTTGAAAAATATTAAGAGTAATTCAAAATTTGTATTCGATTTTTTGTGAATTTTGATTGTTTGAAAAAAGTACGTTAAATAGTTTCACTGTGAAACATTGCCTTTTAGAATTCAACTGGATGCTGCACGACACAGGATTAGAGAGATAAAAAAGATTTTTTTCGGCGCAGTAGATAGAGAATTAGGTGACTATTTTCTCACTTTCAAGCCCACGGACGGCGCACCGCGCTTAGCTTACACCGCAGGAGTTTTAAAAATTGCAACCGAACTGAGATTCAAACTCACGATCTCTGGGTTCACAAGCAAACATCTAACCTACTGCACCACTGCCGCATTTAAACATTTAAAAAAGTGTTTAAAAGTTTGATTTTTTTTTAAATCATAGGAGCGGTTGGTTTTTTTAATAAAACGATTTTTATTTAACAACTATTTTTTTAAATAAAAAAAAAAGATAATTGAAGACTGCAAACTTCAGCACAATAATAAATTACAAAAAAAAAATCCAGAAACCCATTTAAGAAATAAATTTCACAACTGGATCGCACGTACTTGCTCATATGTGCTGTCACATCGTCGAATAAAATATATAATAATAAATTGCACGACTGGGTCGCATGAACTTGTTCTTATGCTAGATAACTGCTTAGTGGCTGCATATATGTATATATATATTAAAATAAGAAAATTAATTTTTTTCGAAAATTCTTTAGTTTTTTTTAATTAGTTTCAGAGTTTTCTCGGAAAAACTAAGTATGCAATAAAATTGAAAAACTAAATGTCTATCAAAGAAAAAAAATATTGAAAATATTGAAAATTCGACCAGTTTTTTTAAGTCGTTTTTTTAAACTTTCCGAAAAAATATTTTAAATTTTATAAGGAAATCTTTAGTTTTTTTATCTAGGAAAATTATTTAAAAAAAAAATCAATCAACCCGTTTTGCAAAATATTTCGAAAACTATTTTTTTTAGAAAATTTAAAAAAAATCGAAAAAAAAGTTTTTAAAAATTTTGAAATGCAATATTAATTGAATTATAAATGACTTCCTTTGTGCAAAATTTTATTGACATTGATAATGGTTTACGATAAAACCGCATTTGAAAAAAAAACGGTTCTATGAGAGGTACCGTTATAGAACGAATTTCTAAAAATTCATTCTAACTGAAAGATATATTGATGTAAAAAAATAGCACCCTGAAAATTTTATCAAAATCGTTAGCCGTTTTCGAGGAAATCAAACTTTTTGTTAAAAATTGTATGGCAGGTAACGTTATTTTTCGACCTAGAGCAAAAATGAAAAACATCCCCCGAGATACTACCAAATAAATACTTAATACCAAGTTTGAAGCAAATCGGCCCATCCGTTTACTTTAGGCTGTAGAGGTGCGAACCGACAGACATACAGACAGACAGACAGACGGACGGAATTTCCGGACTTCCTACATTTGGTTGTAATCGGTCAAGTAGTTCTCGACAAAGACTTGAAGGAAAACGTTTCTTTGGGGGGTACCGTATTTAGCCATCCAACTTAATTTTTTTTCATCAAAACATATACCAAACCTATAAAACTACACAGATTTTTTGTCATAAAAAATCTTGGAGCTGGTTCCTCTTCGTTTATGCGAGCTAAGTGCCCAGCCCACTGGAGTCCACCGGCGAGCTTTATTCTTTCCACAACATCCACTTCGAGGTAGATTTCATACAATTAATGATTTTATCTTCTCCGGAATCGTCCTCAAGATGTTAAAATTACCCTATGTACTAAATTTGAAGATGATTGGCCACCGTTTAGTCTGTAACAGACATACATATTTTGCTAGTAACTCAAATACGTTTCTCTATCATCGTAATGTCATGTTTGAGTGTTATCTCAAAGTTTTTGAGATTCTTTTATATCCCGAAAAAATTAGTTTTTGGTACGGTTTACATGCATCATGGGCTCATTTGTTTTTTAATCCGAAACCAGTGCCAACATTACCGTGAAAGGCGAGCGCTACAGGAAAATGATTCGTGATTTCTTTATTCTTCATGTCATTGGAAGTCATTTGGAGGAGAAATAGTTCCAACAAGACGGCACAACATGACATACAGCGCGAGTTACAAAGGTACCTATTCCAATCCCCATTACAGAAGGCGCAAATAAAAACAGTCCACAAATCATCTCCATGAAAATTCCTCTTAGCCAGCAAACATAAAAAATGCTGCAGAACCAATATAAATCCCCATAAGAAGCAATGCTGCAGAATCAATATATATAAAAAGTCAGCATAATTCGATGATAGTGTGATCATCTCATACGGCACCCTAGTTGTAATTATAATTGTATCTTAGCTTTAAGTTCAGTTCTATTTCCAAATAATAAAGAGGTTCATTCTTGGTATTAAACTTAAATCTCGATTGTTTCATTTGTTTCTCCACCGTTGAGAAGAAAATGTATTTTTATATTTTTTTCAAATCTCGAAAGATTTTCAATATAACTCGCGTGCAAACCAGCACTTTGTTAAGCCAAACCTTTGGTGACCGAATTATCTCAAGAATTGGACATGTGCCACCTCATTCGTGTGATTTGACACCTTTGGACTACTTTTTGTGTAAGTACGTCAAATCTCTGGTCTATGTTGATACACCAGCAACGATTGATTATTATTGACCAGCAGCATTCGACGTTAATATTGACGGAATAAGACCGGGTATGCACGAAAAAGTGGTGCAAAATTGGATAGTGAGGATGGCTTTCATAAGGCGCATTCGCGGAGGCTATTAGCCAGAAATTATTTTTAAACATTAAATAACATGAAATTTATGAGCCAATAAAACCAAAATATTAGTCATTTCATTGAATTTGTTATCTTTTAGTTTTAAAAAATAGTTCTATGCCTCTAAAACAACACTCCTTAGATAAATGTTCGAAATGGCCTGTATAATCCCTCCCGAAGATGTTTACTGGAAATTAATAAATTCAATACAAACAACTTGTGTCAGACGCGCCTATTAAAGCCTTATACAACAAAAATTAATATTCGCTTGTCGACCAAAGCAAAACCAACTTTTTTACATCTTCATAAGCAACGGCACCGCGGGCGTTCCGTAAAAACGTAACGTAAAGCACATGAATATGGTATGAAGTAATTTATGCTACAAAATTAATTTTTTTTTTCAATATTTCGTAGCAATTAAAAATTTCATTTATCCATTTTTAAAAGGCTTGGGTAAGCTCTTTTTATAACATCCAAAGCAATAGCTTTCCGTGAAAGAATTGGTTAAGGCGTTTTTATTACATCTTAATCAAGCAATTGACATTAAAGCATGAAAAGCTATTTGCTGCTATAACAGCTGCTATAACAAAGCCTTATAGCAATTAAATAGCTTACGTAAAGTGCACCAAAATAACTTGTATAAGGGCTTCAAGTGTTACTATATCAATCTTAAAATTGCTTGTTCAGAACCTTTATACAAGTTTAATTTTTATTTTAAAGGTTCTTGTCCAGAATCATTTTGTTAAAAATTACAAAATTATACATGTTGGATTTATGAATCCAATTTTACTTTAAAGTGATTATAAAAGGAGCTAGATACTTTTCTTTTTAAGGGCGTTGCTGACAGGTTTCACCCAGAGATACCTAGTTAACTTTTTCCTACAATAAAAGAAATGCAACCCTCTACTAAAAAGTAGATCAAAAATCATTAAATTGAAAATATCTTTGAGTCAAAATAAATCTATAGATACACGTTTAACTGCCCACTTTTAATAAAAAAAAAAAACTTTCCAAATGAGATGTCAAGATTTATTTATTCTTCTCAGCACTCTTTGGGATTGTGTCACGAGTTCCTAAGAACCAAATAAACTGGTTCCTATGTTTACTGCCAATAGCTATCCTAGCAGTTTAGACTGTAAATTGAAATTAATGATCTAAATTCGAGAGGTTTTAATTATGGAAAATAGAGTTAACAAAATTATAATATATTTAAACCATTAGAAGGATTTCTTTTTTAATCCATATAGTTTAATGACCTTTCTGAAGATGTTTTGCTGGAATGTGTAAATTGGTCTATTCCAAAAAAAAAATATTTTCGGCTTAGCCTAAAGAACCGACTTCAACTCAAAACCTTATTTGCATCACTACATCCGTCATTCAACTGCTGATACCAAGAATTAGAAAACCGCAGAGTGAAATTCAAGTTTAAGGTTAAATTTGCACATGCAAGAGCTGGAAAATGGAAACCTCCAAGATCCAAAAATGGAATGGAAAGAAGAAAAGATAAAAGACATTTAATGACGTAAATTCCTCTGTGCCACGACTTGATGATCACGGGACACCACCAACTGACGGCCGCGACGATCACTATGATCCAAGTGTATACTTAACCATCTCATGAACTGGTTTCCATCAAAGCAATCAAAAAGCCGGTGCTAGAGTTGTTTATTTAGCCGAAGTTAGTCTCCACAGATACGAGCTTATGTTGATATACAATGTTAGTTAAAAAAAAAATAGGTATCTTAGAGATGCTACTGATGACGATGATGGTGTGGCATTTGCAAGATAGTTGGTAGGTAACATCTTTGCTACGATCTACACGCACGCATGACAACCGGTTAACAATTTAATGAACTTCTCTATGCGATGTTCGATGGCAGGAGGATGGTCTTGGGTATTGGTATTGGTCTTTCTCGTGGGTCAGGACAGCCTATAGTGAATAGAACTGTTAAAGTGCATTTAATTGTCTATGAGTAGCATCATCTGGTTTGTAGATGGGTTTGGAGGCTCGATTGTTATTTGTGAAATGTTACATTTCATGTTTGCTTAGTGACTTTGGTAATGTTAAAGAACAGTTGCGAGAAATTCTTGTTAATAGTTCTTTAGCTTTGGAATGTACGTACGCCATTAAAGCCTGAGGTCTGTTAGAGAATTTAGTTGCTTGAATTTATTTTCTATAGCATTGAAGCCTTATTAAAGATACTGTATAGGGTGGTTCTAAACGAGAGAAGAATTGAAAATCTGAGTTTTAATATGAAGACCATTCTCGCCATGGTTCCCTCCTGGTATATGGTTTGTTCCGATATTATGGCATGAACCATGATTTCAGACTCATCTTCAACTAGAATTGACACAATATTTTCTGTAAGCTTTAACAGCTTTTTTTGATTTTATCTTATCAACATTTTGTCTGCTGGATATCCCTTTCCACTGTAAGACACACGAGACGACACTAGTTCTGTCGGGATGAAAACCAGTTTCACTCCACTGTTCGACTGCACACGGGATGAATTATGCTTGAAGAAAATTTTGTATACATGAACCATATTTCAATGTATTTATATTTCTGTGCTGGCCTCCAAAACGAAAAGTTGTGTGTGTATTATTTTTCTTCTTCGTTCTTCCACTCCAAATCAGGTAGAAGATTTTCTGCCGTCGCGCCTGCACACTCCGCTTCTCTTCCCTAAAAACTACTCCTATCCCAGGAAGAACTTGTCACGTGTGCGGACTACGGAGGCCCATTGACCGAGAATGTTGTTGCCATTCAAGCATCCGTCGCAAATGAACCAACAAAATTGATACCACGGAGCGGCGTTCTCAAGAATTGGTCATTGCTTCTTGAATTTTGTGAACCCTTGGCAGTTTCAAAGCTGATGTAACATTATTCTAAATAATGCAATGGGATGGAACGGGAAGAATTGAAAACTACTGCGATTTCTACAATGGAAAATTCCACCTTGTTTGGATATGGTTTCTATGTCAGAGGAAGACTTCGACAAAGTATTTGTTTTCTTCGGTAATGCAATCGGAACGTACAGCCTACACGGAACCACTACCAGAAAAGGACTCAAGCTCATCCATACAAGGCCCAATTGAGGTCACTAGATTGTTAAACCTGCAATAAGTTCAAACATGTCGCGATTAACGGAAGGCATTCCTTTTACCTCTAGTCTTCTGAACTTCCGTATGTTCCGTGGATCACACGTTAACTCGGATCACTATTTAGTTGGTGCCAAACTTCGTGGATATCCTTGGAGGGTATTAGGCGATTAACAACCATGCAGAGGAAATTTTCACTCAAATCGGAAGCTACCACAGCACCGCAGCCTATGCTTATCTCGTATCTCTTGGGCTAGCAAGAGCCCCGAAAACCAATGGCATATATGTCAAGATTCAAGAAGCCGTAAGAAACGCAGCGTCAGAGGTGTTGGACTTCTCTCAACCACCCCGACTCCGAATGAAGAGGTGTTTTAACAGGAAAGAGTTGTTTAACTTGTACAGAACAGTGAAATATCAGGTTTAACTAGCCATCCTCGACCTAATTTTGATTATTTGCCGAATATCAGCATAGATCCATTTCAACCTCTTACAGTCGACCCTTATAACTGAATGATGGATTTCTGCCCGGGTCTTATGCTCATCAGGCCTCCCTCCCCAGTCTCCCTCCGCTATCTCAAGCTGAATTACCACAGGTATGGAAAACCACTTTCAGAACCTCAATACACAAAACGGACACTAAGAGTGATGTTAAAAACTATCGGTCCATTTCCAAACTTTCCCACAGCCCTACAATATTCGAAAGCATTTTGTACGAAATTTTAGGTTTTCGTTGTACATCTCTCATTTCTACTAGACAACATGGCTGTTTCAAGAGCCATTCACTTCGTAAATTTATCTTCTCCTAAATGAACTGTCAAAATTTGTATGGGAATTTAAAAAAATTAACTCTGACTTTGCTTGAAAAGTGAAAAACTGAGGAATGTTCTTTTTTTATGTCTGTATTTTGTGACAGCTGAGGTGATAATCCTTTTTTATACCATCTATAGATGCTGAATAGTTTTTTTTTCTATTTTTTTAAGACGTTTGTTTTTATATTCATATTTCACTTATAATAAAGCGAAAAATATTTTTTTTTCGAATTTTATACTATTACTAACTTTGTTGAATTTGCATTCAATATCATCTCAGCCTTATAAAACGGAAACGAATTAGATCTTATCTCCACTGACTATAGCAAGGCATTTGATAAAATTTTGCATAGACTTATAATTTTCAAACTATTCTAATCCTCCCTCGGCTCTGAACCTATCTTTGTTAAATGATTTCTTTTTTATATAGTAAACCGATACTACAATATTCGTTTCAGATCTACCCTCTCTCATTCATTTTCAGCTACCACTGGGGTTGCCCAAGGCAACCACTTAGGCCCTCTACTTTTTATCCTTATTATTAACGATATTGCTATACATATTTATTTTCTTTATAATCATATCTAGAATGTGTATTCGATTCTCGACCTTGGCATATTATTTGCATCGGGACTCACGTTCCTGGCAAATATCTATATATCACCTTTAAGGCCAACTCAGCACTTGGCTTTCTCTTTGGAGGCAAATTCACATTATGGCAATGCCACCTTGTAATTCTTTATGAAAAATTGAGTTCTCGTGGCAATACAAACTTTTCGAAAAACGAAAGTTGGCAATACTGTTCGAAATAATGAACCAACGAATCATAGTTGATGTTGATTGACGCAACTTGTCAACCGGTCACATGCAATAAAAACTTATAGCATTTGCTTATGGCAAATACAAATACCAGTTGTGTATATAATTAAGTATTTTATTGATACCGGTGTTCTCTGTTCCATACTGTTCTGGCCTAACGACACAAGAAATCAACGTTTAACCAACTCTTAAGCACTAGAAAAACCAAGATGTTCAAGCACTAGCGGTAACTTTCTTCATTCAGATACATAGATACAAATAATAAAGTTGAACTTTTAATGTACAACAATATGAAGGAAAAGACGAAGCGAAACGTATGTACATACACTAATGATCACATATGCCATCAGTTAGCCGTTTATCCTGAATTGAGTGAAATTTTGAATTCCTTCAGCCAATTAAGGAAGGTGTTGGATGTCTTTCGTCAGAATATGGAAAATAGCTGATTTCAACTTTGAAAAATGGCTATGAATTCTTTAATTTCGAAAAAAAACAAGTAAACTCTTCAGGTTGATGATCAATCTATCTATTCTACGAGTCGTCATAACCGTGTTAAATCAACTGAATGAATGTCCCATTTTCAATGAAGTCATTTGTTTAAATGGCGTTGTTATTCTTGAAGATAACATGTACTTTCTAATGCACATTACAATTGGTAAGAAGTGGGTTACTTTTAATGGTTTTGCTTCTAACATGTTCAAATCCAACACGAATTATATAGAACCTGAATACAAACCATGCCGAGTAATTGTATGTAGCAAAATTTAGATGCAAATGGGCTAAATAACCATTAGAACAAAAAACAGTCAACATTCTTAAAGGAAGTAAGTATACAAGTGATAGAATACAAGCAAGGTGTGTACGTGACATGATTGAGTAACGCCTCACACTTCAGTCTTTACAAAAACAAAATTTAACTTTTCAGGTGAGAAACCAACACAAAAAAGTCAACAGTTTGAGGTGATAAATAGGTATCTTAACAACAATAAAACGGTTTTGCTTATTGACGCAAAAAATAATTAACAATTCCATGAAAAAAATGTTGTACAAATTATAATTTAAATTTAATCACTTTTTGGAAAAATCTTAAAACCCACAATACAAATAATGAAGTTCAATAAGAAAATATTTGTACACATACCTATAGTTAAAATATTGTTATAATTTTTTTTAATTAAAAAACTTAAAAATAAAAAAAATTATCATTCGAAATCGTGAGAACCACAAAGAACAAATTCAAATGAATAATCATTGCACAGTGCAAATTTGATTCGAAATAATGCTTGTACTGGTCATGTTATTGAAAATGTTTATTTAAAGGTTATTTTATTACATAAAATACAGTTATATTCGGAAATATCCAGAAAATTACTGGTAAATTTTTCACGTTAATATAAAAGAGTAAACCTTTAAGGATCACCCGCCGAATCACCTTCCTGAATTCATACTCAGTCACCACCTTTAGTGAGGAGAATCCCACATTAGAACCACAAGCTTTGGATATTTCGAGGAAGTGACAGGTCGCGAATAAGCTTAACGCTAGCACGACAAGACCCTTAGAATGGTGTATCAAGCCACTCTAGTTGCAATTAATAATTAATTAATTAATTAATTTTGTTATGGCTAAAGCTATCCTTTTTGATGAAAAGCAGGGCCTGTTAATTAAATTAATTAAAATAAATTAAAAATTAATATAAAAGACTTCTTTCGAAGTCGAGCCATCCTCCAAGAAACCTTTTAGCTCCCGCTTCCCGGTAACCACAGCCACTACGATTGTGCCACTAGGGGGCCTACCGCATTTTAAACAGGCAGTATCAGCCCTATCAAAGATTCCCTCGTAGAACATTTCCGAACGAAACGCTACGCCCCGAATACGAAAAAATTCAAATCATAAGCCCCGAACGGAATCAGCCATTATCCAAACCTCTTTTCGGACTTTCGGAATCAGTTGATTTGTGTCAAAATGTGAAAAGCAAAACAAAATTCTAAGTCAGAAGGTAATGATTGTATTTAAAAAGTTACTACATCTCGCCATCCTCCTGCTGACGATCGTCTTCAACAACTGCCTGAGCAACAGGCAAACATTGAAAACGGTAAAAATGGTGCCCGTCCCGAAGAAAATCATCCGGGTGAGCGTCGAGGGTTATAGGCTCATTTCGCTAATCTGCTATATCAGCAAGATACTGACTTATACAACTAACCAAGCTTCAGTACTTCTTCAGGGAAAAGGGATTCATGCCTGAATGGCACGATGGTTTCAGAGCACGACACACCATCATACATTCGCTTCGTTGACAGAAATCCGAAGTAAGACACGGATTCAAAAGAAAAAGATAACAGTCGCATTTTTACTGGGAAATCGAAAAAGCTTTCGACATAGTTTGGATAAAAGAATAAGTATTCAAACTGTCAAGCCTAGGACTACCGGAACACTTGGTAAGAATTAGCAAACATTTTATAACCTATAGATTCTTTTATGTACAGATTAGCAAGTATTATTCTTCATGAAGGAGTTCCACAAAGTTCCAATAAATGGCCCATACTTTTTTGCTGTAAGAATTAAGCTGATGTGCAAGATTATGGTCTAACTCGGATCCAAATCCGAGTCTTGGATGCCTTGCAATCTAAGAGGAAAATCTTCCAAAGAAATGTTGGTCCGTGTGCGGGAAAGGCGTGAACGGCGTAGACCAAGATCTCCAGACTCGGTGGGCTAAACTGGCTAGCCATCGGAGTTTATGGAAGAACTTGTTGAACGAGGCCCGGATCGGATCCCGTTTTTTCTGCCGCTCATGATGATGCTGATGTATCGGCGAATGATAAAGAATACAAAGCGGCACAGCGACTGATCATATTATAGTCTATAATAGTCACCAATGCTCTGAACCGGAAAATCTTCAAAACATTAAATAAGTTAAATGATTTCAGTTTCTTTGATTCTATCATACAAGGTGGTCCAAAAGAAGTCATCCAATGTTGTTTGGCTCTCATTTTTTTTCTAAATGAAAAACTTCATTTCTGTTTTTTGATTATGATTATTTGCACCTTTAGAATTTTATTGGTCAAGTCGCTAAGATGATATCGGCCAAATGGGCGCCGTCACAATTGATTGGCATACGGGTTTTATGGCATTTTTCATATCTTCGGCGAGAACTTCGGGCGACAGATTCTCTCACTCGTGTCGAATGTTGTCCTTAAGCGCTTCCCAGAGTCTCGGGCTTGCTTACGTCACGTAAACGAGAGATGAGGCGACCCGGGAACGCTCGTGTGGCAACGTCTCGTGTGGTCCCATACTCTTCAAGGTTGGTGGCCAAACGGCGCAGTGTTTGCGCAGTCGGTGTCGGACGGCCGTGGAATCGGCGAAGGAATTCGATTATTCCGCGTTCTTGGGAAGTGTATCGCTTCATGGTTCACTTGTATTCTACATCTGTCTAGTCCACAGATGTCAAAACAGATTTGACATTGGCGACCATTTGCAAAAATAAGAGCATCTTCCAATAGGGTGATCCCTTTTGTCCCACCTGTATTTCTGAATGGAGAACAAATATTTGTTGTATTTTTGAATGTTGAGCTAAATAATATTTCCTTAAAACGCACACGTATTAACTATTTCTAAACCTACTTTACTCTGATACAGTAGCTCAAATAAGAATTCTGTAAATTTTGTAAATTTATCTACTTTTTTTCGGATTTTAAATAGCTACTGATAGATAAATATGTAGTTTTTATCGAAACAATCCAACAATCAAAACCAACTAACCTCGTGATTGTTTCAATACAAAGAAGTTGTTCCCATTTCAATTACTTAAAAAAGAATTATTGTTAGTGAAAACTAAATCAACAGTGCGTGCGTATACAGATCCAAAAAAAAAGTGACGATTGGAGCATTGAACGAACTATACATTAAGATACACAAGCCAAATGAGTAAAACAAACTCTGAAGTCTGAATATGACAGATACCCTAACCGGCATTTCTTTACATTCACATTTTTTGTCCATACTCAAATCTTCCAAGAAGACACATGGAGAGTGGAGATACTCCTCGTATGAATTACAAGAATGTGCGCCAACAGCAGCAACTAAGCCAGCCGAAGCTCGCAGATACATTTGAAATTCGAACAACATAAATTAACTGTCGCCTCGATCTTGACCAATTGTGCCGGCCGGCGGCGCTCACTTCAAGCCCCTTCAGTTCCAGAAACACTTGAATTTTTTTTACAAATATTTTTATTTGGTATTAAATTTGCCAACAGATACAGATACATTTTTTTTATTTTATAGATACTCGCTCCCCTTAGATGTGCGAAATTTAACTCTACGATGATGTCATAAAATGGTTGCCATCGAACGAATATCTTTGCCTTCATTCGTTGTTCTTACTGACTGTTTACTGAAGATAGAAATTTGAAATTCTAACGATCGTTTTAGCTATTAAAGTTTTCAACCACATATTTACGATTGTGGGTAATTAAAACCCGCAGCGTCTGGGGCACGAAGAGAAACGTGCATTTTGTCGAGAAGTCATGCATCTATGAGTCTGGGACTGTGGTCGCAGCTTGGCGCTGTCAGCCCCCATAACTTTGTATGAAGTTTAGATAAATGACGTCATTTCCAAAGAGCTCCAGGCGGATTAGTGAATTTCAAATCGGAAAGTAGTAAAAAAGGAAAAAAATACGTAGTAGGTTTAAATCTAGCATCATTTGAGGCGCTTGTTTAGTTGGCAAGTTAAGGCCAAAACAACGATGATGTTAGAGACCCTGAAATCTACTTTTAACTTTAACTGATGTAGCAGGTAGAATGTCCAACATTGTCGCCACTGAAAAACGATGCTTTCATAGAGCATTGAATGTTATATACATTCAAATACCGAGGCTTCTTTTGTCACGCGCATTTGAATAAACCTCCGGAAGTGGCTAATAGAATTCTCTCAGAATCTTTGATTAATGAGACTATTGGTGAATCATTTGTAGAACTGACCTCATTATGTAAAATGTTTATCGAAAAACCTATAATTATTGTTCATAACATATTGAAATATCTTTTGATAAGAAATACTTGAGTTTTTTGTTGGAATGACTCAAAGAAATGCTAAGAAAGTTACCTGATGGAGTATTAGGCTAAAATAAGTCATTTAAATTAAATTTAGGAATTATCACTGTTTAATTCTAACGAAACTGATTAAACAAGTTAATTTTAATTCAAAATAAGAAATAAAAATAAATAACAAAGTTTCAGTACCTACCCCGCTCGCGGCCCGCCGATTCCTACTTTTTTTATGTAAAACCGACATCACAGTTTATTGGTTTTCATTTCAAATGAAATTAGTCAATCAATTTGATTGAGAAGAATCAACAAAAACTAAATTTCCTATTACCTATGTATTTTAGTTTTAGAACACAGCGCTATATTGATCATTTCACTACTCTCATTTTATGGTCACAGTATTGAATGAGAATCACCGAGAGCTGAACTGTCAAGTTAAAAAAGTATGTACTGAAAGTCTTGTTTCTGTTTTCATTTAAAATTGTACCTAAGGGTACGCCGGTTATCAGCATATAACTTTTCGGGGACATGTTTCACTTGCCCAACACTACAGTTTCTATGGGGCATGGTGCCCCTTCGCAACTCCCTTGCTTCGACTCACTATAGGAACTATCATAGTAGGTCCTTTGGATTTAAGCTGGATGAGATATGCAACATAAATAAATTGCACGACTGGTTTGCACGTACATGCTCATAATGTGTGGTCACATCGTAGAATAAAATTTAAGGAAATTAAAGTTAACACCAAAGCATTTATTCGATTTTTGTGACTTGATTGTTTGAATAAAGTACGTTAAATTGTATTGAGTGAAATAATTTAAACGCCATTTTATTTCTCTAAATAAAAGGCACGACTGGGTCGCACGTACTTGCTCTTATGTGCTAATCCTTTTTAAGTGCAGGCGTCTTTTTGACAAAGATTTTATTTTAATATTTTTTGTATGACGTGCAACTTCCTTAGAATCGTTTTGGGGTGAAGCTCGAACGAACATGCGTCACGACAAAGGGATAAACACATAAATATATAGGATTGTTAGCTTTTGCAGTTTTTTAGTGTTGTATTATCTTTCCACTTGCTGCTTACTGTTTATAATATAATTTGCTAATAGAAAGATACAAAGGACTTTTTTCAGTTAAATTTTCATTTTGGTATGGAAAAATTTGAACAACTGGCATAAAGATTCGTCGGAATCAGCAGTATGGCAATAATGCTAGGTAAAGGGACCTTTATACGTCCCAATATGGGACCAATGGAATTTATAAAGGATTTAGGTACCTATAATAAGGTTGGAAGGAAGGTAGGTACTAAAATTAAGATACGTGTTCCAACTACTGTTAAGCCAGTAGGTATAGAGACAATATTAAAAGTTAACACAGTGGTTTTGTTTATTTATAGGAAGGTGTAAACTTTTGTTTTCTCGATTGAAATTTTCGCATTCAGTAGTAATCGAATAGTTTTTTTTATTTGTTAGTTGTTTTTGTGTGTTTATCAAAGGCTTCCTTATTTATTCTGTGCTTTTATGACGATGAAAAATACTTTAAAATACGTAAGTATGTATGTAATGTAGGTTGTCACTTTCTTTTATTTGACTAATGGCTTGGCTAGGGCTTAGCCCAGCAATATGAAATAAAATGTTGGGGAAAAAAATTTATGAATTCAAAAAAACACTACTCATAACGTTTTTTGGAAAAAATGTTGTAAGCCATCTTATTTCTTTTGCTGTTTTCTATTTTATGAATTTTTCATTTCAAAATCGTTCGACCAGTTTTTTCAAAAAAATGTTTTTTTTGAAAAACTTTTCGAAAACATATTTTAAAATTTTTTTTAGTATGTCAATTTTAAGAAATCTATAGTTTATACAAGGAGAAAAATTAAAAAAAAAATCTATAGATCCGTTTTCAAAATATTCAAAAAACAAAATATTTTTTTAAAAAAATTATTAAAATTTAAAAAAAAATGTTTTTGAAAATTTTGATAAGCAATATTATTTAAATCATAAAACACTACATATTTTGAAAATTTCATCAAAATCCGTCAATTAGTTAACGAGAAAGTCTGATTTTAAAAAACCGGTCATATGGGAGGTACCGTTATAAAACTTTTTCTGAAAAATCCATTAAAATTAAAAGATAGATTTTGCACAGAAAACATCATTCTGAAAGTTTAATCAAAATCGTAGGAGCCGTTTTTGAGAAAAATAAGTTTTTTAATAAAAGTTATATGGCAGGTACCGTTAGTTTTGGAGCTAGAATGCCAATTCCAAAAACTGTCAGGTAGAGCACTCTAAAAATACTATATACCAAGTTTGAATCAAATCGGCCCAACCGTTTAGGCTGTAGATATCGATACGTACAGACAGACAGACAGACAGACAGACAGACAGACGGACGGAATTTCCGGACCCACTTTTTTTGACTTCTCTATCATCGTAATATCATGTTTGATTGTTGGAATTTTTTTTTTTTTTTACGAATGCATAACTTGCCTTATAGTCCCTATAATCGCAAGTAAAAATGGAAAAAAGTGTGAATTTTTTTTCAAAATCAAAGGAGCGGTTTTTAAATAAAACGGTTTTGTTTAACAAAGCGCAAAAATAACACATTTAAAAACAAAATCTAATAAAAATTCACCTACCCGTTTTCAAAATATTGATTTTTAAAATAAAAAATTAAAAAAAATTATTAAAAATACAAAAAAAATTTTTCGAAACTAAATTAATGCGAAATTACTAAGGCTAACTACATCTTCTTTAATATCAATTTTGATATTAATCGGATCACCAGCTTTCGAGAAAGTCGAAGAAAAAAAACCGGTCCTATGGGAGGTACTGTTTTTAGCCAACCATATTAATTTTTTTTTTCACCAAAATATAATACTTATCTACAGTAGTACAGTGATTTTTTTCAAAAAAATTCTTGGAGCCGTTTTCGAATAAAATAATAATCGTTATATGGCAGGTACCGTTATTTTTAGCCCTACAGATAAAATCTTAATTTCCCCTCTGAGGAATGCCAAGAGATACAACACACATAACAAATTTGAACTCAATCGCTTAACCCGTTTAGGCTGCATATCGATATACACCCAGACGGACAGACAGACAGACGGACATTTTTTGACAATGAATTTTTTAGGCTTCTCTATGATCGTAATGTCATGTTTGATTGTGATCCCAATTTTTTTTTATACTCACGAATCCTAAACTTGCCTTATAGTCCCTATAATCGCAAGTAAAAATCGAAAGTCATAATTGTCGGAGAATTACGGAGAACTTTAGAAAAATATTTGTCTAAGCAATTTTTTTAAATAAGTATTTTTTTATATTTTCCGAAATCCTTTTAAGAACGAAAATTGTCATTTTTAAGAAATAAAATCGGTTTTTAATTATGGGAGAGTTTTATTTTTGGAAATGGTGCCAGTTGATGTTTTGCTTCCGGAAATATCAACTGAAATCAAAACCCACTGACTAACCCACGAATTGTTGATAATGCAAATCATATTGGATTTTTCTTTGGATATTGTTCAAGAGCTTTTACAATTGGTGCTTTCTTAAAGCTTTTTAAAGGCCAATGATCTAAATGTGCACTACGAACTACCCTGTAATATTTGCGCTCTCGCACAGTTAAGTGAGGTTTTACTGCAGTCAGAGTGAGTGAGATTCACATAACATAAAAATATAATATAATTCCGAAAGAGTTAAATTAAATAAAGTATCAAAAGTCCCCATCGATCCCATATGTGCTAAAAAAGGTCACAAACATGTTTTTTTTTATTTTTTTAGCAAAAATGTAGATCATGCAATTCTCTATAAAGAGTGTCCTAAAACTTATTTTCCTAAGATTTCACTAGAAACTGATAAAAAAAAAATAAATGAAATATAGCACATTTTGACCGCGAGCTTATTGTTATCAAGGCACATATTTTTTTTCAAAAAATTTGTTTTTACCGACTACAAACCAGTAATTTTTTTCTATTTTACAAAAACTGGAAAACGTCTCGCCTCGTCAATAACGCTACTTAAAATTAACATCATCGTTCTCGTTAAAGAAAGATTCGTTTGGTCCGCCTAGATGTCGCAAGGCATCACTAAATTCATCAAAAACAGTGTCAAAAATCGTAAATTCATAAAATTGAATAAGAATTCTACCAAGAACATTAAACCTCGACCATATCGGCTCACTTTCTGCTTTCAGAGGCAGTTGGTATTGTTTGATCATGAGAAACAGACAATCATCACGACGAATTTGATTAACCTAGGTCGACAGTTTGAGTCCAATATTTTCACAGAATGAACAAGGAACTAATCTCAATAGAACTTTATTTGTACATAATTAAACAAAATAATTGAAAACGTTTTTTATATTTAAAAAAAATCAATAGTAGTATTATTTTTATTTAAAACTTCTTCAGCCGCACCTGACGAATGTGTAATGATTAGTAATATTTCAAAGCCAATGTGCAACTAATATGTGCATCTTCTATAACATAGCATTCCCCTTAACTCCAAAACTTACAGTGTCTAGACAGTCTAAAGGTTTCAATTAAACCCTCTGCTATGCAGCTTATAAATAAATGTAACCTACCTTCTAGAAAAAAGCATCTTAAAATTCTAAGAAATATCTTTACCCTAAAATGTATCCCATTAATTGGTTTTCAGTCTTCCCTCCTTAATTCCTGTTCTTTGAAACCTATATTTTCCGGTTATAAAGAAGAGACTCAAAACAAACAAACTTTATAAACTGGTCTCCCTACTTAAGTATCCATTTGAATTGATTCTTCCTTGATTCAAAAAATTACAAAACAAAAACCAAAATCAAACGATTTGGCTACTCCTATCACATTAAAAAAAAATATTGTTTTATTTGTATTCCTGTTTTTTAAGACAATGAAGCGTGTCACATCAATTGGTAGTATCTCTACCTCTAAAAGGCTAACAAAACCAAGATCCAAAGACCTTCAAAAAGATCCGAACCTAGAGTTAATGCGGTTCCCGCGTGGCATCGTGTATATCTCTGGCGAGGAATGTTTTGGGTGTGCCTCTATGAAGAACTTCAACCAGAACACAAGAAGGTAATCAAGTAAAACAGAGGGCGAACTTTTTAGAGTTCCTTACACCAGCAGCGTCTCCGACTTGAGAGTTAAGAATCCTAAAACCAGAGAATCAAGAAATGATATGATGAAACTGATCACGTGGTTATGCCCACTCACGGATTCATCTGGAAAAGGCAAGAACATGACTGCGCTCTGCTATCGCGCTAACCTAATTGCATTCACCCAGCACCCAGGCATTTCAGAAGTCTCTTGGAATTTATTGTTGTTTTTTTCGTTTGTCTGTTCTCTATGGTGTTGGTGATGGGGGTGACACAATTAACTTCGATTCTTCTCGTTCTTCAATCACCATAGCGACCTTCAGACGGTTCTTCAATTAAATTATTGTTAAGGCGAGTCTAATCAACATCGTTGATAATCATCATGATGACCATTCTTATTTTTATATCGAAAATAAAAAAAAAAAAATTATTTAATATGATCAAGGCAGACAGATTAAATTACAAGTCAACTATTTACTCCGGATAAGAGCTGTGACAATACTCTGAAAGGAGTGTTAATAAAAGTAGAAAAAGTTTTTTATTTATGTTCACAGGAAATAAAAGTTAAAGAAGAACCTAAGTAACTGTTAGTTAATAAATTCAAAATCTATTTTCAAAACAGTTTTTAAAGAACCAACCGAAGGTAAATTATTTTCATACCACTCACTTCGACAGCACTGTGTTTGATACTTTTTTAATAAGAAACCGGCACTGTTTACATACAATGTGTCTTAAAAGTAAGGACTCCATATTTTAAGTTAATATTTAGATTGTATTTTTTGACGCTTCCAATTCAAGTTGAGATTTCTAAGAATATTCAATCGGAGTCAGAATTCATATCCTTGAAAACCAATTGATGACCGCACAAGATATTTCCACAGAACGCGCGGTATGAAATAAATTCATTGGAGTGGTTGATTGACTCATTTGAATGAAGTGTTTTAAACTACTCAATGACCATTGTGTGATTAGATGGAATTCACGAAGGGGACACAAGACACCACCAGTAAGTCTTGTCAGATATCGAAATAGTTTTCCATAAAATCATGAGTGATGTCATCATGACGAACAAACAACAAGCTAGATTATGAGCCTGACTGTGTGACATTTCGATGTTGCGATTGGCATACCAAAGTAGTTGATTAGGTTAAGATGAATGAAATCTTTTTTTTTATTCTTTCAGTTTAAAATGTGTATGTAAATCTGAACTAAGAGCATTTGGAACACATGGACATGGCTCCCCTAAATTCTTTAAGAGATTACAATTAAGGATTAAGCGGTGTCTTGGATACAATCATAAGTTTGAATACCACAACAAAGTCAGGGGAAGAATAATAAAAACTTTAAATACGACGGAAGCTGTATTGGCGAGACATAGAAATGATATTTATTAACGCAAGCTCGCGGTTTTTATACATCGAAATTCGGACAAAAATAAGTTCATTTGGGCGACTTCAAATAATTAAAAAACACCCTAAATAAATTGATTATATCTACTTCAAGTTACAGATGCCTCAATATATGGTAAAGGTTAAAGCTCGTTTGCACTTAGCCATACCACCAATCAAAACGTCGACATTTGACAAGACAATCCCAATAAATTGATCATTATCTGAAGAACTATTGGAATTTCTGCCTTCTGCCTAAAAGATTCTTAAGGAAATAGTTGCAAGGAGCCATATGTTCTCGCATATTGAGTTAACCACAGCCCCCACGGTACTCTCACTAGGGGGCCTACCTCAAAACAGGATGGACTAAATCGACTGCTATCGATGATACCAGAAAATCGGACTTTGCCCAGGCATTTCTAGCGGTAGCTTCGCAAGTTCGATGGTCACTACCAGATAGATCCGAGGCTCTGCCATCCTGAAATAGCCATAATCAGAGGCAGAAATGACAGCTTAATAGCATAGCTAAAGTTAACAATATTAACATACAAAAAGCCTACAAGAACTATTTCAAAAACCAAAAATAACATCTGCTAGGTTGCCAAAATCGCTGGTTCAAGAATGAAGCCAGCGATTTGGCAAGGCATAAGTTGAGAGACGAAGTTAATATATTTATCATCTAATTTGACAATTAATGAGCCATAACCAGTCAAAATATAACCTAAGTAGAGTGATACGTTAGTATCACATTTAATGTTAACTACTACTGGACCTATCTTGCCATCCAACGACCTCTTCCTTTCTGATTTGTCTTATGCTACAAGAACATTAAAGTGGCCTAAGCGAGAAAGTGCTGCCCTTTCCTCAGCTTGAAGTCAATACATTTCCGTATTGACACCAAATCAAGGTGGGAGCACCCGCCAGAACTTCCATTGCCTTGGTGGAAACCGTTCAAACTGCTGGCATCGAGTCGAGAGGCATGACGGATTTGGCAGTATCGTACCACGGCGTAGACCAAAAATCGCACATGCAGCGAAGAGCCCACGATAAATGTTGCACACTGCTCTCCAGGACAGGCCTCACTTACTATTTAGGTCAGTTTTTCCTTCTCTTTGTTTCAGGTGAGGGAGGAAAATCATTCGCTTTCCAACAGTGATACCTACATAGGTTCTAGGTATTGAGCGGCATTGACGTATTTAATGCTGAAGTTTCCAAGCCTGAGAGTGGGTTTGTTGTTGTTTCATAATAATGTCCTTGCGCAACATGGACATAGTTTTTTTCAAATGCCAGTTTCTCAGCAACATTTGTACCCCAATTTTGAATCCTGTTCACGATCTCCTTTTAGGGCAGCACGAGTCTGACCCTCAACAATAACAAACAGATCATCAGCAAATTCATTGCAATTACAGGATTTTGTGCTAGAAAGGGCATTCAGCAAAGATAGAGGCTTTCAATAGATTGCTGAGGACATACCTTTGGGTTATTTGGACTTACGGCACGGGCTGATCGCTCAGAGAAGTAACTCCTGCAAAGGGCAGCGTTGCGACAACCACCATTTCATTCAAATTTGAATGGATAGCATTCCAATTATTAAAGTAGTCAATGGTAATCTTGAAGTCCACAAAAATACTTAAAATGAATTTTGAACTGGACTCGTTGACGCATTTTTTGACATGCACTCAGGCATCGCCAACGACCATTCCTGGCGTGAAGCTGAACTGAAATGGACATGGCTAGGATATGTACCCAATAACTGGAACGTCACCGGGGCTATGAGAACTTACAGTAGCAATGAGTCATTTCTAACTTGAACCCACAATACGTTGGGGGCAAATTATTAGACTTAACTTAAAGGAATTGGTCTTCAGGTCCTCAGGATGAAACCTTCTTGACATTTAAAGAGACGAGAACTTTCGTCCGCAGCTTAGAAGAAAAAAAAAATGTAGACGATACAGCAAACTATACTTTTAAAGCAAATGCCATCAAGTGGTATAGTGAATGGATAGTGAATGCGCTGGAATTTTTGGACCCAAAACTAAAATCTCATTCTTTATATGAGACCGCCTACTTGCATTTTCCAAGCAGTAATAATTACCTAGGAAAATGAATAGAAAGTAATCTCTAAAGAAAATATAGAAGCCAAAATATTGACATATAGCCACGACACACTCGCAGCTGTACGTACACTTCTCAAGACAACAATGCAATTTTTCCAAAGTCGTTTAAGGTACTATCTTATCAGATGGTATTCGGTATTGACATGTCAGTGAAGCATCAAAGAGCATCAATATTGGTGACAGGTGAAACTTCAAAGTAAAAGTGCAAATGTTTGTCTCTTTTGGATTCATTATTCACAGAAAAAATCACTAAGACTTCAGTAATCTTGCTCTCATCAGGAAAATAAATTGTGTCTTTTATTTTACCTGATAAGCTAGGATTGGAATACTCTTTATACGTCATAATATAGTTTGCCTTCTTTCTGTGAAATCCTTAACTGACCAATTTCCGAAAAATGTTTTTTTCTTCCGGAAAATGTATTTTCCGATTTTACTCAACTTCTCTATGAACGGATGAAATGAACCTTTTTAAAAGCATTTTATCAGCTTTACAACTTTGCAATTTAATCTATACGCATTTTCTTTATTATGTCAAAAAAAAACTCTGGCTCAATGCCATAAATGCCACAATTTCGACATTTACCTCTCAGAAACTACCAGGAGTCATTTGTGAAAAGGAGCTTAACTTTCGATGACACATTGAAAGCGTAATCAATAAATCTATTGGTGTTATTCAGAATTGGTCAAGATTTCTCTGATCCGCTTCTCCATCCGACTCGATCTCTAGGCTGTCATCTCCAGTTTCACAATCCAAGCAGTCGGAGGTCTCTCTCTACCTTATCGCTTAATCGGAGGTAATGTCTGCTGTCTGCGTGTGCCCTAGCTTCTGACTCTCTTGAGTACGGTAACAGTGTTGAAGACTTTGGGCTCTGGGGCGTCCATCTTCTTCCGCTCTATATGGTCAAGCTGTAAAATCAACTGGATTCGGATTTTTGGTTATAGTCCAGACATTACGTCGGAAAAAAGGGCATATAAATGCAAGTGAATGGAAAAATCTGATCTTTGGATATGTTGTAGAGGGGGCTCAAAAAAGCTTAAATTGAAATTGTCGACCAAGATTATCTATGAGCTTTCGCCGCCATCTTGAAAAAGAGCTAAATTTGTTTTTTTCCCAATAACTCGGCCTACGTTGAGATACGAAAATTGTGCTTATATACTTTTTTGTTGCTTTTTTGTGCTCTACAATAAAGTCATATACATACAAAATTACGTCTCTTAGCACTCCACAAAGTTAGCAAGTAAGCCAATAACTCTTTACCTCGCTATGTAAGGCGCAACGCACAGGTAAAGCGCTTCGAAAGTATCGGGACGAGTAATATAAAAAGATATTTTATAACCATCCCCTAACATAGCGAAGTAAAGAATTATTGGCTTACTTGCTGACTTTGTGGAGTGCTACGGAGACGTAATTTTGGTCCAAAATGAAAAATTAAAAAAACATATTGTAGGTATTAAAACGCTCTACACATATGATTTAGAACACTTTTGATATCTATCAGCAGAAAAAAGAAAACTGAAAAAAACTCTCTCAATTTTTCACTTCGCGCTCGATATCTCACAAACGATCAACATAAGGTGAAAAATGTACATGACTTTATTGTAGAGCATAAAAAAAACAACAAAAAAGTTTATAAACACAATTTTCGTATCTCAACGTAGAGCCGAGTTATTGGGAAAAACCAAATTAAGCTCTTTTTCCAAGATGGCGGCGAAAGCTCATAAGAAATCTTGGTCGACAATTTCAAGTTAAGCTTTTTTGAGCAAAGAAAACTCTACAATTTATCCAAAAATCAGATTTTTCCCATCACTTGCATATTCAAATGTATATAATGACTGGACTATTAGGCCTATGTTTTGGTTGAGCCTATTTCGGCTCAACAAAAGGGCCCGACCCCCGACGTAATTCAGATGGCTCTATACATACAATGCTATATTTCTACTTATATCATATTTTTGTTTGCATAATTTTTAAATTGAAATTCTTGTTTATAATTAGTCTGCTTTGGTTTATAAATTTAGGTTAAAAACTTTAAGGAAGCTGGAGAATTAGAATTAACGAAATTTTTTATGTTTTTGCATACTCCTCTTATGAAAATTTTTGACGCAAGACAGTGTGAATTGGGAACAGCAAAGTGGAAAATCGTTTCTTAGTTATATACTTCTGTTGTTGATGAATGATGAATTAATGCGGAACATAGGTCAGGCTTGATATAACCACAACCAGACCTCAAACGTTTTTCTGATTGAACATTAACATCAAATACTGTATCCACAGAAGATAATAAAGCCAAAGTCTGCCATACGATTTTTTTAAATAGATAATGGTCTTGTCTAGACAGTTACACGATTGCCTTCCATTTATAGTGAAGAAATCACCAATCCATGACTACGCACTCAATCCAATGAAATCCATTAAGTGATTTTATTTTGTTTCAGAATAATTATCATAAGCGTGCCACTTTTTAATTTTGTTTGACTCTAGACTGTCCTATCTCCTATGTTCCATTGGCCAAAAACCCACGCCCATGTCTCCGTTTTAGGAATGAAATTTATGTCAAAAAAAGATAAAACCAAAATCAATTGCCCGGCGTGCATTTATTAATTGCGTGGGACGCAATCCAACAACAAACACTTACATACATCCCAACATGTTTATTGTGGTTTCTAGCTTTGAGACGAAGCATGACTTCACTTTGTACCACCAAACTCCATTGCTAATTACTGAAGCCTTGACAACACTACGAACAGCAGACAGTAACAGTAGTGTTGTTAATTTTACTTAACGATTGAAAAAAAAAACATAAAAAAGGCAACCGTTCGTTGATTGCATGCAGCAAAACTCTGGCGCGCCACACACTGCCAACAAACAACAATTGTTCGACGACAAGAGCGGGACAAACATGTTTTTAGATAGCTGTGTTACATTTACATTTGCGTAGTTCATTGCCCTAGGTTAAGAAGTAGTGTGACTCTGCGACGCGTTGGTGTAGCATTGCACCGACAGAGGCGCTGTTGTTGTTGTGGATATTATGCAATTCCTTCCTCATTCATGAATGCAGTCCAGACCGACGGCAACTGCAACTCAAGCTCGAGCAGTTGGTTATAATTTCTGGCGTCAGCTAGGCCTACGCTTACCAATACCAACTACCTATAGTGCTTCTCAAGAACATCAAGAATCCAATAGTGTAGGTTTGTTTGTTGCAATGTGAGCCACATATAGTGAGGCATTGAAGGTTTCATGGCATCGAGAAGTACATATTTTTGCGCAGACAATGTAACGCAAATTTTATGTTCTATGATGTTATGGTGATAGATTGAAAGGTATCCTCTGGTTCTTCCATGGAAACCATCGCATTTTTCTGTAGAAGTTGATGTATAATGGACTTGCCCTCAAGTTTAAGTCTTTTTTCAGCAGTTTTTTGTATATCGGTCTTTTGAAAGATAATTAAAAGGCGGAAGCTATTCTGCTGCACTCAACTTCTGCTGCTTCTGATCTTCGTATGCAAGAATCTTGTTCCAAAAGTGTTTTTTTAACAGATTTTATTCGACAAAATTGCAGATAAAAGTTCTGTATTCGTAAGAGAAACAGATGATAAAAGCAGTGAAGCACACACTTACTGAGCTCTAAAATACAAAAACTTTGACACTTTTCACATTTGGCAATGCTGTGTAAATCAGAGCTTAATGAGCTTAAAATAGTTTTGTGGATTATACATAAAAGAAAAAAAAACGAGAAGAAAGTCGGAGAGAGAACGGAGCCCTGTGGTCCAACAGCAGTGGGAATAAAACATCAAACCATGTAATACAACTTGTATTGAACGGTCCAAACTCTCCCGAATGCCTTAGAAATATCGAGCGCATTGTAAACTTTGTTCTACTGTTCGGTAAGATATTCCATCAGATCACCAGTGAAACGGTTGCTGCAAATGCTATAATGGCGGTCATAAGGGAGCTTTCGGTATTAGAGATATTTCTTAAGCTGCGGTTTCTATGACCTTAGAAAGAAGGGACGAAAGTGCTATGAGTGTCACCCTTCTCAGGGACAGGCTGGAAAAATGCTGTTTTCCATCTTCTAGGAAAAATCCAGAAGAGAATGTGGCTGTCCAATGGAAGAATCCATATTCTCAAGTACAGAATGGGAATATCGAGCTAGCAGCAAAATGTTAGACTTCTGTGAAGAGTAAATAATTCGCTAGAAAAATTGCATTTGTGATCATTTCAGAGGAAACATAGTGACCAATTAAAGTTACGGAAGAATTTAATCAGGCCATTCCAATTGGCAAACAGTCCTGGTTAGGACGGTTTTCTTCAAACTTGATCATTGAAGGACGAGAATTTTGCTGAAATGATGCAATGGGCCGCAATGCTAAATGGAGGAGTTATACTAATGGTATATTTATCAGGGTTAGAAGTAAGAAACAAGTCAAGAGTATGGACGGCTTGCCCAAGAACACCCAGCCGGCCAAAAATCGACATCAAACTGTTTCTCTTTCAGGATTAATTGTCACTTGGTGAGACTGCAATATTGCAATTTTGCTTGCTAACATAGCCATTCATCCAAACATTGGGGTATACTTTTTCGAGAACTGGTTTACCGATTACAAGCAAAATTTATATTCAGGAAGATGTATGTAGCCAAATTCAATTTAAAATATTTTCGGAAAATTTTTTTTGTATTTTTAATAATTAAAGTTTTTTTTGAAAAATCGATATTTAGAAAACTCGTATGTGAATTTTAAATGTCGCAAGTCGTGCAACTTATTTTTATTTGTATGAAGGTTTTTTTCGTATTTTCCTTCGATTTAACTACTTTAAATTCCTTACTTATATTTTTTTTGTTATAAAAGATAATGTTTCAGTTTTAAGATTGGTGCAACACACGCAACGTTTGCACAAATGCACACTGATTTTGAAAATAAAATCTTATCATTTTCATCAATTGTATGATGATTTATACTCTGTTCAATTTTCAGTACAGGGAATATAGCATATTTGCCTTTCACTCTTACTGTTATGGATTTTAAAAGGCTATCTCCATTTTAAAGCTCTCAAATGGTTGCCATACTGTGCATTATGAATTGGTATAATTCTCACACAAATGTAGGTAAGGTTACCAACTGTTTATTCAAATTTTATGAAAACAGAAAAATGTAGACCGTAAACTAAATCTAAAAAAAAAAATTAAATTAAATCTATCTTGTTCCACACCACCAAGAGGTAAGATAGTAGGGGGAAATATTTTGAAATAAAATTCCTTAGGCTACCTACATCTTCCTGAATAACATAAATACATCCGTGCAGACAGACAAACATAATTTTCCAGTAACTCAAATCAAATGTCATGATTGATTATTATCTCAATTTATTTTTGTGTACGAATGCATAACTTACATTAAAGTACTAATAATTTCAAGTAAAAAAAAATTGCCAACAAATATTGCATTATGTATTTTTATTTTAACCGTTTTTTTTTAAGAAAAATAAAAACGAAAAGATGTAAGCAAAAAAAAGCTTAGCGACAACACCTTATTCTTTAAACTTAAAATATACTCTCATTCGCTCTAAGAAAGATTTATTTCTGGAACTTTCATAACAAAAACCAAAGAAAAAGGTATTATAGTTTGCATTAATGGCGAATGGCAACTCTGCAGTAGTGCTTTTTTTAAATAAACACAAAAAGCGAGAGGCAAATTGGTTATCAGTCTCCTTGCACCTTGCACCTTGCAGCCAGGGAGCAGACAGGTCTTGGTTGAATGTACGTGGGTTAAATGAAATATTACAACAACAATTTCTATTTATGTCAGTGTTCTATTTTATATTTAAGTGGCAACTTCTTAAGTTGAGTGCGATGCAAACACTTGCAGGTACCAGTGTGCTTAAAAGCTCTCTTCCATAAGGTCTGTACTGAAAATATAAATTGAACAGAGTATAGTATCACCAGACATGAAGCCCAATCGAACCGCCCCAAATTTGAAACAATATACATCAAATCAAATGTTTACAGCGCCCCCTATACGCAAGTTAAAGGCATAGAAGAGTTAAGACAACATAATATTAAAATAAATGCAATACCGGACAAATGAGGTTGTTTCTTAGTAAATATTAATTAATACAATACGTTCTAGGAATTTCGATTTTTTGAGATTTTGAACTCTGCCGATTGTGAGTGAATTTTTAAATATGACAAATGTAGAAAAAGAACAAATGCACATTGATTGGTAGCACTTTATGTACTCTAAACTTTACAGCTTTCCTCCGCAATTCATTAATCCCTTATTCACGAATTCCATTCAAGTCCCCAAGCAAATCACGCAAGATGCTTGTCTCAGCTGAGTTTAATTATAAATTACAATAAATTGTGACTTGCATTATGTATTACAATAAGTCAACAATCACAATAGAGGCATATCACTGTCGGCATTCGAAAAAAGTAGGTCAAAGTGGTGTAAGCGAATTCACAATGAACTTGTTAAATATTTTCCATGAATTTCTCTTTCATGTTTACAACAAAAAAAATTTAAATAAGCTCTTTACACCTACAAGCTTCAATAAATTCATTTTTGAAAAAAAAAAAAACAACTTAAGGTGCAAACACATTTCTCAATTAGTCCCAAAATGTAAATATGTTTCTTATTTAAATTGTGAATCATGTTTATTTTTTCAATTACAATGATTGAATAAAAAAATTGAACTAGAAACAAGATAGCTAAGTGAGGAAGGTTTGATAAAAAAAACCCGATATCAGCACATATTTGAGCAGATGGTGACATGTGAGAATAACATGATTGTCTGGAAATAACTAATTTGTCAAATTTGACAAAAAAAAATATGAAAATTTGGTGCTAATAAAAAATTGCCACATGCAAAAAAGTTGATTACATAATAATTTCTTTTTATTGGGTAACTTTTTTCGAAGAAAATGGACATCGATTTTTAAAGAAACACAAAAATTGTTGAAATATTAGGGTAAATTACCACTTAATCTTATCTGCGGATATTTTTTTTTATTATTTCATGTGATGTGATAAAATACTTTAAGTCTACTTTCATAAACCAAAAGAATTGTTTTGTATCCATTTCGAAAAAAAAAATGTTGACGAATAAATGTTTATGTATACATGATTATTAAATAATAAATACATTTGTTTTTTTAACTTAAAGGAGGTGCCGATTCACATTATGTAATTTTTAAAGTGATAAGGGAAAAACAGAGCCCGGAAACGCATTCCACATTCTAATTGTACGGCTAAAGAAAGTATCCCAGTTGTACCTTCGAAGTTCGATTAATGGGCAATGGAAGAATTATGGTTAAATTTTTTCAGGGAAGGATTACAGCTGGATGTGGATACTTTATTGGAAAATTGTTTCAGTTTTAGTTTTATTAATTTTTTGTCAAAGTAAGCCAATATTTTATATTTTAATGTCATTTTTAAAACAAAAAGATTTTTTTTTTTCAGTTCAACATATGAAGTTTTTGAAAAAACTCTATAATGTTAACTATATCCAACGTTTTGACCAGGTACTCACTGTCAACTGAAAAGTTCAAGTGAGTTACCGGGCACGAAACGCCAATTTTTTGATGGCCTTAAAGGCCGTACAAAGTTAGGATCGTATTTTTTACTTGCGATTTATAGGGACTATAAGGCAAGTTATGCATTCGTAAAAAAAAATTCTAACAATCAGACATGACATTATGATAATAGAGAAACATATTTGAGTTGCCTGCAAAATTCTGTCTGTTTGTCCGTCTGTACAGATGTATATTGAACTACAGCCTAAACGATTTGGCGAATCGTCTGGAACATAAGGTTATTTTTACATTCTACAAAGGACTTTGCAATTTTTTTTTAACATAATATATTACCGGAACTGTCATATAATCGTTAAGTAAAAGCTTATTTCTCTCGGAAACGGCTCCAAAAATTTTAATGAAAAAAATCATTGTAGTTATATTTCGGTGAAACAAAATTCAAGATGGTGGGTTAAAAACGGTATCTCCCATGGAATTTTTTTTTCAAAAGCAATATTTTAAAAATTGGATTATTTGAAATTTTGTTTTTAAATGTAGACTATTTTGTTGCTTAAGTTTGCATTCTTAAATAATTTTTTTTTGATTTTAAAAAAAAAGTTATTAAAATAAAATCGTTTGATTTAAAAACGATTTTGAAAACAAATTTCACACTTTTTCACATGTTTTAAAGAAATAAAATGGCGTTTAAATTTTTCTGCTGAAAACAATTTTGCTTACTTTTTTCAAACAATCAAAAATCTGAAAAATCGAATAAAATGAAGTTCCTTTAATATTTTTTAAATTTTATTCCAAGCTGACCGCACATAAGAGCAAGTACTTGCAATCAAGTGCAATTTTTTTTCTTCTACCACAGCAAGAATATGAAAAGTGTATTTTTTTTTATAAGAAATCCAAATTAAAGAATTCTTTTCATAATCCCTTTTTTGTTCTGGCTCAACTGTGTTAAACGACTCCAACAGCAAGTATAATAAAAACCAGAAACAAATATTGAACTGTAATCAATGATAAAGTGAAATGAATACTTGAGTGTTAAAAAAATGATATCATCAACAAAAGTGATTTGTTATTTTGATTGCATTTTTTTAATACCGGTGTGCTGCGTTGAGAAGAAATAACACACAAACAAACTTAATAGCCACTAATACTTATTTAAAATTATTATTATTTTTAACTTTGTATTATAAGAAAACTAACTTTGAATGATAATTATCATTTCGCAGTTAAGACATAAATTATATCTTTTAAAAACAAATTGTTTGTAGTATTTCATGATTGATTGCATTTATTTTTGGTAAATGTTTGCTTATTTTTTAACAATTACGTAGTCACCTTGGGCAAAGACATTGTACGCAAATTAAACATGAGTTTAATGATTCAATTTTAAATAAAATACACAATTTCTAACTGGCGTTTTCGAAATGCTCTTAAGATAAGAAATTACGTCCAAAAACTTGTAAGTTTTTTTCATGAATGAAATAATTTTTTCTAACTTTTTCTTATCATATTCACCAAAAAAAAAAAACGAACTTCCTTTTTACCGACCCTAATGAATATGAAGGTAACATAATGTGTTTTAAGTAAGCAATGTAAAATTAAAGTCAATGACAGATAACAGCTTGTTGGTTGTACTTTTGTTGATACTCATTCATCTTTCGAATAACAGAAAAACATCAACAAAAATGTGATACACCAAGTAAAACTAAATTTATGGAAGCCGAATTCTTATCAGAGCAATATTTACTTACATTATTGATTTGGTTTGTAAGCAGTTCTTCAGTTGATTTACAATTTTTTGATAGTTATGCTTTGGGTATCTTTAGATTTTATATTCTAAATCGAATGTGCAATATTTTGCTAAACTCTATTTTGCTTTCACATTATTATGTTTTGTTATAGTCTAACGTACATGAATTGTGTGTCTCTTTAAAGAAAAAACTCGTACACCCCACTATAAACGATCTCCATAAGCGTTGATGGAATATAATATATAATGAATAATAATTGTTAACTAATTTCTACCTGCCCTCGCTCTGTCAATTGAAAAAAAATATTTATTCCACCAACAGAGTTACCTTTGCCCGTCGAAAACAATACCATACAGCTTTTTTTATTGGTTTTTATCATAGAACTTTCGGTTTCAAAGCTTTTGAGAATAAAATTGAGTAGTTTGAGAGGGTAGGTGTTGTCGTATTGTGTATTTGTTAGTACTTATATTTTGATGATCGGTAAATTTTGTTGCTCTTGGTATTTTAGTAGAAAAAGACAATTTTCTCGAAGGTTGCAAGTGCATTACGTGGTTATATTTATTAATTTGGAAAAGCGTTGTGGTGTGGTGGGTGTTGATAAAGATAACTCTACCCATAGTGCTTTCCGATTTACAACGTTTTATAATGAAGAGTACGGAAACACTAATAGAGCTTTTTTTCTTGAAACAAAAATATGCAAGCCAATGCAACTAGACTAGGCTAGACTTTATTGAAGGTCTTGCATTTTAGAGAAAAACCATCTAAACCAAAAAAAGTTATGTATGAACTTGAACAAACCATAATTCTGGCATTTTAGAGAAAAACCATCTAAACCAAAACAAGTTATGTATGAACTTGAACAAACCATAATTCGTGACTTTTGTACTGGAAAATATACACATATCGTTGTGACTTGTTAGCGATGTCAAAAGTTTCCGTATAAAAATTTAGTCCGTTAGAGAAAGATTTTTTAGGTAAACTCTTTTTTACGAAGAGCGCGCAATTCTTTCGGGTACCAAGAGTGACTTGAATTTTTATTTTTAATTTTTTTTTTAAATAGAAATTATTATACTCAAGCATTTGTTAACCTCTTAGAAGCAGTCACCTCTAGCTGTTAGAGGCAGAAGAGGCGCCGACATAGGGCTTATCCAAGACCTCCATATATTGAACACTACCGTTAGACTTCGTTCAATTACAGTTCTCAGATCCGATAAAATTATCCGAGTGCTGGTACCTTCGTACCGCATAAATAAATTGCACGACTGACCACTTCCGGTTAAGTGTTGACCTACCTCATCGAATCAACGAACAAATGGGGTATCAAATGAAAGCTAAGAACATCTTCATTAAGAATCTGCTAGTCGGACAAACTTAACATAGACCAAACATGCGTCCGTAATATGCCATTTATTTATGGCTCGATGAGATAGGTGTTCCTATGGCCGCCTCCCCTACTAATAAAGGAACTTCAAAATTTTTATTCGATTTTTCTTACTTTTGATTGGTCGAAAAAAGTACGTAACAGAGTTTTCAGCGGATGAAAAAATGTGAAAAAACTAGGATTTTTTTTTAATAGTGGGAACGGTTTTTATTTAACTTTTTTAAAAAATAATAATGCAAATAATAATAATGCAAACCTAAGCAACAAAATAACCTACATTTAAAAACCAAAATTTAAAAAAAATCTCTAACCCGTTTTTAAAATATTGTTTAAAAACAATTTAAAAAATTATTAAAAATCCAAAAACAAATTATTCCAAAATGTATTTTTATTTTATATTACTTGGCTACCTACATCTTCTTGAATATCAAATTTTATTGTAATAAGTTAACCAGTTCTCGAGAAAGCCGAAGAAAATAACCAACATACATTTTTTTTCACAAAAACACATATAAAATAAGCTTTTACTAAACATTTATATGGCAAATAACGTTAATATTTTAGCCAAAAAAATATTAAAAAAGTCGAAGACGATTGGCACAACCTTTTAGGATGTAGTCAAAAATACATACGTATAGACAGACGGACAGAGAGACAGCCAGTGTTTTTACCAGTAACTCAAATATGTTTCTCTATCATCGTAATATCATGTTTGATTGTTATCTCAAAATTTTTAATCTGCACGAATGCATAACTTGAATTATAGATAGTACCTACAATCGCAAGTAAAATGAGAGAGGTTCACCGTAGTGTGTGACGCGACAAGCGTAACCACATTAACGATTTGGCAAAAAAAAAAGATTATTCAAATAATTGTGACATAATCGTCTAAAGGGACCTGATTGGTGCTGGAAGCTCAAATAAACTGGTTAAACACATAAACGGCTCTTTGATCGTCTCGGATGAGGACCAGCTCAGAAGATGCAAGGAACACTTTGCTGGGGTCTTAAACCGATTAAATGATAGCAATGTGCAACCGATACCTGCTGAGCTGCCCAAAGTAACAAACTCCTGAATTCGCACAGCAACCCCGCAATCAAAGCTCGAAGACCAACAAAGCGGACTTGACGGCTTTCCTCCAAAGCTTTCAAAAGCGGCGACAACGACATCAAGCGAACGACATCCACTCATAGAGTCAGCCTGGATCTTCGATTTTTTCCCTGAAAAGCTGAAATCGTGTTGTTGAAAATCGAAACCGGCAAAACAAAGATGACCAGCCTCGGGAGCCGGTTATCCTCTCAAATAAATATTTATTTCACCTGTAATGAGGAAGTTGCAAACGTTCGTCCAAGATGTCAACGAATGAGGGCAGTTCTCAAAACTAAGCTGTTGCTCAAAGAAAATATAAGCTTGCGTAAATAACTATCGCCTATCAGATTAAGAATAAACTTGTTTTATATTTCTTTATATTCTTGTTATTTAAGTACGTATGCAGTTTCCAACAAAATAATCAGTTTTTTTTTTTAATTCCTTACTTAACATATTTATCATCTAACTCCATCTTTACCCACACAACACGAATATAGAATGCCTTGGCCTACACTGTTATATAACATGTAAAGAGTATTCAAAACCTTGTTGAGGGTGCATAAATAATTTTAAAAAATATCCACTGACTAATATCAAACAAATATTTTTAACTATTTGCACAAAATTTAAATTTTTGTTTCCAATTGTGAGTCAGCCTTATAATCTTTAGTTAACCTTAATTCCTATGAACACTCAAATTACTCATCCACCAATATTCATCGAGACGTGACAGTAATTTTCCGAAAAAAACTAATAACTCTATCACTTGCATTCCACGATTAAAAGTGAAAACAAATGAGACAACACATCAGACACTTCAATATGACGTAATACGCTAGTATATAAAAACATTAAGTTAAGACGAGGGTGCCGTGATAGTTATAAGGTAAACTGCATGATCTCACAGCCGTATAATTACCCAATTCTCCCCTAATCAAGTCATTTTTCAATTTGAAATTAATATAATTAAATTTATTTAATAAACACTTACCAATATTAACAATTTTAATTCCTTCATCTTCGAGAAATTTTAGCGCCACCGATACGTTCTCCAATTTCTGGCTGCGGAATGTTGGTCGTTTGTTATACTTTGGCATGCGCTTCTGTGACAGAACCTCAATCAGGGCAATCAGACGCAATCCATCGGATAAATCTGTCTCCAGACTAGCGATCGAACGATCGATGGTCTTTAGGTGTTCATTCGCCCAGCGAGTAAATGTATTTTGTTGGATCTTCTTCCATTGGGCGTCTTCGGCTAGATCACGTTCAGCTTCCATGTCTTCGTCGAAATTCTCGTCGTCCTGTTGTTGTTGTTGATAGTAATCAGCACTGCTGCTGCTGCCGAGTGATTGCTATTTTTGGCCGAACGAAGGAATTTGATTTTATTTTTTTGGATTATTAATAATAATATTGAAAAATACATATTTTACATTTACAATCACAATCACATACACACACTCATTCGCAACCATGCATTAATCGAATACTAAAGAAGAACTTATAAAATAGATGCATTGATATAAAAAAATGGAAATTGTAATTTTTTTTCGTCCACTACTGTAATGACACTTGTTGATTCCTACACCGGTTCACCACCCTCACTTGATTTCAATTTCTCCGAGCAACTGTCAGTGTGACATTTGACAAGCGTTACGTGTAGGCGTTATGGGAAGAATCTGAACCTGATTAGGGAATTTCAACAACAAACACATTTTGTAGGGTCATTCTGGGATTAAGAACCTAAAAAACGATCTCTTTATGGAATATCTTCTTATTTAGATCACAAAACACGCCCTCAAGCACGCACGCACGCAGACACACCTGTTGATAGAGTTGCTGCCTTTGCTGCTGCTGGCCCTGCTGCGGGTATTGGTAGTGCTGCTGATATTGCTGTTGCTGATCGTGTCCAGGATATCGAGAGTATCCTTGTGATTCGAGATTTGGCTTATTAACTGGACTATCACTGTTTGTGTAGAAATTAAGTTGGCTTATGCCGTAACCGCTATTTGAATTTCTATTATTATTGTTATTTTGAATTAAATGACGGTCAGTAGTTGCCGTTACATCCGTACGCGCACGCGGTCCACCTTCAACTGGTTGAAAGGAATTTGGTGCTCCACCAGCCATGACGTAGCCGGTATTATCCCCACCACTGCGGCCCGACTTTGCTGTCGTCGTTGAGTTTCTTCGAGTATACATATTGATCGGCACTTTTTTTTGTCTTTTATTCTTCTTTTTTATTGTTTTGTTATCTTTGAGTTTTTTTTTTCTATTATAATTCCCTCTTGGTGGAGTATTCGTCAAGTACCCCAGAGTGTGGTGAATATAACGATCTTGTTCAACACACTTTAGTTTCTTTCATTGATTGTGTATTTATTTAATTAAAAATATATCCCATTTTAATTAAAATTAAAGAAATTAAAAACAGACAATATTTTAATGGATTATTCATCTAATGAAGTAAAAAAAACTGTAATTTAATTTGAAGCTCCAAGCCACAGCATGTGAATGTTTAGTGTGATTAGATTAGAGCCTGAAAGTATACTTCAGTGCATTTTGGTTTCTATTTATTTGAATTGTTCGTTGGGAAATTGCAATGTCGATGGCGGGCGGAAGTTATCGATAAACGTTAAATTTGAATTATTATTTAAAGTTGTATTGCAATTTTAACTATCGGGTTCTTAAGATTAACAAACATATTTAAAATTGTGTGATACTATCTTCTAGACAAAATTAGAATATTTGTTTTGTTAAAATGAAAGGCTGTTATATAAGAGGAATGGTTTAGGACTACGTTATAGATAAATGAATAAATAAAAAAAATTGAAATTATTAATTTTGATTTTTATTTTATTAATTAAATAATTTTACAACTTAATTTTATATATTATGAATGACGCGTTTCGGAATATTTATTCTATCATCAGGAGCGTATTTCTTGAAATTAATAATAATATAATAATAAATTAATAAATAAATTTAATTAATAACAATAAATAACCAAACTATACATGTTATCACGCTCCGCACCCAACTGACAAAGCTAGGGAAGGATCAGATTTTTAAGAAAGTGCTTGAAGAACTATGAAGAACCAAATTTTACTAATAAAAATATGAAAGTAACAACAATAATTATTGGTATAAGAAAGAAACGGTTTAAAATAGCAGCTATATTCTGCCCTTCGAGGTGCTTTCTAACTGAAGAAGACTATGCAGAACTCCTAATTTTTTTAGAACATAACTCCCTTGTTGGTAACGACTTCAATGCTTAACACATCCACCGGGGATCTAGGCTTATAACAACAAAGGGTAAACTACTATACCAAGCGAAAGCAGGCCGCAAATACAACTGCGAATTTTATTCTTCTGGTTCGCCAACATATTGGCCTTTTTCTTTTTAAAGGACTTCTTCGTAGTTAAAGGTCTTAAACGAAATCATATAAGTGTCAAAGGTAATTACGATTTAGAAAAAGAAATAAAAAGGAGTTTGGCGGCCTGTAAGACGTCTGTCACAAACATTTTCGCACTCAGGGTATCGAGGGCGTTGGGATGCGATGCATTTAAAATGGCTTCCTTCACTAGGTCTATTTTCAGAAAAAATGGTTCTTTTAACCCACCATTACTCAGTAATGCTGCCTCTGCGGGCTGGCAGATCATTGATGGGTTATCACTTTGAGGAGGACTGTTTGTAACATCAATATCATCTGGTTTCCTCTCACGCAAGAAATCAGTTGAGGGCTCTCGGTCTATGATATTGAAAAAAAGAAGATCGTGAAGAAAATGGCAAGCTACGAGATTTCCAGATGATAAGTCAGCTTTTAACCATTTTAACAACGAACCAAAAAAAAAAGAATCTATGAGTTCAAAAATGATTAACTAAGTAAATTCCTGAAAAAGCTGACGACGGATGCTTCCACCGAATACTATCCTTATGGAAAGCAACGAAGCGCCTAAAATCTCAAGATGGTAAATGGATCGGAAAAAGAAACAAAACGCTGATCTCCTCATTAAACAACTCGAAAATGTCTTTAAGCCTTTCCCAGCAAACACAGCTGTAGATTTTTTACAGTTTGTTGATAGAAACGAAGAATGTGAAATTCCTTTCGTCATGCTCAAAGAAGTAAGAAGCATGCAAGTTACCAGCAGAAGTAACATCTTACAAACCTATATCGCTTATATATATCATGGTAAAAAATTTCGAAAAAACTACTCCTGAAAAGACTTACCAAAATAATAGAAGAAAGAAGACTAATTCCGATCCATCAGTTTGGATTTAGAAATAAACATTCCACCAAGTGCTACGAATATAGGATGATGTTGAAAAGGCATGTTAGGCCATATTCTTAGATGCTGCTCAGGCCTTTGATAAGGATTGCCACTTTTAGAGTACGATACGGCCAAAATTACGAGAAACAAAATTAAAGACGGTGTACTACAAGGAAGTTTCGTAGTACCAATCCTGTATCTGTTATATACAGTGGGTATTCCGGTAGACATGAAAGCTATAATGGCTACCTTTGCTGATGATACTGCAATATTGGTGCCAGATAATTCCGTTTCGAAGGCTACACAAAATTTGCAAAATGTAATCGATAAAGTAAGTGACTCCAATACCGCAAAAAAAAGAGAAGAATTAAACTTGAAGTAAAGAAAAATGTACTGGTTACTGGGAAAGAACTCTGTAGTCAGAGAACAAACTAATATTATATAAGCAAGTACTGAAACCCGTTTGGACATGTGATATCTAACTATGTGGCGGTACAAAGAAAACAAATGCTGAACCCATACAAAAATTCCATAGAAAGGTCCTTCGTATAAAAGAAATAGCGATCGATATCGTGACCTTCTAATTGAAATGGTTCCAAAAGTGGTTAAGAAACACGCTGTGTTGCACAATCAGCGACTGCAAAATCATACCAACTCCGAAATGGACACCGTCTTAAATGTACGAAATAAGTTCGGAGATTAAGAAGAACCAAGCCTCATGAGCTGATGGTCTAAAAGTGCTATAAATATAAGCTTCCCCAAATGTGATAAATTAAGAAAGAAAAATCATTTGTCAATCTTTCATAGATGGGTCCTGATTCACCAGTGGTTTTGGTGCGGTAAGAATCTCACACTACTTGGTACCGATTCTTACCGAGTGTTTTTTTGAAGATTTCTATTGGATATAAAAAAAGGATACAACAAGGTTCGCATCGTTTGTACTAGAAGGTTTTTGTGTTTCTAGAAACGGCAGTAATGAGCGTAATATCCATTGATACTGAAATCACATAAAAATTCTCTTTGAAAAAGTCGATAACAGAAAAATCGTTTTGGCGTCAAGTACTCTCTGTAGATCCTTAGATGTTATGTACACGTATGGAAACACAAAAAAATACCAAAAGACAACTAGCTTACCCACCCGACGTTTCTCGGGTATACCATACATTTTCGAAAAAATGAGCCTGACGTGGCACAACCTAGTAATCAAAACAGCATTAATTACTTCTTACAAAATATGCTACTTGTTTGTGAAACGGGTGATTATTACAATAGCTTTATTTACACCTTACAACATCAGCTTGCTGCCTGTGAAAATTTGATCAAAATCGGTACATAAATAAGAATTTTCCAAAAAAAGGAAAAACACCCGAGTGCCACCTAGTAGCTAATTTAAATAGCCTAAGTTACTTCCTAGAACATCAGCAATCTGCCAGTAAAAGTGCAGTCAAAATCGAAGAGGCATTCCGGAGATCACCCGGAACAAACAGACAGAAAGACAGAAAGACAAACAGACAGACAAACATTTTAAAAATTGTGTTTTGTTTATAAGTACTATATGTACTTTCTTCACTTTCGACACTTCATTTCTATTTATGGGTATAGATTAGACCATTTTTACAGACTTAAAGCCGCCTACCAAAGCATAACAACAACAACAACAATCAGGGTAGTGGAACATGAATTTGAAGTATATTAGTCTAAGTAGATGACAAAGTTGCAGACCTTGCTTATTTTGGAAGAATGGCGTAGAGCTGGACGCCCAAGGCCTTGGGTTGCGAAACTGAATGGCATCGGCCAGCAGTCGGGATGTTTGGCAGAATTTGTTGAACGAGACCCGTACCGGACCACGGATATTGCCATGATGATGATGATGTCTTTTTTAAGATTAAAAAATAAGATAAAATATTGGTCAAAGAGCATCATGTTGATTTAGCATCTTCCTTGTCAACAATATTCTTTTTTATTTATCTTTATTAAAAAAAACTGCAATCAATCGCAATAGTACATTAGCTATGCTTCCAAAAATGAAACCGCGAAAAACTAACACCAGTGCCGTAAGCTTATGATTAATCATAATTTCAATTTAGCAACACTATTAATCTTATTGATATTAATAAGGTTGCAGTATCAACAGTAGCACCCACTCAAAGAAAAACGAAGTGATAAACTTTGGCACGTTTTATTGGAGTTAATAGTGCAAAAATGGCCACAAATAGGTCGCATGTATTTGTTGGTATTATAAATATTAAGTGTTAGCTCAAACTTACTGTTTTATTCGCTTTAGTTGCTCTGTTTAAAGATTACCAGTGATTTTTTTTTTTTATCATAGGAAAGGTTTTATAAACAATTTTTTCTTAACAATTTCTGCAAAAATTAAAAAAATATTCAAAAATGTAAACTTGAGCATAAAAACAATGTAAAAAATAAAAAAATGGGCACGACTGGGTCGCACGTACTTGCTCTTATATGCCTAATTGCATTGGAAAGCAAGATCTTTAACAGAAACAAGTAACATTTACGTTGAAAATAACACAGTTTGAATTTATAAAAAGTATTAAAAACCACAATACTTAACGGTCTTTAGTAAAAATTAAGTACGCTATCAAACGTCTTAAATAACAAAGAATTTATGAAAAATGTATTCGAAAATTGTAGGTTTTGATAAAGTCCTGTTTTTTATTTTTTTAGTTTTTTGAAAAAAAAATGTTGAAATTTTGGTATGCAGTTTTTTAGAAATTATTAATATAAAATTAAAATAATTTTTTTTTTGATTAGGTTTAAAAATATTGATTTAAAAAAAATCAAAAATTTATTTTAATTAGAAAAAAAAGTTATTAAAAAATTAGATATGCAGAATTAATTTGGCTACCTATATGTTTTCAAGTATAAAATTTCACAGAAATCCAGAGAGCCGTTACCGAGAAAGTCAAACATTAAAAAACCGTTACATGAAAGGTACCGTTAATAGATTTTTCCCGTAAATTTGGTTCTTTTCAAATGATAGCCAATACAAACAATTATATTTTAAAAAAAAAATTCATCCAAATCGTTAGAGCCGTTTTCGAGAAAAATAAGCTTTTCCTAAACGATCATATGACAGGTACCGTTATTTTTAGGCCTAAAAATAAAATTTCAATTTTCCCTCTGGGGAATGCCAAAAGAATCACACATACAAAATTTGAAGGCAATCGCCTTACCCGTTTAGGCTGCAGATCGATATACAACCGGACAGACAGACAGACAGACAGACGGACATTTTTTTGCCAATGATTTTTTTAGGTATCTCTATGATCGTAATGTCATGTTTGATTGTTTCTCAATTATTTTTATATTCACGAATGCTAAACTTGCCTTAATGTCCCTATAATCGCAAGTAAAAATCACTGATCAATGTTCAAAATATTAATTAAAAAAAAATTTTATAAAATTATTAAGAATACAAGGAAACCGTTTCTCGAAATAATTCAATATGAAATAACTTTGGCTTATTATACATCTTGCTGAATAACAATGAATTTCGCTTGTAATCACTTAACCAACTCTCGAGAAAGCCTTTGGAAAATAGCGTTTTTACCCTGTATTTTCAGTATTTTTTTTTCACCAAACATTAACTATCACCTGCAACAATACACAGAATTTTTTGTATAAAAATTCTCGGAGCTGTTTCGATAAAAATAAGCTTTTTCTTATTAATTGAAAAACCTCATTTTCTAAACTTGAAGATATACATGCATATGTACATACATGCACAGATGTTGATGTACAGAAAGACAGACAGATAGGCAGACAGAATTTTCCCACCAACTTAAATATGTTTCTATATCATCGTAATGTCATGTTTAATTGTTTTTTTAATCTACAGTCTACTCTACACGAATGCATAACATTCTTAACTAAAATTTATTGTAATCACATCCTACAAGTGTTGGATGATGCCAGAAGTTTATTGAAACCAAAGCTATAAGTATAAGAATAAATTATTTTAACACAAATCTCAACATAACCTTCAAATATTCCAAAATGCATTTAATTATTAAATAATTATTGCAAAAGCCAAATGAATCTGTTAGATTCAATTAAAATTCCCATATGGTATGTGACAAACGTTTGGTCAGATATGTTTAAAACAATTAGAAAATAATTTGGCATAATGCCTACAAAAAAATTCGAAAAAAAAAATAAAAACACGTAAATAATTAAAATACATTTTTTTTTTGTTATTTTAGTCATGTAAATTGTAAAATGTAAATACGCCACACAAATACATATATTGAGATGCGCTTTTAATTTTTTGTTACTCTATTGTTTACCAATAATAATAGAAGGATATGTCATTGTTATATTGTTAATCATTTATGTTTAAATTTAAATTTAATGAATAACAGATTTTTTTTTTATTTAAAATAGTTTTATGAGTAAGAATGACTTGTTTATCTCAAATAAGTCCAATTTCGGAAAAACTAAGGTGTAAATTTGTCGTTTTATCGGAGGGTTGCTAGGAGGAGAGGATAAAGGGTTACTTTTCTTAGGGACAGACTGCACGAATGAAGTTTTTCATCTTCTAGAAAACATTCCAAAAGAGTATGAGCGATGTAATCCGAATTCCGGAATTCGGTGTTATTTCACTTTAATAAATCGAAGTAACGGCATATTTCCAGGTTCGGTCTTATTTCACTTTGCTTAAGCCGAGTCGGCCTTATTTCACTTTTAATTTTAAAAGAAATTCAGATAGAGTTAAACAAATGAAAAATCACCCAAAAAATGCAAACATTTTTACTTGGGATGATTATAGGGACTGTAAAGATTATTTGCTCCAACGATTTTAATGGACATTTGTGTAAATTGTTTTTGTAAGTATGGCCTATCCATACACATAAATAATAAAAGGCACGACTGGGTCGCACGTACTTGCTCTTATGTGCTAATCCTTTTTAAGTGCAGGCGTCTTTTTGACAAAGATTTTATTTTAATATTATTTGTATGACGTACAACTTCCTTAGAATCGTTTTGGGGTGAAGCTCGAACGAACATGCGTCACGACAAAGGGATAAACACATAAATATATAGGATTGTTAGCTTTTGCAGTTTTTTAGTGTAGTATTATCTTTCCACTTGCTGCTTACTGTTTATAATATAATTTGCTAATAGAAAGATACAAAGGACTTTTTTCAGTTAAATTTTCATTTTGGTATGGAAAAATTTGAACAACTGGCATAAAGATTCGTCGGAATCAGCAGTATGGCAATAATGCTAGGTAAAGGGACCTTTATACGTCCCAATATGGGACCAATGGAATTTATAAAGGATTTAGGTACCTATAATAAGGTTGGAAGGAAGGTAGGTACTAAAATTAAGATACGTGTTCCAACTACTGTTAAGCCAGTAGGTATAGAGACAATATTAAAAGTTAACACAGTGGTTTTGCTTATTTATAGGAAGGTGTAAACTTTTGTTTTCTCGATTGAAATTTTTGCATTCAGTAGTAATCGAATAGTTTTTCTTATTTGTTAGTTGTTTTTGTGTGTTTATCAAAGGCTTCCTTATTTATTCTGTGCTTTTATGATGATGAAAAATACTTTAAAATACGTAAGTATGTATGTAATGTAGGTTGTCACTTTCTTTTATTTGACTAATGGCTTGGCTAGGGCTTATCCCAGCAATATGAAATAAAATGTTGGGGAAAAAAATTTATGAATTCAAAAAAACCCTACTCATAACGTTTTTTGGAAAAAATGTTGTAAGCCATCTTATTTCTTTTGCTGTTTTCTATTTTATGAATTTTTCATTTCAAAATCGTTCGACCAGTTTTTTCAAAAAAATGTTTTTTTTGAAAAACTTTTCGAAAACATATTTTAAAATTTTTTTTAGTATGTCAATTTTAAGAAATCTATCTATACTAGGAGAAAAATAAAAAAAAAATCTATAGATCCGTTTTCAAAATATTCAAAAAACAAAATATTTTTTTAAAAAAATTATTAAAATTTAAAAAAAAATGTTTTTGAAAATTTTGATAAGCAATATTATTTAAATCATAAAACACTACATATTTTGAAAATTTCATCAAAATCCGTCAATTAGTTAACGAGAAAGTCTGATTTTAAAAAACCGGTCATATGGGAGGTACCGTTATAAAACTTTTTCTGAAAAATCCATTAAAATTAAAAGATAGATTTTGCACAGAAAACATCATTCTGAAAGTTTAATCAAAATCGTAGGAGCCGTTTTCGAGAAAAATAAGTTTCTTAATAAAAGTTATATGGCAGGTACCGTTAGTTTTGGAGCTAGAATGCCAATTCCAAAAACTGTCGGGTAGAGCACTCTAAAAATACTATATACCAAGTTTGAATCAAATCGGCCCAACCGTTTAAGCTGTAGATATCGATACGGACAGACAGACAGACAGACAGACAGACAGACAGACAGGCAGACAGACGGACGGAATTTCCGGACCCACTTTTTTTGACTTCTCTATCATCGTAATATCATGTTTGATTGTTAGAATATTTTTTTTTTTTTTACGAATGCATAACTTGCCTCATAGTCCCTATAATCGCAAGTAAAAATGAAGTGTCGGTTTTAAAAATCAGCGGTTCTTAAAATCAGCTTTTTACTTGATGTATACGAGAGGATATACAGTACTTATAACAAAAACACCATTTTTGTCTGTCTGTCTGTTTGTTCCGGGTAATCTCGGCAACGGATGCACCAATTTTTACGGGACTTTCACTGGCAGGAAGCTGATATCCTAAGGAGTAACTTAGGATATGTAAATTACTCATTAGGTGGCGCTGGTGACATTTTTTGTTCGAACATTCTTATTTATGGACCGATTTTGACGGGACTTTCACAGAAAGGGAGCTCATTTTAAAAGGACTAACTAAAGCTATTTGAATTACCCGTAACAGCTAGTCATTTTATAAAAACCAAATTTACCGTACATTTTATATTTAAGACGTGTGATGGCTCCAAATAAAAAATTAAATAAGACAAATTAACGTTTCCAAACAACAACAATTAAAATGGGGTGTTATTTCATTTTTGGGGCTTTTTTTTCATTTTTGAATTGGGGTTTTATTTCATAACGAAACAAAGCCTCAATGAAATAAGATCCCAATAATAATTTTAGGGCCTAAGTGCTTAAATAATTTGGAAACTTTCGCCTATGATTTTCAGAACAAGCCTCACATTGCAGAGCTATTGTTGTTTTTGAAAAAAATGAGATATAAGTCTTGGTTCCGCAAGAAGATATATTTGAAGGTAAACAATAAAAGTCGTGACGTCGTCGAACCCACTGATGAATATACATATATATTTGCTATATATCCTATAGCGACCACAAACTAAATGAAAATAGTTGCTTTGCAAATTCTTTTGCCTTTCTGTCTGAAATTCGGCTTTATTTCACAAGCAATGTTCGCCGTTATTTCACTTTGTAAATGCGAAATACGGCCGAATTTTGGAATTCGGAAACTTATTCTCTTAGCTTGATACTTGATAGCTTCTTACACTCCGAGTTAAACCAAAGACTTTCTTTTAATCCTTTTTGCCCAATCTGCATGCTCATCCAACGGTCTTATCCCGCATGTGATTCCAATATAGGATGCTTTAACTCCAAGCACAAGGCAAGAACTTCATTGAATTTGCCTCGGAGAAAGCTCATCAGTCACCTTTATGACATCCATTGGCCACCATTTACCTCAAAGGGAGAGTTTACGCTAATAAATCTGTGAACTGTTGTGGAGGTACATGAAAACATTCGTCATGAAATCAACATAATTCAAATTAAGCTAAGAAGAACAAAAATTCTCAACAGATTGTTTTTCAGTTCAATTCAAAATTTATATTTAAGAACCGATTTAGACGGGATTTTCACAGACAGATAGTTGATTTTGTAGGGATTAACTTAAGTTTTTTAATTACCGACTTATGCAACTGGGGCCACTTTTGTCGAATGTTCTTTATTATTGAACCGATTTGACTCAAAATCACACCATATAATAATATTAATAGTATTCAAATAAAAATAATAAAAAAAATTATTTGGTAAGAAATTTCACCCGATAGATGGCGCTGAAGTAACAACAACAACAACATTATTATTATATTATGTATTGCACTATTAAGTTGGTGGTGTCCATAAGGGTTGGATCCAAAAAAAAATATAGTATACCCGAGCAACGCCGGAAGGGGTCAGCTTTCTGTGGCTGTCCTAGTTTTAAGTAGATACAGTTTTTTAAGTAGTTTAAGGAAGATTTGAGGTAGCTTTTTTAACGTGCGCACAAGGGACTATTTGTTTCCTTTTTAATGTAGAACACACTGCGTGGGCATTAGGAAGATAAAAAGGGGAAAGATAGGAGGTGTCGATTAAGGGGAGAAATGCAGCTAGCTAATGCACTTGAGCCTTCTAGACCTGTTATTTTAAAACTTGAATCAATATTGTTTTAATGGAATTTTAAATAGCAAACTTTCCTTAAAAACACCTAATTGCATCATCGTTAAATATCAACTTATCAATCGCTTAAGACACACCTTCAAAACCCACCCAACAGCCACAATAATTTTTTTTTTTTTTTTTTTTGAACGCTGAAGTGTTCATAAATCTTTTACTTAGCCAACACTCATAAGTTAATGACCCCATAAAGCCTCAGGTCCAAACACTACAGCATCATCTTTCTTCGATATTAATTAAAAGATTCTCAATTCTCATCCTTTCCATTCGCACATTGTCACATTTATTTCTGAAGATTTTCCAAAAACTTTCAAACATTCACTAAAAATCGGACAAAACAAGAAACAATTTTCAAAACTCACTTTTGACATTTTGAGATGGCGATTTTTTGCAAATCCTCTTTAAAAATATTTTAAATCGATCACTTGAGAGTGCGAAAATAAAAATTGAATATTGTATCTTGTATCTGCAAGCAGGCACTAGCGTTATCAAAAGTTCTTGCGATTTTCTTAATGCGCGTCAATCATTTCACAATATACAACTCAAAACCGAATGGAATGGCCAATAAATTCAAATCGCTTTAACAACAGAAAAAATGTTGACCGCGAACAAAAAAATGTTAAAAGATATGTAATATTTTTTGCTTTTAAGTAAAATATTGTTTTTTTTTAACAAAAGTATCTCGCAACTTGCAAAACGTATTTATTCCTCGATTCTCTTGCTTCGAACGCCTATGAGTGAGTGTTTGGTCTTATTTATGATTTATATGCACTTGGTCTTGGTTTGGTTGTCGCTTGCCGTCGTCGTCGTTGCCAGATTGCTACCCAATTCGGTGTTAATTCTAAAATGACCCACAACGCGCCGCCTGATCGCGCTACTAAATGCTTGAGTTAGTCATCGCGATAAAAAAAGGAAGAAACAAATGAAGATTCAAGAAAAAAAATTGTTACAAACGCAAACAAAAATAAACCGCGCGAATGTGGCAGTACAGCTCAGCAGCGGGCATACAGGTAAACCAAAATGGGCAAGTGGTCAAAACAACTTGGTTGGTGATTTATTTTAGATCACCCAAGTCCGTCCGCGAGTCATGTATCATCTATTGATGTGGGGCATATAGATGGTGAACCAACAGCATCTCAGCTGAAGAAGTGGAGAAGTGGCGAAGCATCGTCATCGGCAAGGAACATCTTTGGCAAACAAACATTTTTGAAGGTTAACAAGTTGAGGAACAATGATGCATTATTTGTGAGCTGTTGTGATATCAACGGGCGCAGTTTAAGGGGTATGTACATATTATTATGTACACAATCAGAGGTGTTCCTTGAGTAGTATGAGCTGCAAGAAAAGACACACTTTTTTGAAAGGAATTTCATGGACGGTGCGAATCGTTTTTTAATGAAATTTAAAAAGCTTTAAAAAGAAGGGGAACCACGATTTTTCGTTGGGGCCATAGGAGGTACAGTGAGAGGACATTTTAATTACTCACTAGGTGGCGCTGGTGTCGTTTTTTCGAAAACTCTTATTTATGGTCTGATTTCACAGGCAGATAGCTAAAGTTGTAACTTAAGCTATTTGAATAAGGATATCTATCAGATTTTTTCTTTTAGTTGAAAAACTTACGCAGTAGTTATGCAAGTGTAGAACAACACACAAAAGCAGGGATACTTTCTGTACTAGCGGATTTATATATGCCGAAATATTTCAAAATTCTAGCCACTGCACGATTACCAAAAAGATTCGTTCCATATAATTATTTACGCTTTTAAGTATGGGCCGTGAACTGCCGAGAAGAAAGTTAAGCTTCCTCTTGAAAACTAACATATCTTGTGTTAATGAAGACAAGCGTTGGAATCAAGGATGAGCAGGAATTCCTCATATTTTTTTAGAAAAGACACAAAATTGTTTGCTGCCTTTGGCATAAAATATGGTTCGTCGTATATTTGGTTACAATTACAGGTCTTCCTAGCTTGTTTGAAGTTTTTCCGGTTTTTCAATAAACTTGTCTTTATAATAATGTAAACAAACCTCCTTGAACTTGATCACCTTTTTACAGTTTTGATTAAACCATTAATTTTCTTTGGGTCTGATGTTTTGCTAAATATCTGATTCCCTAAAGAATGAGTTTTGTGACCATACCTGCGCTTGAATCTACATCATTACGAAGGAAGCATAGTGACCAGGCAAAGATGCTATAAAGAAATTGTTAAGACGATCACAATTTGTTTTCTCATACTAACAAAACTGCTCGTTAAACAAATATTTATGTAAACTAGTTTTCAATGAGTAAGAAATATACAACATTTTATTTCTTTTAAATTATAAAATCTATAGTTGTTATTAAAAATCGAGTTCCCGCTTCTTAAGAATATTTCAAGAATGGCGTCGCGTCGGAAGGCTTATTGAACAGCGCGACAGACATTCACCATAACAGCAAATTAGGTTCTTACGAAATTTTGTATTAAAAAAAATCTGAATATATTGGCGAATAAGCGGTGCATACCAAATCTAAACATCTGACTTTTCAATAGTCTTACAACCAATGAAATATGTTTTTTTTATGCTCCAATGTTGATATACTGATAAGCTCTCCTGGATACCAACATTAGAAAATAAATTGCACGACTGGATCGCACGTACTTGCTCATATGTGCGGTCACATCGTCGAATAGATTTAAAAAATGCACGACTGGGTCGCACGAACTTGTTCTTATTTGTGTTCTTTTAGACGTGTGGTTTTCAAGGAGAAATAAAACATATATAGTTTAATGTTATGGCCAAGAATTTAGCTTTTTATAAAGATAAGGGTTCGCATTATGTTTTAAAAATGATTTCGGGGAAGTGACCGCCGCGGCTGGCTCGAATAAATTTAAGCCGATGCCCAATTTTCCCAGTTTTGTGAAAATCGGTATCGGTGGCCATCTCGTTTTGGGCCTATTCACCGAACATGTGTAGCGCTTGATGGTCGTTCGGCTTCAATTCTTGCACGAGTTAGATTTTGTAAGCCTGCAAACCAAGATCCTTCCGCAAAATCTTCCACGAAGTGGATGGGTACATCTATAATTGTTGCGCGCGATGGCGGATGGACTCATTCGGGTTTTCTTCGTTACTCTGATCCACTGAAACGAACCATTATTTTGGTAATAAATTTGCACAATTTGCAAACTTGTTCAGGAGTAAGTCTATTCATTATGAAATGGCAAACCAAACTGAGCATAAGTCAAGTGACAGCTGACAAAAAGACCAACTCTGAAAGAAGTATTGCCAGATTGAAAACCACACGTCTATTAAAATAAAAAAAATATTTTTTTTTATAAAAGTTCTTTTTTTTTTTAATTAGTTTAAGAGTTTTCTCGGAAAAACTAGTATTCAATAAAATTTGAAAACAAAGTGTCTATTGAGGAAAAAAAATTTTGAAAATCGTTCGAATCAGTTTTTTTAAAAAGTCGTTTTTTGAAAAACTTTTCGAAAAAATATTTTAATTTTTTGTCTAGTAGGAATGTAGTTTTCATCTGGGAAAATTATTTAAAAAAATTCAACCTACCCATTTTCAAAATATTTCGAAAATTTAAAAATAATCGAAAAAAAAGTTTTTGAAAATTTTGAAATGCAATATTAATTATAAATGACTTTCCGTGTGCAAAATTTTATCGAAATCGGGATAATAGTTTACGATAAAACCGCATCTGAAAAAACCGGTTATATGAAAGGTACCGTTACAGAACAAATTTCGAAAAATTCATTATGATCGAAATATGTATTGTTATAAAAAAATAGCATCCTGAAAGTTTTATCAAAATCGTTAGAGCCGTTTTCGAGAAAATCTAACTTTTTGTTAAAAATTGTATGGCAGGTACCGTTATTTTTCGACCTAGAGCAAAAATGAAAAATAACCCCCGAGATACTACCTAACAAAGACTAAATACCAAGATTAAAGCAAATCGGCCCATCCATTTAGGCTGTAGAGGCGCGAACAGACAGACAGACGGACGGAATTTCCGGACCCGCTTTTTTCAACTTCTCTTTTATCGTAATGTCATGTTTGATTTTTTTTTTGCCCGAATCTATAACTTGCATTTTAGTACCTATAATCGCAAGTAAAAAATCAAGAAACTAAGAAAAAAACGATTTTATCAAAATCCGTCAACAGTTTTCGAAATATTTGTTCCGTAAATTAAACGTTATTTAAGGCATTTTATGCATAATTTAGATTTAAGTACTATAAAACCGAATTGTGGTCTCAGTATCTATATTTCACGTTTTTCTGTCAAAGGTTTTAACTTACAATGTATTCTAAGCAAATAAGAGCAAATACGTGCGACCTAGTCCTATCGTTTTTCTAAATACGCACGCCTGTATAACTTTCACTTTTAGTGCCTTTAACATAACTAAAAAAACACGATTAATTTCGTTAATAAAAATCAATAATTTAAAACTTATGAATTTTCTTGTTGCTCACACTGTCTTCCTTGAATCAACTTTATCTTTTATTTGTATTAATAATTACAATGGGACTGGCGCACGCAAATTTATGATTCATTGAAAATTTATTAAAAAGTAAAATTGCCAAAATGTTCATAATTTTTCAACAGAACGCTTACTACTTCCAACCTACATCCGGAACTTGACTCTTGACGCCTTCGTGAGTTACTCAAGATATTGTTGAAGTAAAGTAAAATGAATAACAAATCAGAAAATTTATTTGTTTCCTGCACCTTCGAAGGCTTCTTTAAAGTGTCTATCGATACTGGTCCAAAGCACTGTACTTAGTCATGAAAAGATCATTTCATTTACTATTTTATTTGTAAACAATAAATGTATGCACTGGGTTTGGTTTAAGTGCAAGCAACTTGCCAGCGCCACCCGGCATGATAAGCTAAAATTAAAAACATATTTGTTTATCTTAAAACAAAAATAAGTTCATTTCTTTTTTTAGATTCACATGGCGTCATTGTTTTGTTGTTTCGAATTAATTGTGGTATTCGTGCGGATAAGATACTTTTTGAAGTTGATCGCAGCTTCTAGCCTGTTTGTTAAGTAATGCAAGATACAGCTTTTAGGTCTTAAACTAGAAGCTGCAAAGGTCTAAGAATAAAACTATTTTTATGAGATCTTAGCCGATACGATCACAATTAATTATTGTTTAAATGTTGAGGAGAACTGGTGATCCTCAAGGCCATGTAATAAATTGCAGAAAAATATTATACTGTATTTCGATATTTTAAAGTCTTCATTTTAAATCAAACAGTGTCTTTATTTTCTTTTTTGCTTTAATTGAGTTTGTTGAGATTTTGACAAATATTTTGTTTACAATATCAATTAATTGTCTAGACAGATTTATATTGGCAACTCATCAAAAGCCGGTTCGTTTTTCTAGCCTCTTTTAAATGCAATTCACGACTAACTAAAACTCACGACTAACTAAAACTTACTGACGTCATCGACTTGTGAATAAAGCATAAATATCTTTATAAAGAAATTGAGTAAATTCAAAATTTGATCAGGCATATTTCAGGCATTAACACATTTATTTTGTTATACAAAGAGGAAGAAGTTGCTTGCCATTCAAGACCAGTTAACCAGCCACGATAACAGATTGGAAAGTAGGAGGAAAGGCTGGAGCGTTTCTACGGTTACCTTCCGGGTTCAGAGCAATTACCCTTTAAAATCCTGGCTCCTGGCTGTGAATATAATTCACTGATTAAGACCGAACGTAGAACAAATATATTTCAATGGCTGCATGAAGAAAGTCTTATCTTTATTTTGCCAGCGTAACCATGCTTAATCCAAAAACAATAAATTGATACATAACAATTACAATATCGTAAGAAAGGACTATTCCAACTCCATTTCTTTATACGGTATTTTTTTAAAGTGAAGTTCAAAGGTTCCAGTTAATAGAAACTTGCATCAAATGTATTCTATTGCAACATAGGAAGCAAATGTATGTAATCGAATTGTATGCGTATGAAGCATCGCAACCTTAGACTCCACTCGGATGTCATAACACCGGTGTGGCATTCAGCCACACTTGCAACACTGATTCTTTGCACTTGTCTCGGACATTACAGAACACCAGAGTCGGAGAACAAACACTAAACACAACATACAACGGGCCCAATACGAACAGGATAGATAACTTCTTAATTATTAAGCTCATTCGCAGACACATTGCGAGAGCTATGACCTTAACTAATGGACAAATCTTCGGGTCTTTCTACCTTCAATTATCAAATATTCTATTGTAATCATCAGGTGGTAAGACTACGCGTTTCGATTTGCGACGATTTATAATGATAAGAACGGAAAATCTGACAATTTTTCTTGAACAGCACTTTAGAGTTGGTGGTCATCTTGTATTTAAGCTACATAAATTGATTTTTGTTAAATAGCTCGCTTTTTTCGACTTTTGACGAAAAATGCACATAACAAAAGTTTTTCAAAATTTAATTTTCTATAACTTTGGTTTTAATAATTTGTTGGCATATTTTCCAACGATTTTGATGAAATTTTTAAAAATATGTTGGTGAAAGGTATTGGCTATCGTTTTATCAAAATCATATATGTACAGTACATATATGGAAAAAGTCTATTCATGGTACCTTTCAATCATGTTTACTTGCGATTATAGGTACTATAATGCAAGCTATGCATTCGTGCAAAAAAAAAATGAGATAACAATTAAACATGACATTACGATGATAGAGAAACTTATTTAAGTTACTGGCGAAATTCTGTCCGTCCGTCTGTCTGTCTGTCTATCAATATGGATGTATTTTGGACTGTAGCCAAAACGGTTTGGCCAATTGTCCTCAAATTTAGAACTTAAGGTTATTATGACATTCTACAGAGGAGTTTTTTTCAATTTTTTTTAGCTCAAAAATTAACGGTGTCTGTCATATAACCGTTATGTAAAAGCGTATTTTTCTCGAAAACGGCTCCAAAATTTTTTTTGAAAAAAAAAATCAGTGTAGGTAGGTAAGTATTATATTTTGGTGACAAAAATGTAATATGGTGGGCTAAAAACGGTACTCCCATAGGACCGGTTTTTTTTCTTCGACTTTCTTGAAAACTGGTGATCCGATTACTATCAAAATTGATATTCAAGAAGATGTTAAGCTTAAGTAGTTTCGAATAAATTTTTTTCGAAAACTTTTTTTTTTTTGTATTTTTAATATTTTTTTTTAATTCTTTTTTTTTGAAAAATCAATATTTTGAAAACAGATAAGTGATTTTTTTTAATTTTGTTTTTAAATGTATGTTATTTTTGTGCTTAAGTTTGTATTCTTGAATTATTTCTTTTAATTTTTTTTTTAAGTTGTTAAGAAAAACAGTTTTAAAAACGTAGGATAGGTTTCAAAAAAAATTCAAACATTTTAACATTTTGTTAAGAAATAAAATGGCGTTTAAATTATTTCACTCAATACAAGCTAACGTACTTTATTCGTACAATCAAAAGTAACAAAAATCGAATAAGTGCTTTGACGTTCACTTTAATTTTCTTAAATTGTTACTACTACGTGACCGCACATATGCGCAAGTACGTGCGATCCAGTCGTGAAATTTATTTTTTTTTTTTTAATTTCGACTATCTCGGTATGGGCTCATTGGACTTACATGTTATTTTATATTTAAAATGATATGGCTTGAAAATTTACTTCTGCATACCTACCAAAATTTTACATTATTTATTTGTTTCTATTTATAATAATTTTAATATATTTAAAAGTACTTAATCAATACAGTTTATTTTAAATAATATGATCACCTTCATAATAAAAGAAAACTCCAAAAAACTGCCTACCAAAACCTCGAAAAAAGTTTCCAAAAATTAAAGAATCGTTAAAAAAATCCCGTAATACTTTTTTTTATAAATTCGTTATAATATAAGACGTGCGATGAGCAGCGTTGTCAACCACCTTAGGCAAAATTAAGCCTACTTGAGAAAAAATTATGTTTTTTTTAATTCTCTATTGTTTTTTTTTTGGAAAAAAAATATACAAATCTTGTTAAAATAAACAAAACCAATCTTTTATTAAACAAAAAACTTAAATAAGATCACAGAAAATAATACCGAGCAAACTTCCAATTTCTTTCCAGTTAATGAAATGTTGGTTTAGTATGAGTATGACAAATAAAGTGTTAAAAAAACAATTTAAATAATTGAGTAATTTGAAAACTTTTTAAGAAAACGAAATTCGGCTATCTGGAATTCGCAGGTACATTAGTTTAGCGGCAAAGAGTTAAACAAGAGTTGCATGATTATAATAGGCCTCGATTTCGATTTTGTATATATATGTAACTAAACCCGTTTTTACTAAAGCCATGAAAACTAAAATTGTTTTAAAACTAAAATCAATTTAGCTAAAAAAAACTCTATCAAACTAATATACTAAAAAACAAATATCAAAAGATTGTTTAATGAGAATTAATAAAAACCCGAAGTCTTTTCCAAAATGTTCTTATTCGTTTTTGTTTTATGTTTTAAGCGAAACTCAAAAACAAATCACACAATGTTTACAATAAAAACAAACAAAATCTCTTATTTTAATCACACTCTCTTTGTGGTCCCATCATAATATCTATCCCCCATTCCACCATTGCCATTGCATTTCTCAATATTCCCCTCTTGCTTTTAACCACTAAGAAGTGGGATTGGCATTTAAAATCAATCCGTTAGAAACATTTCGTTTCTGGTCAGACAAGAGGAGAGCTTTTTAAAGAACATTTGGATAGCGCGCCAAAATGTAACCAATATTAAAAAAAAAACATTTCTCTTAAATAGATTTACAAAACTCAAAACACAACAGTTTTAGAGAGAAAAAGTCTATTTTCCTTTTTTCAAAAAAAAAAACACAAAAAAACAAAAGTATTAAGAAAAGTCCGTGCATTTGTAAAATGTTCACAGCCAACCGTCCAACTTTTTCACACATGTTTTTTCTCCCGGTGTGTTGGTTACTCTGGTACTCAAGTTTTAAAAACTTAAGTTTATTTTATTTTTAGATGTTATAAATTAGCCGCGCAGTGATTATACTTAAATAAATTTCTGTTTGTTTCACTTATATTTCGTGGTTTGTATAGATATGATGACACATCGAATATTCCATGCGTTTTTGACTCATTGCCTTTGATCTTAGGCATTTCTTTTGGGTTTCGTTTTTTTTTCAAATTCAATTTCGAAAAATGTCGAAATATGGTTAAATAATGGAAAATCACTTTAACACATAAAGGGAATTATTTTTTCTCGAATTTGTAAATACACCACCCGAACACAAACCTCATTTTAAAAACGATTTTTCAAAAACCACATCACTTTTAGGTAGAATTTTCTAAAAATGAGTTAGAATTAAAAAAAAAATTACACTTTAGCTCATAGTTAAAACTGTTTCGGTTAGGAAATACATAAGTATCTATATGTATATTTGTGAAGTCTTGAAAACCGTTCTAGACCGTCCACGAATTTGCTCCAAAAGCAACTGAAGAGAAGTGAACTCTCGAATGTATCCAAAAGATAGGAAAATTATTTTCTAAAAGCCGATTTGGCTAAGAAAAAGCCTCTTTACCAAACACAAATGCAAACTAGCTGTTCACATACAAAGAATCGTGATTATCTGACAGATACAAGTTCGACAAGAAAAACGTGCGATTCCATAGTTTTTGTTGTTGTTTTGGTCTCGATTTTCCTTGTGTGTAAACAAAATTGTGTGTGAAAATAAAAATACAAACATTTTGAGTTTTGTTTATTATTGTTGACCCGGCGAGTAGCCTTTAGTTCTAGGAAAGCATTTCGGAGTCGGTCATTTGGGAGAAGTTTAATTACCCTGAAGTGGACTTGATCAAGTCATTATGAATGCCACCAGAATCAGGTTGACATATTAGTCAATGGCAAAGACTTAGGTTTGCACTCTACTGGGACAAGATCAACTCCATATTTGTAAATTTATTGATCAGGAGGTTTATATGGGAATGTTATTCTGCTTGGACATGAAGTTTCATTCCATCTTTGGACAGACCAGTAGCAGTAGGTAGTATAATGGGGTAGTGGTTTAATTATGAATAGAAACTACTGCATCAACCCTGATGTGTCCAAATGTTCATTCAGATCGACATGAACTTGAATTTCATGTAATTGCATATAAACTAGGTACTGGATATTTGTATTCACTTCGCTTAGTGAGCTAGTTTAGATTTTAATCTTGCTACTATGACCCATATGCCCCTGACCCATGACATAGTGGTAAGTGTCCCAGACTTATTTGCCGAAGGGTGGAGGTTTGATTCCTTGCCAGAGTCAACTTGTCTTTTTTTCTCGCGTATAAATGACAAACCCTCAAGAGTATATACCATGTCTAGAAACAGCGCATCTGATGTAGCTTTTCGATATCGACGTTAAATCATAGGTTCCATTTTTTTCTGCAAAAGCACTGCGGGTGGTAGTGGTGCAGTAGATAAGATGTTTGCTTGTTAAGCGAGAAATCGTAAGTTCAAATCTGAGTTTGGGAATCAATTTTTCAAACTCCTAGTGCAAGCTAGAACCGTCCGTGGGTTTTAAGTGAGGAAATAGTCACCTAATTCTCGATCTACATACTGTGCCGAAAAAAAGTTCTTTCCTATTTCTCTAATTCTTTTCTAACTTGTGTCGTGCAACATCCAGTTGCATTCTAAAAGGCGTTGTGCCTTACAAAACACATAGTTAATTAAAAGAATAAAAATTGGGTACGACTGAGTCACACGTACTTGCTTTTATGTGCCTAATTACATTGGAAGGCAAGATCTTTGACAAAAACAAATAACATTTACGTTGAAAGTAACACAGTTTGAACTTATAAAAACTGTCAAAACCACAATACTTAACGGTTTTTTAGTAAAAATGAAGTACGCCACCCCACGTCTTAAATAACCAAGAGTTTATGAAACAAGTATTTCGAAAATTGTAGTACGGGTTTTGATAAAATCTTGTTTTTTATTTTTAGTTCTTTGATTTTTTTTTTTTTTAATTTTGGTATGCAGTTTTATTATATACAGGGTGGAGCGATTTTTTATTTTTTACAATTGCTTTGGAATACCTGTACAAAGTTGCTCTACCAACTCACATATGTACACCATAATTTTTAGTTGGCGCATGATATATTTAGAGGTGCCCCCAACATCATTAAGTTTGGAGAAATTCATGAATTAGGTCAAAAAAATCAAAAATAAATGAAATTCTCAGTGATTAATTTAATGCAACAGTTAAATTGGAGTGTGTAGTGTGTAGTGTGGTAAGAGAGGTAATTTCACAACTCTCTTCAAACATTGTTCAAACGAAATTTAGTCAACTCGCGAGTTTACTATTCTTTAGTGAAACGCTTTGTATTTACGGCTTATACCTATCAAGAATTTGCCCTCATGTAAGTAGTATATTTTCAATTTTCTCTTGCAACTGTAAACTATTGTAATATTTTAGGAAACCATACATTTTTTTCTTAAAAATGTCTCAAGTCAAAAGTGTTTGGTTTACCAGAGAAGTTACCCGTCTCTCAATTACCTACTTATAATGAGGTTATGTATATTTTCATTAAAAACGAATTAAAGCCTATAAAAACAACAAAAGAACCAACAGTTCATGAAATATCAGAAAGATTGGCTCAGGAAATCTTGGATATTTGGCAAAAAGCTTCACTCCCAACTGTTAGCCTCAAGAGAATATTTCAACTTTTTCGATCGTATCACGACAAATATAGGACCTTATCAAGGCCGACAAACAAACAAAAATTATCAAGAAAAAATTAATAAGTTTGATATTTGCAGTTGCAAATCGCTGGCTGAATACTTAAAGGTTGTATGTCAGCATACCTTAGTTTTGAGAAAATCGATGTCAAAGCTTCAGAAGCCTGGATTTTGTATAAAACTTCTAAATATCAGTAAAATATTGATGCAATCTGATAAAGAACTGCTAAAAACCCAAAAACAAACAAAAAAAATAATATTTTAATCACTATAGACAATTCTACAGGCATTTAAAAAAATACATAGAACCTTTTCCTCAAAATCTCAGTTATATATTAGATAAAGGGTTCTATGTTCAACATAGAACCTTATAGTACTTAAGAGCTTATATGGAATAAATGGTTTTTGTATGGAGTAAAAAAATCTTTTTTCGTGAAAATAGATGTTTTTTTAAATTTTATTCTATTTTTTATACTATACAGTAAGAAAACTGATTAAATACTATATTTTCTTAAAATAAACTTTCCTAAAGCATATAATCGTTGTAAAATTAGGAATCCCCAGAAAAAAAAAAGGTTTTTTTCATACTTAACTTGATATCAAAACAATATAAGGAATCTGTTGTAAGATAGTAGTTATTTTTTATAAAAGTCCAACAAAATTGAAATAAAACCCAATATAATTATAAGTAACATAAATAAATTTATTTTAATTATAAAGTAACGAATACATAACAACTTGGATAGTATTTAAATACAAATAAAGAGTTGATCAATTAAATATGAAAAAATTCAATTTCTTCAGCATCATGGGCTTCCAACAAAATGATATTTACAGGGTTTATTTGTATCTCTGAAATTAGACTCTAATTAAACTTAAATATCTAAATCAAGGCAAACAATTCGTTTGATACATTCATAATAACCTACCTAATATCATTGTTCTGGCTAGAGGGACTCCTGTAACCTGAACCTGGCGAAGAGATTATTTCGTCCAAATACTCTTCATACAGTTCGTCTATTGATCCTTGTTCTGACATAATGTACTTGCACTGTAACTATTTTTCTTTTTAATGCTTAAAATGGTATAACATTAAAAAACCAATAATATTTACCTTCGTTTTAAACTTTCTCATCAATCGAGACACAAAAATCACAATGAAAATAATCTTGAAAAACCGCGAAAACACAGAAAACCGTACGAAATGTAAAATTAAAATAAGTTCATGTCTCATTGATAACAAAATTCAAAGAATAAAAATTTGCTCAAATGGTTTTGTCATAGAATACATACATAGAACTTTTCGTTTCATTCAAACGGTGTTCAATGCCATAGGGTTCCATGTTGAGCAATTTAGTGCGAAATAGTTGCATGTAACTTAAAAGCATTTGTTTTTTGTATGAGGCAAATTAGGCAAAGAGTGTTGAATTTTAAATAACATAGAACCTTATGATATTGGATATTGGTGCAAATGCATGAAAGTTGTATGTGTTTTTTGCCTGTAGTGTTGCCATTGATTTTTTCTAATTTATAATTTTGACTTCATCTGAAAGCCGCTGAAATTACGAAAATTTTGATGTATAAAACTCATTTTTTGTTGTTTCTATGACATGCAACCTTTAAGTACTCAGCCAGCGAAATGTCAACTTATATCAAATTGTAGCTGATCAACAAGAAAGATGATGATAGTCGGTGTGGATGTGATTGCAACTGTAAAAAATGAGAAAAAACAAGAAAGAAAAGAAAAAAAATGTTTGCGTAACAGAAAAACAGTTGATTTTGACAAACCGTGTTGTTCTCGTACTTTATGTGTTGACTTGCCAATCAAAAGCAACAGTTCCAGTGATAGCGTTGATTCTTATCTTTTCCTGGAAACACCAAAACAAAAAGCTGCACCGCCACCAAAAAAAAAGAGGTTAAATTTACCATCATTAGCCCTTGCCTGCGATCGTACTGGAATTTCTGACAGAGTCGGCGCTATTATAGCATCTTCTGTGTTAAAAGATGTTGGCATTATTTCATCAGACGATCCAAGTAGTGTCATTGATCGCTCAAAGCTGCATCGTAAAAGAACTAAAGTCAGATCAGCTTTGCAGGATGCAGAAGCAGATCACAAGAAAATTGTACGCGGTATGTATTTTGATGGCAGAAAGGATAAAACATTGGTAAGTGTCCAAAAGAATGGTACATTTTATAGAAAGAGAGTTCTAGAAGACCATTATGTGATTTTATCGGAGCCTGGAAGCGACTATTTTGGACATGTCACGTGTGAGTTGGGAACTGCTAAAGGGATTAAAGATTCTATAATAACTCACTTGAAATCCAAATCAGTGAAACTGAGTGAAATAAGTGTTGTTGGTTGCGATGGAGCAGTAGTGAATACAGGTTTTAAAGGTGGTATTATCCGTTTGATGGAAGAAGAAATTAATAAAACATTACAGTGGTTAATATGCCAGCTGCATTCGAATGAATTACCACTGCGACATCTGTTGCTTCATTTGGAGGGGAAAACTATATGACCGAAATGCTTTTCAGGTGCCATTGGATCTGAATTACAAAAATGTGAGACAATGCCAAGAGTCCAATTCTCCGTCATTCCTACAAAATTACCTGAAATTACCAAGAACGATTAAAGTACCGACCAAAAGTATCTACGATATAATGAATTCTATCAACACTGATGTTTTTTCTTCCGATTTAGCTAATATTGAACCTGGACCGCTAACCATTCTAGATAGCTTACAACAGCAAATCGAATTCTAAGGCTATATGTTACTAAAACGGATCCTGGAGAAAAATCAGTAATATTAGCCACCACGTACATAATGAGAGTCTACGGTCCAATGTGGTTTACGATAAAATTTAAACCCTCATGTATAAACGGTGCTAAGCACCTGTGGAAAACTATAAGTCTGAGTCGTTATTTGGACACGCATTTGAAAAAATCGTTGACCAACGAAATAGATATTTTGGTCACCCAGAAAATCTTCTTATTGCTATGCTTGGAGATGAAAAAGAAATAATACGGGAGCTACCATATTGAAGAATTTTAAAGGCAAGGACAGAAAATGCTCGAGGAACTTGAAACCAACATGAGTATCTTGTACATGAGGTTGGCGAGACCTTGCAGATCAAAATGGCAAGGGAAAATCTGGTGGGGAAACTATTCCAAATTCGTGTTGTTCGGCTAAAAAAGAATCGATATATTTCACGGTACGTCTAAAATTGAGCTCAAGGGTGAACTGATGGGCATTCCCTGCGAGACGAGTATTACGTGAGAAACTTTTAAGGGGAGGAATGCAGCTGGCTACTTCGAGTGAACATTTTTTTTATAAAAGAAACGCTAAAATAGGGAAAGACATGAAACATTGAGAGCTTCTGCCCCTACATTTGCAGAAAAAGCTGAAACAGATGGGCGGAAGCGAGTAGTCCCCTTTTTATAGTGAGATGCCTACCTAATACGGCAGACAAAAAGGACTCATTTAATCCAACTACACAGCTGATAGTAGTGCTTATCGTGATTGAGAGATAACAGTTTGTTCTAAAACTATAAACATAGAGGATCAAGTAAGGTTCTATTATTTTACCGGAGCTATACATTTTAAGCCCACTAACACTTTGAAACCTTTCTAAAAATAGAATTTTATTTAGTCAATTCGGGTCACTGATGACGTCAAAATGCGGTAATGCGCTGTCTTGTTATCTTGTATTATGCTATATCATTACATTTAAAACAAAATCTGTCTGAGTACATGGTGGTATTAATTTTATATTGATTTTACTAAAAAAAATGATATTGACTGAAAGAAAGTTACCATTTTGCCGACAAACGGACAAAGTCCGGCCGATCTGCTGTTTTGTAAATTTTATTTGACCAAATTTTCCATTGACTCATTAGGTAGGTCGTAGGTGGTAGGTGTTCTTATGACCGCCTCATGAACTTTGTGGAACCTGAATTTTGAACAAAACACAAAAACAATTTGGGATTTGAAACCCCCCCCCCTCCCCCCTTTCTCTTTAAATCTTTTTAAGGGCCATTAATAGCTTTTATCCAAAAATGAGTTATTAAAAAAAAAGACTAAACTTTACCTTAAAATGGCCATCCACTGACGAACATATTTACACCACAATGACGAATGGGAAAAATTGCATCTCAAAATGACAACGAATCCATAATCGATTTGTAGGCCAGACGACACTTATGCAGCTAAGGCGCCTTCCACCTGACCAATACTCTGTGTCTCCATTTCATTAATAATCTTCTCAGGTTATGAATTTGGCTCGAAGCTATTACACTGTCACACACCGATGTGACGACTGAAAGTTTAATGAGTACGCACTCCAAGTTTATGTTAATTTCTCCTCTCGACATTCACTAAATTTATTAATACATTCATCACAAGGAACGCAACAACAAAAAAAAAGACGAAAACAATTATTTAATTCACTTTTCTTGTCTACTAAATACTAAATTTGCAAACTAAAAATTTATTGAAACATTCTAGTGGATTTTATAGTTCAATGAACTGAACATCGTCTTGGTAATTTGAGAGGAACTATTTTTTCCGTTTTCTACGTGGCTTTCTTGGGGAATCACCATCGTCATCACTGTCGTCTAAGAGGCTATTACCACCACCAGTTCGATGTTGTTGCTGCTCTCCCCATTCTTTGCGCAATTCACTGAGCATACCAGGTGTTAGAAGGCCTTGAGCCAGAAGACGTTCTGTCAGCCTTCCACGTGCACTGGCCGGTATACGAGGTTCTACCGCAAGATAAATTATTCGCTTTAGCTTTAAGAGTAGAAGGTGTGTGACGACTTACCTTTTAAAGATGTTGATCTTCTCACTGGATATGATGACTCATTATCACCGCTTTGTTGACTGGCTTCTGTGTTTTTGAGCAAACGGGTTATTTGGAAGACACCTTGCTGGATAATCTCATCGAGCTCCTTTTGTGATGCCCGAACTTGCGCTGCATGTGGGAACATATCCGTGAAACGATAGCTAGATGTTGGTGTTAGGATAATCAGCCTCAAAATAGAATTGATTTGTTTACCTCAGCCACAGATACAAATCCATGACATCAAAGACTGACTCCAAATGAACCAAGTCCAAGATTGTCCTAGGTAGGCCCAATGGCCAGCCACAATGATGGGCTATAAATTCATATGAAATTGGTTCACTTTTACTGTACTGTCTGGCAATCTGTGAATTCAGGAAGTTTTGGAATGAGAAACTTGAGAGAACAACATTTATTAACAAAGACCTACCTTAAGGAACATCGAGCATACGAAAGCCATTTTCTTGTTGATTGGTGCACAACAGAAGACATAACGAGCTCTCAGCGGCAGAGGCACATGTTGAATCATTTCGGCTAAGAATTTAAAATCTTCAATGTTGCACATAAAATACAAGGAGTCATCCACCGTGCAGAGGTTCACGAAAATGTCCTGAGATTTGCATGTTTGTAAATGAGCCAATTACCGTTATACACGCTCAAACTTACCATCAAATTGCTCAAAGTTGAGTTTGGCAGATGGTATGCATACAACTCAATTTGATCCGCCGTTGGATGCAGTCCGGCTTTCTTCAGCGCATCCGGGCTCTGGGAAAGGATATTCTTTAAGGTCAGCAGATCTTCCGGTTTGTACGTCGTCACATATCCATGTTCCCATTGAGTCCTGAATCGACCAGCACGCCCGGCTATTTGGAGAGCTTGTGACACAGAAATTGTGTCTACCTCGCGTTCACCCTTCTCGTTCATTGAAGGTTTTATGATTGAATAAAATATGATTCGGCGAATGCTCCTGAGAATGAAAGAGACAGGAATGATTATGGCAGATTGAGTGGAGCATCATAACAGACTTACAAGTTCAATCCCATTCCAATGGCATCAGTGGCTACCATGACCTTGCAGCTGTTGTCAGGATCATTGAATTTAGCCGCTTGTGCTAGTTTAGTTCCAGGAGGAAGTCCTCCATAAATCACAGCTACTTCCTTGCCTCTGGAAAAAAAAACTCGGGATTAGCAGACATGTTTAAGAACCTATCTCAATGGTTTCTACCTTGCTTCGATCTCTCTGGACACCGAATAGATGTCATTTTTACTAAAACATACTATACAATCACCTGGCTGGATATTGTCCAGTGTCCCCAGTGCTGATTCTTCGATGGTAAGTTCAGTCAGTCGATTGTAGGTGTTAACTTCAACTGTCTCATGTGTGGTTTCGCAGATTTTTTGCAAGAGTTCCAGTGATCCAGCTTCGCCACAAACATGAATCTCGTCGGCAATTAGGCCAAGGAAAGCTCTGGTCCAAGCCCAACCACGTTGTGGATCTCTCAGTAGCTGAATTTCATCTATAACAGCAACTTCGTCTGGAAAAAATTTAAATAATTATTGGTTTTTCACAAGTTCCAATGAGCTAGAAGAAGGGGATGTCGATGAAAATGAAATCCATCGAAATCTATATCCAGGATGGATGCTTCAATATTTCTTAAAATTATCATTGAATGTAATTTGCTTACATGGAGTTGTCACAGAAGTCATCTCTACAGTGCATGCAACATGTGCGGCGGGTGTGTTTTCATTGATGCCATACTTACGCTCCTCGCCAGTTACCAGATCACAAGGGGTTCCCTGGTGGAAATAAAGTTTATTACGTGTTGTGTTCTAACATTTTTGATCATGAAACTAACCCTTTCGTTGGATTTATTGAAAACTTCGGTAGCAAGGAGCTTGAGGGGACCACAATAGACTCCAGATTTGGCAGTGAGAAATCTTTCCATTGCATGGTATGTCTTTCCGGAATTTGTTGGTCCAGCATGAAATATGATTTTTCTTGTGATTGCTCTGGCACTGGGATACCAGTTTGCTGGAGTTCTCAAGTCAGAAATCTTTTTCAGATCATCCATACAATCCAAATGAGGAAATATGGTCTTAGCATGACACAGGAAGTATGGAAAGATATCGTCTATGTGGCCAGCTCCTTGGAGGATATCGCTTATTGTGATGTGCAGGTCAACTGGCAGATTCTCGGCTTCGATGCAATAACGTCGAAAAGAGGCAAAAGCCTGTTGCTGCAGATAAGCTAAAACAAATCATCATCTAGTATCGAATAATAACTTTTTGCAACGACTTACAGTCCAAACCATTTTCGAAACACAATAACTTAACCTCTCGTTTTTGTGTGAATTTATTGAGTGTATTCAATAAATCTGTTTTGTCCAGCTTGCCAACAAGTTCAGCTCCGACATTTAATTCATCCTCAGTCGGACGGACTAGGACAGGCTTAAATAGAGCAGAAACATTATTGGGATCTGGTTTTTTACCACGAGCTTGATGATAGCCGGTTAGATGGACACATTTTGACAGTAAAAACGGTTGTCGCGCCAAAGTGACTTTTGACAAAGATAGACGATGTGTTGCGGAACATATTAGGCCGAGCCCTTTACTTGTATTTAGCATTATATCATGAAGATTTCATAAGATTTAAATTTAAACTTTTAATAGCAATTTATTTTACATCACACACAACGTCGTGTGGTGCAGTGTCAAAAAGCAAATGTCAAATGGATGAATTTGAAATGAACATTTTAAGTTTTGGTTTTTTGGACATTAATGTACTTAATGAATGCGAATATGAAGGTACAGGTAAAGATGAAAATAGGGGGAAATATTTGTTTGATTATCAGGATTTTTAAATTAAATTGGCACAAAATTATAGACGCTTTAATACCAAACTAAATACATAAAATTTGGTATTAACATTAAGGCTGGGTGTACCTCGAAAATGTTTGTTAACAAATCGGCGGATAACTTTTTTATTATAAAAGATATTTTAACGAAATAAATTTTAATATTTAGCTAACATACAAGACTTAAAATGTTCATTATAATAATTTCTTATTTTCTAAAATTGTAAGTTAGAGATTATAAAAAGATATACATTTTTCGCTCTTTTTCTCTAATCTTAAATCTTGTGGTTTTTTCTAAGTAATTTAATTTTTTTTATTTTTTTTATTTTTGTTTTAGAACTAAATTGAGTTAATACCGGAAGTAAAACTATTTTTTTTAATTTAACTTATTTTTTTATGAAAAAAAATCATCGAATCAGACGTATTTTTCTCGATTCTACCGTGTTTGAACAGGTGTCACTTCTTCAATTTTCAATATAATTCATTAAAATGAAAAGAAATAAAAAGACCAACTCAAATACTTACAATAAAAATATAATAAAAAAAATATTTTAAAAAAATTTAACGAAATAAATTTTAATATTTAGCTAACATACAAGACTTAAAATGTTCATTATAATAATTTCTTATTTTCTAAAATTGTAAGTTAGAGATTATAAAAAGATATACATTTTTCGCTCTTTTTCTCTAATCTTAAATCTTGTGGTTTTTTCTAAGTAATTTAATTTTTTTTATTTTTTTTATTTTTGTTTTAGAACTAAATTGAGTTAATACCGGAAGTAAAACTATTTTTTTTAATTTAACTTATTTTTTTATGAAAAAAAATCATCGAATCAGACGTATTTTTCTCGATTCTACCGTGTTTGAACAGGTGTCACTTCTTCAATTTTCAATATAATTCATTAAAATGAAAAGAAATAAAAAGACCAACTCAAATACTTACAATAAAAATATAATAAAAAAAATATTTTAAAAAAATGGATTTTTGTTGTTATTTTTTAAATCTTTGTGAATGTTTTCTTTAGTTATCGAAGTTCTATATACTATAGTTTTTTAAGAAATATTGTTTTTTAACACACTAATCACTGATTAAAAAAGCTAAAATATCGATTGACTTTATGAAGAAAGTAACGTTCTAATAAATTATTTGATTTTATTTTTTTATTTTTTTTCAACATTTTATCTCTTTACATCGCCTTAGAAAATGTATGTAACAATAATAGTTTTTTTTATATTAATTTTTAAAAAAATGGTCTAATTGTACTAACTTGTAATGACAAATACAAGTAGTATACAACATATACGTAGAAGAATAACATGATCTGAATGGGTACGTGAAACTTGGCTCCAATGAAAAATTACCCATAAAAACCGTCCAATTTTTTAAATTGAAAAATAGCTTCAAATTTTAAGATATTTAGTTCTTAGTCTGCTCCATTTTTTCTGCCTATGCAAACTTTTTGACCTTGGGTTCAACTTTCTCCAGAAAATACGTAATAAACATAACGTTATAACATTTTTGTAATTATATAATTAAAATATAAATCAATGACAGTTATGCAAAAAACGCACATATTTTATAGTACTTGGAAAAGACCACAACAAGTAATTTTTTTATAATTTATAATTTTATAATCACATGTATATTAATAAAGTCTAAAAAATTGCATACCAAATTTAAAAAAAAAATTGTTCAAAAAACTAAAAATAGAAAACAAGAAGTTATAAAAATCCGTCCTAAGATGTTCGAAATACTTTTTTCATAATTTCATTATTATACAAGACGTGTGATGGCATACTCCATATTTACTAAAAACCGTTAAATTTTGCGGTTTTGACACTATTTATAAGTGTTATTTTTGTACGTAAATGTTTCAATCAAAGATCTTGCCTTCTAATATAGTTAAGCACAAAGGAGCAAGTACGTGCAACCCAGTCGCGTCCATTTTTTTTTTATTGATAGTGTCTTATTCAGCAATGAAGTTTAGGTTACATTTCTATTTTCACATTGAGTAATTTTTCATAATGAAAAATTGGACATTGTTTTTGGGTGATTTCTTGTAAGTCTAATATTATGGATTCATTTTCCATTATACAATTTGGCCCCAAATAAATTAAAAAAAATTGTCTAGATATTTTATGAAAATTTACAAAAGATCTTTGTTCAATGTCTACAAGACGTTGGCAAACGTTAACATTGATCTAGGCCGGTCTTCCAGACAGGCAAAATAAAAAAAATATAGGCCGGCGAACGATGCAATTATCATATCAACTTGAACTAATTTTGGTCTCCAGGTCCAGTTTTTTAGCTAATTGAAAATAAAAAAATACAACAAATTCCTAGCCACACCATTATGGACTAGGATAGCCACAGAAAGGAAGAACATCATAAAAAACAAAAAAGGTCATTTCATTTCTAATTATTTTTAGAGCCAGGCCAGAGGCAGGTAGGTCTGTTGTTAGTGCCCATGCCCATGCATTTCATTATTTTCATTCTCGTCGCGTCGTCATCGCTCCTGAGGATCGAAAACAAATAAACGCAAGGAAAAAAAGTGCAGATTCATATTCTGGGCGATACGAAGAGAAGGAATATTTACGTTTTAAAACGTCCATGCTTCTCATCTGAAGACTGAATGAACCTTTGAGCTTAGAGCACGGAAAAAAGAGAATTTTATTTGTGCACCAATACATATAAGTACGTTTACTTGAGTTTTGAGTTCTGGTCTGAGGAACACCCAACCTTAAAAGAGTAGTTCCTCAATTATAAACGAATCAAAAATTGAAAAAAATATCCCTTAGAATAATTTTAATAAAATAAAAAAAACTTTCAGTTTTCAGTAAATAGGTTACAAATATTTACCTGTATAAAAAAAATAGCAAAGAAAGAAATGTGTTAGCAATAGTATCACAGCGGTAACGCTGATTGACAAGGGTGGTATATATCAGTATTGCCAGATATATTTTGGCTGCAATGAAACTAGGCATCTATTTTAGAAATTTAGATATCGTGCAGAGCTGGCTGCATGCAGTTCTTGGAATATGAGTTTCCTCATAAGAACCTGTGTAATTTATTTTGTCTGCATGGGAAAAGGCTGCTCATCTATTTTGAAAATAAAAATACACAAACCTTGCCTTAATCCAATAACATAGAAAAAAGAAATAAAGAACTGCGACTCGTACCGACCATGCCCTGCAAACCCTGAAATTTTAATTTGTGCATGTGAATACGTGAATGAGATTCCTGTGTGAAGCAGCCTATTAGCCATACGTTTCGTGCCCACATTAATGCAGAACTTAGTATTTTAAGTAGTGTGAAATTAATGGTGCACAATTATAGACAACCTATTTTAAATACATTAACTTCATACTAGTTAAAATGTTTAGTTCTGCGCCACGTTTTTTAAACAATTTTAAACAAAAAAAAACCTTGCAGTAGTTAAAATCAAATTTTAAAGTTTGGAAATCCTAGGGAATTTTGTTTTTATTGCATTTAGACAGGGTTTGTGTGTATTTTTATTTTCAAAATGGCGTTTTATGAGAGCGAGCCGTCATTCTTTCTGAGAGTTATTAGTTTCACACTAAAAAGACAATGCAGGGGATTCCTGTTATTAAAAAGCTAGTTTCACACTAAAGAAAAATCAATTTTTGAGCCCTCTGTAATTGAAGAACTACACTTTTAGTATTAAGCCTAGTACTCAGATCGCACTAAACTAAATTTTATCTCTACAAACCCTTGCTAAAAAGGCGAGCTAAATTTTGAAGTTGGAGAAAAAAGCTGTTTTACAAATCTTTGATAGTTTGTGAAATATACTTTATAAATAATTGAATTTTCCAAATTCAAATTTTCATCAAGAAATTCCTTTTTTTTAAATCATTCACATCCAACATGACAACTGTCAGAATTTATCTTGTGAAAGAATGTATTTAACATTTTTTTTAACCATAGTACGCAGCTCAAGCTAAAATGTGTAGCTTATGTACATGTTTCTCTCCAAACGTTAGCTAAAATTCCAGCTTAATTTTGACAGACGAGCGTTGTGAAGAAAATAACAGCTGTTCTCTTATTTAATTGAATGTAGCCACATAAAATTTAAAACGGTGATAAAGCCACAAGCGGAAAATTATAGACGTTTTAATCCCAAACTAAAACCAATAAAATTTGGGACTAACATTAAAAGTGTAGTTCTTCAATTATAGGCTCCAAAATTGAGTTTCTCTTAGTTTGAAACTAGATTTTTATTAACAAGAAACTCCTAGCAATAGTTGTTATTGTTTTAATATTTGTTTATTCACTTGCTAGTCCACGAGCAGAACACCCTTTAGGTTTAGGTGCATATCTTTAAACAAAGTTCCCTGAACACATATAATTCACCATTGCTTTATGCAATGGATTTTATAAAGTAGTCGGTAAACATCGACTTATTGTGCGTCTTTGAAAAGCTAAACGGTCTAACTGATGAGCCCACCGTTCATGCTTGGGCGAAACGCATACGCTAACGTCTCTTGAATCATGCGGCTCTATAACGCCGTTTCCGGCTTAGGCGTCAGTTATAGCGACCAGGAAAAACCATCAGGAAAAGTTGAAACAAATGGAAACAGGATTTTTTTTCCTGATGAGCCTTAACAGCAATCAGTGAAAATGTGTCAGTTGATTTCACAAAAAAAAATATAAACCTTTCTTTTTTCCTGTTGCAAAGTTCATCAGAATTTTTTTCCTGATGCTTGGAACGCAAATAATTGAAATGATTTGAGTCAAATGCAATCAAATAAATACAGTTCTTACAAAAAAACATTGGTTCAATTGAAAATTTCTTTGGCAAAAAAATTCTTTGATTATTTTCTCTTCGGTTAGTATAGTAATTGTATTTCAAATCAAATGAAAACATAGTTAAATATCCATTTGATTTTTTTCCTGATACGTTTTCCTGATCGCTATAACTGGCGCCTTTAACATGGACACGGTTTTTCGGCCTGTACGGTGCTCGCGCGGGTCATATTTATCTGTCATTCATTTGCGGAGCATGCGAAGAGTGCCCAGTTACAACACGATACACGATAGTGCGTTCAAGCGATTTACATCACCAGAAACTTCATAAATAAAACGATTCAATCTAAAATGACCAGTTTCGGCACGAAAAATTTTATTAATTGAAAATATTTTCCTAAAATTCAAAGAAGAAACGTAAAGTAAAAACAAGTGTTTTATTTTTAAAACAGACTAATCTTTGGTGAATTTTATCATTTATACCAGAAATTACAAGCAGGTGAAAATACATTTCGGGAAAACACGAGAATGTCAACGAAAACGTTCGATAATATTTTAAAAAACACATGATTCTTGATTCTTTTCCATGTTACATATTGGTATGCCCGCAGAATATTACGGGAAAACTTAAACCAGTTTGTTTTTAAACAATGCGTGCGATGTGACAACATCGCAATTACCGCAATATCATGTTGACGTTGGAAATCCACATTAAACAATACAGGTTTAAATTTGTTATGCACTCGTATACAACGCACCCCATCGCATGTACTGCATTACCTGTGTTTAAGCAGGACAGAAGACGCTGTAAGGTTACCTCTCAAAAATCGAAGTAAAAGTGTACGTTCACATTTCTACCCTTCGCATTGGATAGGGTCCCAAAATCCAATTTTTTGTCAACGAACACACCCACCCACATAGGTTATCTTAAATACACAGTCAGCTGTTCACCACATGTTTCTTCAGAGAGAAAAGTATCCAGTACATTTTAGGATACCTTTGGATTGTCCCTCTGTTTCCATATGTTCTTCAATTACCTCTGAATCAACTAGAAAAAAGAAACGTCAAAATTGAGGCAACTAAATTCAGCACGTAACTCACGCAACACGCAAAATTAGTTTTCTGTCTATTCCCTTTAAATTTTGTTTTTGCAGTTCATTGACGCATACCTCACGCTGCACTGTGAAATACCGGACAATTAAATGTGGCGATCAATGGGTACGTTCACATTTGTATCCTTCATATTGGATTTATTGTTTTTTTTGTAATTAACATTCTTAAAAACAGCTGATACACATCTGATTGAAGAACATATTGAAACAAACTGAAAATGCGTACGTTCATGTATGTATCTTTTGGATAGGTTACCTTGATTGTGTTTGGTTTTTTTGGGAATGAACCAATCTAACCAGATAGGTTGTCTCTCAAAATTCGAAGCAAAAGAGAAACTCAGACAGCAGTTCATCAGCTGTTCACGTGTTGAGAAAAGTATCCAGCATATTTTTGGATACCTTTGAATTTTCTCTGTTTCCATATGTTCTTCAAACAGCTGTTTTAACCAAGGTAATTACAACAAAAGCAAGGTAACCTATCCGAAAGTTATTCGTGGACGTAGCCAATGAAAATCAAAAGGTAACCTAAAATTTGTTGGATACTTTTCTGTCTGAAGGAATATGTGATGAACATAAAGCAGATGCATATGTTCGTCTTAACTATAATCTGCAATCTTCATGATTTTCCTTTAATTTGCATTGTTTGCATTGGTATGTTTCTTATATACCGTTTTTTCATCTTTTGCGATGAATATTTTCAGATCTATGTAACATAACTCTCTCTAACATATCATTTGGTATAGCTATTAGCCGAAAAATCGCCAACAAAAATAAATTGGCATCACTTTTTGTTTTCTTTCATGTTTCCCACCCTGCCGTGATACGGCCGGTGTTTTTGTTGGGCGACGTGTCATTTGCTTCTTTCGGTCGGTGTGTTGTAAAAAGTCAAATTGAAATTTTTTTTCTCCTCAGAAAAAATCTTTCAAAGAAGTGTAAAGAAAACACCCAAAAAAGCCAACGAATGCTATCCATTCGCATAATTATTTTAATAAAAATTCAAAACATAAGCTTTTAATCCAAAGCCAAATTTCCGAATTGGAAAAAATCATTTGAAGAAAAATGAATCGCCCTGCGAAGCTGCTCAATCGCAAAGCAGCTGGCTATAGCAGTCTCATCACATTTGCAGTCCTCCTCATCGCATGGTTAGCTGGATTTGCGTCCCGTTTGTTTGCTGTCATTCGATTCGAGAGTATCATTCATGAATTCGATCCATGGTTCAATTATCGCGCCACCGCCTATATGGTCGAGCATGGCTATTACAAGTTTTTGAATTGGTTCGATGAGCGCGCTTGGTATCCACTAGGCCGTATCGTTGGTGGAACTGTATACCCCGGACTGATGATAACATCCGGTGGTATACATTACATTTTGCACGCCTTGAATATCCCGGTACATATCAGGGATATCTGTGTGTTTCTCGCACCCGTCTTCAGTGGCCTTACATCGATTTCTACTTATTTGCTAACCAAGGAGCTTTGGTCTCCTGGAGCTGGCCTATTTGCTGCCAGCTTCATAGCTATCGTACCTGGCTACATCAGTCGATCAGTGGCTGGTTCCTATGACAATGAAGGAATCGCTATTTTTGCGCTCCAATTCACCTACTATTTGTGGGTGAAATCGGTTAAAACTGGTTCCGTCTTCTGGTCATCAATGGCAGCACTTTCTTACTTCTACATGGTATCAGCCTGGGGTGGATACGTGTTTATCATTAATCTAATACCACTACATGTGTTCGTTCTGCTCATCATGGGTAGATACTCACCGAGATTGCTCACCAGCTACACCACATTCTATATCCTCGGACTATTGTTCTCGATGCAAATTCCCTTCGTGGGTTTCCAACCGATTCGAACAAGCGAACACATGGCAGCAATGGGAGTGTTTGTCCTCCTGCTAGCAGTAGGAGTCCTGAAACATCTGCAAACTATTCTCTCCAAAACCGAGTTCAAGAGGCTATTCATCGTGGGCGCTTTAGTTGCAGCGGCAGTAGTTTTCCTTGCAGTCGTGGTTCTTACTATGATGGGTGTTGTGGCCCCCTGGAGCGGAAGGTTCTACTCTCTCTGGGACACTGGTTATGCCAAAATTCATATTCCCATTATTGCTTCGGTGTCTGAACATCAGCCTACAACGTGGTTCTCCTTTTTCTTTGATCTGCACATTCTGGTCTGCGCATTCCCTGTGGGCTTATGGTATTGCATCAAGAAGATTAACGACGAAAGGGTGTTCGTCGTTCTGTATGCCATCAGTGCGGTGTACTTTGCCGGAGTTATGGTGCGTTTGATGCTCACCCTTACTCCAGTCGTTTGTATGCTGGCTGGAATCGCTTTCTCTTGTCTGCTCGAGGTGTTTCTGAAAGAGGACAACTCACCAAACAAATCGGCTGAAGAGACCGAAGACACTTCGGTGGAGAAGAAAAACATGTACGACAAGGTAAGTCATCCTTTGTACATCAAAAACGATTCAAATAAAAATGTTTTTTTTTTTATTTTTAGGCTGGCAAATTGAAACACAGACCAAAGCATGACTCTGCTCATGAGGGAGCTGCTGGCATTGGAGCAAATCTTAAGAGTGTGGTGATTTTGGCAATTCTTATGCTGCTTATGATGTTTGCTGTCCATTGTACGTGGGTCACCAGTAATGCCTATTCGAGTCCATCGATTGTACTGGCTTTCCATAACAGCCAAGATGGGTGAGTTGTTTTTAAAGGCGAAGATGCAAGTATTGTTTTGGGACAGAAATTTTGGGTTTATGATATAATAATCCCGGGAACCACTTATGCCTGCTGCGGAAGTTGTTTTTTATTTTGTTTAATGGAAGTGTGTTCCATTAGTCATGGACCATGACCAAACATCATCATCATTAACGGCACAGTAAACCGAGGTCCGGTACGGGCCTCAGCCAAAATCCTTCATGCATCCCGATTGCTTTCCGTTTTGCACCGCAAGGCAATGTATTACGTTATACCTCCAACGCAATCAAGGTCTACCAAGTAGCCATTTACCATAAAAGGAAGACTTTCCTAGCTGGTTCCTCTTCGCTCATAGGAGCTGGGTGCCCGACCCACCGGAGTCTACCGAGCTTTATTTTTCCCAACATCTGCTTCGAGGTAGATTTCATACAATTCATGATTGTGTCTACTCCGGAATCGTCCTTCCTCGCACTCGGGCCGAAAAATTCTCCGTAAGACTCCTCGAACGCGGTTAAGAGATCACAGTGCCCTTTTGTAAGCAAGTCTCGGATCCATATGTTAGACTACAGTTGCGCCAGGTTATTTGCCGCCTGCTTAATTTGATGATATCATTAATTGCTTCAAGTGTTGGCCATCCATCTTTGATCAGTTCGGCAGGTATGCCATTGGCCGCCGAGGCCTTGTTATTTCTGAGCCGATTAATGGCCCTTTGTATTTGTATCTCCTCAATGCTTGGTGGCTGCAGCATGAGGTCGTCCTCTTGAAATGATGGACTCCATTTCTTCCATTTTAAGTTGTATTCAAAAAGTCTGGAAACGTGGTTTTCGATTTTCGGACTGCAATGACTGGAGATATTGAGGAGGCGAAGGTAAGTGAGTCATCCGCGAAGAGAAGGTTTTCGCAGTTAGTCGGTTGGCATGCGTTGATCGAATGTCATCAAGTTAAAAACGAAGAGCCCCAATTTAGAACCTTGCGCAACTCTTGCCTTACATATATAATGGTCGGCGAAAGCTTCCACTTTGTCAGCTGTGGATATCACTTCGATGTTATTCTATATCATAACATCGGATAACGGATGAGTTTTCCTTACAAGGCGGTTTATTTCTTTGAATGCGTCCGGTCCTGGTTTGATGCTTGGTAACCTCTTCGTAAATTGGATGTTGGTGCTGGGTCGAATTCCGAAACATGATGGTCACGCATTGACTGGGGGACTGGTATTCATCGTTCACTCTGTTAAGTTTTCTATGGTGGGTTCTTTGCAGTCGTTTCCCTAGATTTTGCCTGTGAAAATATAAGTCCTGCAAATATTTTGGAAGATGCCATAGAGGTCTGATCCGAGGCAGTCGATTACACTATCAATTCATCATTACAAGGCAATGCTATCTTCAACGTTCCTTTGAAGCCTTTCAATATCCAGTCTTCTGCAATTAATGAAATTCTCTTCTGGTCTCTCACTAATAGAATAGGTTGGTTTTGGTTAATTGAAAGTTTAACTGCTTCGTAGTCCGAGTCACTAGGTTTGTTCCACATAGACTTGGACTAAAATGGACAGCTTTCAAAATTTTAAAAATAACGATGAAAATCTCTCACAGAAAAATAAAACTACACAAATCTTCGGGAACGCGTTGAACAAAAAAGTTAACCACTTTTTAAACGTCAAAGTCATGATTAAAGCTCTCCCAGACGGGCAAAAAACGCAGGCACACTTGCGTTTGTGATTTTTTGTGAAAAAGTCGTAGTTTACGGAAAACTAGCTTCTATTCAGACTTCGAAGCGAAATCGAATTTGATAACTTTAATTACTAATAGGAAAAAGCTATCAGCTTCTATTTACATTTCATATTTACAGCTGGAGTGCGGACGATCCTCGCCGCTATGTCGCAGCGAACAGTGAGCTTCTTTTGCAAAACACGCAAGTGGTTGCATTAGGCGGTATATAGCACCATTGTATATACACTGTAGTACTATCATGAAGCATCTTTTTTAATTCTGAATCAAGTCGCAATGAGGCGTGCTGAAATTGCCAATTGGTGTGAATATAGAATAAGTACAGACAACAAAAGTGTATTAAATACTGGTAAAATATCGGTAAATGTTCTCGTCTCCACTATTTAGAGTTAGTTACGAATCAACTAGAAAGATGGGCAGATGAAAAATGACCACCATGGTAGTACTATAAAGAATGTACGTATATATACAATCATAGCACTTGGCCAAAAACGCCACACATACTTGGTCATAACAAATATGCGGCGCAATCAATGTGTGTGGAGTTCTATAATTTGTATCACACAAAATGTTATTAAAACGGCGTCTTTTATAATTTTCATTGCCCATATCGTTAAGAAAAACCATTTGCCGTCTTTAAACGCAGAGTTAAAACGCGCTAAGTTTAAAGTTTGCATTGCATTGGTTCGTTCACCACCTTTGCGTTTATTTGACATAGCAAGTCAATTTATACATATGCATACAGAGTTTATTAATAAAAGAAAGCAACTTTTGTCCCGTTGATTGCCGCGAAAAAAATTGCCTATTAATCGTTTTCAGTCTGCGGGAGCCGTAATATCCCAGCTGATCTTTTTTTAAATTTCAAACTGACGTAACATGAAACTCATTTTTCTGTCCAAAGAATTTTCGTAAACAATGGCTAAAATTCGTAGTTTTGGGGAGCATTGGGGAACAAACCTACTGTGTACAGTTGAGCAGGTATAGTTGCTGATTTTTTGGAACGAAGTATATGAACCAAATTTAGAGGTTAAAAGAAAGAAATTTAATGTCGAAGGAGTTCTGGGAAAAGTTGGTTTTGGTTGTGATACAATAACCAAAAAATCTAGCTTAGCCTTCATTGGTGATGCAGGCGTCGAGCCATTGAAAATGCCTTGCATTGAAATCGCCACCGATGAGTTCGTAGGTTGAAAGTTTCAAAATCCTGTTTAAATAAAGTATGAAGGTCATTTTGAATATTTCCGATGTGCAGCTGAAGTTAACGCTGAGGATTGTTAAATATCACTTACACTACCCATTCCTGCAGAATGCCTTTTTAGAATCGACGGTCAGATTTCCCTCTCCGTTCTTACAGTACGTATGTATTTGTCAGAAATTTCGCGTCTGATGCGGACTTCAAACTCTATTTATTTCTTTTTCTCATACATTGTTTTCTGCCAGGCTGTCTATTTTTCTCTGAGAATGAGAAGTCTTTTCTTTTGTGATCGCAGGGAACAATTTCGTAGATGCTGCCATTTCTTTTAATCTTTGTCCATTGTCTTTAGTGTTCTCATCCAAACAACTATCGGATTCCTAATTTGGCGTTGAAATCGCCAAGAATGATTTTAACATCATGCCTTAGGCAAGCATTGAGAATCCTCTCTGCAAGTTCGTACTAGGAATCCTTTTTGTCTTCTTCGGACTCCTCAGTAGATGCGTGAACCTTTATGAAGCTGATGTTATTAAATTTGCCTCGCACGAAAGGTGCATAGCTTAAGGTCCTTAGATGGCGCTACAGTCCATGGTGGATCTGGGCCTCAACCAACAAGCTTCTTCAGTCAGCTCGGTCCCTAGCTAGCTGCCTCCAGTTTCGCACGTAAAGTCGGTTGACCCGGAGAATCTTTCTCGAAGTAACCTTAAGCGTCCTCATCCACTTTTGGCAACGTCCATGCGTCTGCACCATAGAATCACTGAACTGGGATGATGAGAGTCTTGTAAAGGGACAATTTAGTTGCCCGAGAGAGGGCTTTGCTATTCAAATGCCTTCTAAGCTCGAAGAAGCAGCGATTGGCAAGAGTTATAGCGGAGCCCTGGTAGACAAAGTCCTTACCTACCTCAAAGTTTTAACTATCTATCGTGATGTTTTGTTCAAGACGTTAATGTTGGGTGTCTCTTATTGATAACAGCATATACTTGGTTTTGCCCTCATTGACTAAACCCATCTTCGCTGCTTCCGTCTTAATACTCACAAAAGCGCAACTGCATAGCCTTTCCTTTATTGCGTTAAAGTCAATCATGGAAAGCTCCATTCTTTGGCTGTCTAAGAAGCCAACCCAATGGTATTTTTAGTGGCCGTATTATATCATATTCTTTTTTCTGCAAATCGCAATTCTCTGGCCATCTCATTTCTTATAGTGATGTTATATCAGCTTTATATGTGGCCAGAACATCAGCTAGCTGATGTGCAGCTAAAGCTCTGTAAAGCGACCTTACGTTCCATGAGAAAACTCGTAGGTCGTTTAGCCGTTGTCGTCGCTTTTTTGTCTTCGTGTAATCAGTTTATTTTCGAGGCTTGTTTGTCGGGTTCTGAGTGAGTTTTTTTATAGGAGATGTAACCAGCATCTCGGCAACCCTAAGACACACGCCCTTCTTTAATAAACCAAACTCTGATTAAGAGTAATACAATTTTATTACCAGCGGAGGGTGATTTCGTCAGTCGGACAGCTCAGCGAACAAAACTATTTATTTTTAAGAAGTTCAACCTCCGGTTGCACATTTTCTTTCTTTTTGTATCTTCACTCGTCTAAACAATTAATCGTAAGAATCAATGCGTTTGTGTCTTGTGATATTCTGTATGATCTAAGGAACTCGATTCACTTAATTAGTGAATACCATTTTGAAAGCCCTATCTCTTCTTAATTTTATTTTTAGTGTAAAGAAAATATTTTTAATTGTTATTTAATACTTAGATCCCGCAACATTCTTGATGATTTCCGTGAAGCATACTACTGGTTATCACAAAACACAGCTGACGACGCTCGAGTTATGTCCTGGTGGGATTATGGTTATCAGATAGCCGGAATGGCAAATCGAACGACCCTGGTGGACAATAATACATGGAACAATAGTCACATAGCTCTGGTTGGTAAGGCGATGTCATCTACAGAAGAGAAATCCTACGAAATTATGACATCCCTTGACGTCGACTACGTTTTGGTTATTTTTGGCGGTGTAATTGGTTATTCTGGCGATGATATAAACAAATTCCTATGGATGGTTCGAATTGCCGAAGGAGAACACCCCAAGGACATTAGAGAAAGTGACTACTTCACAGATCGCGGAGAGTTCCGTGTTGATGCCGAAGGTGCGCCGGCCCTGCTTAATTGTCTCATGTACAAATTGAGCTATTACCGATTTGGGGAACTGAAATTAGATTATAGGTTTGATTTGGATGCAATCGTTGCATTTAAGACTTTTTTAACTTTTTCATTCCTCTTCTATAAAACAGAGGCCCAGCTGGTTATGATAGAACTCGAAATACTGTGATTGGCAACAAAGATTTTGATCTCACTTATCTCGAGGAAGCTTATACGTCCGAGCATTGGTTAGTCCGCATCTATCGGGTGAAGAAACCGCATGAGTTTAATCGCCCAGCAATCAAAACAACAGACAGAGCTGTCTCCTCTGGCAACTATGTTTCACGAAAGGTAAAACGAAACTTTCTTTTCAATTTTTATGCTTTTTGATGACATATTTCTTACAGAATTCAAAGAGGAGGAAAGGTTACATAAAGAACCGACCAGTTGTTGTTAAAGGCAAGAGAACGCGAAAGTAGAATTAAATTAAAAAAAAAAAAAAAAAAAAAAAGAGTGAGAAACGGCAAACTATCACAAAGAATTTTTTTTTTCAAAAGGATCAAAGGCGCTCTTTTAATAAAACAAAAAAAAATTTGAATTTAGGTTAAATAAGTTACAAACGCTATAATTGCATTTTTCCATCCTTAATATAAAAATCATTTTCTATATAAAACTTGTTCGCACGATGAATCGAGCGGGTGTTTTGATTATTTTTTTGTATTTCTTTGCCATTTCACTTGCAGTTAGTCATTAGTTTTAACTAACTTATGAAAAGCTGTCTTGACTTAATTACTTTTGTATACTTCTTTTCTGCAAGCACAATGGTGTCCAAAAATTTCTATTCTGGAGTTAAATAAACACAAAAATGTTTCTATAATTATTGTGGGTAAATTTTATTAAACAAAAAAGGAGAAACAATAAGCAATTGAATTCGGCTAGAAAATAAGTTCTGTTTTTTGCATTTTTAATGTTCTTTAAGTAATTCCAAACCATGTTTTGAGGTTAATTGAGTAATAAAACACAAATAAGAAAATTTAAAAATACAAATTGTAACTAAAAATGTATTGTTTTGTTAAATTAAAAAAGAAAAAACTGGAATCGTAATAAAGTGAATACGAAGCGAATCGTTTTCAATATGGTGTGTGATAATTTTAAGGAGTCGTACTTCCTTCATTGCAACCAATTAAAACTTGTTCATGAATTGATTCAAATGCGTTTTACAGAAAAAAGAGAATGGCAGGAGTTGGTGAAAAAAGACGTGTCGGTTTACGGAATTCCGAGGTTTTGATGAAGGTCAAAACGTCATCGAAAACTCAGAGTTGCTATTTCGTCCCAGGGATGCCATGGCACTCTAAAATAAAACCCAAATAGTCCTCTTGTGCTTCTGCATATGACGTTTTCTGGTGAAGACTGATATGAATTATTCTTCTCGTGGGAACTCAAGATGAATACTAACTTCCGGTCTATGAAAGAGCTGATGCCACTAAGTAAAAGAGGTTGTTTTTGCTGTAAACATTGTCAGAAATCAGGGTAGGTTCTGGTAGCTTATCAGCTTTTTACACAGAGGTCATAGTTTCCTTCTCCTATATTCTTGAATTGTATTGTACTCTTGATAAAATTGGAGTTAAGAGTTTCACTCACTAAGGAGATCTCTCCCTCTCGGACTGATACTTAAGAGAAGATCGGATAAAAAGTATTTACTGACGCTTTAGTATGTTGAAACAAAAGCTTTTAAAACTTACAACATGAATATAGATATCGAAAAGAAAAGCTGTTACTGGACTGCTTTTATAGATTGTTGAACTTGTGTTTGGCCATGTCGAATTAATGAGATCACTCAGAAACTTTCTTTCTGATTTTATCAAACGATTTTGTAAGATCAAGTGCAATAACAACTTTTTTCAAAGCACTGTAAGGACACATTTTTGAAAGAGAGGCTGTACAGAACGCGGCTTATCGTCGAAAAAGACGGTGGAACGCAATGGTTTTGTCAGGTATTCTAAGCAGTTCTTTAAAACTCAGCTTCCGGCGTAGAATATTTAAGAAAACGCTTTTCGTTGCAATCGCACACATTTATTCTGGAGGGGTACATTGGTCAAGACTTTGCTCTTTGGATTTTTACTTGCGATTATAGGGACTATAAGGCAAGTTTAGGATTCGTGAATATTAAAAAAATTGAGATAACAATCAAACATGACATTGCGATCATAGAGAAGTCTAAAAAAGTGATCGAGAAAAAATGTCTGTCTGGTCTGGTCTGTCTGTCTGTCAGTATGTATAACGAGCTGCAGCCTAAACGGCTTAAGCGATTGTCTTCAAACTTGGTGTGTCTGATTCTTTCGGCATTTCCCAGAAGGGAAATTGAAATTTTATTTTTAGCCCTAAGAATAACGGTACCTGCCATATGACCGTTTAGGAAAATCTTATTTTTCTCGAAAACGGCTCCAACGATTTTAATCAAAATTTTCGAGAATTTTTTTGTTGGTATTGGCTATCATTTGATTAGAACCACGTATACGGGAAAAGTCTATTAACGGGACCTTTCTTATAACGTTTTTTTTATTTTTGGATTTCTGTCAAATTTTATATTTAAGAACATCTAGGTAGCCGAATTAATTCTGCATTTCAAAATTTTGAATAACTTTTTTTTTTAATTAAAATTAATTTTTGAAAAATCAATATTTTCAAAACTAATAAAAAAAAATTAATTTAAATTTTATAATCACATGTATATTAATAAACTCTAAAAAAAACTGCATACAATTTCAAAAAAAAAAAAATTTCAAAAAACAAAATAAAAAAACAGGATTTTCAAAACTGTTTCCAACAATTTTCGAAATACATTTTTCATAAATTCTTTGTTATTTAAGACGTGTGATGGCGTACTTCATTTTTACTAAAAACCGTTAAGTATTGTCGTTTTGATACTTTTCATAAGTTTCTGTATTATTTTCAAAGTAAATGTTACTTGTTTCTGTCAAAGATCCTGCTTTCCAATGTAATTAGGCACATAAGAGCAAGAACGTGCGACACAGTCGTGCCCATTTTTTTTAATTTTAAAGGGTGTTACGATATTTTTATCTATAATCATTAATCTTTATTCTTTGTACTGACGTTTGTTTTGGTCTGGCTTAAAATTCAACTCACCTGTAAATCCCGCCGTAATATAATTCCATTGGAGTATAAAGCACATTAAAGAGTTACGATTAGGCTATCCAAAGGCAAGGATGCTTCTTTCCATCTTTCATACCAAGCTTCATCACTTTATGGATCTACCGTATTTAAAAATGAAAAATTTTCCTTCCTATACAAAAAGATAAACGTTTCTGGTAAACGTTAAGTTTCACTTCAGGTTGGTTCTCCCACTTTAATCATGTTTTGGTCCATTCCTAAAAGGTCCTTTTTACGAGCAAGACAAATAACAATCTTTTGGATTCTTATGAAAGGCTTGTATTTTTTAACTAGAGTTCTAGGCAGCTACATATGTATCTTCGGATGAGGGACAGACTCGGAGATTGCCAACAGAAAAAATTGGAATCATGTATACTTGCGTGCAAAAAAAATAGCCATACCCCGTATGCCTCAAATTGAAAACCAAATGACCACAAAATTAAACTAGTGATTAGTGAATAAGAATTTTCAATGCAATGTGTGATGGTAGATTTTATAAGCTTTATTTACACATACCGAAAGTACGGCAAAGACTTTTAGAAAGAGGAACGGGTGGCATCCGGAGGAGCTTTTTTAACTGTCTGTGGGGCATTACTTTGGAAGTAAATCTTAGTTCGTATCTTAGGAACACTTTATGCAGAAAAACGACCAACCGCACATTGCCGCAGCTGTTTTCCCGTACCCACGGGACTGTCGGAATCCCAGGTATGGAATATCCAGCAAGGAGCCCTAAAGTAAATCCAATTGTGTATTTGTGGGATGATCTTAAGAAAAGGGTCAGGGCTAGGACTGATCCAGCAGGAAACCTTCAGAAACTATAGTACTCCAAGAGGAGGGGCATGATATACCTCAAAACTTTGTTACAACCTTAATAACCGATTTTTTTGCACGTATTTGAACTTAATCAAAACTAACTCGATCAGGTCAAAGATTTACGTGAAACGATTACGCTTAGCTACGGCTCACCACGGTGGGCGGCTTGTTTGAAAAATTTGGTAAGGCATTGAATCACTGGTAAGCAAAGAAGATATGATGCACATCTAATGATTCATTTATTTGATCCACGACTTGGAAAATAGAGTAGGGCAGGTTGGCTGATTGAGATTAACTGCGAAATAGGAGTAAATGTACCGGAATGATAGCCGAGAGCTCTGCGCCCTTGCCTAAAAGAGTCATAAGTTTTTTGTCCATAGTACTGCCGTCATTTATTTCCTACATTTTTAACAACACTTTTATAATTTACCTCAAACAATTTTTTCGGGTTCCTTCAACTCCATTCATATTCGGTGGTTTATTTTAGGCCTCTCACTAGATGTTGTCTCCTCTTGGATAAGTCCTTTCAACTGATTTTTGTCCTTGTTGTTGTCGAGAATTCTTGTAAAAAATCAATTCGATTTCTTGAACAATCTACCTTTTTTATTAAGTTTAACAATCCAACCCGTTGACACATTACATCACATATTCTTTACAATGTTTATGTTTTTTTTGTTGTTAATTCTTTTTTTCTAAGTTTTCAGTAATAATAGGAATAACAAACAATAATACTTTCCTTATTCACTTTGCAATGCCAAACTAAATAGTCCAGTGCACTCTAGTAAGGTTTAAAAAATACAAACACAAAAAGTATTATAACAACATTATGATAAGCAAATGAAAAAAAATGTAGAGACACTTTGAATAAATATGTTTAAACGGTTACAATGGATAAAAATATATAATTTGTTGAATTTTCTTTTTCCTTTGCTATAATTTTTCTAAGAAATGCTCGGAGCAATAATATTGTTTATGGAAACAATTTAAACGTTCAAATGCTTGGAATCAAGCTACGCATTTAAATATTTTTGTAAGTTTTCACAAGATGGTGTATTAATGCTCTGTGCCTTTCTAAACAAGTCACGATCTCCAAAGGCTCTTGCTTTGGCTAACATTCCGTCTCCTGTAAAAACAAAAATACATTTAAATTGTTCTTGATTTAATGACAATTCCCTTTTTTTATAATTCACTTACTATAATTTCTTTCTCTACTACATGAATGCTTTAGATGATTTAGAAACTCTTCTTCAACTGACGCCTCTAGTCGGCCCACAGAACCTTGATATTCTGAATAGAAATTGTCTTTTACATAGTAAGGAATTTTTAAGGCATTTGTTTCACGTTTCACTGAATATTTGCTGTGAAAATAAAATGTTTTATTTGTTTTACAATCAGGTATTATTTGTATGCCAGTTTCTTACTGAGAAGCTTGAAGGCTATAGATCGGATCCGTTATGAAAAAAGATGACATCATGCTAAGACCAATCAGCAACAAAATTGGTAAAAGGTTGATCAAAGCTGATGAACTGGATTGATTCTGTAATAACAAAAAAAAATAATATCAAGTGTTGTTTTTTGACTAATCACAGCCTGATTGTGGGGTAAATAGAGAATGACGTAAGAGGGGCACCGATACACATTCGTTTTAAACTTCATAATTTCAAACGGGGAAGGAACAACAGAACCCGGCACGGAGTTCCATATTCAGAATGTAAGGCTAAAGAAAGAATCCCAGTATTTGACTGTTCGTCGCAAGTTTTGAGCAAGAGTGTAAGCTGATGGAAATTTCTTAAAGTGTTTCCTTTTCCTTTGAAACATTTCGGGGAAAGAATGCAGTTTTTTATAGCTTGCCCTCCCACGAGGGATTTGTGTGCTACCCTTATAATGTTTACACGCACTGCTCGAGAATTGTGATGTTTTTTGTTATAATTAACGCGCGCACCAGGTACTATTTGTTTCCCTTTTAATGTAGAGCACACTGCGAGGGCATTAGAAAGATAAGGAGGGAGAGATAGAAACGATAAAATAAGGAAAGAAATGAAACATTGCGTCGGTGTTCGAGAGGGGCAATTGTTTTAGCGGCAGTTTATTACCTATCAATCTTAACGCTCGATTTTGTATTCTATCAGTATCTTAAGCACTTAAATAAAAATAAAATAAATTTAGTGGCGCGGCAGCTCCTTAAGGAGCCAAGGCCTAGTGACTTATACTCTCAACCATTCCTGTGTGTGTGTTGTTAATCTGCAAGAATGGAAGGGACCTACAGTTTACCGCCGAGTCCGAGATGCACTTTTTCGGGACAAATTTTACTCTTGGAGGTTTTGTCAGTTCCTCGCAAGAGATCTTAAGCACTTAGCAGCATTTTTAGCGATCTCAAATATATAGTCGTTTCAACGGAGGTCGTCGTTGACACACATAACGAGTACTGAGAGCTTTTCGGTTTCTTCGATTTAAGTGCCATTCATAGACAATGGCATTGGGGGTATGTTTAGCTTTAACGACAAAAGATAGTATTGAGTTTTTGAAGCATTAAACTCCACGCGATTTCTATTACCCCATCTGACAATGCTGTATAACTCGGAATTTAATGAGCTTCTCATGCGGCACCGTTGCGATTGTACGTCCGATGGCGAAGTACGTGAATTATCGAACGAATATGAAAAGCTGAGGGTAAAATCGTCAGCATAACAGTTTTAGAAGAAGAAGAATTAGAAGACTGAAGATCACTTATAAAAATCAGGAAAAGAGTCGGAGACAGAACAGAGCCCTGGGGCACACCAGCATTTATTTTGTGGGAATCAGGCTTCAAGCCATCCAATACAACTTGTATTGAACCGTATAGAAGATAGCTTCTAATCCAACGAACAAGAGTATCATCGATCCCAAAAACACGCATTTTTGATAAGAGAGCAAACTCTATCAAATGCCTTGGAGATATCAAGAGCAATAATCTGGAGTTGGCAGAGAAATGGGCGGCGAGCAATTTTGGCTTCTCTGAAGAGTAAACAATTGGTTTGATATTGTCGATGAGCGTTGGAACCGAAGATTTCGAGGAGTTTTTAATGTTTTTTACAAATGACCAAAAATTTTAACTGCCTTTGGGACATTGTTGGAAGTGCCAAATGGAGAAGTTACACTAATGGTATATTTATCAGGGTGAGAAGTAAGAAACAAGTCAAGAGTATTTGCGGCTTGCCCAACAACATCCGGTATACGCGTTGGCACATCGATCAGTTGGGTAAGGTGATGTAACCCGACAAAGAGCTCGACATACCTTCCTTCGGGTGCTGTCTGGCCAGAATAGCGAAGCCAATTGGAATAAATTGTGTACATTGAAATCGCCCGCAATAACGATTTCGGTGCGAGGACAAAGGGAAACAATTTTCGAGATGGAATCAGACAGCGCATCAAACTCGTTACAAATCGAATTACTGTCGAGATTTGGACTCCTGCTTGCGGAGTGAATTTGAGTGAATTTGAGCCACAAGAAGTTAAATTCTGTCGTCGGACTCGACGAATTTTTATTTATTTATTTATTCAAATCTACGATTGCTTAAGAAAATTCAATTTATATAATTAAGATGTAAATTAAAAACAATTCAGAATAATTTTTTTTAAGTACATTGAAGCAAATTTAAAACAGGTGTTTTGAAATGATTTCTAGGCAAAAAAAAACCAATTTCTCATAATATATATTAAATAATTTAAGCAATTAGAAAATCGGTTCACGGTATCCCTAATTAACATATGAGATACCTCAAAAATAAAGTTTCTTATCGTAAGTTGTCTTTATTAGAATAAATAAAACACTATCAATTCTATTGCTCGACTCAAAGGTTTGCATTCTGAGCAAAAGACATCTTCTTTTATAATTTGAATCGGTATGGTAAGTTTCTTTGAACTTTCTCAATTTTATCGCATACAAATAACACATACTGAAAAAATGGATGAACAATTGGACAAAACAAAGCTTTCAAAGCTCGGTAGACTGGTGGGCTGGCATAAGCGAAGAGGTAGAAGAAAACGTGCAGACCTCGCTTATGGAAGAATGGCATAAGTTGCATGGAAGAACTTGTTAAATAAGGCCCTAACCAGATCCCGGTTGTTGCGATGATGATGATCTATGTATTTTCCTTACAAGGAAAAGTTGTGCGTGTGACTTTTGATTCAAAATCTTTAGGATTTTCAATTTTTGTTACTATTATGAAGTTTGTACACATACATTCTTGAAATTTAAACACAAACTTACTTCTTGCTGTATTTATACAAAGATACAAACGTCCTTGCAGTGGATGGATTTTTGTTTTGAATTTTGCTTTCCTTTCAGATAGGTTAGGTACCTACATATACGACTTTCCTGATAACTGGTAAGGTAACCGAATACAACCAAAATTGATATTCAGGAAAATGTAACAAGCCTAATAAATCTTGCACTAAAATATTTTCGAAAACTTTTTCTTTGTTTGTAGTATTTATTTTTTTTTTTTTTTTTTTTTAGAAATCAATATTTTGAAAACGGGTAGGTGATTTTTTATTGCGATTGTAGGCAATGTAGACTATAAGGCAAGTTTAGGATTCATGAACATAAAAAAATTGAGATAACAATCAAACCTAACATTAAGAGGCAAGAGTACGATAACTTTGGAGCCGCAAATAAAAAAAAATTAAAAAAATAATTCATGTAGAAGGGCAAAATACAAACATTTTTTAATACTAGAGGAGGGGGTCTATCTCCTCCCGCTTAGCCAGGAGAGGCAATTAAAAAAAAAATTTGCTTGGAGAAAAATGTATTTAAAAACAACGGCAACACTTAAAATAATGTGCTTTACCTTTTTTAAAGCCAAAAGTCTGTTCTACCATATATTATTTTAAAAACCTTTAAATATCTATAAAAAAAAATTAAAAACTTATTTATTTCAAAATTGAGACGATTTGTATTAAATTTCATTTTAGTATTTGTTACTTTAAATAATTCATAACTGATGCTATTACGCATTCTACTTTTCGAGAAAATATAAATTTAACAAACCCATTTTTTTATAATTTTGTTGGTTTTCACGAAGTCTTTTTCTTTACATGTTTCGGGTGGAATACGATAACTTTGGCACTGCAAAATAATAACAAATTTCTATAGAGACAAGAATTTTTTTGCTATGGGAGGGGAGGAGATCAATCGACACCCTTTTAGGAAAGATGTGCCATTTTCTAAAAAAGCACTTGCATTTGAAAAAAAAATAGATTTAAAAACAACCCCAACACTTAAAATAATGTGCAATAACTTTTTTCAACCACTTTAAATTTTTTTTCCACTAAAATATAAACCATACCTACCTACAAAGGTACACTGTTTTTTTTTTTGATAAAAATTCTTCTTTGAGCTAAAAAAAAATTAAAAAAAAGTCCTCTGTAGAATGCCAAAATAACCTTAAGTTTTAAATTTGAAGACGACTGGCCCAACCGTTAAGGCTGTAGTACAAAATTCATTCGAACAGACACAGGCAGAATGTTGCTAGTAACTGAAATACTTTTCTCTATCATCGTAGCTCCATGTTTGATTGTTATCTTAAAGTTTGTAATCTACACGAATGCATAAGTTGCATTATAGTACCTATAATCGCAAGTAAATATGGGTGTGGTTTTTCGAAAACTGAAATTCATAATATTATCTAGTTTTTAGGGTTCAGTTCAGTTACATATGAACAGACACAAATTCACTTGCCTTTTACAAGTATCTACCTATACATCATTATAGTACCCATAATTACGGAAGAAAATTTTGGGAAAACCCTCCGAAAAGTCTGAATTTTTGTATATAATTTTGTGTGTAATTCTTCCAATAATTATAAAAAAAACGTTCTAAGTTTATGTGAACAAATCAAAAGAATTTAAAGAAATGCAGGACATTTGCCGGGGCCGCTAGTAATATATATTTTAAACAAAACTACTACACAACTAGACATACAAATAAACGCAAATAATATCCACCTTTACTTATATTTGCACAAATGATATTTTTTACTATATACTATATATCAATTTACAAACAATTTTTTTTAATGAATTTCTACGCATTGTTTGCACTTAATTTGTACCTATTCGAATGTAAAGTAAAATTCAAAACAAAAATCCATTTCATCAAGGACGTTTGTATATCCAGCAAGAAGTAAGTTTGTGTTTAAATTTCAAGAATGTGTGTATATTTTTTCAAAACGCCAACCTTCCTAATAGTAAACAAAAATTAAAAATCCTAAGAATTCGAATCAAAAGTCTGGTCAATGACGTACGTACATAACCAGTTCTCGTATTTCATATAAAAAAAAAATGTAAACAATGAAAATGTTGGATCGTGTACAAATCCTTACAAAAAATTTATTCAACTCAGCGAAGCGAAACCATTGTATATAAACAATGTATCTACCTATATCCATACATACTTACTTCCTTATGAACAAAGCACAGCACATCTTTCATCTGCCCATAGAACGTAGGTAAACAAAACATGTCTTCAACATCAAGTTAATAAATTTACCTCACCACATTTTTTTCCTTTTCTTTGTCCTTCTTTTCTATTTCTTAAGTTAAGAGTTTCTCTTCTCTTTGTTTGTCTCTTTCAACTTACCGAGTTATTTACTCCAAGAGCCGCTTGTTTATATACAATGGTGGCCAGTTGATGAGCCGGACATAACGTAATTGGAACAAGATACACTTTTACCATTGTAAACGGTACATTTCCCGGTCGCCCCTTTCCTTGACACAGGAAGCTTAGCATCAGTGATGACAGCAACAACAACGAGCAATTTTTTTACATCAGCATGAAGTCCATCAACCACCGGAACCAGTTCGTTAATCTTATTGTACAAAGTTTGTATGGACAATTTTCGGTGAAAAACAATGTTTGAATTTTCATCAAGAACATGATTTTGTACAACAACAGATATATTAGCATAGCACAGAGTTTAGGAAAAGTAAAAGCACAAGCGCACACTTCATGCTATTGATAGGGCCTATTGCTGTTTGCCGTGATGCTATGGTGCATCTGTATGCTGATGATGTCCAATTATACGTTTCGCCACATTCAACGACCGAACATTTACTGGCATACGCCGAGGATATTGACACAATCGAAAGAACACAGCGTGATCTTAGTAGCGCTTTTGTGAGTATTAAGACGGATACAGCGAAGATAAGTTTACCAGTCAGTGAGGGAAAACCAGGTATATGCTGTCATCATGAAGAAACATTCAACATTTTCGACAAAACATCACAATATACAGCTATAGCTTTGAAGTAGTTATATAGACTTTGTCTACCTATGCTCCGCTATCAACTCAGTCTGCAGCACCAGCGCTGAGATAAAACGAAGAACAGCTCTTGCCGATCGCAGATTCTTCGGGTTGAAAAGGCAATTGAGTAGCAAAGCCCTCTCTCGGGCAACTTAATTGTCCCTTAACAAAACCCCATTATCCCAGTCCTGCAGTAGGAAGCAATGGCCAGTGTCGAAAGAGAATGAAAACGCTTTAGGCGTTAGACCCAGATAGCTGGGTCATATAGAGCAGATGAATACTAATGCTTCAGCCAGGAAAATGTTTGATTTCACCCCGGAGGGAAGTAATAAGAAAATATAATTAAGAAGCAATTTGGTTTAGAAAGGCTTTGAAGACAATACTGTGTAGATTTACTATGCTTACCTCTCTTTCACCTCTTTGTGGCTCAGCTCGCTGACGTCTCTGTCTATACATATTCTGCTGTGGAATTCCTCCACCAAAGAACATATTAAACAGTTCTTCAGCAGTAACATCACCTTGGAAATTGCGAGAATATCCAAAGTCATTTGTATAATATGTCCGACCCATGCCGGTTCCCATATTATTGCCACCACTATGCGGATTGAAGGGTTCATTGATTCCATGTAAATCATAAGCTTTACGTTTTTCAACATCCGTTAACACAGATGCTGCATTTCCAACAGCTTTAAATGCTTCGACGGCCCCGGGAGCCTTGTTTTTGTCAGGATGCAGTTGCAAGGCTAGTTTTTTGTAGGCTTTTTTGATTTCCGAATCAGTTGCTTCTTTGGTAACACCTAAGACTTGATAATAGTCTTTACATCTGCATTGTTTAAAGAAAAAACAATTCAAAAAGTCAATAAGAAATTGAAGCAAAAGAACCTACTTTTTGATTTTTTTCACAGCTTCCAATTGATCATGGGAGTACTCTGGTTCAGTGGGTTTGGGATCAGAAAGTTTGCGCTTGCGAACACCTTCTGCTTGAGCGTCAGCTGAGGAATTCTTCCTGCCGTTGGTTGGGAAGCTCTTAACTTTAGCAAGCACATCTATGGAAATAACACACAACAACGTTATAATTAATCGAAATTCCACATAAGAAAAGCTAATTGTAATTACCCTTAGCCCTCTGGGAGGGATATAGTTTTTCTGCTTTAATCAGAAACTTTTCAGCTTTTTCAATTTTTCCCTCGGTGAGAGCAGTTATTGCGATATCAATACAACGATTTGCTTCATCTTTATTTCCTTCCATTTCGAACAATTGCTCGTATACCTTCAGGTGAATTTTAAATGAATTTTTATTGTTTTATTTGATTATGGGATATGTAGAAATATGATTGTATGAAGATTGGGAATATATAAATTAGACTTACTTTTTAAACAAAGAAGTTGTTGAGTATTTCTTCAACGACTATAAATTTTGGTTTAAGGAAATATCAGAATAAAAACAAATAAATTATTTTGCGTTGTATGTTGATATCATCGGTTTTTCCTGCAGGGTTTACGTGAATAAAATAAAAATGGCAAATTACATGAGAAAAATTCAATTTCTTGATACTTGTGTTTTGACGTTGAATATTTTTTTTTACACGTCAGAATGAAAGAGTTCAGCAAATTGCTTTTTATTTTGGAGAAGGAAAGGAGAATTTTTGAATAATCAGGAATCACTCTGACTTTAGTACCATATTTGTATATGAAGCTTCTAGTTAAGCGAGGTAGAGCCACCACGTCACTGCAATAGGTTTTTGCTTAAGACGATATATGATAAGTGAAGATACTCTAACATAGGTACAAATATCTGCAAACAATGTGTTTTATTTGTAAAATAAGTAACTAGGTAGGTACTTGAACTAATTAAATTTTTTGGAGACTTAAAAAAATTTATATAATAATCAAACATGGGAACCATTCAAAATTGTACACAAAAAACCAAACCAAATATCAAATTTCAACAAAAATCGTTAAAAAGGTAAATTTCATCCTGTTGCCGTATCTATAAAAAAACCCTACCAATGTATTTTCAAGGCAGAAATGAAAACTCCTCACATACCTGTCTAAATACCTATCTTTCATTCTCTCATTATCGCTTATTTTAAGAAAATGGTAATGAAATAACATGAAAAAGTGTTCATGGTTTGTTTCCTTCTGACTGCTATTACTTTTTGTCGTTCTGTCTTTTTCTAACATTGCATATGTTATTATTTATTATTATTTATTATTATTTTACAAATAAAACACATTGTTTGCAGATATTTGTACCTATGTTACAGTATCTTCACTTATCACGTCAAATATCTAGTACTAAATCTACTACTTACTACAAAATATAGTACTAAATATACTACTAGGTATTAAATATACTATGATAGTACTAAATCCTAGTACAATCTAGTACCAAAAATATGGGCACGAAATGTATGGCTGGTTTTGCGCTTTTAAAATTTCATTGATATGAGCCAAAGATGGGCGTGGTGAAAAAAATTAAAAAAATATTGAAAAAAAAGTAACGTTTTTAAATGTTTTAGTATAAAACTCGTTTTTTGTCAATTCTTTTTATATAAATAGTAAAAAACGTGTAGATATGATGCTATAAAAATGTTTTTTGTAAAGTTTTTTTCTTTTATTTTTGAAATTAGAGCTGAAAAATAAGACGAAAAAAGCTACTGCACCCTTTAATTTGAAATGTGAAAATTCCATTAATGTGGCCAACTATGGGGAAATTTATAAATGTCAAACAAAATGTCTATGTCGCAGAGAACCCAAAAATGTTTTCTTTGCAATTGGAGAAGTATTTTATAATTTTGCTTCGATTTCAACCTTTTATCTGTATTAGTAGTCTTATAAGAAATATACTGGGACCTACACATATCTCACTGACGGGAAGTTTTCAGTTTGTAGGCGAGAGGTGAATTATCCTCTAAGTGGGCGTTCTTGTTTCTATGATGGAGTGCATAGAAAAAAGAAAAAAAGAACTGCGACCCGTATACAAAATTTTAATTTTAATTTTGTATATGTGCAGCGAAATAGCAGCTTTACTTTTCCTACTCCCCAAAAGAGCAGAAGTATTAGTAGTCCTATAAGAAATATACAGGGACTGGTACACATATGTCACTGACGGGAAGTTTTCCGTTTGTAGGTGAAATGTGAATTATCCTCTAGGTGGGCGGTATTGTTTTTTTGTTTTATGATGGAGTTGGAGATTGATAATAGCAAATGTATCCTTGGTGAAAACGAAAATTGGAGCGTGCTAGTGTCTTATTGCAATAATGCACATAGTTATAGAAAAAAAAATGATTTTTTTCAAAAATGCTACCACATTCAGTGTATTTCTTTTTTGCCTTATTGATGTTATTAACTTTTACTTATTGCTAAAACTTGTGTTTCTCGGCAGACGGCGAAGCCATGCTTAAAAGTGTATTTGTATACATATTTTATATAAGAAAAGTTAAAAAAAAATTATCAGGAATCACAAGTCACAAACTCTTGTGACTTTTTTTGTGAAGAATGCCGTGACTCGTAAATATTTGTCCAATTCTCCAATTATTCGATAATAGATGATACTCAACATACCATGGTATCAGATCGATTAACAATTAACGACCAAAACTTTAATTGTTACTTTTAAACTATAGTTTTCCAAATTCTGAAATTGGTTTTCAAATTTTTTCTAAATATTTTTCAAATTCGGGACAGTCAAAATTCCCAACACCGTGCAACAAACTATACGGGAATGCAATTTTTGTAGACATCGAGACATTCTTTCGTTTTGACAATTGGGTAAGGGGTGTAGAAAAGTAGGGGGAATGAAGTAACGAAAGGAAGAATGAAAATTTTAAGATTTTTTGTGGTTGAGCTTTGAAGTTTCTGGTTTGAGAAAGAAAATGCTATGTACGGACTGTTGACGTGGCTGGTACTGGTCTAATTTAACTTGAGCAATTGAAATACATTGGTTCTAAAATAATGGCGGTTAGGACCACAGAAACTTTGACGATTGATACAAAAGCAAATATCTCCGTTTAATAAAACAATAACTTTTCGTTAAATATTGCATAAGAACTTAAATAAAAACATTTTAAAGCACAACCGAGAACTAAAATCAAAATAAAAAAAGTGGCAAAGGTCCCTGCCTACGTCACAGAAACTTGCAGCACGACATATTCTTCTTTATATCATTCTTGAGTGGATCATACTTTAGCTTATCTGTGGAATGTGTTTATATTCCACACGCAATTTATCGCAGTTTGTAATTACATATCCAATTCAAAGAAAATTAACAACATTTTATGTTTGTTGAAACAAATACAATATAAATCTATTGTTTAATAATATAAAAGACACAATTATCTACTTGCAAAGTTATGGGGAAGACATATAAAAGCTTCAATGTCGGAGATTTTGTTTTTGCCAAAGTAAAAGGTTATCCACCATGGCCAGCCAAGGTAACAGAAGCCAATAATGTAAGCAAAAGGTACAGTGTGCACTTTTACGGAACTGATGAAACCGCCAGCGTTAAAATCCAAGACATCTTCAACTACGAAGAATACAAAAACAGATTCGCATCGGAGAAAAATCTTAAACGTGACATTTACAGAGAGGGAATAAATCAAATCGAAGCAGAAGTATTAAATGCTGGCCCTGCGATGCCATCGGTGGCGGGAAGAAATGATACAACAATTGCAACCGAAACAAATCAATTGGAAGAAACTCGTGCTATGGAAGCAGACGAAGGAACTGGTTCTCAGCTCGAAGAGACAGAACATGCTTCCGAAGCTGTTGAACAGCTACCTGCTGCTGCTGTTGGTAATGCTGCTTCTGTTGCTATTGATTATGCTGTTGGTGGTTCTCATGTTGTTGACATTAAACCAATTGTCGAAGAAACTGTTACTTCCTCCACGTCTCCTGCAACAGATGCTGTAAATAGTACAGCCGAAACGGAGACGGTTAGTCGAAGTGGTCGAAAGATAAGGCCCAGGCGGTACATGGACAACAATGATGTTCCACAAAATCCAACGAAACGCATAAAGATCGAAAGTAAGTATATAACGTACATACATTAACTATGTGTATATAAGGCACAATGCCTTTTAGAATCCAACTGAATATTGCACGATACTAGTTAGTAGAATTAGAAAAATAGGAAAGATTTGTTTTCATGTTTTTTTTTATTTAAATGAAAAGCAAGCAAATGCTTATTAGAATTTGTATTGTATTCCTTTTGGTTTTGGGTAATTAGGCACTGTGAAGGCCTAAGCCCCGACGCAAAATTCATCATGTTAAAGTCTGCTTTATCATCCCGTTCTCCAAAATGCACTTCTTCACGAGGAGCGTGAAATCCTGAGATTTTGATTAATTCAGTTTGGACTTGAAGACGATTGACGATATGGCCAATTGCCGCTTGGCTGTCTATGAAAATATCAATATTTTTGTTCACCAGGTTAAAAGATAAAAGGTGCTTTGCAGCTTTGCCTACTGCGAGCACTTCTGCCTGAAAAACACTACTTAAATCTAGCAACTCTATAGATCTATTGGTGTGTTTATCGAGAAGATACCAGACCCTACCCCTGCTTCCGTTTTGGTGTGGTGTCCATTTTAATTTTAATGTGGAAGCAGTTATATTTGGGACGTTAGGTTTCCTTGCAAATAAAACTAATTCGGTCTTTAGCGGATTTACATCCAGTCCGGAGCTATTGGCCCAGTTATTGAATTTATCCGTGGTTAGCCTGCACTTACTGCCGTTTTAGGTTTTTTATTCGTAGACGGCAGATGAGGAGTCGTTGTGTCTCCCCTTTTAGTGCTTCTAGCGGTATCCGCGATCCTTGTTTTTAGGTTACCGCTATCCAAATACTTAGAGGAATGGGATTTTGGGATAGTTGGTTCTTTCCAACTTCGTATGGCCCTCTTGGCGTTCTCGATCTTTTTAAGATATGGATCTTGCCACCCTTGCCGGTTCGGATGTACCAAATTGTGCTTGATCGGTTTTGACCCATGCCAGCTCCTATGTTCGTCTGTTTATTGGGGTTTTCAGCCACCGTGACTTCTACGTCCGAACTTTCTGACCTGGGAAAAGACGATGGTCATCTTCGTTGAGGATACGTTCCCCACCTTCTGGCGGCAAAACACCCTCCCCTGTCCTGGCAGCTTTGTCTCGATATCAAATCCGCTGGCCCGGATGGTATATACCCCCTTTTCTTCTGAGATGTTCTTCAACATTGGTAAAACCACTGCGTAAGCTTTTCCATCGCTCCTATACTTTCTAGAATCTTTACTATATGATGGAAAACAGCATTTGTCCAGCCTGTAAATAAGAACGGTCACCCCTCCTCCACGTCCTCCTACCCACCCTTATCACTTCCGTCTCTTCTTTCTAAGGTCATGGAAATGCTGAATAAATATCTGATTAAGGAATATTTGGAAGACCGAAAGTTTCTCCAATTTCCATGACCGCCAGTATGGCTTTCGCAGTAATCGTTTCACTGGTAATCTGATGGCATATCTCACCGAACAGTGGAACAAGTCCTTACATCCCTTTTTTTTTTTTTTTTATAATTAACGCGCGCACAAGGGACTATTTGTTTCCCTTTTAATGTAGAGCACACTGCGCGGGCATTAGGAAAATAGAGAGGGGAAGGATATGAGGTGTCGATTACCATTGGTTTTGAATGTTTGCAAGTTGAAATGGCAAGGGAAAATCTCGCCGGGTAAACCATTCCAAAGTCTTGTTGTACGGCTAAAAAAAGAATCTCTATATTTCACGGTACGTCCGAAATTGGGCTCAAGGGTGAACTGATGGGCATTCCTAGCAAGACGAGTATTACGGGCGAAACTTTTAAGGGGAGGAATGCAGCTGGCTACCTCGAGTGAACATTTTTTATAAAAGAACCGATAAAATAAGGAAAGACATGAAACATTGCGTCGGTGTTCGAGAGAGGCAATTGTTTCAGCGGCAGTTCTATTTCCTATCAATCTTAACGCTCTATTTTGTATTCTATCAAGCAAGTGAAGCGATGTTTGTGAAGCACCTGCCCAGAGGTGGGAGTTATACTCGAGTTTAGGGCGTATAAACGCTTTATAAATTGTAGCCAGATCAGATGGGGAAAAATACTTCTTACACCGATACAGAAAACCTAAGCACTTAGCAGCATTTTTAGCGATTTCAAATATATGGTCGTTCCAACGGAGGTCATCGTTGACACACATACCGAGTACTGAGAGCTTTTCGGTTTCTTCGATGTAAGTGCCATTCATGGACAATGGCATTGGGGGTATGTTTAGCTTTAACGACGGAAGACAGCATTGAGTTTTCGAAGCATTAAACTCCACACGATTCCTATTACCCCATTTAACAATGCTGTATAAATCGGAGTTTAATGAGCTTGACATACGGCACCGTTGCAATTGTACGTCCGAAGGCGAAGGACGTGAATTATCGAACGAATATGAAAAGCTGAGGGTAGAGTCGTCAGCAAAACAGTTAAGTGGATTAGAAGTAACAGACAGAAGATCATTTATAAAAATGAGGAAAAGAGTCGGAGACAGAACAGAGCCCTGGGGCACACCAGCATTTATTTTATGGGAATCAGACTTGAATCCGTCCAATACAACTTGTAGGAGATTGCTTCTAATCCAACGAACAAGAGTATTATCGATCCCAAAAGCACGCATTTTCGATAAGAGAGCTTCATGCCAAACTCTATCAAATGCCTTGGAGATATCAAGAGCAATAATCTTACTTTCACCAAAGCGATGTAAAGATTTGTTCCACTGTTCGGTGAGATATGCCATCAGATCACCAGTGGAACGGTTGCTGCGGAAGCCATACTGACGGTCATGGAGAAGCTTACGATCTTCGAGATATTCCTTAAGCTGACGGTTAATCAGTGTTTCCATGACCTTAGAAAGAAGGGATGTCAGTGCTATGGGTCGGTAGGAGGAGGGGGAGGATGGGTCACCTTTCTTAGGGACAGGCTGGACAAATGCTGTTTTCCATCTTCTAGGAAAGATTCCAGAAGAGTAGGAGCGATGGAAAAGCTTACGCAGTGGCTTTGCCAGTGTGGAAGAACACCTCTTCAGAATAATCGGGGGTATACCATCCGGGCCAGCGGATTTGTGTATATCGAGATCTTTGAGAACTCTTGCTACTGTACGAGTGCGGAAAAAAATCTGTCCCATGGAAAAAATTACATTCTCAAGTACAGGAGGGGCAACGTTGCTATGCGGCAGCGTGGAGCTGGCAGCGAAATGGGCGGCGAGCAAGTTTGCCTTCTCTGAAGAGTAAACAATTGGTTTGTTATTGTCGATGAGCGTTGGAACCGAAGATGTTGAGGAGTTTTTAATATTTTTTACAAATGACCAAAAATTTTTACTGCCTTTGGGACACTGCAGAATTTTTTGCCGTAATTTTTGGTCATGCAAAAATTTGGTTCTTTCAATAACGGAGTTGCATGAGTTTCTTGCTTGTTTGTGCTTTTTCCGATTTTCCTCTGTAGGGTTGGCTTTGTAAGAACGGAAACTTACTTCTTTGAGCCTGATAGCTTCTTTACACTCAGAATTAAACCAAGACTTTTCTTTAGGTTTGATGCTTTTTACTCTGTTGGGAATAAAAGCACGCATCCCTAGAAGAATCACATTTGTGATCATTTCAGCACTGGCATCAATGTCACTATCGAGGAAGCATAGTGACCAGTTAAAGTTTCGGAAAAAAATATTCAGGCCGTCCCCGTCGACTCGTTACAAGTCGAATTGCTGTCGAGATTTGGACTCCTGTAAATAAAACAATAATGAATGACATGCTTGCGGACAGTGAATTTGAGCCACAAGAAGTTAAAGTCCGTGTTGGAACATTGCCCATATTGGGGAAGGCTCTGGCAAGCAATATCATTTCTAACATAGACCACGAGACCATGATGGGAAAAGAGTAATGGCACCAAGCTATACCCATGTAGAGCAAATTCTGATAAATCAGTATTTACTCCAACCTGGGTTTCACTTAATGCCAAAACAGCTGGCCTGTATTGAACAGTGTAGACGTACAGGTGAAAGAAATTCTTTCTAATACCACGAACATTGGAATACACGACACAAAAATCACTTACCATTTAAAAATACTTACATACAAAACACAATTCTGAATAAGTCGAACCATGCAGTGAAAATCCAAATTAATCTCTGTAATAATCAAACTGTCTTAGGTGTTATGCCCATAAGACAGCTTGCATACAAAAAATCAATTTAAATATTCAGCACAATAGGACAAACTCAGATGCCCTTATCTATTTACCGCAAGCATACGATGCCTACAGTAGATAAGAAAGAGGCAGTTAAGCTAAGCACAAAGGGTTGGGACAGATAGGAGGATAATTTAATTTGTTATGCAAGTGTGAATTATTTTTTTTTTTTTTTCTTTCACAGCGCGAATGGGCATCTTATCGTCTTCCAACGACGCAAGTGGATATTGTTATTATCTTTACAGCACACGCGAGGGGGTTTTGCCAATTTCTCAAACGAGTGTGTAATATAATTTTTTTTAACACTCGCGATAACAATGCGCAATAATTTTTTTTTTTTTTTTTTTTTGACTTTTGTTTAATTGTTATGCGCGCACCTCGACCCGACGTCCGGCCGCTATGAGCTTAAGATCGACACTCGATTTACTTTGACAAAAGTAAGATATTTGATATTTCCAAAGCTCTCTTATCGAAAGTGCGTGCTTATGGGATTGATTATACTTTTGTTAGAAGCTATCTTCTGGACCTACCTTACCTTACCTTAAGTGGTCCGGGGTGGACCTTGGCCTCAACCAACAAACATCTCCATCCAGCTCGTTTCCTATCTAGCTGGCTCCAGTTTCGCACGTGGAGTCTGTTCAGGTCCTCTTCCACTTGTGTGCGCCACCTGAGTCTCGGTCTTCCGTTACTGCGCCGTCCCTCTGGGGTGGAATCGAAGATTTGATGTCCATCTGCTCTATATGACCCAGCCATCTGAGACGTTGGATTTTTACTCTTTTGGCTAGGTCTGTGTCGCTGTACAACCGATACTGTTCATAATGTTATCTTCTTCTCCACTCTCCACCCCTTCTGGACAGTTTAATAAATTTATGCTGGTGTGCCCAAGACCTGCATTCTGTCTCCGGCTCTTCCTAATTTGTATTAACGATCTTCTGCCTATTACTTAGGTTTTCTGTATCGATACAAGAAGTTTTTTTTTCCTTCTGATCTGGCTACATTTTATAAAAGCCTTTATACGACCAAAACTTGGGTACTTACACGTCTGGGTAGATGCTTCTCAAGAATAGCGATAAGATTGATATTGTAATAAAATAAAAATGTTATAGAAAATCAACCCAAAAAACAAGAATAAAATATCGTCAAAAAGAAGTGAAATCCTACCAAAAACCATATGACTCACACTATCAAAAAGTTATCCCAAGTCATGTATAGCCAAGCTTCTTACCCTACACGACCTTTAATCTACAGGGCCTAACGTCACAAACCCTACACAATTGTCAAAATATGTGAATTGGCCATTTCGCTAGATTCACATAGGCGTACAGTGAAAAAATGTATTCACTGTTCATTACTTTTCTGTTATACAATAGTTCTTGTAGCGACGAAACGTCAATTGGATGTTTTTTTTATTGAAAAATAAGGTTTCACACTTTCTATGCTTGTTTGATTATTGGTGATGTTATTCTTATTATTACAGTTTAAAAAATTAGAAAAAAAATTACATTATGCTTTATTGATGTAGCAATTAAAACTCAAATCAATAGAATTTGAGAGTTTCTGCTCTCTGGTAAGGAACTTAAAACAAATGTTTTTTTTTTTATTTGTTTCAGCCGAGCAAAAGCGTTCGAAAGATGTGAAAGGCAATGAAAAAACTCCAGAACAAGCTGCTAAACGAACTAACAAAAATCGCAATGATGACGATAACAGCCAAATTACTGAGAGACAAAACAACAACAATGAGTCAGCCGCATTGGAAAAATCCAAAAATCCAGAAGTCATAATTCTCATAGAAAATGAACGTGGCGGTAAAACTTCAGGTAATCAATCACAAGATCCCAGTCTTGACACTGAATTAAATCGAACGCCATCAAGGAAATCTACCTTAACTCTATCCCCACCTAAAATAAGTACATGCACAACGCTACAAGAAGAAGATGATACCTATATTGCTATTATGCGGGAAAAGACAAAAGTCTTGAAAGAACTGGCTAGTACTTCGACTGTTTTGAATGCCACCTACAGTCTGGAATCGCCTGAAAAAACTATCACCCAACAATATTTCGATGTCTATTCGGCAGAAATTGTAATGTTGCCCAAGGAATTGAAATTGAAATGTCAACGTGAGGTGCATAATGCTGTGACGGCGATAATACACAAGTATCAAGATCAGGCGGAAGTGTTGAAGAAGAAAATTGCTTCTGGGAAGAATAAGTAAAAAAAAAAAATAATTAAATTTTGCAAGAAAAATTATTTTATCCTTTTTAACCACAATTCAAATTTTGCTTTAATTTAAACAAAAAAAAAAAGTTATGACTCATTGACCAGGTGTGTCCAATGGGATAATGCAACAGAGTATATGAAAATAGGCCCACAAAAGATACAAACTTTTCATCTTTCATTTAAATAATTATAACAAGAGCCATCCTTATTAAACTTTTCCTAAAATGGAAACAGGATCTAGACGAGATAAGCAGCGTTTTGTATTCTGTGTTTTGTGTTTACTGTGTTTCTATTAAATTTGAACATAAACAAGAAAATTAATTGTTTGTTTCTTGTATTTAATTTTTTTTTAAACAGGTGCTAATCATGAATAGTAACTTTTACAGAAATTCTTGGGCTAGTTTAGTCAACTTTCGAGTTTCAGATGTCTCAAACAAATTATATAGGGATGGAAGGGAGCTTCAAATCACCGTCGAAAACAAACGGCTACCTGAGAAGCTTTTTTTAGGCAATACTTGCCTAAAAGGGGACGATATAGGGTATTCCTTTGACGCCTACCCGCTTTTCCTAAAAGGCGACCAAAGGAGAATTCACATCTTAACACCTAAAAACTTTCCCACAAATGTGCATGTAAATCCTTAAGGTTGACGTGACTGCAAGATAACCGGGGTTGTTAAAGATAGATCAAACACAAACCATCATATTAATACATTAATGTCCGTCGTAAGGTCTTATCCCACAAAGCCATAATGCCCAAATCACAAAATACCATAGCACCCAGAAACCCAAGTTTTCTTAAGAATTCAAAGTGAGAGGGGGCTATAGAACGTAATCTTAAAACAATGTTATAAGGCCAAAATCAAGAAATCTCATCATAACGCCAACACGATAACTTGTTTTTGAATTTGGGAATTATGGCATTTTATTTGGGCTGTGGCATAAACTAAGAGATTAATAAAGTTTTGAATTTTATAATATTCATCGCTCTTGCTCGTAGCACTCAAAATGGAAGTGTCATGATAAGGCGTATTATTGGGTGATGTGACAGTTCATTTGGGGCTACCGACGAATTATGCCAAGATATTTTGGCTCATGTGCCAGTTTATGGGCGTTATGACATTTCTTGATTTAGGATTGATTCTCTTGGGCGACAAGGCTTTATTCCGTTTACCACGTGATTAGCTTTGTATATACACTGCTTATAGTACTATCATGAAGCATCATTTTTACTTGCGATTATAGGGACTATACGGCAAGTTTAGGATTCGTGAATATAAACAAATTGAGAGAACAATCAAACATGATATTACGATCATAGAGAAGTCTATAAAAGTTAGTGGCAAAAAATGTCTGTGTCTATGTTTCTGTTTATCTGTCAGTATGTATAACGAGCTGCAGCCTAAACGGCTTAAGCGATTATCTTCAAATTTGGTGAGTGTGATTCTTTTATTTTTAGGACTTAAAATAACGGTACCTGCCATATGACCGTTAAGGAAAAACTTATTTTTCTCGAAAACGGCTCCAACAATTTTGATTGCCATCTTATGAAACCAATTTTACCGGAAGTCTATTAACGGTACCTTTCATTAAACGTTGTTTTTTTATTTTCGATTTTCTCGGTAACGGCTCAATGGATTTTGATAAAATTTTATATTTGAATTAGTTCTCTTAACCAACATTTTGATTTTATTTTTAATTAATTTTTGGATTTTTTTTTCGAAAATTCAATATAACATTAAAAAAATATTTAAAATTTAAAAATCAGGTGAACAATAATAAACTCTAAAAAACTACATACCAAAACTTCAAAACAATTGTTTTTTTTTTAAAAACTAAAAATAAAAAACGGTTTTATCAAAACCGGTCCTACAATTTTCGAAATACTTTTTTCTTAAATTCTTTGTTATTTAAGACGTGTGATGGCGTACATCATTTTTTACTAAAAATCGTTAAATATTGTGGTTTTGATACCATTTATAAGTTCAAACTGTTTTTTTCAACTGGCTGAACACAATGATGAAGCTGAAGTATGAAGCACGTCAAAATCTATGCTAAGTGTTGAAGCTGACTCGAATACAATGGTGAAGTACAGAATGCCAATTTTGCCGCCAAGAATATAAAATATATATATATATATACCTATCGTAAAATCTAACAAAATATTGCTCCACACCTGCGCCTTCTTTTTAATATTTTTATAAATAGGTGGGGTTGGTTAAATCCCATAAAATATTCTCTTTTTTAACGCTCTATAAAAAAATCCGTGTTTCCCTCACAGTCACACATTTTGATTTCATTTGATTAAGCTAGTTCAAGTTTCTTGAAATTTCGGAGTGATCAAGGAATTTTCTCAGTCATTGGGTACGTTCACGTACGTAACTATTGGATAGGTTACCTTGCTTTTGTTGTAATTGGGTACAGTCATGAACGTATATTTTCGGATAGGTTACCTTGCTTTTGTTGTAATTAGCATGGTTAACAACAGCTGTTTTCTAGATGATTGAAGAACATATGGAAACAGAGAGAAAATCCAAAGGTATCCTAAAATTTGCTGGATACTTTTCTCAACACGTGAACAGCTGACTTTGTTTCTCTTTAGCTTCGAATTTTGAGAGGTAACCTATCTGGTTGGATTTGTTCGTTAAAAAAAAACAAACAAGCAAAGTAATCTATTCAAAAGATACGTTCGTAAAAGTACGCATTTTCAATGGATCCGAGAAAAAAGAGATTTCGGATAGTTCAAAAACTTTGAACTAGCCTATATTGTTCCTGTGAAATGGTAAGATGAAGCTGAAGCGTGAAGCGCAAGTTAAAGTTGAGTGAACTTGCGCTTCAGCTAAATTTCAACCTTCAGCTTCAGCTTCTCGTTGTGTTCGCCTTATAGGGTTCGCGTATATTTAACTTTGAAAGAGCTTTCAACTTGGGCTTTACGCTTTAGCTTCATCTTTGACATTTCACAGGAACAAAATAGGCTAGTTCAATGTTTCTGAACTATCCGAGATCTCAGATCCTTTGAATATGACTGAGAAAATTCATTAATCACTCCGAAAACTCAAGAAACTTGAACTAGCTTAATCAAACGAAAACAAAATGTGTGAGGGAAACACGGAATTATTTATAGAACTGGCATTGTATATAGAAACTTAGTTAGTTAGTTAAATATAAAACTGGTGCCAGTTGGTACTATGTTGTCGGTACAATAGTATTTTGGTACTTGATTTTTAGTGCTTAGTACTAGAATTTAGTAATATCGTAGTTTTGGTACTATATTTAGTACTAGATTTAGTAATTAGTAGTAGATTTGGTACTAGATTTAGTAGTTAGTAGTATATTAAGTACTATATTTAGTAGTTAGTAGTATATTTAGTACTATATTTAGTAGTTTGTAGTAGATTTAGTACTAGATATTTGACGTAATAAGTGAAGATATTCTAACATAGGTACAAATATCTGCAAACAATGTGTTTTATTTGTAAAATAAGCAACTAGGTAGGTACTTCAACTAATTGAATTTTTTGCAGACTTAAAAAAATTGATATAATAATCAAACATGGTAACCATTTAAAATTGTTCACAAAAAAACCAAACCAAATATCAAATTTCAACAAAAATCGTTAAATAGGTAAATTTCATCCTGTTGCCGTATCTATAAAAAAAACCTACCAAAAACAGTGTATTTTCAAGGCAGAAATGAAAACTCCTCACATACCTGTCTAAATACCTATCTTTCATTCTCTCATTATCGCTTATTTTAAGAAAATGGTAATGAAATAACATGGAAAAGTGTTCATGGTTTGTTTCCTTCCCCAACTAAAAGTCTACGTTGCGGTCTAAGCTCAGAGAAAAGCTTTAGGGAGATGTAGACGAACTAGATGGCGCTGGTTTTCGAACACTGATGGTAGTACTATAGGTTCTATATACAAGGGTCCCTTCCATTCTTGCAGATTAACAAAACATACTCACAGGAATGGTTAAGATTATTAGTCACCAGCTGCCTTATTTATTAGATTTCACTAAAGTGGTTGATTAGTTACGCAACGTCAAATCATTTACTCAGCCTTTACTCAACGTTCTGTAAATACTTATATATAAAGAATTTTTAGCCCATGCTAAATGCTCATATAATGCAACGTAACGCAAAATCTACAAAAAAACGTCTCATCCAAAACTCTGGTTATTATAAACATCAATAATTGTAAATCAATCTGGCAAAATCAAACAAATTCGACAAATGGAAGTGGAAACCAAAAAAATACCTTCATTTCTGAGCGTCATATGATCAAAACGATTTTTGTAATGCTTCTGTCTATACACGCATTTTAACTTACTTAGTCTCTAATCAACATATTTTTTTATAAATAAGGATTATTTGATTAGAAGCATATTAAAGGCTGCGTTACTTTACCCAATCGTATATATAAGTTTATAAATACTGTAGGCTTTGGGTCCTTAAGGAACTGTCGCGCCAATAAATTTATTTATTTATAACATTTTTTAAATAAATATTTAATAGCGCGGCAGCCGCGCCCGTGGCATTCGATACAAACTACTACACTACACTAACAAAACAGACTTTGACACTTGCCGCGCAATAAAAATCCATCGAAAATGGTTCGTTTCGCGCATGTTCGAGTGCGCACATGTTCTAACTGCCGCGCGCGACAATGTGGTATTCATTTTGCGCGGCTGCTACGTATCACATTGTTCGTCGGTTACCGCGCGTAATAAATACGAAGCCATAGAACATGTTAGCACAACAAACACGAACAACTTTTTATGTGTCATCAACCTTACGATACATATAATATATCTTCCTAGCACATCCCTATCAAAACCACAAACTAACGAGTTACTACAGCGAGCCCGCCATCAAAATGTGGATGAAAATAGTTTTGTTTCCCTGTGGATGTGGACAGTCTTATATATGTTCCACACGCGATTTCTCCCACAAAATAATTTATACATTTGCTGTAAGAAAATCTACAAAAATTACACGTTTTTTCAAACAAAATACCAACAAAACTCTTTAATATTCAACTTAAATATATAACAAACAAATATCTATTCGCACAGTTATGGGAAAGAAAGATAAAAGCTTCAATATCGGTGATTTAGTTTTCGCGAAAGTCAAGGGCTATCCACCATGGCCGGCCAAAATAACAAAAACCAACAATAAAAAGTATAGCGTGTACTTTTATGGTACTGGTGAAACAGCCAACATTAAAATCGAAGATCTTTTCAATTACAAGGATAATAAAAAAAAGTTTGCCAACGAAAAAAGTCTCAAACGTGGCCATTTCCGTGAGGCAATCGATCAAATCGAAGCAGCACTTGAGGGAGAAGATTCGGCGCCAATTAATTTGGAAGAATTAGACGCTAGCGTTGTTTTGCCTTTGGAAGCAGTTGGAAATGATACTACAATTGCAACCGATTTGGATGAAACTAATCTGTTGGAAGAGACTGTTGCTGAGGAGGCAGATGTAGAACCCGGTTCTGTGCCACCTGAAGAGACAGAAATTGCTGCCGAAGCTGTAGAAGAGCCACCTGCTGCTACGACTGTGGCTCCGGTTGCTGCTGTTATTGATACTAAACTACTAGTGGAGGAAACTGTTACTTCTTCCACTTCTCCTGCAACAGATGCTGCTAAGGTAACATCTGAAACTGAGCTGGTTAGTCGTAGTGGTCGAAAGATTAAGCCCAAGCGGTACATGGACGAGGAAGATATGCCACCGAATCCAATGAAGCGGCTTAAGATCGAACGTAAGTACTTGGTTGTTTATTTAAATAAAAAACAAAGTTTTTAGATATGTATATAAAGGGGGGTGTCCAGAGGCAGAGGCAAATTTTGAGTATGAGCAAAGCTTTGCGCAAATCAACTTCGACATCCACGAGCAGGCACGCTTGTACATTCTTAATTCAGAAATACATTTTAACGAATGAAGACTATAGGAATTTGAAATTTTATATACCAACATATCTTTTTATAGCATAGCCGGAGTAGAACTTTATAAGGCCATGAGAGAATTCGGCATTCCAAATAAATTTACACGACTATGTAGGTTGATCGTGACAAATATAACAAGCCAAGTAAAAGTAGACTTTGACGAGGGGGTGGTCTGGCTTGCATTCTCTTCAATCCAACCTGGCGTTGAAAAAAGCAATCCGTTACTCTGGCACCAAGTCCAGCCAGATACTGGCGACGACATTGCCAATATTGGCATAAGCCAACAAACTGTACAAGACTTCAAAAAGAGAAGACCAAGTACATGGTGGTTACGTCTATGAGAAGTGTTGTCCAACTATCAGGGTAGCGGAGCATGAATTTGAAGTAACTACCTTGGGTCAAAATTGGGAACCGATAATAATATGGATAAATACCCGGCGGCTGCTAAAATTCAACTATTAGTCTGTCAAGATTCTTTAAATCCGGAAACCTTACCAGATACCAAACTGCTACTGTACAAGACTAGTCTTACCAGTACTCACATACGAATCCCAGACTTGGGGACTTACAAAAGAAACTCTGACCTCTTATCCGTTTGAGGAAGGATTTTTCCGGAGAAGATACAATCATGAATTGTATGAAACAGTGAACTTTTACGATTGCAAAATCTTTTAGGACTAAATTCGCAAATTTCAGCAAAAGAGATCAGAAACTCATTCTGTAGCCTGTTGGTACTAATGCTTCTGTACAATTTTAACCATCTTATAATGTTCGCTTCTATGGTAAATTTCTATGAATTTCAACGAAAAAGATTCATTAACAATTTTTACCATTCCGTTCGCTTAATCAAAACTTAAAAATTTATATTATTTGCGCATTCAACAATATCCACAAACAGGAATGCTGATGAAACTCACATTCATGCCTGCGAAGTTTAAACTTTTTTAAACTCGCAGCTTACAGTATTCGACATGCACAGGCAGGTTTGCGTGCGCAACCATAGTTTTGCGCAAACTTGTCTGCCTGTGGATTTCCCGCTTAAGCTTCCTTCTATCTGTTTGAAAATAAAGTTTTAGATTTTAAACATATTTAAAGAATTTTACAAAGGAATTCTAAATTTTGTTTGGGGTTGGATAAGTTCATTTTGTTTTACTCAATCAATGACTTATTTGTCTCAATAACGTCACACCTCAGAGCAATAACGGTGGCGCTCATTGCGAAATGACTTAGGTGGGGCTACAGTCCCTGGACCTGGGCCTCAACTTAAAGGCTTCTGCAGGCAGAAACCGCAAACCTTTCAGTACTCGGTATGTGTGTCAACGACGACCTCGGATGGAATGACCATATATTTAAGATCGCCAAAAATTGTGCTAAGTGCTTAGGTTTTCTGTGTCGATGCAAGAAGGTTCTTCCCCTTCTGATTTGGCTACAATTTATAAAGCGTTTATACGGCAAAGTCTCCAGTATAACTCACCCCCCTAGACAGGTGCTTCTAAAGCATCGCTACATCTGCTCGCTAGAATACAAAATAGAGGCTCAAGATGGATAGGAAATAGAACTCTTTCGCAAATAATTGCCCCTCGATCACCGATCCCTTGTTATATGTGGACATAATGGTCTTTTGGCATTCCTTCGTGTTCCTTACGTGCACTATGATTTAATGAATTGCTTGATGTAGTGGCAAAGGATGAAAGTTTATAAGTGATACCCTGCTTCCGCTCCACTACTCGTACGGGATTGACACAGTAGCCTCTAGTGATGACACCATTTTGAATATAAACTACCGTTGATACTGCTTCGCCCCAAAAATAACTGGGGAGTTCTGCGTATATCAACGTGCCATTTCCATGATACTGCGACTTTTAAGTTCAGCTACTCCATTTTGCTGTGGCGAATACCCTGCTGTTAACTGAATCGTGATCCCCTCCGATATGAGATACTGTTTGAGCTTATTTCCTGTGTATTCTCCTCCTCGTTCCGATCGCACAATTTTTGGTTTCTTTCCAAATTTTGTTTATGCCATCTCCATAAAATCCCTGATATATTTTTCGACTTCTTTCTTATGAGCTAACAGTCACAATAACTGTGAAAAATCGTCTATAAATTTGATGATATAGCGCTTTCCACCTGGGGTTTCTGTTGACATCCGTATGCACAAGGTCTAGCACAGCCCTTGATTTCACATTCTTTGACCTTGATCCCATCAACAATTCCTCTCGTGGCCATCTTTCGGATTTCTTCTGGGTCTCGATGCCCAAGTCTTTTGTTCCAGTTGTGAATGCAACTGTCGTTATGTCCCGATTTCAATTTGTTTAAACTTTCAGGTAAGCAACTCGTAAAAATTATTTCTATGCTCTAACACTGCGATTTTATGGTTGTTCTTACCTATTTCGCAGTGATTTTGGTCTTTTTTTAATTGTGCTCGCGCCCAAGGGATTAGTGTTTCCCCTTTAATGTTGAACACACTACGCGAGCATAGGACATTTAGGGTAGGAGGGACAGAAGGTGTCGATTAACATTGGTTTTGAATTAATTCAAATTGCAATGGAAAGGAAAACCCTCGCCGGGTAAACTATTCCAAATTCGTGTTGTTCGGTTAAAAAAGCATCGCTATATTTCACGGTACGTTCCAAATTGGGCTCATGGGTGAACAGATGAGCATTCCTTGCGAGTCGGGTATTGCGGGAAAAACTTTTTAAGGGGAGGAATTCAACTGGTTACTTCCAGTGAACATTTTTTATAAAATAAACGATGACATAAGGAAAGACATGAAACATTGCGTCGGTGTTCAAGAGGAAAAATTGTTTCCGAGACTGTTCTATTTCCTTTCAATCTTAACGCTCTGTTTTGTATTTTATCGAGCAGGTGTAGTGATGTTTGAGAAGCCCCTGCCCATAGATGGCAGTTGTACTCCCCGTATAAACGCTTTGTAAATTGAACCAGACCAGATGCGGAAAAAACTTCTTGCATCGAAACAAAAAACCTATTCCAACGGAGGTCGTCATTTAAACACACACCGAGTACTCTTAAGCGTTTCGGTTTCTTCGATGCAAGTGCCATTCATGGACAATGGCATGGGGTGTATGTTTAGCTTTAACGACAGGAGACAGCATTGATTTTTCGAAGCATATCACATGATTTATATTACCCATTCGACAATGCTGTGTAAATCGAGCTTATCATACGGTACCGTTGCGATTGTACGTCCGAAGGCGAAGGACGTGAATCGTCGAACAAATATGAAAAGCTTGAGGGTAGAGTCGAAACAGTTGAGTGGATTAGAAGTAACAGATAGAAGATCATTTATAAAAATGAGGAAAAGAGCCGGAGACAGAACGGAGCCCTGGGGCACACACACACACGATAAGAGAGCTTTATGCCAAACTCTATCAAATACCCTGGAGATATCAAGAGCAATAATCTTACTTTCACCAAAGCGATGTAAAGATTTGTTCCACTGTTCGGTGAGATATGCCATCAGATCACCAGTGGAACGATTGCTGCGGAAGCCATACTGACGGTCATTGAGAAGCTTTCGGTCTTCGAGACATTCCTTAAGCTGACGGTTAATCAGCGTTTCCATGACCTTAGAAATAAGGGACTGAAGTGCTAAGGGTCGGTAGGAGGAGGGGAAGGATGGGTGAAGGATGGGTCACCTTTCTTAGGAACAGGCTGGACAAATGTAGTAGGAGCGATGGAAAAGATTACGCAGTAGCTTTGCCAGTGTGGAAAGAACACCTCTTCAAAAGAATCGGGGGTAAACCATCTGGGCCAGCGGATTTGTGTATATCCAGATCTTTGAGAACTCTTGCTACTTGCGAGTGCGGAAAAAATCTGTCCCATGGAAAAATATACATTCTCAAGTACAGGATTGGCAACGTTGCTGTAAGGAAGCGTAGAGCTGGCAGCGAAATTGGCTGCAGGCAAGTTTGCCTTCTCTGAAGAGTAGACAATAGGTTTGTCATTAGCGATGAGCGTTGGAACCGGAGGCGGAGGAGTTTTTATTTTTTTTTACAAATGACCAATCATTTTTACTGCCTTTTTAAGACATTTTTTGCCGTTATTTTTGGTCACGCAAAATATTGTTTTTTTTCAATAACGGAGTTGAATGAGTTCCTTGCTTGTTTGTACTTTTTCCGATTTTCCTCTGTAGGGTTGGCTTTATAAGATCGGAAACTTACTTCTTTACACTCGGAGTTAAACCAGGACTTTTCTTTAAGGTTGATGCTTTTTACTCTGTTAGGAAAAAAGCAAGCATTCCTAAAAGAATCACATTTGTGATCATTTCAGCACTGGCATCAATGCCACTATCGAGAAAGCATAATGACCAGTTAAAGTTACGGAAAAATATATTCAGGCCGTCCCAGTTGGAATTGTGAAATTGGAATGGATTGGAATTGTGTACATTGAAATCGCCCGCAATAACGATTAAGATTACTATCATAATAATACCATCATTATCATATAATACCAAACTCCTCATCTATAAGCAGCTTATCCGTCCAGTTCTGACGTACGCTTGTCCTATTTGGTTCACCATATCACCAACATATATGAAGAAGATCGAAGTTTTTGAAAGGAAGATACTTCGTAGCTGTACAGGCCTACACCGAAACCCCATTACAAGGAAATATGTCCCAAACAAGAAGCTATATGAAGACAGCAAAGTGATCCCAATTAATCAGTTCATGACACAGCTCTCCAAAAATATTTTGAGGAACTTGGAGGACCACCCCAACTTGGAAATCCAGCAACAACTAGAGCCCAGCCATCGCTACCTCAACATTCGAGCCATCACAGACGATCGATTCGAGGATATAATGAACAATGACGGAGCCCCGTTCTACGAGAGAACCAGCAGCGGACACAACAGAGGATAAGCAACACCGCATCCTAACCCCAATTTTTTAAAACCAAAGACAGTAAATTATAATTAAGAATTTCAATTAAAACAATATGCAAACAACAATATGATATAAGTAAAAATATAGCATTGTATAGAGTCAGCTGAAGTAAGTCGGGCCCCTGTTGTTGAGCCGACATGATTTATTTTAGCTATAAGTTAGTTTAAGACCAATTGTACATAATTTCTACCGAATATAATAAAAATAATCTAATCTAAAAACGATTAAGATTTGGACTCCTATAAATAAAACAGTAATGAATAATATGCTTGCGGACAGTGAATTTGAGCCAAATGAAGTTAAAGTCCGTGTTGGAACATTGTCCGTATTGGGGAAGGCTCTGACAAGCAATATCATACCCAACATATACGACGAGACCATGATGGGAAAAGAGTAGAAGCACCAAGCTATATCCATGTAGAGCAGATTCTGATAAATCAGTATTTACTCCAATCTGAATTTCACTTAGTGCCAAAACAACTGGCCTGTATTGTACACGTGAAAGAAATTCTTTCTTAAACCGCGAACATTGGAATAGACGACAAAAAAATTACTTGCCATTTCAAAAAATATTTACATTCTAAACCCAATTCTGGCTAAGTCGAACTGTGCAGTGTAATCCCAAATTAATCTTTGTAGTAGGAAACTGTCTCAGGTATTATGCCCATAAGACAATTTACATAAAATATACAAAAATCAATTTAAGCAAACACCACACTAAGACACAAAATGCAGTGTTTATCAAAGAGCATTTAAGCACTGGGTGGGTATGGATGGAGGAGAATTTGCGTCGCTAGTGGTAGGTGTTTTTTGCGTGCATATTTTTTTCAGGTATGTAGATGAAGTACATATATGTATATGTATATTTTTTTTTGAATTTTGAAATTTATTTGGTTCAAAGGCCATTTGTTAAAAATAAAAAAAATTGCATTTCAAGGTATTGCTTACATTCAAATAATTTTAAAGGAATTTTAGTTAATAAAAGATTTCGCATATAAACATTTTTGGGTTTTAAATTGATTTAAAATATTTATATTTCTTATGTCGGAAGGTAGATTGTTGAATGCTTGCAGTCCCATGTAGAATATACTGGCTTGAGCTCTGGATGTTCTGGTACGAATTATGCTGAACTCTTCGATGTTCCGTAAGTTGTATTGCACAGTTCTTCTTGCACAGGTTGTGTTTTATTTTAAATACGAATATCATTGCCATCATAAAAAGTCTTGGGCTTATGTTCAACCATTTAAGTGATTCGAGCATAGAAGCAATCGAAGTATAACGATTACGTTTAAGGATAATGCACATAGGTTTATTTTGTAGCTTTAAGACATTTGGCACTGAACATATATTTTTTTCCATGCCCGGTGGATTGATTATTGATGAATGATGACGTATTGGTTATTTATTATTTTATTGCACGTACATATATATATGGTCAGGGGCAAAGGGCAGGGTATATTAGCGAACACACTTCTGCGACACATCTGCACAGTCCTTTTTCATATGGTTTAGCTTTTTGCGAAAAAAAACATACCATACCTGGTTTCTTGTATTTTTCAGTAACTTTCAGCATCGTCTCTAAATTAGAATTTCCTCCCGCGTGAATGCGCCGCTCATATTCCGCAATCAACTTTTGCTGTACAAATGCAAATGTCAAGTCGTCATCGTTTCTGACCTCAAGTGCAATGATAAGAGAGTATCATAACTCTTGGGCAAGCTACTAAGCAACATCGCTACACTCCAGGGTTCTGATAAATCTTCATTGCTTATATCTTTCAGTTTTACAAATAAATTACGCATCTCGTTAATGTGATCTGTAACCCGTCCATTTTCTCCATTTTCAGTGAACAAATCATCCGCATCAAATGATCTTCATTGCTCACTGTTGCCTTTTCGTGGTACTGTTTTAAACTATCCATCCCACTCCTTCTGAAGTCTTTTTCTTTGTTCTGAGCTGAATTCGCTAAATCTTCTGGATTTATCGAGGTCCAAGGCTCCTTCAGCAGTAATTCAATCTTGAATTTCCAGTTCATGTTATTGGAGTTATTTAACTTTTCGATTTTTCCCTTGTAATCTGACATGTTACTTTTAATGAATTATTCTTTCCACGATTCCAAGATTCGAACCAGTGGGAACTTTGTCCCCAGTACTTAATCTTGCCTCGTCGAGCATTCCCAGGGCAAGTACTAGCGCCCGACTGTATGTGTTGCTTTTGTTTTCATTGCGTCGAGCGCCGTGTTGATTCAAACCTGAGCGGGGGATGCAATACTTCTTCGCAGAGAAATCCGCCTAGGAACACCATACCAACAAGATAGTGATCCGGGTCAATGTTGGCACCTCGATACGTTCGAATTGTCATTACGCTCGAGAAGTGGCGACGGTCTATCAACACGTGGTCAATTTAGTAACGAGTGAATCCACCAGTTGATACCCAGGTGGCTTTGTGGATATCTTTACGCGGCAGACTGGTCCAATTTCGTTGCTACCATTTCTATGACTTATAGTCAATTGTCCTTAGTGTTCTCATGTAAACTATGGGATCCTAAGTACTGCCTGAATACTGGCTCCCTACCTCTCTACAAGTTCGTAGTAGGAATCTTTTTCGTCTTGTTGGGACTCCTCAGTAGGTTCGTGAACGTTTATGAAGCTGGTGTTATTAAATTGGCCTCGCACGCGAAAGGTGCATAGCCTTTCGTTTATTGCATTAAAGCCGACGACGTTAGACTTAATTTTTTGGCTGACTAGGAAGCCTACCCCTAGCCCATGGTGTTTTGGGTGACTGCTGTAATATAATGTCATATTCTTTGTTCTGCAAAACACCATCTTATTTCTCGAACTGATGTAATGTCAGCTTTATATGTGGCGAGAACATCGTCTAGCTGATGTGCAGCTCGAGCTGAGTAGAGCGTTCGTAGGTTCCATGAGAAAATTCATAAATCGGTTAGCCGTTGTCTTTGCTGGTGCACAGTGTTTTTTTTATGGGAGAGGTTACCAGCCCCTCGCCAACCCTTGGGGACCAGCACTTGCAATTTTTGCTAATTTGTGTATAAAGGTATACACAAATCATTGCCCGGGACCACCATGTGGAGGTAAAGCAAGAACGCCGCTGGTCCGCTGAGGGTCTACCTAGTCCCCCTATAATAAGTCCCTGGGCTCTCAGCAAATGAATTGAGGCTAATAATGAACCACCGGATCCTACCTAATTAACACTTCTTTTCTTATTAAATTACAAACGACATTTTATCAAACCTTTATTTAATTTCAATAAATTAAATTTTCATTTCAGTTAAAGATACAGTACTCAGCGATTCCAGATCCAAGTCGACACATAAGAAATCCAACAAATCAAATCCGAAATCGGATATTCAAAACAATTTGCTCTTGGCCTATACACAATCTGGCAAATGTGTTGGCATTAAGCTTGATTACTTAAAACCCGAATCCTTCGAAGATGACATTGTTAAAAAACAATGGGAGGACAACATGCGAAAGGAGAGCTGCATACTTAAAGAGAAAATCGAACTTGGTCTCTTAAAGGTCGATTCGATTAAAGACCGCCTAGTTTTCAATCCGCACCGTTCAAGAGTACACAGAGAAGAAGCTGAACGCTTTACTGCCGAAATGATTGATCAAGAAGACGCCCTTTTCATGGAACGAGATTTCATCCGCCTCTCACAGGAATTACGCGAGAGTCTCGGTCTTAAGCGGGCCAACATTGATCGTTGTCTATCGGTGCTAGATCAATACAAAGACCTAGAACTCAATCAATTGATGTTGAAGCGAAATGCCGATTGTGTAGACACCATTCGTCGACTACGCAAATACGTTGGAAACCTCAAACAATGGAATCTTTCACCTGAAGAAGAAAAGGAATTCAATAAAAAAGCCGAAATTATTCGCGAAAGAGCTGCCAAAATCTATCAGAATTTCAAGAAAATGTTCATTGTCAAAGAGGACCAGCATTTCTGGGAACAATTCTGTGAAATGGTTGACGAATTCCGTCAAGTGACAAAACACATTTCGGAATCTAATCGATTTCTGATAACCGAAAAATCCTACCAGAACATCCTCACCGACAAAGAGGGCAACATTAAGGAGGATTATGACAAAAAATCAATTGGCCTGAAGGAGTTCAAGACAAAAAAGGATAGCGAAGACCAGGGTATCGAAGGTGATGTCACGCCCATAGACGAGTCAAAGGAAGATGCATCGGGTATTGCAATAGAATCGGCATAAGGGGGTTTTAGGAGAAAAAAAAAAGAAAACATCTCATTCTGTAAATTAAAGTGGAAGATAAGAGTATTCATTGAGTTTCGATCTCTTCTATAATTAATAAGTACGATCTTAACATAGCGTGGAGGTTCGTGGCGCAGCAATTGATTATCTTGTATTATGTGTTGTTTCCATTTGTATTAAAACAAAACAAACAAAAAGTAAACGCCTAAAAGACGTTTTTTTTTGAATTTATAAAAAATGTTAGCTTCAATTTCATTTCATTTATTATTAAATATATAGGAATTTGTAAATGAAGCTCTCTTGAGAATGGTATGTATATGCAAGTACATATATGTAATGTATATTCGCCCTAGACGATCTTAAATAATAAACATTAAATTAAAGGACCTTTTTGAAAGAAAAGTTTATTTGTTTCGTGGTGTTCTGAGGTAAGTTCGAATTGGCGTGTTTTGTTTTGAAGGTCTAAAGTGTACATTTAATGTTGTTTTACGTCCAGAAGTTTTGTCTTCCTTGCATGTTGGGACGTCATGTGAGGGCAAATTTAAAAACGAACATCAGCCTCATTAATGTTTAGGCACCTACTGAGGATTACGAAGGAAACGAACACGATTGGTACTACAAACTTGTAGAGAGGACACTCAATGACTGCCCAAATTATGACGAACGCCTGCCCAAAGTATAGAGTTGAAATCATCCTTGGCGACTTCAACGCCAAATTAGGTAGGGAGTTGGTATTCAGGGAGTACATAGGACCCCGTAGTTTGCATGAGAACACTAATGGCAGCATCTACGAAATTGGTCGTTGCGAATACCAGTCTCCCGCGTAAAGACATCTACAAAGCCACCTGGGTATCACCTTATGGAGTCACTGGTAACCAAATTCTCCACATGTTGAAAAATATTCGCACTACTCGAGCCTGATGACGATACGGACGTATTGTTGTGTCAACATTGACTCGGACCACTATCTTGTTGGTATGGTGTTCCGAGGGCGGATGGCTCTGTGAAGTAGTATTGTAGTAGCTACAATACGCGATGAAAACAAAGGCAATACATACAGTCGTGGGCTTAATCTCGCGCTCGGAGGGCTCGATGAGGGAAGAGTAAGTTCCGGGACAGAGTGCCCGTCGTAGATGAAAAATGGTCGCGCCTTGATAACAAAGTCATTATTACTGCTGGCACTGTCTTAGGCAGTAGTCGAAGAGATCGGAGCGGCTGGTTTGATGATGAATGCAAACTAGCGCCTAAACGTTAGAACGCTGCACACCTAGCAATGCAGGAGTCTCATAGAACCCGGGCACGCGAAGATAAATATCAAGAGCTCAGAAGAATAGAGAAAAGACTTCACACACAAAAAAAGGCAACCTGTTAGAAAAAACATTTCCTCTGAAATGGAAAGCAATGGAGAGCGAGGTCCGCAAAAGGCGCGGAAGTTCTACCCATCTGTCAGAAACATGTCGCAATATACACCACTCTGCCAATACTGTATGGACGGAGAGGGAAATCTGATCAACCATTGGAAGTGTAATATTCATAGTGACCTTCATACTTTAAACATAATTTTGAAACTTTCAACTCATCGGCAGCGATTTTAAAGCTGGGCATTTTCAATGGCTCGACACCTGCTTCAGCAATGAAGGAAAAACTAGCGACTAGACTAGATGAACCTTGAACCAGTGAAGAACATTCTTTGATTGTTGCAACCAAAATCAACTTTTCCCAGAACTTCTTCGACATTAGATTTCTTTCTTTCAATTTCTAATTTTGTTCATATACCTCTAGAAATCAGCAAATACATGCTTAATTGTTTTCAGCGACTCGGACCACGTAGGAGTTAAAATTTCAATTAACCTTAACCAACCTAGAGAATTTCATTAATTACAGAAGACTGGATATTGAAAGGCTTCAAAGGGAAGTTAAAGATAGCCTTACCTTGCCATATTCTAACAGAAATCTACTTTAGGATTGATACTGCCATCGACTGCCTTATGTCAGCCGTTTCCAATGCGCTTGAGGTACAAATAGTACCCAAACCTCTGAGGATAAGTGCGAGCATCTCCCGAAGTATGTTCAGAATTCTCACAGGCAAAGGCTGAGTAAACTACTGCAAAGAATACCACCATAGAGGACAGTGAACGTTGTATACCAGTCCGTCAAAACCGAACTTCAATGCGTGAATATCATGTTTCGGAACTCGATATAGCACCACAATAACATCCAATTTACGAAGAAATAACAAAGCATCAAACCAGAAACGGACGCATTCAAAGTAATAAACTGCCTTGTAGGGAAAACTCATCAGTTACCCGATGTAATGATATAGAATAACATCGAAGTGATATACGCAGCTGACCAAGTGGAAGCTTTTACCGATAACTTTGAAAAGAACTTCACACTCATCCCATCAACGTAACCGGTATTCTTAGATGAAATCAAAACATCTGTCCAACAGATAATGCAGCCAACCATGCAAGGAGTACATTTTGATGACACTTGTCCAGCAAGTAATCCAAGCGACAATTCTAAGCCAAAAAATCTGCTGAACCTTGTGGAGTCTCCAATTGTGTCAAGAAAAGTCTTCCTCAAACAGTAATGATACTTCCTTCAGTCAGAAATAATTGCTACTTCCCCGTGGAAACGTGGAAAATAGCCAAAGAAAGGCACTAGAAACCTAATATCCAACTACAGGCCGGCATCCCTTTTAACTGACATCACTATGATTTTGGAAGAAGCCATCCTCAGGGAGACGCTTAAGAAATTTAGCAATGAACTCAACCTCATCCCTGAAATGCAGTTTGGTTTTCGTGAAATCACCCCACACTGCATTTGTTACTGAAGTTCCAGTCCGACATATGTAAGGCTCTCAACGGTCACCGTGCCACCGTTGGTTGTTTGGAATACCTTCATCATTAACATAAAAAATATTGCTTTCTTTTTTTTTCTTCAGGTATTTTTTCGTTCAAATAAGAAGCTGTAAATCATCAATCAAACCAGCAGGACTTGCGCAAGGTTCGAAATTGGAACCCTTCGTTTTTAACTGGATGACATCCGATCAACCCAACACAACCGATATCTCTAATCTTTGCAGCCTGAAAAGTCGAAAACCACATTCCCAGACTATTCGAATACTACATGAAATGGAATAAATGATCATATCAAGAGGAAGACCTCATTCTGCAGCCACCAAGCATAGATAAGATACAAAAGGCGATTAATCGGCTCAAAAATAATAAGACCTCGGGAGCCGATGGCATAGCTGCCGAGCTGATCAAACATGGATGGCCAACGCTTCAAGCATTCATTGCGCAGCAATTATAGGAGTATGACATTGTTGAGTACATCTCTATTCTGCAAGAACGGATCTATACGCGAAAACCATAATCGGCAACTATTAATGTGGTTTCAAACCAGGCAAATCAACAATTTATCAGGATCATTACCCTTAGGCAGGTGATGAGAGCCATGAGAGAATTCAACATCCCAAATAAATTGACACGGCTATGTAGGCTGAACATGACCAACATTACAAGCAAGAGGTTTGCTGTTCAAACCAATCAACATCTTTTAATAGACTCCGACAAGGGAACGGTCTGACTTGCATCCTCTTCAGCCTGGCTGATTGGAGAAAGCAATCGGTGACTCTGGCACAATCAACAAGAGGGACTCGTTATCAAGTCCAGCCATATATTGGCTTACGCAGACGACATCGACATCTTCGGCAGAAGTCCACATGCTGTACAAGACATCCTTTACCCAGATCTAGCAGGCGGCACAAAACTTGTTGCTCCACCACTCCACATATATGAAGGGAGGACTAAGTACAGTTGAGAAGTCTTGGTTCAACTGTCAGGGTCAAAAGAAGATAAAATCCAACAGAACCTACTATAGTCTATCAAGGCTCTATAAATCCAAAAACCTTACCATGCAAACCAAGCTGCTGCTGTACAAGACTATTGTCTTACCAGTTTTCACATAGGGAGACTTGGGTGCTTTCAAAGCCTCTGAGGACGATTTCGGAGAGGATACAATCATAAATTGTATGAAATATACCTCGAAGCAGATGTGGAAAAATAAAGCTCGGTAGACTCCGGTGGGCTTGGCACCAGCTCGGAGTCTTGCAGTTCTTTGTATGGTAGAAAACAACGTGGCAGACATTGCTTGCGTTGGAAGGACGCCCGAAGCCTTGGGGTTCGTAATTGAATGGCGCCGGCCAGCAATCGAGATGTATGCAAGAACTTGTTGAATGAGGCCTGGACCGGATTTTCGTTGTCCGGTTGTTGCGTCAATGATGATGATAGAGTTGAAAGCAAAAGTAATGGAAGGCCCAGGCAATGATTGGTTCGGATGCTGAAAACATTTTGAAGAAAATTAGAAGCTACCGCGCTGTTGATCTCTCTGCTATAATAATAATAGGTAAAACAAAAATTCTTTTCCTACTAATAACACATTTTAATTCAAAAAACTTTCCACTTTGGTAACAAAAAAAAAACTTAAATAGATTGAATCTTACGAAAACCAATTAGTTTTCCTTCTTTTCGACTTCATTGGTTTGTGCGGAAGGTTCGGCCATTTCTTCCATGGCACCCAAATCCATATCATTGTCGTTCGCATCATCAGCTCCTCCGCTTTTATTGTAGACTGCAGGATATTTTGTAAAACAATCCTGCATCGTTTTAAATGCATCATAACAGTCAGATCCTTTAGGTTCTGCCTCACTGAAAAAATCAACATAAAACTATTAACTGAACGATCAGTTAAGATCAAGCGCATGTATACCTGTAATGGAAGCAAGAGAATGCCTCACGGAATTCAACACCGCACGGTCCTGTGGCCATTCCACCAAGACACGGGCAGCCCCAATTAATTTCCCCACCAGAGGTGATTAGACCTTGCTGGGGTTGAGGAGGTGGCAACTCAACTGTGCTGGGAATAGAATGATCTTCTTTAGTGGCGAAGATTACCTTGTCCTTGCCAAAGGATTTGCACAGAGACATGGTAGTTCCTCTAGAATTCAATGTGTGATGGCAAAAGTTGTAGTAGAACTGGAGATGCCTTTTTAACTTGAAAATGGCACGGGATGTTTTGGAATTTCGATATCAAAGTAATGGCTGCACGCGTCTTAACGTAGTAATCTTGTGGAACACGCACAATTGCTCGCCGTGTCACTGGATCGAATTTGAAGATGTCCACTTCAGTAAAGCCGCCGATTTCACCGAAAACACTTTGCAGAGATTGATTAATGCTGCCTTTGAAATAGGCAGGGGTTAGAACTAGGTCTTCGTTATCGTCTTGGAACTTTCTTAAATAATACAAAAAAAAAATTATAAGCATGAGCTTGGGTTAGAACAATTTATTTGTTTTTCTTTGATTACCTACAATGCAATATCTAAGTAATAATAACCGGACATAATCTAAAAAAGGAAAAGCTGCTTAAGTTATTTATTTTTATTAAAAATATCGTTATTTTAATTCAACTTTGTGGAAAAAATTAAAGAAATGTGAAATTACATACAATTTTTATGTAATTTTTGCAGGTTCAATTTTTTTGACACTGACATTTGGAAAACATGCCGATGCACAAATTTCGAGAGTCGGTAATAAGTTAAGTGCTGCCAATATGCTCTTTTTCATATTGGGTTTTATTGAATTTCAAGGTTTAATAAATGCCCGTCTCCATCATTTCGGTATTTAATTCTAATGTACGATGTTCTCAAGTTTGTCCAACCAACGCGTTTCAGATGTTTGGAAGTAGCTAATCAATGCGTTTCACAACTAGTGCACGGGTAGTGTACGAGATTATTTTGCTCGGATAGTCGGGACTTACACGGCGCATTAAATTAACGCGCAACTCATGCTTATTTTCTTTTAAACTTGCACGCGCACTTACACAAAAGCACGTTCGAGTTGCGCGTGTTTTTTCAGTTGCATATCATTTTGACAGCTATCTTTTATTTTACTTTCTGTTTCAGTGATCAGTATTTAAAAAAATAATTAAAATTTAATAAATTAATAAAAACTTAATGAATGAGTGAATAAATGAAATGAAACTAATTCCATACACTATTCAATTTCTACGGCCATCAAACATACGTTGTTATCTTCTTGTTATGTGTTGTTTGAGCAACATCCAAAACAAGTATGAAGCAAAATAAGAAGAACAAAGAATACAGACAAAGAGAAACGTCAAAAAAGTTGCAGGGACAGTTCTACCCGTGCATGTTCGGGTTACTCTATTTCTATTTCATTTTCTTTCCCTTTTGCACTCCAAGCATGCAAGGCAAACACACAACATGTAAGTCTCTACTTAAGAAAGATCGAAAAGAAATTCTAACCATTGCAGAATCTTCCAGATGTCGATGATTAGAGCACTTCCGTTTATAGCTGCTTTGAGAAATCTTGAAACTTTTTTTTTATATTTATCGAATTTCCTTTTGTTTTAAAAGGAAAACTTTGGCAGTACTTTTTCAAAAATTCGAAATTAAAAAAAATTCGAAGCCTCGATCACCAAATGACGTCTTTAATTTTTAATTTGAAAGTGTTTTTCAAAATAATTTCTTTTGTTTTTTCCATGTTCAATAACATTAATAATTTATTCATTGAATTAAGTTAGTAATTTTTTATCGACATGAATATGATGGAGCGCTCTTTAGCAACAGTCACAACAGCTGATAACAATGAAGTTGAAGAAGAATTTGGACCACAATTGATTAAACTTCTAGAAGTACATTATAAAAATAGATCGAACTAATTTTTGTCTTTAATAAAATTCTTCAATCCTTCAAGGGCAATGGAATCACAAGTAATGACATAAAGAAACTAGAAGAAGCCGGTTACTACACAGTCGAATCTGTAGCATTTGCCCCAAAGAAGTCGCTTATATGCATCAAAGGTATCTCAGAAGCAAAAGCTGACAAATTACTTGCGGAGGCATCGAAACTCGTTCCCATGGGGTTTACCACAGCTACAGTCTACTTTCAAAAACGTTCCGAAATCATAATGCTGACAACCGGTTCAAAAGAACTGGACAAACTCCTAGGAGGTGGCATAGAGACAGGTTCCATCACAGAAGTGTTCGGAGAATTTCGTTCGGGTAAAACACAACTCTGCCATACCTTAGCGGTATCCTGCCAGCTTCCGGTAAGTCAAAGTGGTGGCGAAGGCAAATGCCTCTATATCGACACAGAGGGCACTTTTAGGCCCGAACGTTTGGCTTCTGTAGCTGAACGTTATAAATTGGTTAGAGATGAGGTTCTGGATAATGTTGCTTGTGCTCGAGCATATAACACAGATCATCAGACAAGCTTACTCTACACTGCAGCCGCAATGATGGCAGAATCCAGATACGCGTTGGTGATTGTTGATAGTGCCACAGCCTTGTATAGGACGGACTATGCTGGTCGAGGCGAACTAGCTGCCAGACAAATGCACTTAGGAAGATTTCTTCGGCTATTGCTTCGACTTGCTGATGAGGTAAACCTATTCTACCTAGTAATTGCAATGTACCAGTCTTTCTCTTTAAGTTTGGAGTTGCAGTAGTGATCACCAATCAAGTTGTTGCCCAAGTGGACGCCGGACCTTCTATGTTCGCTGCAGATCCAAAGAAGCCAATCGGAGGTAATATAATAGCACATGCCTCGACGACTAGATTGTATCTGAGAAAAGGGCGAGGAGACACGAGAATATGTAAAATATATGATTCACCGTGTCTACCCGAGTCCGAGGCCATGTTCACAATCCTAGGAGATGGCATCGGAGACGTTCAAGAATAAATGGTTAGGTTTTTTCATTTACGTAGGGTTTGCTTACATCGTTTATTCCATTTTATTTACATAATAAAGGAATACCTTTTGACAGCGATTGCACTGATTTTCTATTGGAAAATATAAATTATTACAATAAGCTTAAGACCATTTTCATTTTTTGAACATTATATAACATTTGTATGTAGGTACTGATACTATTTAGTCAAAATATAACTAATACATAAACATAACAAAAATGTTTGTTTTAAACAGCTAAAGCTTCTTTATTCATTTACTTTGGTAAACTTTAAAAGCTTATGACCTTGGAAAGTTAGAGCAAAAAACCGGTTGGAATCGGCTAATATGATAAGTGATTATTACAATCAAAAAATTCAGTCTGAGTAGGTGATGACAGAATTTAAAATGTTCGTGGTAATCACTTTACGCAGACTGAACATTTAATATGATCACATGTTACTATCAGATATGTGACTTTCACATATCACCTTAGGTATAGTCCAGTCAAACGGTAGTTCCACGTTACAAAAAATATACAAATGGATTTTTTTCGAAGCTTTTTGGGTCGCTGAATTAGAATCTGAAGAAATCCAACAAAATTTCCTGGAGATGTAAACAAAAAACCGAAAAAAGTGCGAAAATTCCGTGGTTTTTCGCGGATATCTTAAAACGCGCCAGGAAATTTTGTTCGATTTCTTAAGATTCGGATTCAGTGACCCAAAAAGCAGTATTCGAAAAAAAATCCATTATTACAATATTCCAACTACTTACAAAAATTAAATAAATTGCACGACTGGATCGCACGTACTTGCTCATGTTACACTCTGTTCAATTTATATTTACAGTACAGGGAAGATAGGATATTTGCCTTTCACTCTTACTGTTATTGATTTCAATAAACTATCTCCATTTTAAAGCTCTCAAATGGTTGCCATACTGGGCATTATAAATTGGTATAGTTCTCACACAAATGCAGGTATGATTACTAACTGTATATTCAAACTGTATATTCTAAATCTAAAAAAAATTAAATTAAATTAAATCTATCTTTTCCACACAATCACAAGTTCTTCTTTAAACTTAAAATATGCTCTCATTCGCTCTAAGAAAGCTTCAATTCTGGAACTTTCATAACAAAAACCAAAGAAAAAGGTATTATAATTTCCATTAATGGTGAATGGTAACTCTGCAGTAGTGCTTTTTATGGCTAAAACACAATCACGCTTTAGCTTCGGTTTCGCCTGACGTTTACAAGTTCAACCATAGGAAATCAATACATCTTAACACAATAGGTTTGTTCGATGTTCCCCGCCCCAGTGCGCACTGGGGAATGTCAGTGCATCAAGTCAAATTGCCAAAAAACTGCATAGCTGCTCCGGTGTTGATTTAACATCGAACAGCTCAGTGCAGAGTGCAACATCTCTATTTTTTGACATTTCGTTCATTTAAATTTGTTTTCTTTAAACGGTGGCAAATAAATAGAAGTTAATAAAATGACCCACGAAAGCAATATTTTGTCTATACACACATTAATAACCTAAAACCTACAAAATAATCTACGAAATATTTCATATCATAAAATAGCACACCAAATTTGCAAATAAATTCCTCCATTCTCTGAAAACGAACTTCTGCCAAAACCTGATTTGAATTTAAATTTTGAATTTTGACAGCTCCGATATCTTACACCAAGAAAATACGTGGGGCGCATGAGGGTGCACTCTGTGCGTGCCCGGTGTTCACATCCAACACAGTGCAAAAACACTGGGGCGAAAAAAGTGTCACATAAAACACTTCAGTGCGATTTCAGGGTACACCAGTACGCCCCAGTGCTGACATCGAACAAAGCTAATGAGGCTTTGGCTTTGACGTTACGTTTGGTTCGTGTACAATATAAGGTAACGTGACTCAAACGTAAAGCTTAAAGAGAAACTGGTTGAACTTTTGCTCGTTTTGACAAAAAAAAAGCAAAAACAAAAACCGAAATTTAGAAAATGTCATTTAAAGAGGACACAAAGCGTGTGAAATGTAACGTGACGAAGCCAAAGCTGAAGCGTGATTGTGTTTTAGCCCTTCCTTGCGATTATAGGTACTATAATTACTTGCGATTATAGGTGCTATAATTACTTGCGATTATAGATACTATATTGCAAGTTATGGATTCGTGCAAAAAAAACTAACAATCAAAGATGCCATTACGATAATAGAGAAGTCGAAAAAAGTGGGTCCGGAAATTCCGTCCGTCTGTCTGTCTGTCTTACAATTTTGATAAAACTTTCAGGGTGCTATTTTTTTAGAACAATACATCTTTCAGTTAGAATAATTTTTTCGAAATTTGTTCTATAAAAGTACCTCTCATATAACCGTTTTTTTCAAATACGGTTTTACCGTAAACAATTATCCCGATTTCAATAAAATTGCACACAGAGAGTCATTTTAAAAAACAAATAAAAACGCATTTCAAAATTTTGAAAAACTATTTTTTTCGATTTTTAATTTTTTTTTTAATTTGGTTTTCGAATTATTTTGAAAATGTGTGGATTGAATTTTTTTAATATGAAAACTACAGATTTCCTTATAATAAAATATTTTTTTTCGAAAAGTAAAAGTTTAAAAAAAAACGACTTTCTAAAAAAACTGGTCGAACGCTTTTCAATATTTTTTTCCTCGATAGACATTTAGTTTTCAAATTTTATTGCATACTTAGTTTTTTTCCGAGAAAACTCTTAAACTAATTAAAAAAATAAAAAAAAAAAATATTTTTATATTTTAATAGACATGTGATTTTCAATGCCCAGTTTGGTTTGCCATTTCATAATGAATAGACATAAGCGCGAAACAGATTGAACCAACAGCAAACAGCACACTGACCAGCAAAATAAATTGAAACACATTGTCTTCTTACTTCTGTTTTACACTTTGTATCATAAAAAAGTATACGAAGTTTTCTTTTGCCCCTGAATTTCTCCTGCTCAAAGTTGGTAGCAATAGAACAGCAACAGCAAATTTAGGACTTTGGTCTAACGACGCTGGTGACGTTGCTGGTGCTGGTCTAATCTAATTTGAGCCATTGAAATACATTGGTTCTAAATTAATGGCGGCCGCTGTTGCTGGTGCTGTTGCTGGTTCAATCTGTTTCACACATTACTCCCGAACAAGTTTGCAAATTGTGCAAATTTATTACCAAAATAATGGTTCGTGTCGGTGGAGCAGAGAATCGAAGAAGACCCAAATGAGTCCATCCGCCATTGCGCGCAACAATTGGAAATGTGCCCATCCACTTTATGGAAGATTTTGCGGAAGTATCTTGGCTTGCAGGCCTACAAAATCCAAATCAAAGAATTGAAGCCGAACGACCATCAAGCGCGTCACACGTTCGGTGAATGGGTCCAGAACGAGATGGTCACCGATCCCGATTCTCACAAAATTGGGCCTCGTTTGGAATTTATTCGAGCCAGCCGCGGCGGTCACTTTCCCGAAATCATTTTCAAAACATAATGCAAACTCTTATCTTTATAATAAAACTAAATTCTTCGCCATAACATTAAACTATATGCGTCTTATTTCTTCTTGAAAACCACACGTCTAAAAAAATACCCTTTATATACAATACATATGCAGCCACTAAGCAATTATCTAACATAAGAACAAGTTCGCGCGACCCAGTCGTGCATACTTTTAAATTTAATCGACGATGTGACCGCACATATGAGCAAGTATCGTGCAATTTATTTAAAAAATAAACACAATAAGCGAAAGGCAAATTGATAATCAGTCTTCCGTCTCCCCGCAGCCGTGTAACAGACAGGTCTTGGTGAATGTACGTGGGTTAAATGAAATATTATAACAACAACTTCAATGTATTTCAGGGTTCTATTTTATATTTAAGTGGCAACTTCTTAAGTTTCCAAATCTATCCGCTGTGAAGCGAGTGTGTTGTAGATAATATTAAACAGTTGTTATTTATACGCAGGTGTGCAATTTTGTTTTCTTGATTGAAATTTTTGCATTCAGTAGGTAATCGAGTATTTTTTTCGCGTCCTTATTATTTATTCTGTATGCCTTATGCTGTTATGATCATGAAATGCTTTAATAATATAAATAAATAAATAATAATAAAAATAAAGAAATTTGCGTTCATTAGACTAGTGGCTATTGCTCAACCGAACAAATATAACAAATTAAATTTTTATGAAATCAAAAAAACACTACGCATAACGTTTTTTGGAAAAAATGTTGTAAGCTATCTTATTTCTTTCGCTGTTTTCTATTTTATGAACTTTTCATTTCAAAATCGTTCGAACAGTTTTTTTTTCAAAAAAATGTTTTTTCTTGAAAAACTTTCCGAAAACATATCTTAAAATTGTTCGAGTATGTAAATTTAAAGAAATCTATAGTTTATACTAGAAGAAAAAATAAAAAAAAATCTAGATTCGATTTCAAAATATTCAAAAAACAAAATAAGTTTTTTAAAAAATAAAAAAAAATGTTTTTGAAAATTTGAATACGCAATATTATTTAAATCATAAAACACTACTTATTTTGAAAATTTCATCAAAATCCGTACCGTACCGTAAGGTTACGTTATAAAACTCTGAAAAAATCCATTAAAACTAGAAGATAGATTTCGCATAGAAAACACGATTCAGAAAGTTTTATCAAAATCGTAGGAGCCGTTTTCGAGAAAAATAAGTTTTTCATTAAAAGTTATATGGCAGGTATCGTTAGTTTTGGAGCTAGAATGCCTATTCGTAAAACAGTCGGGTAGAGTACTCCAAAAATACTGTATACGAAGTTTGAATCAACCGTTTAGGCTGTAGGACAGTCAGAATTTTCTGACCCACTTTTTTCGACTTCCCTATTATCGTAATGTCATGTTTGAATTTTAGATTTTTTTTACCAATGCATAGCTAGCCTTATAGTCCCTATAAATCGAAGTAAAAAAAGATTTTTATTTGCCTTTTTTGGTGTAAAAAAAATCCCACTTACCAACGAACACTAGGCATTTCTTTTTTACAACAATTTCAACAACGAGTTATAAAAGAAGACAAAACAAAAACAAATCACTTATGCCATCTCATTCTCTTCACTCTGTCATACTATGCGAGTGTGACAAACACATAACACCCTTGTCCCGCTAACGAAAATTAATTCCAAACCAACTGCTTGTCCTTCTTTATCCAAACGAAAAAGCAAGCTAACACTATAACCAATTAATCATCTGCCCCCAACAAAATCAAAATATTATCAAAACAGAGCGAGACCGTCAACGTGTCATCGTTAAGAACCTGAATTTGCTGGAATGAGACTGCAGCGCGCTAGTGATATGTAATCTCGCGGTGTCTTTCGTAGACTAGCAGTAAAAAAAAGTTCAATATTTTGTTAAAAAAAGTAAAAATCTCGTGTAAAATTTCCTAAAAAGTTTACGTCGCAAATCGGTTTGGATATTTTTTTGTTTGCATTTCGTTAAAATGCTTTCGAAATATAGCCTACACCCGTGTATGATAATAACTCGGTTCGCGATTACTTAGGGAAAAAAAGGAAAGTTCGTCAGTCAACGTCGAAGTCCATAAATACAAAAATATATAATTGTGTTAACAAGAAAAAAACAAGAAGTAACTTGTTTTTTTTAACAAAGTGGTGATGCTTTTTTAGTGTTTCGAGATATTCGTTTTAATTTGTTTCCCTTATTTTGCCCCAAAAATCTCTGAATTAAGTGTAAAGTGTGTTTTTCAGAGAAGGGAAACCACAATATACGTCATAAAAAATATCAAAATTACCTACAATAAAATTCCAATCACCATACAAAAAATTGTTAAAAAAATATTACTGTGAATGTGTTTTTGAAGTGACAATTCATTTCATGTGTCAAAAATCATATAGAGTGTTAAAAAAACAGTGAAAAATTTAATAAATAACAAGAGATTTGTTAAGAAAAGTGATTCGATTGGGATTAGAGAGTATTTCGTCATCAAAATCGAGTCAAAATGACCACGGATAAGAACGGTGCGGACACCGTTGCTGCCACAAAAACAAAAACAAAAACAGCAGCCCAACAAACGAATGGAAAGCCAAAGGAGAAGAGACGGTGAGTGATGATTACGATTAGTTTTTTTTTCTCAACTAACAATTTATTTTGTTTGATTAAACATTTCGAATATTTAAAAGAAAATATATGAAGAGACAATTTCCATCGGCAATGAATTGATTTGATTCTGGAAGGTTTCCGTTTCCGTCACAGTGTAGCCGCGCTTTCTCTAATGGCCTTGGCTGGTTTCTATGCGTGTATACTTCAAAGCAATAAAAATCCTATCTGCTAGTATACTTGTTATTGGATAGATACAAACTTTATGGTATCGCACGTGGCAATCGTGGTTTTGTTCGTAACATTTTATTTTCCAATTGAATTTTGGTTCTTTCTGGAGTTAGACTTCAATATGGTTTTCAACTCATTCGGGGAGACTGGCTTCTATTTCTATTCCAAGAGTTGCTCTTCTACGGCTTTTTTACTTTGCTCAAGACTGATAGAACTATCATCATCTTATTTTATTTTTCCTGACAGTTAATGCTTTTGGTTTCAGAAGGCTTTAGCTTCTGGAATAATCGATTCCTAAAAGACCCTCATTGCTAGTGTTTCTTCATGTTTTTTACGAAGATCTGTGAGGCCTGTTTCTTCTCTTACGTCAATGATGCGCAGAACTTTCGGATCTGTTATACGAACTCCAATGTAAGAAGATGCTTTGGGTTATTTACCAAAGTATTCCCGATCTAAGTATTCTGAGTATCAGCACACGCCCTAGATCTACACGCAACCTAACTGAAAGATGATTTAGAGAAAGCCATCACAATCCTGCACCTACATACATAAGTAAATTTATTCAAAGGGTATCCAAAGATTCTTTGATTCTTTGTGCGGTTCTAACTGAACCCAAACAACATCCCTTCCCGCTTACCTCAGAAGAACGACGCCGTAAAAGAAGGTTAGGTTAGGTTAGATGGGATGACGATGATACGGCAAGTCGCACCAGTTCAATGAGTCGGATCTTAAAGGAATTAGGGGAGTATCAGGTTAGGAGAGCCCTTAAACCATCTTCAATTGGTGATGAATTCTAGAATGTTTGTCAGTTCGTCGAAAAATATTCTTTGAAGGTTATTCTACTGGTCTGGGCTAGGCTGAGGCATTCAATAAGGAAGTGATAAGTGGCCTATTCCGCATCAACGTCTTGACACTCTCTGCATAAGTCTGAATGCTAATTCTCCTTATTATGAGTTCCTATTGAGCTGTGTCCTGTTAAGATACCAACCAAGAAAGTCATTTAATCAATGCTTAAATTTAGAGTGTATTCCGTTCTTTTCTTCGAGATATTCGGCCAAAGAGTCCTCGAGACCCGATAGTTGCCAATACTTGACTATCTATCGTTCGCGGCTTAGTAAGTTAGTTAGTAAATTCTATTCTTCTTTTTCTGCGGTGGGCCAAAGTACTGATGGTAAAATTTTGTCTCGGTTTCAGAAATGAATGCTGTATTCCATTAGTCATTTATTTACCGTATATGTAATAATGTCCTGGGACCTATCGAAGGGCTACTCGGTTTAATTTTTGTTTTGTTTTTCTTAGTTATTTATTTATTAGTGGCAGATCGCTGCGAAAGCGATCAACCAGTATAAACTAAGAGGTAATTGTAGATCTGACCTTGATTGTCGCCTGGCTTTACCACAATATTCTTACTTTACCAAAATACCAAAGAGAAAATGGGGTACAGCCTCTTGCGAGGTACTGACAAAACCTCCAAGAGTAAAATTTGTCTCGAAAAAGTGCATCTCCTGTAGCCGTTCGGACTCGGCGGTAAACTGTAGGTCCCTTCCATTCTTGCAGATTAACAACACACACAGGAATGCTGTGAGTATAAGTCACTAGGCCTTGGCTCCTTAAGGAGCTGTCGCTCCAATAAATTTAATTTATTTAATTTAATTTGAATATTTCCAACATAATTGGCACAATCGTTTTTTTAAAGCTTTGGTTTATAATCGCGATTATTTCATAAACCCTGTAGATTTGTAAGGTGAGTCTATGGCCAAGCAATCTACTCCTGATTTGGTTACCTGACTGGAGTTTCCGCGGAGGTGTCAGCTCAGGTATTTCCCGACCTCCTAAATTATTTAAAAAAACACTACTAACTAGCTAACAGTGCTTACAAGACAATGTGTAAACGAAAAAAAGCAGAGTTTTTTGAAGCTGAATCTAGGCGATTGACTCATTGTCGGAGCTCAAAAGAATTTTGGAACCTAGCAAGGCGCCCTAATGGAAAAAAGTGCAACATTAACCATAGTCTCAGTCCAAGTCTCTTAGCAAACTCTCTTCGAAGTCTTATTAAGCCCTTCTCAAGAGAAACCCAATTTCCAATGCACAGCTCCAAGAAGCTGCATTCTTCCCCTTAAAAGTTTCTACCGTAATACTCGCAAGGAATGCTCATTACTTAAGCCTTGAGCTCAATTTCGGACGTACCATGAAATAAAGGGATTCTTTTTTAAACGAACAACACGAATTTGGAATAGTTTACCCGGTGAGATTTCCCCTTGCCATTTTTATCTGCTAGTATTCCAAGCCAATGTTAATCGACACCTCCTATCCATCCCCTCCCTATCTCCCTAATGCCCGCGCACTGTGTTCTACATTAAAAGGAAAACAAATAGTCCCTTATGCGCGCGTTAATTATAAAAAATCTCCGAGAATCATAAATGAAATAAGTCAGGAGGAAGTGATTTCTGCTGTTTCAAAACTTAAGGATGGAAAAGCATCTGGAACGAATGGAATATCTGCTGAATTATGTAAATATGGCACACTGGAACTTAAGAATAGGCTGACAGTTATTTTTAACGATGACTTCATGGAAACCGGGCTTATACCTAGGGAATTTAAGGAATGCATTATTTTCCCGATCCATAAGAAAGGGAGTTTGTCGGAATTAGCCAATTATAGAGGAATATCGTTTTTAAATGATTTGTACAAAGTCTTCACCCTAATTTTGCAAAAACGAATTGAATGGATTGAGGACAAAAAACTTTTAAAGGAATTTCAGGCAGGATCGGGTGTCAGGCGGGATTGTACATTGAGTCCAGGACTGTTTGGTTGTTTATTGAGGACCTGGTAGACTTCTTACTTTGAATACGCTGGACACTTGATAACAGTACTTCTATTTGCGGATGATATTGTACTGTTGGCATCATCACATGAAGCGTTACAACTAAAGATAAATCACCTTTCGCAGTACTGTAAACTTGAATTTGAATAAGTCCAAGATATTGATTTTCAGAAGCGAAGGAGGCCGAAACCGTGCGAATGAAAAATGGTACAACAATGGTGAGGCCATTGAAGTTGTCACTGAATTTAAGGGAAATAAAGGGTTTTCGAATAAGGACTTGCCAACTATTTACTTGCGATTAGAGACACTATAAGGCAAGTTTAGGATTCGAGAATACAAAAAAAAATTGAGATAACAATCAAACATGACATTGATCATAGATAAGCCTAAAAAAGTGAGTAAGTATGTATAACGAGCTGCAGCGTAAACGACTTAAGCGATTATCTTCAAATTTGGTGTGTGTGATTCTTTTGGCGGACGGGATATTGAAATGTTATTTGTAGGCCTAAAAAATAACGGTACCTGACATATGACCGTTTAGGAAAAGCTTATTTTTCTCGAAAAGGGCTCCAACGATTTTGACGAAAATTAAAAAAAAAAATTTTGTCGGTATTGGCTATCATTTGATTAGAACCAAATTTACGGGAAAAGTCTATTAACGGTACCTTTCATATAAGGTTTTTTTTTTTAAATTTTGGACTTTCTCGGTAACGGCATTTTGGATTTCTGTCAAATTTTGTATTTGGAAAAATCAATATTTTGAAAACTAATCAAAAAAAATTATTTCAAGTTTTATAATCATATATACATATATTAATAAATTCTTAAAAACTACCGACATTTCAAAATTTTTTTTTTTCAAAAAACTTTAAATAAAAACAGGATTTTAACAAAACAATTTTCGAAATACATTTTTCATAAATTCCTTGTTATTTAACACGCGTAATGGCGTACTTCATTTTTAATAAAAACCTTTAAGTATTGTGGTTTTGATACTTTATATATGTAAGTTCAAACTGTGTAATTTTCAACGTGAATGTTACTTGTTTCTGTCAAAGATCTTGCTTTCCAGTATAATTAGGCACATAAGAGCAAGTACGTGCGACCCAGTTGTGCCCATGTTTTTTAACTAAAACAAACCATTTGAGATATTTCAAAAACTTTATTATCGGCTTGAAGTACAATCAGAACATTTATGAATGGAACTCGACTTCGTTCATATGGCCCCCGCGGGCACGTTTGCATCGGTCGATTGGTTGACCGAAACGGCCACTATTTCGCGTTCAATGTTGGCTCTGATCTTTTCCAACGTCCAATAATAAAACCAATTACTTGCCTCAAAAGAAAATAGTCTAGAGGTGTTTAATCGCATGAACGAGGCGTCCAATCGACTGGCCCATCTCTTGAGATAACACGCTCATCAAACTTACTCTTCAATAAATCGATTGTTTTGTTAGGTGTGCTGATAGATAATTATTTCATGTTCTCCTTCTGTTTTTTCCTGCCCCACATTGCACATGCGCAGTAAACTAGGTACAAAGCATAGCATAATATTGAAAAAAACATTCTTTTTATTCCCTCTCTCAAATAAAATGTCCCTACACTAGCGCTCCAAGCGGCTCTTGGAGCTAAGATTTGTTCGCGTCTAATGATAGTACTATAGCAGTTTATATACAATGGTGTATAGATGAATTGTTTTTTTGGCAATTGCTTCGCAAACATCGCTTCACCTGCTTGATATAATACAAAATCGAGCGTTAAGATTGATAGGAAATATAACTGCCGCTGAAACAATTGCCCCTCTCGAACACCGACACAATGTTTCATGTCTTTTCTTATTTTATTGTTTCTTTTACAAAAATGGTTACTCGAAGTAATACTCGCGTCGCAGGAATGCTCATCAGTTCACCCTTTTGAGCCCAATTTCGGACGTACCGTGAAATATAGTTTATCCGGCGAGATTTTCCCTTGCCATTTTGATTTGCAAGCACCTCCTATCTTTCCCCTCTTCTGCCTTCTGCTTCTAGGTCCTGAGATGGAACTCAGGTAACTACAGCGCCCACCGTGTGGAGGGCAAACAAATTTGTAGAACACCCTGTAAATATTTAGCCTTCCAATATTAATGTTTTATTAAAATGCAATGACATTTACTGACGAGCCCCTCTTGAGTCCAGCAGATCAGATCGCCTTCCCCCTTTGTTGTTTCACGTGCTTCTTGTCTACATTTTTATTGTAATTTTGAGTGTGAACTGTGAAAATGTTTATTTAAATAATTTTATGGCAAACAAATTGCCTAAAGCCACGAATTTATTGAAACAATATGGCGGATATGAGTTTGCCAATTTCATTTGCAGAAATTAGACTTTTTTTTTACTGTTTCATGAAATTTCTATCGTAATTGATGAAATAGCAAGTAAAGTTGATTACCCATGTTTATAGCAATATCGACGTCGTTAGATACAAAGTCCGACGCAATAACTGGAGTGCTATATTTCTCACCGAATTTCTCTTCTGAAGGCCATTTCTCATAAAATATTGGTGAATGAAGCATTTGGGATGAAAGGTTTTTTTTTTTTTTTTTTTTTTTTTTTTTTTTTTTTATTTAGTAACCGAAAGCTGTTTCCTTTGGAATATAAATGGAACAGCTAGAATTAGTTAGGTGTAATTAATTTTCAAGACTAATTTGTTGCATTTATGGGGTAAAGCCAGATTGTGAGTAATTATTTTGTTGTGATTAAAGTGTGTTATCTTTTCAAACACCATGATATATTTATACATATATAAGCGCTGTTAATATGTTTGTTAATATGAAAAGAACAAAGGTAAATAACTTTCTCAATTAAACTTATTAATTGGGTTTATCTAAAATATTTTTAAAAATTCCAGTAATTCAATCCAGACTATTGAATAACATGGTCAGTTACTTAAATGGCTATTAACATATAGCAACTTACAGCATTGGCTACAGTGAATCAAAATAAAAGTCGTACTCAATATTTTCTTAAGCTCGCATATAAAAATCGATATCATTTGGCCATAATAAAACAATAACTTATAAGTTAAGGCCAGTTAAAAATTCAGATCACATCATCCAAATGGCCATCATCGTTGGCAGTGATTCAAGCGATGTTTTTGTTCACGTGGCCCATTATAAATATGTTCTTCTTTTTTTGCCGGTAAAGCGTTTTCAATATTGATCTCGGGTCCGTTGACTTATTAGCATAGGCTAAAGTCTGGACTTCACCCCAGAGAAGGATTCATCCACTCATAGGGACGGCTTGATTCTTCGACGAGTGGAAGTGAAGGGAATGATCGGTAAAGCTCTCGAAATAAGGAGATTTAACAAAATGCGAAAACTGTAGGGGGATTTGAGTTTTGCATGCTGTTGTCAAAATAGTAGCGACCCAGTCAACCTCTAATAAATACTTCTTAACAGGCTGAATTTCTCTACAGAGCCAAAGGCTGTTTTCGGTGTGTTGAAAATAAATGAAGGAATAACTCTTTAAGCATTTGATAGAGTTTGGCATCAAGATCTTTTTTACCTCTTATTCAATGGATTAGAAATAACTTTTCGGAATGTTCGATTCCCGTTGTTTTGGACGGTTTCTATTTTGATAGTGTGGTGTGCCCCAAAGCTCTGTTTTGTCTGCAAAGCTCTTCCTCATTTTTATCAATGATCTCTTGTATAAGACTTCTAATCCATTAAATAGCTTTGCTGATAGCGGTAGCCTCAGCTTCTCATATTCGTTTCCAGATTCACTTCCCCCATTGACGATTACGGTCGATAATGCCGCCATACCATAGACCACACCAAGCAGCCGAGATTTTTGGAAGCATTGATGCTAGACCGAACACTTATCAATTTTGTTTTGTTCCAATCACTGCAATATTTAAAAAGATGATTTTTTAGCAAATATTTGGACTGCCGACATTTTCAATTGTTGCGTCAGAACAATTTTTATAAGGGTATAAATAGGTATAAATACATAACTTCAAAGTAAGCCGCATTTTCGGGTGTCTAGTACCTCAGCTGAAGACTGTGTTCTCATCCCTTTAGAAGGTTGCTTATGAAAGCAAACGATACAGAGGGGGAGGAATGTTACCCCTAAGTTTTGATCTGGCGAATATCTACAAATCATACATCCGTCCATGACTAGAATATAACTCCCATATCTGGGCGTGTGCTCATTCATTCACGTCACTTGAACATCGACGGAATGTTTCATGTCTCTCTCTTTTCAGTTTCACCATAATACTCGCGCTTCCAGGAATGCCCACCAATTTATCCTTGAGCCCAATTTCGGTCGTACAGTTAAGTACAGAGATTCGTTCTTCAGCCGTACAACTCGAATGTAAAATCGTTTGCCTAACTCTGTTTTCCCCTCCCATTATGATGTTCAAAAGTTTAAAACCAATGTTCATCGGCAACTCCTATTAAACCTCCTTCTTTCCTAAGCTCGCGCTGTGTCTTCCGATATCATTGCACCCTGCATCTAGGCGGCCGGCATTGAAAGAATTATCTAGATTAAAGGTGACGTCTACAGTTCAAGTCCGGCTTAACTACATGTGAGCTCCTTAAATGGGCTACTACAAAGTTTTCGAAAGGAGCGGTTTATCCGGCTCCTTGTCCTTGAAGTTATATTAAGGACCTGATCCTACAGCTTAGGGTCGAGCCTCGGCTTAACTGCCCGACCAATTTTTGGAACAGTTAGCTACAAAGCAAGTCTCGAATATGGACGGAATTAGTGATTACCAACACTGATGCAAACGAAATAATTATTTTTATTTTACCTTAAGGCTAATAAACTTCAGATCTGTGTGTGGAATGTTAGGTTCCGCGATGGGATGGACCGAGCAAAAAGATGAAAACTGCGATTTACCATTACTCCTGCCACAGACAAAAAGGCTAAAGGTCTTGCCTTACGGCAACTTACATCAAGTCTCTACTAATATCAAGTATTGAGACCTAGTGGCAACATAGCCACAATGCTATCAGAAGGCAGCCTCTGAAGTGCTAGAAAAAGAAAACAAGCAAACAAGGATGCACCGCACAAAAGAACCAGAACTGGTCGCGGCTTCTATGAGTAGAAGAAAAATACCGGCTTCCCAGCATTATTTGCCTGATTCTAAAGGAAGGAGACCCTTCGAACTGCGCCACCTATAAAGGTATCAGTATCCACAACAAACAATGGTAGTTATGGACATTGTCTACCTGGACTCTGCTATCATCATCCTTGTCCAGCTGTATGGTGCTGATGCATTAAACATGTAGGCAGATAGCTACATCACCTCGGACTGTAGCGCTACCAAGGCTTAGTTAAAGGAAAAAAATTACATCTATACAACTAAGCATTACAAAAGTAACCATTTCAACCCATGGTTGGACATTTTGAAGAGCATCCCATCTGAACTCTTGAAAAAAAAAATAGTTTAATCAAAGAAAATATGTACATAACTCAATGATAAATAAAATCATTATAATTATTTCGTCGGCTTATTTAATCTGCGCCATCATAACATAGGTCGTGTTTTTAATGCTAATATTATCATCAAAAAAAATTAATTTGACATAAAACAGATTTAAAACAAATTATTTCCATAATTAAAAATTCTGAAGCTAGCTCTCCCCACTTGAAAACCCATAGTGAAAAAAATGTGGAAACAACTGTCTTTTTATTTTTTTTTAAATAAATCAATTTTATTTATGTTATTCCAAAGCAAAGTGTTGAAATTCATTCGCGCACTATCGTTTCCTCAACTAGATGAACAAAATACATGAGATTGCACAGTCTGTCACCAAACCGATGCAATGGCGACACCAACGACCAACGGCAGGGATCAAGAAACTTTAACTCATCTCTAGTCCAAGTTGGTTTGCTGCAATCGTTTGACAACTTAAAGCCTATTCGTTGGCTCTTAAAGTTTAATTCACACACATCCGAACTCGACAAAAAAGAAGAACCGCATTTTTCTTGTTTTCCATTTTAATTCGTCGAGTTTTCTTTCTATCTGGGTCTCTCTCCGCAAAGCCTTTATCATTTCTTTGTGTCTGGACGTTGAAGACACAAGAGTTAAGCTATAACCACAACACGAGTAAATGCATGGCCGGCCAATTAAATAAATTTATTATTCTCTGTTGTTTTTTTTTTTTAATTTTTTTTTGTTCAGTTTTTGTTTATTTAAATAAGTCGACCTACTTAACGGATTCAACACGCACTATGCCAACAAAATAAGAGCTAAAAGCAAACCCACACAACTATATTCAGTCATTGGTACGGACTATAAGATAACAGTGGGGTAGCATGATTTCAAAATTGGCGAAAAAAATCAGACAAGATATTTTGCAACTGAACAAAATTATGATATTGGAAAATTTTTCGAGATAGTAACTAATAAAATATATAAGAAAAAACCGATAATTCTGTATAGGTATCTAACTTTTTGCAAAAATGAAAAATTTAAATCTTACATTTTTACTTCATAATTCATGATGTTTACTTTCTAAGCCATATCGAAAGTATCTAAAATATCGAAAAAGTTATCGAAATTATCCAAACAAATTAAATATCTGAGAAAAAAAGCTATTTTGAATTTTACTAATTAAATTAATAAGAAAATACAAATTAAAATCCAATAATTTAAAAAAAAAATTGTTAGAATGAGTACAACTAGTTAAAAAGAAACCCAGTTGAACTGGTTTGGTTTTTTTTTTTCAAATCGAGTTAGATTGTACATGAATCGAAAGTCAATTCGTTTTGAGTGACCAAGCAAGAAATGGTTCGGATTGGTTTCAGTATGTCCACTGGGTTTTTGTTTCGGTTTAACATTTTTTTTTATAATTAGCGCGCGCACGAGAGATTATTTGTTTCCCTTTTAATGTAGAGCACACTGCGCGGGCATTAGGAAAATAGAGAGGGGAAGGATATAAGGTGTCGATTACCATTGGTTTTGAATGTTTGCAGATCAAAATGGCAAGAGAAAATCTCGCCAGGTAAACTATTCCAAATTCGTGTTGTTTGGATAAAAAAAGAGTCCCTATATTACACGGTACGCCCGAAATCGGGCTCAGAAGTGAACGGATGAGCATTCCTTACGAGACGGGTATTGCGGGAGAAACTTTTAAGGGGAGGAATGCAGCTGGCTACTTCGAGTAAACATTTTTTATAAAAGAAACGATAAAATAAGGAAAAACACGAAACATAGCGTCGTTGTTCGAGAGGGGCAATTGTTTCAGCGGCAGTTCTATTTCCTATTAATCTTAACGCTCGATTTTGTATTCTATCAAGCAGGTAAAGCGATTGTGAAGCACCTGCCCAGAGGTGGGAGTTATACTCGAGTTTAGGGCATATAAACGCTTTATAAATTGTAGCCAGATTAGATGGAGAAAAGTACTTCTTACACCGATATAGAAAACCTAAGTACTTAGCAGCATTTTTAGCGATCTCAAATATATGGTCGTTCCAACGGAGGTCGTCGTTGACACACATACCGAGTACTGAGAGCTTTTCGGTTACTTCGATGTAAGTGCCATTCATGGACAATGGCATTGGGGGTATGTTTAGCTTTAACGACAGAAGACAGCATTGAGTTTTCGAAGCAATAAACTCCACACGATTTCTATTACCCCATTTGACAATGATGTATAAATCGGAATTTAATGAGCTTCTCATACGGTACCGTTGCAATTGTACGTCCGAAGGCGTAGGACGGGAATTATCGAACGAATATGGAAAGCTGAGGGTAGAGTCGTCAGCAAAACAGATGAGTGGATTAGAAGTAACAGACAGAAGATCATTTATAAAAAATGAGGAAAAGAGTCGGAGACAGAACCGAGCCCTGGGGCACACCAGCATTTATTTTGTGGGAATCATACTTGAATCCGTCCAATACAACTTGTATTGAACGGTCCAGAAGATAGCTTTTAATCAAACGAACAAATTCCAAAAGCACGCAAGAAGTATTTCATCTCTGGCATTGTACTCATTAAAATCTGTTGAGCTAGCACCATTTTTGTTCTCTTGAATTCTCTCTGCGCAACCGACTGTTGGTCAAGTGATTTGGTTGAAGCTATAGCTAGATAATTTCACTTGGTGTGTCGTTGAAACGGAGGGGGGCACGTCATCCTCCTTACATCGATCTCCTTGATCAAAGTCTTTCGGTTTAGCCCCGGACACTTTAAAAAAAGATTATTCGATTATCTGGCCAAACTCCTTCAAACGAAACAGAGTTTGAATACGACAAGTTGTACACATGATTGCAACGTATTATATATTTTATTAGTTTATATTTGGCTGACTTTTTTTTTATTATTTTCCGCCAGTTTTCCCCTTCATCTACCCTACTGTTAGGATGCCGTTGTTATTGTTACAATATAAGTTGGTTTAGGTAGCGCTTACAACAAAATTTGAGATTAAAATAAAATAAATAATATGTTACTTACAGACAGTACATTTACAACAATATCAAGTCGTTTGTTGATATGACATTTCATTGTTTTTGGTTATTTATAAAAATAGTTATTACTACTATTAACTGATAAACTGAACGCACAGACATTGTTTGTTGGGGTGGGGGTTGGTGGGGTATCACCTTCACAATACATTAGTTTCGTTTTCTTTTTGTCATTTTGTTATTTAATTTATTTATTTATCAAAATAGACAAAAGAAACACATTTTGATGAGCTAGCCCAGCCACTTACACTCAACAGTCTGCCTCTTGGGGAAACTAGTTGCAATAAATTTTAAAACACTTACCAATGTGGCATGTGGGAATTAATTAATTTTGCTACCTTTGAGCTGCGTTATGTCAAAGTTACGAATGTCAAATATTAATTTACTTTTACAGCCCAATGGGCAAAGCAGAGATTGAAGATCCACACTGCTATATTGCTTTTTTAAAAAAACAGTTATTCACAAAAGTAAATACACATTCTACGATAAAAGTAAGTTCTATTAAAAAATATTGGAAGCCGGATATGTCCCGCTAAAATCTTCTTAAGAAGTCGATAATGGAGTTTTATAGATCACTGGAAAAGAAGATAAAAACCAAAAGGTCTTCTTAGTGGGTCTTGACAGCTCCACTGTTTCGGTGGCGCTCTTAAAACCAAAGTTTGCCAAAAGGATCATGCTGCCTACGCACCTACTACGGTACAGACAAATATTATGTCCGTGTTGCTGGCCATTCCGGAAGGCCAGTTAACCACCCTACAACAACTGATTGAAAAGCCGGAAAAAAGGCTAGACCGTGTCTACGCTTACCTTCCTGGCTTAGCGCAATTTAAATATTTATGGAAGCGCTGTGTGAGAGATCCCTTAAAATTCTGGCTATGATTGTAAATTCACTGATTAGGATCGAACGTAGACCAAATTTGTTTCAATTTTTGCTGCTCAAAGTCCAGACGTCAAAAAGTCATTATTACTCAGAAGAGTTTTTACAATTTTATTTTTATTTTTTTTTACGTAAATATACACAAAAACTTTTTTTTATCATAAATGGCTCTTCCGGTGTTGACGAAGTTTTTTTTTCAAAAGTATTTTGGTACTTGTGGTCTATCTATATTATTATTATTTAACCAAATAAGAGTACTTTTTCAAATACCATTTCCTTCTTCTTTCTCCCTAACGACTCTTTGGAAATTTACAAAATTTTATATTAAAATAAAAGCTATCTGAGATATATAATATTTCTTTTCGTATCATAACATTAAAAAATATACATTTTCAAAAGTCTTAAAGCGTCAACGACCGTTTCAAACTTATGGACTAATTTCGTTCAAATGACATTAAATTTATTTTTTTTTTGTCATTAAACAATCAATCTTTTCCTTTAGTTTATTTTAAAATAAACCAGTTGAGTGAGCGCATTAAAAGTTCAATAACGTCAATCTTGTTCACTTTTAAGTTTCGCAGTAAAATTGTTTATTTTGTTAGCTAATTTTGGAGCCAGGCCTCTTGAAAAAATTAAAAAAAAAAGAAATAGGGATACACATAAGTTATAAAGAATTGAATGTAAAAACGGAAGAGAAAAACAGAACTAGGGAAAGCATTTCACATTCGTGTGGTGAGGCTTAAGAATGAATAACATCCGAAGAAAGGTCCAAATAATTCCTAGCATTGCGAGTATTCTGATAAAATTGTTTTTGGTAAGGAATGCAGTTGGATTTTTAAGAAGTCTTAGTAAATTTGGGGCTTCTAAAAGAAATAAAAAACTTTCTGACATTAAATCAATTAAATATTTCTAACCTTTACAATAGATATTTAAAAAATAGCATTTCATAAAAACCCATCAAATCGGTTCCTAGTTTTAATGGTAATAGTAAAAAAAAAATTGTAAAATTCGTTTTTATAAGCGAGAAAAATATTTGAAATATGAGTTTCGTAAAATCCGTCACTGACGCGAACACTTTTTAAGTTGAAGTTTTGTTTAAAGATTACCATCATAAAGCGTTTCAACGGCGAACCCGATTCGATGCTGTCCCTTTCAAAATATGACGCAATGAAAACAAGATGCCATGAACACAAAACAAACTTAACAAAATATCTAAACATTAATGAACAAAAAAAAAAAAAAAAATAAGTTACTTGCTTTTATGTGCCGTCACAGCTTCGAATAAAATTTGAAAAATATTAAAGGAATTTCAAAGTTTTTATTCGATTTTTCTGACTTTTGATTGTTTGAAAAAAGTACGTTAAATAGTTTTCCGTGGACAAATTTAAACGCCATTTTACTTTTTTAGAAAATGTTTAAATTAAAAAAATTATTCAAGAAGGCAAACTTAAACATACAAATTACTTACATATAAAAACAAAACTAAGAACAAAATTCAAATACCCGTTTTCAACATATTGTTCCTGAATATCAAATTTGATTGTAATCGGTTAAGCAGTTCTCGAGAAAGTCGAAGAAAAAACAAATGGTCGTATGGGGTGTACCGTCATAGAACAAATTTCGAATAATTCAATAATTCATTTAAACTGAAAGACAAATTTCGAATAATTCAATAATTCATTTAAACTGAAAGATGTATTGTTGTAAAAAAAGCACCCTGAACGTTTTAACAAAATCGTTAGAACCGTTTTAGAGAAAATCAAACTTTTTGTTAAAGATTGTATGGCAGGTACCGTTATTTTTCGACCTAGAACAAAAATGAAAAACACCCTCCGAGATACTACCAAATAAATACTAAATACTAAGTTTGAAGCAAATCGGCCCATCCGTTTAGGCTGTATCGGTGAGAACAGACAGACAGACAGACAAACGGAATTTCCAGACCCACTTTTTTCGATTTCTCTATCATCGTAATGTCATGTTTGATTGTAAGAATTTTTTTTTATGAATCCATAACTTGGTCTACGACTTAGGTTTTTAATTTGTTGAATTCAATTTCAATAAATTTGTACCTAAAATGGACTATTACAAAAGGATATTATAATTCGTTGAATTCTTTAAATTTTGTATAGATGCTTTTGAAAAACACTTGTAAGTAGATTGCATCTTTACAGACTTAAGTAAAGCTTTTGACAAATTGAGTAATGAAATACTTTTACACAAATTAAAAAAAATGGACTTAACGACGGCTTTGTCTTATGAATTGCTTCATACCTTAAAGATAGGTACTACAGCGTTGTAGTTATTTAAGAATAACCGCTCACATCAATTTAATGTTAATTCTGGTGTCCCTCAGGGGAGTCATCTTGGACCTCTGTTATTTGTTTTATTTATTAATGACCTCCCTTCTGTTTTTAAACATTCAATGACATTAATTTATGCCGATGACGTAAAAATATTTCGAGCAATTGACAATAGCGCAGACTGTGAACAACTGCAGCACTATTTAATTAAATTTTGGAAATGGTGCAATAATAATCGTTTGTAAATATTGACAAGTGTAAGAATTTCATCACCAACAGCTCTAAGTCGAATAAATTTCAATTTGAGTCGGACAAGTTTAAGAAGAAATTTGCCTCTTTACACAATATTCAGCAGATCAAATTATGGCCAGAACAACCCTCTTAATCAATTAATCAAAACTTTTAATAAATTCTCTTACCTTTTTTTTTGTTCAAATGACAGCTTTAAATATAAATTCTTTTTTCAAAGGCATTGAAACTTTGTATTCAATTAACTTAGAATTTATATATTTTTAAGTATATTAAAGTAGGTATATAAATTAAAATATTGTAATATTAGCGTAAGCATTTAACGTATTAATAAACAAATCAAAAACGCTGATGTAAATGACCCTTGTTTACCTTAAAAAATATTGATTTTGTAACTTGTAAATACATACGTATATGTTTTCGACATGACTGTTATTATAAGATTGTACATATTTAATCCTGTAGTTTCAATTCAAACAAAATATGAACATGCATAAATACAAAATTCGTATGCCAATCAAAATGGCAGAATTATTCCGAAATAAGTAAAACTGCTATTTACATTAACTCACACAAAACTTAAACGTTGCGCTTGAAAAAAAAGATAGCGTTAAGAGCTGTGGTGTCAAATGTCAAAATCTCAATGACATAAGAGATGAAGAGAAAGCTTTTTCAAATATTAGGTAATAGCGATTCAGTCCTCTCTGTTGATGGTTGCTTAAAGTCTTAATTAAGTAAATAAATAATGGTGTCCCTCAGGGTTCTCTTTCAGTTCCTATATTTATTTTATTTCAATAATCTTCTCTTTAATAAAAAAAACCAGATGAATACCGAAATTTGCAAAATGTAATTTGGACTCTTATAAGATGAACTTAACTCAAAAAAATAAAATCGTACCTTACCTATGGTGGCAAAATCGGTCCTTAGTCAGTTTCATCCAGTTTTGGAAGTACATTGGGCCGAGGTTCTTTTCCACTTGCGTGCGCCACCTACGGCTCGGTCTTCTTCTACTGTCCACCGAGAGTGAATTTGCTTATATGCTGTCATCTTCTTGATGACAGCATATGCTTGATTTTCGGAATGTATGGACGAACTTGTTAATATATTTATGTATTTTACTATTTTTAACAAATTATAACCTGATGATTAGAACAAAAAAGTTTGTTAAAAAGATAAAAACCGGCCTTTCCAATGAATTCGTTGATTTTTTTTATCTTTAGCAAGAAAAAAATGGGCACGACTGGAAGTTTTTTTGAATTTTTCTTTCGAAATTTTGGTACGCAGTTTTTAAGAGTTTATTAATATGCAGGTGAAGGTAACATTTAACAGAAAATTCACTAATTAGTTTTAAAATATTGAAATTTCAAAAAAAAAACTGAAATAATCACATAAATAAAAAATGAAGTGTGTGTTTTAAAATCAAAATAACAGTTTTTTACAAGACGCATATGAAAGTATACAGCACTTATTTATAACAAAAACACAAACTAGTTAAAATATAAAAAGTTATTACAATTTTTTGTATGCAAATTTAGTTTGGCTACCTAGATTTTTTCAAATTTAAAATTTTATAAAAATCCAATTAGCCGTTACCAAAAACAGTCGGAAAATAAAAAAATAAATTGCTCGACGTACTTAAAAAAAAAAGACAAAAAAAAAAGCGAATTTAAAAGTTTTTATTCGATTTTTCAGACTTTTTTTTGATTGTTGGAAAAAAAGTACGTAAAATAGTTTTCAACGGAAATTTTATTTCTTTAAAAAAAAATGTTAAAAACTGTAAATATATTTTTTTGAAAATCGTTAGGAACGGTTTTTAAATAAAACGGTTTATTCAACTACTTTTTTAAGAATACAAAAAAAATTGAAGAAATTTAAATTAAATTAAGCACAAAAATAACTTACATATAAAAAAAAAATCCACCTAACCGTTTTTAAAATATTGATTTTTCAAATAATTTTTTTTTAAATTACAAAAAATACAAAAACTTATTCGAAAAGTTTTTTATGTTAAATTACTTAAATGGTATCTCAAAATTAGTAATATACACGAATGCATGACTTGCATTATAGTACCTATAATCGCAAGTAAAACGTTATATGAAAGGTACCGTTAATATACTTTCCCGGTAAATTTGGTTTATATAAAACGATAGACAATATATAGCCGTTTTCGGAAAAAATAAGGTTTTCATTACCGGTTATATGGCATGTACTGGAGCCGTGCTTAAGTTAGGGGGGGGGGGGGGGGGTAAATATACCCCCAAAATGGGTATTTTTGTGATTTTTCGATTGTATGTTCGAAAATAATCAATATTTTCCAAAAAAAAATTGTCTAAATCAGTCGTAGAGCATTCAATTCCACGTCAAATGAGACCATAATAATATTTAATGAGCCAGCCACCACCAAAGTACATTATGTAAAAGTTGGACCAATTTTCAACATCTTAGATTTTTTTTAAATAGCTTTGTAAATAAACTTAAAAATAAAAATTAAAAATAAAAGCTAGGCAGAAAGCGCGCCCTTAGTGGCGACTCCGGTACCGGAGGTGCAATAATTATATTTTCTCAGCTTATATCTGGTGTATGGTTAGCAGGTGTGCTGTGCGGGTAGCTGGATTCAGTACCTTTCTAACAGTGCAAGAATCACTCACATAGGATGTCAAAATAACGAAATATAGACGCGAAAGTGAAAAAATTATTTTCTGGCACCTGACCCTTCAATCCACTCCTGGAGACGCAGTTATTTTATCAAAAGAATTCTGATGTATGGATCAGGTAGCTAGACTCAATACCTATAGGATAATGCAATACATACTCAGCTAGAATATCTACAAAACGAGTTATAACCATCTGAAGGCTTGAGTGAAAAAAATATTTTCCAAAACGCGACCCTTCAATCCGCTCCTGAAGGCGCAGTAATTTGTTCAAGTAATTTGTCATATACAGATCCAGTAGCCTTAATTTATAACTATGTAACACTGCAAGAACCATTTACCTACGACCACCACATAACTAGATATTGGCATGTGAAAAATTGAGTCAAAAAATTTAAAATTTTCACTGAATTTATCTCATGCCTATATCTCGTTATGTAGCCTGTATCTTATTATTTTGACATCCTACGTAAGTGGTTTTTGCACTGTCAGAAAGCTATTGAATCCAGCTACCCGCATTATTGCGAAATATAAGTTTTGTTATTTCATGACTAAGTTTTGACATATACCGTAACATTTAATGTCGCTGTATCTTTTGAACTGTTAAAGATAAATTAACACATGCATATATTTTTTAGGAAATTCATTCTAGACAAATTATCGCTTCAAAACTTTTTGATTAAATAAATTGGTAAGGAGTTAGAACAACCAGTTTGGGAAATTAATTTCTTTCTTGAAAATTTTTCCATTTTTCAAAGATTCAAAAACGGTTCTTTATTTTCAAATGCAGTAAAATTGTAGCAAATTTTATAAGCTTCATTTTTCCTTCAGAGTTTTTTTTTTTCTACGACGAACTGTTTTCGTGATATGCAGGGGCAACCGTGGGAAGGTCCTTTTAAATCGCGGGTACCCTGTGCGGTACCCGTATTAATGGGGATTTTTTATTGCGAGTAGAGGTGACCCTTCCCTACACATTCCTGCAAAAATTAGAGCTACATGGATTTTTTGGTTATTTATTATTTTCAGGCTTAGTTTGCCTGGACTAGCAGAGCCTCGAGAGTTTCTGAAACACGTTTGTATTTCGAATATCTGTTTGTTTAAATTTTGTAAAAAAATTAATTATAAAATTAAGATTAAAAACGTGATTGAAGCAGCAGTATTTTCATCAGATTTTCAAACAAAAAATTTATGATGTGTAAAAGTAAATTTTAAAAATACTTTACCTGGCAAACTCTTCATCTCAGCTCAAAATATTGAAATGTATCTTTTGCAGCAATTTCATGAACAATTCAGTGTATTCAAAGAAAATGTCAACTAGAAATACATTTGAGAAAGCGCGTGATGATTATGTTAAGCTAAGTGCGTCCTACGCTGCAACGTCACCAAATCACGTGTGAATTTTGTTGTTCCTCACTGAAAGTTCATTTAAACAAGAAAAAAAATTATTTCGTCGTTCAAATTCCCAATTGAATCACGAGTTTTTTTTTTTTTATTGAGGCATCTGTTATACCAACATATTTGTTTGAAAAATATGTTCCGTTATTATTTTTTGCAAATTAGGATTGACATTGGATAGAAAAATAATTATTCGAATGACAACAACCAGATATAAAAAGGAAATTAAAAAAAATGTGTATTTGAACTCAGGATATATTTATTAAGGATAGTCCACCATAGACCAAATATTGACATTACCGCAGGTATTGGAAAAAATCCAAGAACTTCAAATCGATAACCACAACCTTGTCATCGATCAAATCGGACGAATGTACACTTTTGGCATTTCTGTCAAACTCGTCCGCCTGTGTAAAATGACGATGGAAAAGACACGCTGTTCCGAAAAGGTTGTTAAACACCTCACCGATATCTTTGCAAAAAAGGATTTAAACAATGCGATGCGTTGTCGTGCGTCTTCTTCAACATCACACTTCAAAGAATAGTGAAGAATCATCACGCCAACACCTAGAAGTGTTTACAAATTCTAATACAGTGCCAGTTTACACGATTGGAGGAAAATATGACAAATCAAGTTCTCTTTTGGATATAGCAAGGCATTTGCATTTGTTTGGGTTAGGAGCCAAACCGTTATCAGCTGCCCAATTTGAGATCCGCTCGAGGTCTTGATTGATGGCAAAAGCGCAGTTTTCGATAAAGCGTAGTGAATAACTTCTATAGATCTGTATATTGTCTGCATAAAAATGCATTGAAGTCTCGGAAATAAAAGATTCGATTTCGTTTATATACAAGCTGAGGGAATAAAATGGAACCTTGGGGAACACCTTTAAGTATAGGAAGATTCTCAGACAGACTATTGTCCACACAAACGTCTTGTATTCTGTTGTTAAGATAAGATAGAATTAATGGTATTGCTTCTGGAGATACATACGTTAAATTCCCGACGTAGCTTATCCATTAGAAATGAGTGGGTCACCATGTCAAAGGCTCATAGAATAGTTGAAACCAGATGTCGTTGGTATCCATATCATCCAATACAGGCCAACAGAAGTTGGTTATCATCGACCTATAGCGCTCGCGGTTGACGGTGATGACCTGGGCAACATGGCTCTCAAAGAAATATGGACCGATGACGCCGCCAGCCCAAAATCCACGCCAACAATGACTTAATCGGGATGCATTGGACGCTATTGGTATCGTCCCAAATTCGACAATTTAGTTTGTTCACGTACCCATTCATCCAGAAATGGGCCTCATCGCTGAAATGATCTTTGTAACGTACAATGGGCTAAGCACGCCAATAGAACACCCATTTTGATAAAACAAAATGTACGTGTTGTTGAACGCTATATCCGTCCATGGTGATTTGGCATAACAGGACAGGACTGAACAAATGACAGCTGTAGCTTCAACAAGATGGCCGCTATCAACTGTCAAAGTTCGGAAGTACTTATTGGAAGACCCTGTAGTTGTTTTTGCAAAATGCGAAGGATTGTTCATAAAAATAGACTTTTGTTCATAACTCAAACTATCTGAAATCTGACATTTTTCACTTCTGTGGAATGTATGATTCCTGTTGTAAGAACTGTGTTGTTGATATGAGTAAAATATGGCAAAGGAATTGACAAAAAATGATTTTAAAAATAAAGGGTTTAATTCATCAACTCCATCATCCGTGAATTTTATTATTATTTTTATATTTTCACAACTTCAAGATTGCTAACTCTCCTGAAAAACTTAATGCAGATTCGGTTAAAAGCATTGTTGAATCAGTGAAAAGTTCAGTCGAGATTATTTTATGCAATTTTTAATCAAATATCTAAAATCGTACTTTGAGCTTTAATATGACTTACTTTGAACCCTTCAACGCGATGGCTAAAAAATTGTACCATTGTTCGTAGTATACCGTCCCTGTCCCTTCTGCTACCATTGGAAAGTGGAACCCACATTCAACTCACTCAACTCTGTGACGGGTAGTTTTACTGCGAGACTTTAGCTACATACTCAAAATATTGTTATCTCCTCTTTTTTCGTCATCGATTATAGAGAATAAGATAATAGAAAAATAAATTGCACGACTGGATCGCACGTACTTGCTCATATGTGCGGTCATATTGTTGAATAAAATTTAAGAACATTAAAGTGAACATCAAAGCATTAATTCGATTTTTCTGACTTTTGATTGTTCCAATAAAGTACGTTAAATTGTATTAAGTGAAATAATTTAAACGCCATTTTATTTCTTTAAAAAATGTTAAAAAGTGTATTTTTTTTCAAAATCGTAGGAACCGTATTTAAATAGAACGGTTTTTTTTAACAATTTTTTTTTTTTTTAAATAACGAAGTTTGCTTTCATTAGACTACTGGCTAGGGCTCAACCGAGCAATATAAAACAAAATTTGGGGGAAAATATTAAACAAATGAAATTTTTATGAAATCAAAAAAACACTACGCATAACGTTTTTTGAAAAAAAAAATGTAAGCCATCTTATTTCTCTTGCTGTTTTCTATTTTATGAATTTTTCATTTTAAATTCGTTCGACCAATTTTTTCAAAAAAAGTATGTCAATTTAAAGAAATCTATAGTTTATACGAGGAGAAAAATAAAATAAAAAAATCTATAGAATCGTTTTCAAAATATTCAAAAAAAAAAAAAAAAAAAAAATAAGTTTTAAAAAAAAAAATATTAAAAATTAAAAAAAAAATGTCTTTGAAAATTTTAATAAGCAACATTATTTAAATCAGACGGATTTTGATGAAATGTTCAAAATATGTAGTGTTTAAAAATTTCATCAAAATCCGTCAATTAGTTAACGAGAAAGTCTTTCTTTTTCTGAAAAATCCACCATTCAGAAAGTTTCATCAAAATCGTAGGAGCCGTTTTCGAAAAAAATACGTTTTTCATTAAAAGTTATATGGCAGGTACCGTTAGTTTTGGAGCTAGAATGCCAATTCGAAAATAAGTCGGGTAGAGTACTCTAAAAATACTATATACCAAGTTTTAATCAAATCGGCCCAACCGTTTAGGCCGTAGGAATCGATACGGACAGACAGACAGACAGAATTTTCTGACCCACTTTTTTCGACTTCCCTATTATCGTAATGTCATGTTTGATTCTTAGAATTTTTTTACGAATGCATAACTTGCCTTATAGTCCCTATAAATCGCAAGTAAAAAGCAAGAGGCTCAAAACATCTCTCTAGCATACGCCATTTTTGATTAGCAAATCTTTCATATTTGCATCTAGTCAGAAAGTTATGCTCACTGGAGTCTACCGAGCTTCAATTTTTCACATCTGCTTAAAATTTGGTTTCTCCGGAATCGTCCTCCCTTTCACATGCATCCAACTCCTTAAGACTTTCCTTTCGAACACGGTTAAGAGATAAGAGTGCCTTTTAGTAAGCACCCAAATCTCGGATCCGTATGTACTGGTTTCTTGTACATCAGCAGCTTAGTTTTTATGGTGTGCCTCGACAGTCTATAGTAGCAGTTGATATTGACATGTAACACTAAATTTTTTAAAATGAAAATTTTATTCAGAAACCGTATCGGATGGGTCAATTAAGAGTATGGAACGGACTCAAATCTTTCCCCTTGTGGGCGTGTAATGTTTGAAACCGGTTTTCATTTAGGTTGAAAATTTAGTAGTGGAGGCGGCCGTGGAATCAATGGAAAATGTTGCCATAAATAAATGGCAAATTACATAAAATGTTCCGCTGGTCGGACAAACTTTCTTAATGTTGATGGTCTAAGCTTTTCATCCATTCATTTCATTCACCAAACCGGAAGTGGCCATTTTACCTTCAAAGGTACAAGAAAAAGTCTGGCCGACCAGCGGTTTTGTACATTTTATGTAATTTGCTATTTATTTATGGCAAAATTTTCCATTGACTCGATTAGGTAAGTGTTCCTACGGCCCCCTCCCGGACTATTTGAAATCTTCTGGGTAGGCTGGTATATTGAACACAAAAGTGTGTTGTTCTATTTTGTTCGGAACGAACACCTCAGAATAGTCTAATCGAACAAAGCTGTTAAAAGCTATTATCATATCATCTTTCATCAACAATGTATATAATGTAGGTACAGCTAATTGAAGTTGCTGCTGACCCAAACAAACAAGCTCATCCGAATACAATTTTAATTGATTTTACTATCATAATCAAAAGCAAACAAACGTTACTTAATATTCAATTGAAAAATCAATCAATTAATTGTAAATATTTAAATTTGTATCTTTTTCTTATCAAAAGATCGGTTTAAAAACGTTCGGAGTAATTTTTTGAGTTCAATATTTTTTTTTCAAAATTTTATATATATATATATATATAATGCGTGTAAATAGTAAACTCAAAATAAATAAAAACACAACCCTGAACTATGGAATAGTTTAAATAGATGCAAACCTAAATAAGAATGACATTGGAGAAGATATTTATGCAAATAGAAGGATAAATGTATCAGCGCTACATAAGTGCATAAAAACAACGCATAATTTATTTATATTTTCTGAATGCGCGCAGCTCTAATTTTTAATGGAATTCTGAGTGATATTATAAATATGACAGTCATTTGTCATTGTTAAAGTTGTTCGAGTAGTTTAGGTTGGGTTGGAAATGGTGGTCTTAAATTGACTATAGGGTGTGGGGCAATGACCTAGTCCATTCGGCGGTTTAGCATTTGGTAATGATGGAACGCAATTCAATCAACTAGATGGAGAGGCACTTTTATTGGCATTATTATTAATAAAATAAAAGAAAAGAGAAACACGAGCCTCATATTTCGTGTGTTGCCCTTGAATCAAGGAGTTTATTAATATAAAGGGTTTTTCAATAACGCTGCTGCAATTTCACGTTCGATATTCGTACGAAGTTCATCAATCGTCGCGGCTTGTTGGCATAGATCATAGACTTGACGTAGCCCCACAGGAAATAGTCTAACGGCGTCAAATCACACGACCGAGGCGGCCAAGCGACTGGACCATTTCTCCTAACTTGGTTTCCAATAAATTGATTGTGACATTCGCTGTGTGGCTTGTGGCGCCGTCCTGTTGGAACCACATGTCCTCCAAGTCCATATCATCCAATTAGGGCCAAAAATATTCGGTTATCATTGAACGGTAGCGATCCCCATTCACAGTAACGTGCCGGTCTTGATCATCACGGAAGAAGTGCGGCCCAATGACGCCGCCGGCCCATAAACAACACCAAACCGTAATTTTTTCGGGATGCAATGATGACTCATGGAGTACGTGTGGATTGCTGCCTGACCAGTAATACCGCATATTTTGTTTTGGCCATTCAGCCAGAAATGAGCCTCATCGCTGAAGATGATTTTTCGATGAAAATCCGAATCATTTTCAAGTTGTTGCTCAGCCCAGTTCACGAACATAAGACGTTTCTGGTGGTCAAGCGGCTTCAGTTCTTGCTTCAATTTAATCTTGTAAGGATGTAGGCCAAGATCTTTTTGCAAAATTCGCCACAACGACGTCACAGAGAAGCCCAACGCTTGAAAACGACGTGTGAGAGGCACATTTGGGCTTTCTGCAACTGAAGCCTCAGCGGCAGCAATATCCTCGACACTACGGGCACTTCTTTGTCTCACTGGCACGGGAACATTTTGTACTGTGCCTGTGGATTCAAATTTTTCCACTAGACGCTCAATTGTTGATCTGCTATGACGATTATGACAACCATAAATTGGACGTAGCGCTCTTAACGTTGAGGCTCCGAATTTCGGTAGTAAATTTTAATAATTTCGACTCATTGTTGGCTCGTATCATGAAATGGCAAACCTTACTGAAGAGAAATGTCAAAAGAGCGTCGTTTGCTGTCCCTATCGCTCTACTTTTGTAACGTCCCTGTTGAAAAACCCGATACATATTTTGTTAATAATACCCATTTGTGTATACTAAGTCGCGTCTTGGTAAAATAAATGTATAAGAACATTTTTGAAACAGTTGTATGTCCTTAGTTTCGGGGTTGATCTACTGAGCTTTGGTTCTAAGATGGATGTTGCCGGACATCTAGTCCGGGCGGCGGCTGCAAAACGTCAGGTCTTTCAGTCCTATAATACTGGTGTGATTGGCTTGGGAGGACAAAATAGGGCACTTTTTTGAGTGACTGTGTATACTCATCAAGTTAAAGAAAAATGTTGCCATGGTGGTTTAGTCTCAATTAGTATAACGAAAAAACACAGGTCTTTCCCTTGAAATCCTGGTGGGAGTGTATGGAGGGATTAAACTGGTTGATTTTTAGTGACCTTTGTACTCATCGAGTTTAAGGATGAATTTGGTAATTCTAATTACATATGCTTTTAAAATTTAGTAAATTGATAGTTTTTTTCAAACTGTTTGAATAACAATTTCACTTATTCAAAATCCAAATTAGTCTTTATACTTTTCAACACTTTTTATTCTATCTCAATTCAATCACTTTTTACTCTGCCTCGGTGCAATTTTTTAGATTCTTAAATAAAGTCATTCAAGATGGCTACTGAGCCTTAAAAGATACAAGATACAAGTTAAAATGCATTTAAATTGAGGTATATATGATGAATTTTAAACCCCTCTTAAGTTAACAGATAAATTATAATTAACATGATTATTAAATTACCATAATTAAGTGGTTTTATCATGTTGATCTTTCAAACGCTACTTAAATTCTTAATAAATGTTTTATTGCACAAGAATAACAGGTTTTGAAATGTTCCAAAAAAAAAAAATAAATTCAAAATTATATTTAATGTCCTAATAAAAAAACTTATTAAATGTTCTAATTTAAAAACTTTAGCTAGTTTTAGAAAAAAAAATCAAGTAATTTAAATAGGTATTTTTTCATATGAACTTATTAGTTTTTTTTTAGTAATTTTTGTCTTGCCCGTACTTTCCTTTCTTATGACACATACAGCTTACAAAAATAGCACTTGTTTAAAAATTTTAAATTCTTTCAGCCATATTATGGTTGTCAAATATTAACATGATATACGATAACATTTGATAAGCATCAACAAAATTAATAAGTCCTTATAGTAATCGTTTATCAAATTTTTTGATAATCTTTGAATTGTATGTAAATTTTAAATCTGTTGTGAATAGTTCTTTTGATAAACTTTGGTTGTCAAAAATATCGATACTTATCAAACATTCTATCAGCCAGAAATATGTTGTTGATAGATACTGTGGGGAGTACTATAACTTTGGCGCCGCAAAAAGATACAAATTTGCACTTAATTTAAGTTTTTAAATCAGGTTAATTTGGGTAATATTTTTTCAAAAAAATTAGATTCAAACTCAAAAACAAAAAAAAAAAAAACAAAAAGAAAACAATACGTTCCAATATGCTCCTAAGCATCAAAGTTTCTTTAAATTAAAAGAATCTTTACAAAACCCAACCTCGCACCTACTCCAAAGGCTATAGTGTAGTGATACCAAGCAGTGGGGTTGCAGGGGGAAACATACCCCTCCTTAGCTACCTCACTTTTTGTGGGCCGTTAACTTAGTACACCTATCTAATCACGTAAATACCAAAGAAATTATGAGAAAGTAGTCTTAGTTATTTCCAATTTCAAAATCAAAAACTTGTCGTAACAGAATCATCTAATGCCCAGTGTTAGATAAAAAAAATCAATAGGACTAACAAATAATAAAAGAAAATTCAGTGCATACGTATTTTCCTAATTTCCGATAAAAATCTAAATAAATTCTTTTTAGAGTTTAAAATAATTTTTATTTTTTAAATTAATGATAAAAAGTTCTTATTTTAAAAATTATATGATCGAGCAGAAAAAGTTCTTAGTTTAAAAATTATATGATCGAGCAGACATTTGGCTTTCAAAAAAGATACAGCGTTGTAGATATTGCCGTTATTTCTTAATATATTTTTTCCCAATTCTATTGCCTCTAGATAGAAGTATAAAATACTTGTTTTTAGTCTCTTTATATGTATCCGTTATTGTTTTCCGACGCCAAAGTTATTCGACTCTACCCGATGTGTTGAATTAAAAATTAATAGGAGTAACAAATATTAAAAGCAAATTTAGTACAGATTATCCTAATTGCTAAAAAGTCAAAATGAATAATTTTTTCTATTATTTTTTTTTTTAATTTTTTGAGTGTAAAATATTTTTTTTCAAAAGTTTGTATAGATGTTTAAAGATAGAGAAGACAAAAGACAGCGCATTATTGTATGTAATGCCATTATTTTAAAATTTATTTTTTTCTCTAATGAAGTGCTAAAACGGGGGGAAATAGACCCCCCTTTCATAGCAAACAAATGTTTGCAGTCCTATTGGAGTCCGTTATTATTTTGCGTCGCTAAAGTTATCGTACTCTAGCCTAGATACTTATATCAAGTTGGTATTCGTTGGTTAGATTTCCTCCAAAATAAAATGTATTTTTTTTTGTTTTTTTATTTTGAAAATAGCGAATTTAAAAAGGAAATTGGCGTAATAAAAAATGAAGAAAATATGAAAAAATAATCTTTTGGGAACTCAGAAAACTTTGCATTGCTTTTTTCAAAAACGTTAGAGCTACATTTTTTTCGCTCTTTAACGTGAAATACTGGTGGAGATATTGACTTCATACAAAGAATTGTTTTCTTGCATCATTGCACTGAAATCGTTACTACGGGTAATTTCAATTTTGAATCTCCATTAGGCCCAGACAACAAGCGAAGGTATTTGTGCCGAGATCTTTGCTGAGTTCAAGCTTAGTTCGTCAACGAGCCGACTCGAATATAGTAAGTTGAAGGTCAAGCTGAAAATACCTTATCCATGTTCCTTACCTCTGAATCTGATAAATATACTGCATAGAAATATTAACCCCTCTAGCCACATCAGCCCATTGTGTCATTTTTACGAATTTCTTGTGTCAAAACCATCCAGTTAGACATTTAGAGAAAGAGCTCGTATGGGAACGGTAGGGCAGTTCGAGAAAGCGATGCTCTCAATAATTTCTTCAGGATCCTTAATTGGTTAATGTGCTTCTTTTATAATGATCCAGCGCTAATATGATTCCTATAGTCTGTTCAAGAATAATTGTCAGTGGTACCATTATGATAATACCACGACACTGAATCGAGAAAACTTCACCTAAAAAAGATGAATTGCATATCTCTTTAAAAAAAAAAAACGAATCTCCACCACGACCGATCTCTATCAGCGTTGATGGTATAATGAATAATGATCGTTTGTTCCTTCTACCTAACTTCACTGTGTGAACTAAAAAAAAAAACATATTGCACCAATAAAGAAATAAAGTATATAAATATAGTGAAGTGAAATTTTTGTTTAAAATTCTCACCTATTATCTTACCGCTTGGTGGTGTGGAAAAAAATAGTATTTGTATTTATTTTTAAATTTTCTTTTAAATCATCAGGCGACCTTCTCTTCTGGAGCTTTTACTTGAAACGGAAATATGCAAGCCAATGCAACTAGACTGAGAGGCAATCATCCTATCTTCCCTGTACTGACAATATATATTATAATATGATTCATCCCGAATAGGGAGTGTCAATGACACTCCTTTCGTTAGCTCTTTTGATAAAGCTTACCTATATTTAATAGGCAGTTCGCCGCTAATTCCTCACTGCCAGATAATGCCATGACCCGCACAATTCTTGATCTGGTTTTAAAATTCTACTTCTTTTTCCGGCAAAATAAAAAATTAATTAATTTATTAAAAAATAGACACAACTTATTTTAATTGTTGATTGTTGTTGATTGTTGTTGCTGTTGATATATATTTTTCTTGTTAAAGCTCATTTTAAAATCGCCATAAATTCCACTATAAAATGCAAACTGTGTGACGTATACCTGCACACTGATTAATTTCAAGCATTATTTCTTATGCATCCAGAAAAGTAACCCTAGCGAGCTCTTTTGTCTATTCAAAAATTACACTACAACACTGTAAGAGCTTTTATTAGAATAGTACCTTATGAACTCAAAGATCACAAATGATCTTCCAATGTACTAACCATCTTATATAAACAATGATGAACTATAACATCATTTGTCACAGAAATTGTTGCATTTGGTCCTTCGAGCCGGATATGGAATATAAATACCAAAAAACACAAATATTGTTTTTTTCAAACTGTTTCAGAATATAACGGGTCCGCCAAATACCTTTTTTTTTTGGGTCCGCCAAATAACTTTTTTTTTTTTGAAAATGCTATAAAAAAAACCACTGAATATTTTCTCAAATATCTTTTTTTATTTAAAGGTACAATCCTTCCGGTTAGTAATGGAAAATAATTTCATTCAAATGGCTGCCTCGGCTGGCCATGTTCAGCGGAAGGATAAAGCTAATTATCTGTCAAATCAGACATGAGCTAAGTGTTACCATTCACGAAATAAGCACTAGTTGAAAAAAAACGTTAGATGGCGGACCCTTTAGAAATAATTTTTTTATTTAAATTTTGAATTTTTACGACAGAATTAGTTCTTTCGCTGAAAAAAATTTCATTTTAACGTCATTCGCCAACGATTTACCCTATAATTAAAAAGCTTTTGCAAAAAGCTCTAAAGTCAAGTAGTTCCGTTTGATATGTTATGATGGTGAGCTTTAATCAAAATTCAAATCACTTTTTGATTTTTGAAGCACACTTGGATTTTTTTTTAATTCCGCTTTCTTTGCCACTTAAACTAGATCTGCAGATTTGTTTAAATAAAAATAAAAAAACAAATTTCATCCGATTACAATTCCGCAACCATTGTTTTTTTCATAAATCTTATTTATTTATTCTGCAAACCTAAACACATGTACTTATAAGCGTTTCTTAATTCATATCTTATCATTTAATTTCTGCTGCCTTATCTCTGCCCTACTAGAGCTCTTTAAAGACTCATTTGTTTAAAAAATCCGACTCATTTGCGTTAGATTTGGTATCAGAATAAGTCTTTTGTATACTTTTTCGAAATTAGTTAAACTGTCAAGAGCTGTTCTTCGGATATTCTCAAAACACCGCCAACACGTTCGTAAAGTTTATCTTCGACATGTAACAAGATAATGCCAATGACGGAGTGGTTAAGTTATTATTTAATAGAAAAGAATGTGCTTGTGTCCGAAGAAAAGAAAAAGAAGCTATCAATAAAAAATAAATTCGTTGTGAATCGGTATAGTTTGTCACTCAGTTCTCGACTCTTTAGTTTCAAACTATAACGGCGTTATAGTAGACGTCTGTACTTCCTCACAAAAAAATTCTTCTAAATTTAATTTTTTTTTTAATTCACGAGATACCATGTACAACAACGGTAATGCCTGGGAGTCCTGCAGATACCTTCCCCACAACCAGGAGTTGCTTTTCTACGAAGATCGCGAACAGTTTCCCTCTTTCGATCCCAAAATCGCGTTGCTTTCGAATTCGAATCTTTGTGTCAATATGACGGTTATAGATCAACAATTTCCAAGTCCGAAATTCCTGCCCTCTAACGAGCATTGTGTCAACTTTAATTCACCATTCATTCAACTGTCACAAGCTCCTGTAGCTTATACACCACCCCTGCCAATGCTGCCAACTCAGCATGAATTCATTGCATCTCCACCACCATCTCAGCCACCACAACCACCACCGCAAGTGCAACAGTTTGGTTGTGGTGGAGTAATGCCAGTTGCCCGTCACATCATCACCGCCGCTCCATACTACAACATTGACTGCAATGAAGCCACTTTCGCACCTTGTCAAAATGCACAACCTTGGACTTATGACTATTGCTATGGATACTACAACCAACAGCCCTGTCAGTTTACTGAGTTTGTTGATATCGAGGATTTTATGTGAGTTGAATTTGAAACAAAAATACGAACTGTCAAAACAGATCAATGATATCACACATTGGCCTAGCGCACGTTTGTTTGTTCATGGATTAAATAGTCTCCGATAGGGGGCGTCATAAATAACTTTTATGTGTTTATAATGCAATTGAGTGAAAATGCTTCTGTATACTTGAACAAAGTCTATATTCTTGTGTCAAAAAAAAGCGAATCGGTAGACCTGTCAACTGACAATATTATTGATTACCTTCCCTCTTGTTCTCACCTGGCTTTGGAATACTAATGCAAAAAAAAAGAAGATTTTTATCAGCGAAAACTTATAAACGATTAGCTGTTCGGTCCACTTAAATAAATCGGCATTTTTTTCTGTGAAATTGATTGATATTGATGAAAATATCTCATTTTTGAGGGACTATTAAAAATATACATAATTGTTTGATAACTACAAGATACATCTTGATATTGAATGCCCACTTCGTGATTTAGTATTGAAAAGTTTGTTTTATCAATTACGTGAGTTTGGTGAAGTGTTTTAACCTCCTATTTGTTATGATTTGCCCATTATATGTTTGTTCAAAGCTTATTTCTTTTTTAATAAAGAACAAAATTGCGTCATTTCGAGATGAAGTTTGTATGGATTTTATGTTTTAATTCGCACAATTGTACAGTTCTAATCACAGAGCAATACAGCTTGAACTTTAACAAATCAGATGATCTTCCCATTCAGTGCAAGAAAATAAAAAAACAAAACGTTGTTTCTATGCTTGATCTCTTTCAAACAAAAACACAAATCTGGCAAAACTTGAAAAGCATTGAAATAAGTAACGATAAAAATATACATCTCATTGACATTGATTTTCAATCCCAAATGAATCAATTTTCCTCTCTTCCTCCTTCTTCCCCACATCAACGGGAAATGGCCTACAAACGTTTTTAGCTTCGAAGCTGTAGATGAAGCTAAAGCAAATATAACTCAGTTGGGTTCAATGAAATACATCCAATCTTCGCTAAAGCTATTTTCAGATACTAGAACATCTGAACTACGAAACGTAATAATCTACTTTCCAACAATAAGTCTCGTTTTTGCCAAAAAACATAGTTTCAGTACTTCATAGTTTGATAAATCTTGTTGAAGAAGTAAGCTGGTAGAGAATAACAAAGTATCTTTTCTTGAGATTTCTCGAAGGCGGTTGTTTCAAATAAATTTATATAAGAGTTTCTTCCACAAAACAGGTGTATCAAACAAGGTTCAATATTCGATCCACCTTTTTTTATAATGTTCATAAATGACCTCCGTTTGTGTATTTTGAACTGTTTGGTTAAAGTTTGGAAAAGTTTTCCTTAAGATCTTATTAAAATTGAAGCTCATAAGATTGACAAAGACCTTAACAGAAATCTTTGTTGGTTTCGAATCTTTCTAAGTCAAAATGTACCGTTGCTTCACGAATGAGTATTGGTACCATGTTCTTTTCAAGCTTATGCCTACCACCAATTGAGTTTGTTAAATCGGAAAATTTAAAGGTTTATGGACACTTATCTTTATTATAGGTATGTCAAAAAATAACACTTCTCAAAACGTGAATCATTCTTGCAAAAGTACGAGTTTTACCAATATTTGTATTGCGCGGTATAACTATGATTTACAAAAAAATAGACCCCATATCTTGAAATTAAATACTGGCCATTAGGCGAAACCTTCCTCCTCACAATGTGATTTCGAATCAGCTTGATTAAAAAAGTATTATTCATCTTGCTTATGTGAGTTAGGGCTAGTACCTAGTTCGGATAATATTTTGAAATATGTACGTCAAAAATGCGGTATGAATTATACAAAGATTTTAAAGAAATTTAGGGCCTATCCACTTTTATACCTTCAATAACCTTTAGGTAATGCTTTATACCTTCATACATCTTCTGTGTCAACCAACCCCACACGTTTTCGATGATGTTTAAATCTGGCGAGTAGGTTGGCTAGGAAAGTTGTTCCATATTTTGGCTCTTTTATTCAAATTTGAATTAGAGCAGCTGTTTGAACTGGCGCATTGTCCTGCTGGAAAATAATCGGCACCGATCCGAATATATCCTGGAACTGAAGTAAAGCCCATTCCAGTACTGTTTTTTAATACTGTAATACGGTGCTATAATTCTACAGTTCACAAAAACCAAATCGATATTTCCATAGTATGATGTAGCGCTCCATACCTTAACGCCTCCCTCGCTGCTGTGGTGACGGCCCACAATTGATTTTTCTTTTCTAAAATCTTGGAAGTAATAGTTGTTTCCGTCAGGCCCATCGAAGTTAAACTTTCTTTCATTCACAATCCACAAATCGTTTGAGTGACAGTGACAGTGCTCAGTTTTCAGTTTTCGAAGCCATATGCGAACTTGCAAAACTAAGCCGCTGTTGTTTTCGCGTTTTGTTAAGTGGTAATTTTACTTGCGATTTATAGGGACTATAAGACAAGTTACGCATTCGTAAAAAAATAAAAAAAATTCTAACAATCAAACATGACATTACGATGATAGAGAAGTCAAAAAAAGTGGGTTCGGAAATTCCGTCCGTCTGTCTGTCTGTCTGTCTGTCTGTCCGTATCGATATCTACAGCCTAAACGGATGGGCCGATTTGATTCAAACTTGGTATATAGTATTTTTAGAGTTCTCTGCCCGACAGTTTTTCGAATTGGCATTCTAGCTCCAAAACTAACGGTACATGCCATATAACTTTTAATGAAAAACCTATTTTTCTCGAAAACGGCTCCTACGATTTTGATAAAACTTTCAGAATGATGTTTTTATGCAAAATCTATCTTTAAGTTTTAATGATTTTTCAGAAAAAGTTTTATAACGGTACCTCCCATATGACCGGTTTTTTAAAATCAGACTTTCTCGTTAACTAATTGACGGATTTTGATAAAATTTTCAAGATATGTAGTGTTTTATAATTAAAATAATATTGCTTATTAAAATTTTCAAAAACATTTTTTTTAATTTTTAATAATTTTTTTAAAAAAATTATTTTGTTTTTTTTTAATATTTTGAAAACGGATCTGTAGATTTTTTTTTTTAATTTTTCTCCTACTATAAACTATAGATTTCTTTAAATTGACATACTCGAAAAAATTTTAAAATATGGTTTCGAAAAGTTTTTCAAAAAAAAACATTTTTTTGAAAAAAACTGGTCGAACGATTTTGAAATGAAAAATTCATAAAATAGAAAACCTCAAAAGAAATAAAATGGCTTACAACATTTTTTCCAAAAAACGTTATGAATAGTGTTTTTTTGATTTCATAAAAAAATTTCCCCAAAATTTTATTTCATATTGCTCGGCTAAGCCCTAGCCTTTAGTCAAATAAAAGAAAATGACAACCTACATACATACCTACGTATTTTAAATATTTTATCATCATAAAAGCACACAGAATAAATAAGGAAGCCTATTTTTAACACACAAAAACAACTAACAAATAAAAAAACTATTCGATTACTACTGAATGCAAAAATTTCAATCGAGAAAACAAAAGTTTACACCTACCTATAAATAAACAAAACCACTGTGTTAACTTTCAGTACTGTCTCTATACCCACTCGGTTAACAGTAGTTGGAATGTGTATATTAATTTTAGTACCCACCTTCCTTCCAACCTTATTATATGTATAGAGGTAACTAATATCCTTAGTAAATTCCATTAATACCTACCCACACCACACGTTTATCGATCCATCAAACATAATTAAGCTATTTTAATTAATTTGATTTCAAAAAGTAAATTATTCTTACCTATATAGGTATCATACCTAGCATTATTGCCCTACTGCTGATTCCCATGAATATTTATGCCAGTTGTTCAAATTTTTCCATACCAAAATGAAAATTAAACTGAAAAAAGTCTTTCTATTAGCAAATTATATTATAAACAGTAAACAACAAGTGGAAAGATGATACACTGAAAAACTGCAAAAGCTAACAATCCTACATATTTATGTGTTTATCCCTTTGTCGTGACGCATGTTCGTTCGAGCTTCAAACCACAACGATTCTAAAGAAAATGCAACTCAAAAAAAAAAACATTAAAATAAAATCTTTGTCAAAAAGACGCATGCACTTAAAAAGGATTAGCACATAGGAGCAAGTACGTGCGACCCAGTCGTGCCTTTTATTTTTTTTAGTTTAGGGCGCTTCACGTGTCCGGCGCTCTTAAATACTCTACTTACAATCATTTGGCTCACTTCCGGCCTAGGTTCGTATCAAATCTAACTTATAGAATAGGTTGAATTGGAAGCTAACCTTATAATTTTCCGTTTTTCTAAAAATAAATAATGAATTTCTTAGAAACCTGTTAACTACTTTTTGGACTTCGTTCAAGTTTTTTATCTATAGTGCAATTAGAAAGATTTTGTTTATCGTGAACCTCTGTTTTAGCGATTTCCTTTGCATTTAAAGATTTTTGTTTCTTCCATTTAAAGTTTAAACTATTAAACACAAGAAATAAATCGATTATTATCAATCCCCATAGCTTTCAGATAATCGCGCTGCTAAACTTTCGTTTACAATGATTAAAAAACTGGTTGAAAACAGTTAGTTAAAAAAAAGCGAGGCTATCCAATTGTTCAGGACTGTATATATAATTTTAGCATACCCTCGAATACCTTGCTGATACCATAACCGTAAGAAGAACTTTGGTGAGGAAAAATGAATCTTTGATATAGACTTTTGGACTAGACGTTAAGAAATGTTACCATCTTACCATAAAGATATCTTCCCATTTGGGCAATTCAGACCATTTTATAATATCAGCCAATGTCCAAACATCCAGTTATAAAGAGACAACAGTTTTGCATCACGAGCCAACTGGGACAGTCTTAATATCTTTTTTAAATCTTCAACTGGTTACTTTGTTTTCTTCGATAGTTATGTGGGTGCAAGTGCTGCTATGATCACCGAAACAATTTTCTTCGGATGCGTGTTCTTATTTCTAACAGCGTTAAAACAGTAAGAAAAGTCCTTGTTTTGACAGAAACTCAAAGAACCTTTCAAATTGAGGTAAGTTAGCTTCCGTTCTTATGGAGCCACTTCGACATAGGCAAACAGAAAGAATACAATGTAACTCTTCTATGCAGAAAACGAAATTCTTCAAGGGCAGTAGAAACGGTTCTTATGCTAATCTATTACGATGATGCAATAAAAAACTCTTCTTCATCACTAATTTTGCTGCCATAAGACATATATTTCCGCAATTACTCAGTTAATTCTTTTTGAGATGTCAAATGTCCATAAATGGTATGATCCTATACATCTAATGAAGTGTTCTTCCTCGGTTCCTGCGTTAGCATTTCCATCGATCCTATACTATTCTGGAATCTGTTTTCCTGCCCCCTACCAACTGCGCTTGCCTCCTTAATGAACAAGATTAATATTGGTGTGCCACAGGGCTCCATTTTGTCTTCAAAACTATTCCTTAGTTAAATAAATGATCCTTTATCTACAACATTAGACGTCTATTTTGTATTTCAGTGTAAGAAATATCCATTGAAAAACCTTTTATTATTGATCTTCCAACCACAACATAGCCTTGCCAAGCTATTCACGAATAATTTCAAAGTTGTAATAACAGAGATATCATCAACAAAATCGTGCTGTTGATATTTTTAACAATAAAATTGAGGTTAACGACCGATCGCATGAAGTCTTTTAGGCATCTCGTCGCAATTATCCAATCATAACCATGTGGCTTTCGGCCAAAGACTCGATAAATAAAACGAAAAAAAGACAGAACCAAAACTGATTCACAGAAAAAAAGACCCAAAATACTCAAAAGATAAAATGAAAAAAAACTTGACCCTTTTGTTTGTTCAATTAAAAGACACTCCAAACCAAAAATCCATAAGATAAACCACAAAGAAAATGATTAGAAACATTGTTAAGCAATCGGTTGTCTTTATTTTGATGTATTTTTTTTATTAAAATATCTAAAAATTTTTTTTTACTAAAAGCCTTTGATCTTCTTTCACCTGATTGGGAGCGATTATTTGTCATTTTATGGTGACAGCTCCTTTTCGCTGTCATGGTCTTTTAAGCGATTTCTTGAGAGTTTGATAAAACAAAATAATGGCGCTGCTGTTTGAAAAGAGAATTATTTATTAAATAATATAATATTTTATTATCTAGATATTTTTCGCGGAAAATGGTATCTTATTATGTCATGACAAGTAACAATGCAATAGGCATTACATTGGAAGCAAGATCTTTGACAGAAACAAGTAACATTTACGTTGAAAATAACACAGTTTGAACTTATTTTATTTTTTTTTTTATTTTTTTTTGTGGAAGTTATGTATGCAGTTTCTTAGAGTTTATTAATATGTACATATGATCATAAAATTTTAAATATTTTTTTTTTGATTAAAAATATTGATTTTTCAAAAAATAAAAATAAAAAATTAATTTTAATTAGAAAACAAAGGTTTTAAAAAATTTGATATGCAGAATTAATTCTGCTATCTAGATCTTTTCAAATATAAAATTTGAAAGAAGTCCAGAAGCCGTTACCGAGAAAGCCAAAAATTAAAAAAAAAATCGGTTATATGAAAGGTGCCGTTAATAGACTTTTCCCGGAAATTTGTTTCTAATCATCATAATAGCCAATACCAACAAAACAATTCTCAAAATTTTTCATCAAAATCGTTGGAGCCATTTTCTAGAAAAATTAGCTCTTCCTAAATTTTCATATGGCAGGTACCGTTATTTTTAGGCCTAAAAATTAAATTTCAATTTCCCTTCTGAGGAATGCCAAGAGATACACACATACCAAATTTGAACGCAATCGCTTAACCCGTTTAGGCTGTAGATCGATATACACCCGGACAGACAGACAGACAGACAGACAGACGGTAATTTTTTGTCAATGACTTTTTTATGCGTCTCTATGATCGTTATGTCATGTTTAATTGTTATCTCATTTTTTTTTTATATATTCACGAATCCTAAACTTGCCTTATAATCCCTATAATCGCAAGTAAAAAGGATGTTTACACTAAGATTAGAATCTATGTAATAATCCAACTCAAGGCCATTTATTTAGCAAAACAAAATTTCTAAAAGAATAAGGAAGTGTTAAGGTTGTGTAGAAGCTGAATTTTGAATGATTTTACTTCGGGTTAACATAGAAAAATTAGCATAGCCGATGATGACTTACCTTGCATAAAAAAAAGTTGTAACATAATGTTTACACCTAAGCATTACTTGTTACAGTAGACTCAGGATTATGTGAACACTAAATAACAAATTAAAAGTATAGCAGTTTAAGGAACAAACACTTTGTAAGACATTTATTGTTTTTAACATTTTATTCTTGTAAAAGATAGTAAAACTTCATTTTGTTTGTTCGTTTATTTATTCATGTATGATATACATCAACACATAATCCTACTTTTATTATAAATGTGAATGTTTTATAAATTTTTTGATGTTTGTTTCGCAATAACGGCTCTACGGCTTAACGGATTTGATTGAAATTTGGTAGGTAGATAGATGAGGTGCCGGATTAAAATATAGTCTACTTTTTATTCTAGAAAAATATACGGATTCTGTGGAAGAGCCTTAAATGTGAAATATTTTATGGCTTGATGTTTGTTTTTACGCTTCCATGCCTAACCGATTGCAAAATGTTTGAAATTTGTTTGATCAAATAGTTTCAGGATTCACTTAGCTACAATAAAGCCTACTTTTATAAATACACGGTTCCTTTGGGAGAAATCCGAATAATGTTCTTTAACGGGTTTTAATTTAAATTATAAAAAGTAATTTAATTTGAAGTCCACGCAGACGAATTCGCGGGTAGGAGTTATTAGTTATAAAAATAATATAAAAGTTATTTTAGTGCTTAGTTTCGATTTGAAACAATCTCTAGGAATAACTAAATCAAAATGTTCATAGTCAACTCTAGCCCAGCAAAGATTATCAGTACAGAGAATATAGGATGTTTGGATATTGCATCTCAGTTTGGCTGTAATACCCTGCTGGTATACCCCCATTCTTTTGAAGAGATGTTCTTCCATACTGGCAAACAACTGCGTAAGCTTATCTATCCTACTCTTCTGGAATCTTTCCTAGAAGATGGAAAGCAGCATTTGTCCAGCCAGTCCCTAAGAAAGGTGACCCATCCTCCCCCTCCTCCTACCGACCCATAGCACTAACATCCCTTCTTTCTAAGGTCATGGAAACGCTGATTAACCGTCAGCTCAAGGAATATCTCGAAGACCGAAAGCTTCTTCATGATCGTCAGTATGGCTTTCGCAGTAATCGTTCTACTGGTGATCTGATGGCATATATCACCGAACAGTGGAAGAAATCTTTAGATCGCTTTGGCGAAAGTAAGGTTATTGCGTTTGATATTCCCAAGGCATTTGATAGAGTTTGGCATGAAGCTCTCTTATCGAAAATGCGTGCTTTTGGGATCGATGATACTCTTGTTCGTTGGATTGGAAACTATCTTCCGGACGTTCAATACAAGTTGTATTAGACGGTTTTAAGTCTGAATTTCACAAAATAAATTCTGGTGTGCCCCAGGGCTCCGTTGTGTCTTTGACTCTTTTCCTCATTTTTACTTGCGATTTAGGTACTAAAATGCAAGTTATGGATTCGTGCAAAAAAAAATCTAACAATCAAACATGACATAACGATAATAGAGAAGTTGAAAAAAGTGGGTCCGGAAATTCCGTCCGTCTGTCTGTCTGTCTGTTCGTTCGCGCCTCTGCAGTCTAAAAGGATGGGCCGATTAGCTTCGAACTTGGTATTTAGTATTTATTAGGTAGTATCTCGGGGGGTGTTTTTCATTTTTGCTCTAGGACGAAAAATAACTGTACCTGCCATACAATTTTTTACAAAAAGTTAGATTTTCTCAAAAACGGCTACAACGATTTTGATAAAACTTTCAGGGTGCTATATTTTTACAACAATACATATTCCAGTTAGAACGGATTTTTTGAATTTTGTTCTATAACGGTACCTCTCATATAACCGGTTTTTTCAAATGCGGTTTTATCTTAAACTATTATCCCGATTTCAATAAAATGTTGCACAAAGGAAGTCATTTATAATTTAATTAATATTGCATTTCAAAAATTTCAAAAACTTTTTTTTTCGATTTTTTAAAATTTTCTAAACAAAAAATTTGGTTTTCGAAATATTTTGAAAATGGGTTGATTGAATTTTTTTTAAATAATTTTCCCAGATGAAAACTACAGATTTTCTTATAATGACATACTAGAAAAAAATTTAAAATATTTTTTCGAAAAGTTTTTCAAAAAACGACTTTAAAAAAAACTGGTCGAAAGATTTTCAATATTTTTTTTCCTCAATAGACATTTAGTTTTCAAATTTTATTGCATACTTATTGTGCAAATCTATTACCAAAATAATGGTTCGTTTCGGTGGAGCAGAGCATCGAAAAAGACCCGAATGAGTCCATCCGCCCTCACGCGGATTTTTTATTTTAAAACATAATTCAAACCCGTATGTTTATAATCAAGCTAAATTCTTGGCCATAACATTAAACTAGATGCGTTTTATTTCTTCTTGAACACCACACGTCTAAAAGAAGACCCTTTATATACATACATATGCAGCCACTAAGCAATTATCTAACATAAGAACAAATTAGTGCGACCCAGTCGTGCATTTTTTTAAATTTATTCGACGATGTGACCGTACATGTAAGCAAGTACGTGCGATCCAGTCGTGCAATTTATTATAAATGATCTTCTGTCTGTTACTTCTAATTCACTAAACTTTTGATGACGACTCTACCATCAGCTTTTCTTATTTATCGCTGCTTCACGTCCTTCGTCTGCGGACGTGTAATCGCCACGGTACCTTATGTTCAGCTCGTTAAAATCTGATTTACCCAGCATTGTCAAATGCGGTAGCAGGAATCATTTGGAGTTTAATGCTTCGAAAACTAAATGCTGTTTTCTTTCGTTCACTCGATGTATCCAGCTGAATTCTTTTTTAAAAATTCCACCCGTAATAGTCTTTTCATCAGTTCACGCTTGAGTCTTATTGCAAACGTACCGTGAGAGATACATTTTTTTAACCGAACAACACGAATTTAGAATAGTTTACTCATCGATGTTTTCGCCAGCCATTTGAATTTTAAAGCATTCAAAACCAATGTTAATCGACACCTTCTGACCCATCCTCCATAATTTCTCAATGCTAGAGCATGCATTTTGACATAAAATTATTTCGGTTACCGAGAAATAAATAAATAAATAAACTTGCTGATTATTTTATTGGGAAATCTGTCCTCGGCTTTTCTATTAAAACTCAAGTTATGAGTGGAGGAGTTCCGTGTCCGTCTTGCTGAAATTATGGTCCACAGTAAAGTTTTACCACTGTTAGTATAATCTGGCTCTTAAAAATGCCGACCTTTTTACCCATGATCCCAGCGTGCGTAATGCAGAAATACCAAAAGAAATGCATTTAAAATTGATGTTATTCTTTGATAGTCCTTCAGAACTAAGCTTCTTTAAATCGTTCCAAATGTATGTCTAATTCCAACACTGTGGTAATTTATAATAAGGGTTGCCAAGTTTCTGTTTTTATTTTGTTGTTTATATATATTTTTCTGAATCTGAAAAAAAAATTATAAATCAACATTCTTAATAGGAACCAATCATTTGAGCATATTAAAAATCTATGATACCCATGCTTGTGCCTATTGAATGTGTTACCAAGTCTAGACTTCGAAAACAATGAAATAAAGTTAAATCTGATTAGTTGCTTTTAATTCAATGACTAGATTTTCCACTCATTTAGTTTAAGTGACCATGATAATGATTTTTATGACATTGAGTCATAAAAAGCCAATATTTAGGTGTTCAAAACAAAAACAGACTTTGGATATCAATAAGTAAATTTAAAAAAAGGGTAATTAGCATTAAGAAAAATGGCGCAATTTTTTGTTTCTTTATTTATTTGTTCTGGAATAATGGCCTGGACATACAATTGTCATTTTTACTTGCGATTATAGGGACTATAAATTTAGGATTCGTGAATAAAAAAAAATTGAGATGGAAATCAAACATGACATTACGATCATAGAGATTCATAACGAGCTGCAGCCTAAACGGCTTAAGCGATTATCTTCAAATTCGGTGTGTGTAATTCTTTTGGGCCAGAGGGAAATTGGAATTTTATTTTTCAGCCTATAAATAACGTTACCTTCCATATATCCGTTTAGGAAAAGCTTTTTTTGTTGGTACTAGCTATCATTTAATCAGAACCAAATTTACAAGCAAAGTCTATTAACGGTACCTTTCATGTAACGATTTTTTTAATTTTTTGTTTTCTCCGTAACGGCTCTTTGGATTTCTATCAAATTTTATTTTTTTAAAGATCTAGGCATATCAAAATTTTTAATAACTTTTTTTCTAATAAAAAATAATTTTTGATTTTTTTTTTTTTGAAAAAATCATTATTTTCAAAACTGATCAAAAAAATTATTTAAAATCTTATAATCACATCTATATTAATAAACTCTAAGAAACTGCATACCAAAATTTCCAAAAAAATTTTTGTTTAAAAACTAAAAATACAAAACAGGAAAGATTTTATCAAAATCCGTCCTACAATTTTCGAAATAGACGAGTGTTATGTTGCCCTTAAGCGCATCGGTCGATGGTGGCATTCTTCAGAAAACCCACCAAAACAAATTCTAGCAGCAACAAAATCGCATGAACTTGGTGGACAATCCACCAAGAGATAACTCTACCATCAAATTGTGCATGCAGAATGTCAATCGTTGGGTCCGCAGTTTAGCAGCCGTTCTGCTGAAGAGTCGACTGTGAATGTCAACTACGTCTAACGTAAAAGTGGACGCAACCCGCGCGTGATGTGTATAAAACGAACACTCATTTTGGTTATAAAGTTTTATCATTTGGACGAGCTTTCAATCGTGTAACTGGCCAAGGTGATTTAGCATCAGTAATTGAATAATAAACAACAGATTTAACAGTTTTAACCAAAACAACATGGCCGCGCCAAATGCCGCCCTAAAGTCTACCCAAAATCCAATGCCTGGTAACAGTTTGACAACATAAAAGAGAAACATTGTTTCGGAATGATATTGCCATTTTGTAGAGGTTTTTAGAACATGCGAAAATAACTCTCTTTTTAAAAAGAAGATTAATTTAGTTTTACCTCAGAAGTAGCCGATCATCTTTTGTTAAGAGCAAGATAGGAGTCTTCAGTTACATGCCAATCTTTTTCGTTGGCCCTTATTTATAATTATAAGAAATTCAAATAATTTTTTTTAATCGACGTATTTAATTTTTTTTTTTATTAGATAGAAAATTAAATTTTATTTTAAATAACTAAATGTTTTTAAAGATGATAGACCGCAAATTACCTCCACGCTCACCCACGCATATGCGGGAACTGATCAGAAAATTGTTCATTGCGGCCTGAAGAGTTAAAGTTGGGATCCGCTAAATTATTGTCGTGCTGGAACCAAATGCTTTTCAATGGGATACGTCTTCGGCGCAGTTCTGGGTAAAAAAAACTCATTCAATATCTTTAAATAACGGTTCCCATTGACAGTTACTGTTACACCGTTTTCTTCAAAGAATGTATGGCCACACAACACACCTTGATGAAATTGCGCACCACACTGACTCGTTCTGGGTGCAGTTCCGTCTAATGTAGCATTTCTGAAATAGATTCACTGCCGTTTAGATCAAAATGGGCATCATCAGACATGAACTAACATTATCAATGTATTGTCTTCTTCGACCATTGCAGTAATTTTTCGGTAAAATTTCACGCGAAATCCTGAGGGTTTAACTTTAATATAATTTGGACTTTGTACGGAAGCTATTTTAAGCCTTAAGTTATCATGAAGTGTCCGTTGTAATGACCGTCTTCTAACTCTAATTTGCCCCAATAAGTTTCGAGTCGAAACGCTTGGAAAAGCCTGTAGTGCCGGTTGTTCAGCCGCGTTTCTATGCTGAACCCGAACATTGGGATCTCGATGATACGGTTTTTGTGCTTCCAGATTCGGCAAACATGTTCACCAGCCTCATAATGGTCCATTTCCAACTCCCGCCTAAATTCCCTTTGGACGGAAATGACGGACTTTTTTCAGTATCCCAAGCATTCATTTTAATAAATCTAAATAGTAACCTGCAACAAAAAAATAAGCCGATTACTCACACAAAATCTCTCTCTAAAGAACTGCATACCAAAATTAAAAAATTTTTTTTTTTTTAAAAACTAAAAAGAAAAAACAGGATTTTATTAAAATCCGTCCTACAATTTTCGAAATACTTTTTTTCATAAATTCTTTGTTATTTAAGACGTGTGATGGCGTACTTCATTTTTACTAAAAAACCGTTAAGTATTGTGGTTTTGATACTTTTTATAAGTTCAAAGTTCAAACTGTTTTATTTTCAACGTAAATGTTACTTGTTTCTGTCAAAGATCTTACATTCCAATGTAATAAGGCACATACGTGCAAGTACGTTCGACCCAGTCGTGCCCATTTGTTGAAAGTAAATAAATTCCCTATTTTTCTAAACTTTTGCAGAACTATTCGAATTCACATTAAGAAATGTTTAAAAAAGGTTAAAATGATATCAATTATTAATCTTCATTACATAAATTATATATTCTTGATTTCTTCTAAAATATTGCTTTAAAAAATTATATAAAATAACAAGTTGTATCCCAGGGAACCTTGTAGTTGTAATCCACAACTTGTTTCGAAATAAATTAATTTGTTTTCGTACATCTTCACATATATACTTATATAGATTTGATATCTACAATAGAAAAACAAGTTCAACATATTTAATTGAATGTTCATCGTGCTCTACATCCATTAAAAAGAAGTACGAAGTGTCTATTCCGTAGACATTTTCATTTCTTCTATGTGAACCACACATCCGGTTTGTACAAAAGTACCTCAAAGCGTCACTGCACTTGGGAATAGTTTCTAATTAATAAATTGATTCCCATAACGATCACATTAAAACTCTATTCACAATTATTGTAAATGTCATTATAAAAAATAAAAGGCACGACTGGGTCGCACGTACTTGCTCTTATGTGCTAATCCTTTTTAAGTGCAGGCGTCTTTTTGACAAAGATTTTATTTTAATATTTTTTGTATGACGTGCAACTTCCTTAGAATCGTTTTGGGGTGAAGCTCGAACGAACATGCGTCACGACAAAGGGATAAACACATATATATAGGATTGTTAGCTTTTGCAGTTTTTTAGTGTAGTATTATCTTTCCACTTGCTGCTTACTGTTTATAATATAATTTGCTAATAGAAAGATACAAAGGACTTTTTTCACTTAAATTTTCATTTTGGTATGGAAAAATTTGAACAACTTGGCATAAAGATTCGTCGGAATCAGCAGTATGGCAATAATGCTAGGTAAAGGGACCTTTATACGTCCCAATATGGGACCAATGGAATTTATAAAGGATTTAGGTACCTATAATAAGGTTGGAAGGAAGGTAGGTACTAAAATTAAGATACGTGTTCCAACTACTGTTAAGCCAGTAGGTATAGAGACAATATTAAAAGTTAACACAGTGGTTTTGTTTATTTATAGGAAGGTGTAAACTTTTGTTTTCTCGATTGAAATTTTTGCATTCAGTAGTAATCGAATAGTTTTTTTTATTTGTTAGTTGTTTTTGTGTGTTTATCAAAGGCTTCCTTATTTATTCTGTGCTTTTATGATGATGAAAAATACTTTAAAATACGTAAGTATGTATGTAATGTAGGTTGTCACTTTCTTTTATTTGACTAATGGCTTGGCTAGGGATTAGCCGAGCAATATGAAATAAAATGTTGGGGAAAAAAATTTATGAATTCAAAAAAACACTACTCATAACGTTTTTTGGAAAAAATGTTGTAAGCCATCTTATTTCTTTTGCTGTTTTCTATTTTATGAATTTTTCATTTCAAAATCGTTCGACCAGTTTTTTCAAAAAAATGTTTTTTTTGAAAAACTTTTCGAAAACATATTTTAAAATTTTTTTTAGTATGTCAATTTTAAGAAATCTATAGTTTATACTAGGAGAAAAATTTAAAAAAAATCTATAGATCCGTTTTCAAAATATTCAAAAAACAAAATATTTTTTTAAAAAAATTATTTAAATTTAAAAAAAAATGTTTTTGAAAATTTTGATAAGCAATATTATTTAAATCATAAAACACTACATATTTTGAAAATTTCATCAAAATCCGTCAATTAGTTAACGAGAAAGTCTGATTTTAAAAAAACCGGTCATATGGGAGGTACCGTTATAAAACTTTTTCTGAAAAATCCATTAAAATTAAAAGATAGATTTTGCACAGAAAACATCATTCTGAAAGTTTAATCAAAATCGTAGGAGCCGTTTTCGAGAAAAATAAGTTTTTTAATAAAAGTTATATGGCAGGTACCGTTAGTTTTGGAGCTAGAATGCCAATTCCAAAAACTGTCGGGTAGAGCACGCTAAAAATACTATATACCAAGTTTGAATCAAATCGGCCCAACCGTTTAGGCTGTAGATATCGATACGGACAGACAGACAGACAGACAGACAGACAGACGGACGGAATTTCCGGACCCACTTTTTTTGACTTCTCTATCATCGTAATATCATGTTTGATTGTTAGAATTTTTTTTTTTTTTTACGAATGCATAACTTGCCTTATAGTCCCTATAATCGCAAGTAAAAAATACGCGGAAGCCAATCCAACTGTCATAATACTTTTTCTGTCACAAAACATTCCACAGCACTCAAAAGATGCCCCAGAAGTAACGATTAATCATCAATGCTACCTTATCAGCTTAACCGCCAGAAGCCCACGTGCAATATGGTCTAAAGGGCATCGTTTAATCAGAAACAGAATCAACCACGCAACAAGAACAATCATTTGTGACTTTTCTATTGTGGTACGCACAAGTCCATTGACTTTTTCAGTTCGAAAACTATTGGTATTCCTTACATCTGGCGACTGAAGTCTCGGAAAAAAATCAGAAGTGGAAAAACCTGAAAAAAGCTAAAAGTAAAACCAAACAATCCATGACAAAGCTATGACTATTTGGATGGATGGTTGGATTCGGAAGTGGAAACAGCGAGAACCTTTTAGAAATTCATGGACACTTTCAGATTAAATCGCCAATGACGACGACAAAGACGACGCGACAATCGCGCTGGTTGATTTGTTTTTTGAAGTTCGAATTATGCAAATTTTGCTTTTTTTTTGGAATATCAGAATATCAATTTTAAATATTTTTTTGGAAAGGCATTGTGTTGCACATGTACGCGACAGAACAAAGCCATCAATTCAATTTGGTTTTCCAAGTGTGGTAATTGATAGTCGGGGCATGTTTGAATCTTTGGTTTAATTCCGAAGCGTTTACACTTTTTTTTTTGCAATTTAGTGACGCTCGAGTCGGACTCCACAATGCCTAATTGACGTGTTCTGGAATTTTTTTGTTTGCTTTTTTTACTTCTGCGATGATGTTGCAGAATACAGAACACCTAATTAAAAAAATGCATATCGAGTAGGTGAAGGATAATTATCGAACATTTTAGATTAAAAGTTTTGGTTTGACTTGAACGTCAATTTCAGTGTTTTTCAAATTCTTGGATAGTGGGAGGATCATAATTTCTGACAAGAACTGGGAATTGGGGATTGTAATTTTTTTTAAGTTAATTTTTTTTAAGTGGTTTATAGGCTGGAAACGCCTTTGAAAATCCTATAAAAGTACTGAAAATGCATATATCCACTTTGAAATTTTTGAATACGGGCTTTATAGATTAGTTATTTCTTAACAAACCAAACTGCAGATTGAAGTAACTCTCTTTGAAGAATATTTGATGACATAAAAAACTAGTAGTTTAACCATTTAAGTAGACATTTCGTTGGATACGGAAGATTGAATTATTATTTTTTGTCCCTCCATAAACGAATATTAAAATATTAAACTTTTTAGCAATGTTTTGTATATTTCTTCTACAGTTTCTATACACAAGTTATGTATGAAATCGCTGTTCAATGTTCGATTCGATGAAGTGTTGAAGAATGCCGACGAATTAAATACAGCCACCGAAAAATTGCAAAACCTTAAAAATGCCAATTTCAACTTGGTTGAAAGTCAAACTTTAAGAAACTACGAATCTCTTAAGTCTTTTTGTGAAGACTTGATAAAAAGCAAATTTAAGCGATTTAAGTCGATTACTCAAGTCTGAACTAAATGAATTGGCTGGAAATCTTCTGAGTGCTGACTCTGTTAAAGCGATAAACGAAAATTTATCAATCGTACTCTCTGACCTTGATAAACACCTACAGAGTACCTCTAAAGCTGTCCTAAACGGCCTTCGTTGCAATACTTGAGGAAGCAGTTGACACGACAATCCTACCAGTGGTGACATTTTGGAAACTCGCCACAACTTTGTTGACATTTCTGAAGAATTCTGAAAAATCGACAACATACCCGATCAACTACCGCATAACTCTTCTCAATACAACACTTCAATAACTCTAAACTTATACATTTCTCATCCATCACAACAACAGCTCTCTCGGTTCTTACCTTTTCTACTGCAGCCGTATTTGAACAATCTAATGATACAACATTAATTTCTCCTCCCCCGACCCAACCATAAAGCGTTTTGGATCCTCATGGACTCTTTCGGAATATAGCAACAATAACGTCTCCATCTTAACAGTAAAGAACGAACCCAAAGCACCTGACGCCGTCTGGCTATCCAGTTTTTTCCTTCGGAACTATACCACCAACATATAAAAATATCCAGAAAATCTCTACTCCGAACACTACTTCATTTCGGATTAGCATTCCCTCGACCTATGAATGAATTTACTCCCCCCTTCAAAATACCCAGCATACCTTAGCATGTTCCTGTCCTACAACCCAAACCCCGAAAATCATTACTTTAATCCAAGATCAAAGACAAGGAAACCAGTTACCCATCAAATAAATACTCTTCCCAGAAGGGTTTCTTTTAATATTGATACTACTGTTTCCACTTCTTCGGGCCCACCAAACACTCAAATACCATCTTTATTTCCAAGCTTCGACCTAATGTCTCTTGTGAGCTCTTGCCTTATCTTCACGATAAATCGGACTCGGTTTACCATGAAGGTAAGACTAATATAGTTATGTTGCGCTCTCTATTCACTGAGGTCACCAGTCTCAAGGGGCTCTGCATTAAATATCACTATTGTGTCTCCCCAAAAAGTTGTTTGCACTCGATCTCCTACCTTGGTACTTATCTTTGCTTTACTTTTGCGAGCTTTAAAACGCCAAAAGAAAATCCGACGGGTATCCATCTTCCCTTTCTTTCAATAACGAAACTTCAACTGAAGCGCTCCCTATTGCAAATTATTTCGCAAGTTACTTCAAACAATCTTCTTTTGTTTCTGACGCTGCTTATTTCACGTATATATACGGTGACCTTCCGTCCCGTATTTAACTCGCCTGTCACGGCTAAATATTGAGAAAACCCCCGACGTACAACTGTCCCGTATTTAGTTTTTTGTCCTGGATTTGTGCCGTATTTCCATATATAAACTTATTCGAATAACAAAACGTTAATTTTTTTTTTATTTTATTTACAATAACGGCTAGGCAAATATTCATGAATTTTACACAGCCTGTTATTACGGATACTTAAATCAGTGGTATGTTTCAAGAAACTTGAAGTTTTTAGTTGGGAAGTTCTCCGAAACGTTCTTACCCGGCCAGAAATAGAATCTTCGTTACATTTTGTTAACAGGGGGGATAATAAACAATATTTGCATAAATGAAAAACACAATTAAATGTGAAACTCTCAGAGCTATGTTTGTTAAACCTAAAATTAAACTGTAATTTGAAATCTCAGAAATTTAAAAAATGTTTTTTTAAGAGCAAACCAAAACATCATCAACAAAATTTGTTCAGCAAAAAAATACCAACAATGATCTCCTCGATAAGTTGTGGATTATGTTAATTTTTCATAGACCTTGTTCAATAAATTCTGAATTTAAAAACAAATTAAATTTAAAGTTCTTGTTTTAGTTCTTCTAAGCATTTTGTGATATGATTATGATCCAAATTATGTTTGTGCGCGAACTACTTTTTTTCGGCACAATCGATTTGGATGAAATTTTAAGATAGTTTTTGGTGAGCGCATATACGAAATCTGTTTGCTGTGCGATGTCTAGAACCGGAATTATGACCAAAAAAATGTCATTCACATGGTAAACATCGAAAATTGATAGTGTACCCGAGCAACGCCGAGAGGATCAGCTATTGATTTTATATTCTTTTCTATTAGATTTTTTTTTATTTTTTATCAAATAAAAAATTATTTTTTGTTTCAATTTTCTAATTTATGTCCCTGGTTTTGCTCCGAGAAATATGGTCACCGTACGTATACCAAATTTCTATTTTTGTCCATTTCTCCCGCGTTTTTTCGACTCCTATATTATTGAAGAAAAGTTAAATCAACTAAATGATGAGTATATTCTTAGTCTCGATGGTATGCCTGCCATATTCCTTAAGAAATGCTTTTCCACTCTTTCTCTTCCCCTCTTAAAAAAGGACTTCTTGGTTCTTAGGTGCAATGTAGCCTAGGAAACATTTTCTATCAAAGTCCTTCACTCACAATACTGTCGCCTCTGCGAAGAATTCTTTCATCATCTACCAGAAGTTGTTTATGAGTATAACTGTTAATAAATTTTGCCGAACGAATTTCCCAAGCATTCCTTCTACTTTGACCTTCTTCTTTGAGGGAAAATTTTGAATATTTATATTTTTACATGTTGGCATGTCGGAGTTCCTGAATTGCCTTGTGTGTGAAGGCACCGACCCATAGAATCCGTTCGTCCGTTGCGTTGCCGCATACAACCGACAGCTCGATTAAATACACGATTTCTTATGGGAGGTGACCCATAGGAGACCAACTTTTAACTTTTCTCTCCGGCAAATCCGATGACATTAAATTTCAAAAGCAATTTGAAGTTTCAAATGTTTTCTAGTCATGGGTTGTTATTTAACGCAATTTTTGCTGCTACTTATTGTTATTTAAGTAGCAGCTAAAATTGCGCTTGTTGTTACTTAAATAACAATAAGTAGCAGCGAAAATTGCGCTAAGTAACAACAAGTACAGGAAAAAGAAGGGGATATAAAATAATAAATGCTAATATTTTCTTAGATTTGTTTTTGATTTTCAGATTTAAAAAAAATAGATATTGGCGCAAAATTATGGATAACCTATACTTAACTTCACACTACTTAAGTGCTGCACTAATTTGCCCACAGTTATAAACGGAAACCATTGTACTATTTAAAATCTAGTTTAACACGTTGAGAACTTTAAAGAATTGTGTTCTTATTGGATTTAGACAGTGTTTTCTATTAAGTTAAATTTACAAAATAGCGTTTTACGCTAGAAAAATAATGTAGGCATTTCCTGTTATTTAAAATCTAGTTTCACAATAAGAAAAAATAATTCAAAAACCATACCTATGTATAATATTAGCACCATACTTTATTTGTTTTAGTTTCATATTAAAGCGTATATAATTTTCGCCGTTGTATCTAATGCGGATTCTAAGCACTCGTTCAACATTTTTAGCTATTTATCCATTTTTTTTTTACTTTTATTATGACAAAACTTTTCAAAACCACAACAAAATCCCAATGAAATGCAAACTTCGGTCATATTTGGGAAATGTCATATATATTGTAGTGCAAACCGGTATCTTGCTAAAAACCAAGAATTCTAAAGTGATCCAGATAAAAAAATTGCTCTATTTTAAGTCACTACATTCAAATTACTATCAAAATACAAAATTACCAAAATAGTGAAAAAAATATTCTCTGCAATTTTTTTAGAAAACGAATATGTAATGGCACATTCATGTATTTCCTATAATCTTCATGCATTAATATCGCTATCGAACAAGTACTATTTAAATATTTTGTATCCTCTTCACAAGTCACCAAATCACACTATCACTCTTAACTCACCCATCGACGCATCGCTTGTTCGTTTTACATTTTGTGTCAAAAAAAGCGAACGGACTTATTTGGTCACCTCTTTTCATCGCATGCGGCAATGTCACCGGATTCGTTGCCGCAACGGATTCTATGGGTCGGGCCCTTAATAAATATGACGGTGCTGATATTTCTTACACACGCTATCCGTGTCCTCTGCTAGAATTTGCGCACATTTCTTTCCTTATTTCTGCAACGTTTTTAAACCACACCTACTTTGCTATTGAAGCTGACAATAATCCACAACTTTCCTTGCATCACCAACTTTAGATACAAAATGTTTTTTTTTTTTTGATGCAATGTCTATTCTGCTTCTCCTTATGATCTCTTCTAGTTCGCCTCTTTGACCGTTCACACTGCCATAGATCCAATTCGCCACTCTTAAAATTTAAAGAATCTGTTGCATTACTTTGCTATCCCCAAAAATCGTATAGCTCTTAACCGAAAATTTCTGAATTTTAGTAATGGGATCTAATGCACTAAAACAATCTGGATATGTCACGTTTTGCCTTCATGTTGTATATTTTTGACGTTACGCCAACAACAAATACTTGAAACATGATGCAATATGCCATATTTATTATATTTGACAACTTCTTACAAGATCATAATTAAATATAACCAATAACGATAACATGATCAATGTTTTCGCTCCAACAATGTTAATCGATTATAAATCGCCAGTTCCTCAAAATCAAAAATAACCTTATCCCACCTAACCATCTCATTACTTTCATCAAAACAAAAACATCTCCACACAATCATGAAATCAAATAATCAAAAGCATACTTGAAACACTGTTTCATATGCTTGGCACGTCGCTGTGATAAAATCGCTGGAATATTCAAAAGTTCTTTCAGTTTCAGCCAGTTAATAAAATGAAAAAAACTTATTATTAAACAAACGAGTAGAATGATTCTTCGCCAAAAATACAAAAAATGATAAAAAACAGCTTACCTGACGCAAATCTGTCTGCGAACTCATGGAGCGTGCCAAACTATTTCCATTGCCGGTATTTGTCAGAATTGTATTTGTTTACGTCATATTGATAGTTTTTTTTCGATTTCGAAATGTCATTTGAATACAATCGAGATGACACATTCTTTCGAATTCGAATTTGAAAATTGATAAGTTGAAAGTGGGATTGTTTGTGTAATTTACGGTTTGATTTTTTTTCTATTCAAATACACATTAAAATTCTTTTTATAAGAATTCTAAGAAATGGTCCACAATGTCAACGTCTCTGTTATATGACTTCTGTAATAGACAATTAGTATCTGTAGGTCTTTTTATAGAAAATCAAACAATATTTGGACGAATGAAATTCAGCAAAAATAATCACACACTGTCAGCAGCACTGAATGCCCTAGTTTATACCAACTAACACGTGGGCTCGGTTATTGACTTCATGCAACGCTTCTCGGTTTTAGTTGATACCGACATACCTACAACATGTTAGATCAGATGTTCCACGATGCTAATTGAGTGAGTTAAAAAGCGCGGTTATTGTTGGGTTTGTTGATTGTTGTAGAAACAGTTGTATGCGAATGCGTTGCTGCACTATACTTAACGCGAAACAAGATTCTAAAGTTGATTTTTTATCGCGCGACTTTCAGCACGTAGGCTTTGAGGGTTTCAGCTATTTATGAATTTAAAATATACATGCAAATTTTCTCTGCTCTATAAAAAAATACGTTTTTGATGTTTGACAGTTTTGTCTATCAAAGTGAAATTAAAAACACATTTGAGATATTTGATTATGAAGTTCTTCTGAATTATCTCTTTGTGTATTTTTTTAATATATTTCTTTTGGACGATTTTAATGATTAGAAATTGGTGTACCCCAAGGCTCTATTTTGTGTCCGAGTCTGTTAATTATTATCATTAATTACATTTTTTTAAGACTTTTCCGCCAATCCCGCCAAAGTCCGAAACCTGAAACCCCTTACTAACAGCATAAAAATTGCTTATATTCCATGATTAAGGGATTAAGTTCGAAGACGAGGGACAGACTATTACTTTCGAACCAAATTCATCACTTCGCTATCAGCCGAAGTTTCCGAAGCAGTGTCCTAGGTGCTAGAAGAAGAAGGACTGGGTTTGTTCAAGACCCACCTAATGGTAGCTATCGTAAGAATTCGTACTACTGCAGTTCGGAGATCGAATTAATTCATCCGAGTGGACAAGCTTATCGTCGATAAACTAAATGATCGGTAGTGAGCGACGTGACAAGCGTAACCACAATCAAACGCAAACAAATCACTGAATACCAATAAAGCGGTAGGATTTGACGGCTTTTCCGCAGGGCATTTACAACCAAAGAGTGTTGCGTTTTGCCAGGGGTTGCCAGGGGTTGTTGTTCTGGAACGCATAATAGAAGACCTAGAAGCCACACTCCATTCCAAATTAGCCGATTTCCGCGCTGGATCCTCATGCATTGATTATGCATCTGCTCGGTTCATCGGTTTTGAGAAGGCTTTTGGCACCGTAAACAGGAAATTGTTGTAAAGGTTGGTTGTCGGATGAGTTTGAAGTCCAAAGTGGAGTCAGACAGGCTGCATAGTGTCGCCAAGTCGCCTATCGATGCCATTATGTGTGGAATATAACATCGTTTAAATGTTCGCCGCGGCTTCTTTTGGTGGCGTGCATCCGAAGTGTACAATGTTCCATGACAAAATCCACATCAAACAGTGACTTTATTAGGATGCATTGAATGCTCTTGGATCTCATGTGGATTGGTAAAGTCCAGAATTCGACTTTTACTTTGTTCACGTACCCATTCATCCAGAAACATACCTAATCGCGAATAGTCCTCTCGGTAGGACGATTATGGCAACCGTACAATGGGCGAAGAGTGCGGAACGTTGTCCGAACAGAACACCCATTTTGATAAAACAATTTTGTCATTTGCACTCGTTGTTGAACGCTATATCCGTCCATTGTGATTTGGCAAATCAGACTGAATAAATGACAGCCAATTTGATACATCTAATAAAATACATCGGCTGTCACGATGAAGCTGCAAAAGTTCGTTAATATATGTTTACGAAACATCCTCAGAATTTTCTTGCCCAACCAAATATCCAATGAAGATCTTTTCAGGGGAACGGATCATGAACCCATTGACTTCATTATACGATGATTAACAGTGGATTGGACTGGAAACTCGTTTCGAAAAGGCAAATCCGCTCACACAAAAAGGTAAAGAGTTGCGCGGCTGAAAAACGCGTGGCCCAGAACACTCGAGGAGGAATAGACACAAAGAGTTACATGAAGCTGAAACGCAATGCTATTTGGTTCATTCTTTGAGAGTTTTGGTATGTCCAATCTATATCCTTAATGAAATTCGAATTCTAAGATTTTCATAATATTGGGTGAATTTGAGCATTTCTCTACAGTCTACTATCTACACTAATCAGCCTACTAACCTACCAGTCAACCATATTGCAAACAAGGCAATGCACTATTCCAGTATGATGAATGTCCAAAAAGATCCTTTCCCACCGGCATCTAATTTTGAGAACCAGTGACAACATCCTCTGAAAAGCTAGGTTTTACACGGCAACCACTAAAAAACCCCTGGTTTGATTTTGATTGCTTACAATCACATGAAGCTTAGAGTAGTATACGAGGCGGTGCTGCAAGGGCGAGCCAGAACTGAACTACGCGAAGAACACTGGCTTCTCTGAAAGAAAAGAACATGATTTAGGGATGGAGAGCTATTACTGTAAAAAATCAAGTAAAATAAAATGTTAAGGCTGCAGAGCTCAAACCGAAGTTTGCAAAGACGAGGAAACAAACATCCTAGTCGAATTATGGTCGATGCTACGAATATACAGGATGGGCCAAAAGAAGTCATCTATCCGATGTTGTTTGGGTCTCTTTTTTTTCTAAATGAAAAACTTTGATTCTGTTTTTTGATTTATTTTTATTTAAACCTTTAGAATTGTATTGGTCAAGTCGAGAAGATGATATCGGCTAAATGGGCGCTGTCACAATTGATTGCCATACGGGCTCGTTTTATGGCATTTTTCATCACTTCAGCGAGAACTTCGGGCGACAGATTCTCGCACTCGTGTCGAATGTTGCCCTTGAGGGCTTCCAGAGTCTCGGGCTTGTTCACGTAAACACGGGACTTCAAAAAACCTCACAAAAAAAAGTCTGAAACGGTTAAATCGGGCGATCTTGCGGGCCAGTGCAAATCGCCAAAATGAGAGATGAGGCGACGCGGGCTTGTTCACTTGTATTCTGCATCTGTCTAGTCCACAAATGTCAAAACAGATTTGACATTGGTGGCCATTTGCAAAAATGAGAGCATCTTCCAATAGAGTGATTTCTTTTTGCCCACCTCGTAGAAAAACCACTTCTGCATATTTTATCACGACAATGACGAACTAAATTCCGCTGTCAGTCAGATTCACAATTACATCGCTGCGAAGCAGAAAACAAATTCACCAAACCGATATGGACGAAGTAAAGCTAGCTTTTTAAGTTTTATACCAATAAAGACGAAGAGCTAAACCCTAGATATAGCCGATTATTTGGTTAGACGGGAAAGACGACTATATCGGCAAAATATTCGCATTAAAGCAGATCTTGGAAAAATTCCAAGAAGTTTAAATCTTCTTAAATCACTCTTCCGTCTTTATTCTTCTTCTTCTTCTTAGTTTCCGGAAACTGCTGTAGGCAGCAACACTTTAACTTCTTCTGGAGCGTATGGCAGCAACCAGAACTTTCCATCTCTATCTGCTTTTAGCACTATACCTCAGCTGTGACCACGACTGCAAATTCTGGGACTGAGCTTCCTTCATGACAGTTCACGTCTCACAGGCATATATATTTTTAGTGAGTTCCAAACTGGAGAAAGCATTCTAAAAGCACTTACTTCCTTACTTAGGGGCGCTACAGTTCGGGACGAACCTGGGCCTCAACCAACATGCCTCTCCAGCCAGCTCGGTCTTTGGTATTTGGTCCAAAAGCTCTACGAGCTTTATTTATTCTATTATTAACGCCCAGATCTGTTCCACCATCGAGTGACAGACAAGTTAGTTAAACTGAGTGACCTCCTCTATTGTTTTCTGTCTCACAATAACCTGCTGTTCTTGGTTTCGGCTGGTGTGCATTATTTTTGTCTTTCTGGCGTTAATCCTTAAGCCAGCTGCCTCACCATTTTGTTGAAGCGTGTTACACATTTGGTTAAAAGCTCTGGCGCTATTTTCCATTAAGCAGATGTTGTCAGCATAGTCCAAATGGCTTAACTTGTGATATAGATCCCATTGGATATCTAGTCGCTCTTTTTCACCCACCGTGGCAGTCAAAACATCATCGATCGCAAGTAAAAATAGAATCGGTGATAGTACATCACCATTCTCACTCCCTGTCGCACTTCAAATGCATCGGAAAGCTGTCCACTGTGCAAAACAAAACATCTTCCACTGTTGTACAGTACCAAGAGTCTTTATTATGTAATTATTATTAGCACCTTAGCATTGACTCGTGCGTGTTCTTCAAAAAACTTGCTCACATGAGTTTTTGAAAAATGACTTTGACTTATGAGGCTCCTAAACATGTCTGCTATTTAGCGGCAATATATGGACAACAATTGTTCTCATACTAGTGTCTTCCTGTCCCAATCTATAAATCTCCCAGTTCCCGATACACATCTTTGCTTTCTTGCTTCTTCTTGGGCCTATTACTCGCGTCTTCTAAATTTAAAACGTTGAAAATAACTATTCGAGGGAAATTGTTTTCTTCTTGGCTTTTATTAGGTTAGTTTCACCATTCCGATATCACCAATTTCGTCGTTTGAATTAATAATTATACTAAATTATGAAATAATAGAACATGTTGTAATACTTTCGCCAGTTACTGTTTTCCATATTCCACAGCAATTTAAATAAAAAATATTCTCTTTAGCCCCAAGCACTGCTCGTCTTGTCTCGTTTGTGCTGTGCGAATCTATAATCACAACAATACAAAATGGCAAAAAATTAAACTACAATAAAAAAAATCGCACGAATTGAATAATTGTTATCAATTGAGGACGTTTACGCCAAGGAAGGGATTCATTTTATAGCTTAGACATACAAAACGAGCTCTGGTGCACGTACTCCCATTGATTCGCAAAAAAAAAACAAAATCAAATACTATGTCTTGATATGGGTGTTAAGAAAGGGGCGCAAAAAAACCATAAATTAACGAAGAGAAAGTTTACTTTACTCTTAACAAGATTCAAGAAAAAAATTGAAATTTTAATAATTTAGGCCATTAAAATGCCTAAAGGTCGAAATTGAAAAAAAAAAAACGAAGAGCATTTATGATAATTTATGTTTTTTTATTTTCGTAATAATATTTACTCCCAATAAAATGCATGATTTTACAGCAGATTATCATGGGAGGCATTGGCAATCTGTGGTAATTAGTATGTTAAGCGTGTCTTACGTAAAAGTGACGGGGATTTCAATGTGGTTACCAAATTGTTAAACAATAAACAGTGGTGTGCAAAATGATAGGTTTGTATGGTTTTTAACAAGTCTTGATTTCCTGACAGAAGTTTAAAACAAAATAAAATGCCCGTTGATCAAAATTTGAGAACTACAAAAGCGTATATAATTTGAACAACATTGTATCTAATAAACAAAAATGGTATAACGTCTTATGGTTTGCCGGGTCAACATTTAACTTTGGTGAACCTATCAAATGTCAAAACGTTTTTCGAAAGCTAAAACGCTAAGATTTTCTCCGCAATACACAAACGATGCATTATGAAATGGTTTTTGTATCAAATTATCATCTTTGCAACCATTAACTTCCCAATAGTCAAGAAAGGAACGCCGTTGTGTGATTTAATCTCGAACGATATCATATAATTCACTGTTGTCAGACCTCTATTCCTTTGGAATAATAATATAATGGGACTTTGCTACTCCTACTCCAATAACATTAGAAACGTGGAATCGGCTAGTGGAATCTTGGATCCGACGTAACATGTCAAATCCATTCTATCTTCTTAATGCCCGCGCCGTGTGTTCTACATTAAAGGGAAACAAATAGTCCCTAGAGCGCGCGTTAATTATAAAAAAAAAATTCTAATCTAATTCAATAATATTTGTGGTTAAAAAAAAAATTCGTGTCGTGCAACTTCATGTTACATTCTAAAAGGCAGTGTGCCTTACAGACACTTAGTGAATAATAAAGGGTCCGCCATCTAACGTTTTTTTTCAACTAGTGCTTATTTCGTGAATGGTAACACTTAGCTCATGTCTGATTTGACAGATAATTAGTTTTATCCTTCCGCTGAACGAATATGGTTGTGTATACGCTGGGAAATATTGCGACATTACTGCCTGCGATCGACTTAGAGAAGATGCCGATTTTGCCAAAAGAAATCATCTTTTCAGATGAAGCTCATTTTGATCTTGGCGGGTATGTAAACAAGCAAAATAGTCGCATTTGGGGCACAGAAAACCCGCACGCATACATTGAAAAGCCGATACACCCAAAAGTAGTCACTTTTTGGTGCGGATTTTGGTCTAGAGGCATAATTGGGCCATTTTTGAAAAATGAGCAAGGAGTGGCCGTTACAGTCAATGGCGATCGTTATCGGGCCATGTTGAACGAATTTTTGTTCACAAAAATTGAAGAGGAGGATATTGGCAACATTTGGTTTCAACAGGACGGCAAACACACAGCCGAAGCTACACTCGATGTTGATGAAGCATTTTCAAAAAAAAAAGTTATTTGGCGGACCCGTTATTAATATTATTATTAGTATTATTATTACTCTCGCCTTAGAAGTCGCTCTCCGATTGCGCCTGCCACTCGACCGAAGATTCGTCGGATAGGTGCATTGTTGTCCCTAACCAAAGTCGTTGTATGGTAAATTCTGTAGAGCAATACTACTTTACTTACTATAGTTCGGGACGAACGTGGGCCTCAACCAACATGCTTCTCCAGTCTTTGGCTAGCGGCCTCCAGTTTCGCACTCCAAGTTGGTTGAGGTCGTCCTCCACTTGAGCGCGCCACCTAAGGCGAGGTTTTCCTGGACTGCGTCTGCCCTCTGGGATGGAATCGAAGATCCTGCGACCTGGAGCATTGTTGTCCATTCGCTCTACATGACCCAGCCATCTTATACGTGATATGCGTATTTTTTTGACCAGGTCAATGTCGCTGTACAGCTCCGTATAGTTCTTGGTTGAACCTTCTCCTCCAAAGCCCGTTAACGCAGGCCTATGTGCCAACAATTTTCCAAAGAATCTTGTATTCGAAACGACTAAGGATATCTTCATCCGCTTTAGATGGAGTTCATGCCTCGGCGGCATAGAGCAGGACTGGGATGATTAAGGTCTTGATTGTACAGTCTCCTTGGTCTTTCGAGAGAGGCTCTGCTACTCAATTGCCTTCCTAGCCCATAGAAACAGCGATTGGCAAGAGTAATTCTTCGCTTTATTTCTGACGAGATGTTGTCAGATGTTATAGCGGATCCGAGAAGTCCCTAACTACCTCAAAGTTGTACCTGTCTATTGTGATGTTTTGTCCAATCCGCCGGTGTTGTGTGTCTCCTTTTGTGGACAGCAGGTACTTCGTTTTGGCCTCATTGACTGCAAGTCCCATCTTAGCCGCTTCAGCCTCAATGTCAGCAAACGCTTCAGTGACAGCTCTCCGAGTTCTGCCAATGATGTCTATGTCGTCAGCGTATGCTAGCAATTGCACAGACTTGAAAAAAAACTGTCCCACTACAATTGACTTGCGAGTTTCTTATAATTTCTTCAAGTATTAAGTTGTGCCATCCTGCACAGTCGGACGAGTTTTGTGGGGATGCCAAAACCTGACATGGCTCTGTATAGCTTGTCTCTATAAATGCTATCGTACGCGGCCTTAAAATCAATAAAGAGGTGGTGGGTATCGATTTGGAATTCTTTTGTAGTTTCCAGGATCTCCCGTACATTTGATCGATTGTGGACTTTCCTGGTCTGAAACCACACTGATAGAGGCCAATCAGGTTGCTGAGGAAAGGTTTCAGGCGTTCACATAGTACGGCAGAAAGAATATTGTACGCGATATTCAGGAGACTTATTCCTCTATAGTTGGCGCAGTTTAGAGGGTCTCCTTTCTTGTGGATCGGGCAAACATTTGCAGGAATGGTGTAATAAGAATGATCTCACACTGAACTCTAAGAAATGCAAAGTAATGACCTTCGCTAGAGTTAAAAATGTTTTCTTTAATGAATACTCTATAAATAATTCAAAACTTGAAAGAGTTAATTATTTTATAGACTTGGGAGTAATATATAACACTGATTTTGGTAATAAAATTCAATGATTTGCAAGCGTTGCTCGTTAGTAAGTCTATTCATGATGAAATGTCAAAGCATACTGAGCATCTTTCTCTTTGACACCATGTCTGAAATCCCGCGTGATCTGTCAAATACTAATGCATGAAAATCCTAACCTCAAAAAATCACCCGTTATAATCCAAATAACTGTGATCAATTATGTATCTGTAGTTATAATCAAATAAATAAATAAATAAATAAACAATGCTGAGGTTCCATTCATCAGGCATACTTTCTTCTGACCAAACTTTAGAGATGAGTTGGTGTACGCACTCCACCAGGTCATCTCCGGCCGCTTTAAAAAGTTTGGCTGGTAGTCTGTCGGGTCCAGCAGCTTTGTTGTTTTTTAGTTTAGATATTGCTATCCTTACTTCATTTTTGTCAGGTGCACGAAAGTTTTTTCTGTCATCGTCCATGTTGAATGGTTCATTCTGCCTGACAGCGGGATTTTGATCTTCATCAAGTTCTTCCATGTTCTCAGCACCGACTGTGACACTACTACGAAGTTTCCATTCCTATCTCTACAGGCTTCTATGCGGGTTTTTTTCCTTGGCACGTTCTTTTTACCTGTTGGTAAAATTTCCGCACGTTGTTCCTGGAGTAGCAACTCTCAATATCTTCGATCGCTTTCAATATCTTTTTCTTTTGGAGAAGCCGGTGTTCTTCCCGTCTTTTCTGCTCGTAGAGGTCGCAAGTACCTCTCGTCCTTCTTTGCAGCGCCGCTTTATATGCCTCTTGTTTGGCGGCATGGGCCTGCTTGCATTCATCATCGAACCAGAGGTTTTGTAGTGGCGTGGTCTAAAGAAACCTAGCACATCAGTTGCGGCATCTGGTCTTCGGCACTTGATGCTGGCGGTAGTGGATTTCTTGAGATGTTAGGGGATATTCGATCGGCATAGGTTCTGGCGGTTTCTTGCGATTGCAGTTTTCCGAAGTCATACTTCCTCAAAGTTTTACTCCGTTGTTGTGGTGTTCGGTTTATTCGCATTCCTACCTTGGCTGCAATAAGGTCACTACCTTGTCCGAATCGATGGTGGCTGCTCGGAAGGTGCGAACATCCAAGATACTGGAGGCTTGTCTTGCATCGATCGCAACGTGATTAATCTGGTTGACGGTTTTTTATCTGGGTGTCGCCAAATCCCTTTGTGTATATTATGTGCCGCTGCGAATTCAATTAGCCTAAGTCCTTTTCCAAACGTTGTGTCGTGTAGGCTATGTTTTCCGACAGTCCTACCAAAAATTTCCTCTTTACCTACTTTAGCGTTAAAATCGTCTAGTACGATCTTAACGTCGTATTTAGGGCATTGCTCATAGGTTTTGTCGAGGAGCTCGTAGAAGTCATCCTTGGTGGCGTCATCCTCTGTCGAGCATTTGTTGTAGGATGTACTGCGATTTACAAAGGCCTGTAACATGTTCAAAATGTTGGCATTTTACAGGCCTAAAGCAGCAGGGAGTTCTCGTTGGATTGAAAAAGTTTTAACGAGGTGTGAAGCGATGAAGAAATGATTACCAATACACTGCGAACTATCGTCTGACACAACACTAACTATGTATATAATTGAACTGCGGCACCTCCTCTAAGGTCTTCAGCCCCATATTAATCTGTTGCTTTGTTTTGCGTTGATCCTTAAGCCAGCCGCCTCTCCATTTTGCTGTAGCGATTGACACATTTCGTAAAGAGCTCCCTTGTTGCTTCCCAAAAACTTACTCTATCAAACGGTCTCCATTGGCTATCAAGTGTTTCGCTGCGATCCACCTTAGAAATCATCACGTCAATGGCTAGCAGGAACAAAACTGCCGAAAAAAGATCTACCCTACAACGAAAAGCTTCCAATTGTGCACTACGAAGTTTAAGATTCTGTAATTATCGATAATTTTTCAAATATGAGTCTCATACCAACAATATGGCGAAGTTAATGAGCCTGCGTCTTTTAACGAAACAATTATTGTACCAAAGCAACCCTTATTTGCGATCTCAAGAATAAAATCAACAGAAATAATCTTAAGAACGAAAATTGACTGTTCCAAGTAAATCCCACATTTTCAAGAAAATTAGTTTTAGAGAGATATGAGTGTTTCTAAGATGGATAGTTAGACTATAGAAATTCTTCTTTTTCTTTAAACGAGGATTTTTATGATTTCGACTGGGATCACAACTCTCCCACCACTACACTGCTTCTGCTTGAAATTTTACTTGTGGGTTTCGCCGGGTTGTCTTTATGGGTCGTGTCAATGCCCCTAGTGATAAATACCTAATTCATACATATGTATAGCACTTTTTTAAACATATGGTTGTATATTTTGCTCATAAAACATTTTTCTTTTCCTTTCCAGGAGCAATGAAAAGCGTAAAGAAAAATCCCGTGATGCAGCCCGTTGTCGACGATCACGTGAAACAGAAATTTTCAATGAATTGGCACAAGTTCTCCCTCTGCCGAAGGACAATGTCGATCAATTGGACAAAGCTTCGGTTATGCGAGTGGCAATAGCCTATTTAAGAATACGCGACATGCTTCATTTGTGTAAGTGTGATCACATTATCTAAAAAAAACAGCCAATTTATTCTATATTTCATTTTCAGTCCCAACAATAAAAGATATCACCGAGGAAGATTCAGAGAAACTAAAAATCATCAACAACAATAACGATAGAGAAAATTCCCAATCGAATGATGAAAAAGAATCCAAACCAATTGATTTGTGGAAAGCAGCTGAAACCAATAAGATATTGTCACAAGCTTTGGATGGTTTTATGATCATTCTATCCAATGATGGAGATGTTACATATGTTTCGGAAAACATTAATGAATATTTGGGCATTTCAAAGGTACATGGAACTGGATAGCTGTTGTGGGATTTAAAGATATGACATTTTTTGTTTTTTCTTTCAGATTGATATGTTGGGTCAACAAATTTGGGAATATAGCCATCAGTGTGATCATGATGAACTGAAGGAAGCACTCAATATTAAGAAAAATGGTTTATCTGAGAAGGTTAAAGATGAAAACTTCATCGAAGGGGGTATCACTACAGATCATCGTGATTTGTTTATAAGATTAAAGTGTACACTGACAAGTCGCGGACGCAGTGTCAATATTAAGAGTGCTTCTTATAAGGTGAGATATAGGGAAAAGCTAGATTTTTTGTATTAGCAGGTGCTTTTCTGTTATTTTGTAATAATTAGTTCTCGGCTGGGATCATTTATCTAAGAAATCATTGTTGAATTCACTTATGCCACTAATTATGTAAATTATAAATGTTTTAATGTGACTGTAAACCATTCTTGACTAAGGTTATGTATTTAGGGTAGGAGCGGAAAACCGGTTCATTTCCACCACACTTTGCTATTGGAGTTCCCTTGATTTACAAAAATCTATAATACTCTTACTACGTCTTCAGAAGATGAGGTCTGAGGCAGCTCTTGGATGCCAAAGTTTTGTCAACCAACATTTCCTAGATTCCGCTCCTTTCTCTGGATTCAGATCATTTTTAATCTCTTGTCCCTAAAGAGACAAGGCTAAAGGTACCTTTTAGTCTGAAACTTTAATCGCTTTTGTGTAGTTTTATGCAACTTAGATTGAGCTGCTTCTACAATCTTGTCGTTGGTTTTGATCGTTACGAACTGAATATTTCAATATCAATGCTTTCCTAGCCCTCCCGTTGGCATTAGCAATGATTTAAATCCTCCTGTTATCAAATATCTATCGAGGCTTAGATCAAGAAGTTGGGCGCTTGTGTATTTTTAAACAGCAGTTTATGAAAACACTTGGCTACGCTGGGTTATCCACCTAAAAGGGCCTAAGCTTATCCTCAATCAATAAGCTTCTCCAGCCAGATCTTAGCTAGCTGCCTCAAGCTTTACACGTGAATTTGGTAAATGTCTAAGTGTGTTACATCGATCTCGATCTCAAATTTAACACAGTTTTTTAATAATTTAAGTGCAACGCATTTCGGAAGTATATTCCATCATCAGGCGTAGTCGACATTTAAACGAAAACGCGTTGCACTTAAATTATTAAAAAACTGTGTTAAATTTGTTTTTTTTTTAATTTTTAATTAAATAATAAAAAATTAAAATTTTTTTTTTTATTATTAAAAATAAATACAGGTCTATGTACCTGTGCGCCTCGAACAAGTCCACATTGTATCTTTTTCCATTCCCCTTCTATGCATACTGGGCTTGAGTCAACCGGAATTTTTGCTCTCGAAGCAATTTAAAGCGTTCATATCCACTTTTGCCTGACTAAGATGATGATGGTCTTCTAGAGAAACATTAGTTGCCCGTTAGAGAAAAAAAGATTTATGCTACCAATTGGCTTCTTAGCCCAACGAAACAGTCATTGGCAAGAGTTATTCTTCGTTTGATCTCAGCCCTGAATTGTAAAATCCCTAACTACCTCACACGGTTTTTGTTAGATATCTGGTTGGATGACAGCATAAATGTTTCTTTCTGTCCTCATTGACTCATTAGCTAAAGCCATCTTCGCTGCTTTCGGCTCAATAACCACAAAAGAGCTACGACATCACGCTGTATTCTTCCGATTATGTCAATATCGTCGGCGTATTCGAGTAATTGGATGGGCTTTTGAAAGATCGAGCCCCTAGTGTTGGCGATCTGCAATATTCTTTCAAGTTTGTTGTTAAAGAAGTCACATTACAGCGTATCGCCTTCCTTTTATGAGATAAAAGATGTCGGTGAGGTCTTTGCCGACCTTGAAGCAACAGCGTGCATTTTCCATCATTATTTTGCACAGCTGGAGGAGTTTGGCGAATGACTAGGTGCAGTGAAATAGATAACTGGATTCCTTTGTTACATGAACGTATTACTCTAACTGCTTGTAATGTCTACCAATTTACCCTTCTTGTAATCTTGTACAATATTTCCGCCTTTGCCTTCTTCAAAACCAAAGCCATGGGTTTGGCAACATTGCTGATTTGTTTTACTGATTTTCGTGTAGCGTTAGCTGGGCTTAACGCAGAAAACATCAGCAAGCCTTCAGATTTTAGACTTTTTTTTATGTATTGGGTCAACTCAAAGCTGATATTCTGAATTTGCCTGTACCAGCAGTTATAGGCTTTTCTCTTCTTTTTTCGGATATCCAGAATGTGTTAACAATTTTAAAAGTTAAATGAGCTATTGCTTTTTAAGCCAAAGCCTAGTGAATTATTCTTTCTGAATTTGGTGACTGGCGCAGAATCGTATCCAAAAGCTTTGGCACATCAGTCCAACACACTAATATTTCCACAGGGCACTATCTACATATAATTAAAAATACAAAACATGTGAAGAAGATATGGCCAGCATTGAGAAAGTTCTTTCTTCCCCTCTCAAGTGTCGTTTTGTATAATAGCAACATTGATCCAGTATCAAGATCCAGATCAAAAATGCATTTTTTCCTTTAATTTATCTTCCCATGGCCAAAACAGACCTTTAAATTAATTAATAAAAAAAATATGGATTCGAGCACCGCCGTAATGTTTTTATCCAGTTTATCCTTGAGCCCAACTTAGTACGTACTGTATAAAGATTCTTTTTTTAGTTGCACCACGCGAATGTGAAACTCTGTTTTTCCATTCCGTTTTGATATGCAGAACTTTTTAAAGCTAATATGCATTGGTATCTCCTCTTTCATCCTTCCTTATTTCCCTAATGCTCGCACGGTGTTCAAACATTTTAAGGGTATAAAAGAACCCCTTCCGCAAGTGCAAATTAAATAAAAAAAAACAAGTAAACATCTGACGAATCTCTAAAGGAGCGCGAATCAATTCCGTTTTGGTACTTGGTCGAATTTTTTTCTGGTGTCAGTAAAAAAAAAAACAAATTATATGCTGACAGCGTTAGTGCGGTGAAAGGTACATATCGACCTTCATATAGATATAGATGAATCGCTTGTTCAATCCCAGCTCGGGACGTAAATAGGTTTTGCAAACAAAAATATATGAGTCTGATGATTGGGTAGGCTTCGAGAAGAGAGAGAAAAAACCGATAAGATTGATATAGTGTTTTAACAAAATTAAAAGACCACATATAAACCTGCATACAATCACGACAATAGAGCACTGGTTCGAAATAAGGATTTTAATCTCACTTTACTTAAGTTGAAATCCATTTGAGATCTTCCAATTTAACCCAATACAGGCTAATAAATAAGGAGCATCAATTTCGCCCTTTGGTGAAGGGTTTGCATCTGAAGAAGCTGGATTCGATGTTTATAAGGTCTAGTCTTAGTCTGGTAATAGGGAGTCTATACCTGTGAAGCATACTCAAGTTGAGGAAGTACGTAGCAATTGTACAAGGAAAGAGTCACATATGGATCATAAAATTCCTTTGCCCAGCGTTTTATGAATCCAAGCATAGAGCTAGCTTTATTCACTATAAAGTTAACGTGTTGAGTAAATTCTAAGTTGGATCTAAAATGAACACTCTTAAGACTGAAGACGCGGCAGAGTTTATGCTAAACATGATAATCGAATGCACTTACGGTACGTTTTCTAAACAAGGTAATCGTCTGGCATTTTATAGGGTTAAGGGAAATACCACTTTTTCTGCACCAAATACTAAAGTTATCAATATCTGCCTGCAGGAGAATGCGGTCATCGCTAGACTTTATAATAAAGCGTTTATACGCCCTAAACTCGAGTATAACTCCCACCTCTGGGCAAACGATTGCCCCTCGAACACCGACGCATGTTTCATGTCTTTCCTTATTTTATCGTTTCTTTTATAAAAAATGTTCCCTCGAGGTAGCCAGCTGCATTCCTCCCCTTAAAAGTTTATCCCGTAATACTCGTCTTGCTAGGAATGCCCATCAGTTCACTCTTGAGCCCAATTTCGGACGTACCGTGAAATATAGAGATTCTTTTTTTAGCCGTACAACACGACTTTGGAATGGTTTACCCGGCGAGATTTTCCCTTGCCATTTCAATTTGCAAGCATTCAAAACCAATGTTAATCGACACCTACTATCTCTCCCATCCCTATCTTCCTAATGCCCGCGAAGTGTGTTACATTAAAAGGGAAACAAATAGTCCCTTGTGCGCGAGTTAATTATAAAAAAAAAAAAAAAAATATCTTGAAAATCTTGATGTCATCAGCAAATATGAGAATGTCACTTGACTGAATGCATGATGTAACATCATTTATAGCCAAAATGAATAATAATGGACCAAGGTGGCTTCCTTGAGGTACGCCAGAGTGAGCCAGGAAGGGTTCTGAAAGACAATTTCTAAATTTTACCTGGTAGGATCTATTCTCTAGGTATGATTTGATCCAAGCTAAGATACAGGTAGGAAAGCCTTAAGCTTTTAACTTAAACAAGATTAGTTCGTGGCTTAGTTGATCAAATGCTTTTGAGAAGTCAGTGTAAAGGCATTCAACTTCATAAACTTTTTCTAATGCATTTGAACATTTGTGGGAGAACTTAAGAAGGTTTGTAACAGTTGATCTATGCGTTATGAATCCGTGCTGTTGTTCACAAATGAGATTCTTACTATAAAATGCCATACTTTTACAGACTACTTGTTCAAAACGTTTTGGTATGCAAGATAATTTAGAAATGGGCCTGTAGTTTGTAATATCAGCCTTATCTCCTTTTTTTAATATAGGAGTAGAAAAAGACTTTTTCCATATACTTGGAAATATTCCTGTTTTAAGTAAAAGCTCGAAAATGAACCTGAGCGGCTGAACTAAAGAATTTCTACATTTTTTTAACACTATTGGGGGAATGCCATCGGGGCCAGCTGAACAATCATCATTTAATGAAGAAAGAAGCTCAAGTACTGTACTCTGTTCTACGTGGATATGATTACAACTTGTTTGCGAAAAGGTATGTAGATTGAGGAAAAAATGTCATCAACAACCATTGGTTCCACAAATAAATCGTGAAAATTGGCTGCAAAGGCATTAGAAATATCGATGGTATTATCTAACTGAAGGTTATTACATGCGAAAATAGCCGGAAATCCATCTGATTTCTTCTTTAAATTAACAAGCTTCGAAAAATGTTTAGGGTAATTTTTTAAGGAAATACCCATATCATTTATGTAGCTGGTATATAAGGTATTTGAAAGAATATTAAATTCGTCAAAAGTTTTGAGGTAACGAGAGTAGTGTGTTGGAGAAAGATATTTTAGATAAACCCTCCATGGTTTATTTCTTTTTTTACGAAGACTGCGCAGCTCTTCAGTGTACCACGAATGACTAAGGCTTGAATTGTTTGATTTTCTTAAAGAGAGATTTCTATTTAAGCAGTTGTTAAGGGTAGCATAAAAATTGGTTACTGCTTCGTCAATATTGGAAAAAGATAAAATATTTTCAATTCCTGAACTAAATAAATCTTCAGACAAAACATGGAAATTTGCTTTTCTGAAGTCATAAGTATAGGAGCAGTCAAAGGAGTTACTGTTTTCTAAAATTTGATCACTCAAATCAAGAAAGATGTCCAGAGGTGGGTGGTATTTATCTATATTAGTGATTCCAGATCTAGACTCTAGAATAAGTGTACTAATAGCGTCAGAGGAAAATATTAAATCGAGAGTTCGATTTTTTGAATTTTTAATACAGCTTGCTTGCTGTTAGTTAGTGGAAATAATTTTATCAAGAAAAGAAAGTTCCATTTGTGATGAAGATAAAGAAGCTTCTAAGTAGGATTCATCTTCAGAAGGAATATTGCTGTCAGAGCAGGAAAAAATTATAACAAAATCTAATGCCATGGAGAGTTCACCATAAACGGATGATAAACTTTTTGGTGGAATGTATACGTTTAAAATATACAAAGTTTTTGCCTGTACAGTTAGTTTTACACAGCCTAGTTCAATTGATAGTTGAAAAGGGAAAAAGACTAACGAAGAAAAAAATGTGTTTCTTACCGCAATCAAAACACCTCCACGAAGTTCTTTTGTATTTCCATTATGACGATCTTTTCTATACTAGGAACTCTGGGGAAAAAGGTTCCATGTCCGTGAAACTTGAATTTAACCAAGTTTCTGTTTAAACAAATATGTCATGGGGATATGATGGAGAATTTGAGAAAATGTCAGCGGTTTTACTGCGACTTACTTACTTACGTTTTGCTAGAAGAGGGTAATCCTGTTAAGTTTTTTGCCACTGAACAATTTGTTCGGTCGCGTTGTTTTCTAGCTGAAATGAATTCCTTAATTAAAGTCTCTGGAGGCCAAATATTTGTGTTGCAAATAGAATCAAAATAGGATGTACTTGTAATTATTTTAAAAGATGAGACGAAACTATTTGGCTTATTGATTTTGGTGCACTTATTTATGAAAAGGCTTTTACTTTTACTAATTCATACAAAAATGTCTCAAAAAGTACTAGAAAACGGCACTAGAAAACGGCACTAGAAAACGGTTTTGAAGTCACAACTTTTGCTATCCGGTATAACTTAAACAATCTCATTGGTACTTGATTTTGGTGCCCGCGTTAATGGTGTTTGTCTTGACTTAAACGGCGCTTTCCATATTTGCTGATGATGCATTTTGTTTTAAGAAACATCTCAATAGGTTTTCACTTGGTTCAAGAATATTATTTCGGAGTTTGCTTGATCACATGCAAAACAATAACCTATTGGGAGGTGTTTTCCTTCATAAACTTGCCCACAATTGAAGTCAGAGCAGCGAGCGTATGTTTATTCGGTTCGCACATTATGTGGTTTTAACTTATTACTGTAAGATAATAGCCTTAAGCTTATTTGCTTTCGATTTCTGCAGGTCTTTTTCTGAGTTCTGTTTTTACAAGTCTGCCATTTGGGTATCCATTTGTATAAATTTAATACTGAATTTCGCATCTTACTGAATTTATTTTGTCAAATTTTCTTTTCGCAGGTAATACATATTACTGGACATTTAGTGGTGAATGCCAAAGGCGATCGTGTTCTCATCGCAGTTGGTCGGCCAATTCCGCATCCATCAAATATTGAAATACCATTGGGAACTACAACATTTTTAACCAAACATTCGCTTGACATGAAGTTCACCTATGTTGATGACAAGTTAGTAAAAAAGCTTAAAAGTAAATATTGATCCTTAACAATTCTTCATGTTTTTTTATAGAATGGATGTTTTATTTGGGTACAAACCAGAAGATTTATTGGACAAATCATTATATGAGTGTCACCATGGAGGTGACTCAGAAAGTCTCATCGGAACTTTTAAATGCGGTAAGTTTTGAATAAGGTTTTGCTTTTTGCAGTTCTATTAAGTGACTAGAAGCGGTTGAGTTTAGTTTGGATTTTCTAAAAATATTGTTAAAATGTATGAATTTTATATAATTGTGTACCGAAATATTCTCATGGATGCTCTATTCTAATGTAGGTCTACTACTACTACTTACAGTTCAATAAATGAAAATTACGTGTATTCTTCTTCTTTTTTTGACAGACGATTGTTTTGATCTCGATTGGGATCACTGCTTTGCTCAAAGAAGTGAGGTTCGTTAGGTCGACCAGAGATTCGCTTCTGTTGTTTTTCTGCGATTGAGTTTGCCAGACACTTTCGCAAGTTTAAATTTCGACACGCGTGGACTCATATTTTGGTTTATGTTTGATATTACATTTCAATGGCATCGGCGAACTTCAGTCGTGTTAATCCAGAGATTTGCAGGGATGGAGCCATTTTGAGCTCTCTTAAGTTCTCAACCAAAAAGCCATTAGATTGAACAGCTTTTTATATTATTTCAATTATTTGGATGGATGGAAGTCTCATCATTGTCCACGTTGAATGGCTCATTCTGCATGACAGCTTTTGGCCGTTCAAAAGGCTGCTGAAGTAATGGTTGCCCTATCAGTTATCTACTAAAACATTATTCTGAGTGATGATTTTTTCTTCTTGTAAAACTTTGAAACTTTTCCTCTGCCGTGCCGCGCGTCAATATTCTTGAAGTGCTTCTTGAGCTCTTCCTTTCTTTGATGTTCAGAGGTAAAAGTATGTTGTAGGCAAAAGTGGTGGAGTTCTCCTGCTACTGCAGCTTTCACCTTTCGAGTCTGCTTTTTTATAATCGATGCGCGTCGAGGGTAATGTATGCTCTTACCATAAATTGAGACAGTGCGTAATTGGATAGAAAGAGTGGATATGAATAGGCTACACGCAACAAATAATCCTAATGATATATCTCATGTAGTTCCACACTATTTCTTTTCCCAATTTCCTGACTTTCAACTCTAGAGCACATACGAGCTCCGAATAATGCTAAGGAAGCTCATGTCGGCGATCTGCGTTGCTGGCTGTTATCACTATTTTTATAAGTTTAGCACGTAAAGCCACGACGAAAACAGCAGTATCCGGCATCTACTTCTGGAAATTAAAATTACCACGTTATATATGTGCTCGAAAAAGTTACAAATATCTATTAGTTTGATGCCGATCAGTTGTTGAAAGCTTGTTTCCTGATAGCGATAATAATCTTGTTGGTTATGTTAGCCATAGTAAAGCGTCTTTCATTAACTTTTAATTCAAATGATTCAAAGTGTGTGAGATATTCGAAATTTTTTATTCGTTTGAAATGCCATTATATGTGGAATATAGCATCGTTTAAAAGTCCGTCGCGGCTTCTCTACGGGTGCAGGGCCAAGTCAAGACGCAAAATTCGCCAAGTTGTGTGTTTGCGAAAGGCCGAGTTCTTGTGAGCGACGCGAAATCCACTGCCTCAGATTCTCCTGCACACTCTCACGGACGCCAGCGATTTTTTCGGCACATCTTGCGTTTCGTCGACGAACGGGTGTTGGTTGATTGTTTACTGAACCAGTGGACTCCAATTTATCCACCACCCTGCCAATAGTCCTCTTGGTAGGACGATTATAGCGACCGTTCAATGGGCGAAGTGCGCGGAACGTTGCACGAAGAGAACACCCATTTTGATTAAACAATTTTATCATGGTGATTTGGCGAAACAGACTGAATAAATGACAGCCAATTTGACAGATGTAGCTTCACCAAGATGCCCGCTCCGCTATCAACTGTCAAAGTTCGGAAGTCCCTATTGGAAGACCCTTAAAAAGCGGGATATCGATCCCAACACTTCCGTATATTACCTAATATGTGTAAAATGAGTGTTTTAACAAGGACAATACGAGTTCTTATAATAGAATGCCATTAACATCACCTAATGCTAATCTGATGTGGTTAATCCAGGCCGAAGTTTTATTGAAAGTCGTTCACAAATTCTATGGGATCATTATTAGGGCTGGTTTCTTAGGACTTAAAGATTGCAATACTCTTGGATTTACTTGTATTAATTAAAAGGAGATATTTTTCGACCAGTTTTTCAAGTTTTATAGATGGGCATTAATTCGGCTTACGCAATCCTGAAGAAGTCCGAGAAATCAGCTTATGATGACATCGTCATCAGCATATACGTAGTTCTATAGAACAGCTGGCAACAAGAGATGGTAGCTTTTTTTTTTTAATGTAGAGAGAGCAAAGGCCCTAAAACAGAACCTTGTGGTACTCTCGAAGGTACATGAATATTGTATAAGCCTTGAAAACATATTGTTAGCATAGGTCGCTTTCTTGTGTCCGACCATTAAGATGTAAAAACACAACTTAAGTGGCAAATGATGAAAAATCAAAGCTATTTAAAAGATTATTGCATAGAATAGAGTGGTAAAAAAATGTTTTTATCTTTATCAATGTTTTACCTTATTTCATCAACAACTGTCAAAAGAACGGTAATGAAGCTATACTTTTATCAAAATTCAGACTGCAAATAAGTAAGGACAGGTGAAACTTTCTAGAAAAAAATTGTTTGCCCCTACATTTTTTTCCACATGACGTCATACAATAAATCTGCTACTAAGTAATGTTTTTCATTACTCTCTAAAACAACTTGATTTTTTCGATTAAAATCTCCGTGCTTGAAGGCGGAAGGTGAACTTGTAATAACGAACTCAAAAGTAAGAAAACTAAGTTTATATTTTGAGAAAGTGGAAGCGGTCACACAAAGCAAACATGATTCATTTACGAACAATACATCGAGTAGAGTAGCATCTACTTTTGATTGATGAAGAGACTATTATTTCTTCAAGTAATGAAATAAGAGATTTCATTTGATATTCATATAATAACACAAGGAACAGTATCCATTACAAAAAAAGGTTGGGTCAGCTCGTAAAAAATTATAACCTACGAGAAGGAAAATAATATGATTAACATTTTTTTTTTAACCCTCAAACACAAATTTCATCAACCCCAGAACCTTTAAATAGATCATGAAATACGTCAATGATTTTGGAGCCAGCTAAATTGTTTTGAAAGTTTGATGTCCAATTCTGTCGCAGTATTGCTAATTCCTCTTCGAGAGTTCGAAATGGTTAAACAAAAGCCAAACAAATAATTGTTGAGCGTTGTTATCGCGAGTGCTTTAAAAAAAAAAAAAAAAAATTAATACACACTCGTTAGAGAAATTGAAAAAAACCCCTCGCGTGTGCTGTAAAAAAAAAATAATAATATTCACTCGCGTCGTAGGATGAATGATAAAGATGCCCACTCGCGCTGAGAAAGAAAAAAAAATAAATAAAACGCATTCGCATAACAAATTATCCTCTAATCTGTCCCAAGGCCTTTGTGCTTAACTGCCTCTTTCTTATCTACTGTAGGCATCGTATGACCATACAATGCTTGCGGTAAATAGTTAAGGGCATCTGAATTTGTCTTATTGTGCTGAATGTTTAAATTGATTTTTTGTAAACAGGCTGTCTTATGGGCATAACACCTAAGACAGTTTGATTATTACAGAAGTTAATTTGGATTTTCACTGCGCAGTTCGACTTAATCAGAGTTGTGTTTTGTATGTAAGTATTTTTAAATGGTAAGTGATTTTTGTGTCGTGTATTCAAATGTTCGTGGTTTAAGAAAGAATTTCTTTCACGTGTACGTCTACACTGTTCAACACAGGCCAGCTGTTTTGGCATTAAGTGAAACTCAGGTTGGAGTAAATACTGATTTATCAGAATTTGCTCTACATGGGTATAGCTTGGTGCCATTACTCTTTTCTCATCATGGTCTCGTGGTCTATGTTAGGAATGATATTGCTTGCCAGAGCCTTCCCCAATATGGGCAATGTTCCAACACGGACTTAAACTTCTTATGGCTCAAATTCACTGTCCGCAAGCATGTCATTCATTATTGTTTTATTTACAGGAGTCCAAATCTTGACAGTAATTCGACTTGTAACGAGTTTGATGCACTGTCTGATTCCATCTCGAAAATTGTTTCCCTTTGTCCTCGCACTGAAATCGTTATTGCGGGCGATTTCAATGTACACAATTCCAACTGGCTCCGCTATTCTGGTCAGACAACACCCGAAGGAAGGTATGTCGAGCTCTTTGCCGGGTTACATCACCTTACCCAACTGATCGATGTGCCAACGCGTATACCGGATGTTGCTGGGCAAGCCGCCCATACTCTTGACTTGTTTCTTACTTCTCACCCTGATAAATATACCATTAGTGTAACTTCTCCATTTGGCACTTCAGACCATTGTATCATTTCAGCTAATTTCTCATCCCCCACCCATCCAGTTAAAGAAAAACTTCCCACCAGGACCGTTTGGCAATACGAGAAAGCCAACTGGGACGGCCTGAATTTCTTTTTCCGAAACTTTAACTGGTCACTATGCTTCCTCGATAGTGACATTGATGCCAGTGCTGAAATGATCACAAATGTGATTCTTCTAGGGATGCGTGCTTTTATTCCTAACAGAGTAAAAAGCATCAAACCTAAAGAAAAGTCTTGGTTTAATTCTGAGTGTAAAGAAGCTATCAGGCTGAAAGAAGTAAGTTTCCGTTCTTACAAAGCCAACCCTACAGAGGAAAATCGGAAAAAAGCACAAACAAGCAAGAAACTCATGCAACTCCGTTATTGAAAGAACCAAATTTTTGCATGACCAAAAATTACGGCAAAAAATTCTGCAGTGTCCCAAGGGCAGTAAAAATTTTTGGTCATTTGTAAAAAATATAAAAAACTCCTCGACATCTTCGGTTCCAACGCTCATCGACAATAACAAACCAATTGTTTACTCTTCAGAGAAGGCAAACTTGCTCGCCGCCCATTTCGCTGCCAGCTCCACGCTGCCTCAAAGCAACGTTGCCCCTCCTGTACTTGAGAATGTAAATTTTTCCATGGGACACATTTTTTTCCGCACTCGTACAGTAGCAAGAGTTCTCAAAGATCTCGATATACACAAATCCGCTGGCCCGGATGGTATACCCCCGATTCTTCTGAAGAGGTGTTCTTCCACACTGGCAAAGCCACTGCGTAAGCTTTTCCATCGCTCCTATTCTTCTGGAATCTTTCCTAGAAGATGGAAAACAGCATTTGTCCAGCCTGTCCCTAAGAAAGGTGACCCATCCTCCCCCTCCTCCTACCGACCCATAGCACTGACATCCCTTCTTTCTAAGGTCATGGAAACACTGATTAACCGTCAGCTTAAGGAATATCTCGAAGATCGTAAGCTTCTCCATGACCGTCAGTATGGCTTCCGCAGCAACCGTTCCACTGGTGATCTGATGGCATATCTCACCGAACAGTGGAACAAATCTTTACATCGCTTTGGTGAAAGTAAGATTATTGCTCTTGATATCTCCAAGGCATTTGATAGAGTTTGGCATGAAGCTCTCTTATCGAAAATGCGTGCTTTTGGGATCGATAATACTCTTGTTCGTTGGATTAGAAGCTATCTCCTGGACCGTTCAATACAAGTTGTATTGGACGGATTCAAGTCTGATTCCCATAAAATAAATGCTGGTGTGCCCCAGGGCTCTGTTCTGTCTCCGACTCTTTTCCTCATTTTTATAAATGATCTTCTGTCTGTTACTTCTAATCCACTTAACTGTTTTGCTGACGACTCTACCCTCAGCTTTTCATATTCGTTCGATAATTCACGTCCTTCGCCTTCGGACGTACAATTGCAACGGTGCCGTATGTCAAGCTCATTAAACTCCGATTTATACAGCATTGTCAAATGGGGTAATAGAAATCGTGTGGAGTTTAATGCTTCGAAAACTCAATGCTGTCTTCTGTCGTTAAAGCTAAACATTCCCCCAATGCCATTGTCCATGAATGGCACTTACATCGAAGAAACCGAAAAGCTCTCAGTACTCGGTATGTGTGTCAACGACGATCTCCGTTGGAACGACCATATATTTGAGATCGCTAAGAATGCTGCAAAGTGCTTAGGTTTTCTGTATCGGTGTAAGAAGTATTTTTCCCCATCTGATCTGGCTACAATTTATAAAGCGTTTATACGCCCTAAACTCGAGTATAACTCCCACCTCTGGGCAGGTGCTTCGCAAACATCGCTTCACCTGCTTGATAGAATACAAAATCGAGCGTTAAGATTGATAGGAAATAGAACTGCCGCTGAAACAATTGCCCCACTCGAACACCGACGCAATGTTTTCCTTATTTTATCGTTTCTTTTACAAAAAATGTTCACTCGAAGTAGCCAGTTGCATTCCTCCCCTTAAAAGTTTCTCCCGTAATACTCGTCTCGCAAGGAATGCTCATCAGTTCACCCTTGAGCCCAATTTCGGACGTACCGTGAAATATAGGGTTTCTATTTTTAGCCGAACGACACGAATTTGGAATAGTTTACCCGGCGGGATTTTCCCTTGCCATTTTGATCTGCAAACATTCAAAACCAATGTTAATCGGCACCTCCTATCTCTCCCCTCCCTTTCTTCGTAATGCCCGCGCAGTGTGTTCTACATTAAAAGGGAAACACATAATCCCTTGTGCGCGCGTTAATTATAAAAAAAAAAAAAAAAAAAAAAAAAGTTGGGTTCTTTCATCAGTAGAGACAATACTCCCAAGATATTGAAACTTCTTTGCAATCTCTACTTGTTGTCTAGAAACATTTACTTGTATCGATGAAAAAGTTCTAGGACTCATACCAACTTTTGTTTGTGCCGTATAGATCTCTGGGTCTCTATCTCATAACATCCTCTCTCACAACTCATCTGTCCAGCCCCGTATGTCCACTAAAAAATGTCAGTACAGTGAAGATAGGACGTTCATGTCACTCCGACTGCAGTAGAATCTTTTTAAACTCTGAGAGAGCGCAAATATTAAAGGTTTTCCGTAGTGCACATTATAGAACATTGATCTTAAAAAAGCTTTTAAAAAGCACCAATCTTAAAAGTTCTTTAACAAAATTCAAAGAAAAATATTCACAATAACTTGTTTTAACGTAGAAGTGGTAACTCTAAAATTATGTGTTTGTTTTCAATCTACATAAAGAGAGTTGTTGTTTTTTTTTAAAGCATCAACAATTCGTCAGTCATGCTCCTCACAATTGCTTAAATTAACACCCTTGGCCTTTGGTAACTAAATGTATGGCTAGTTACCATAGCCGACGATGAAGACATTTGTCAATCTTGTGACTAACACATGACCATGTGTGTGGACAATATCAAAAGAACCGGCATGCCTTTCGCAGTTGCCAAATGTGCTTACACGTCCCAAATTTCTACTTCCAGTTTCTGAGGTTTCAGATAGTGCTTCGTTCATGTGAAACCACGTAACGAGGAATGGAATTCCCTTGACGCCAAACTATGTCTGGAGAACTTTGCACAACTTGTACATAGCTTCCTCTAAAAGAAATACGGGGAATGGTGAAACTTTTCATAACAATAACATATACCAAACGGAAGTATTCGCCAGCCTTCTTAATGGTATTGACATCCAATAACACAACTGAAAATTTTAAAGCGGGTCAGTGTTTCCCGTCAATCTTGATGGCGGATAAATTTTAGTTACTTTAGCGCCGGTAAGGGCATACTTTAGACGATTTCTCTAATTTGCCAACATCAATGGTTTGGTTGCTGCAAAAAGCTTAAAATGTATTTTGAATTCTTGCGCCATCTTGCAAGACAAATAAAAAGGTTATTTTGTCAACTTAGAAAAGGATAAGTCTTCTCAAAAAAGATCAAGATCAAGAACTCAGTAAGCCACTTAAGTGGGCGTCAAACAACTTGCTTGTGAAACGGAAAACTGAGCTGACTAGAGAAACCCCTTGTTTGCGACCCATGTCCACCTGTTTTCTACCACCACCTTATTTACAGGTAGATATCAAATTTATTGATATATTCCCGTATCCTTGGATAGAGCCTTTAATGTTTTGATGATGCGTTCCACATGAAACATCTCATCGTGACCGACTAAAATTATGTTTTTTGTAAATGGATCACTTTCAAAGAAGCTGTCAGCGTTAGCCCTCTTCTCTGCTTAATGGATCACATTGATGACATTGATTTATGTATAGAGATTGGAAGTAATATCTTTATAATGCCATTTCTGATATTGCTAATTTTCATCGCTTGGCAACAGGAGCTGGAATACCTTTTGATGTATTCGATAGACTCACTTGACTATCAAAATAAACATATTTCACTCGCATTTCAAAAAAAATATTAATAATCAATGCCTAAAGTGTAATATGTGTTAGCAGAACTGTCAAATTGAACGTCAAAAATACTATATAAAAAAAATTCCAGTGGATATTCCAAATATATTCTTTTACACAAACCTACTCCTGACAACAAACAGACAAAAAATTAACAAAATCGATCAAATCGTTTTCATGTTCTCATTTTAAATCTATTCAACCTCTACGAATACCTCCCACATCTGTTGAAATATATTATTATTTTTAATTTCTCAGCTTTCTTGTATTTTCAAACTAATAAACCAAGCAAAATAACGTCCGTATACACCCTCCTACTTCAAACTCCTTCCTGAAACCGAATCACATTCCATTCCTTATTTTACATTTTACATTTTACATTTTTCCGCAACACAAAATCCTTTAAGTTAAATCAAAGACACCAAATAGTTCGTGTTGCAAACAGTTGAAAGTTGAATGCCTCACCAGGATGCAACAAATATCTTTTTCTATAATTCTGATTTGCGCGCAAAAGGACATCGAGTTCGAGTTTCCCAAGAATCCTCCTGAAACCACCGCCTTATTTCCCCCGCACAGCTATGCAACATTTTCTTGTTCGTTTTTACTACTATATCGTGTGAATTTATTGTTCTACGGCGTTGCATACATAGAGGATGAAGAGGAGGTTAGAAAACTTTTACGATTTGTATTTTGAAAATTGTGTTCCTTTCTCAGGACGAGTGTTTTATAAAAATGCAGTCAATCGGATGATGGTATCGCGTGGTGTGGCAGAACCATAATTTATTACATCCAACTTGGTATGAAATTGAAGGGATAGTTTTGCTGAATCAGCAGAAGCAATGCGTTTTAATAATGTCCTGAATAACTGTTGGTTTTGGTGCTCCAGCTTCAAACTGTTATAGAGCTGGTGGTCTTGAATTTTCAACAGCCAGAGGCTCATATCATCTGTTTCTTTTGTGATAAACGTTCTCATTGGAAAATTGTCTGTACTTATGGAATGGCTTTTTTATCCTTGCACCATTGTGGGAGAGAATCTTATTCTTTTTTTATATAATAACGGTAATAGTCCTGATAAATAATATACGTTTCCTCTTTATTTTTGTATGTGTGCTTAGATATCATGAAGTCATTGTGCGAAGCCAATGAAATTGGAATTTATGTCTGTCAACTGGCAAAGGATATCGAAGAAGACATTTTGAAAATGTTCCCTTAGGGTAAGGACAGTTGTGTTTATGGTGGTTTATTGTATCGAAAACAATACTCACACGTTTCAAGGAAGAAATCTGGAAAGGGTTTTATTTTTTTATGAGAAAGTTCCTCCTTTTTTGTTTTTTTTTTTGGGATTTGATTAAATTGCTGAAAGTAAGTGCTGCGGTTGGAATTTAAATTGGCTCAAAGAATAAATCTTTGTCGATATTCAAATGAGTGAAAATAATATAAATAAATTAACTGGCGCGACAGCTTCTTAAGGAGCCAAGGCCTAGTGACTTAAACTCTCAACCATTCCAGTGTGTGTGTTGTTAATCTTCAAGAATGAAAGGGACCTACAATTTACTGCCGAGTCCGAGCGGCTATATGAGATGCACTTTTTCGAGGCACATTTGTACTCTTGGAGATTTTGTCAGTTCCTCGCAAGAGGCAGTACCCCGGAAAAGAAAGTGGCTATGAGCGGGACTCGAATCCAGACTCTTCGCTTAGCAGTCCAACACACTAACCACTAAGCCACGGATTCAAATTGTAGTAATAAGCAACAAAATTACAGTGTTCCTTCCTTATTCTAGGACTTTTAGATTAGTCAAATCAGAATTTAAGGACACTCAGGTTATCGAATTAAAAATTACTATCGTTAACTGAAGCAGTGAACTTAAATTTGTCCTTTTGATAGGACGATTATGGCGACCTTAAATTGTCGAAACGCCCGGAATTATACTCGAACGGAACACTCACTTTCATTAAACAATTTAGTGTTCTGCACATGTAGTTGAACGCTACATCAGTTCATGTTGAAGATATTTTATAAAACATTTTAAGCAATATTAAAAAAAATTAAATGCCATATAAAATAGGTTTTCCAAAAGCTTGCACAAATAACCTTAGCAATCAGACCAAATCGCATTAACTTGAAGACCACCAAACAAAATACGCGGGACATTAACTCCATAATCCTTAGAACATAAAGACGACCCATAAGAACGGTTTCCTCGTTTGGCTTAAATGTACAACCGCCCGCATAAGCATTAGCATGCCGGGTACTACCCCAAACAATTTGTTCCTTAATATCCCATAATATCCTCAAACCTGACCCAACTAAGTTAGTGCGATGTCTGTGTGCACAGTCCATTGTCAATTTAAGGGTGTGCATAATGCTAGGGTAATAACACTGTCTACGAAGAACTCTAGTTGTTTTTTTTTTTTGTTATAATTTTTGTCCTTGTATGAACGAAGGACTCTCCATATATTTTTTTTCCTTCGAGTAAAATACTTATTTTTTGTCACCTTTCGGTTTTTACAAATGAAGAACTAGACAACAACAAAAGACTAGCAACTAGAAGTGATGCTGCCTTTATGTTAACTGGCAGGACACTGTCACTATGAGTTTGGTATCTTAATTCAAGGAGTGAAAACGACATCCTTTTACAGAATGAAAGGGAACTTTTGGGTTTTTTTTTTTTTTTTTGGCTTTTCGCATACTATGTCCTTTGGAAGCTAATTAATACGGTAATGCAATTACCAAAGAACTTATTATGTGCGATTAGGGCGAAATCAGGGACAGATAAGGAACTGATGGGAATGGACAAATGGATGGCAAGTTGAATACATATTGCATTTTTTTCTCGAAAATTGAACGAAAGTTGAAAGGAAGTTTGAGTGTTAGGAGAATTAGTTTGTTGTTAATGAGTTTTAGTTTTGTTTTAATTGCGATTTCATTAAATATTTTATTATTCAACAGCTTTCTTTTGCTATTTCATTTAATATTCCATTATTCAACTAATGCAATAAGAGAAGTGACGAGTAATTTGTTGACTAAACTTATATTAGTTTGATTAAAGTTTTTAACAAAAAATTAGTTGTTGGAATTATATTTCTTTTGTAGTATGAATGATTAATTGTACAACAAAAGGCTGCCCACTTCAGGGAATAAGGAGGAAACAATGCCCTCACTGAAATTGTGTGCAGAAAAATGTGAACTTTAAAGGCAGAAAATATAAAAAAATAAGAGAACATGCTTGAAGTAGGAATGGATATAGAATACGATGAATTTAACTTAACATCAGATTAAATATACAATGCCGTCAAGTCTGGTCTATTTGTTAAGCCAATTCCAGGCAGAACGCTTGGGGTTCTAAGGAAGCTAGTGTAAGTAAGCTACTAGAAGGAATGTAAACAAGGATGAAGTCACTTTACTTGCTTGCACTTATGCGTCTGGTACACTCAAAGTCAAATTCATAGTTGCCACTCGACTGGAAAGTCAGGGAAATTCAGGGAACACAAATTTGGTCAGGGAAAGTCAGGGAATTTCAAAACCAATCAGGAAAAATATTTTCAAAATTGATCTTTTTCGTAATATGGGAATTCCCCAAGGTTCTGTTTTGCGTCCGTTACTTTTATCACTTTTTATGAACGAACTACCTAGTGTCATTAAGAATTGTAAAGCCCATATGTACGCTGATGATGTAAGGATATATATTTTTCGACCTGTAGGCTTACTGGAAGACTATTTAGCTAGAGTAAATGAGGATCTAAATAATCTTTAATTGGTCTAATCAAAACGGGATGAACATTAACCCTTCTAAGTCTTTAGCCATGCTATGCTCTAGAGACGAGTACGACTCTTAAGATTTTCCTTCAATCGTTTTAAACAATGATGTCATTTACTCTGTAAAGGCTGTTTCCTACTTGGAATATAAAATAAAAGTTAACCTAGGATGCTGTATAGCAATCTCAGATGTATTAAGGAAAATTTACGCCGGATTACGGAGTTGGAGATCTTCCTCTGCATTATTGTTGCCAAATATGAAGAAACATCTTGTCAAGTCATTAAAACTGCCATATTTTTCATTTACAACTCAACTCACTGTCAAACTTTGGACAGTGAGTGCAGGCGTAGATTGTATGTTGCTTTTTTTATGATTGCGTTCGTTTAATCTATGATGCTCCGAGATATTCCAATGTGTCACACTTGCGACGTATCCTCCTAGGAATGGATTTAAATGATTACCTAAAGTTCAGGCTTGTGTTGAGGCTCCATTGTATAATCCACAATAGATGCCCAAGTTACCTTGGTGAAACATAAATTTTTGCCCAATCACAAAGAGGATTAAAAATTTACATTTACAACTCAACTCACTATCCAACTTTGGACAGTGAGTGCAGGCGTAGATTGAATGTTGCTTTTTTATGAATGCGTTCGTTTAATTTATGATGCTCCGAGATATTCCAATGTGTCACACTTGCGACGTATCCTCCTGGGAATGGATTTAAATGATTACCTAAAGTTCAGGCTTGTGTTGAGGCTCCATTGTATCATCCACAATATGCCCAAGTTACCTTGGTGATACATAAATTTTTGCCCAATCACAAAGAGGATTAAAAATTATTTTATCACAGCATTGCAGAACGATCATTTCGTTTTTGCTATTGGTTTGTGGAACATGCTTCCAAACGAATTGCAACGCATAGCCCCACCATTGTCCTTCAGAATAGAATTATTTGTGCACTACACTAATCTAACATAAGAATATTTTGCCTAGTTCTTATTTTCTTTATTTTTTCTCTTTATGCAAATTCATAACTAGACTTTAAATTCTTACTAATATTTTATATATATTATTATGTACCAATATTATTTTTTGTATTCAGTAAATAGCTAGCAAAAAAACTGTTTATTCACTTATTAATGCTCTAAAACATTTAAAATCTTAATGTAGCATTGTACATTTTTTTTTTTTTAAATTAATGAAATAAAATGAAATATTAAAATAATTTCATCCTTTGTTATACTCTGCCATTACTTTCGCATTACTTTTATAGCGCGATAACGTCGTAACCGAATCTTGAAAATTTAATTACCTACATATTTCAAACTCTTATTTTATTTATGTGACCGTTACAAGGGAATGAGGGTTTATCAAAAAAATCTACATATAACAAAATTTAAATTCAATGAAGTGCCCTTATAGTCTAGTCGAAAGGTAGTTTTAGATGGAAAACAATCGCAATTTAATAAAACTTTAAAACTTAATAACTTTTCCTTATCACGTCCTACGGCAAAAGTGTCAATTTATTTATTTATGTATGTAGAGCGTCAAATTTTCTATATTTCGAATATTCATTCATGTTTGTATTTCAATTCGTTATTCCCGAAAAAAGGTATAATATTTTTTGTTTAATTTCGCAAAAAAACGCAAAAAATAACAAAAAAAATGCAGAATTTCATATTATTATTCTGTTATACCCGAAATATGATGAAATGTTGTTGCAATTATAAATTCGGGTTCAAATCACCAACTTTTGACACGCTCAAAATCCACCCCTACTCCCATCTTCCTAGACCAAATAATCTGGAGGATGTCTTTCGGCGCAGCATTTCTTGTTGTTTTTACTTTTTTTTTAGATTACTTTACAGAATTGAAAAAATAAATTGCACGACTGGATCGCACTTACTTGCTCATATGTGCGGTCGAATTGTCGTTACATTAAAATATTTTTTTTTTTAATTAGTTTAAGAGTTTTCTCACAAAAACTAAGTATGCAATAAAATTTGAAAACTAAATGTCTATACAGAGAAAAATTTTTTGACCAGTTTTTTAAAAAAGTGTTTTTTTTTTTAACTTTATAAGAAAATCTGTAGTTTTCATTTGGGAAAATTATTTGAAAACAATTCAATCAACACGTTTTCAAACTATTTCGGAAACCATTTTTTTTTTAGAAAATTTAAAAAAAATCGAATATAATTTAAATTTAATTATAAATGACTTTTGTAAAATTTTATTGAAATCGGGATAATGGTTTACGAAAAAACCGCATTTGCATTTTTTTATTTTCACTTCGAGGTCCATTTTTTTAGTTTTTTGAAGATAAAAAAAATGTTTTGGTTAACTAATTTACAATCGAAAACTCTTTATTTCATTGAAATATTCTAAAAATTGTGAATGTTACATAACTCAACGCGAAGCTCTAAACCTCAATTTCATATAATTTATGTTAAGCATACAAAAATTAAATGAAGTTAATTATTTTTTCATTTGATCAGGGAAAATTCGAAAATTTGTCAAAAAAATCAGGGAAAATCAGGGAATTTTATTTTGAAAAATAGTGGCAACTATGAAATTGTTCGATATAGGAAAATCTGTTAATCGTAGAGCATTTCAAAAATAACCCAGTCGTTTACACGGTCAACAAAATTGCATTCGGAATCCGATAACAAAGCAAATTTTTATGGTTTCATTCAATATTTGTGCCAGAAATTAAATTGTTTGGATTGAATTGATTCCGTCGAATTAAAAAAAAGCTACCATAAACCCATACATTTTTTGGATTCAACAGTAACTAAACACCACCAACGTAATCACGTTTATACATAATTCAATAATAATAGCCGTGTTTTTTTGGAAGTTGGATTTCCCAACAAAAAAAAAAGCATAGGCAGCTGCCTGCTGTCTTTATAAATAAAAAGCACGACTGGGTCGCACGTACTTGCTCCTATATACTAATCCTTTTTAGGTACAGGCGTCTTTTTGACAAAGATTTAATGTTTTTTGACGTGCAACTTCTTTAGAATCGTTGTGGTTTGAAGCTCGAAGGAACATGCGTCACGACAAATATATAGGATTGTTAAGTTTTGCAGTTTTTTAGTGCATTATCTTTCCACTTGTTGTTTACTGTTTATAATATAATTTGCTAATAGAAATATAAAAAAGGACTTTTTTGAGTTCAATTTTCATTTTGGTATGAACAAATTTGAACAACTGGCATAAAGATTCGTGGGAATCAGCAGTAGGGCAATAATACTAGGTATAAGGACCTATATAGGTCTCAATAACAATAATTTACTTTTTGAAATCAAATTAATCAAAATAGCTTAATTATGTTTGATGGATCGATAAACGTATGGTGTGGGTAACGGAATTTATTAAGGATATTAGGTACCTATAATAAAGTTGGAATAAATGTAGGTACTAAAATTAAGCGAGTGGGTATAGAGACAATATTAAAAGTTAACACAGTGGTTTTGATTATTTATAGGCAGGTGTAAACTTTTGTTTTCTCGATTGAAATTTTCGCATTCAGTAGTAATCGAATAGTTTTTTATTTGTTAGTTGTTTTTGTGTGTTTATCATAGGCTACCTTATTTATTCTGTGTGCTTCTATGATGATGAAATGCTTTAAAATACGTAGGTTTGTATGTAGGTTGTCACCTTCTTTTATTTGACTAATGGCTAGGGCTTAGCCGAGCAATATGAAATAAGATTTTGGGGAAAATATTAAACAAATAAATTTTTTATGAAATCAAAAAAACACTATTCATAACGTTTTTTGGAAAAAATGTTGTAGGAAATCTTATTTCTTTTGTTGTTTTCTATTTTATGAATTTTTCATTTCAAAACCGTTCGACCAGTTTAAAAAAAAAAATGTTTTTTTTTGAAAAACTTTTCGAAAACATATTTTAATTTTTTTTGAATATGGCAACTTAAAGCAATCTATAGTTTATACTAGGAGAAAAAATTAAAAAAAAATCTATAGAACCGTTTTCAAAATATTCAAAAAACTAAATATTTGTTTTTTTAAATAAAAAAATAAAAAAAAATGTTTTTGAAAATTTTATTAAGCAATATTTTTTAAACCATAAAACACTATGTATTTTGAAAATTTCATCAAAATCCGTCAGTTAGTTAACGCGAAAGTCTGATTTAAAAAAAACCGGTCATATGGGAGGTACCGTTATAAAACTTTTTCTGAAAAATCTATTAAAACTAAAAGATAGATTTTGCATAAAAAACACCATTCAGAAAGTTTTATCAAAATCGTAGGAGCCGTTTTCGAGAAAAATAAGTTTTTCATTAAAAGTTATATGGCAGGTATCGTTAGTTTCGGAGCTAGAATGCCAATTCGAAAAACAGTCGGGTAGAATACTCTAAATTCCAAGTTTGAATCAAATCGGCCCAACCGTTTAGGCTGTAGATATCGATACGGACAGACAGACAGACTGACAGACGGACGGAATTTCCGGACCCACTTTTTTGACTTCTCTATCATCATAATGTCATGCTTGATTGTTAATTTTTTTTTTTTTACGAATGCATAACTTGCCTTATAGTCCCTATAAATCGCAAGTAAAAATGACATCTCGACTACTTAAGGCAACGGCGTTTGTTCGTAGAATCAGGTATTTGCCATAAAATTTTATGGATGATGAAATGACAATTGTGCTTGGTGGTTGGGATTTGGTACAAAAATCCATTTTAATAACGCAACTATGTACGTTCAAAGCATACAAAATTGCAACAGTAAATATAAATATTTAAAATATTTTTTGAAACGTGTTCCTTATTTTAATTAAATAATTTCAAGATTGATGAAAAAAATCAGAATTTTTGATTTGGAAATTACAAATACCTAATTCACAATGCTTCAATTTTAAAATTTAAGAACTGAAAAGTGCAGACACTTTTTTGTAAAAATAGTGTTACATAAATGTATGTAATTAGTTTTATAAAAAAAAACTTTTTATTCTTATTAGAGTTTTAACATTTTCAGTTCTATTTCGTTCTATTGTTTTGGTTGGGCATTTTTCGTGGTTCAGAAAGAGATACGACTATGCTTTTATTTATTATTTTACTCTGTCTTAAATATTCAACTTTTAAATTCTTAAAAAGCTTTTCATTGATATACATGTCAACATCTGAAAAAAAGGATACAAAATCCAAAAATCCCACTTGTTCGATAGAGAGGGAATGATCTTCAAGGTTATAGGAAATACAATTCATGAATATTGCAGATTATAGTAGAGACAACCATCTTCATCTGCCTTATAACATTTCATCTGCATAATTGTTTGAATTAGTCTTCACTCGGTTTTCAGTTTTTTCAATCAGTATTGAATATATAATATATAAAAATGAATTTTTTTTGTTTGTTTGTTCGAATGTGATGTGCTGCCATACTGTTCACCTAATTGTAATGAAACTTTGTTAGCTTACGGGAAGGTTATAGGTATATTAAAATAAACGTCCAGTAGATGGCGCGCATTGAAAGAGCAATAGAAAATTAAAAATCAATGTTACTAAAAGAAAGAGGAAATATGAATCTATCTTACACCATAAAGAGTATTCATGCATTATTCAAATAATTCTCTACAGGTTGCGTTAAAAAAAAAATTCAAAATATCGAAAGACATGTATTTTTTTACGAAATTAAGAATTGTGCATCATTTTTTTAGAAGGATTCAACCACTTATGTTGCCGTTTACACACATGAACCATTTCATTTAAAGAGGTTAAAATACTATTAGGTTTATATTAGATAAAGTTTTGTATTTTCGGAACTTACCGCGTTATAAGAAATATTTTCTTATTTCTTTCTACCCGACGTTTAGAAAGAAATAAGAAAATATTTCTTATAACGCGGTAAGTTCCGAAAATACAAAACTTTATCTAATATGAATATCGTCCGCGAAAATAAAAACCTAAAATCTCATACTATTAGGTTTGTTAAAACTCAGCAATGGATGACGATGCATCATATCAACTTAATGGACTTTAGTGCTTTAAATGCGATAAAAGTTTCTTATACTCATCAGAAAACGAATCACCCAAAATAATTAAACTATCTTGCAGACGAACATAATCAATATTTCTCCTACTTCCCATAATCTTGTTTGATTGAGTATCTATAATCACATAATCTACTTTATGAACGAAGCCATTCAGATACACAGAAATGCATGATAAAAGTCTTATATTATGACAGAAATGATCTATTGTGAATGAAATCTTTCTATCCCCAGCAATATTCAACCTCTATTTTTATGGGCAGCTAAATATTTGTATAGGCAGGTGATTGTTGTTTTTGTAATGCGTGTAAAATCCAGCTGCGCTGCGGATAACTTTGCCAAAAAAACACGGCTATTGTTGATATAAATATATATATATACAGACAAAAACTAAATTTTTATTAATTGTTCCACCTCAGCGCCACTTTGTAGGTTAAGAATTTTTTAATTGAATTGAACAACGAAATGTAAGCATACAGCGCCACCTATTGTGAATTTTCCGATTTTTTTCTTAGCCTTCGTGCAGCAATTATGAACAACACCGCAGAATGAAGTATTTAATTTGAGCTAGTCGTTTTAAGAATCCGGACAAACAAAGATGTGCAGGTGCAAGGACAGATAGACGGACAGACAAACAGACAGACAGAATTTTTTCAGTAACTCAATTTCAATTTTATTAACCTCCACGAATGCCATAAGATATAATGAACATAAGTAATTTTTGATTAGTTATAATTAAGTATATGACCAACTAACTTAATATATTCGGTATTTTTTTTTAAATCCCGTTCTTTAAATCTCGCTTTTTGTAATCCCGTTTCGTTTTTATAATCCCGTGTCTTATAATCCCACTTTTGCAATCATTCATCAACAAATAAACTATTTGTTTTATTTTAACATACTGTGACATTTTTGGCCTGGGGTTTGACAAATAAAACTCAATCAAAATTTCAAAATAATACAACAAATCTCTTTATTTTATGAAACACAACGTCTTTCAGTTTATATAATAGTAAATTTAACTTATTCCACTCTCAGTCAAAACATATTGCAAATATGTAGCATACTTTTAGGAGCATGGTTGTTATACACAATAAATGTTGGTTTTTGTACACAATGAATCCCACATATGTCGTTAATTTACAAACAAAATGCATCGTCCGAATATCTAGACATTTTGTTGCTACATCACAATACAATAGATATTACATTACTAGTATGTAGCCCCCCTGCCTGGTGTCCCTTTCACACCTAATTAAGCCATTCTGTTTACATAAATGATTTGAAAAAAACCTTCCTTTTCCGGGATTTGTCCTTTTTTCCATAATGGATTCAATTACTGTTTTTAATTTATATTTTTTTTTCAAATTGGTCGGGTTAAAAAGAATTGTTCTCCGACATTAGACTACTTCAAACTTTGTTCAGTCATATCGTTTTCTTTTTAATTGAAGAATTAAGTAGCAAAATCTGTCCTTTTCTAATGTGATTTCGAATATCCTCAACAAAAACCCATATGCCAAACAGAAACAAAAAAAAAAAAAAAAAAAATGGAAGAAAAAGAAAAAAAAGCAATCAAGGAACTGCTTTGGAACAACATCTGCCTAAATTGGCTCCATTTAATCCAACAAAGCACAGAAAAGTGCCGTTGAAATGTCCTTTTTCAGATTAAACAGTGTTCCTTCGTCCATTTAATTAAATTTGTATTTGAAGGGTCAAATTACTGTAATACCGACATTCATAACCATTTCCTTCCAAGACCATAAAGCAACCTTAGGGTGTAAACTATAGTGTATATGTAAATGTCTCCACTTGTGTCCAAAACAAATTTCCTGCGACATTACCTGTAGTTTGACTTCTGAGTTCTGACCCACCCTTTGCGGCCGGAAATCCAATAAAAGTCAACTCAATTTTGTGTCATTAATCATTTTTAATTGTTCGTCTGGTATAATAATTGGAAGGATTCTAATATTTCGCAGACCTTCCCTCCCTTAAATGGTTTGCAAAAATAAATTCGAGTTTTTATGACCGTAAAAAAATATTATTTCGAAGTCTAATTTCTTGAGAACGACACACGATGTGAAATTTTAACAACTTCTTCGAGATGCATTGACATCATTTGTTTTTTTTTTTTTTGAAGAAAAGGAAAAGATTTTATGTTGTCACTCCTGCGGACGGACATTTGCTACTGGTGAAGTCATAAAGCCATACTGTGTCCAACTTCATTGCATTGATGGGAATCCTTGTTACAGGACCGATGCGGCGCTTACACCGGACTAGAATGTCTTATTGACCGTGGGAGAAAAGTTTAATAGCCTTGGAGAATGAAAGCCATTCAAAAGGAGTTTTATTCCTTGTGCCACACTGCGCTGCAGTTCAAGTGATTGCGCTAAGAAAATTTTATTGTCACATGGGAGACATGACGTGGCATTTGTGAGTTATTTTTTTATGAAGCTTCTTTCAGCTATTTTGAGTGATGAATAGGGAAAAATAGGAGTTTTGTGAGGTTGGGCTTTATTACTTTTCTGTTTCTTGTTTTATGGCTGAGGATCTAGCGTTAAAAAAATCATATTTTTGTTTGCAATGAATTTTTGAATAAACGACATTTGCATAGCAAAGTTGAGCTTTTTCTGAAATATTTATTATTTTTTGTTATGTTTGCTTGGTAATGACAAGTAAAACCGTAAAAGAATAAAGTTAGAAGGCATTTTCTGTGTTTTATGACTTTAATTTATGCTTTTATGAGCCATTAACGACAACACTTTGAAAAGTATTTTGGGGGTGTCGTCTGCTTATGCTTAGAAACGGATGGAACAATTTTTGTTTTTTGTACCTCATACTTAAGCCTAACTTTAAAATGACAGTTAGGGAGTAGTGGCACGATTCACCTTGTGCAGCTTACGAACGGACGAATCCTATGAATATACAAATGATGAAAATTAAATAATTTTTAAAGATTGTGCGATGTTGCTTTTTAATAAACGCATGAAAATTTGTATTAAAAGTCTTAATTTTAAGTTTTAAACGTTCTTCAAAGAAAAGACTGAGTTCTTGCTGCAAAAAAAAATTTCATGTTCAAGCGAAGTTATACAAAAAATATTGTTCCAATTAAGAACTTGTAAATCAGAAGGGATTTTTTGTAAGTCATTCAAAATTCAAATTTGAGCAAGGCCAACCTTCGCTTAAAATCGGGTAACACGGGTCGACATGATAGCCCACCTAATAAAAATAAAAAGCTTAGTAGGTGCCTGTTTACATTGCGGTAGACCCTTTCTAAAGCAGGGAATACACGATACAATCATCGTACCGACTTGAATCGTGCCGATATCGGTACGACACATGTTGGATGGAACACACACACAATGCGATCTTATCTTGCGCTCATTTGTAGCTGATGTGTTCATTTGAACATGTCTTTTAAAAATTCAGCTCATTGTAGTGCCATAGCTTGGGTAGAGTTTTCAACTTTTTTTTTCTTTATATTTGCAATTATTGCAATTTTAACGAACGTAATACTACATGCTCTGGAAAAGTCTATTAACGGTACCTTTCATATAAGGTTTTTTTATATTTGAATTTCTCGGTAACGGCTAATTGGATTTCTATAAATTTTTTTTAAAGATGTTGCTTAACAAATTAACTCTGCAAACCAAAATATTGAGCAATTTTTTTTTTATTTACAATTAATTATTTTTTTTTAATTTCTATGTTTTTAAAACTCGTCAATAAATTTAACTTAAATTTTATGATCAGCTGTATATTAATTAAACTGCGTACAAAAATCTAATTTTTTTTTTTCAAAAAACTATAAATAGAAAACAGGATTTTATAAAAAACGGTCCTACAATTTTCGAAGTACTTTTTTAATAATTTCTTTTTGTTGAACGGTATACATGCATATGTACAAATAAACTCTAAGCAAAAATCTTTATCAATTATGAACACAATTGCCATGTTTGCTCGATGTAAATTATTAAAATCAATTGAAATGTATGCTTTTTTGTGGACTTAAAAGCAGCATTTGACACTATCGACAGAAATGCCCTTTTTACTAAGCTGTACAACCTGGGAATATTTTCAAAATTTGTTAAAGCGTTGGAAAAACTTTATTAACAGACGACGGCATTTGTGTTTGATAGAAAAGTTGTTTCTAAGAAACTAAAAATAAATCGGGGAGTAAGACAAGGATGCAATTTAAGTCCCTTGTTCTTCGCCTTATTCCTCGATGATCTGGTTGACTGTTTACCTTGTGGTGTAAGGATTGGCGCCATTCATATAAAAGTCATTATGTATGCGGATGATATTGTGATATTAGCCGAATCACCCACCGCCCTACAGTTGATGATTAACCGGGTGGTAAGCTATTGTAAAACATGGAACTTGGAAGTTAACTTAGAAAAGTCTAAAGTAATGATTTTCCAAAACGGTAGTGGTAGACTATGAAGGGATGAGCATTGGAAATTTGGAGATAACCCCATTGAAGTAGTTAAAACACATAAGTACCTGGGCATAGAGTTAACCTACAATCTAAATTTGACAAACCATCTCATGTCGTACAAAGATATTAGTGTTTTATTTAATCTAAGATGGGAGCTTTTTCAATTGAACTTTGTTCCACATAGACCGGATTTAATCATCAACTGCAGCCTGTGTAATATACGTGAGAGGGAACACATAGTCCATTTCTTTGGTAGATGTCCAATTTATAAAGAATTCAGGAGAGTCCACTTCGGAAAAAACACCCTTGAAGGAGAAGAGGTTTGCAGCTATCGCATGCGAGACAAGTCGGCACTGTACGATGATTGTATCGTGTTTTCTCTGCTTAAAAACGTTACGATTATTTTGTTTGTCACGCAGGATCTCAGAAAGTACTCGACTGATTTATTCGAAACAAATTTTGTAATATTCTTTATTATTTTATAAGATTGTTTACGGCTACTTTTTTTTGGAATATGTATTTGTTTTTAAAATATGAATATAAGTATCTTTTTTTTAATTGACCATTTTTTGTATAGGTTATCTTTCATAATCACTTTCTTTTCACCTGGTAGCTGCTTTGTTTCATTTCATTATCATTCCAACTTGTTTGCTTTTTCTCTTCCTCTAATGTTCTCTTAATTTATGTTACACTATAGTATAGAGTGTAGACTATACAATACCCTCAAAGTTTTTCAAACTACGCAAGCTGTGAATTATGACAACTAACAAGTCTCCAGGATCAGGGTCAATCATTTACATTTATTGGGGTCGCTCTTAGGCAAAATGTCTTTCCATGGTCAGCTTTACGTTGCCCTTTCAAGAGTGGGCTAAAAATAATCAGTTTCTTTTTCTTCCTAAAAGTAATTGGACTGCATTGTCTATCCTGAGGCTTTGAATTAAAAAACAGTAAAAATATGTACAAACATAAAAAAGTCTATTTCTTTAAAAAGTGTTTGCCGTGAAACAGAATCGAATTCTGTATACCTACTGTAAGCAGGGTAAGCCTCATTGAGGAATGTTTTCATATATATAATATTTATAGTAAAGACAAATTTTTCTTTAAACTTTGCGAAGGAACGCTAGCACGGGTCTGCTAGTACTTTATAATTCCAATTTTTCGAATTTAGTAAGTAATATTTTGTACAGATCTTTTATAAGGCAAACTTTCGTTAGCCACACATTTCAAACTTTGGCAATTAAAAAAGCCTTTAAAAATGAGTTTTGAAAGTTGTATACAAGGCTTATAGATATTTGTGTATATTTTTTTTCAAATTACCTGTATAACTCCGAAGTGTTTACTGAAAATTCAAAAACTATTAGCTTCTATAAGGCTTTCATATAAAACCTTTTACAAACAAAAAAATACCCGCTTATCCTTAATAATCATTTAAAATAATCTTAATAATTATAATAATAACAATCTTTAAAAATAATAATGCGGCAATGCAAAATGACCTTTATATAAACATTTACCGCAAGGTCAGTAAAAGCTGACATTAAAATGCTTGGGTAATTTCTTATAAAATCCAAATCAAACTAGCATTAAGCTGTAACAAAATGGCTTGCGCTGGGCAAGCTGATTATATATCACAAAAAGGAATTTGTTGCTATAACTTACCTTTACCTTTCCTGGCGCTATATAGCGTGGTGCTCCTGGGCCTGATTCAATATGCCCCTCCAGCTGGCTAGATCTCTAGCCTGTCGTCTCCAGTTTTGCACACCAAGCAGTCCGAGGTCTCCTTCTACCTGGACGTTCCATCGAAGATGAGGTCTCCCCTAGCTTCTGACTTCCTCAGGTGCGGTGTTGAAGACCTTACGGGCGGAGCGTCGATATTCATCTGCTCTACATGGCCGAGCCATCGTAGCCGCTAGATACGGATTTTGTTTTACCAGGTTCATGTCGCTGTACAGTGCGTGCAACTCGTTGGTGTACCTTCTTCGCCAGTCGTTCGTAACTTGATCGTAAACAGGACCATAAATTACGCGCAGTACTTTTCTTTCGAATACCTCAAGTGCGCTTTGGACCGAATGGGAAAGGGTCCATGCTTCTGCACGATATATCAGGACCGGGATAATGAGTGTTTTACACAGGGCGGGCGGCAGTGCTGCAGTAGATAAGAGTTTTGCTTGTTAAATGAGAGATCCTAAGTTCGACTCTCAGTTTGGGAAGCAAATTTTCTAACTCGTAGTGCAAGCTAGAGCCGTCGTCCGTCTCGATCAATTGCGCCGAAAAAAATTCCTTCATACCTCTCTAATTCTTCTAACTGGTGTCGTGTTACATCCGGGTGCATTCTAAAAGGCATTGTGCCTTACAGACACATATGCAGTTAAAATGTTATTATTATTTTTATTACAGCGTCTCCTTGGATCTTCTTGATAGGATTTATTCCTCAGTTGCTTACGTAGCCCAAAGTAACAGCGATTAGCAATAGTGATATTGCGTTTACTCCGCTGATGTTGTTGCCCGTGTTCACATCAGAACCCAGGTAGATAAATTCACTGACGACCTCAAAGTTGCACCTATCAATGGGCACGTTTTGACCAAGTCGGTAACTGGATTGGACTTTTGTTGATGAAAGCATATACTTCGTTTTGTCCGCCTTACCAGTCTTATTCTGATTTTACTGCCCGCTGGTTCTTCCTATCACATCAATGTTGTCAGCGAACCCAAGTAACTGCGTTGATTTTTTTAAAGATAGTGCCTGATGTGCTGACTTGGGTTTTGCGTACTATCTTTTCTAGGACGATGTTGAAACAGCTGCAGAGCAGTGCGTCACCTTGTCTTCACCCTCTGGTGGTTTTGAAGTTCTCAGTGGCATTTCTGCCAATTTTGACAGAGCAGCGAGCTTTCTCTATTCAATCGCCATCCTGATAAGACGTATATGTTTAGCAGGAATTTCAAAACTAGACATGGCTCGGAACATTTTGTTTCTGTTGACACTGTCATAGGCTGCTTTAAAATCGATGAAAATATGGTAGGGGTCAATGTTTAATTCTTGGGTTTTCTCAAAGATCTGGCACAATGTGAATTTTTTTTTGTATCGTAGATTTTCCAGGTCTAAAGCCAGCTTGGTAAGGATCTATTATTCCGCCAGCAAACGGCTTTAGACTTTCACATACCTCCCTGGACTGGATCTTATAAGCGATGTTTAAAAGGCTAACTCATCAATAGTTAGTGCAAAGTAGTCGATCTCCGTTTTGTGGATCGAGCAAATGGTACTAGAATTCCAATCATCGGGGATACTTTCCTCCGACCATATCTTGCAGATTAGTTTGTGTATGCATCTTCAGCGTGTCTAAAAAGTTCTGCTTCTAGCCCATCGGCACAACTGCTTTGTTCGTTTTTAGTCTGGCAATGGCTACTTTGATCTCATTTTGGTTGGGCAGGTATAGCTTATGGTTATCATCTAGGTTGACTGTTATAGGTCGATCATTGGTGGGATATTGAACGTCATCGTCATGCAACAACTTGTGGAAGTATCTCTCCGGATGGTTAACATCGATTGCGTATCTACTACAGTGTTTTCATCCGCATCTTTGCAGAACCCAGAACGACTAGATAAACCTGATGTTGACTGATTCACCTTTCTGTAGAAGTTTTGCACCTGTTTCCACCACCTCTACATCGCCTCGACTTCACGTTGCTGGTGATGTTTTTTCTTTCTCCTGATTAAGCTTTGTTTATTTAATGCCGTAATAAATAAGCATTGTTTTGCTGGTCATTTTCCACTATTGTTAATAGTATTCAGAAGACTTTTTCGTTTTCAACGAAAATAAATATTTTATTACTCTTCGTGATTTTTGTATTACAAAAGTAAAAAAAAAATAAATTAATATACATAATTTTATATATTTATAATTTAAAAAAATTTAAATAAAAACAAGTATACAAACAAATGCTTTGTTTAAATAAAATATCGTTTTCGCATTAATACATTCCATGGGCATACATGGCGTATACTTGTTTTTTTTTTTATTATTTGAAAGAACATATTTTATTCCCTTGCTGAACGACAATCAAGAGCAGTAATATAGAAACAAAAAAGGAAAGAATTTCTAAGTTTGTGCTTCACGAAAAAAAATCAGTCTGCGTTAATAATTTTTTTTCTCGCCAAACTAATTGGTTTTGATTTGACTGTACAAATGTTTTTTTAGAAAACAAATTTGTCTCAAAACAGTTTTCGTACACACGACACATAATTAATGCAACCTGATGAATTCTAGGTTTTGTCCTGAAACAGGATAAGAGAATTTTTCGAAATCAAAAAAGAAGGATTGAAGTTCCGTCATTAATTCGCACTTGCAATAAAACTTAAAACATTGTAACAAAAAAAAAAAAAAAAAAATAGTAAAACACCCCAACTAGTTATCTCTAGCTTCCCAAATACCTACTTTAACCACCATCCCAATAACTTGCAAACCATACATCTCCCTCCAGAACTCGATAAAGTCGAGTCTTCCGTTAATCCGATGAAAATGCATAAAGTTGCCATTGCCGGTCTCGTGCCATGAATAAGTAAGGAAGGAAGGATAATATACGTAAAATACCTCGTTTTTGAAGTCTGCACAAGCTTAGCTTCTTGGGGAATGGGAAGCTGCTAAAACGGGCGACGAAATTATCTTCGTATTATCAACCCCAATGACGAAAAATGCCAAATAGTGGCGCACAGTAATCAGCCTCACAAGTCGATGCACTCGTCATTGCCTGGCGTAAGCTTCACAGCACAAACGAGAGTTATGTATACGTGGGAAACTCCTGTCTGTCTGAGTGGGTTGGGAGGGGGGGGGGCGTTCATGAAGTTAGCTTTATTATGCATAATTTCAATGTTGCTATAACCCGCCGCATCGTCGTCGTCCTATCAGTCGTCGGTCGACAAACTCGGTGTAGGAAGAACAACACACATCCGACGTCGAGCATTTTCCCAGAAACGACACATAGCATTTTAAAACTTCCCAGGAGCTAAATATTTCTATTTTCGTTGATTCTGACGCTTCGGATAGGATCTATCCTTTATAACGTAAGAGTTACCCTCTCTGGAAATGGTGGTAACCGCTTTTACAGTAAACTAACGTTGAGTCATTATTTTATGTGAGACGTTGGGTTGGAGCAGAGTAGCTGTCGGGCGGCGGGAATACCTTGCATTCTTGGGAGTTGAGAATGTTCATAGGGGTGGCACATTTTCACACGATACCTTCCATAGTATTTGGTTCTAGTAGTGCATAAGAACGAATGAATGAATGCATTTCTGTCTTTAGTTTTAAATGAAGTGAAGTGAAATGTTGAAGGCAATTGACATAAGGAATTTCATTCAATTTTGTGTTGAAAATGAAATTGGACTCTTGTCTCACAATAAATTATATTTTTTTATTCGAAAATGCTTTAATAATTAAATTCATGAGAGACAAAAGGAATGACGGTATTTGAGGGTTTTAAAAGTGATCCAGAAATGTTTGTTTAGTTTTATTTTTTTTAGCGGTGCTTCGTTTATTTCAGTTAACTGATAGTAAGGTAAAGTTTTAACCGAAATGAAGATCAATGTTTGAAATTAAAATCTAGATCTGCATCAACATGGGATATTCGAAGGTTCAAGATATTACTAAAAAAGAGACGTCGATGCGTTTAGAACGCATCCAAATTAAAAGCAATTTGAATTTGGAGGTAAATAAAAATTCCAATGGGTGTATCTCCAGGCAATAAGTTTTTTTTTGAAAAAGTTCTCAAAAGAACTCGGTTTTAAAGCGGTGCATTACATTACATGGGTCTGACGGGATCAAATCGCACGATCTCTGTGTGCCAGTTCATATCACCTCCACGTGGGATGATCATGCCCTTGAATCGCTTGTGCGATTCCAATGAGGTGTGACTCGAAACGCCGCACGATGGGACCATTTGTATGAGAGAGCGGGAAAAAGTCCATAAAAACCAAACCACTTAACCGATTTCGATGACATTTTCAAAAATTAAATTTAATTTGGAAACACCACAATTAATTTCCACCCACTAAAAAGAATCATCAAAACTGATAAGATACCAGGTAAGTAAAGGTTAAACGTTAAAGGTGCCTTTTTTGAAGGGTGTTGGCCATTAAAATTTTGCACACCCACTTTTGACGTTTTTAACACTTTTCAAACCTTTTTTTGTAATAGGTTCTTACTTAAATTGTATGCAGGCAGTCTTTTTTAGTGCCATAAGATCGGAAACACCCAACAGATTTAAATTAAATTTTCAAATATGATAAAGGTTAGTTAAAGAAACGACAACAATATATTTTCACCTCCTGACACGCCCACAAAAAAGCTGGTTTTAAATCCAAAGTTAGTAAATTAAATTTTGGAGTAATTATAAAAATATATTTTCGCCAAAAAAAATAAATAAATGGCTTGATGCATGGAATCATTATGTATTTGTCGGTTTAGACGTTCAGTGTTTTTATGAGATATATAATGGAAAGAAAATCGGAGAAAAACAATGAAAATTCGGGTTTTCATGTTTGTTAAAGCAAAAGGTAGTGTATCCAAAGAAAAAAATTTGTGTGTGGTAAAAAAACATAAAAATAATGTAACCCATAACATAAAAATTGAAAATCAATATTCAATTCAATTTACAACATTCAATATGTTGTACATTGTTTATGTTACAATTGGGTAACGGTAAAAAAATGCATTGTGTGATCATGCTCTTTCACTTTTTGTAAACACGTCCATATGGTGCGTTTTGTAGGAAGAGCGAGTATGTAAATAAGAATAAAATTGAAGAAAATTAAAGTGAATATCAAAGCATTTATTCGATTTTTGTTAATTTTTGTTGTTCGAATAAAATGCGTTAAATTGTATTGAGTAAAATAATTTAAACGGCATTTTATTTCCTTAAAAAAATGTAAAACAGAATGATTTTTTTTTTCAAAATCGTAGCAACGGTTTTTAAATAAAATGTTTCTTAAATAAAAAAAAAAAACAATTCAAGAATACAAACTTAAGCACAAAATTAACATTCATTTATTTATTTTTTTTTTTAAATTCACATACCCGTTTTCAAAATATTGACTTAAAAATTTTTTTTTTTTTTAAATTATTATACCTAAATACAAAAAAAGTTTTAGAAAAAAAATTAATGGGAAATTAGTAATTAGTACACATCTTCTTGACTATCAATTTTATTAGTAATCGGATCACCAGTTTTCGTGAAAGTCGAAGTAAAAAACCGGTCCTATGGGAGGCACCGTTCTTAGCCCACCATATTAATCTTGTTTGCACCAAAATATAATGCTTACCAATAGTAGTACACTGATTTTTTGCTTACAAATTCTTGGAGTCGTTTTCGAGAAAAATAAGCTTTACATAACATAAGTTCTAAATTTGAAGACGATTGGTCCAACCGTTTAGGCTACAGTCCAAAATACATCCTTACAGATAGACAGACGGACAGAATTTTGCCAGTAACTCAAATATGTTTCTCTATCATCGTTTGATTGTTTGATTGTTATCTTAATTTTTTTTTCACGAATGCATAACTTGCACTATAGTTTATAGAAAGTTTATATTTGAATAATATTAATATTAATATTTTTTCTCAAAAAAGGTAGTTTGAGTTATTTTGGATTTTCTCAAAAACTAGAAAGCATAAAAGCATCCAGTTTTTAGTGTTAGACCAAAAATCAATAAAGGCATTAAATATTGAGACAAAAATAAAAAAAAATCAGTTTGACAAACAAAAATTCATAATTTTTTTTGAAAATTTATGAATTTAAAATTAATTGTTTCAAAAACTTTCAAGTAAAACAACATGAATTACAAAGAAATGTTGAAGAGTGGATTGTTGGCATCGTAAGTGTCCATGGACATTATGACCAATTGGAAATAGTCATAAGGTCCATGGACATTATGTCTTTTTAAAAGTGGACATAATGTCTGAATTGAATTTTTTTTTCATATCCTGCAACCCCCCTGCTTGGGCTCACTATAGGATTTGGAGTAGGTGCGAGATTGGGCTTATGCAAAAGTTCTTTAAATCAAAAAGAAACGTTGCACATACCCAACGTTGCACCTTCTCCAGATTCTATAGTGAGCCCAAGAAGTGGGGTTGCAGGGGGTCAGCCCCATACTGAAAATGAAAAAAAAATTCAATTCAGACATTAGGTCCATGGACTCTATGTCTATTTCGTTCATGGACCTTATGACTATTTCTATTTGGTCATAATGTCCATGATATCCTTTCCTGATTGTCGAAATGTGGAAACAGTGTATTATCTTTAACTATATTTCGCTCCGAATCAAATTCGATCATCCTGAATCTTTTATCACATATGTTGTTGTGTATGCTGTGATTTTTGACTATATCAATATAAGATATCTATTGGAGTTAAAGTAGGTCAAAACATTAATAGTGTGATGACCTAAAACGTAGTTTCCTGAAAAGGTTTTTTGAAAGCGATTTGCTTTCATGAATACTTTCAGTGTATGACTAGTTCATGAAAGCGTTGTCAAGAAAGCAAATCATTGTCTGAAAACGCTTTTCGCTTTCAGAGAATGTTTTTGAAAGTTGGAAGTTGGTGTATTCAATTTGCAGCTTAAAAAGATTATTCTCCAATGTTGACACAAATAAATTTGTAATTGGCATCGTTGCTTGGTACTGATTCTTCAGAACCAAGTTCCTAAAACGTTCGCACACAAATTGACCTACTATTAGCCGCATTTTGTTCTATCACATGCTGTGAAATCCGTAGGATGATTTCCATAACATTTAATTGCCTGAAATCCAATTAATCTTTTACACAAATAATTTGCTTAGCGAACTCCATTTTGCATAAATAAGCAACAAAAAAAAAACTAAGCAAATCCACAGTCCGTACCCGTTTACGCACAAACCACTTTTAGAAAAAAAATTGGCTTTCTTTGCTTTCTGGAAAGTAAAAATTCGCTCTCAGAAACTATTTTTCTTTAATTGCATTGCATGAATACATAACTTGCCCTTTTAACTTATTAAGAATGAGTCTTAAATAAAGAATTCGATCTCTTTCATCATTTCATTGCTAAAAAAACATTCTGATATCGATGTCTATCGTTACCCCAAATTCTAGAAATTACAGGACATAGACAATGTTTGAAGCCGCCAGGTGCAAAGCCCACGTTGAGCTTCTCGTACAAAGTATAACAAAGAAGTCCTTTCTTACCGAAAAAAAACTCTATTTACAATATCACATGCAATTGTCAGCAGAACCAACAAAAATTTCTCCAGAAAATCTTTTAACTTAATCTAACTTCACTCCACTATCAGCAACCAAAAGAAAAAAGAAAATCCTAAATTGCACCCATAAAGACGGAAAATTCTTTTAAAAAAGTATACATTTCACTTGGCTGCGTCTTCTATGAATATCCGAGAGAGAGAAAGCAGAAAATCTTCCACAAGACGTTGCAACTATTATGCGTTTATTTGCCTGAAACTTCCTAACCTCCCAGCTACGTCAAATGATATGTGCTGCAACGCAACCCACCATAATAGGATTATGGCAAACATGTTTAAAAGACATCGCGAGCGCTTTTCCACTTGACTTGGCCAAATGCAAAAAGAGCCGTCAATTCGTAGGGCATCCAAAGCAAAGACCAAGTAGACAGCTAGTGCACCCCGTGTAAGTCAGGCAGCAAATCCCAATCAGAGGCATCCAAATCCTTCCTTCCTCCTGACGAGAACTAGAAACGGTCGTAAAAAATAAAAGAAACTACCATCCGCCAAATGAAAAGATCCCATTCGGCCATATAGATATACGATGGAATGCTAGCATACCTTCTTTCGCATCTTGGATGTTTGGTAATAGTTTCTGATGCGATGATGGTTTCTGGCTTTTTTTCTCTCCTGAAAGGACCATGATGGTGGCAATGGGTGCATTCACCTATGACATGTGTGTGTGTGTGTGTGTGTTGGGGAGAGGATGTGTGATGTAAGGATGAGTAGGATTTTCATTTTCTTTCCTTTTTCCATTTTGGGTTTCTTCCTTTTGTTAATATTAAATGACACAATGATATCTACAAATGAAATGTAGACTGCCGAAAGGATTCTTTTGAATTGTTTATCGTCCTGCTGGGATAAGAATATGCAGTTGTTGTTATTGCTGAAACCGCCTATCATTTCCTTGTTTTCGTCCTCATAACCGTTTGGAAAAATTAATAACCAAGTTCAATTGTATGGTCTTGTCTAAATAAGTTGAAAGATTTTCTCCGATCCAATAATTGAGAGTTGGAGACAATTTTTCCAATGTTTCAAGCATCTTGGGGATGTTCTTCTTGGAAGAATTTCATCACTTTGATTAGGAGCTGTGAAATGTTCTTCAGCAGAATTGTGATACTTCAATTTTTTAAACAATTAACAACTCCAATGACTAAATGTTTAAAAATTTCAGTAAATATGTAATGAATACGTTGATTCCTCCGCACAAAGAAAAGCCATCGTCCTTGCATAGCTCCATAAGTATCCTGAACAGGATAATCCATTTACGTTATCACGCAAAGAGTCATTCATCATCATAAGTCATCGCATGTTATGCGAGCGCCAAATGAAATATACATTTGTCAAGGATTAAATTATCTCTTCGCTCGTACCGGTCGGTAGGGTAGTTCGAAAAAGGACTTAGCTATTTGCTGATACTATCTACAAAAATGCTTCCAAGGATCACATCACAAATAAATGCATCCGAGTTAGGAATGCAAGCATTTTCTGTGACAGCAAACCGAATGTCTCGACTATAGCATAAGACTGTACTGGTGTACACGTAGTGTTGAATTGAATTAATGAAACAAAATGAATGAGATACGACTTGGTCCTTGTAATTTATATACTCCTGTTGTGTACATGAGCTAATGCCTTATCTCCTGGAATAAAATGAAAAATGCATTCACGTTCAGGGTAAAGGGGCGGGGGAGGAGGGCAATGGAGGGTGATAGTTTGTATATTAATAAAGTGCAAATGAAGACGGCAGCCGCGAGTCTATCCAGTTAATTTAATTTTTTACTTGCGATTATAGGGACTATAAGGCAAGTTATGCATTCGTAAAAAAAAAAAAATTCTAACAATCAAACATGATATTACGATGATAGAGAAGTCAAAAAAAGTGGGTCCGGAAATTCCGTCCGTCTGTCTGTCTGTCTGTCTGTCTGTCTGTCTGTCCGTATCGATATCTACAGCCTAAACGGTTGGGCCGATTTGATTCAAACTTGGTATATAGTATTTTTAGAGTGCTCTACCCAACAGTTTTTGGAATTGGCATTCTAGCTCCAAAACTAACGGTACCTGCCGTATAACTTTTATTAAAAAACTTATTTTTCTCGAAAACGGCTCCTACGATTTTGATTAAACTTTCAGAATGATGTTTTCTGTGCAAAATCTATCTTTTAATTTTAATGGATTTTTCAGAAAAAGTTTTATAACGGTACCTCCCATATGACCGGTTTTTTAAAATCAGACTTTCTCGTTAACTAATTGACGGATTTGGATGAAATTTTCAAAATATGTAGTGTTTTATGATTTAAATAATATTGCTTATCAAAATTTTTAAAAACATTTTTTTTTTAATTTTAATAATTTTTTTAAAAAAATATTTTGTTTTTTGAATATTTTGAAAACGGATCTATAGATTTTTTTTTAATTTTTTCTCCTAGTATAAACTATAGATTTCTTAAAATTGACATACTAAAAAAATTTTAAAATATGTTTTCGAAAAGTTTTTCAAAAAAAACATTTTTTTGAAAAAACTGGTCCAACGATTTTGAAATGAAAAATTCATAAAATAGAAAACAGCAAAGGAAATAAGATGGCTTACAACATTTTTTCCAAAAAACGTTATGAGTAGTGTTTTTTTGAATTCATAAATTTTTTTCCCCAACATTTTATTTCATATTGCTCGGCTAAGCCCTAGCCAAGCCATTAGTCAAATAAAAGAAAGTGACAACCTACATTACATACATACTTACGTATTTTAAAGTATTTTTCATCATCATAAAAGCACAGAATAAATAAGGAAGCCTTTGATAAACACACAAAAACAACTAACAAATAAAAAAAACTATTCGATTACTACTGAATGCAAAAATTTCAATCGAGAAAACAAAAGTTTACACCTTCCTATAAATAAACAAAACCACTGTGTTAACTTTTAATATTGTCTCTATACCTACTGGCTTAACAGTAGTTGGAACACGTATCTTAATTTTAGTACCTACCTTCCTTCCAACCTTATTATAGGTACCTAAATCCTTTATAAATTCCATTGGTCCCATATTGGGACGTATAAAGGTCCCTTTACCTAGCATTATTGCCATACTGCTGATTCCGACGAATCTTTATGCCAGTTGTTCAAATTTTTCCATACCAAAATGAAAATTTAAGTGAAAAAAGTCCTTTGTATCTTTCTATTAGCAAATTATATTATAAACAGTAAGCAGCAAGTGGAAAGATAATACTACACTAAAAAACTGCAAAAGCTAACAATCCTATATATTTATGTGTTTATCCCTTTGTCGTGACGCATGTTCGTTCGAGCTTCACCCCAAAACGATTCTAAGGAAGTTGCACGTCATACAAAAAATATTAAAATAAAATCTTTGTCAAAAAGACGCCTGCACTTAAAAAGGATTAGCACATAAGAGCAAGTACGTGCGACCCAGTCGTGCCTTTTATTTTACTTAAATTCTTGGGGATTGTATATTGGTTTTTCAAAAAAAAAAAATATATATCTGTGGGATTCTTGTATCCCTGGCTCAACTTCTCTTTGCAATAAGCACTCCGACTCTCATTAACGTTATAAAGGTTAATTTATTATATCAATTTTAAAAAAAAATTTTAAAAAATAGTTATTAAAGTTCAATTTTGTAAGAAGAAAGGAAGGCAAAACGGACGCACGGCCAAATTCACTTTTATGCACCTCTATGCTTTAAATCAAAAACGCGACTGCTCACTTTCAAAAAAGAACTGATGTTCGTGGCTGAAATAGGATGATCGCATTTTCTTTCATTCTCGGATGGTTCGTTAGTAAGTCGTAGTGTGTGTGTGTGTCTGGGGGTGTCTTCGTCGTTCATAGTCTAGGGGTACTGTAAGGGGTTTGTGGATTCGCCCAATCCTACATTCGGCTGTCCTGACGCTCATTCGGCCCCGAATGAACGATCCCATTTTTTCATATACTCTGCCACGGTATTGGTATTAGTAGGGCCTTCGTGGTCTCCGACTTTCCGGACTTCATAGCGTCCATTCTTCAGGATTTTGGTGACCTTGTAGGGCCCCAAAAATTTCGGCCGCAACTTCATTCCAGTTCCATACTGAGTGCGCTTAATGGCAACCAACTCATCCAGGATATATTCACATTGTGGCACTCGGGTTCTGTCAAAGGTCCTTTTATTTTCTTGTTGGATTGCCTCGATGTTTTCACGGGCTTCTTCGCGGGTCTCATTTCGCTCCTGGTCCAGCTCCTGGACAACTGCTTCATTCATTAAGTCTCGTAAATTCGTTCGATCTCGAACACGCATGTCAACTCCAGTGAGTATTCTGAACGGACTATATTTAGTACTTCGGGGAGGGGTGTCATTGATGACTTGCTGGACCTGGTCAACATGTCGATACCACTGGCTAGGGCTGTTGATGCAGGCCTTAGCTAACATAGGCACAACAATTTTGTGGATTCTTTCCACTTGCCCATTTCCCCTCGGAACTCCTGTGGCTATCACCAAGTGCTGCATTCCCTGTTCACCACAATATTCGTCAAACGCTGTTGATGTAAAGGCAGCTCCTCTGTCCGAAATTATCCTTTTCGGATTACCAAAGACTGCGGATTGCCTCTGTAATCTTTCTATGACTTCCGCGGATCCTGTACTTTTCACTGGATAAAGCCAAGTGAATTTCGAGAAGGCGTCCACAACTACAAACAAATGATTATATTGTTTATGGGTCAACTCCATTGGACCCACGTGGTCCACGTGGTAGGTCCCCAGCGGTCTGTCCTCCTTATCGATGGGTATCAGCAGACCTTCCTTTTTACCTGCTTTCGCTTCGATCACGATGCATTTCATGCAACTCCTCACTACATCGGTCACCTTCTTGGCTAAACTTGGAATGTAGAAGTCTCGTTCTACCAAATCTTGGGTCTTTTTCGCTGCAAAGTGTCCTTGTTGGTGGGCTAAACTAATGACTTCTTGTTCCATCCCTGACGGCACTACGATTAGTTCCTTGACTGTGTCTTTATGTACGACTCCCGCCTTCATGAAGAAATCTTCATAAGGGCCGTTTTCCAGGATTTTCTTCACTGCTTTGACCCAACTATCTTTCGACTGGGCTTCCTTGATGCGATGGTTTAATGACTCATCGATCATCATGCACCACACTCGACTCAAAGCGTCGACGTGCTTCATTTTGATGGCTGGTCGGTGTTCAATGATATAGTCAAAGTCTTGTAGGAACATCGCCCAACGGGATACTCTCAAAGGAACATCATTCTTCTTCATCGTCATAGCAAAAGCGTTACAGTCTGTGACTATTTTCACCCTGGTACCCAAGACGTAGATTCTCCATTTTTTCAACGCTTCCACGATAGCCAATACTTCAAGCTCATAAGAGTGAAGCTTCTCTTCAGTAGGTGTTGTCTTCCTACTCATGTACTGTACCGGGTGGTATTGTTGGTCTTCCATGTCCTTTTGGAGTAAGACTGCTCCATACCCGTACATGCTCGCATCTGTGTGAACCTCGGTTAGTGCCTTAGGGTCAAACAGTTTTAGCACCGGCGCCTTTACGAAGGCTTCCTTGAGATGCTCAAACGCCACTAGTTGCTCAACTCCCATCTTGAATTCGACCTTCTTGCGCAGCATATCCGATAATGGTTTCGCTACCATCGCAAATCCGTCGACAAATCTCCGAAAATACGAAGTCAGACCAAGAAAGCGTTGAAGCGACTTCTGATCAACTGGGATAGGAAATTCTCGAATCGCTAGAGTCTTCTCCGCACATGGTCTTATAGAGTTATTTTCTATGATATAACCCAGGAAATCAATTTTCCTCTTCAAAAACTGGCACTTCTTCCAACGGATACGCATGCCATTTTCTGCGGTAACCTCCAACACCTTCTGCAGTTTCTGTAGTCCTTCCTCTTCATCTATGGAGGGAATTATAAGGTCATCCATATAAACCACAACTGTACCATCTTGGATGAGTGGTCTCAATATCGCCGATATATAACGGCAAAACACAGCCGGAGAGTTTGATATCCCAAAAGGTACTTGTAAAAATTCAAATTGACCATGATGGGTCACAAATGAAGTATACTTTCTTGAACTCTTCTCCACTGGAACATGCAGAAATCCATTGGCTAGATCAAGGGTGGTGAATACTCTTGATCCCTGTAGCCTTTCCGTAACGTCGTCAATCAAAGCCATCGGGAAATTATCACGAACTATCTTTTCATTGAGCCTACGATAGTCGCAGCAGAGTCGTTTGGATCCGTCTCTTTTCCGCACTAGTACAACTGGCGATGCATATTCCGATGTACTGATTTGAACGATTCCTTCCTGAATCCAGTCAGCTACCTGTTTCTCCACAATTTGTTGGTCCGCGTATGCCAGTCTTCGTGGCCCCTGGTATACCGGTATCTCATCCTTCATGATCAGTTTCATCTCCACTGGCGATGGTTTTTTCTTTTCCGGTCTATAATTTTCGATGATGCTGATCAGTCTCTCCCTATCACCACATCCGAGGTGATCAAAATCGATTGCTTCGTCAAATACGAATTCTCCGCGTCCAGCTGACAGGCAGATAGCTCCAAGTTCCACCAGTAGTTCGTTCCGTTCCGAACAGCAACTACTATCTTCCTTAGCCACCACACGTCCACAATCTTTCCGCTTTAGCACCTCCAACTCCTGGCTACATTCGCCCCCGCTGGCTAAGTGCTCGCGGCCTAGGCTGCTTCCAACGCTCCTGGCTCTGCTCCTGCTTCCTGCTCTGCCTAACGCCAATTTACTTACGGGCCCAGCTTCCGGAATTAGTTTTACCTTGCTGCCCTCAGGTTCCACTACGTCCCTTTTATTGGTGAAGATCGTACCTTCCGTGGTTATTCGGACGTCTACTTCTTTTAGGACCTCGTTTCCTATCACTGCCGAATATGGTATGTCCGTTTCTTTGACCACATGGAACATAAGTAATAGGTCCAATCCATCGATCACCACCTTTGCTTCAAAGCAACCCATGGTGACGATCTTCTTTTGTCCCAACCCAGATAAGCTTCTTTTCCAGGTGCGCAACTCTACGTGATCTAGAAGTATAAGGCTATCGTATCGAAGGAGATTTAGGTCGCTTCCTGTGTCAAAAATTGCTGACAGACTTTTCCCATTGACCAGAACGTCTTTGAAAATTCGGTTACAGCTGACCGCCAACGATATCTGGAACTCTGGAATATCCTCTGTGTCCACTGTTGTTGCGGTGTGCACATTATTTCCATCCCTTTGTCTGGCTGGCGCTTTGACCTTGCACTCCGTCGACCTATGTCCCGGCTGTCCGCAGCTGTAGCACCTCACGTCACGTACCTTCTTGCAGTCCCTTGCTATATGTATCGTATCACCGCACTTGAAGCACTTCCGCTCCTCTTTCTCTCGCTTGACGAATGCTCCACTGGTTGTTGCTGGTGACGATGGACCTCCCCTTGAGCATGATGGCTGCTGGTTTGGACCACGTACCTTCTCATAGATATTTATCTGCGTCTTCAGCTGTTCCATTGAAGTGGCTTGGTAGAGGACCGATTTGTTTTGTCTGCCGTCGGGAATACCCTCAATGAAGTATTCGACCAGGCTCTCCTCATCCAAGTCGATAGCTTTCCCAATCTCCATCAAGCAATATAAATATTCGCGCAGCGACTCTGTTGGCTTCTTTCTCCTACTTCTCAATGATCGATGGACCTCCGCCGCTGACATCTGCACACCGAATTCCTTGATGAGGGACCTCTTGAGTGCAGACCAATTATCGATGCCCGTTTGACTACGTGCAAAGAGCTTAGCGGCACCTCTGAGTAGCTGTTTTGCATAAATAAATTTCTGTATGCCATTCCATTGCACGATGACTGCATTATCCTCAAAGTCTTGAATCCATGAGTTGATGTTTGGATGGCCTACTCCGTTGAATGGCATAAGGGAATCTTCGATATCGCGAAGAGTAAATATTCCTCCCCTAATACCATTCGTACTTTCTAGTACCAAGTCGGCGCCCCTGGCATTTGCATTTTCTTCTTCGCCGTCGGCATCCCTGGACAACCCGAAATGCAGGAGAAGTCTATCTTGCAAAACCTGTTTTACCCCTGTCGTTGTCAATTCAAGTTCAGTCAGTTTCGTTTTCAGTGCGTCCACCGTCAAAGAGAGAATTGCGTCCCTGTCCATTCTTCACCACACAAACAAAAGTCAAGCAATTTATTTCTACGCAATGAATTTACTCAAAAAATAAAAAAAACAATTTGGCCAGACGTCACTTACCCCTTTTCTTAACAATAACAAAAAAAAAATAACACTGCTTCCACTGCAGCCAGCAACCGGTGTTCGGATGTTTACTATTTGTGCCTCTCCTCCTCTGACTGGTACACAAATCAAATAGGTATATCGTTGGAGCACACAACAACGAAACGGTCAGACGTTAAACGATCAGCCGTTCGTCTTCACGTTGTTGCCCTTTCTTTTTTTTTTTTTTTTTTTTTTTTTTTTTGAAATATGTGTGCAGCAGAATTGTTTTTGCTGCTGAGACACCTGCACTCACAAACAAATATACTGGTTTTTTCTTTTTAGTTTGTGTTTATAGCAGAATTGTTTTTGCTGCTAAACCACTAACACTGGCATACACTACCGGTTCTTTATTTTTGGGTTGCTTGTACTCTTTTCTGTCGATAGAACGATCTAGAATTTTTCTAACGGGATTGCTGTCGCCGTTTGTAAATTATTAATTCTTTTGCAGTAATTAATTTCACTTTCGATCGATTTCGCACTTTTGCACAGCGACACAACCAGATTTTTTATTTTATTCTCACCGCCGCGTTAGCGCACCGCGGAACATTCCGGTCGAGTCCCCAATTTGTGGGATTCTTGTATCCCTGGCTCAACTTCTCTTTGCAATAAGCACTCCGACTCTCATTAACGTTATAAAGGTTAATTTATTATATCAATTTTACAAAAAATAGTTATTAAAGTTCAATTTTGTAAGAAGAAAGGAAGGCAAAACGGACGCACGGCCAAATTCACTTTTATGCACCTCTATGCTTTAAATCAAAAACGCGACTGCTCACTTTCAAAAAAGAACTGATGTTCGTGGCTGAAATAGGATGATCGCATTTTCTTTCATTCTCGGATGGTTCGTTAGTAAGTCGTAGTGTGTGTGTGTGTCTGGGGGTGTCTTCGTCGTTCATAGTCTAGGGGTACTGTAAGGGGTTTGTGGATTCGCCCAATCCTACATATCTATATGTAGGAATCCAATTCTGTATACGTCTAGGGATTAGTACAATAAATAGAAATCCACTTCTTTTATAACGACTCTTAATTTATTGTTCATAAGATATATTTTTACATCTCAGGGGTCTCAACAATTTTCTCTTGGCGATCAACTTCACACGGCGAGTATATAATGATGACTCTTTTGACTCAAACTGAACAACAAGAAAAGGTTTAATATGCGCCCCGCATATTCTGTTTTGTTATGTAGTTTATGTCTCGTGTATGTCTCGTATGTGTGTCTTAGTGTGTCTGTGCAGTTCTGGGTTGTAAGGTGATGCTTACAAGTTTGGCGTATCCCACATATATGTATATACATATATCATTTCAGATGTAGAAATAGAGTAGATGTTGGTTTAAAAAAAAATCTTTTTATTAAAAGTTAAAACATGTCATTATATATGAAATTTCGTTCAAATGCCCCCCTTGACTTCTGATGGTAGCGCAGATCCGAGTGATCTTATTTTCAATTCAAATTTCTATTCCGCATGGATCCGTCATTTCACATGTGGTCTAGATTCATATGGTATGGTACCAAAGTCGTTTTCGAAAGCCGCACCGGCCCAAAATCCACACCAAACGTTTAGTTTTTGAGTTTTGTCACCAGGTGAAAGTCTTGAGGGTTGGTGTCTATCAATATACCACCAAATTTTCTTGTTGATACAGCCATTCATTAAAAAAATTCGCCTCGTAGCCTCGCTTCCAAAGATAATTTTTCTGCCAAAATTGCTATCGTATTTCAATCGGTGGAAAGCTCAGTCAGCGAAAAAACTGCGTTGTCTATTGTCATGAAAATTCTAGGTCAAGAGAATAACATTTGATTCTTCCTGCCTGCTATGACTTAATTCCACGACAGGCCTAACCACATTGGATTCAAATTAGCATGACCAGGTCTCTGAGCGCTGGACTAGTTCAGTCTATTACCACTGCGCTCATATCTGACGAATTGAAGTGGAAGATGTAGTAGCATAAAGTCAATGGCCCTTTAGCCATTAAAAAAAGAACAGTTTCGGAATTCTATCTGCCGCAGTGAATTCAGTGAGGAATAGAGTTTAACCAACTTATGAGTTCAAACGAATCTACATAAGGAATGTTGAGGTACTCGGGACCATGAGTTTTCCCTTCTCGTAAAAGGCACTTCACCGCTATAGCAATGATTCCGTAAACTCCTCTAAGGAACATTTAGAAGACTACTAATTCAGGCGATACCCTATGGCCTATGGTATGGCCTATTACTTCTCCTGAACCTATAGAGAAAGTTGTCAAGAAACATCCTGATAAGGGCCCTATTCTTATTAATAGAGGTAGGTGCTCTAGCAGCCTCTTACTGCAGGCGCGTACAGACCACAGGCCAATTCTTACCCCGGACTTATAGGGTAAAGTAATGTTTAGCAGACTTACTGCAGGTACAAAATAACCATAGGCATATTCTGACCCCAAATTTATTGATATGTAAATCAATTTCATCTGTAGTCATAGACTACATGCACCAAAATAAATCATCACCGATAAATCATTAGCCGATGGCGCTTACTAAACATGGATGTCTAGAGTGAGCGGCATTCATTTCAGCTTATTCCGTTGTTGTCTTCGTTTTCTGGGTGCACCACAAGGAGGTAAAGTAAATCTGATCTCCTATGTCAGTTGGATCTTGTATGTGTATATAGGCTCAAGTCCTGATGCAAAACTCTCCAAGTGGAATTCTGCGAAAAAACGAGTTCTTGTGTACGACAGGCATTTGACTGCCGCGGGTTCTGCTTTACTTATTTAATGGATCGCGGCCGATCTTGCGTTCCTTTGACCTTCCTGATTGATTACCGCAACGGTTGTCTTAAATTTGACCAATAGACTTTAAAAAGCCGTCTGTGAAATGGTCGCAACACCCAGGAACTCAGGTCTTACCTTTAAGTGCACAATCTTAAACTGCCATAAGGAGGATAAGACTTAAGACACTTCCTTGCACCTACTAATATTTGGAACTCTTCGAAAATTTCAGTTGAAGGTCTTGCTTTTCGCAATGCAAATAGAGTTGTGTAGGAAGTTAGATTATATTCCATAGAGAATAAGTCGCAAAGGATAAAGATTGGAGGGGATGTCTCAGTTTTTCTATCTCTCTCCAACTCTCCAGTCTATGAAAAACAGAATTTGTTCAACCTGTGAAACTTCTTTGCCCTCAATATATTATTCAATTGCATTCATGTCCTTCTCTACCAGGTCATGGAAACACCGATTACCTTTAAGCTTATAAAATATCTTAAAGAGCAAAGAGTATCAAAATCTCAACAAAAAGACGGACGTTTGGTTCTGATGCTGGATCAGTAGGATTAGAAAAAACCATTCGGGCAAGTTAGATAGATTCAAGTCTAATATTAACAAAATAAATGCTGGTGTGCCACAGGGTTGCGTTTTGTCCTCGATACTTTTTTTTATATTCATCACTCTGAAACAACTAATTCAATATATTGTTCTGCCGACGACAATACTTTCAGCATTTCAAATTCATTTTCAAATAAACCATCATGATTCGACTCATCATCGTTCATCAATTGCCTTCTAGGTTCGAAGAATCAGTAATTGGAAAAAGTTATTCTTCATTTGTTCTCAGCGCTGGCGCTGGCTGGTGTTATTCTTTGAATTGATAGTGGAGCTTCTTGATGACAGCATTTACCTGATTTTGTCTTTATCAATATTCACAACATTCCTGCAGATGTCAAAATTATTTTAACCTATGATATAAGCATTCTTACCACCTTATTAAACTTTTGCTTTAGGTTATATAATTTTACCGATATTTGTAAATTTTTTTTGACGTGATAACGTATTATAAGTCGATGGCAGGCTGCTACACGTACGAATCAACATGACTCATGCTGATAAGAATGATAACTCATGCTAACTGCGATACTGTGGTTCTTTCAACCAAAACCGATCGCAAGCAACAGGCGCAAATTCCCAATATAATTCCTTTCAAATTCAAGAAGTACAAGAAGAGAAAAAGAAATACAAAATAGGCGGAGTTTTGTTAAAGTTTTTAAAGGTTTTTGTGTGGATTTAAAGAGAGGGTTTGTGGGTCTTTTATTTTTCAACCAAAATCGATCGCAAACGTATTCTGAGCACCAGGCGAACATGAAAAAGAACAGACGCAAATTCCCAAATTAATTCCACTCAAATTCAAAAAGTACAATAAGAGTAAAAGTAATACAAATTAGGCGGAGTTTTGTTAAAGAAGAAAGCAGATGTAGATATTGGTGTGTGTGTGTGTTTGGATTTAACGAGTAATTTTTTCAATCAATGTCGATCGCAAATGTATTCTGAGCACTAGGCGAACAAGAATAGGCGCAAATTCTCAAAATAATTCCACCAATCAACATAATCACTTTTTACTTTACTTTGTATTGAAAAAACGACTTTCACTTTAAAATACACTTTTTGTTTTGAGTTGAATAATATGTATCTATAGATGTAAAACTACACTCACTGACATACTATTGCCTTGTATATTTAGTATGTATTGCATTGATTTTATATGTAAACTTTGTTATAGCTGAAATATTTGATAAATAAAAAAAATTCAAAAAATTATTTTTATTAGAAAAAAAAAGTTATTCAAAATTTGGATATGCAGAATTTATTTAGCTATCTAGATCTTCTCAAATATAAAATTTGACAGAAATCCAAGGAGCCGGTAACAAGAAAGCTAAAAATTAAAAAAACCGTTATATGTACCGTTAATAGAATTTTCCCGTAAATTTGGTTCTAATCAAATGTTAGTAGAATTTTCCCGTAAATTTGGTTCTAATCAAATGATAGCCAATACCAACAAAAAAAATCATCAAAGTCGTTGGAGCCGTTTTCGAGAAAAATAAGCTTTCCCTAAACGGTCATATGGCAGGTACCGTTATTTTTAGGCCTCAAAATAAAATTTCAATTTCCCCTTTGAGGAATGCCAAAAGAATCACACACCAAATTTGAAGATAATCGCTTAATCCATTTAGGCTACAGCTCGTTATACATACTGACAGACAGCCAGACTTTTCAGACTTCTCTATGATCGTAATGTCGTGTTTCATTGTTATCTCATTTTTTTATATTCACGAATCCTAAACGTAAGCCAAACAGGCTACCGCGCATGTGTATAATTACCTCTTGACGCACATCCTGTTAAATATTTAATCATGCAATGGTCTAATTAACCCCAAACGAAATTATTTGTTGCCTTCTTCAAATAAACAAACTTTTGGTCCTTTTTATCCATATTTCAGGCTAAGACTTTGTACTTCATTCCTTTCCTGATAAAAAAAAACTTCAAAATCGAAAAACGTAACATTCGGTAAATTTCGTATGCAACTGAATGCGACTCCTACATTTACTTCACTTCTTTTCTTAAACATCACAAAATGTATTGCATTACTGCAATAAGGAAAAATATGAAAAATGATGTCTTGACTCTGGTCCCTCTAGAAAACGATGGAGAAAAGAAAATATTTTCATTAGAAAAGGTTTACAAAGTTCATACCTACTAAAGTCTGTACAGCAGAACTCTCCCACCTAATTAATGGCAAAATGCTTTTAGCATTCGCAATCTACAGTTCTGTGAACTCCTTGAAAATAGTGTTGCACACTTCCGAAGGCAATACCAACAACAACACTAAAAAACACTAAGTCCTGTTGTGAGAGAAAAATTTGAAAATATTATCCATAAATCTCTTTAGCAATCGCATCCTTTTACGACCAAACACACACACATACACCCACATAAAAAGGATGACTTGTAAAATGGAAATAAATAAAATCTTAATCTTCCACTTAACATCTTGTGTTGCATATGTTGCACGTTTACGATCTCCTAAGCAACAATTCAAGACGCAGTCAAACTGCAAAATAAAACAAAAAAAAATTAAAATTCATCTCATGTATGCATGCATGTCCTGCGTCCTGCCATATGTGCCGCCAAACTGTAAGCAGATTTTATCCCTATCTATATAAAGATGCCACCAAAAAGTGCACCAAAAAGATACTTAAATAGATGAAAGAGATTTTCCTAGTCGAAAAAAGAAGACTTAACCAAACCGCCACTTTTATCCTCTGCAAAGAAGAACATACGTGCTCCATATCCTTGTCACGTTGCACAAGTCACAATTGTTCTGCACACAACACCCTCACACTATAAAAATGAAAATAGACGCATTCAATCGGTTTATGTCCAGGATGTGCATCTTTTTATCGGTTCGCAGAAGTCACGCAAGGAAATTGACTTAATCATAAAATTCAATCATTCTATTGACCTTTTTTTGGCGGATCGTCGCATTGGAAGTCGAATCGAGAATGTCCTTAAGCGAGCTTATTGGTCCACAGTGTGCAATTGAAAATATCGTAAAAATTAACGAGTGATGAAGTGCAGGACAAAGATACATTCTTAAAGTTTTGCTGTGCTTGCATCGGAGGAGATTGGGTTTCTAGTCAAAGAGACAATCGGACATTTCCATTGTCTGTTGATTTTTTTTTTAAATTGGATTTTATTTTTTTTTTAATAAAAAGAAAAATACACTGATATACAAGACGAAAGGATGTTAAAATCTAATGAAGTCGAAGTTTAGATACTTTACTGTCAGGATATTTAACTTGAGTTACAGATGTGTAAGGAACGACAAGGAAGAAAGAGGATTCATTTATTTAAGGAACTTATAATGCGATAATGACTTTTGACATATAATATCCAACTGGTGAATGAATTAAAACCAGTGGACCATCAATAGCGTTGTGTGTTTGTTGAATGGGCTGAGAATCAACTGGAAGTTGAATCAAATTTGTAATATCAAATTAAATTTAGCGATGAGGCTCGTTTCTGGCTTATGTTGTTTTTGAGCACAATCCTCATAAGACCTCTTGAGACACCATTAAATCCCTAAAAAAGCACTGTTTGGGGCGTTTTACATGCCAAAAGGGTCATCGGTCCATTTGTCTTTAAATCCGAAACCGGTGCCAAAATTACCGTAAATGGTGAACTCTACAGGCAAATGATTCGTGATTTTTGTTCCAAATATCACAGAAAATCAAACTGTATTTTGCTGACCCAAACGTTTGGTGATCGAATCATTCAAGAAATTGACCTGTGTATTGGCCACCTTCGGACTACTTTTTCTGATAAACCAGCAGCGATTGATCTTTTAGAAGTCAACATTTGATGCATCATTGAGGCAAAATGGACCAACAGGATCGCGTTCATAAGGCGCAGTCGAGGAGGCCATTCGCCAGAAATTATTATAAACATTAAAAGCCATGAGTTTCATAAAAAAAAACTGCAATAGATTTTTCGAGTTGGTCTTACGAGCTAGGTGCCCAGCCCACTGGAGTCTACGTAGCTTTATTATTTCCATAACATCAGTGTCGATCCTAAGCTCGTTGAAGACGGATGTCGAGGTGCGCGCATAATTAGTTAAACGAAGTCCAAACAAATAATTGTTGCGCGTTGTTATCGCGAGTGCTTTAAGGAAAAAAAAAATAATACACGCTCGTTGAGAAATTAGAAAAAAACCCCTCGCGTGTGCTGTAAAAAAAAAAATAATAGTGTTCACTCGCGTCGTAGGATGAATGAAAAAGATGCCCACTCGCGCTGAAGATGAAAAAAAGAAATAAATAAAACGCATTCGCATAACAAATTATCCTCTATTCTGTCCCAAGACCTTTGTGCTTAACTGCCTCTTTCTTATCTACTGTAGGCATCGTATGACCATACAATGCTTGCGGTAAATAGATAAGGGCATCTGAATTTGTCTTATTGTGCTGAATGTTTGGATTGATTTTTTGTAAACAGGCTGTCTTATGGGCATAACACCTAAGACAGTTTGATTATTACAGAAGTTAATTTTGATTTTCACTGCGCAGTTCGACTTAATCAGAGTTGTGTTTTGTATGTAAGTATTTTTAAATGGTAAGTGATTTTTGTGTCGTGTATTCAAATGTTCGTGGTTTAAGAAAGAATTTCTTTCACGTGTACGTCTACACTGTTCAACACAGGCCAGCTGTTTTGGCATTAAGTGAAACTCAGGTTGGAGCAAATACTGATTTATCAGAATTTGCTCTACATGGGTATAGCTTGGTGCCATTACTCTTTTCTCATCATGGTCTCGTGGTCTATGTTAGGAATGATATTGCTTGCCAGAGCCTTCCCCAATATGGGCAATGTTCCAACACGGACTTTAACTTCTTATGGCTCAAATTCACTGTCCGCAAGCATGTCATTCATTATTGTTTTATTTACAGGAGTCCAAATCTTGACAGTAATTCGACTTGTAACGAGTTTGATGCACTGTCTGATTCCATCTCGAAAATTGTTTCCCTTTGTCCTCGCACTGAAATCGTTATTGCGGGCGATTTCAATGTACACAATTCCAACTGGCTCCGCTATTCTGGTCAGACAACACCCGAAGGAAGGTATGTCGAGCTCTTTGCCGGGTTACATCACCTTACCCAACTGATCGATGTGCCAACGCGTATACCGGATGTTGCTGGGCAAGCAGCCCATACTCTTGACTTGTTTCTTACTTCTCACCCTGATAAATATACCATTAGTGTAACTTCTCCATTTGGCACTTCAGACCATTGTATCATTTCAGCTAATTTCTCATCCCCCACCCATCCAGTTAAAGAAAAACTTCCCACCAGGACCGTTTGGCAATACGAGAAAGCCAACTGGGACGGCCTGAATTTCTTTTTCCGAAACTTTAACTGGTCACTATGCTTCCTCGATAGTGACATTGATGCCAGTGCTGAAATGATCACAAATGTGATTCTTCTAGGGATGCGTGCTTTTATTCCTAACAGAGTAAAAAGCATCAAACCTAAAGAAAAGTCTTGGTTTAATTCTGAGTGTAAAGAAGCTATCAGGCTCAAAGAAGTAAGTTTCCGATCTTACAAAGCCAACCCTACAGAGGAAAATCGGAAAAAGCACAAACAAGCAAGGAACTCATGCAACTCCGTTATAGAAAGAACCAAATTTTTGCATGACCAAAAATTACGGCAAAAAATTCTGCAGTGTCCCAAAGGCAGTACAAATTTTTGGTCATTTGTAAAAAATATAAAAAACTCCTCGACATCTTCGGTTCCAACGCTCATCGACAATAACAAACCAATTGTTTACTCTTCAGAGAAGGCAAACTTGCTCGCCGCCCATTTCGCTGCCAGCTCCACGCTGCCTCAAAGCAACGTTGCCCCTCCTGTACTTGAGAATGTAAATTTTTCCATGGGACACATTTTTTTCCGCACTCGTACAGTAGCAAGAGTTCTCAAAGATCTCGATATACACAAATCCGCTGGCCCGGATGGTATACCCCCGATTCTTCTGAAGAGGTGTTCTTCCACACTGGCAAAGCCACTGCGTAAGCTTTTCCATCGCTCCTACTCTTCTGGAATCTTTCCTAGAAGATGGAAAACAGCCTGTCCCTAAGAAAGGTGACCCATCCTCCCCCTCCTCCTACCGACCCATAGCACTGACATCCCTTCTTTCTAAGGTCATGGAAACACTGATTAACCGTCAGCTTAAGGAATATCTCGAAGATCGTAAGCTTCTCCATGACCGCCAGTATGGCTTCCGCAGCAACCGTTCCACTGGTGATCTGATGGCATATCTCACCGAACAGTGGAACAAATCTTTACATCGCTTTGGTGAAAGTAAGATTATTGCTCTTGATATCTCCAAGGCATTTGATAGAGTTTGGCATGAAGCTCTCTTATCGAAAATGCGTGCTTTTGGGATCGATAACACTCTTGTTCGTTGGATTAGAAGCTATCTCCTGGACCGTTCAATACAAGTTGTATTGGACGGATTCAAGTCTGATTCCCATAAAATAAATGCTGGTGTGCCCCAGGGCTCTGTTCTGTCTCCGACTCTTTTCCTCATTTTTATAAATGATCTTCTGTCTGTTACTTCTAATCCACTTAACTGTTTTGCTGACGACTCTACCCTCAGCTTTTCATATTCGTTCGATAATTCACGTCCTTCGCCTTCGGACGTACAATTGCAACGGTGCCGTATGTCAAGCTCATTAAACTCCGATTTATACAGCATTGTCAAATGGGGTAATAGAAATCGTGTGGAGTTTAATGCTTCGAAAACTCAATGCTGTCTTCTGTCGTTAAAGCTAAACATTCCCCCAATGCCATTGTCCATGAATGGCACTTACATCGAAGAAACCGAAAAGCTCTCAGTACTCGGTATGTGTGTCAACGACGACCTCCGTTGGAACGACCATATATTTGAGATCGCTAAGAATGCTGCAAAGTGCTTAGGTTTTCTGTATCGGTGTAAGAAGTACTTTTCCCCATCTGATCTGGCTACAATTTATAAAGCGTTTATACGCCCTAAACTCGAGTATAACTCCCACCTCTGGGCAGGTGCTTCGCAAACATCGCTTCACCTGCTTGATAGAATACAAAATCGAGCGTTAAGATTGATAGGTAATAGAACTGCCGCTGAAACAATTGCCCCACTCGAACACCGACGCAATGTTTCATGTCTTTCCTTATTTTATCGTTTCTTTTACAAAAAATGTTCACTCGAAGTAGCCAGTTGCATTCCTCCCCTTAAAAGTTTCTCCCGTAATACTCGTCTCGCAAGGAATGCTCATCAGTTCACCCTTGAGCCTAATTTCGGACGTACCGTGAAATATAGGGATTATTTTTTTAGCCGAACGACACGAATCTGGAATAGTTTACCCCGCGGGATTTTCCCTTGCCATTTTGATCTGCAAACATTCAAAACCAATGTTAATCGGCACCTCCTATCTCTCCCCTCCCTATCTTCGTAATGCCCGCGCAGTGTGTTCTACATTAAAAGGGAAACACATAATCCCTTGTGCGCGCGTTAATTATAAAAAAAAAAAAAAAAAAAAAAATCAGCTTCGAGGCAGATTTTATCCTCTACAACCCTGATTGATTGTTGGACCAACACTTCTCCGAGACGCAGCCACTTTCTCTCCTTGAAAAGGTATGTAGCCCCAGGTTTTTGGGCCACCTGCAGGCTCAGGGACATCAGTTGATGTTAGGTTCACCCTCCATGTCTGATCAGCTCGCAAGTGCAAAGAAGGAGTCTCCATTTCTTCCGTGAGCTGACCGTTCAACAATTCCGCCGTTACAATGCTTTTTTGCAAAGCAATCTGCCCTCGGAACAGCATGCTAACAAAGATAGTGATCCATCAGGCTGGAATTGGAATCGATTAAAAGAAGATTCTTCTTTTACCAAGAAGCGTTCGAAATATTTGGTAAAGACAATAAAGACTTGTGAGCCAAATTCCCTTCAAAAATACCTTTCTTCTTTCACAAACTATTTTTCCTAGTTTCGCAGTTATCTAAATCATTCCAAGAAATGCAAATACCAAGACATTTACCATTTCTCAGCGAAGTGGAAAATTTTCATTAAATTAGTGAATCTTTTGATCGCAAACTGAGATGCAGGAGGTTGTGAGATACGAAAGCCAACAAAGTATCTAATGTGAAAAAATATTCCTTGTCCTCGTTTTTTTACAATTTCTCTTTAGTTTTTTGAGTAAAAAGATTTCTTTATTGCAGACCAAAAAAAAAAAAAAACAACTACACAGACACACACATATCCTTAATGAATGCAATTGCAATTCACCGTCTGAGCGACTTTAAGCTTTTCTTATGAGACTGGTAATTTCCATTTTTCCAGCCACCATTTTCATTGTCACTATTCCTGATGCACACATTCGTATTCACATTTTCAAAAATTGTCAATTCAGTAGAAAATGCATGATTTGGTATGGAATCGCAGGACATTACATTTCCAATGGAATGAATAGCACAGATAGGATGTGTATGTGGTGTGTGTTCTGTAGCTAAATGGGAGCAGCTAGCGTGAAATGACGAACAAAAATTTACATTCCTAGGATGCAATTTATTTTCCTCGCTACATTAGATACGTATTTTTTCTTTTTGAAATTTGTGAAAGTTTGCATTACAGTGCAATAGTTTCTGAGATGCAGAAATGGAGGGATTTTGCCTTTTAGAAAAATGAAATGATCCTTATTGAAGATATCGTGGAGTTTAAAGGTTCTTTCACCTGTTCTTCAATGAATACAACTACAATATGCAAAAATTTAATATAAATAACAAAGAATGTAATAGAAAAAACCGATCCGATTAAGGTTTCATGAACAGAAACAGACCGTGAACTAAATCCAGAAAAAAAAATTAATTAAATTAAATCTATCTTTTTCGACACCACCCAGAGGTGAGATAGTAGGCGCGTTTTTTTAAAGAGTTCTCCAGAAGCTCTTATCCCTCTCAATGAAAAAATAATGTCTATTGCACTGCAATATTTTAAATATTATACAAACTCTCCTCTTTTTATATTTATTTTCATGAACAAAAAAACTATTTATCAAGTCAAAATCATAATTGCACTAATAATTAGTGAACGAAACTCCATCAAAAACTTGCTCGAATAGTAATTCTTCCCTAAAAAATAGCCGACTTATATTCTTTAGCATAAAAAGCATATATTGTGATTTAAGTAGAAAAACACGCAGCAAAAACGCCTTTTATCTTAAACCTAAAATATATGCTCCCAAAAGCTCCAAGAAAGCTTTAATTCTGAAAGCTCTATAGCAAAAACCAAAGAAAAAGGTATTATAATTTCCATCAACAATGAATGGTAACTCTGAATCAGTGTCTTTTTTTTATTAACACGATCAGTCTCCTTACAGCCGCAAACAAACAGGTCATGGTAGAATGAACGTAGGTTTTGGGAACTTACAAAAACAATTTCAATTAAACTCAGTATTTCTGTTTTTTATTACTTGCGCATAGGGGCTATAAGGCAAGTTTAGAATTCGTGAATATACAAAAAATTGACATAACAATGAAACATGACATTATGATAATAGAGAGAAGCCTAGAAAAAGTTATTGAGAAAAAATGTCTTTCTGTCTGTCGGTTTGTTGTCGGGTGTATAACGAGCTGGAGCCTAGACGGGTTAGGCGATTCCCTTCAAACTTTGTATTCTTTTATCATTCCTCAGAAAGGAAATAAAATTTTTATTTTTAGGGCTAAAAATAACGGCACCTACCATACAATCGTTAAAAAAAGCTTATTTTTCTCGAAAAATCTCTAAAGATTTTAATGAAAATTGTTGAGAGTATTTTATCAGGTATTAGTTTAAAACCGAATATAATAACGGTACCTTTCATATAAGGTTTTTTTTTAATTTTCGACTTTCGGTAACGGCTCATTGGATTTCTGTAAAATTTTACATTTGAAAAGATCTAGGTGGCCGGATTAATTCTGCGTATCAAAATTTTGAATACTTATTTTATGAAAATTCAATATTTTCAAAACTAATAAAAAACAATATTTTCAGTTTCATAATAAGCTGTTTATTAATAAACTCTAAAAATCCGCACACTAAAATCTGCAAAAAACTGAATTTAATCTAAATCCGTTGTACGATTTTCGAAATACTTTTTTCATAAATTCATTGTTATTTAAGACGTGTGATCGCATACTTCGTTCTTACTAAAAATCGTTAAGTGTTGTGTTTTTAACACATTTTATAAGTTTAAACCATGTTATTTTACTACGAAACTAAGTAACATATAGTTATTTATTTCTTTTAAAGATCTAGCCTTACAATTTAATTAGACACAGTTGAGTTGCAAACACCAGCAGGTACAAGTGCGTTTGAAAGTTCTATTTAATAAAGCTTACCTATACTAAAAATATGAATTGAACCGAATGTACAGAACATCCACCTACATCAAATATTCATTGCGAGAATGAAGCTCCTTGATTTTTAGATCCATGTTGTCAGAAAAAAAATGTCCACCTAAAATCTTTAAGTTTTTGCAGTGTTGTAGTGTAGGTTTCGCCTCGAATTGAGCTTCAAACAAAACCTAATTTTCCTGGCAGCAGGTGGTTGCAGTAGTATCTTTGGAGTCTCCATTTCTCCTCATTGGAACCAGAGACAAGAAAGAAACTGAAGCTGGATTTAATACCTTTATGACAAGAAGTGCAAGAATCACTCACGTAGGATGTCAAAATAACGAGATATAAGCGCGAAAGGCTTGAGTGAAAAAAATATTTTCTGGCACCTGACCCTTCAATCCACTCCTTGAGGTGCAGTTATTTTATCCAGAGAATTCTGATGTATGGATCAGATAGCTAGACTCAATACCTATAGGATAATGCAAAACATACTCAGCTAGAATATCTACAAAACGCGAACCTTCAATCCGCTCCTGAAGGCGCAGTAATTTTTTCAAGTAATTTGTCATATGCGGATCGGGTAGCTAAAAGGAATACCTATTTAACACTGCAAGAGCCATTCACCTACGACCACCACACAACTAAGTATATTCATGACACAAATTGAGTGAAAATATTACATTTTTTGACTTAATTTTTTACATGCCTATGTCTAGTTGAATGCTCAACAACTTATGTAGAACATTTTTGAAAATATCGATTGGAATTATTGCGAAATATAAGATTTTTTGTTACGATAATTGTCAAAATTTTGTCATAGTTTTGACAATTATCGTAACATTTCAATTCGCTGTATCTTTTAAACTGTTAAAGATACATTAACACTTATGCATATATTTTTGTAGGAAATCAGATTCTCTACAACACAACTTTGTGATTAAAAAAATTGGTAAGGAGTTAGAACAACAAGTTTGGCAAAATAATTTTTTTCTTGAAAAACTTTCCATTTTTCAAAGAGTATATCTCAAAAACGGTTCTTTATTTTCAAATATAGTGCCATAGTAAATTGTAGGAAAATTTATCAGCTTCATTTTTCCTTCCGCGCGGCACCCGGATTAACGGGGATTTTTAATTGTGGGTAGAGGGGACCCATCCCTACACATTAAATTCCCGCAAAAATTGGAACTACATGGACTTTTTGGTTCATTTATTATTTTCAGGCATAGTTTGCCTGGACTATATCCACTTAATTTACGACATTGCGTTGGCCATTATTTGCACAATGCCATTGCATTGGACACTAAATCTTGGAAATATGTTCTGAAAATCGTATCTATACTCGCTACCCGAATTTACGAATTTCCGACTTGGCAAGCATAAGACGATACATGATAAAATGGCAAACCTTTCTAAATATTTTGACAGCTAGATGTCACTAATAATTCATAAAAAAAGTATCTTTCAGCAAGTTTCATTAAAATAGCTAAATCCGTTCTTGATCTTTTTTGTTTGTGGACATTTTGCTAAATTAAATTTATTTTCATTCAATTGAAAAAAAGAAATGGATAACCAAAGATAATTTCAAAGTTTCTGCTACAAAACTTCTATTTAATAAAAAAAAAAAAAATCCATGAACACGATTAAGAGCTCTTTCTTGTTACCAAATAAAATTCCAACTTTTCAAAGACAAGAGGTCAACCAACAACAAGCCAAAACTTAAATTTCCAAGGCAATTACTTCAAACAGTTTCCCAGGAAAATCAAAGAAAATACGAAAAAACTTTTTGCTTGCCACCGGACGTGCTCCTTGCCAATAAACCCAAGTTCTCCACGCGCCAATAACATGCACTTTCCTCCGTTTTATTTGTTTCGACAGCAACACCTTTTTAATTGCTGTTCACAGGGATTTACCCGAAGCTAGAAAAACTTTTGAACTAATTTTCCAAACTGTCTGTTCAGATTGTATTTAAGTTTTCTTCCAGTCGGTTATATCTTTCTTGCATCCTGAAACGCTTATTCAGTTTCAGTAGGAAAAAAGTACACTCAAACTTCTTCAAGTTGCCAATATCTTTAAGTACACTCATGGAAGAAATTTTATCGGAATAGTGTGTTGCACAATCGAATACGAAAAAAGACAAATTGACTATCGTTTGGCTATGACATGACAGAGGGCGGGGAAAATTGGGAGATTTTTTTACGAGATCGTAAAAAATACACCAGACACGCCATTAAAATTTACTTTCCCTGATGGAAAACTATTGATTTTTGTAGTTTTGAATGAATTTCGGGTTTTGTTTCATACATCGTGTCATAATTTGACTCGAAATAAATTAATAAGTGTGTTTTTTTTTTTTGAAAACTCCATACAAAAAAATGCTGAATTGCTAGCAATATCCAGTAACATGCGAACTGTCAATTACAAAATTGTTTGAAAAACTGTATTCTTTTGAAATCCCTCCAAAAACTCCCGCAATCAACCGTAAATTCAGAAACTTCAGAGGGTTTTCTTTATTGCTGACCATTAAAAAGCGATTAAGCAAAGGATGCGTTAATTAGACCTTTTCATCGTCTTATACAGCCTCGAGCACCCACCAATACCCTAATAATTTTCGACGATTCGTCAGAAAAAACAGACATGACACACCACAATTCTGGAGTATATCAGGGTCGTTTTCGTCCTTGTTAAGGAAACACGTAAGTACTTTAATATTTAATTAGATTTGGGGATAAAATTTCTGAAAAACATCCATAGGCGGTGGGGTTGTTTTCCTTTTTATTTTTATTTCGGAAGGATGTGGTGGATTGCGTCTAGCAAAAAGCTAAGGATAAGGACATAATTTAGTTTTGAGAGAAGGAAAATGAAGCTCTCCTATATTGCTAAGAGGATGTAAGTTCATACGTACAAAGGCCTAAATTACAGTGTTATGTTTTTTTGAGTGCAAACAGAAAGGACCATTTTTGTTTTGGATCAAATTATTTTCACAGCATATGCTTCCATGGGAGGAAAGTTAGTTAGATAAGGATGCATAGAAATGGCAAGTGTGAGGTAAGTAAAGAAAGTGACGATGTGTTGTTTGAAAACTTAGTTTCAACATTTATATCACGAAAGAGGATAGTGGAAATATTATTTTGAAGAAAACCCTTGAGAAACAAATAGAAACAGCGAAAAGGCGGCTGTAGTGTTACCCAAACAAAAAAAATTATTTAGAAAGTCTTTCGAAAGTAACCAAGAGTTTAACTAACCTAATGAGGTAAATTAAAATTATCTACCAAGGAAAGTCCTCGTAAAGCAAATCAAGTGAAACTATTGTAAACTCCTTGGATTCAAAGAGAAAAGTTTTCATAATAGTGTGACTAAAATTGGCTTGCATATTCAGGAAGAGGTGGAAGGTGATGCAATGGGATTTTTTTTAAAAAGAACTCTATAAGTTCGTTTGTGGAAGAGCTCTGACCTTAAGATAAATTATTTTACGAGAGCTTTGATCGAAAAGGGGAAAGATTCTGCAATACACGATGAAAGAATCGAGTTGAAACTACTTACTTGTGAATCAATATTAGAATTTTGAAAATCAAAATTGATTCGGCTAATACAACTATTAAGGTTTACATAATCCGTCCTAGGGAAATTGCAACAAAGCGGAAAAAAGCGGAATTGGTGCAATAGGTACGATGTTTGCTTGTGAACCCAGAGATCGTGAGTTCGAATCTCAGTTGGGTTGGGCTAAACGCCCGTCGTCAGTGGGTTTTAAGTGAGAAAATAGTCACCTGATTCTCTATCTACTGGGCCGAAAAAAATCTTTCCTAAAAGACAATGTGCCATGCCTTCCGAAGAGTTAAATATAGAAAGGAAAAAAAATGCCCTATACACTGTCCAACAAAGTACAGGAAAGATAGAACCTTGCATAGCAGTTTGGCTGTAACAACTTGCATAGCTCTATCGCATACAAAATATTTTGCAGCGACGCCGTGTTATGCTAAGTAAATCGTTTTAACTTGAGTGAAAAATTACTAACGTTCCTGCCACCTTGGTGTTAAAATCTGACAATAACAATTTTTAATTTTAATTTGCTTTATCTTCTTTGCTTAACTTATTGTGTGGTTTTTTTGGGTATCCCAGAAGAAGAAGAGAGATATAGAGATACATATATAGATAAAGAGATATAGATATATGAGATATAGAGATATAGATATAGAGATAGAGATAGAGATAGAGAGATATAGAGATATAGAGATAAAGAGATATAGAGATAAAGAGATATAAAGCTATAGAGATATAGAGATATAGAGAATGGAGATATCGAGATATAGAGATACAGAGATATCGGGATATAGAGATACAGCCCTATTCTGCTATTCACGTGAATCCTAAATTCGATTCACCCATTCGATTCTCTTTCACTTTGCCTTGCCATTCTGCAAGCCAATACCAGAACCCAAATCAATACAAAGTACCCAATATCCAATACCCAAACCTTTTCCTTTTCCACTCAATTTATTTGAAGGCTTTGTTTTTTGCAATATCTGGATTTAATTTCTATGCAGAAATTATTGCAGCTAATTGATCATTATTAATTTGTCGTATTTATCCCTAAAAAATTTTAACAATCTATTATTAACAAATAAAAATTCTTAATTAGGCGACAAATTAGTTTTTACTAGTTTACTAAACACCAACCAGACAGACGATCCATAAATGACAAATCCGTTGCATATCATATGGGGATCTGAATTGTATGGAATGAATGCGTTCACGAGAGAGGCTTAAATATGAAATCTGTATTTCATTGCTAGGGGTTTGTTTGATATCCTTCCATGCCCTAACAACTGCGCGAATTTGTGAATAAATGCAGAAGAAATCTGAGTAATTTTCTGTGGCGAGATTTGGTTTAAATAATACAAATAATTTAATCTGAAATCCACGCAGATAAAGTCGCGGGTAGAAGGTAGTTTATTTATAAATAATGCACGGTTCCTGTGCGAGAGACTTAAATGCAAAATACTGCATTGTTGGAGGTTTGTTTGATATTCTTTCATACCATACCTTAACGACTGCACGAATTTGTGAAGTTTGGTAGATGGAAGAGTTACAGGATTCACTATACTATAAAGAGGTATAGAGATATAGAGATATAGAGATATAAAGCTTTAGAGATATAGATATTTATAGATATAGAGATATATCACTTCGATTAGAAAAGCGGTATTCACTATCTAAATAAAATAAATTATAGTTTAACCATAAATCTAATTTAACCAAAATGCTTACTATTAGAATAGACTTTCTTAGGCAATACAAAAATTCTTATTTCAAATATTTGATTACAAAGGAAAAATGCAGGGTTCCTGTGGGAGTGGCTTAAATATAAAATACTACATCGCCTAAGTTTACGGGTAGAAGCTATTTTTAAATATACTTAACCTTAGTTATAATTTGACAAATAATTGCTTCTGCTTTGTATAAATGTCTACGTCTGTTGTCTGCTGTCTGTTTTACAGCGACCGATTTATTTTTAATGGAATAATTCCAAAGCCTTCACAATGATCTGCCGCCATATTTATTTACACATTTTTTTATAAAACTAGAAACACTTCCAAAAAAAGACATGCAAAAATAAAACAAACGACAACACTTGATATTTTTTTGACCTTTAAAGCACATAAAAAAGCTTTAATTCTGAAAGCTCTTGCAGAAAACTTTATAAAAAGTAGAAGGTATCTGGGTAAAATTAGCTAGGGTAACTCCAATCGTATGTGAGTAGTTTTCGTAATAACAAGGGTGGGTTGAGGGTTATTGCGAAACTTGTGATTGGCTATCAGTTTTCCTTCGACTTTGAAGAAGTTTGGGTAATAGAGTTTCAACGTCGTAAGTGATGTCTGCTCAGTGATATGTATGTATATATGTATGCCACTAAATCGAGCTAGCTCTGCGAGTACAAATAAATAATTGAGCTTACAGAGGAAGAACTAAAGTAGTTCAGTGCTTATGATTTCGGCAGACAGTATTTTGTCAAGGTTTGAGAAATACTATTTTTTTGTGTTTTGACGTTATGGATTTCGATATCAGACCGAATTTGATTTAAGTTACATATTGTTCATCGCCTTGACAGAACCGTGTAAAGAATTAAGTTTTATTTCCATGTCAAACCAAGGCGATTTTAAACGCGAAGAAAAAGCGTTACACAAGTCGGTCATAGACGTAGACTTTGAATAAGTTCGAGTCCACATATGGGGTCGATTCATTATATTCTGCCAACAAACGCAAGACGGTGATTCTAGTGATTTCCTCTTTTATGCATAATGGCATGAACGTAGATTCAAAGTTAAACCATAATCAATTTATTAATACCTCAGACCGTTGTTGTTTTATTTAAATTTCTCTTCCTTAATAAATATAGCATTACCAAATATCCTATAATTAAATTCTTAAATTAGAAGCCTTGTACTTGGTAACACTCGTGTGAATTGGCAAAGTTCCAAACTCGTTACAAATACTCGTTCCTTAAAAAAAAATTTTTTTAAATATCTGTAGCCGAAGGTGTTAATAGTGGTTCACCTCGAAAGACCTTGCCTAGTGAAAACTAACCTCTTTTCGTAAGATACGAAATAATCTTTCGAACCTTCCAATCTACAAACAATTTTCTTGTAAAAATATTAATATTATTCTTGAGCCGCACCACACGTAGAACTCTTTGACTGACATTAATTTTCTGTTTCATTTGGCCACTCAAAAATTATTGACCTAATTTCTTAACTATTTTTAACAATTTGAAGGTTAATAATTAATGATTATTGAATTTTAAGGTTATTGATTTCCCTTTTGTGAAAGTAAGTAACACGATTTCCAGTAAAGTTTAACTTCTGGTCGTTTTCCAATCTAATTAGTTAATTTGTTCTTAGCAAAAGGTCAACATTTTTTCAATGAGGGCAGAGAATCCTTACTAATCCATGATCCACAAATATAAAATCTTACGATGCTTGCATGTAAATTGTTCTATTTTTGGTAGAAAAAAAACTCTAAGCCGCAGAACTTCTAACCAGCAAAATGCATTAATTAAATAAAATTTCCCCCAGCAAGCAACATCCACCCAAGGCAAACAAAAACTTTTTTCGGACAAAGTTATTTCCCCTCGAAAAAAGCATCGAGTGAATGATGTAGAACTTTGCTCGTTAAGTTAGTTCATTTGCACACTGTGGTGTATACGTAACTTTTTTTTCTGGAATTTTCAAGTAATTCGGAAACTCACAAGGAGACGGCAGTATCAACATCCTTAACAAATGAGCCATGTAATAGGACCTTTTTTGCACCATTTTCCATTTTGTGTGGCAAGTGTTTTACCTTAAAGGTGGTGCGGAACTGCGGCATGGCGTCAATCGAATCTCCTTTGTTCAAATAAAAAAAAAACAAAGATTAATAAGAAGAGACGTAATCCGGGCGCAACACGTTCTCTTACTTCCAAACAGAAGTCTCCTCCTGACGACGGAGGGCTTACAGTGGTAAATCATTCAACCCTCCGCAAATGAGTTTCATCATTTGGATTAGATTGACTTAATTAAAGTTTGCATTAATGGTTATAATTAAGTCAATGAAGGTATAAACGAGGATGGCACAGGAGTCGAAGTTTTGGTTTTGACTGAGTTTTTGCCTGCAGCTATACGGGGCTTTAATTTATTGTTTTAAAATTTAATGTAATTTTTGATAATACAATTAAGACTAACGGTAAACGTGTTTTATGTAACCATTAACAAAAGTTGATGCTTGAAGACAAAAAAATGATGATAAGAATATTACGATTTCTCCCATTTTTCATTTCTCCAAAGATTTATGTTATATTGAAAGTTTTTTTTTGAAAATTACAAAATTGATTATTTATGGCCCGTTTTGCCGAGAAGAATTAGCATTGGAAATGTTTTCTTATATTTCATACATATTGGAGAAAGTATGACATTTTCTTTTGGTACTTACACCTCCAGTTATATTTTAAGTTAATTCTTTGAGATGTAATCCTATCTTCGTTTGTTCAGTTCCATCTTAAGATTGTTTACTAAGTGAAAACCTGATAGGAGGCTTATTTCGAAACCCAAGGTCTTATCAATGTTATATCTATGACATTATATAAAGTAGAGTTGTCTAGTTTTTGGCATCCCAACGTAGAAAAGACGATGAAGAATGATCGCTGCTCTATTAAGATCGATAAAGAATTTATCGAGATGTTCTAAAAAATGATATCGAAATCTTATGACGAACTCGGCGTATTTTTAGTGTTGCTTCCGCAGCTATTCTGGTACAAGTAGTATATGAAGCAACAATTCAAGGAAAAGTTAAACACAAGCTTTTTACATAATGGGACACCCAATAACGTCGAATCGATGAAAACGTCAAAATAGCTAGATATAATTTCTCTGGTGCACTTCAACCCGTTATCACTTTTGACACAAACGCAGGAACGGAATACAAAATTATACTTACCAATCTCTTTTCTTTTCGGCTTTAGAAAAAAATTAAAGAGCGTGGGAACACTTCCAAGAAAAGAAAAAAAAAATTACAAATGATAAAGAAGAAAGGAGACCATTAAAACTGTTCGGACGGTCTTTTTATTTACTCTGAGAAGTTGGCAAAACGAAATTATAACGAGTGAATAATTGGAATAAGAAATTCGCTTAGAAGAGTAAGACTATATCTTGAAACTTATCATCCCATACCCCATGTTCAACAATGAAGACTTCATTGGTCATTTGGAAATAAAAACAAGTCTTAACATTAATGGCAGAACAGAATAAAAGTATTGTCAGATCTTGATATACAAAAATCCGCTGGTCACAATGTTCTGGAATGCGACACAACCATTTTTTTATAAACTTAAGCTTCCTTCTTCGCTTCTATTCTTTGGAATGGATGAAAAGCAATGTTTGTCCAGCATTCACCTTCACACTTAGAAATACCCCGATACTTCGAGAAGAAATACCGGTTTCGGGTTGTTCCATGTCTGAAGCTAACTTAATACATATGTCGTTACTATGTTAAATTATGTAAAAATGGTATTCCTAATGTAGAGATCTTGTCTACTAATGTAGAGATGTTGTCATGCGAAGCATCTTCATCTCATCTCAACTGCCATTAAGAGGCCTCCACACAAAATGTCGAGCTCAGATTCGAGGATCAGCCATTTGGAAAGCAGAAAAAAGAATATTTCAAAATCATCAAAGTTCGAAAGAAATCCTACACAGCGGGAAAGAGCACAGCCTCCTTTCATTTCCTTTGTTGTTGCTTGCATCTATCGTTTTGAATCGGGGTTAGAGAGTGGTAGCTGCTTAGCTGCTCAGGTGTTGGATATGTTGTGTAGTATTTTTCATTCATAGAGGACATGGTTATTTTGATGTGTTTTTTTTTTGTATTCATAAGCAAGATTGTTATTTGGATGTATGTATGTTTTTTTTTTTTGAATTCACAAGCAAAGCCTGTTGGATAAAATGTCCTTTACACATAACAACATATGCATATATTTCTACTAACTTGTAGAGGAAAAAGTATTCCCGGGCACCTGGTGATAAAACAAGTGATCCAAAAATGTATTATTACAAGTTGTAGTTCAGTTGCGCATATATGCTCCTATGAGACGAGCTTCTGGCTTTCCCAAATAAACTTTTCGTTTTCTTTCGTCTACAAAACTAATCAGGAAAAAGAGTTCGCTTTTACACGTGTCCATTCTATCATCTTGTAGTGAAAGTGAAAGTCCACAGTACTCGGCTAAATTTCTCTAAGACTCAAACCATGATATTTTCTTTCGGATTACAAGCATTGTTATTTTTTTTAGTAATCGAGTGTCCTCCATCTCCGTTGTTCTGAGGAGGTAGTAAATCTGCATTTTAAGTGTTGATATGAATAAAGGAGAAAGGCCTGTCTCCAGCATAAGGATGTTGTTAGCCGTACTGTTTGGTAACCTCAAGGTTCGTTTTAGGAAGAATCTCAAGAGTTGTTCCACTTCTTCAAACTGCTTATTACTTGGAGACTTCAGCTGCGTAACACATGATCGCTTTCGCTGTTTTTTGTTTGTTTTTTTTTTATAATTAACGCGCGCACAAGGGACTATTTGTTTCTCTTTTAATGTAGATCACACTGCGCAGAAGATAGGGAGGGGAGAGATAATGGCAAGGGAAAATCTCGCAGGGTAAACTATTCCAAATTCGTGTTGTTCGGCTAAAAAAAGAATCCCTATATTTCACGGTACGTCCGAAATTGGGCTCAAGGGTGAACTGATGGGCATTCCTTGCAAGACGAGTATTAAGGGAGAAACTTTTAAGGGGAGGAATGCAGCTGGCTACTTCGAGTGAACATTTTTTTATAAAAGAAACGATAAAATAAGGAATGACATGAAAGACATGTTGTTTTAAAAATGCGATATTTGGCTTCGTATTTAACATCATTGCATTGCGTCACACTTCTCCAAGTTGTATTTAGGGCACTTGGATTTCGCTAGTTTTTCTACCATATGGTTTTTAAAGTTTAAACTCCTGGAGACTTTGACACCGAGATAGTTATATTCTTTAACAATCTCGATACTTTGCTCGCCGAACTTCCACGTTTCATTGCGACAGTTGCAAGCTCTACTGTTGCAAAAGATCATTATTTTTGACTTTACAAGATTTACCTGGAGCCTCCATTCCTTGCAGTACTTGAACACATTATTTATGATCAATTGGAGAATTCCAGAAGACTCTGCCAGGACAATGATGTCATTTGCGAACATTAGTACTTTGATTAAAAGATCATCTGAAACCCGTGCTCCCCCTTGCAAAACCTCTTCTATGTCATCGATAAACAAGGCGAACAGAAGAGAACTTAAGCTGCAGGCTTGTCTAAGTCCTATTTCTATTCGAAATTGCTCCGACATTTTGTTTCTATATACAACCGCAGAAGTTGTTGAATCATACAAAATTTGTAAAATGTTTCCAAACTTAGTCGAGACACTTTTTTTGTACGAATGCAGCCTTGAAATCAATGAAGAAAGCATACAGCTTTTTCTTGCTACTTACAAATATTTGAGCTATATTGGTGAGCGAGTAAATTTGGTCAATTGTTGAATAATTCTCCCGAAAGCCAGCTTGTGACTCACTCAACAAGTTGTTACACTGAACCCATTTATAAAGCCGGTTTGAAAGAAGTTTAGCCAGAATTTTCATTGAAGAATTCAGCAAGGATATGCCAATGTAGTTAGCCGGGACTCTGTTGTCACCCTTTTTGAAAATAGGATAGTAAATAGCCTCTCTGAAGCTTGGTTTAAAGCTTTGGTTAAACTTTCTAGGAACAGAAAAGTACTGAACTTATAGAATTCTTGGGGTATTCCATTCGCTCCCGCGGACTTATTATTTTGTAGCTCATTTAAGACTGCTTGTACCTCTAAGCCAGAAAATGGGGCATCCAGCTCGTCGTTCTCGATATATGTTTTGGTAAAAACAAAAATTCAAGATTGTGGGCTAAAAACGGAACCTCCCATAGAACCGTTTTTCAAACAATTAAAAGTCAGAAAATCAAAAAAAACTTTGAAGTTCCATTAATATTTTTCAAATTTTATTCAAAGCTGTGACCGCACAATTACATGCGATCCAGTCGTGCAATATTATTTTATTTTATTTAACTTTTTAATTAAATATGCATCAATTCGCATGCAAAACGAGATACAAATTCAAAACTCCTTCTAATTGAATTTGAATTCCTTAAACAAATATATTCAAGCAATCTGTCACTTGAACTGTGTGCATCTAGCAAACTATCAAAAGTCAACTTTTTTCTCCTATAATCCTACAAATTTTCCAATGAAATGAATTCCCAACCATCCGTGTATCCTTGCAATTGCAAACTACCATCCAAAAAGGAGTAGTTATTCCTGCACAAAGGACAAGATAAATTCAAATAGCACGAGTCATGTATTCGTTATGAGATATAATAAAGACAACTTGTTTCGGTATCCACATCCACAACCAAAAACAAACATTTACTTAAGATGTTTATTCTAAGTTCGTCTTCTTCCATTTTTTTTTGATCCACAAATCGACCACGAAACTTTGTCTATTTCTATTCCCATACTACTTACCATGAAGACAGGAAGGAAAAAGGAGTTCTTCCTTCCTTTTGCTCAACGAACGATGCGCCATCACTAGGTATGTATCGTTTTAAGGAGTCAGGGGTCAATGCACATGGAGTGATGGTATCCTCTGGTATAGGTATAGGTACACTTTTCCAGTTGGTTTGCCCTTTATTCAAGGACAACACCGGCATCTTTCAAGTTTAAATTTTTGTTTTGTGATTTCCTAACAAAAATTTATGAATTTCAACGAATTTAAGTATCGAAAAGGATGCACTCGAAGAAAATCCTTTTTGTCTTAACCGAAGGATAATAATTCAAATATAGATTCGCTGAGCTTGATAAAGTATTCTTGGCGTGCGTACAAATCACACATCGTTTGATTTTGGCAAATCCTTTAAATCCCACAAAGCTTACACCTCCAGACAGTCAGACAGATAGATAGACAGACAGACAGGAAGATGTATTGTATATATGGTCGAGTATAAAAAGAAATCGACATTCTAAGGAAGGACATAAACGAATCATATAAATCAAGGATTTGTTTGGCATCCTTGAGATGGCAAAGGAGTGCACCGTGGATGATATCACAGAAAGCACAAGTAGATTGTTTTGTTGGTTGGTATGTGGATTTGTTTGGAAGGGTTATTCAGACAAACAATGAAGCAGGAGCTCAAGGAGTGTGTAACACACTTAAGCGATATCTGTCATCTTTTCATATGAAACGTCGTCGTTGCAAGGAAATTGGATTTCACATGCATCCTTGCGTTTTATTGCAAATTGCATTTGAAGTTTTTTGCTTTGTATCTTCTCATTTTAAACTGAATATGGAAATTTTCCAGAAGATATACATTTCCAGGTGAGCAGGGAACGAATGGCGCGTGATTGATGTAAGTGAGCATTATCATAACCGAAAAGTCCTCAAGAGTCCTTATTGAATAAAACAAAAACCGAAAAAAAGACGCATGGTGTTATGGAAACTTGGAAAATTCCTTTGAATGATAATGTCATCCTCCTTCACATGATATACTCGGAGTGAATCACGGCACTCACTCGTTCGTTATGAGTGGGGATGAGTATTGTTTCGAGTCCTATATAGATCCTGAATCAGGTTGTACCAATCTGGCGGGCGGGATTTGGTTTTTTTTTTATCCTAAAACCATCGATATAGTTTTTGTTTTCGTCGTTTGCCAAGGAGTTGATGTTATGAAAATGTGCTTAAACGTGAGTCGCATGGAAGAGGATGTTAAAAGACTAACTTCGGAAATGGATCTGGAGGTGGGAGGGATTTTATGATTGTGATTTCCACGTTAATGGCTTATATTAGGTTTAAATAGCAAAAGAACTTGGGCTTTTGGCTTTGGCTGGAAAAAAGTTTTGTTTTTGGATTCGTTTTATGGTTGGGTTTTTTGGGAAAACAAACAAAATTAATATACAAGTAACACATTTTTCATGAAAAAAGAACTTCAAATATTAAGAAAATTATATAATCCCGGCCACTGGTTAATAAAAACAAGGTTTGTGGTTCCATTTTGCCCCATCTTAATTTAAAAGCAAAACAAATTATTGTATAAATTATTATTGCTATTCATTAACATCTTTGTCCATGTTCCATGTTCCTATTTCTATCTCTTCCCATTCTAATTAATTTTTATTTTCCTATTCCTGCTCCTACTCCTATTAGTATTCCTGTTCCAATTCATATTGCTATTGTTATTGTTTTGCTATTCCTATTCCTATTTCTATTTCTATTTCTATTCCTATTCCTATTCCTACTTCTTTTCCTATATCTATTCCTATTCCTATTCATATTTTTATTCTTATTTCTATGTTTATTCCTATTATTATTCCTATTCATATTCTTATGCCTATGGTATTCCTATTCCTGTTGATATTCATATTCCTATTCTAATTCCTATTCCTAATCCTATAACTATTCCTATTCCTATTCCTATTCATTTTCATATTCCTTTATCTGTTCCTATTCAGTTTCATACTCCTCTTCTAATTCCTATTCCTATTCCTACTCCTATTTCTGTTTCTATTTCTATTACTATTTCTATTCCTATTCCTATTCCTATTCTTGTTCCTATTTCTATTTCTATTTCTATTCCTATTCCTATTCCTTTTCCTATTCCTTTTCATTTTCCTATTCATATTCCTATTTCTATTCCTATTTCTATTCCTGTTCTTATAACTATTTCTATTCCTTTTTATATTTGTATTCCTTTAACTTTGCCGACAGGTGAGTGTTGAGTAATACAAATAAACACGGAATAACGGGAAGAGAAAAAGTGTCCTTTTCATTCTATCAACCAGTTTCGCACTAAAGAGAATCATATTTTTACTTGCGATTATAGGTACTATAATACAAGTTATGCTTTCGTGCAGATTAAAAATTTTGAGATAACAATCAAACATGGCATTACGATGATAGAGAAACATATTTGAGTTACTGGCAAAATTTTGTCCGTCTGTCTGTCTGTCTGTACGGATGTATATTGGACTGCAGCCTAAACGGTTGGGCCAATCGTCTTCAAATTTTTAACTTAAAGTTATATTGACATTCTACAGGGGAGTTTTTTAATTTTTTTTTAGCACAAAAGGTACCTGTCATATAACCGTTGTGTAAAAGCTTATTTTTCTCGAAAACGGCTCCAAGAATGCATTATATTTTAGTGAAAAAAAATTAATATGGTGGGCTAAAAACGGTACCTCCCATAGGACCGGTTTTTTTTTCTTTGACTTTCTCGAAAACTGGAGATCCGATTACAATCAAAATTCATATTCAAAAAGATGTAGGTACCTTGAGTAATTTTGCATTAATTTTTTTTCGAAAACTTTTTTTTTGTATTTTTAATAATTTTTTTAATTTTTTTTTTTTTGAAAAATCAATATTTTGAAAACGGGTAAGTGAATTTTTTTTTAAATTTTGTTTTTAAATGTACGTTATTTTTGAGCTTAAGTTTGTATTCTAGAATTATTTTCTTTAATTTTTTAAAAAAATTTATTAATTAATTTTTTAATTTGTTAAAAAAAACCGTTTTAATTAAAAACGGCTCCTACTATTTTGAAAATGAAAAAATTCTTACTTTTTTACATTTCCTAAAGAAATAAAATGGCGTTTAAATTATTTCACCCAATACATTTTAACGTACTCTATTCGAACAATCAAAAGTCACAAAAATCGAATAAATACTTAAATTTTTTGAATTTTATTCTACAATGTGACCGCACATATGAGCAAGTACGTGCGATCTAGTCGTGCAATTTATTTGCTTAAGAGTTGAAGAGTTCAGTCTTCAAACTCATCTAGTAAAGATCGGTCGCTCGCTAGAGATTAAAATCAAGTAGTGTCCTATAAGTGTCTCATAATTTTTATCAAAATAAACCTTTAGGCTTTTATTGAAAATCATTAATTCCTATTACTGTTCCTATTCCTTTTCCTATTCATATTCCTTGACACCCATAACTATTTTCTTTAAACCCAAAATCTATTATTCCATCCGCACAGAACTTGCATTTATTTATTGACTTTTTTCTCTCAATTGTATCCATAAGATTGATTTGTATTTCTGCTTTGTTTTTCACTTGAGTGATAATTGGAAATTTAAATTTTCCTCACACTCTACACCAATATAACTAAGCTACAAGACGTTGACATATGCCGTCGATTCCTATAAGAAAAGTCTTTAATTTGCCTTTCCGAGTGAATTATTCGTTTAAGGAATCTACAGCCTTGGGGCAATTTCAATGATGCGAAATTAAACTTTTCTGCAGAGCTCAATTTATTATACCCAAAAGTGTGTCTTGACTTAAGCGTTGTTGTGTAGTTGGCCGCACCGTAAATCTGTCAAGAAATCATCTGCAAAAAAAGAAAAGAACATCCTAATATCCTCCAAGCAATAGGAGGAACTTCGTTAACATGACCAGGAAGAGAACAAAAATAAAAAAAAACACGAACAAGACGTATCCAGCCATTACACAGTTTTGGTCATAAAACGTATCCACACACATCCCTTAATCCCTAATCCGACCAGTATCTGGGAATTAAGAAGTCTAACAAATAGAAAAATCAGTATCTGTTCAACGAACGTGAAATTCTTGGGAATAGATAAATAACACAGAGACAAGCATATGATAGGGAAGAAAGGACGAAGGAAGCGTGTGCATTGCACATGTGATAGGTGACTGTGAGAATATCCTTCTTAAGCACCAAGGATTTATTCCGAACATTTAATCGGAGTGAAATGGTTCTTTCGCGATAGTTATTTCGCATTCGTTTTCATTAATGATTATTTTTTTCCTTGCTTTTATTCTAATATTTGTGAATTTCTGGAAATGATTCCAGCAATGAATTATATACTGTGTTACCTTTATTTGTGAATTAAGATTGAGAATTATGAGAAACCTCTTCTTCTTTTCTTACTTCAAATCCGTCGGAAGTTTTGAAATCAGTCAAAGGACATCAAATCACAGACAAAACCCATCGAAACAGTCAAAAAACTTCGATTCAGTCAAATCACATAAAAGACTTTAAAGTTTCAAAAGCTTTTGAGTCATTAGACGGACTTCAGTTTAGTCAAAAGACTTCTAATCAGTCAAAGTACTTTAAAACATTTAAAGTCATTTATTTATTCAAAACATAACAAATCTGTACAAAAGACTAAAAAGTACATCAGACAAAAAATTAAAATCTGTTAAATGACATAAAATAGGTAAAAGCATTTCAGAGCCGTAAAATGAAAACAGTCAAATTACTTCAAAATAGATGTCATTAAATCAGACTTCAATTCAAAAACAAGGAATAAAGTCTTCAAATTAATTAAAACAGTCTCAAAACACTTAAAAGATTTCAAATCAGCGTGAAGGCTTGAAACCAGAAAAAAAAACATTTCAACTAATAAAAGAGGTCACATCATTGGAAAAGCCTTCAAATCAGGCAACACTTTCAAATTAGTCAAAGTTCTTCAAAACAGAGAAAGTCATCAAAGCATTGAAAACACCTAAGGATAATAAAGAGACTTGATAGCAATTCCAAGTTAGTGAGATCTTTGTTTTCATCCCATTAAAGACATTTTTTTTAAAACAAATCTATCATATTCTGAAATGCTACTTAACAAGAAATATTGAGCATTTAAAGAAATGAATGTTGCGGTGTCCCATAAGGAAGCGTTCTTGGCCCAGTGTTATTCGATCTTAATGCTCGAGATATACCCCAAGAAGACGTCATGATGGTAATATGTTTGCTGATGATACGGCATTTTTTGGATAATCCGGCTCAATTAGAAAAACAACCGAAAAGCTACAGAAAACTCTTGAGACCATTCGTTAATGCTACATACGAAACACCGATATACACAGAGACGTGTGTATGTTAGCCGCCGAAGTAGATATTCAACAAATTTGACGCCAAGCTTAAAACATTTTTACAAGACAATTTTAATAGAAGAATCCAACAGCTCTTTGAAGAGACAAACCTTGTACGCCGATGCCAGAATATTTGACCGTGGGATAATGCGGTATCTGTAAATCTCCTCGAAAGGAGCTCCCTGTCAAACGTGATCATTGTACAACTAACTTTTTAACTTATAAAGTTCTAATCCAGCTATTTTCCAACTTCTATAAAAACTGTAAAAGGCCTTATACAAATTGGGTCACATTACGCAAGTTATTTAACTGCTCTAAGACTTTTGTTGACAGGTGTTATGATAGCAAATAACTTTCCATGATATGTTATTAGCTTTGCTCAGCAAGTCATTATATAATAGCTATTGCAACTTAATGACTTGCTTAGGGTGTTTAAAAAAAGGTCTTACCGAAGCCTTTAAATGACAATAATTGATAACAGCTTGCTTCCCTTTAAATGTCAGCTGTTGCCCAACCTGGCCATTTTGTTTTGCACGAAGTACTTGCTGGCCAATATGGAAGGCCTTATAGAGTACATTTTGAACATTTGTCAGAAAAACCTTTTATAGCAACTGCAACACTGTCGTCCACCCTGCACCACTTTCTACTAAAATATTTGTTCTTCTTATAACAATTTGGTACACGTAATAAAACTTATAAAGTATCTTGAAAGTTTCAAATAAGCAATTGTGTTAATTATAAGGGGTCGTTTTTTTGACAAAATCACAAAATTTATGTCGACAACCTCTGAGAAACCAATTTTGACCCAAAGGGTCGATATCGATTACTTTGGGAATCCCTGGTTTAGTCAATCTATAACATGCCAAAATCAAAAAAATTGGGCTTTATATGTACATCAAATTTAGCTTGTTAGTTGAGAAAAATAAAATCAAACGTGAATTGCTTAAAACTATAGCTTCGCATTACTTTTTGGTGGTACAAGCGTTCTCTGCGTACCATTTGTTCTGTATAAGACCTTTAAAGGCAAGCCTTATATAATTTGTTTGTATTGATTTGTCATATAGAAGCTCATAGCAGCTATTTTTTTATTTATATTTTCTAGTAAAAATCTTTGGAAGGCCTTATACCCATTTTTCCATTTTTAACCATTTTTAAACCTTTATCTACAAGCCTTGTATAGAACTTGCCAACAAAACACTGAAAAGCCCCATAGTATCTACTTTTTAATTTTAAAAAATTTAAATGTGTGATTTGCAAATTTCGCTCATACAAGCTATATACAAATTATTTCTTACCAAATTCGAAAAATTCGGCCTTCTACAAGCTAAATTGTTAGTTGGAAGTAGAAACAAATGATACTGTTTTGTAGTTAGTAGTTCTATAAATATGGGCCTATAGTGCCTAAGAATATGTTTCGTCCTCCGCAGTAAAACAAAAATCAAACAAACCTTAAACTTTGAAGTTCAAACATTTAATTTTTTTTAAAATTAGCACAATGAAAACCTAAATATATCTTTAAGGAACAGTCTTCTAGAAGTTTAGATAATAAAAGTTTTGTCACCTGTGTGTCATTTATTGTTATTCATTCTTTTACAAAAATCTTTAAATTTTTTATGTTTGGACGCCTAGGAATTCACATAAAAAAATTAAAATCTACCATTAAAACGCCTTTTCCTACAACCCTTAAGTCTTAATGTTTATGGATCATTCGGGGAAAATAATACCCCATTTTGTTGTAATAAATTTGTCAACCTTTCTTAAAATATTCATAAACATTTAGATTAATGAAAAATTCTAGTCACAACGGATTTAATGAGTTTCCTTAATTAAAAACAACAAAAGAATCATTTTCCGACCTCATGTTGACAACAATTAAGATGTTATGATGTTTTTTACTTTCCCTTTGGCCCATTAAGCTAAAGTTTAATGCTAGGTTTGTTGTTTTTTCGTAAATCAAATCAACGCCACCTGTTGACTACTTATATAAATTAAACAAATATTTTTCTTGTACTCTCGCTTGTGTCAATAAATCACAATTTTAATGTTTTTTTTGTCGGTTTGCCCTTCTTTTGTCATGAATTATTGAAAGTGAATGGAAACTTTTTGTCACCACTGTAAAACTGATTAATAATCAGTATTTTTTCCTTCTGATTGTGGTCTTTGATTTGCTAATTAATGTTGTCTTCTGGCGCCTACCCTAACCCCAAGAGAAATCCGAAACTTAAATTTTCAACTCGACCGCATCTATTTACATTATGGTTTTGAATTGGTTAAGCTGTTTGCCAATCTTAATTTGAAAACGGGATTTTCTGATAAAAAAAAAAATTAAATAAATTTTGTACTTATGGATTTCTTTTTATTATTTGCAGCACTGAGTAAGGGGCAAGGTGAGACATGCCGTTACCGCTTCTTGGGAAAGTGTGGTGGTTTTTGTTGGATTGTGACACAAGCCACAATGGTTTATGACAAACAAAAACCACAAAGTGTTGTTTGTGTTAACTATGTTATAAGGTAAGTGATGATGTTCTTTCAATAAGTTGTAGTTATTTATGTATGTCGAAATGTTAACTTGTGTAATGTGCCTCATTTCAAAAGAATTTTAAATAAATTGTTCACTCCAAGGTAGATAAGGTTTTTATATATGAAAACAATTTTTTTTTAATTTTACTAAAAATCTAGTACAAAACCAACTTATTGAAATAATTCTTTAAAGATTTTAGAACAAAAATGTTGAATTAAAAAAGAGTTTGGAAGTATTTGTTAAATAAATAACATAATCTGTGAAGAATTTCGAAATTTTATTTATTAATTTAATTTTATTTTATTTATTAAATTATTTGAAATAACATTTAATTGATTTGGCCCAAACTCCCCATGAAAAGCTATGGTCCAAATATTCGATAACTTTTACAAATAAACAAAACGCCTTAATTCCTATTCAAATATAATTTGTGAGGTTTTGACTTATTTTTGGATTATTATTCTATGAAAGAAACCCAGAAAAAGCATTTGCACAATATAAATAACACATAAGTCGAAACAATGTCGTTATACATATTCTTCCGCACAAGTTGACAGTTTAATGAATTGTGTGTTCCTAAGCGCTTTACCAGCTTAAGCCCACACTCCCTTATATTGAAATCGTTTAGTTCTGGGAAGAAAAAACCAGCCAATTGAGAAATTCTCACATTAATGCTTGAAGAAAAAATCCACACCCAAAAAAATTTATCTGATCCATGTGTTTTTTTCGGGATTTCCATTCCGAATAATGCCTGTGTTAAAAAAAAAAAATTGACCAAGACAAACTTGAGCTCACACTTTTTACTTGCGATTATAGGTACTATAATACAAGTTATGCATTCGTGCAGATTAAAATGTTGAGATAACAATCAAACATGACATTACGGTGATAGAGAAACATATTTGAGTTACTGGCAAAATTCTGTCCGTCTGTCTGTCTGTCTGTCTGTCTGTCTGTCTGTCTGTTCGGATGTATTTTGGGCCAGCCTAAACGGTTGGGCCAATAAAATTTTGAACTTAAGGTTCTTTTGACATTCTACAGAGGAGATTTTTTCAATTTTTTTTAGCTCAAAAATTAACGGTATCTGTCATATAACCGTTATGTAAAAGCTTATTTTTCTCGAAAAGGGTTCCAAGAATTTTTATAAAAAAAAATCAGTGTACTACTGTAGGTTTGCATTATATTTTGGTGAAAAAAAAATTAATATGGTGGGCTAAAAACGGTACCTCCCGTAGGACCGGGTTTTTTTCTTCGACTTTTTTGAAAACTAGGGACCCGATTACAATCAAAATTGATATTCAAGATGATGTAGGTAGCTTGAGTAATTTTGTATTAATTTTTTTCCAAAACTTTTTTTTTGTATTTTTAATAATTTAAAAATTTTTTTTTTTTTTTTGAAAAATCAATATTTTGAAAACGGGTAAGTGAATTTTTTTTAAATTTTGTTTTTAAATGTACGTTATTTTTGTGCTTAAGTTTGTATTCTTGAATTATTTTTTTTTATTTTTTTAAAAAAAAGTTGTTAAAAAAACCGTTTTATTTAAAAACGGCTTTAAAGATTTTGAAAAAAAATTCACACTTTTTCACATTTTTTAAAGAAATAAAATGGCGTTTAAATTTTTCCACTGAAAACTATTTTACGTACTTTTTTCAAACAATCAAAAGTCAGAAAAATCGAATATAATCTTTGAAGTTCCCTTAATATTTTTTAAATTTTATTCCAAGCTGTGGCCGCACATAAGAGCAAGTACGTGCGATCCAGTCGTGCAATTTTTTTTTTTTTTTGTGAACTGATGTTCTGTGAAGCAGGTTGGAAAACACTGTCTTTCAAACACCCGAATATTTTCAATTAGTGATGTTGCAACGTTGAACATTGGACCACATAATAAATCATAGAGCTAATGAAAACCTACGCTGTACGCCTACTTGCATAGAACTCTATGCAGAATTTTTTCGAACACCTTGCTGATGCTCGAAAGATGGTGTATCGACCGAAAATTCACCGTGTTGGAATTATCCTTTTTTTTCTGGGAGAGGATGTACAACAGCTGTCTCCCAATTCACTAGATAATACTCATTTACCTTATGCACTTCACAAATCTTTTGCTTTTTCTTAAATCAATACTTTGCATCGTTTCGTTTGGATCACTGATCATGGTTAAAATACGATATTTTGAAGAAAAAAAACGCAACATGGGCCGTCTCAATAACTTCTTCAGGACAATTAACTGATCACAACTCACAACCTTTCTCGGAAGCTACGCAGATGTCAATTATAATAAATATATAAAAAAAAACTGTTCAGAAAAGGAAAGATTTTAGCCTATTAAAAAAACTCAAACTTTGGTTAGAAGTGAAAAGATTTTATCAGGTTTAACCCAGTAAAACCGAAAAGGCCTGGGTAACATAACATACATACATTTGAGCAAGTGCTTCTTTCATCTACATATTTAAGTTTCTTGAAGACAACACATAATAATTTGTAGCAGAAGTATTATAATCTCTTGGTATTTCTGTTTCGTGTCACACTAATTGTTCCTCATATAGTACTAGCTGACCCATCCTGCGTTGCTCGGTTTTAGCAGTATACAAACACCATTAACGTAATCGTGTTAGATAAGAAAATATATGCATAAAATAGCCTTAGTTACTTCGTACAGCATTAGCTATCTGCCTGTGAAAGTCCCGTCCAATTCGGTGAAGCCGTTCCCAAGATTAGTCATTAAAAATTGTGTTTTTGTTATAACTAGGTACCGTATATACTATCATGTGCATCTTGTAAAAAGCTGTTAATTACACCTTATCATATGTATAGATTTACAAAAACAGCCCAACCGGAAATTTCGTTTTTTTTTTTTTACAAAATTTTAATGAAGTTTAAGCCCACATGTAACGAAATTACTGAAATTTGTATGACTTGCTGCCGTTTCCCTTAAAAAAAGCACATTTTTCCCTTGAAAGTATAAACGCCATCACTAACCTACAACTGCGTACACTGCCAAAAATCCCCTTAAATTTAACTCTTTACTTTAACCCAACATACATAAATACAGGAATCTGTTCTTTAACCGAACCACATGAATATTGAGTTCTTTTTCTGACCGCGTTTTTGTCTTCCATTCCAAAATCTACCGGGTAACAGGAATCCTGAATATCCTTCCTCAAATTTAATCGAAAATAGAAGTCCTACACCGGCTTTTCTCTAATTTGACATAAAATAACTTTTTCAGTGATTAGCAAAAGTCCTGAGTCAAAATCAGCATTACCATGAATAATAAATTAAAATCAACCTTTTACCTTAAACTTGCATTTGTGTCATGAGTTTTAATAATTCAAAACATGTATCTAATCTTCAGCGGAATGAAAGCGGACCATGAAAGACGGGCTCGGTGCTAAAACAGCCTTTCAAAATCCTCTTTGCTTAAGTTGTCCAGGACTTCTTTTAGCTGTTATAAACACAATTGACTTTTCTTTTCTTTCAATATCTTCTTTCCTGAATGTTTCAATAATGATAAAACTACCCCGGAAGTCTTTTTTACTTAATGTGCTTTTACATATTACCGTCATAACGACTTGAATCGTATGAATTAGTTCATGATATGATTGATCACATAGCAGACTTACATGTGAAGTCAGTGATCAAATGCTTATTTTATACGTACGTCTCTTATCGATCCTCGGTTTTGAATTCATTTTATTGAGATTTCTTTATATCTGTAAAACCGATTTTATAATGTAAATATCAGATCTACTTCATCTAGCCCTTTCCCAGTTATTTTCGGTGTCCCGTAAGGCATTCAATTAGGTCCCCTTCTTTTTATTTTTGCTATCAATGACGTTCAAATGGTCATTAAAAAACTTTTGTATCTCACTGTACGCAGATGATACTGCTATATAATTTCTTCAAATTATGACCGTTCCTACTCCAACTATTGCTCGATAATTTTTCTATCGCTGCTCAAATAAACTCCCCGAAAAAAATTTATCCAGTTTGGGCAATTCATGACCTTTTTATCAGGAACTGCATTTTCATTCGCATTTTGGCGATATAATCCTCAAAAGCAATTCAGCTATCGGGTTCATAAGGCAATGATCCAAATGGAATTTTTCTAGCCCTACGTAACCCCCTGATCCTTGTACAAGAGGTTCCAATTATCGGACATACTCTCTTCTGACCAAATTTTGCAAATGAGTTGCTGAATGCACTTGACAAGGTCGTCTGCATCTTGTCTGAAAAGTTCTGCACCGGCTGCATACCAGCTGTTTCGTTTTATTTTTAGTCTGGCAATGGCTATTTTGATTTCATTTTGGTCGGGCGGATGTACTCATCCCTCATCGCCTTTCAACAACTGATTGAAAAAGTCTCCCCAGATGGTTAACATCGACTGTGTTTCTTTTCCCATCTTTGCCGGGTCCAGGACGGACCTCATATTGACTGTTTCACTCTTCTGTAGAAGTTTAGCACATTTTTCCTGTTAAAACACCTATGCACTTAACACACTCGTTTCACCTCTTAATTGAAGCTAAATAATTCAAACATTAAAAAACCATTTCCCAAATATTTGATAAAAAGGCGTATCTCTTATTAACCCAAATAACCGTGCATTTTTCAAATAAAAAATAAATACAAAATCAAATCCCAATCAGACCTCCTTTTTCTTTCATATGACTACCTTTGGATTGCGGAATTCCTACTGACAGATTCTGTTATTGAGATTCTTTAACAAATGCATCTGTCAGTTCACCATGAATTCAATTTATTTTTTCAATCGAGCACTTCCGTATTTCAAAATCAATCCTCAAGTGTTTCCGCGCAGGAAATCCGCTGGAAAAAACGTGCAGGAATTGTTACCCCATTACGGCAGTTAACGTCAAGCCACACATATCTAAATATTTATCTTTTTCTTATTCTTAACGCAACCTCCAGGGAACTGCGGCTTGAACTGCGTGAGCTATTAAGAAGATATTCCATCATTTCTTTTTGCTGCCTTCGTTTGGCGGAAACGTAATTGAGAGTTATGGCGGCGCTGAAGAATTCCATAGAATAAAAGAGAATTTCGCCTCAAGTTCGCCATATTTTTAAAAAATAATTTCTTACACCTTGTGGGAGGATGTAAATTCGAAGGAATTCTAGGTTTTTATTTATGAGATTTTTTGCTTGGAACCTAAATTATTCTAAATATTTTGACCTATGTACATATATGTATTTTGTTCTTCTTGGAGACTAAGGTATAGTTGGTGGTATGGCCAACGAGATTATAGGCTTCGTGTTCACATAAAACCAACAATTGGTCCCATTAAAATCCTGCGTTCATACATTAGTTGGTATATACATAATATACTACCCTCAGACAAGCATTCTACCTATCCCCCGCCCCCATAGGCTTTTAGCTTTCAGAAATTTGTTTGTGGGTGTTGTAAAATTTATAGCTTTTCGTATGGTTTTAGGGTTCGAAAGACTTTTATGAGGCCTATATCTGCTTTCGTTGAGATATTTAATCGGAGTTGTTGTTGACCACATTATATTTGTTGGTGTAGTTCTTCTGAAGTTAAATATCCTTGAGGCTGTAGTTAGATAAAAAGTCAAGGGTAAATCTTTTCACCACATAAAAGCTATTATTGATATTGAACCCCACACAGGGCTTGCGGGTTTTGTTTTCGATGTAACTGGTGATTTAAATATAAATATATATTTTTTGTTCATTTGTTCCAACAAGAAATTTTAAATTTATTTTTGTGACGTTTTGACGTTTTATTTTCAAATGTCTTTTGGCAGGAATTACAATTTAACAGCAAAATAGTATTTTAATTGTGTAAACTTTAATAATATTTAAATTTTGTTTGAACAAAATTTGAGTTGAAGTTGGTTTTGTACTCCAGACAGGATTATTTGTATAGGGAATTTCATAATTTTTTTCTTATTTCAGAACTGGTAAGTAATATTTTTATAATTATTATTAAAAACTATGTTATTTATGAATGGAGTGAACAATTCGTAAATTTTTTTTTCAATTTTTTTAGTATTTCCTTTTTTATTCTATAGTACAGTGGTTGTCCAGTATAACGAATGATATAATATTTTTTAGTGTGCTTTCGTTATATCGAAAACTCGTTGTTACGAATAGTTTTATTTTTACAAAAATGCCCTTGTTCTTTGGTAATGAGTTTTTTTTTATTGAATGCTCCTATCCGCAAAAATTCTAAGAACTCGTCCTTTCGACTTTTCAACTGACATTTGATAAAAGTGTTAAAACTATTGACAGCTTCGTAATCGCTCACTCTTTGAACTTATGTTTTTCCGCTTACATTTTCATAGCAAATTTGACTCTGTCACGCTAATCTCCATTCTCTAAAGGAATTACTAAAGTGTGCGTTATATCGACATTTCGTTGTTTTTGCATTTGTTATACTGGGCCAACACTGTAGTTTTACTTTTCGTGTAATAAAAGGAATTATTTCATAAACAAATAAAAAGTTGGTATATATATAGCTATTTACTGAAAAAAAGATTAAATATAAGAAAACTAAAAATTATTTTATGTCTCTTGAATTGAAAATATTTTAGTATTTTTTGTTTGTTTTAAATTTTTAAGTGAGGCCATTACGAATATTAAATAAATAAATAAATTGTCAGCAGTTATAATTAGGTACAGAAAATTAAATTTTTTTGATACAAGCAATTATTAAACGAACATCCTTGGTGTTATTAAACAAAAAGTACTAAGAAAGTATACCCAATTTTGAATAAGACTGGGTGAATACATTTTATACTGACTTTAATGGATTTTTTTCAGTGAGACGTATTTGTTTAAACACATATGTGTGGATGTTTACGGCTTAAAAAAAATATTTTTGGAGCATTTTACATTCATGGAACTAAACAGTTTCCATCAATTAACAAGACCTTCCTACAAATCATCTTGATTAAAAAAAAAAATATTTGTACCACTACTCCATCCGATGATGAAAAAGATCTCTCTTATTTACGATTCGTACGTAAACATAAACAAAACTTATTAAAGCGCAGCCATTTTTGGCATTGTATTGCCAAAATGTCTGTGGCCTTCGATCTTAAACTTCAACAGTTATTCTGAACTCACAAAAGCTTTCCTATTATATTTTTGCTTTGGAAGAACTTACTTGTCGGGGAATCTCAGTGAAAACGAGGTTTTTTCTCCTGACCTTAACGTATATGCATAAACTCGATGGATATACAGGGTGGGCCAAAAAAAGTCATCCATCCGATGTTGTTTGGCTCTCTTTTTTTTCTAAATGAAAAACTTCCATTCTGTTTTTTGATTATGTTGATTTGAACCTTTAGAATTGTATTGATCAAGTCGAGAAAATGATATCAGCCAAATGGGCGCCGTCACAATTGATTGCCATACGGGCTCGGTTTATGGCATTTTTCATCACTTCAGCAAGAACTTCAGGCGAGAGATTATCGCACTCGTGTCGAATGTTGTCCTTGCGGGCTTCCAGAGTCTCGGGCTTGTTAACGTAAACACGGGACTTCAAAAAACCCCACAAAAAAAAGTCTGAAACGGTTACATCGGGCGATCTTGAGGGCCAGTGCAAATCGCCAAAACGAGAGATGAGGCGACCCAGGAATGCCGCCTTCAGAATATCGGTTCATGTCGGTTCATTTATCGCTTCATGGCTTGTTCGCTTTATTCTGCATCTGTCTAGTCCACAAATGTCTAAACAGATTTGACTTTGGCGGCAATTTGCAAAAATCAGAGCATCTTCCAATAGGGTGATTTCTTTTTGCCTTGTATTAATTCTTTTGAATTGTCCTGACGAGGTGTCTTTCCCTTTTTTTTTTTGTTTTTTTTAAGTGAGAAATTTTACGAATGGGTTAGAATGATGTCGGTAGTTAATTTATTACAAAAATTTAAATTGTATATTCAAAAATGGTATTTGAAATGCCTGAGGCTTTTTTTTATTTTGATTTTTTTTTGTTTTATTTTAAATTATCGGGGTGACTCGTTTCGTAAAATTGCTCAAAACCGCTTTGGGGTTACGTTTAGAACGTGAAATAATTAATAAATAAAAAAATAAACTACATATATCGTTATAAAGGTAATTAAAAGATCTTTAAAACGTCTGGAAGAGATTTTTATTTTTCATATAATTTTTTGAATAATCCGGTTTTGAATATTTTTATTTTTTCTTAAATGTTTTTTATCTTTAATAACAACACGAATAATTTGGAAGGATACAGCGAAGGGGTCAGGCTAGACAAATGTAGTTTTACATTTTCAAGGAAGGATTCCAAAAGACGGGGCGAAGGGAAAGCTTATACAGTGGATATGCCAGTGTGGAAGAACAACTCGTTAGAAGAGTGGCAGGATTTGTGTATATCAATTTCTTCGAGAACTGCTGAGTTCGGAAAAACTCTGCCCCATAGAAAAACTATATTCTTAAGTACAGGAGAGGCAATTGGCAACGTTGCTATGAGACAACTATAGAGTAGAGGTAGTAGCGAAGTCGGCTGAGAAGAAGTTTCCCGTCTCTGAAGAGTAAACAATTTTTTTTTGTAATTGGCGATGAGCCTCTAAACTAAAGATTTTTTTAATTTTTTTACAAAATGACCAAACATTGGTACTGCCTTTAAAACAATGCAGAATTTTTTGCCGCAATTTTTTGTCATGCAAAACTTTGTTCTATCAATAACGGAGTCGCATAAGTTCTAGACTTAATTTTTTTCCGATTTTTACTTGCGATTATAGGGACTATAAGGCAAGTTTAGGATTCGTGAATATATATAATAAATGTTATTTGTTTTTGTCAAAGATCTGCCGTCCAATGTAATGAGGCACATAAGAGCAAGTACGTGCGACACAGTCGTGTCCATTTTTTTCTATTGGGCTGGCTTTGTACGAAGCTTACTTCTTTGAGCCTGATAGCTTCCTGACACTGAGTAAAATCAAGCCTTTTCTTTGGGTTTGATACTTTTTATGCCTATAAGAATATAAACACGCAACACTCAAAATTCACATTTGTAATCATTTCAGCACTGGCATCAATGTTACTATCGAGCGAGCATGTTGGCCGGGTAAAGTTACAGAAATAATCTAGCCGAAAGCCCTGATAGCTAGTGCTTTGTTTTTATTATTGATAAATGTAATTTACTTTATTATCAATAAAGTTATAATAATAATAATTACAGAAATATGTAGTTAGGCCATTCAAGTTGGCTTTTTAGCGACATTGATGAGAAGTTTTTTCCTTAATTGGATGAATGGAAGACGAAAAATTTGCAAAATTGAGATGATTTTTGTGTCGTGTATTCCAATGTTCGTGGTATAAGAAAGAATTTCTTTCACCTGTACGTCTACACTGTTCAATACAGGCCAGCTGTTTTGGCATTAAGTGAAACCCAGGTTGGAGTAAATACTGATTTATCAGAGTTTGCTCTACATGGGTATAGCTTGGTGCCATTACTCTTTTCCCATCATGGTCTCATGGTCTATGTTAGGAATGATATTGCTTGCCAGAGCCTTCCCCAATATGGGCAATGTTCCAACACGGACTTTAACTTCTTGTGGCTCAAATTCACTGTCCGCAAGCATGTCATTCATTATTGTTTTATTTACAGGAGTCCAAATCTCGACAGCAATTCCACTTGTAACGAGTTTGATGCGCTGTCTGATTCCATCTCGAAAATTGTTTCTCTTTGTCCTCGCACTGAAATCGTTATTACGGGCGATTTCAATGTACACAATTCCAATTGGCTCCGCTATTCTGGTCAGACAACACCCGAAGGAAGGTATGTCGAGCTCTTTGCCGGGTTACATCACCTTACCCAACTGATCGATGTGCCAACGCGTATACCGGATGTTGCTGGGCAAGCCGTCCATACTCTTGACTTGTTTCTTACTTCTCACCCTGATAAATATACCATTAGTGTAACTTCTCCATTTGGCACTTCAGACCATTGTGTCATTTCAGCTAATTTCTCATCCTCCACCCATCCAGTTAAAGAAAAACTTCCCACCAGGACCGTTTGGCAATACGAGAAAGCCAACTGGGACGGCCTGAATATTTTTTTCCGAAACTTTAACTGGTCACTATGCTTCCTCGATAGTGACATTGATGCCAGTGCTGAAATGATCACAAATGTGATTCTTCTAGGGATGCGTGCTTTTATTCCTAACAGAGTAAAAAGCATTAAACCTAAAGAAAAGTCTTGGTTTTATTCAGAGTGTAGAGAAGCTATCAGGCTCAAAGAAGTAAGTTTCCGTTCTTACAAAGCCAACCCTACAGAGGAAAATCGGAAAAAGCACAAACAAGCAAGAAACTCATGCAACTCCGTTATTGAAAGAACCAAATTTTTGCATGACCAAAAATTACGGCAAAAAATTCTGCAGTGTCCCAAAGGCAGTAAAAATTTTTGGTCATTTGTAAAAAAATATTAAAAACTCCTCTCTGTTCTGTCTCCGACTCTTTTCCTCATTTTTATAAATGATCTTCTGTCTGTTACTTCTAATCCACTTAACTGTTTTGCTGACGACTCTACCCTCAGCTTTTCATATTCGTTCGATAATTCACGTCCTTCGCCTTCAGACGTACAATTGCAACGGTGCCGTATGTCAAGCTCATTAAACTCCGATTTATACAGCATTGTCAAATGGGGTAATAGGAATCGTGTGGAGTTTAATGCTTCGAAAACTCAATGCTGTCTTCTGTCGTTAAAGCTTAACATACCCCTAACGCCATTGTCCATGAATGGCACTTACATCGAAGAAACCGAAAAGCTCTCAGTACTCGGTATGTGTGTCAACGACGACCTCCGTTGGAACGACCATATATTTGAAATCGCTAAGAATGCTGCTAAGTGCTTAGGTTTTCTGTATCGGTGTAAGAAGTATTTTTCCCCATCTGATCTGGCTACAATTTATAAAGCGTTTATACGCCCTAAACTCGAGTATAACTCCCACCTGTGGGCAGGTGCTTCACAAACATCGCTTCACCTGCTTGATAGAATACAAAATCGAGCGTTAAGATTGATAGGAAATAGAACTGCCGCTGAAACAATTGCCCCTCTCGAACACCGACGCAATGTTTCATGTCTTTCCTTATTTTATCGTTTCTTTTATAAAAAATGTTCACTCGAGGTAGCCAGCTGCATTCGTCCCCTTAAAAGTTTCGCCCGTAATACTCGTCTTGCTAGGAATGCCCATCAGTTCACCCTTGAGCCCAATTTCGGACGTACCGTGAAATATAGGGATTCTTTTTTTAGCCGTACAACACGACTTTGGAATGGTTTACCCGGCGAGATTTTCCCTTGCCATTTCAATTTGCAAACATTTAAAACCAATGTTAATCGACACCTCCTATCTCTCCCCTCCCTATCTTCCTAATGCCCGCGCAGTGTGTTACATTAAAAGGGAAACAAATAGTCCCTTGTGCGCGCGTTAATTATAAAAAAAAAAAAAAAAAAATACTAATAGTATCAGGGTAAGGAGTTAGAAACAAGTTAGTATAAGCGGTTTTTCTAGCAACATGCGGTATTAGAATCGGCTGGATATGGTGGTGTTACCCATGAAAGATCGTGACATACCTCCCTGTGGGTGTTGTACATTAAAATCACCCGTATTAACACTTTTAGATCGAGGAAAACCGGAAACAATTCTCCAAACAAAATTAGGGAGCTCTTAAACTCGCGAAATGTTAAAGTCCTGCTAGGCGCTGTTTTTTAATCTATTTTGAAATGCAGAACTTTAAAACGAATGTGCATCGTTACCTTTTTACATTATTTCTTATTAAACTTATGTTTATTTTGTGTTTAACCAACATTATAAGGGAAATTAAATCCTTTATGTGCGGGCTAGTTATGTAAAAGTCCATTATTAAAAGATCAGAATGATTAGGAGATGTTTCAACCTATTTCTTGGGAAATCCAATGAAATCAGAGGGGATGCTTCCAGGTGTCCTATCTCTTGGGACTCGAAGATTTAAAGTTAATCTTAGTTAAGATATCAAGAGAAAAAAATGAAACAACCTATGAAACTTCAGAGATCACTTTGTTTCGGTTAATACCACGCCGAGAAAATCTTGTCTGTAAATTTTTATGAAGTCCCCAAGCTTCGCGTTTTACAATACAAAATATTTCAAAACCTAAAAAAAAAAACTAATTATTTTGTATTTGCAAACGTCAGCAATCAGTTTGTTTTTCTAATAAGAAACACACGAGATAACAGACAACCGATGCAATTACATTCCTTGTTTTTTTTTTAAATAACTAAACATGTCTCTATCATTCATCCGATAACCCCTAACATTGCCCACGAAATACAAATAGAATTTTATTTAAAATATTTCCCTTCGAATCCATTCCATATGTCACTAATCGAATCACTAAATTACAAATTCATTCTCATTTTGATTAGAAAAATCATCCGGAATTAACTCAAACAAAATATGTTCGTATCTATAGAATTACAATTTAGTTTTTAACCCAAACGGTCATACAATGGGATAGGTCATGGACACACGAGGCAAAAAAATGCTGCACATTCGAAAAATACCTCAAAGATGTAAAATAGCTTATCGTACGCCGCCACAACGACTGCAATTTATTTCACGGCATGCAATTTACCCGCGTCGACTCCTCCCAAAGAATTCAGTGGACCGAATCAACGGTAATTTACCTGCAAAGTGCAACAACAATATCTCGAGTAAAACTTGGACGAGTTACGTAAACCAAAATCCACACTCATTTGAGATACATTTGCAAAAAACAAATGGGAAAATTCTTTGTTTTTTCATCGTTTTGTTGGTGTATGACGCCTAAAAATAGATTTTGTTTTTCTTATTTTGTGTTTTTGGGAAGTATGTGGACTTGTTATGCAAATAACAACTTTGTCTGCCGAGAATGTAGATTTATTATTCCTTCCCCGAACAGATGGCTAATGACACATAATAAAAACATATATATTTATGTAAATTTAATATTAAATAAGAACATATGAAACAAAAAAAAATTAATTTTGTAACATACATTTGGCCCAAAAGTATGCATCATCGTATGCAGCCTTGACTTTTAAGAAGATTCCGATTTTAAGAGCACACTTGCCTTGTCTCTTCTTTTTTGTATTGTTTAAGTTTTTTTTTTTATTTTTTGTATAAAAATAAATCGAAAATGTATTTTTAAGTTTGTCTTTATGCAAAACGCCAACCACCCAAACACATCCTCTTCTACTTAGAACTACGAGTCTGTGGTAAATGATTTTACTTGAAATGCAGGTCAAGTGGATTCAAGGCTATTAAGCTTCAAATATTTTAAAATTGTGTGCTAAATGGCGCACATGTAAGTTGTATATTTTAGTGAAAGGATAACGTCACGTTAAATTGAAAATAAAATATACATTTTTTTAAATGAATTTTTGCTACTCTGTTTGTCATAAAATCTGAACTGGATAGGTTTTTTTCTTTACCACCGTTTGGTTACCTTTTTAAGTTTTTTCCACCCTAAAGGATGTTTGGATTTACCACCTTATTTTCCTTCCTGGTGTACAAAGTTTACCGTGATGGTGGGAAAAAATGACAGATGGTTTAGCTTAGGTGAAAGTGGCATGAAATTTGAATGATGGTTTTTACGTCTATCGCAGATTTAGGACCAAAAAAGAAATTAAAAAGTTGAATTGGAGCTTATCTATGATGATAGCTGGAAGGGCATAGTCAACTTGAAGTTTTCTTAAGCAGGAATATAATGGACTGTGAAGTGAAGTTGATTTCTTTTTTTTGGGTGGAGCTGTGGGATTCAAACGAGGCTTTATGATTGTTTAGTGCACCAACTTACTTTACACTTTAATATAAATCACCGGTTTTTAGTTAAGTATTTATTTATAAAGATTCCTGAAGGATACAAAACCAGAAATAGACTTCATCTTCGACAGAGGGACCGGTTGAAGGGAGACCTCCGCGTGCTTGGTTTGCTGATAGCAGGCCAGAGATCGAGCCAGCTGTAGGAACATATTAAACGAGGCTTAGGAGCAACACGCTATGTAGTTCCACCTAAGTTTAACTAATTTATAAAGGTTTCCTATAAGAATGTGTCGATGTTGACAAACAGCCTATTCTCTTGACTTGTTTCTTTCTTCTCACACTGTTACTTCTCCATTTCACACTTCGGAAAATTGTGTCAGGAAATCAGAAAATTTCTTGTCTTTCAGTCATCTAGTTAAAGAAAAACTTCCCATTAGGACAGTTTGTTTGCAAGTGAAATAGCCTGACCGGTCAATATGCTCCCTGGATATTGACATTGATGCCAGGCCAGTGCTGAAATGATCTCACATGTGATTCTTCTAGGAATGCGTGCTTTATTCTTAACAGAGTAAAAAGCATCAAACCTAAAGAAAAGGCTTGTTTTAACTCTAAGTGTCAAAAAGCTATCAGACTCAAAGAAGTAATTTTCCGACCTAACAAAGCCAACCCTAGAGAGGAAAATTGGAAAAAAGCACAGACAAGCAAAGAGAAACTTATGCAACTCCGTTATTGAAAGAACCAAATTTTTGCATGATCAAAAATTACGGCAAAAAAATTCTGCAATGTCCCAAAGGCAGTACAAATTTCTGGTTATTTGTAAAAAAAAAACTAAAAACTCCTCAACATCTTCGGTTCCAACTGGAGAATGTACATTTTTTCCATTGGACAGATTTTTTTCCGCACTCATACATTAGCAAAAGTTCTCAAAGATCTTGTTATACACAAATCCGCTGGCTCGGATGGTATACCCCCTTTCTACTGAAGAGGTGTTTTTCCACACTGCAAAGCCACTGCGTAAGCTTTTACATCTCTCCTACACTTCTGGAATCCTTCCTAGAAGATGGAAAACATCATTTGTCCAGCCTGTCCCTAAGAAAAGGGACTCATCCTCCCCCTCCTCCTTCCGACCCACTTTCTAAGCTAAACATACCCCCATTCCATTGTGCATGAATGGCACTTACATCGAAGAAACCGAAAGGCTTTCAGTACTCGGTATGTGTGTGAACGACGACCTCCGTTGAGACCGCCAAAAATGCTGCTAAGTGCTTAGGTTTTCTGTATCGATGCACAAAGTTTTTTTTTCCCCTTCTGATCTGGCTACAATGTACAAAGCATTTATACGCCCAAAACTCGAATGCTTTGCAAACGTCCCTACACCTGCTCGATAGAATACAAAAAAGAGCGTTACAATGAATAAGAAATAAAACTGCCCCTGAAACAATTGCCCCTCTCGATCACTGATGCAATGCTTCATTGCCTGGGCGATTGAGCCATGATGACGACTGACCTTACTATGAAATTAAAATCTAGTGAGTCAAAATTTCAACAGTATTGTCTTAATAACTTCTACACGTTTATCAAGCTTTAAACGCTGCCTGATAAAATCACAAGTCTTACTGTCAGTGATAATTTTGACAGCTCCTGAAAAAAAAAACTATTAGGAGAACAATTATTTTTTAACCAGTTCAGGTTTCTGAAGGTTTGGGAACTCTCAAGAAATTTACTCGGTCACTTTTGACAGATCTGAAAAATCTTTCCTAAATAACTTTGTATCTCTTTCCTTCTCACAAAGTTCTTTTTTGACAAACTAGAATTGGGCAAGCGAATCAAAAAATATATTTGGATTCATTGTACGAGAGAAAAGTTGATATATTTCTTCTGTTCTTCTTTGTGAGAAAACGGAGAATTCAATCTCGGAGGGATCAGAAACGAACTGACTAATAAATTTTCCTGCGATTTCTTTTAGAATTTCATGTAAGATCCACAGCATCGAACATCAGCTATCTCGGAAGTAATGAAAAAAATCAAAATTCTAACATTTTTATTTATTTAGTTTTTCAAAATTCGACGAAAATCAATCAACTATTACACCGGATTAACTGCGAAAGCTTCTTCGAAAAACCAAGCTGCCTTTTTATAATTCGACAAGTTCTTATAAAATTCTGCAATTCTTCGTAAAATATTCGGATCGCTGACATAGGATAGTCCGAAAAGCTCCAGGCTTGAGAGCAAATTGCTTAGCACTGACTTTCTGCCTTCTGTTACAATCGTCATCTGATACTTTACCATCAAATTGTAAGGAAATGAATATTTCTTCTGCAAAGTCTCAAATAACTCCTGAGACTTTTTAGAATTTTCCAAAAGTTTTTCCACCAAAGCTAAATTATATATTATTTCAAAAGGTTTTTCAGCACAATCAATAGATGATGTTTCGAATGCTTTCTTTGCTGATTTGTAGTCTTTTTGAAGAAACTTCAATACACCATAATTATTGTATGCTTCTGGTTTGATACAACCTTTAAGCAAACTTTTGACTTCGGTGTACTTTTTCAAATGTAAATAAATAAAACTTAAATTAATTTTGGAATTTTCTGTCAAATTTTTGACATCAACTTCGAATTTCTCTAGAAATGTTAAGACTTTTTGAAAATTTCCTTTTTTCAATAGTTTGACCATTCGAGTAACTTCTAGATTATCTGCAATCCAATCATATTTAGTAATATGAATAACGTCCAAACACCAATTGAATCCCTCTTCTTCGTCATCTTCTAGCAGAGGTGAAATGAGAAATACCAACTTTTCAATTTCTTCAACTTGATCGATACTTGGTAGATTGAAAATCGCCGGGAAATAATGACGAATCTTTGAAACATTCCTGAGGGCAAAATAACACAAATTCACATGAACATAGGCTTTCAAATCTGGGTGTTCCTTAACAATGTAAGCGAAGACAAATACAGCTTCGGAGTAGTTATTCTGTTGAACCAATGAAATGCCGATGTTATGCATGATCTTGCAATAGACAACCTTTTTGTTTTGTCCAACTTGATCCAAAGCCATTTTGTAATATTTGATAGCCAGAGGGAAGTTCTTGAGTTTGAAATGAACATTGCCGAGATTTATTTTGGCGCGGAGTGAAATTTCCGGGATTTTCAACAACGTTTGGTAAATCTTAAGGGCTGGACGAAAGGAGGATTTCTGCTCATAAGCCTCAGCAAGCATCAATGCTTTGTGGGAAGGTTTGCTCGGACAGATATTTTCCATCACTGACTGATTGTTTTTTTCTGACAGTTTGTCAGATTTTCAAATTCCCAACCGTAAATTGAAAAAAATAAAAGCAGAGTTGAATTCGTTGAGTCATGTATAATGTATGTACATAGCGACGTAGTATACTTTTAGGTGCTTTATCCTTTTTTTCCATTATTTCAATTATGTTTAACTCTTTAGAAACAAAACTATGAATAGAGCTTAAAGATACAACAACAAATAATTATTTATGTATATTAGAATAAATATAAAACGTTAAATATGCAAAATAATATTAAGTTCGTGAGCCATTAGAAGAATGCAAATTGGCAGTCTTTAAGTTTAATTTTACTACAAAAGACACCCCAATTGTTTTATTTCTGCAATTTGATCTAGAATAAAAGATACGTTTTTATAGCAGCCAATTAAATTGTCGACACAAAGTTATCATTTGCTTAGATAAAATAGTTAATTAAAACACGCAAGATTGCGTTTGCAGTATTTGAAGTAATTGCGCGTGCAAATATCACCAGTAATAATAAATTACATAATTATTGTCATCACGAAATGCGAAACGCTTCCATATAGATAGATACTTTAGATACAATAAATAAAAATGTATCTCAAGCTCAAGTTGTTCAACGGGTTGTTTTTTAATTGAAATTTATCTTACTCCTTGACTTGTTTAGGTTTCGATTTAAAGAAGAAGACAACCCTGGAGAGTGTACTTTTATTGAAATGCTCTGGTTATGCAAGTTGATTTTAAGCAGAAATCGTAAGATTGGTTCTTTGTGTGTCCATATAACTGAAAATCCGAGACAGCCTCCACATTAAGAATTCTAGTCTAACTTAGCATATTTTTCGTCACCAAAATATCAACTTCCATTGTACACCTTGATCCAAATCAATTTTCTATCCTCTTCTTCCATGTTTTTGACAATGCAATAAATCCACCTAAATCTTGGTCTTGCTTAAAATTAGAAAAATAAGGTAGACCAGGACGCCAGAAACCTTGGAATGCGAAACTGAAAGCTTTCGGATGTATGAAAGAACTTGCTGAAAGAGACCCGGGCCGGAATCTGGCTGTTTCGCCAGTGATGATGAGTGAATCTGCCCAAATTTAAGCTTGATTTTGCTAAATGCATTTTTTACTTAAACTCTCTTGAAAACTTTGTTTTTGAGCTGGGTCTTTGTAGTGTTCTTCAGCTCAACATGTCCGATTTTTGATCCAGATTGACAGTTGATCAGATAGTTTATGCCCCAAATAGTGGCAGCAATTTTTGAATCATGTTGTGAAAAGTTAATATTCAATGTTTTCAAAATATGTTTAACAGGCTTAAGCACTAAACTGAATGGAATTTGTATTGAAAAGTATTGCATTAAATTGTTTTACACCATTAGAAGTTTAAAATTCATACATTTTATTGTGGAATGCCGCAAGATTGAATTTGTATTGAAAAGTATTGCATTAAATTGTTTTACACCATTAGAAGTTTAAAATTCATACATTTTATGGTGGAATGCCGCAAGATTCTCTTTTGTCTACCTAACTCTTTTAATTTTTTTTTATCAATGACCTCTTGTATAACACTACTGCTGCTGCCTTTTTAAGTATAGAACTGCAAAGCTTGTGATCTTTTTCTTCGTATAACCGACAGAGACAGAGTTGTCATTAGAATCACGGTTAATAACTTCAGCTTCAGTGTACTGATTTGGGTGAAGAGTTCATCGGGATGTCTGGAGAAAAAGTTGGTAGGTCTTTCGATTTTGTAATTTTATATTGTTTCTTATATAAATTCAACTTTGGTTGATGTTTCTGTATTCGATTTGCGAGATTTTACTGAAATACTGTAAGAAGTATTTTATTTGGAGATTTTCTCAGAATCGATTGAAAACATGGCTAATAATAGTGTTTTTATTTTGTTGGCGGGAGTAAAAGCTTTTTCGGATTTTTGACGAATTATTCTAGTATCTTGTTCTCTGCTCTCGGAAATTTATTCAAGAGTGTTTCCACCATTAATCATCATTTTGTTTTCTATATGAGTACTGAGCACTAAATATCAGAAATTTTTCGGTAACAGATGAAAGCCGTGTTTTTCTACCTCTTGATCCGATCTACCACAATTTGCTTCGGCGTACATCATAGATCACTGATATTTAAAATCTTCACATTTGGGATCCACAGTTTCCTTGTAAATAAATGTCTGCGATAGTCATGAATGGATCGGAAACTGAGGAGCATAGTTCAGTACCCAGACTTTACAAAAATTCCGTCCAATTGTTGTAAGGATGTTGTTGGTTCTTCGCATATAAGTTCTCAGTTATAATTCAAAAATAAATAATACGATTAGACATCTTATCTTAAATTATTTTCATCTTAGTGATATTTAGAAGACTTGATAGACATATCAATTCTATTTACTCATTACCGCACAATAAGGGTTCTGAAACTCGCCGATGACTATGGCATCTGTGATAAATACTCTTATGAAAACGTTACCCTTTCAGCGATTTTCATGGTCTGTATGATTCTTCTCTTTATGTGTTATTAATAGATAACTTTTCCGTGTTGGAGGGGAAGGGGATATTCTCGTTAAACTTGAAAATGAGTATATAGCACCAAAAGCATCATTAGCTTTCCTAGATAGAATTAAGAACAGACCTGTAAGCTGATAAAAGTGATAGATCGATTTCGCAAAAAAATGTTCGTGGAACTTTGTAGAAACGTTTTTTTTCTCTCATTGTTTTAGTTTTTCTTGTTTTTATTAGTGCTTTAGTGAAACAGCCAATTGCATTTCTCTCCTAAAACGTTTTATTCCGTAATACCCGCTCTGCTAAGAAATGCCCATCCTTACACCAAACTGTTTTTTTAGTCGTACTATACGAATGTAGAATTCTAAACCCAACTCAATTTTTCCTATCAATTTTAACGTTCAATCATTTAAAAAAATGTAGATTGTTGTCTCCTTCTAACATCTTCCTGTGGTTCCTAAATTCTCCCCCTGTAATAAAGTTAAACATACAATGGGTAGTAATAACCAGCCACTTAAAGGCTTATCCAAAAAGTGAGTAGCAATAAGGCTGCACATCGAGAAAAATCAAAACTCGTCTTTTTTATTTAAGGATATTTTGTTGAACTACAGTTCGCCCAAAATTATACTTCACTTTTCACACTTTTTATAGAAGAGTTAAGTATCTACCTCGATGAGATCTTTTAGTATAGATTTTACATTTCATTTTTTTCAAAAAGCTTCTAGTGTAACCATTTAATGAATTAAATTCCACTTTTAATGAACTTCACTTATTATTCCTTTTATCATTTTGTTAAAGTTTTGCCATAAGTTGAGATTGAATTTTTTTTGTTTCGCTTCTGGGATAATTTACTTGGTATCCTTGTATCCTTTATTCCACCAAATCATCACATATGTATCTGGTCATAAACAAAATATTTAGGTAATTTATGCAGATAACAAAATCCCCAATAAAAGGACAAAAGGTGTCTTCGTCCAAGAAAAAAAAACAAGAAAATAAACCACAAACCAATTGTTGCCACACATTTTACGACCAACCAAATCCTTGCAAATAAAATGTCCTTCACAGTAAATTGGATGTCTTTTTGCTGACTATTAATAGAGTTGTCTATTTGTAGTGAATTTGATTTGATTCCAAAATATAATGGAAAAAGGTAAGATATTCAAATGTCAGCCATAAAATGGCATTTCTATTCAATGGATCAAACTCACACGTTTTTCCATTTTTTTTTTTTTTTGGAGAAAAGTTGCACACAAATTTTGTTTTTGAAAAAAGAAATGTATCTTTTACTATCGAATGAACACCTGTTAACACTTATATTCGAAACTGTACGACCAAAGTGGGATTTACATTATTTGTTGCTATTAAACTTTTGGAATAAATGAAAATCATATTGAAAAAACACCATCTTGAGTTTGAAAAGATGTTACCAGCTGTTCCACTAAAAACACTAAATCAGCAGATTTTTTCAGATAAACAAAAAAGCACAGCTTATTAAACTCTTGGAATTTTATCACTTTACCAAATGCCATAAAATAGCTCCTAGGCCTTCGTCTCCACTTTCCCTACTATAAGGTATCAACTTGATAAAAAAATATCCAAATCCCTGATAAACGCTCCAACACAACCCAAGTAAATTCAATAGGAAACCATTGAAAAGTCAATAATACACAAAGAAGAAGAAAAAAACATCGAAGTGATTAAGAAAGAAGAGATTATGGTATCCTTTTATTGATATCCTGAGGATAAGGACGAAGAAGACCAAGAGTTCCAGAATGGTGTGGATCTAAAAATAGAAACTAAATGAAGATTGTGGTATGGACAAGGGATTGCTAATGTTTTTTTTTTTTTATTTTGAATCGAATTTAAGGGTTGAGAATGAGAATTAAGTCTTTGGTTTTTCTTTTATTAATTAAAATTTTCTAATCAAATTTCAATCAATTTAAAAGAAATGGTCCAAGTACTAGTAGTCCATTAAACGAAGAAACAAGTTAAAAGCTTACCCTACAAAAGGTCAAAAATAATTCTGAATTTTTAAAATGATTGCCAAATTTCAGTTCTTTTTACCTGGTATCTGTACTTTGTAATATCAAATATTGATATCGATCCTCTCAAAAGTTTACCATATCGATATAATATTATCCCATCACTAAGCCAAACTTATATTTATTTATAGCCTAAAAGTATGCTATAAAAATTCCAAATGACTGAATGCTAACAGAAGTCATCGTACTAATAAAAAAACGATAAATATTATAAATTGATGTTTTCCTCTTTATTTTTCTTTAAAAAGAAAAGAAAAACTCTAGAAAATCCCATCCCAGCTCCTTATTTCAAATTTGTTCCTGTGTTTCAGTCAATTAATGTAAAAACCCAAAAATAAGCCATACCTTAAATATGGCTAAACTTTAAAGTTCCTCTTAAAGAATAACACAGACTTACTTTCCACCAGAAATCTTACAACCCCCTTGACATTTAACATCAAGTAAGTACTTACCTTTATGACTCAGCCTCCCTAACAAAAACAACCCCGTGTTCTTCAAACAAAAACAAATATAAAATACAAAACAAAATTCAACTTCTGTTTGCTTAAATGTTAAAAAACAAACATTCAAGTGTCATCTTCAATTGAATGTGAGTATTATCAACAATCACCCAGTACTTGACTCAAGCGGCAACGACTCTGTCTCTGTGATGGAATACACCCTTAGGTCCTGCCTGTGCCCATCAAACCTCCTGCCACTTTATTCCAAACCTCTATCCAGCTACATAGTGGGAACACAATTCCAATGATGACTCTGTGCTTCTTTCGACTCGCCCAAGGACATTACTTCATTATCTCACATTAAAAAGATAAAAACTGAGCTTTTCCAAAATAAAACATTTTTTTCGATTCTCTAAATCGACCCTTGAGAACTCCCTCCTCCCCAATTCAACAACTGAAATTTTGCTTTAGCCTGTGAGTTGTGGTTCAAAAAATGTTTCCTTTGAAACGCAGTTGCAAATTCCCTTGGGCAAACTGCGACTTTAAAAAAAAAAAAAAAAAAAATCGAAAGAATAAATAAAACACAACCGACTGAAGCTTTTTAGTTAACATTGTTGAGGTGCGTCTACCGAAATACACTGCGACAGGGTGTTATATAAGGCTACAGAAAAATTGCGTTGGGCTTTTCTTTTCGACAATCTCAATGCCAGACCAGCTGATTTTGTTTTTATGTACAAAAATTGTTAAAACGCTATCTCTTCGGGGTGTTGGTAGGTAGTTCGCCTTCTACGCACTACAAAAGCTGTGTTTAGACGTTTTATTTTCAAGGACCGTCTGAGGTGTTATAATAGAGTCACTTTGAATAAAATGTAAAAAAAAAGATAGAAAAAGATCGAAACACTGCAACGACACCCGCATTTGGCTGGCATTAGACATGAAACAATCAAACACCGAGGGGCTTGTCAATGGAACGCGTCGGTTAAAAAGAAAAAGTTTGTATACGGGTTTCACGATTTAAACTCAACCCCCCTTAATAGGGGGCAAGATTAATGGATTATTCCAGGACACACCGCGAACAGGAAATCTGAGCAAACGACGTTTAATGCTCCCGATTTTCGAGATCTAAATCTGCGGGTATTGGGACTATACTTGGTAGGCGTGTTCAAGTAGCAGGCGTACAATTCCAGAGAGGGACAGCGAATTCTTTGTACCAAATTTTCACGAAGCCTAATGCAGAGTTGGCCTTAAAGATGTTATCGATATGTGCCAAGAAGTTTAGCTCTATAGGACCATTGCCAAGGTCGCGAAAAGGTAGATATGTGAAGAAGTGATTGACTGGCATTGGGCAATTTTCAGCGCTAAGCTGTTTTTAAGGCACCAGCCTTACGAAAACTACCACGAGACCATCAGGGCCTGGGAGAAATTCATTGCTAAGTTGATTTAACTTATTTTCGATAAAATAAAAGTCGACTGTAAGAGGAAGAAATGGACAAATATTCGGCATATAATCGAAATAATTTAAATCAGCTTCAAAGGAATCGTTTATGGATTATTGGATATATCCCTATTGAAAAGGAGAGAGAAACGTAATATCCGTGAAAAGCGGAACAAAATATAAACACGTCTTTACTAGACAACGGCCAATGGGTCATAGAAAAAAAAGACTGCCAGACTTCTATGTCAAAGAGTAGGGATTCGATTCCTCGTTCGAAACTATTCTTTTCCGGGGTACTGTCCCTTTTGCATATCATTTAGCCGTTGGGATTCGAATATACCTTGTAGATCTCTTCCGCTCATGCAGATTTACAAAACACAGGGAACAGTTGAAAATATCTATAAGTCGCTAGTTGCGCCTTTTGTTTTTTTTTGCACAACTTCATCATCATCATTATCGGCGCAATAACCATGATCCAGTCCAGGCCTTGTTTATCAAGTTCTTTCATACATCATTGCTTACCGAACAGTTTTTTCGGGACAAAAGCTACTCTATGACCTCATCGGTACCCCTCACAATGGGTGTACAAGATTCCATTATAATCGGGGCGCGAAAGTGTAACAAACAACAAACAAAACTCAAATTCGCATTTATAATATTGGTTGGAAAATAATAAAACACTAGCTTCGGCCCTCGAATTCGTCTGCTTGGAGTTCAAATTAAATTGATTTTATTATCTAAATCCAAATCCGTTAAAGAAATCTTTCAGAAGTCTCCCGCAGGTACCGTGCATTTTTTTGGACCAGAAGTAGCCTTTATAGTAGCTGTTAATCTTCCATAAGGCACACTTCACAAATTGCTATCAGCTGAAAGCTGATATTTAAAGGAGTAAGTAAAGCTATTTAAATTACCCCTAGATGGCGCTGGATTGTTTTTTTTTTCTCGAAAATTCATATTTTTGCCCCGATTTTGACGGGACTTACAAGCAGATGGCTGACGTTGTATAAAGTAACTAAAGCTATTTTAATCACATGGGGTCGTTTCACAATAGCTAATTTTGGAAGAAGTCATAACTAAGGCTATTTGATTACTAAGTGGCGCCATGCCGGGGTCGTTTTTTTCCAAAAATGTATGGTATACCCGAGCAACGTCGGGTAGTTAATCTAGCTATAATATAAGTAGGATCATCAATAAAAAATAAAACTAAAAAAATTCCATTTAAACCAAATGATCCAACTTTCCAGTCGCCGACTGTATTCTACGGTCTACCATTTTCGTGTATGCGTGCTATTCCTAAAAGCAATAATCCCTACATCAGGGCCTACATCCAAACCCTAAATGTCTACCACTCAGCAGCTGGGTAGTAAGCTTCCACCCGGTATTGTATACCAAGGAAACCAATTTGAATTCAGTTCATAGCCAAGTGTAATCCCGTTAACATGATTTTCGTGCGTGTATCATATATAAATACTATGCGAACGAATTTTTTTTTTTCGAAATTAAGGATCTATGAGTTTTAAGAATACAAATATCCATCGACAAACTTAATCAATATTTTAAATTAAATTAAAATAAATAAAATCGACAAAAAAAACCGAGTTTAAAACGAAAAGGCTTTTAAAATCCTAATCGAATGCAATAAAAACGTTAAGTGAGTTCCATAAAAACGGAGTGTTTTGATTATGATAAATCCTTTAAAAAGGACCAAACTGCGTCCTCGTTGTTGCCTCTACGTTCTCTCTACGTGTGTAATATAATAATAATCGATGGCATTTTCATTTTATCAAATAAAAGTAAAAAAGGAAATGTTTTGGAGAATTTATATAACGACCGGTCTTCGTATCGGAGGAATGACGAAGAATAATCCGATATAATTGGGTCTTACAGCCTGACCGAAATTCAAGGATACACTCCTATTTTTTTAACGATTTAATCTCATTTTTCATGTATAAAATTTTCGCTGAAATTGGAAATTTTATAGCCGCGTATTTATTCTCTGGTGAGTGCGGTTTGGTGTCATATTTCTGTATGAGGGTGAAATCTGAAATGTACCATCATCAGATCCTAGAAGTGAAATGCGTGTCCTTGTTTTTAGGACGATATAATGACATATACTAAAACAAAAATAACAAGACCCAAGAACGATTTTGTTGCCTTAAAATTAGCCACGATATTATTTTATTTATTTTTTTTAGATTTAATAAAAAAGATTGGCCAACAGATTTTTTTTACGAAACGGAGATTCGTACGTGACTTGAAGAAATCCAACCAAAATTCTTAATTTTAAGAAAGCAATAAAAAAGCCTCCCGTTTACTGCTTTCTCCTAGTTTCCTCGAGGAAGAGACGCAACGAACGTGAAAAGTTCTATAAATTCAACCCTAAAATACACACATCTACGCCCCAATGGGTGTGTTATCTTAGAGTTTGGCATTCGCAAAACCAACCCTTATAGAACAAATAAATACATTTAATTGCCACCTTGACCATAGACACAAAACCTGCACATTTCCCCAAAAGGGTTTGCTCCTTTGAGGATTAACAACATGGTTTCTTCAAATCGACTGAAATCAATAGTTATTGAGGGAAAAAAAGAAAATCTGGGAAGTAACTATAGGGTGGTCAGGTGGAAGGTTTGCCACAACACCCCAGGGGTGAGAAATTCATTAAAAAAAAACAAACTCCATTTTCACTTTCCAAATAAAACGGCCGAAGGCCAAGGCAGTCAATAGCTTTACATTTATCGAAAAAAGTTTTTTCCGACCGTCATCAACCCAACCAAGACATTCGTCCTCATCCCTTAAGTTCGATCTGAAGTGAAAGTGAAAAGGAAAAGTTTTTGAAAGCGAAAAGTCAATGGAATTTCCACAACTCTAAAGGAATAATTTCATAAAATTCACGTGAACACAGTCTGTTGCCAGATTTATGTTATTTTCTTTTGTTGTTGTTGTGTTTGCTTTCCCTCGAAGCAGGGGGAGACCAGCCCTTAATATTGTGTCATAACACCACCTACCTCTACATTTGTATATAAAAAAATCCATGACGAACCTCAACGTCTATAAATAACTTGAGAATCGAGGAAATTTCTAATGCAAACTTACGAACTCCAAGCAGGACATACCTCTATACCCCTTGCTCCTGGTTTGCAGTTATTTCTAAAAATATCCTTCTCGAATTAAATCATGTTAAAATGAGTAGGTGTCTAAATGCCAGGATTGAGGTGCATACATATGCAAAGGTCTATCTATATGAATGGGCTTTTGGAAAATAATGTGTATCTGTATTGTTTGGGAGCTTTTTCTTGCTTTTCGAAATGTGTTCGCATGTTCTGTGCCTCGATAACGAAGGATTTATAAAGGAAGGACTATTGAAAGCTTAGAGTTGTGTAATATTTTTTTTGTGTGGTAATTGCCAGATTCGGGTTTTTTTAAACCTTATATTTTTTTGTCAAAAATGTCACAATAAAATTTTACAAAAAAAAGTCCACACCTTCATCGTTTGGTATCGGAAATTTGTAAAAAACACCTTCTTTATCCACTCGTTCTTTAGTGTGTTGTATTGCTAGAGCTAGAGTCGTCCGCGGGTTTTAGGTCACATAATTCTCGATCTACTATGCCGAAAAAAATTCTTTCCTATCTCTCTAATTTTTCTAACTAGTCTCGTGCAACATCCGATTGATTCTTACAGACACATAATTAAAATATTATTATTAAGTGAATAGTATGCTTGTTCATTTTAATCAGCAGTGCTCTGCGACCTTAACGGCTCAAATTATAGCCCTCAAATTTGGTATATATGGTTCTTTAAGTATCCCCTATGACTTTAAAAACGGCTTATTGAATTGTTTCAAAAATTAACACTTGTTTTATTTAAAATGATTTTTTGATTTTTTTTTAAGTATAATTATCATCGGCCTAAGTTATTCCCCATAGATACATTCCGATCCCTGAGCGACGCTATACATTTTCTCATTCAAGGCTTCATTTGTCCTTTTCGTTTTTAATTGGTCTGGCAATCCATCTACTTACATTAACTTCGTTTGGAATGGCGGACAAGGTCATTCTATTAAGTTGTTTAAATTTGCGATGTCGAATTCTTTCATGACCTACGTTTTAATAAAATTCTACCCTTGTGTGCTAAGAATAAATTAATACATCTTTTTTCTCTTTGTAAGTTCTAGTAATCTAGGTTTGTCACTGCTTAACACTGTGCTTGAAGCCAACACATTTTGCTTTACAAACATTTTTTCCTGAAGAAACTTTAATACCTTTTGTAGACCAGACTCTTGTTGTTAATATGAAAACCTAAAATTTTTAACCAGTAAAGACAACTAGCCCCACGAACATTTCACAAAATTCAAACACACGTCTTGTAGAGGTGAGAGTCCTCAGAGCCAATGTAGCGAGAGGTTCCTCAGGGTCGTATGTGGGACAAAAGTCAAAACACAACAATCAACAACTGGAGTTTCGCTGCTCTGCTTTATTCTCAACCACGCTTGTGCTGTCTGAAGACTACAGCGGACGTTGAATTAAAAAAAAAAAAAAAAAAAAAAAAAACAAATTGAATGTACAATGTGTCCATTTACATAAAATATTACAACAAAGGCCCAATGCACAATTGCACATGCACACGGAGCAACTGGATACAGACCAGTTACGGACTCAGAAGTGACTTGACTCCACACACGAGAAAACTCATCACCAATCGAAATCTCTAGTTCGTGGAGTGTCGTCATGGATACCGGGCGTGAAAGCATCATGTTGTACTATTATCTCAGGAAGAGGCTATTAATCCAACCTCCATGACGATACTCCACGAACTAGAGATTTCGATTGGTGATGAGTTTTCTCGTGTGTGGAGTCAAGTCACTTCTGAGTCCGTAACTGGTCTGTATCCAGTTGCTCCGTGTGCATGTGCAATTGTGCATTGGGCCTTTGTTGTAATATTTTATGTAAATGGACTGTGGAAGTAACCCGAGACCAGACTATTCATACCTTTACTTATGTAATAAAACTGACGTAACTAAGTGTGAATTATAAGAGATATAAAAAAATAGTTGCCAATTGATCATTTAAACATACATAATTGTTTTAATGTTTTAAGTATGTGTTGAAATAAAATGATAATATGGAATGGATATAAATAATAAAGTAGGTAATTATGTAGTTAAGTGTTAAATAGGTTTTTTTTTTGTTTTTTTTTTTAATGAAAGATAGTATGGCTGCAATTAATAAATTCCATATTTAAGTAGTTGAGCGCTACATTCTTAATTTAATTTTTTGTCAGTGATTCCAGTAAAGTATTCCTCTTTGTCCAAATTGCTACTCCAGTTTTTTTCCAAACACGACATTATCTATCCTTCTTTTAACTACTGCGTAAGAAGTATCCAGTTTCGAGATTTCAACAATATAAACTCGGTTATACTCTTGATATACCAAGAATTAATTGAGATGATTGTATTGTCTACATTTACCAGATGAGCAAGTAGAATTTGTATTGTTTTGAAAAAAAATCACTTACCAATAAGAACATTATTGGTAAAATACGATGATTGTCCTTGATTTAATCAGGAAATCAACCAACAAAACATTATTCTAGATTAAACCAATCGATCACAACATAATATGTCTAAATTAAAAAGAAAAATGTATAACTGCTCTCCAGAAATCAAGAAACTTTTCGATACTTTCTTGACTGCTGGTACAATCTAAGGCTCATCACCTTAAATATTATTAAACTTTGCAATGTCAGGTTCCAAAGTTCTGCCAATAGTGTCTATATTGCTTCCATATGCTGACAATTTAACGGACTTAAAACGTCCTTTGTAGATATCCTGTATGTTTACGATTTTGTCGAATTTTGCATGACATCATCGTTCTAGCCAATCTAAGGTGTCTTGCGGTGAAGCCAAAACGGGACAAAGCTCTGTTTTATACAGAGCCTATAATAAATAGATACTATAAATGCTACCATTACGCGGCTGAAAAATCGATTAACAGGTGATGGGTACCGAAATAAAATTCTTAGATATTTTCTAGGATTATCTGCAATATAAGGTCAAGGCTGTCATATATATTGTTGTTCCACAAACTCTGGTCATCCAGATTGTATGATGTTATTTGCCAACAGGTTGTTGGGTTTTATTTTGTGTGAGAGAGCATGACATGTGCAAAGAAGTTATCCAATTTTTTTCTCTTCTTCTTCATCCATGTAATGCCTTCGGAAATTGAAAACCATCTTAACCTTGCGATGTGCGGTGCAGGGAAATAAGTCCCGGGAACTGACTCCACCGCGGTACTTAGTTCCCACATTTAAAGGGAACTAAAACCACACGAATTTTTTGGGAGTAAATTCCTATCTTACATGGGAACTAAGTCCATTTCTCAAAAGTGGACTTAGTTTTTAATAAGTGGCAACTAAGTTCCTCGGTAGAGTTAGGTCCCGGGGAATTATTTCCCTGTACCACGGTGTACCTTCTTAATAGTACCCGGGCACCTATTGTGGAACTAATTTAAGGTAACAGAAAGCCATTCGTTTTCAAAAAGAAATAAAACGAATATAATTTAATGTTATGGCCAAGAATTTAGCTTTATTATAATATAAGATAAGGGTTTGCCATTATGTTCCCAATTTTCGACCACTTTTTGCAGCAATTGGAGCCGTATGTCAGCAATAACGCGGCGAATGTTGTCAGTCTATTTATGTTGAAATGCCAAACCACAAGAGCACAAATCAAGTGACAGCTGTCAAAAAGACCAACTCCGAAAAAAGTATTGCCAGATTGAAAACCACACGTCTAAAAAAACACCTTTTACAATGGCCTTAGCGATTTAACGAAAACATATCGTTTAAGTTAATGTGGCTGAATATCTTTGTTAGAATACTCAACTTCTTCCTTTCAGACGTGGAATCCTGTTTCAAATTTATATCAGCAACATTTGTTCATATTACTTACTTTTCCCTCTCTAAATTCTTGAAAATAAGTGTCAAAAGAAAATTACAAATTGCATAAAATATAATGACTTTACTTTTATATATAACTTTGTGTTTGATGAAGGCCTTAAAACTTGAGACATTTCATTTTTTAAATTTTTTAAATATTTTCTCGTTAAAGTAACAGAAAAAAATCCTTTTCACCTTTATTTATTGCTTCTGGCAACTCCAATGACACATTAAATGTTTGCCTCTGCTCCATTGCCATGTTTCACTTCCGAATGAAAGTGAAATCATTACGTGTTTATTGAAAATTCTCTCGACACCATTAAAACTTATCATTCCTACACAAACTTACCAATATTAACACAACAAATAAAAGCCTACTCACAAACACCAAAACATTTTCACTGTAGAGTTCAAGGTCTTGTCAAGGCCGCATGCTCCATGCCAAACAGACGTTCAGTATTTGCACACCATCCAAAATTCCCTCACCACATACATTTACAATATTTGTAGGCCTTGAGAGCTTATTTTCATTTTCCCACGGCCTACCCATGAGGAGCACCCAAGGAATGTGATTCCTATTTTTCATCCTGGCTATGTATGTACATACACATTATAATACTCGTATAGACATTTCAGCTTTCACTTCTTGAAATGAAAGTGACAGTGAGTGAGAGCTTTTATTGAGTTCCACAAACAGGACTCTAAAAGTTAAAATAAAGAAACAAATGACATAGTCCTTAAGAAACGAAAGAAGTGCGAATAGGGATGAATGAGGAAAGGAATGTTGCACGAACATTGCTGAGGAATTGCCTCCAGAGTGTCTAAGCTGGCTGTTTTTTTTTTGGCTGAGTAGATTTTCCCTTACTGTTCCCCACAGGAGTCCTTGATAAAAGCAACGGATAAAAAAGAGGAAAAAAGGTTTATTGTTTTGCTAACGTCTTCCCTGATAAATTGTAAATTGGAATAATTTTTTTTCCATTTTCGAAGAGTAAGGGAAGTTTAAGGAATTTTCTAAGTTTTTTTTCGTCCTCGGCGTTTTTGATGGTAAATTTATTGGAAACACGTGGAGGTCTTCCTGCTGTGTTATTGGTTTTCTCTTGTCCCTTCCTACGCAACTTTTGATTTTTATGATTATGCCTTAATGTGCCTACTGAGTGACTTACATTTTCTTCATTAAAGTTTAGTTTAAATACAAACTTACTTTGAAGGAATTTCGAAGATTGAAGCACTTCATTTTATTGGTTGGGCACTAAATAAATTACTAATTAAAATAAGATTTTAAGTTCCTTTTAAGAAGCTTAATGTAGCAATTTAATTATTTATTAGCGTTTTAGGGAGAGAAAGTATGGTGGATGCTTTTAGTTAGTTTAGTTAGTTGGGGTTTTAATTAAGAAAGCACAGACTTCGCTATTTTATTAAAATTTTGGATTTGAAACAAAGGCTTTCTGGGTTGTGTAATCAGATCACTTTGGAAGGTGGAGATAAGATTTTTATTTCCTCTACATGCCCCAGAAAAACGAAGATACCAATATTAGATTTAGCCAAATTCACCAAAGAGCCCAGTCCAAAAAACGCTTTATAAAACCCTCGATAGTGGCAACAAGTTCTTCCATACATCCCGATGGCTGTCCGACGCCATTCAGTTTCGCACCCCAAGGCTTTGGGAGTCCTGGTCTACGTCGTGCTTCTAAGGTACGTCTGCCACATTGCCTTCTACAAAGAACTGAAAATGACTTTCTGATTTAGTTCTTCTTCCCTGATACGAGCTAGGTACCCAGCCAACCGCAGTCTATACCCAACATTTATCCGTAAGATTTTTCTCTCGAACGCGGTTAACAGATCAGAGTTCCAATTCCATGATTTCTGTATTTGAAGAGCCTCGACATATAATAGAAAGTTCTGTTGAATTATAACAGCCGCCCGCGTATTTCTTTTCCTACATAGTGTTATCGGCAGCTACTTTCGATCTGACCTAACGTAGTTAAAGGATTGCATTACTTAACCTTAATGTTCCACTAACCGGATTTATAGAACAACACTTTTCGCAGACCAAGCCTCCATTGGTTTACCTTCATTAATATAAAGCCCGGTAATGTATCAGATACATTACTTACTTTCTGCAACTTGTGGTTGAAGAGAATGCAAGCCAGATCGGAGCTTCTTGATTGGTCTCGTAATGTTGGTCATGGTCAGCTTATAAGGTCGAGTTAATATGTTTGGGACGCCAAATTCTCTCATCGCCTTTCAAGTAATGTGATTTCGTGAATTGTTTGATTTCTTATTTGATATCTTCAGCGGGTATGCCATTGTCTCCTGAGGCCTTGTTATTTTAGAGCCCATTATTCGTCTTTTTTACATTCACAATGTTTATTGTGGCCGCAGCTTGTGCTCTTACTCTTGCAATTATGGATATTCATTTGTTTCGTGAGCTAATTGTTCAACAACTCATTAAAGTACACCTCCCATCGATCTAGAATGCCTTCAGGATCGATCATCATATTTCCCTATTCGTCCTTACAGTGGTGTATAATGCGACGTGTTTTAGACGGATTATTGATTAGTAGAACTAATTCTTTTTTTCCCACCCCATAGTTTTGAAAGCTCTTCTCTGTTCTTCTGATCTCTTTTTATGCATCTTCGCATGTCCGCGTTCTATATGAGTGCTGCATTGATCGATATGCAACAATTTTGTTTCCAAACCCTAGTTTACATTCTGCATCAAATTCCCATCTCTACTACCACTATCTAAGATATTGTCAGCAGTACTAGCGGCTTTGTTCTTAAGGTGCAATCATCTTTCCCTTTTCTAAGGATTTATTCTTCCCACATCGAGTTTTTCGTCGGCGATCGCTTGCGGCTATAGGTTTTGCTTTCAGCCATATTGAATCGAACCTGAGTGGCAGCTGCATTACTTCTTCCCAAAGCTATCCGCTGCCTGAGCACCATACTAACGAGACAATGATCCGAATATATTTCGGCACTTCCATACATTCAAATCGTCATCAGTATCGAATAATAGCAATAATCTATCAAGTCAAGCTTCTAGAAAATCTTTTGCAAATTAAAAAAAAAATTAAGAAAAACATAATGCCGCTGCGGCACCCTTATGCAAAAGAAAACTTGCCGATTAAAGCTTTCCAATTATGTTAAATTAAAAACAATTTAGTTATGCGAAAAACAAATTAAACTCGTGGATGTTAAAATAATTGCCACTGCCACTGAATATTATTTAAGTGAGTTGGTGGTTTGACGACTACTTTACAACTGAACTCTATGCAAGACTCACATTTGTGTTGCTACTGGTTTTCCCCCTTTTCTGGCTTCGTTCGTTCGTGTGTGTGTATGTGCTCTGATCGTTTTCTGTATATCTCGGATCTCGTTTGTTTGTCTAGTCACGTACGCATTTATGTAATTGTCCCTTTTGTTCGTTTTTTATGGCTCCTATCTGTAGGGTACGTTCTTGCAGGTTCAGCCCAATCTAACATTTATTTTATCTACACTAAATGCTTATTTGGTATAAAAAACCCTTCTATAAAGTCTGCTGAATAAACAAATTTGTTGTTGGCCCCAAACACATCTGTCAATTGTTAAGCTCCTAATTTAATTTAAACTTAAATTCAATTCAATTAAAATGGCTCACCAAATCTCATTTTAATAAATAAGGCAAATATATAAAAAAAGTAAAAGTCTTAAGATGCTGCCCTGATGTACTCCAATTTTAATAGGAATCCGATGTTCAATAATATTTACCGGCTGTTCTATTTGTAAACAACAAAAACAAAAAATTTGCCTTCGTAAATGTCAAAAAATATTAACACATCTCCGCAGTTAATCTTTTTTAAATATATAAAATCACATGATAATAATTTGTTTACAAGCTGTCAATTATTTAATTGGGAAAGCATTTTTTAAAGACCCCAGCAAAATCCTGTCAAAAAGTTGATATAAAAAAAATATTTTTAAGTATAATTTTCTACAAAAAAAAATATCAAATTCATTTTTATTTTTTTATTTCTAGATTCTTTAACCTTGGCAATAATCCATTTATTTGTCTTAAACACATTTTTTCTTATAAATAACATAAAAAGTATTTTATATTTAATTTTAAATTAATCCACAAAAACATTAATTATTCATTTTATTCAACCATTAAATCAAATTCCCTGGGATTAGATAAACGGACATAGGACATCCAGCTGGCATTTGTAACAGTAAATTGATTAAAAGTTCTGAACTACATGGCACGTATCCGAATATTCTTTTGGAATGGTGATTTGTCGTAAAGACGACGGGACGCGACGATGAAGAAGATCACGTAAATTTTTTTGCGTAGGATCGGGGTGACCATGTGATAAAAAAGTGTGACAAGTGTGACGTGACAAGTTATTGTAACCGGGAAATGTAAAATATTTTTTTTGTTCCTCGTGACGTAGCATTTTTTTATTATTTTTTTTTTATAATTTAATAATAAAAAAGCTAAATAAAGTGTAATGAAGTGAACATTTATTTTAATCGCAACAAAATACCTCTCGTTAGTTAAAAGAAAATGGCTCACGCCTACTCCCATGCACGATCGCCCTAAGCATCTACAGTATAATTGGTAATAACAAAAATCCAGCAATTTAATTGACATGTTCCCTTATACTCGTAGTTTGTTTTTGTATCTTTAACATAAAAAAGTTCCTTGAGAGAGAGTTAGGTATTTCTCGGGCACGTTACGCAAAACGTGCAGTAAATCCATATCCTTAAGATAAAGTTCTGTGTGTGTCAGTGCCTATGGCCATACTTTTTTTTGTTGGGAATCTATCTTTTATCCTTTGAGGTATCTGCGGACTTGTCTTTTTCTTCTCCTATTCCTGATGATGATGACGATGACAGAAGAACGGATGTCGGTTGAATATGAATTTCTCTTCTTTTTTTTAAATTAGATATAAGATACAAAGAAAAAAAATTAATCTTTTTCAAGGTGAAATTCGAGTATCTATTTTTTTCTTTCTTTTTTTGAAAGGATTGCTTAAGATTAATATTCAAGTCTGTTGGGCCGTTTTTTCAATACAATGCAGATGGTTTCTTTTGCAATAGATAATTTCATTTGGATTTAATAGGAAAATATATTAAGTCCCTAGGTACATCAGGTTAGATATAACTATATAAACCTGTGACAGTAATAAAAGGCAATTTTGTATGAATAACTAGCTATGCGTGACAAAACAACTTTCTTTCGAATTTTCTACTTAGATTAATCCAAAGGTTCATGGAGAATGATTGTTTCTTATTTCAACAACATTGATTGACCATTCGAAATTAATCACCGTCATAAAAAAAAGTAGAAAACTAAACAAACTTTGACACTTGAGTGTAATTATAGTCAAAATAATTTTCAAAAATACACTGGAAGAATTTTTTTAATAAAATTTTAGTTGGTACAGTTATTTTTCTTTTCTGTTTTATGAAGATAAGAAGGAATAAGGTTCTTGATGATAATTTCTGTATTAGAAGGTTGCCAGTCATTCGCCAGTAAAACTGATGGGTTGATCAAAAATCGTTAGAAAATCTTTTGTTCGTTGGTCAGTCAGTTAGTTTAAGAGTGCCGGTCTTAAAAGGCTTCCCTGGTATACCCCACATAACCTTAAAAGTTAACAGTTGCTTATTTCGTTCTCTTCGCGAAAGGCAGATGAAAAATCTCTTTGATCAAACAAATGCATCGGAAATTGCAGTTAGTTGGCATAAGACATGAAACAATCCAAAACTGGGAGGCTTGACGAGGTTTTCCGAGGTCAGCTTATCATCAAAGTTGGAGAATTATGGCGGAGCAGAGAAGCGGAGAATGTGGTGTCAGTTGAGGTCATTGTAGTCTTCGGATAAAGAAAGAAAAAGTATGTTTACTCTTTATTAACTATCTTATAAAGAATACAGGCCTTAAAACGCTTCCCTGATGTTAACCAGCTTTTGTAAGAAATCCCTATGGTTGTTTAAACCAAAAAAAAGTACGTTTGCTTCTGTTCTTTAAACGTATAAAACATTTCCATTATCCCATACCAATTATTTTTTCTTAGAAAAATGTTCTTTATTGAAAAATCACGTATTTTTATTGGTGTAGATGTGTTTTTTTTTTCAAGGTAAGACTTTGCGTGACTTATAACAGTTGAGGGAAATGACTTAAATTACAGTGACCGACAAATAATCAATTAATTAATTGATTTTGTTGTTTTTTCCAATTTTTTTCCCCTGGATCAACCAACATATCTTTTTCTAATGTTCCTATTACGTTGTATCGTTTTGGCTGTGAAACTTGATAATAAATTCATAACCTGATTTCATTATATTTTTGACGTTATGAAACAGATGAACAGGCGTAAGTTACCATACAAATTGTAGAAAGAAGTTAATATACTATTTATTAGAGACTTACGAATTAGATAAGATACTTGTAATTTTATTGTTACAACAAGGTAGAGAAATAATGAATTCTTACCATACAAGAGGATTTTTACGTTTGACACTTCAAAGCAATTCTATTGATGCTGGCCTTTTAATATTTTTTTTAACTGAAAACATGTTTAGTATTTCCATTATAAATTACTCGAAGCAGAAGTTTTATTTAACTTTCAGACTAGAAGAAGAAAAGATGAAAAATGTATCAAGGCAGGCCAAAAACCTTCTTTTTTTCAAAATGCAGTAAGAGCTACTTTATGAAACCAGAGGTTTTTTATTCTTATTTAGTTACATGTCTTAAGTTTTATTAAAACTGTTTTTTAAACCATATCAGGTAATGATCCATTCAATGAATCAGTCGATTTCAGACATGTCTTGTTAGATGTTTCATCTTATTAAGTGTCCTAGAAAATTCTGAAAGCAGTTACATTCAAGCATTTGATCAGATACGGTCCTAATTTAAGGACAGGCCATTTGAATCGGGTCCTTTGAAAGGTCAGGGTAATTGATTTTGAACATTAAATTCTGAACAAGTATTGTTATATAAAAAACCTTAGTTCCAGAATTGTTATTCTCACCGTTAAGTGCTTTCGAGTTAGTAGTACCATAACCACCAAGAGCTCCTATAAGAGGCTGGCAACTGCAATTAAACAGGCAGTTGCTACTGATTAAACTGAGTAAACTAGTTACTCGTTACCGAAATATCCAACTTGTATATAAATCATAAAATCAAGGGCTATCAGCCTAGACCAACATTTCCGAAAAGGCGATAGGTATATCAATTCATCCTTATTGTCCGCATAGATAGCATAACCCAAGGGACATTCCAAGCTTAATCCACTTAGATGCAAGCAGCATTTTATTGCAGATGAACCCGAACCCTATCGTGGACTCAAAAAAGGGCAAGTCTACTAATATGTAAGACAATTTCGCAGAATTCTTTTATTAATATTATTCTCAATCTCCGAATGGGCGTTAGATTCTCTATTTTTTCTTAATTATCAATCTCTTTAATCAAAGTCATCCGGTCTTGGCCCCTGAAACTTTTCAACATAGATTATTCATTAATCTTCATTCAAAAGTCCGTCCTGGTTCTGTTTACGCTTCACCAGGATCAAAATCTTAAATCGGATTTCTATTCACCTTCACAGTCACAATTCTACTTTCAATTTTAAACATTAATTCATCTGAATCAGCGAGTGAAAGCGTCATCATTTGAAATCGATGATTTGCAAATTCTTCAAATACTTCTTAAAATCTATTAAAACGATCGGAATCGTGGTTTTCCTTCATTGCAATCTTTTGCAATGTAGTCTTGCAAACAAATTCTGACTATTCCTTCTTTACAAATGGATTTCCTGTTAGTACTTGAAACCTTATGAATAGCCTACCCTCAATTACCTATCCATATATGGTATCGAAGAGATGGACCCAACATTTCAATGCCTCTCTTTCTCTCTCTCTCTTTCTCTTTTTCTATCACTCTCTATCTTTCTCTCTTTTTCTGTCTCTCTCTCTCTCTCTCTCTCTTTCTCTCTACAAAAACTTATTTTCTGTTGCACCAATCTACACAGCCCAATGTCGGTGTGACACTTAGACTTCAAACATTCACAATTCATCGTGTCCGGTGGCAACCACGATAAACCAATTGCGAGCATCAGTGGCTTAGAGTAGATAAACGGTTTGCTTGCTATAACCCAGACTTCATGAGTTTGATTCTCAAGTTGGGTAGCAAGAGCCATCCGTGAGTTTTGAGTGAGAAAATAGTCACCTCGATTTACGGCTATCTCCTTCTCTCTGTCACTATATTGTCCTTATATTTTTCTCTTATTTTTTTCTTTTTTTTGTTCCTCTTTTTGGGTATTAAAACAATAGTTCTCTCTTTTATATGTATATCTCTTTGATTTTATATTCATTTGGGTTTAGGTTCTGAAAGACAAAATCTTCATTCCAAAAATTCAAATTCAACACATTTTTTTTTATTTTCATTGTTGTTAGACAACATATTTAAAATATAAATAAACAAGTTTATTTCAGCAAATTAATAAGAATAATTAATAAACCTGCAAAAAAGTTGCGTTAAAACGCCATGAAAAAATAAGTTAGTTTTAGCCTTAGATAATGTTTCATGTTTTATTACTTTTTTTTGTTGATTACTGACCTTTTCCATTGCCTGAACTTCTGTTCGTAAGTCCTCGCATTCTTGACAGATATTCTCTTTGGGTTTTGGGAGTTTTAAGAGCATGAGTCTTCTTGACAGAGGTTCATTAGTCATGACCCTAAAACACACCATTAAAACAAGTTGAGATAGGTTTAATCGGCCGATCTTGCGAGCTAGTTCAAATGTCCAAAATATGATAGATGACCCGAAAACTGTACTTTCCGAATCTCAGTTTTCGCCCATGCAATGTGTGCCGTTGCTTCCTGTTTAAGAAACATGCTTTCCAAGCTCCAGTCCGTATTAATTCAATTAAGGAAGGAAAAAGTCCTTAAAAATGTGCTCGCAATTTCTTTTGGTCGGAGGCGTTTTGAAAAACAAATAAGATCCGAAAACGCCTCCAGCCTAAAAAGGACAACATGGAGTTACTCGAAGAAAGATGTAGGTCAATTCGTGAGCTATACGCTGATTTTCATGTCCCAGAATTTATTTCACTTATTAATAAGTCCACATGGGTATAAGATCTAAGTACAACCCATTCTTTTCTAAATGATCTATAATCAATAGTTGTCAGAAATTTTTCTGAAATGTTTTTTTTTTCTTTCAGAAACATTTTTGAAATGTTTATTTGTTTCCCATTTTTGTATCCAGTTTTGTAGTTCAAGATGAATTGTAAAAAGTAGCAATCATAGCGTCACGTTTTATCATCATGAACATAATACAAATAAATAAAAACAAAAAAAAAACCTCTCAACTAAATTAAAATGCTTGAAAACTAAAAAAAGTTTTCCGTTCGGAAAGGGAAACAGAGAAACATTTCAGAAATGTCTTGCAAAGCGTCCAGACCTAAACTAACATTCCAGAAACATTTAAAAACATTTCAGAAATGTTTTTTTATTCTGAAATGTTTAAAAAAAAACGTTTCTTTGGGTGCGGACACACCTTAACAGATCATCTTCTTGTCTTTCAGCAAAGTTCTGTATACACTTACGGTACGAATCCTTCTGCGATATCTATCATCTTATTTTATTCCGCAACATGTTTGTTGTTATGTAGATTTATAAAACTAGAACCACCCTGTAAAACAATCTAAACTTTTTGCTAATTGATTCATTCAAAAGAATTGTGTTCTGTAAGAATCGATTAAATTTCAAATCTGTTCTAAACTGCATTGTGGTTTCGGATGGTGTAAGAGTACATGACTGTTTATCAGTGCATGTCTCTATTGAAAAAACTCAATCAACTGTTTATAATTTAAATAATAACCTATCACTCTATCTGATAACTCTCATGTTAAACGATGGAATTAATATGTATTGTTTTGATATAAGTTGGCATTATATTAAACCAGACAAATTAATGACTTGGAAGTGTAAATTTCATCTGAGAAAGTATCTTAAAAAAAAAAATTACGAACAATAACGTATTTAATCAGAAGAATAGAAGATGATAGCTGAACAGTTTTTCAAATGTTAAGAATTGCATTGAATATAATTTATTAAATCGAATCTTCATTATGTTAACATCAAAATCTCCAGAAATGATTTTGCTGTTCAGTATAATGGATTCACAAGGAAATGAGCAGATTTTGAATGATTTATGCTTCGAAAAAAAAATTCATTCAATTTATTATGTTTCAATCAATAAATTACTAAGAAAATTGCTGTCGGTGTCAAATCGAACATACATTTGTCAGTTAAGACAAGGATCTTGAGTTAATAAATCAAATGATATGATGACCTGATGAATTGGCACTTATTTATACAATGGCTTTAGATTTTGTGTTTCATTTCTCATCCAAAAATATTTTTAAAATTAAACATGTTATAAGCAAAGTTCAAGCTTTTTTAGAATAATATCGGGTTTTCCAATAGAGACTTGACAACTTTGAATAATTTCAAACTGTCATTGTCAATTTATTCAGTAAACGCAACATATTCATCATGGTAAAGTACACTAGCGAGCAACGTCTGCAAATTATAAAAAAAAATTCTACCGAAATTCGGAGCCGGTGACCGCAACTTAAGAGCGTTAAATAGTTTACTTTCATCGCAAAATCATCTTTAGTGACGAAGCTCATTTTTGGCTCAATGGGTTCGTCAATAAGCAAAATAAGCGTTATTGGTCGGGTGAAAATCCACATTTGCTTCATGAATCAGAACTTCACAAAAAATAACTGTTTATTGCGGTTTGCATGCCGGCGCGGCGGCGTTATCGGGCCATATTTTTTCGGCGACGATAACGATCATCACGTTAATGCCAGCGTTATGGTTATCGCGCCATGATTACCGATTTTTTTTGGCCCGAATTGGAAGATATGGACATGGACGACATGTGGTTTCAACAGGATGCTGCCACACAGCACACCTTACAATCGATTTAGTGAAGACTAAGTTTGATGAGCGTTTTATCTCAAGAAATGAGCCAGTCGACTGGCGATTCTTTGGGGCTACTTTAAGTCATTGGCTTATGCCAACAAGCCGACGACGCTGGAAGAGCTCAGAGCCAACATTGAACGCGAAATAGCGGCCGTTTCGGCCGAAATGTGTGGCTCGTAAGGCATTTTTGGACCAAGTCAATGAAACTAGATATGGTTTCTGTGGATCACAATATTAATTCAGTTGAGAGTTTACCGATAAGGGACCTTTGTAAGGCCGCTCCCTCACTTGTCGGTGCGGTATCGTTTCTCTCGGTTTCCTCGGTACACATTCGGTACCGATATTTTACTGAATGACTCAATACATACATTTCAATGAACACTTACTGATTTGTGAGGTATGTGCGGAGTCAGTAGATATGTTTCAATATTTACCACAAAAAAATGTGTTTGACGGCTAAGCAACGGTCTGTTTTGTACAAAAAAAATATAAGAAAAATATTTGTTGATACAAAATAATAATTTTTGAAAGGAAATTACATCCGGGACTGCTTCAAATTCAAAGTTTTAAATAATTATGTATGTGCCGAAACTTTACCGATTCAGTAAAGTAGTAAATACCGATTACAGATACCGCACCAAAAGTCGGGGAGCGGCCTAAGTGTTATAAGCTACCTACTCTCTCATTGAATATTGTAAAAAATACAAGGAATTCTTCCACGTCCTCGGTTGACTATCTGTCTTTAAAGCGAAATGTACCCCCTTCGCCACAATTTTTGAGTAACACTTACATCATGGTACTGATCATCTCGAAATTCTCGTTATGTGCATCACCAATTACCAATTACAATACCAATCATCTCTGCGATGTTGCCAAAAATACCGCAAAATATTTAGGCTTCCTCTGACGATGTAAGAATTTCTTTTTCCCTTCTGATGTGGTTCTTATCTACAAAACAATATCTAGACTGGGCTACAACTTCCATAACTGAGCGGATATTTCCTCAACTCAACTGAGTCTTTTGGATGATATTTAAAGAAGAGCATTAATATTGGAGATGAATTGATTATTAGAATATTCATGTGACTCCAACATGGGCTTTTTTATGTCTCTTTTTGCTACCCTTTTTTCTGCAGTTTATATGCTAAGCTCTTTTTTGTTCGTACTGTTAAGCAGATATATTTGTCCTTCGGCCGTACAACACGAATTTAGAAAATGTTGTCTAACTCTATTTTCCCATGCCATTATGATATTCGAAAACTATTTTAAAAATTAAAATCGAAAAAATGACAAATCAGTTTTATTATTTTCCTTTAATTTAATATAACTTAACTGTTTTCTGATCTTCCAGCTAATGTAATAAATTTTGCTTGTCCCTCTGGAATCCTCTTTTTTTAATATTAACCAGTATCACGTTATTTTTTTACTTCAACATTCATTTTCTTGGGCTTGTGTCTTATCAAAATGTCAATTAACGCATAGAAAAAAAGACGTTTTACTTGTTCCTTCGGCATCAACAACAGAAAGAATATGGAATGCGAAATCGGAAACGGTGGTATAGACGTTTTCGACATATCGCCAATAGTAGTAAAAACACCTATATTATGTTTCTAGAAGTCACGTTTACAAATCCTCTTAGGCCTACAATCATAACTATTAATAAGCCACCTCTCCTTCACGAAAGATACCCCTTGGCTGATTTATGTAGTCCTTTCTATAATTTCGCAGGGCATATCTGTAAAAGTCGTCAACTTATTATCTTCCAATCGAATTGAGTTCATTTAAAGCTAAAATGTTCAAACAATTTATTATTTTTAAATGCTTACGCTTTTTTCGGTCATTGCAACATGTTGCACAAACTATGCTCAAAGCAATCAGTATCTTTTTTTTCATTTTTATTTTCTTAATTAGTGCAATCAGGTCGCGGCGCATAGTGTAGATACTAGTCTAGTTGGTTTCCACTTAGACAGGCATGAGGTAATCTCTATGGCAACCGACAACAATATAAAAAAAAACTAAGCATCAGAAAATAGTGCAAAATTCATTGTTTTTGTATTAGTCAGTATCTATGTTAGTATTTTAAAAGTAGTTCAGCCCCATTGTTGGTGTTGGGCCAACGTTAATGATCCAAATCTTTTGATCGAATTTGTTTGCATTCGACACAATGACGATCGTTCTATAGAATTTTATTTGTTTTATTGAAGTTACTTTGTATAGAAAGATGGCTCATTTATCTCCGTTAAATACTTAAGTGTTATCGTTTATAAAAAATTTCATTGAAAATGCAATAAAATTGTTTCCAAATGGATAACTATCTTTGTTAGTATCATCATCAATGTCATAAGGAATGATTTTGAGAGGAGGAGAAGCAAATGTTGAATGTATAATGTATGTGACTATAAATTCATGATTTTCATTCAAGAACATTAGAATGTTGAATAGGTTTTTTTGTTCGTTTTTATTTGAATTTGGAAATTGTGAATTTTAAGTAGTGCAGTTGTGCAGTCCTTTCAGTAGCTTGGATCAAAAGTAGCAGCTGCTAAAATCCAACGGAACCTATTATAGTCTGTCGAGTTTCTTTAAATCCAAAAACCTTACCATAAAAAAAACAAACTGCAGTTGTACAAGACTATTGGCTTACCAATACTCACATACGGATCCGAGACTTGGGTGCTTACAAAAAGGCACTCTGATCTCTTATCCGCTTTCGAGTGGAAAGCCTTACAGAAAATTGTTGGCCCCGGTGTGCGAGGGAGGACGATTCCGGAGGATATAAAATCATGAATTGTATGAAATCTACATCAAAGCAGATGTTGTGAAAAAAATAAAGCTCAGTAGACTCCGGTGGGCACCTAACTCGCATAAGGGAAGAGGAACCAGTTCGGAAAGTCTTTTGCAGTTCTTTTTATGGAAGAAGACAAGGTGGCAGACCTTGCTTGCGTTGAGTAGAAGGCGTAGACCAGGATGCCCTAAGCCTTTTGGTGCGCAATTTGATGGCATCGGCCAGCAATCGGGATGTATGGAACAACTTTTTGAATGAGGGCCAGACCGGATCCCGGTTGTTGTGCCGATAATGATGATCCTTTTCTTCTGGTCTCTCCGAGTGAATGAAAATAGCATTTGTCCAGCCTAACCCCAAAAAAGGGTTCCTTCTTTCCAAAGTTATGAAAACACTTAATGGTTTTTAATATAACAAATATCTCAAACAACAAAAGCTTCTTAATGACCGGCAGTACAGCTTTCGAAGCAATAAATCCACTTGTGATCTGATGGAATATTTGATCCAAAAGTGAAACCAATCTTCACACTTTTCTGACTTCTGATTTCCATCTTCTAACTTCTATCTTTTTTCTTTTATCTTCTAACCTACAAATTATATCTTATATCTTATATCTTATATTTTATATCTTATATCATATATCTTATATCTTATATCTTTTATCTAATATCTTTTATCTTATATCTTATATCTTATACCTAATATCTTATATCTCATATCTTATATCATATATCTTATATCGTATATATTATATATTATATCTTAAACCTTATATCTTATATCTTATATCTAATATCTTATATCTAATATCTTATATCTAATATCTTATCTTATATCTTTAATCTTATATCTTATATTTTATACCTTATATCTTATATCTAATATCTAATATTTTATCTTATATCTTATATCTTTTATCTAATATCTTATATTTTATATCTTATATCTTATATCTTACATCTTTTATCTTATATCTTTTATCTTATATCTTATATCTTTTATCTTATATCTTATATCTTATATCTTATATCATATATCTTATATCGTATATATTATATCTTATACCTTATATCTTATATCTTATATCTTATATCTTATATCTAACATCTTATATCTAATATCTTATCTTATATCTTATATCTTATATCTTTTATCTTATATCTTATATTTTATATCTTATGTCTTATATCTTAGATCTTATATCTTATATCTTTTATCTTATTATTTTGTAACATCACTTAAAATTTTGTTTCTAATCATTAAAAAAAAACATTTCTCTGACGCCGCAGCTTATTATAACTTCTTATTTAACTTCCACCCCCACAATTTTGCAGTGTTCCGTAGCAAAACACGATCCAATAAAACGTAAATTCTTAGCGAGTATCTGACAAAACCAATTTTCATTGCCAGCAAACTGCTTGTAACTGGAACGAAAAAAGTTAAAAAAAAACACCTACACCTACATCACACGGAAACATTTACAAAAATTAATATTCCAATTAACACAGTTACAATTACCCCCTCGATCTGAATCCCAAACCAAAAAGCGCAATAGATTTATTTTTTGTTTGTTCCTGAGCTAAGGAGAGAAAACTAGCCACCAGTTGAAACTTATTATCGGTTGGATGTTGGATGTATCTATATATATTTTTTTTGCGGAAAGGTGCACAAATAACATGCATATAGTTAGTCATAAATTTAATTTGCATTTAAATTGCAAAATTTTCTTGCACTTGAATGCGCCTGACTACCCATAGTTGGTCAGCTATTTAATTACAATCGCAATTCAAGCGTTGTTGGTTGAATGATTTGTTGTAGATTTTGTTTTCACCTTCAGCGACTACATCAACTAATACCTTTCGGTCACCATATTTTATAATAGCCACTCCGTGTAACTAGGTTATACACTTTGTCATGCCTCTGTATGACGAGCCCCTTTTTCGTGTATAGCACACAAATACAATTTCATAAGATATAATATCTTTTACGTCACATCGATTTCAAGTTCAAATTTCAAGTTAAAATTATTCAAGAATACAGATACTTTGCGCAGTTGGCTCGTCTATTCAGTTTTTTCTGCTCAAAGTTTTAAATTTTGGTCATAATGATATCGAATTTTATTAGTCCAAATATAAAAAAAAGAAATCAATAAAAAAAACACAGTGGGGTAGGTAAGTATATGCATTTTATTTGCAGTTTTTAAATGTTTTTAATCTATCATACAAAGTTTTGTGAAAAAAGAAATAAAACAATTTTACATTTATAAGGAAAAAAAGAGCTTTATGGAAGCCCACAGTGGATGAAGTTGCATGAAAAGTTGGTCAAAAGCAAACAAATCTAATCCAGTTTTCGGATTTTGCTGACATTTTTAGAATTAGTAATTGAGGTTAATATTAATAAGAGTATAGTTCTTAAAAATGCTTTAAATCAACTAGACCATTAAGCCCAGCATGAATTATAGGCGTTTCAATGTGTATGATTAAAAAAAGTACCACGTAGTTTTCGATTAAAATTTCTTAAATTTAGTGAATGATGCTGATGTAGGATATTAATTATTAATACTCCATTATTTTAAAGCTACATGCCCAGCCATAGAGTTAGCGTAGGGAGTACGGATCTACTATAGCCCCGGAAAAAAATAATCAAATGGTGTCAAATTGCGGCGGTAAATATAAATAAAATAAACGCTGATCCGTAAAATAGCCGAATCGCCAACTTTCTCTTAGACAATTACGAGCGTTACTTGTTTGACATGTTATGGCGTCTTGTACCCATAGCTCAGATATTGTATAGATATTGTCGAGCTCTGGCCACTTTAAGTTGGCTAACAACGCTTTAAACCCGAAATCATTTAAGTTTACCATGTCCATTTTTCATTTTGAAATCAAACATCTCATTTCGGAAGCAATGAGTTATGATGATAACTCCTTACTTTCAACAAAAAGTAAGCCTTTTGTAGATGCATTGATGCTAAATAGAACACTTGTAAATTGTGTTTGGTTTTTTAATACTCCACTGAGTCAAAAATTGGTCTTTGTTAAGAATATGATATTTCTGTCAAACACCAGACCTCCGGTCATTATTTTAGCGCTTTATTGACGAACTTACCATAAAGCTGTTTTCTTTCTTGCGTCAGCACAATTTTTTATACATAGATATATAGACCAAATTCAACAGCAGAATAAGCCGGTTCACTCTCTGGTAGCAAATTTGCTGTCCACTCCAAGCAACATCTTAAATAGACCCAAGCAAAGATCCTCTTTAACCTGGCATTGGAGATAGCAATACGTATGTATGTATTTGTTTATTTTATACTACGGAGAGCCTAGCATGTTTCTCTATCATCGTAATGTCATGTTTGATTGTTATCTTAAATTTTTTACTCTGCACTCCGCGGCGCCCTGGATCAATTCCCACTTATTTGCAAATGCCAATGACAAAGTTAGCTCTTTCCAAAATTTTTTATTGCAGTTGTTCGATCAATTTGTTCCTACTAAGCCAGTAAGAATCCAAAGTAATTGCTTCCCTTCCGCTGTAATGAATGCCATCAAAAAAAAGAAATAAGCTTCATAGTAAATTGAAGCATAGATCTACTGCTGTGAATTGGTTATCATTCAAAGTAATCAAGCAACGAGTAAAATCCGATCATCTAAAATAAATTATTTTTCTTTCAAGCTTAATATCTCTGTATCTCCTAAAAAACTATGAAGAAACCTTAGCAAGATTGGTATCTGCAAAAACAAAAATTCCCAATGCTCGCTTGACCCCGACGAATTGAATGAATTTTTCCTTGGTAATCCTGATCCTATTGATGACTTTGTTTTTAGTTCTTCTGTAAACTCGGTAAGGCCTGTACTTTGTTTGGAAGATTTTCAAGTACTTCATGAAGATGAAGTTATCACCTGTGCAATGGCCATAAAGTCTGACTCTGCTGTTGAAGATGGTGTACCCATTCGTTTTGTTAAACTCATACTGCCCTTTGTTATAACCCATCTCCCTCAGTCGTGGAAAATTGTTAAAGTTTTTCCGATTGCGAAAAAACCGGACTTCACTCCTCCTATAGATTTCAGACCGATAAGCATCCTGCCTTGCTTATCTAAAGTCTTTAAGAAGATAATTGAGAAGCAAGTTTTACCACACTTCTGATATCTCAATTTGTTATATGAAAAACAATCAAGAGGTTCCTCAGGGGTCGATTATCGGTCCAATACTTTTCTGCATGTTCATCCATGATCTCCCATCGTGTTGTTCGAATGCTTCATCTGGCCAGGCAATTCCATCAGCCAAATGAGCTTTGTCTCGTAATGAATGATGCTCAAAGCCATATAAATGATTGGTCTATAGCCAATGGCCTACTGATCAATCCCAATAAATCACAAGTCATTCCAATATCAAAAAGACAGTTTGATATCCGTATTCTACTAGATATCTGGTAGATATCTTACAGGTAAAAAAATTATAGCAGTTAAAAACTGCACTAGCCTTGGCTTTGTTATAAACCGTCATTTATCTGGCTATAAACATACAAATATTGTTATTAGTGGCATTTATGGGTGCCTACGAAAACTTTGGTCTTCGGCTTACCTTACTCATGTTGACATCAAGAATTAGTTTTTTCCTTAGCCCCTTATATCCTACGCTGAGATCGTGTACTGCAATCTTGACTCACTTTCTTAACGCAAACTTCAAGTAGCGTTTAATGATGTGGGCTACGAAGATATGACCATGTTCTGACTTCTCCAAACAATTGCTGAGTTGTATCCAACACATCAATTCAAGAAACTGCATTTTATTGCACAAATTAATATATCTTAAATCTCCTGCATATTTAATCGGTCCGCTAGAAATATTAATATTATTCCTCGTCTTAGTAACTACCTTAATTAATCACGTTTATTTTTTGTTCATACTGTAAAACTCTGGAACTCGTTGCCTACTAATATTAAATTCATAGCTAACTTCAACAATTTTTAAAGTGCATCACTTCTCGTCCCTCCATCCCTCCATCAAAATCCTATGTTTCCTTTCCCTCACAAAGTATAGTGATATTTAACTTTATTTGTTTAATATATTTAGTTTAACTATACGTATTTGTTTAACTTTATTTATTTATTTTTCATACAATATTAGTCTTTTTTCAAACAACATTCTCTGTTATCAGTTTTTATCTATCTAAGAATTTACTATAAAAGATGTTATCTTACTGTATCATAATTGAAAAATAAATGAAAAGAAATGAAACACAATGCAAGAACTTCTTCTTTACTGTTTTAATTATTTTTTTTTATAGTTCTTTAATAAATTTTTGAACTAAAAAAAAGTTGTTTTTCCTTAAAAACAAATCTACGTTGTCCCACTGTTTGATCGAATATTCATTCCAATTTGTATATCTTATCAAAATAAATTTCAAAATTTCATCGAAAATTATTTCATTACCTGTAAAATTCCAAAACCAATGGAATATACATTCCAGTACCGACTTTCCAAGATGAATTGCCATTAAGAAAAAAAAAACTCCAACGTCATTAAACGCACCACTCCATTCTCAAGAATCCCTCCTTCACTCATGCGAGCTCAGCTGAGTTGAATTGATTTGATGACTCGGCGGAAAAGAGTTATGATGAAATAATTTACTGAAAGAGGTGATGATGATGACGCTGGCAGTTGGCAGCTGGCACCAACCTACAAGAGCCCAGTAAGTCCTCAGTCCATACTGTGGTTATGGTTGTTTAGGTCTTCGTCATCATTTTACTTTGGAACATGGCGAATGAAGATAGGAAACTGGTTGAAAAAGTGCCTACGTGCCATTGGTCTAGAAAGGTGTCTAATGTCTATGAATTTCCTGGATTGGACGTGTGGGGGAACCCCTTGACTTTTAGCAAAAAGTGATTGATAAGAGTTTCTGTTTCTGTTACCTGCTTGTTATAAGTGTGACGGGCTTATGTATCGTTTGTTGATTCACCAAAGAGTTCGAATTAAAAGGTTTCTTTCATTATTTTTTTTTGTTTTCTGTGGTTCCAAAGCAAATGGAACTAACACTCAAAGTTCATTAACTAATTTATTTTGGTACAAGATTGAGTTTCTAGATTTTTTTTTGTGGCAAAGGTATGTTTTCTTTGTGGATTTATATTGCGGAATGGAATGTATTTATGGAATCGACGCGATAGGTTTTATGATAAGTGGTTTTGTGTTTTTGCCAATTTTGCAATTTATCATGTAAAAGTTAGGGTTCATTACTTTGGAAAATAACAACTGCCAAAGATGTGGTCTGAAGTTGTAACTAAAGTTATCCTATGTTTTACATGTTTCTCGTAACTGGATGTGAGATGGGTAAGGAAATCTGATCCGATGATTGGAATGTTTACGTCAGCAACAGCGAATCAGCAACAACAAGCGAAATTTCACCGTAGTCCTTGGTTCAAGTCAAAATTAAGGAATCCATGAGTTTTGATTGTGCTATCATTTGGAGCGTTGAGGTCATAACTAGTGGCAGGACGTAATCTGCTAATAGACTGGTATCTAAGAGAAATTGACTATTTTAATTCTGGTCAATGACGAAAAGATGAATTCCAGAAACATTGCAATCATTCGCCGTTTCGAGCTCTAAGCTCAAGCTTGGGGAGTAGATGAAAAAATAGTTGAACTTTGTTCGCATCTAAACGGCTCTAACGATGTTGATGAACATTTTTGAGAGTGTTTTGATAGGTATGGTCTATTTTTATTTTTAATCCTATTTTTTCTATTTAAACATATTTTTTGAATATTTAATATATTTAAAACTCATCAATAATTTTTTTCATTGTATGATCAACTCCATATTAAAAAACTCTATATACCAACATAATTTTTTTTTTAACTAAAAATAAAACCTACAATTTTCGAAATCCTTTTTCCAAAAAAAACATTACTATTTAAGACCAGTCGTGACGTTCTTCATTTTCAAATGATAAGCAAGCAGATAAAAAAATGTTCGAGAAGTTTTTATCAAGACCTTTCCATTTGGGTTTGGGAGTTTTTTTTTCTCTGAGAATTTGTCATTTTCAATTGAATTTTGATTTTTTTTTTATGAAAATGAAGAAGTTCAAAAAATATCTACTAGCAACTTTAAGAACTAACTTCTCGATATTTTAAAAAATTAATATTTAATGCGGCAACTGTATATATCAGAGATCGACATTGAAGAATATAATGAGTCAGCTATTTTATGTTGTAATCCTCGGACGTACAAAATAAACAAATTAGCGTTTACCAAAACAAATCTCTTTATTTTTTATTTTTTTTTTTGTCAAAAACATTTTATAATTTTCCAATAAATTACCCAGGAAAATTATAAATGCGCAGGAAAACAAAATACTTTGCTTATGTACCTTCAATAACAGACGTGAGTCTGGATATTTGTTTTCCTCGAATCATTGAAATACCAAAGCATTATACCTATAAGACAAATAAGAAAAATCAAATAAATTTCCTTCCTTAGACATGTAGACAGAATAAAAATAAAACCATAAAAAACTTGTGTTTACTTAAATTATTTTCTCCAAGACTGAAGGATTTTCGATTTGGGTCGCCTTTGAATAAATAAATCGTCCTTCCAAATTATGTTTGTAGAGTTAAGAGTAGATGGAGAATGCCATTTCAAAAAGCATCCAATAGTGCTTATTGGATCCTTAATTGATAGGCGCTCTATAAAAGTCACAAGTTGAATTTGAATCAATTTATTTATTTTTTCTATTTTTCAAAAATTGTATTTCCGTTCAACTGAAATGTAATAATCGAAAAGAAATTGATTTTTTTTTTAATTGCGTTGTCATTGTTATTAATTATTTTCAGATATGATAACTATCTTTCAAGTCACAATTCTAAAGTTCTAGTTTGAATCTAAAAAAATACACAAATCACCTCATTTTACATTTTTTTTGTCTGTCACTGTTTGCAATTGTACCAGTTGATTTAAGTTTTCATCACTGTTCTGACTATCTGGGATTAAATTTATTGTTGATAAGTTTTCAATCAACGACGTATCGAAGCTTCTTACGTAACAGATATCATTTTTACACCCATTTTGAATATCTAATCTTAGTTTTTTTTTATTGAGAAATGATTTTGAGTTCTAATTTTAACTTTTAAATTAAAAAATCTTTTATGGATAGCAATCAAATCAAATTGGTGTGATCAAAGTATTGCCAAGTCATGTATAACTATATACGTTTTCGGAAAAAAATGTATCTTATGATACATTGAAATCTAGAAAAAGCTGCCCCTGGGCCTAATGGTGATAATTTGTATATATGTTACTCGGAAGGATCGGGGTACCAAATGCCCCCCAATTTTCAACTTATTTTTTTCCTTGCACTGTCGTTTGCCAGAAAATAATAAGTCCTCCAAGAGCAAATTTTACTTCGAACAAAAGTGCATTAAATTTCTTATCTATTCGTTCCGATATGGTGTTGAATTCCTCCAGCTAATTCACAGTATTAGGTACTAATTATAAATTTTTTCACATTCAAGCCTCCCATAAGATACGTGTGTTTTTTTTACTGTGATTAAAGATTCTTGAGCCAATTTTTTCATTGAAGCTTTTGTGGTAATTTTGTTTTTTTTTTTTTTGTTTGTGGCTGAGCTAATGTCGCCAGTATTTAGAGTTTTGCATAACCCCAAGCTGAGGAGCGTCATCTACTAACACCTTTTACATTAAGTGTGAAAGAACTTTTAGAAAACTTCGCTAACGAAATTAAATCAAGTCAACATTCCACATGATGACAAACTTTCTTGCGATTTCACATTCACCACGAAACTCCCACAACGGCCTACCCCAATCTCATAAGGCAGTTACTATAAGTACCGAGTAAAATAGTGTAACTCGCATACAGTTAAAAGCTTACAAGCCATAAGAAAAAACAACATTTCCGGAGATCCAGCCATGCTGTGACACTGGAAATCCTCATAGCTGTATTCCCTTGAATATGCAGGACCCTAAAGTCGCAAACAATTTTCAATTTTATAAAAAAAACTGCATATATAAGCCGTGCTTGGCGTTTTTTATGCCTTGTACATCAAGCGCACTGTTATGTCATAGCCAATTCTTATCCGGAACCCATCAAAAGCCAGTCACTGAAATCAACCAGATCCAGACCACCACCACGTTATCAATCTAGCAACACCGATTACAACTTGTAGTCAAAGTTGCACCAAAGCAACGCCACTTTCTATTATTAGCACCAGTACCACTTAGCTCCAAAATGCAGACAACTACCAACTCAAACAAGCGGTCTTAGATCACTTCGTTAATACCTTCATTCGGGCCACCAGCTACATGCTGGCAGTAAGAGTCTGCTAAAACTCCTCCCCTATAGGTTTGGGGATAATAGAATTGGCCTATGGGTATGAGTGCCTGAGGTATACCGCCCTTTAGAATGTGGTGTAAGAATTATAATATGGCCAGGTTGCCGGAAGTAAAAGTCTTCCAAGACCAAGTCTAGCTTGTTAGGCGGGATGACAAAGAGAATCCGGGTCTTCACTGTGGTTGATAGGATTAAAATCTGTTGCTTTCTGGTTGGTGGGCCAGCGACTTTATGGAGTCGATCCACAAGTCTGTTTCTAGTCCTTCGGAAACGGGCGGTGCCGTACCTAGGCTTTAAGGGTGATATTCACAAAATAAATGCAGGGTTCTGTTTTGTCTTTGACTCTCTTCCTTATATTATATTATCAACGACTAATTTATCTGAAACTACTAATCCAACAAATTGTTTTGGTGACGACAGCTCTCTTAGCTTTTCATATTCGTTTCCAGATTCTTATCCATATGCTTCGGATGTGGAACTGCAACGGCAGTGTATGATTAGTTCAATAAATTCTGATCTTGAGAGCATTGTGCAATGGGGAATAAGAAACCGCGGAAGAATTTAATGCTTCAAAAACTCAATGTTGTCTTTTGCCGTTAAAGCGAAACATACTCCAATGAATGGCACTTGCATTGAAGAAACCGAACACCTATTGGTTCTCGGTACGTGCATTACCGACCACCTCCTTTGGAATGATCACATATTCGACATTGCCAAGATTATTTCCAGGTGTCTAGGTTTCCTTTGAATATGCAATAAATTTTTCAATCCGTCTGATCTGGCTACAGTCTATTAAGCATAAATTCGTCCAAAACTTGAATATAAATTCTATATTTGGGCAGGTGTTCCATCCACCTAAGTTTCTTAGACAGAATTCAAAAAAGAGCTTTAAAAATGATAGGCGACCCTAATATAACAGAAATATTTACATCTCTTGAGCATCGCCGTAATCTTTCATGCCTTTCATTATTTTATCGCTTTTTCTATAGCAAAGTATCCAGCTGCATTCCTCCCATGAAACGATTTAACCGTAATACTAGCACTGCTAGGAATGCCTATAAATTTACTCTTGAGCCTAATTTTGGACGAACTGTCAAATGCAGGGATACTTTCATTAGCCGTACCACGCGAATGCATTGCCAGACTCTATTTTTCCCTCCTATTTTGACTTGCAGAATTTTAAAACAAATGTTACACTCTTGGTTTTTGTGCCCATGGGTTTATTTTCTTCTTATTCCTCTTCTTCTTCTTTTTATGTTGCTTCAGCTTTTTCTTCCTTTTCTTCTTTTTCTACTTCTCCTCTTTTTCATCTCTTCTCTTTTTTTATTTTTCTTCAACTTCTTCGTATTCTTCTTTTTCTTCTTCTTCTTTTTATTCTTCGTCTTCATCTTATTCTGCTTCTTCTGTTTCTTCCTCTAATTTTCTTCTTCTTCTTCCTCTAATTTTCTTTTTCTTTTTTTTCTTTTTTTCTTTTTTTGGTAGTAGCTATCAGCTAATTATAACCAAATTTACCTGAAAAGTCTGTTAACGGTTTTCTTAATTTTCAACTTTCTCGGTAACGGCTCAATAGATTTCAATAAAATTTTATATTTGAAAAGATCTAAGTATCCAAATTAATTCTACATACAAAAAATTTGAATAATTATTTATTTTCTATTTCTATTTTTAATTAATTTTTAATTTTTTTTTTTTTAAATTCAATATTTTTAAAACTTATCAAAAAAAATATTTAAAATTTTAAAACCAGGTGTAAATTATTAAATTCTAAAAAAACTTTAACACAAAATTACAAACAAAATATTTTTTTTAAAAAAATAAAAAACAGTTTTATAAAAACCGGTCCAACAAATTTTCGAAAACTTTTTCTTAAATTCTTTGTTATTTAAGATGTGTGAGGGCATACTTCATACATACATTGTAAAAAGCGTTAAGTATTGTGTTTTTGACACGTTTTATAAGTTCAAACTGTGTTATTTTCAACGTAAATGTTAATTTTTTCTGTCAAAGATCTTGCTTGCTAATGTAATTAGGCACATAAGAGCATTACATTACATTACATTACATTTTTAATCTACCTCCGTAGATAAATCTACGAAGTAGACACATTTACGAGCACTGGCTACTGAGGCCATCGGCTCAGACAATTACAAAGACAACACACAAGACGACATTGATACAGGACAGAACAGAAGATAGAGAGAGGACGGAAAAACAGAAAACATATAACACATGTCAACAGCACGCAGTTGGTTTCGAGACGGTCCCCCATCTTTCCACTAACCACGCGCAACGATGCTTAATTTCGCTGATCTCACGGGAAGCGATGCTTTATCAGAGCCAAGGCCGTTGACTACATAAGAGCAAGGACGTGCGACCCAGTGGTGCCCATTTTTTGGTACTACTTCTTCGAACTTAACCATGTTATGTTTGACTACACAGTTTCTGGAGCTCTTCCATTTCTGAGGGCTAAAGAAATGGTTACAATATTGTGGTTGTCCAAAGATTGCATTTATATGTTTCAAACAAAAAAGTCTCAATAAAGACCTAACTAAACAAAATGCTCCTTAAAACTATGCTTCTCCCTAAAAAAATAATTATAAAAACATGCAGAATTGATTTTTTCAATTAAATTGTAATTAAACATGCCTCAGACAATGTATGCATTGCTGATGCGTGTACAATGCACATATTTACCATGTGCATTCCTCAGCAATCACCATGTGAAAACAACCGCTTAATGTTCACTAAATATTTGCTCATTAATGTTCAATGTTTTTCGTCGTCACTCAACGTAGATACAAAAATGCCAGAGTTGCTTCCATATCCTCAGATACACAACTTATGTTCGATCTTGTAATGTAAACTGACGGAAAATCTTTATACAAAAAGTCAACGACCTCATTCCAATTTCAGAAACACTGCCAACGCTCGTCCAGTTTTCAAGAATACAAAAATTCGGCAAAAAAAAAAAATTTTAAGATATAAAAATAAAATACAATATTACCGAAACGCCTGAAATGCAGTCATTCCATAATAATTGCATTTTTATCCAGACGAATACGACGCAAGCATATATCGTGTATCTCAAAGATGCGCAAACGCAGCTCGCTCTAAATTGACAAAAGTCGAAGAGAGAGTACATATGGAAGAAGGCTTGTCAAGACTGAAGATACCTTTAAGAGAAAAGACGTATCTTTTGGAGGCAGGTCTGCGGACGTGTTGCTGTTGGTGCAGCTACTTGTTGTTGCCGGCCGGGACCGGCAAACGGCTAACTGGATATAGATATTGTATTCGAGAGTATGAGACCACTTTTTGAGTGATTTCTTGAATTTGCAGAATTTTTGTGGAGTTTTTTTTACTTTTATTTGATTTTTTTTATATGCAAAATTAGAAAACCAGTCATGCTGGTGCTTTTTTTTTTGCAAACAATTCACTTTTTTAGAGTGTTTTTTGGATTTTTTTTCTTTATTGTTATTCATTGGGCATGTATGGAAAAAGCTGCCCATGTCTGAAAAAAATCATGCGATACATGCGTTTCCATTTCTGAACGAGGTGGACGTTTTGTAAGTGGTAAACGTGAAACGTGACGTTTCGCAGGTCACAATGATGTATGCTTATATTTTTTTTGTATCTTTTTACGAATGAGTAATGTTTTAATGTTTTATTTTTAGCCTCTCCTTTCCATTTATTTCGTCAGACATTATATTATATTTTTATCGTGATTTAATGATTCTAATGGCGAGTGAAGTGAATTACATCAATGGAATATTAATTGCATGGAACTTTTTTTCAGATTTTTTATATGACAGTTGCATCTGCAAATGTTGTGTTTGGGATGAAATGACACGAAAGAATGAGGGTGAGTGAGCAAGAATGAGAGAATACAAGATTACGCCGTCCGAAAATCCGCCATTGCGTAATTTTTTTGAGAGCTATGACGTAGCGAGAGACTTTGTGAAGTAAACAAATATTTCGTAGTGGCACCAGAAATAAAATTGTCTGTGTTTATTTATTTATTTGAGTGTTTATCTGAAAATAAGGCAGAAAAATAAGGAAATAAAATAAAATATGGCATAAATTAATTTTACTTTGAGTTTTTTTTTTATTATAGCACTTTGTTTGTGCACTGAGTTAGATTTTTATTTTCAATTAACTTATTGGTAAATATATTAAAAAAAGGCCTTCGAAAGATGGTTTCTTGAATTGTTTGCTCCAATTGCTTGAAGTTCTTGAAGGATCTACCTTACACTGTTCCTGCAGTTTATCATTCAAAGGGAGACTAAGTTCTTTTCGAATCGTGTCTTCTACCAAGTACCCAAAAACTGTAATTAAAGATAAGATTCCTCTCATCTCAATGTGGCTCTGGTAAATAACTTTTTGTAAAACGTCGGTCTCATTATATAGTCGATGAATTCATTTCAAATGGTTCTTTTTGTTGGAAACAATATACGGATAAGACTTTTTGCGAAAGATTTAACACATTGCCTTTCATCATCACCAGCAGGGCTTCCTGTGTTTTTCAGGTGCGGTGTTATCGCCCGAGGTATTGCGACCAGGGTAACTTTTTTTATTAGTTTATATAAAGCAAGTTTTTTGTATTTTGAAAGAGGTGAGGTCCGTTTGTGAGGGCAAGATCCCTCCTAGCGAGCTAAGCCGTGCCCGCGGGCATGCCACTGCTCCCACAGCGGACATTCTATTTCTTCAAGTCCCCGACTACATCTTTCCTGTATTCATTTCTACCTCCTGCCACAGTTTGGTAGGTATGCTCTTCTAGGATAGTCCCAATCATTAACTGCCTATCTACCTTCCAGATCCTACCTACTTCTCCTGCAGTATCTCCCTTGCCAATTCCGATCTTGTTTTTCTCTTCTCTATTCGCTCCACTCCTACTTCCTATCCTATCCTATCCTTTCCTACAGAGAAAAAAACGAGCTAAAATCAAGAAAATCAGTTTCAGATCAAGTCGATGCCTTGACGAAATTCTTGAAGTTGAAAATTCTTAAACCAAGACATGACTTTCTTTCCTTACGAAATTAGGAAATGTGAATCATTGTTTTAGAAGGATTCAAACACTTATGTTGCCGTTTACACATATGAAAGAGGTTCTTAAAATAATATGAGGTTTGTTAAAACTCAGCACTGAATGATATCATATCAACTTAATGGATTTAAGTGCTTTAAATGCGATAATAGTTTCTTATAATCAATTAATGTTTTTAGTCTTTTATATGTAAAATGACCAGAACTGACCAAACTCAGAAAACGAGTCACCCAAATGAATCAAACTATCTTGCTGACGAAATGCTATTTAATCAAAATGAAAATCATGATGATTTCTCCTACATCCCATAATCTTGTTTGATTGAGTACTTATAGTCTACTTTATGAACGAAGCCTTTCAGAAAGACAGAAATACAACTTTTATATCATGGCAGAAGTGATCTATTGTGAATGAATGAAATCTTTGTATGTGAAATCTTCTATTTCCAGCCAAAGTCAACATCATTTTTATGGGCAGCTAAATGTTTTTATCGGCAGATGGTTGTTGTTGTTGTAATGCGTGTAAAATCCAGCTGCGCTGCGGATAACTTTGCCAAAAAACACGGCTAATGGCATCGATAGGCGTTTCAAACGAATACAAAATTTCGATATTATCTCACACTTTGTTTTAATTAAATTTTAAGTTATAAAGCGCTTAATGAAAGTTATTTGCTACTGCGTTTCTATCCTTTAGGGAGCAAGATAGAAACCCTATGTCCTTTTGTGGTCCTCTTGGAATGTTTGTATAAATTGATTATTTGGTTGATTAGTTCAACTTATCAACCTAACTTACATTCGTATTTATAATAGTACAAAAGATTTTCTCTATTTTGCCTGAAGGCTTAGAACCAACCATTCTGAAAAAAAAAACATATTTTAATAAAAATCTATCAAAAGATTCCATCAGGGAATTACATTTTTCTGTTCTCAAGACAAACCCGAAAAAGGTAAAACTATGCCAATTAATGAGTAGGCGAATTACTTGTGAAATGCGTAGTTTGTGAATGCAACTATTTCTCCAATTTCCAAACCACTCATTCCCATTTTTCTAACAGAATTTCACAACAAAATGCCTCTGAATAATTTGTGGTGGCTTGCATCATTCTGATCACGTAGGCTTCAACTTTTATGATGAAATATCAAGTAGGCTTTTTGCTGAAGGACAAATATAATAAATACATATATTCAGAAGGAAACATCCCCACGGATTTAATGACTTTAACCCATCAAAAAATAATTTGACTCATTTGTCTTTTTTTTTTTTTGTTGGTTCTTTAGTGTATATCCGACTAAGAAACAATATTTTCCTAAATCTTAATTCAAAAACAAATGTTTGTGGGTACATAAAAATGTATCTCAACTGAGGCATAACGGAAATTTCTCGTTAATAACTTGTAAAAGATGGCAACATTAACCAGTGTAGACACTTTTTTTGACATTTGATAAACTTTAATACGAACCTCTCTTTCTGAAAAAAATACATTTGTATATATGTACTCTTCTCTCTTCTGCGCTGATAAGTTCTCAGAAAAATTCCACCCCTAACAGCGAGTAGGTGCGACCAAGTCGGCCATTTAATTTCTCTTCCTTCTTCAAAAATTCCCAAAACCGCCTCTTTAATAAAATATTCATAACTCAGAGATACTCATTAACCATATCCCCCCAAACTCACTAGGTTAATGTTATTTACAAATTGAACAACCATTTAAGAAAAGAATTCAAGAAATTTAACTTCAACTCATCTCAACTCGCCCTCCTGCAGACAGACAGATATAAAAACATAAAGAACATTTATTTTCATTTTCCCATAATTTTCCATTTGGCATGGGCCAATGGATTTATTCTTGCAAACTTTTTCGCTAAATTACATAATTTATTTTAAAGACCAAGTCATGTGCAACGAACGGTTACGCAAAAAAAATATTTAAGCAATACACAAGAATCCAGTAGATGTATCTTTTGGGACGAGATAAATATATTCATAATGTATTTCAGGAAAATATATATTAACTGCACGGGGTTTTTTCTCCTCGAAGAAAGAAATCATGTGACAAAAAAAAAATCGGAAAATTGGCCCCTTTGGAGAATTGGTAGGTGTTTATTGAATATTTTTTTTTATTCTGGCATTTTTTCTTAAATATAATTTCACGTGGGGGTATGAATTTTCTTAATGTATCCAACAGATTGAAATACTTTGAATTCTTGACGTTAAACACAAAAACGAAAGATTATCAAATCAAAGTCTTGGAAGCTTCGAAGAACAATACAGTTTTTGTTAAAACCAGGAATCCTTGTATTGGTTACCACATAGTCTTGGGTTGACACAACAAAAAAGGTTTAACTTTCTTACGAATGTTTTAATGTAATCAATAAATTTGAATTCGCCACAGAGGTGATTACGTTAATGCCATCACATTTAGCCAAGTCGGTTGGTATGTTCAGACGCTGCGCAGCAGACAGACACGAACGTGGTTTTCATTTCCAAGGACGGACACGGACGATGAAACAGGATGTGGTATGGTTCATGTGAGGAAACGATTTTATTGGCAATATAAATGAGTTGAATGCGATGTGATATTTATATGCTTTGGGCAGGGATTATGGTTTAACATTACTTCTGGAAAAAAAAAACATATGCATCGCTGCAGTCTGGCATGTTATTTAAAGGGCTTGAGTGAAGAAAAACATCGGAAAAGTGGCATACGAAGTTTTAGTTCTTTCTTTCAACTACAATTCAATTCAGTTCAATTTTATTTAATTCTGTGTTCAAATAAAACTTGTGTCTTTTATGGTAGCTTAAAATACCGTTTGGTCAAAGTTTTCAAATACAAAAGCTTGACATCAGAGAAATGTCATAATAATCATCATCATCGCCGCAACAACTGGGATCCGGTTCGGTCTTCGTTTAAGAAGTTTGTCCATACACCCCGATTGCATGCCGACGAGACGCCATTCAGGTGGCACCCCAAGACTTCGGATAAGTTGCCTTTTACCATGGAAAGAACTTTATAATACTTTATTAAATGGTTATTCTTCATTCATACGAGAAAAGCGCCCAGACCTAGATTTGTTTTTTATCAAAAAATAAAATAAAATAGGCCCTAACAGAGAACCTTGTGAAACCCCCATCTGGATATACAGAGCCTCCTATACCATTTGATTAATCTTGACTCTATGGCTTCGATCCGATAAATAGACTCCGATGAGTTTCATACAAAGTATTTCACAGCTTAGGCACTCTACCAAAAGCCCTTGAAAAATTTAGCAAACAGAGAAATATCGCATTGTCCATTGTTATATTGTATTCGAATATCATCAAGGAACTTCATCATTGCAGTTTGGCAACTGTGATGTGCTAGGAAAATAGATCAAAATAGGGATATCAACTTAAACCTGTCAAGACGACCTAGGTTTCCAAAATGTTTTATTTTTAATTTATTTTATTTTACTTTGTTTTATTATATTTAGTTTTTTTTTTTTTCATTTTGTAAGGTTTTCGTTTGCTATTTTTATCCATTTATAGCACTAGAAAGGATTTTCGGGCTAGCGTTTACAAAAAATAAGTTCTTTTGTCGGAGTGAACCTGTAAAACAAAATATGCCTTGTTTCAAATTTGTAGAATAACGAAAACTATTAAGACGTTTTAAAACAATTTTTTTTTTATAGAAAGTCGACAAAAAACAAACCCAATGCCATATCGATGTAGTAAGTGTAAGTTACAGAACTTTAGATACTTTTTGTACAACATGGAAGTATCTCTGTGACAGAATCTAAAAATACATAAATTGTATTGAATTTTTAAGAGAGGGCGTGCCCTTATTTTTTTTTATATTTTCCTAATTGAAGTGAGAAGTGGTTCGGAATAATTTTTTTGGCTTCTCAAAATGTCAATGATTTTTAAATTAAATGGTCCTTCTGGTATGAATAGTTGTATTGAAATTTCTAAATACATTTACTATGGCATATTGATTCTAGAATTGTCTGCTTGCTTCGAGTTAGATTCGATAAGTGACAGTGACAGCACATGTCTGCCTATCTGAGTAATTCCATTTTAAAATTCTCCTTCTGGATAATTTTTCACGAACTCTTTTTTGTAGTAGTTGCTACGTTCACATAAAAAAAACGCTTAAGCTTAAATTTCTATTTATTCTAGTCCCTTGATTATTTAGCATTTTGATTTAAATGTTTGAGATAAAATCTTCTCACTAACGTTTTCTCATTCATAGTAATGTGTTTCATTAGTATACCTATTTTTTTATTTTGTTAATTTGTAAATCGATATTTTAGCCTTTTGGTCTCTATATCATAATGTCAAAATCTTGATAATTATATAATCTTGAAAGGTTGATAATATAAGATAATAATTGATGATCAAATAAAACTTGTTAAACAAAGGTCTCACATGATAAACGTATACATATATTAATTTAGTAATTGTTTTCTTCTAACAATTAAAAGAACAATGCGTGCAGCTTTTTTAGATTATTATTTTTCTAGACTTCTTTATGAAGTAATGAAAATAAGAAACAAAAAATAAAAACTAAAAAAAAAACTATTACAAAAATATTAATAGTTCGTAGCTCTTTTTTCAATAAATCCCACTTCTGAATATTTATGGTGCTAATTTGCTATGTTGCTCCAGCATTCTTTTCTTCAATTTATATCAAAATTCTCTCATTTAAAATTTTAGAAACTGTGCTTTTTGTCTTTGCAATCAGGGCTGTTAAGTTTCAAAGTTAAAATAGTTTTAGATCTGTAAAATTGGCGTTAACTGGTTCCGTCTAATTGCCAAGATTAAAGGAATATCTGTATCAATTTTGTCTAAGTCAATCGGTAATTGCTACTTGTATCTCTATGTACAATTCTAACGCAACAAATTTTCGCTGGAAGAACAAAAAATAACTTAGCTGCAATTTGTTTTAGTAACTACTATCAATAATCGAAATCGCTTTTATCAGTCACTCACTATTTCTAATCTTATCGAAACTAAAAGTAGGTTGATTTACTAGTAGACGATTATCTCTTTTAAATTTCCAAATAAATAAATAAATAATATTGCATGAAGTTGGTATCGTTCTGTCTAATCATTTATAAGCCTTAACAAGGAGAACTTACTATCTAGGTATTATAAGGCCAAGTTCAATTTTGAAAATTGGTTTTTGGTTCATAAAATTTTAAGTAATATAATTAATTAATTATTAAATAATAAATAATATAATAAAATATTATAAATTGTTATTTAAGATACGTGAAATGGGCTTTTGTTTGCATACATTCGTCATAAAATAGATGTTGCAGTACCCCAGGGTTCCGTCTTGTCTCCAACTCTATTTCAGTTTTGCCCTCAAATTTTATATTCTTAAATATTTTGATGTTCATCCCTCTACCTAGGAGGTGGAGTGGTTCAGCTCAATCTGTACGTGTACTGCCCAACTAACAATTTAACTTGTATACAGTTCTAAACAACCTATTTTCATACTGCTATAGAAACTGTAAAAAGCCTTTTACAAGTATTTTGGCGCGTAAGTTTTTTAATTGCTGCAAGACAGGTGTTATAGCAGCAAATAGTTTTCGATGAAATATAATTAGCTTGTCTCAGCAATCAATTTTATGACAGCTTATAAAAAAGTCTTTTCATGACAGTCTTTATAGACAAGCCTTACACAAGTTGTTTCCATTGAATTGTTGTGAAGAACCCTTTACTTATAGCAGTTATTATTTTTTTAATTTTCAGTAAACATTTTAAGGAGGCCTTATACAAGTCATTTTGAAGTTTTATCTATAAGCATTGTATAGAGCTTGCCAAACTCACTTTTAATGAGCTTTTAAAAGCAATTTTTACTTATAGGGACTATAAGGCATATAAAATTGAGATAACAATCAAACATGATATTACGATCATAGATAAGTCTAAAAAAGTTTGTGGAAAAAATGTCCGGTACCTGCCATATAACCTTTTAAAAAAAGCTTATTTTTTCTCGAAAACGGCTCCAAGGATTTTGGTGAAATTTTTTTGAGATTTTTTTGTGTGGTATTGGCTATTTTTTGACTAGAATCAAATTTACGGGAAAAGTCTATTAACGGTACCTTTCATATAATGGTTTTTTTTATTTTTGGCTTTCTTTGTAACGGCTCTTTTGATTTCTTTCAAATTTTATATTTGAGAAGATCTAGGTAGCCAAATTAATTCTGGACATCTAAATTTTGAATAACTTTTTTTTCTAAGTAAAATAATTTTTTTTTTAATTTTTTTAAATCAATATTATTAAAACTAATCAAAAAAAATTATTTTAAATTTTATAATCACATGTATATTAATAAATTCTAAAAAACTGCATACCAAAATTTCAAAAAAAAAAATTTTTTTTCAAAAAACTAAAAATAAAAACAGGATTTTATCAAAATCCGTCCTACAATTTTTGAAATACTTTTTTCGTAAATTCGTTTTTATTCCAGACGTGCGATGGCATACTCCATTTTTACTAAAAATCGTTATTTTTGTACATAAATGTTACTTGTTTCGATCTTTCCATCCAATATGATTAATCACATAAGAGCAAGTACGTGCAACCAAGTCGTGCCCCTTTTTTAATTGTCAATTTTTTTAATTTTGTGGATTAAGGATTGCATTAAAATTGCTCATTGCAGGTAATTGTACCCCTAACTAATAGGTTTTGTATTTATTTTTTCTACATCAAAGATTTTATTTTAATGTTATGGGCATATAAGAGCAAGTACGAGCGACCCAGACGTTCCAATAATCTTTATTTTGACTCTCCCCAATTAAACAGAAATTAAAAGAAAAAAAACATACTCAACTACGCACTAACCCTAACCAGGGCCAGAGTGGCAAACTATAATGCACTTAAATTGAGTGACAATTTTCTAATTCTAATTTCTAACTAACACTCTCGTCTCTCTTTCGATTAAATAACAATACAAAACAAAATAGTTTTGTTTACATTTACTGCGTCGCTGTTTTAAACACACAACCGCAATTCAACTCTACAGCACCACAACCACACACTGAGCAGGAGGCACATCACCGTAATTCGAGACTCGCTTCTAAATAATAGAAATTATTTTTGTTTTTTGCAAATGCAATAGAAAAAGAAAACAAAGTCTCTTATTATTGCTTAGAAATTCCACTCAACTAACATCTGTTCCCAATCAATAATTCATGCGCAACTTAAATTTAGTTGAACATACTATACATGCTTCACTCTTATGTCTACTCTCGGGACTCTGTCTAAATAGAAAGCTTTTCTAAAGAGAAATTCGAGTGAAATCGACTCGTTCGTGTATATATCGCCATCAGTACTCGCACTCGAAAATAATCTTGTGATTCTGTTAGCCGCGTTCTATCGGGCCGCACGTTGTTCAGTTTTATAAATTTTTGTTTTAAATATTTTTCTCTGCTGATTAGTGTGTGGCTTCACAATATACTATTATATACACATCTTACGATTAGCTCGATTTATTTATTTAATTCTTAATTTCTTTCGAGTTACTTAATAACTCAAGAAAAGCAAAAATAAAAATAAATGGTTTAATTAATATTCAGCTGATGAATAAGAAAAAATAAGATTTTTTTGTTCGTTTTTCACTTGCCGATTAGCTGAGTTTTTAAATATTTTCTGCTTCCGTTTTGACGTACAAAAAGGATCTTTTTGATAAAAAAAAGAGAAAAAACCAAGTGCGTGTGATTTTTTTTTTAATATTTGCTTAAAGCTGATTTAAGTTAAAATTGAGGTTTAAAATTAGCACAATGCTAATGAAAATGCAGTGTTACTTTGAAAAGGTGAAGAATTGTCCCAAAAAATTAACAAAATCGTTCCACACTTTTCTCAATTCCAAGTTCTGTGAAAAATTATTAAAAAAATAAAAAAAAATACTTCATTGTGAATTTTGTGATAATAAATTTCAGTGAATTTAAAAAAAAAATGTCATATACAAATTCTATGAAAATATTCAATAAAATGAGAAAATACAAATAATTGAAGTGATTATGAAGAAAAAAATATTTTTTTTTTATATAAAATTGTTATACAATATTATTTTCACTTTTTTTTTGGTTGAGTTGAAAGAAAAAAAAACTCGAACGTTACACAATTCTCGTCGTTTTGTGTTGTTGTGCCTTGGTCCTCGTTTGTTCTTCTTTCGTTTGGTCGTTTCTTCATGATTTTTAGTTTTTTTAATTACAATTATTCAATGAATAACGCAGGCAGTGTACTTGTTTCATTCTTCTAGTCCCGCATTATTTAGTTCATATTCAGTGTTTTGTAGAAATATATATGTATGTGCTGCATTAATTTAAAAAAAAGATAAAGATAAAGATACAGATACATCATCAACAAAATAGCATTTAATAAAAAGAGATAAATAAAAAAAGAATGTGGAGGCGCTCCTCAATACGACGACACAGTGAATAGCAACAGAAGCTGCAACAGAGATGAGGTAGAGAATTCACAAACTATGTTAGTAGGGTATGTGCGCCTTTACGTAAAAGGAAAAAAAAAAAAAAATGTTGGCCGTGGGAAGGACAACATAGGCACAGGGGGTGGTGCGTAATGAATAGCATTGCCATACATACGTAATTGTGGGAAAAATAAAAAAAGAGAAGAAAAAAGCTCGAGATTTAAAGGACTTATCTCCCCAAAATTAATAAAAAAAAAACATAAGAAATAAAATATAAATATGATTAATTACCGGCATTTTTATTGGCCTTACGTTAGTAACTAGACCATTCCGTTTTCGAGTAGATAATATGTAAATAAGGAAGTTGGCTGGCAGGTTATTATTTATTTTAGACAGATTTTGCATATTTTGTTGATTACATAGCAGGGATAACTAAGGATTCCTAATTTTGTAATTAACTTTAAAATTCTGCAATTAAAACAAAGCTTTCTCGTAGGTAGAAGTGTTTCTGGAGGTATTTTATAAAAACTGGATTGTTTTAAAATGTGGTTGTTCATTTAAGCGTTTTCTAATGCTTATTTCTCAATTAACTGCATGCATAAATAACCGTTATTGAAAAGCTTATTTTTATAGATTCCTATTCTTCGACTGACTTTTTTGTACAAACTTTGGAATTTAAGAAAATTTGAATTTGTTTTAATAAGAACATTTTTTTAACTCAGACTTTTCAATAATTTTAGTTTTCCCTAGAAAGAAGCCTAAAAAAGTGATCGAGAAAAAATATCTATCTGTCAGTATGTATAACGAGCTGCAGCCTCACGGCATGAGCGATTATCTTCAAACTTGGTGTGTGTGATTATTTTGGTATTCCCCAGAGGGGAAATTAAAATTTTATATTTAGCCCTAAAAATAACGGTACCTGCCATATGACCGTTTAGGAATATCTTATTTTTCTCGAAAATGGCTCCATCGATTTTAACGAAAATTTTTGAGAATTTTGTTGTTGGTATTGGCTAATATTTGATTAGAACCCCATATACTGGAAAAGTCTATTAACGGGACATATAACGGTTTTTTATTTGTAGCTTTCTCGGTTACAGCTTTTTGGATTTCTGTCAAATTTTATATTTAAGAAGATCTAGGTAGTCAAATTAATTCTGCATATCAACATTTTGAATAACTTTTTTTTTCTAATTAAAATTAATTTTTGATTTTTTTTTTTTTTTAAATCAATATTTTAAAAACTAATAAAATTTTTTTTTTAATTTTATAATCACATGTATTTTAACGAATTCTGAAAAACTGCTTACCAAAATTTAAAAAAATAATTTTTTTTTCAAAAAACTAAAAAATAAAAAACAGGATTTTATCAAAACCGGTCCTACAATTTTCGAAATACATTTTTCATAAATTCCTTGTTATTTAAGACCGTTAAGTATTGTGGTTCTTAATACTTTTTATAAGTTTCAACTGTGTTATTTTCAACGCAAATGTTACTTGTTTCTGTCAAAGATCCTGCTTTCCAATGTAATTATGTACATAAGAGCAAGTACGTGCGACCCAGTCGTGCAAATTTTTTTTTTATTATTTTCTTTATTTGCTATTATAAAGCGTGTTTTTTAGACGTTTGATTTTCAATCTGGGCAATACTTTTTTTTGGAGTTGTTTTTTTTGACAGTTGTCACTTGATCTATGCTCAGTTTGGTTTTCCATTCCATAGAATAGACTTACTCCTGAACAACGTTTGCAAATCGAGTAAATTTATTACCATAATCATGGTTCTGTTCGGTGGAGCTGTGCTTATCCACTTTATGGAAGATTTTGCGAAAGAATCTTGTTTTTCAGGCTTACAAAATCTAATTCGTGCAAGAATCCGAACGACCATCGTGGGCGCGCACGTTCGGTGAATGGGCCCAAAACGAGATGACCACCGATCCCGATTCTTACAAAATAAGGAAAATTGGGCCTCTCGGCTGGAATTTATTCGAGCCAGCCACTTGCCCGAAATCATTTTTAAAACATAATGTCAAACCCTTATCTTTAAATTCCATAACATTAAATTATTTGTGTTTTATTTGTTCTTGAAAACCACATGCCTAAAAAAACACCCTCCCATAGGACCGTTTTTTGGAAAATCAATATTCTTAAAGAAATAAATAGGCATTTAAATTTTTTCACTGAAAACTTACTTTTTTCGAACAATCAAAACTCAAAAATATTGGAAAAAAATTGGAATGTATTTCAAATTTTATTCGATGATCTGACGGCACACAAGAGCAAGTACGTGCGATCTAGTCGTGCAATCTATTTTTTAATCAAATGAGCAAAGTGTTTGTGAGATATCATCGAAATTGGTTATTCTTTTGAAAGGCTTATAGATGTCGTTATGTGTGGATTTTAACATCGTTTAAAAGTGCGCCGCGGCTTCTTTTAGTGGCGCGCATCCGAAGTGAAATATGAATTTGACCGATAGCATTGGTTATGTAGACTTTGAGGGCCGCTGTGGTTTGTGGTCTTAAAAAAACCTAACAAGAAAAAGTCTAATGGTGTCAAATCACACGTCTCGGTGGCCAGTTCACATCACCCCCACGTGCATACTCTCACAGACGGTGGCGTAGTTTTCGGCATATCTTGCGTGTTATCGACGAACAGGTGTTGGTTGATTGTCTACTGAACTAGTGGACTCAAATTTATGCAACACACAGCAAATAGTCCTATTGGTAGGACGATTATGGCGACCGTACAATGGGCGTATCGCGCGGAACTTTACCTGAACAGAACACATTTTGATAAAACAGTTTTATCATTTGCATTTGTTGTTGAACGCTGCATCTATCCACGGTGATTTGGCAAAACAGACTAAATAAATGGCAGCCAATTTGACAGATATAGCTTAAACAAGATGGCCGCTATAATCTGTTATTAAAGTTCGGAAGTCTCTAAGACCCTTTATTTATTTTTTAAATATTGTTTTTATTTAAGAATATTTTTAAAATATTGGTTGGGTTCGACATCCCGCTTTTATATTCCCGTTTTTTTATTAAATCTTGTTTTAAAATATACAAAAAAAAATACTTCACCTGAAATAATAACTTTGAACATATAAATTTATCTTTTTGAAGTCTTTTATTGTGAACAAAATTAAAATTGATCAACTAAATAAAAATGAATCTTTAATGTTTATCTCAAATTAATGCTTTCCTTGTTTCCCTTTTAAAAACCACTAGCTTTACCTGCACAAAGACTATGATTGTTCGTCTATTCTTTTGAGTAGACAGTATGCGGGGTAATTATAACAAATTCTTAAAGAATTCCAAGCAATTGTCTGTTTAATTAAATTAATTGTTTAAGGAAAGAAGTTTAAATCCAAAAAAAAGTACTCACAGACGTCTTTAAAATGAACACCATCATCGATGTTGAAAGATTCTTTTAATAGCGGGCCTGGCAGATGTCGTCCTGCATTTCTATAAATTCTTTTGATTTGTTTACGTAAACTTATTAAAACGTCTTTTCATAATTATTGGAAAAATAACACACAAAATTTCATACAAAAAACCCGACTTTTTCGGAGGTTTTTCCGAAAATTTTCTTTCGTAATTATAGGTACTAATAGCTTACACACCCGGCGTTGGTCGGGTACACCATATATTTTCGAAAAAAATTAACGGGGCGTGGCGTAGCGCCACATAGTAATCACAACAGTTAGTTCTTACAAAATAAGCTTTCTGCCTGTGAATTTTCCAAAAATATACCACCCCAGCGCCACCTAGTGTGTAATTTAAATAATCAAATTAAACGTTTAACAAAACTGGAAAATTAAAATACTCTTATATGAGAGGAACAAAACCTTCCTTTATTTTTGTTTGTAATATAATTGATTGATTTCATCAAAATAATTGAAGCAATTTTCGAGAAAATAAGCATTAACAGTAACATATATTAGTTTTAGCCCTAAACAAAATTCAAAAATGTTTCTGAGGCTGAAGAGAACTATACAACAGATGGAATTCTTACAGTTACTATAAACGCTTCTCTATGATCGAAATGTCATATTTGATTGTTATCTCGATTGTTTTTATATGCACGAATCGTGAACAAGTAAAAATGATGATTTTTGAATTGCGACATTTATACAGAGAACCAATATTTGATAATTCATCTTTAAAAGCTCTACAACATCCATTATCGCCCGACTCCATTTCCCACTTAATCTGACAAAACAAACGGGAAGCATTGCTTTCAGCCATTTTGTTTATGTAACGGTCATGCAAACGTCAAATGCCCAAAAAATGATAGCAAAACTAAATAAATAGAAGTGTTTATATTTTTATTATTTTTTTCAAAAGATAAGATTGATCTCTTGCGTTAAACATTTTACGACTTAGCCTTCTGTAACCCGCAAATAAATACCGTTTAAGTTGACAAGCTTACATGCTCCCCAAAGCTTACAAAAAAGTATAATATAGAAACTAATGGTTTGTTTTTTGTTTTCATTCTCTCTGGCAGAAGGAGTACATAAATATGGAAATCAAGTATATTCTGACGTTTTGTGTTTTTTTTTTTGTTTGCTAATTGTTTATTACATAATCCTTGTGCTCTCATAATAGTCATCCTCGATTCATCTCGTATCTGATGGATACTTCTTGTTGTTTTCTCTTACGTTTGCATATTTCTTCTGTGTGCTTAACCCTTTTATTCGCGCATACTAATTGAACACGAACCAACACACAAATGTGTGTGTGTTTGAATATGCTGCCAGCTTGAGCTCTATTAAAGTTGATTGTAAAAGTCGCATGTGGCATGTGTGATACGACAGAATACACTTCATTCAGTTTTCCACAATCAATTGTATCTACAGATACTGTTGGTTGAGTATTGAAAATGTTGTTGATAAGACTTAAAAAAGAGGGGAGGGGGTAGATTAATAGAAATAATTGTATTCATACTGGATGAGAGATGAATAAACCGCGATTTATTATCATATCGCGTGATGTTCTATGAGGATGTGTTCATACAAACATTCTAAACAAACTCAAATACAAAATTGTTAATCATCGAATCTATTTGTTTGAAAGAAGCAATATAAAAAAAAACAAAAAGATAGATATGTAGATACATACTGAGTACACAACTGAAAGTTGTTGGGTATTTTATTTCCAATTGTGTAAAATGCAGTTGATTGGGAATCAAGGCACTACCAAACAAAAACTTACATTTGTAGATACTCGGTGTTTGTTTGTTTGAAAACCATTAAACAGGTTTTGTTTGTGAAGGTCTTTTGGAAAACTAAAGTTCAGTGATTGTGTTGTTAGACAAATTGTTTTGGATTGCTACCATTGAACTTCAAAAACTAGGAATTCTATTATTCAAGAACCTTATTTGAACTTTTTTCAATCTGCGGGTAACTGACAAAATATTCGTTTAATTCTGTTGTGTGCAACAAAAAAGTGAGCCAAGGGACACTTATTTAAAATTTTGCCACGATTTTGCATATAAATTGCGGGTGGTAGTGGTGCGATAGATAGTTTGCTTGGTAAGCGAAAGATCGGCAGTTCGACTCTCAATTTGGGAAGCGATTTTTGTAACTCCTAATGCAAGCTAGAGCCGTCCTTGAGAAAATAGTCACCTAATTCTCGATGTACTGCGCCGAAAAAAATCTTTCCTATTTCCCTCTTTCTTCTAACTAGTGACGTGCAGCATCCAGTTCCATTCTAAAAGGCATTGTGCCTTAAATTTCTTAAGTCCCAACACCTTCACTTCTCAGATATTAGGCTTTAGCTGTTGAATCTTGAATGGTTCTTGGTTTATCGGCTGCCATATAGACCTTTTTAGGAAGCCCCACAGAAAAAATTCTTAAGCCGCGATATTATTCGATCGCCAAAAAATGTCGTCCATATAGTGTTAAAATCACAATTTGAATTGTTATCTAGTTTTGGATGGGGTTAAAAAAATCAATTCTTGCCTTGTATTAAATGCTATCCACATTAACCGCAACTTGTTCTTTCAATAAAATATGATCCAATGATCCCTTCTGGGGTTATTACACATCATTCTGATGTATACCTAAGTAGATGCATTTGATGTTTAACAATTATTTTAGAATTTTGTATGCCCCATGTTTTGCAATTTTTATATTCACGTTCACCAGAGCAAAGTTCATATTATTTCAAACTGCACGAAATTCTACAACAACCCGGAAAATCAAACACAGCATTTTGTTGCTGAAACCTCTGACAAAATCGGTATATTTTTAGAGAATAATTGAATGTTGATTTTAGCTCTTTGTTCTTCGCTTGGTATTTCCATGAACAACCCAAGTTTCTGAAAGATATTTAAAAAAAAAACTTAAGAAAAATGTTTTCCCAGTACAACATACAAGTTGTCTACCGTACGTGAGCACTTGCTTGAAAATAAGCACATTATTTTTAGTGGATAAACTGGAATATTTTTTCGGTTAGTCAATCTATCTCTTGTGACTTATTTTCGATTTCATTTCTTTTCTCTAAGGCCCAGTGCATTCGGGGCAGCTGGAAAAATACTGATTAGCAATGCGAATTGGCAACAAGTTTGCTTTGAGTCATACCCTGTGTAATCAAATGAGACGATGCACGAGAATCTACTGGTTGAAAACTTGTTTGCGCTTCACAAAAACCAGTTTGTAACCAGTCGTCTGTTGATTAGCATGTCGGGTTGCCATAGTGATTTCAGTTTGCAGTTTTCCGAAGATAAGCGAACAACAGACCAACCTGTTGCTGGTGGAGAAGGTTGAAAAACATTCTGAAAAACTAAACGAACTATATAGATTTTGATTGGTAATCATTTTTCTTGTGTGTAAAGTCAAGTCCCCGCTGAGTACGTAACTTGTCTATAACCCGAGTTGCCAACCGGTTTATTTTTTTTTCTGGTTGCTTCGTGTGCATTGGGCCTTACACGCCATTGCTTTGTTTGTATATAATATTTATACAAAATTTATAAAAAAAAATAACAGATTGTTATCTTTATCTTAAGTAAAGCTGTCATGTGTTAATTTTAACTCAAAAAGAACAATACTCGGCGCTGCCGCCGCCGTTTCTTTCGGTATTCTAAAGCTTTCGGTTGCCGTTTCGACTGAGTCCGTTGATGCAAGTATTTCCGTAACATCATGGTTGGTTTGAGATTTTAGGTTTTTATTTTCGCGGACGATATTCATATTAGATAAAGTTTTTTTTTTAGCTCTCGCTCTCAAGTAGTACCGGTGCGTAGATATTGATGCACTTGGATTGCTTGTGGGTGGTGGTGGTGTACTCGTTCTAGGTTGTTGTTGCGTTGAGTCGATGTAAAAACTGAAAAGAGGTATTAAAACGCGTTTAAACGAACATATCAAAGCTATCCAAAACAACGCTGTCACAAAATCGGCAATATGTGAACATCTGGCCTACAACGAAGATCACTTTATAGGTTTTGATCAAGCTAGATCAATCGCAAATGAAAGATTTTATGTACCAAGAATCGTCAGAGAAGTAATTGAAATTAAGAAACATACAAATTTCAATAGAGATTCTAGCTTTAAATTATCGCCAACGTGGGATCCTCTCATAAGCAAAACCATAGTAAAGCAAATCAAAAAACCTATAGCCGATGTCGTGAGCTTTGCGTGTGTCCAAAAATACATCGATTCAACGCAACAACAACCTAGAACGAGTACACCACCACCACCCACAAGCAATCCAAGTGCATCAACATCTACGCACCGGTACTACTTGAGAGCGAGAGCTAAAAAACAATAACTTAGACAACATCAATCAAACGTCAGTCTCATCCCGTGACCACAAAGTATGAATCTTCTTCGAAACGTCGGGTAGAAAGAAATAAGAAAATATTTCTAATAACGCGGTAAGTTCCGAAAATACAAAACTTTATCTAATATCATGGTTGGTTATTTCTTTTTTGAGATATATCTCGACCTCAAGTATAATTACCTTACAATAGTGGCCCCATAACTCTTTCTGCAGAACACTACCATTTTGTACCTAAAACTCAAAATATTTCTAATAAATTGCTTACACAATCGTTAAACAATTATTGCTTTTCTTTATAATGTTGTGCCATGTTCAAAGTAATAAAAACCGAATATAATTGTTCAGGTTTGCATTCAGACTGTTGTCTTTTTTAGTAAACAACGCTTTTTCAGAAGAGAATCAACATAATACTATCAACATGTTTAAAAAACTCAGCCATTGTCATACGTTCTCAAGTTCTCTCTTAATCTTGCTTTAGTACAATTTCAAATTTGTATACTGTTCATCCATACCTGTTAGAGTACTTGCTTCTAAATAAGCACTCTTCTATAGATACTTTACCAACATTTTTTTCTAATAAAAAAAATCTAAAAAATCTAAAACTATAAATATTCATTCCCTTGTCTTACCCAAAAAAGTTTGTTTTCTAGGTAAGAATTTTTATATTCAAATCTCAGGCCATTTTTAAAGATCTTTTCAAAGTTTTGAAAAACATCAATAAATTTGTTTGAATATTTTTTATCCTTTTCTATTGAATCGGACTTGTTTATCAATAACAATAGCCTACCATACGTCCATATCAAACATTTCTGAAATGTTTATTTGTTTCCTTTTTTATGTATTCAGTCTTGTACCATAAGATTAATTGTAAAAATGTAGCAATCATAGCGTCGGGTTTTGTCATCATGAATAAACAAATAAAACAAAAAAAAAACAGTCAACTAGACTAAAATGCTTAAAAAATAAAGAAAATTTTCCCCTCGGAAAGAGGAAACAGAGAAACATTTCATAAACATTTTTGAAATGTTTAGCAAAGCGTCCAGACCTAAATAAACATTTTAAAAACATTTAAAAAAAACATTTTCAGAAACAAAGAAACATCTGAAATCTGAAATATTTTTTAAATGTTTGTTTCTTTCACACCTTAAGGAACACCTAATATTTCTCTCACTGGAAGCAGATTAGTTATCAGCATAATATGTATGTTATATATTATTTTCAGAATATACTACTTTCAAATCAACAGTGCTTGAATTTGAAGTCTCTCGTTATTATTGTTAATAAGTTTTGATGAAATTCGGTTTTAAAAAAATAACAACAAAAAATTATTTTTTTGTTTCGTAATTGTAACAATGTTGTTGCCTGATATCTATAGTTTAGGAAGTATGCTAGACTTTTGTCAATTTCCAGATTGCCAAACACCTAATTCAGGCTTCATATATGTAGTATTTTCTTTCTATTATTTATTTTTATTTAGAAAATTTAAGAAAAATAAACCTTTTCAGATTTTGAACCAATATTTGTTTACTTCAAAAGCTTTCAACTTATCAACTAAATATATATAAAAAAAAGTTGGTTGTCTGTAAAGTCGGTTACGGACGACAATTTTACGTGATAACGTCATTGTTATTGACACCAACACCAACATACAGCACGTTAACTCACATCATATACAATTCCACTTATCACGTCAAAAAAATCTAGTACTAAATCAACTACTAAATAGTAAATCTAGTACCACATCTAGTACCAAAAATCCAATAGTACTAAATTCTAGTAAATTTTTTTTAATGTAAAATGCGAAAATAATGCTAGCGGGACCAACATTCACAGGAACGATCCCTGGACAAAACTATATTTACCATGTATATTTCATTAAAGTACATACTCGACATACATACACAAACATACATCTGATGTTCGCCTAGTGCTCAGAACACGTTTGCGATCGATTTTGGTTGAAAGAACCACAGTATCGCGGTTAGCATGAGTGATGAGTCTTATCAGCATGAGTCATGTTATTTCCTACGTGTAGGTTGTCATCGATTTATAAGACGTTATCACGTTAAAAATTCTTTATATATTCCATTATAAAATACAGAATGACCTTAAACTTGAGGCAGCTCCGCTAAAAATAGAAATAACTAACTATATCTCGCAAAATAGAATTAACATCTCACTCAAACAAATCAGTTTCTTTTTAGTATTTCTTTAAAAAAAAAATATTTTTGATAACTTTAAGTCGAAATATACCTACAAACATAAGATATTTCCAATAAAAGTGCCTCGTATTTTTATGGAAAGTTTTGCATACAACCAAAAGTTTATTTTCATCTTTATCTTTTTCAGAATAGAAAATAATAAAAATGAAAAAAAAATAGTAATCTTGAACTGAAGTTCATGGTCTGAAAATAAAAGAATAACGTAAAATGTTCTCTATCAAGTTGGAGGGTGATAATCAGAATAGTCAAATGATTTTTTTTTTTATTTTTAGTAGATATTGCTGTATTTTATTGATTTTATGTTTTTTTTTTTATTTTATTTTGTCAACTTATAAGAGTTTTTATAGAAAAGTTTTTTTATTAATACTAGAAAAAGTAAAGCAAAAATTGTTTTAAACATATTTAAATGTTTTTTTAGCTTAAAAAAGAAATTGGCAATAGATGTCATAACAACCCCAAAACAAACCAACAAAAATCGAGCAGTTTGTGGAAAGTATGCAAAAAATAGAAAGCATTTTTAACAGCATTTTTATTTTTGGTTTAATGATATCAAAAGGTGTCTTTTTAGTTAAAGTAAATCGTTAACAAATGATTGATGATTTTATTAAAAAAAAATATCAAATCATCCAGTCAAAAATGTTATGCAGCAAACATGTGAGTGTTTCTTGTATTTTAAACGAGCTTATGACAGCTCATTGCATATAACTCAAAATAAAATCGCTCATATTTTCTGCTAATTTATGAAAAAATTAAAAAAAGACAACTAAAATATATTTGAAAATTGTCTTTTTTTTCTACAAATTTTGGTCTGTTGCTTGAAGCAAATAAAGTCCATTGACAGGATGACCTAAATTTTGGGTTTTGGGGTCCGTAATATTTTCATCATACAAAACCTGCTTCTCTTACATACAAATTTGTAAAAATTTGGTCTGTTTATTTATCTACAGAAAGCTATCCCGTTTAAGAATACATACCTTTTGTAGAAAGTTGTAGTTCAACAAACATAAAATTAAAAAAAAAATATTTAATTGATGCGTTTAAACTCTGACTTAAAATTTTATCGTATGACAAATAACAAACAAAATTCTTTTAACCCATTTACTATACTGTCCATCTTCAACTTCTAAATGGACTTCTCTTAAATGATTGTAATTAAAAGTCTCCCTGCCAATTTAAACCATTGCTTAAAAATGTACTGTACAAAATGTATATAGGAATAATTTAAAATGGTTTCCAGTTAAAAACAAAGTGTGTCATCATATGTTATCAGAAATCAAATTATGAACAAATTATTCCATAATAGCATGACCGATACTGATAAAATCGATCTTCTTTAAACCGACAAATGTTATGATCTTGACTGGAAACATATTTTATTTAACACTGATAACCTCTAAGGGCTCCACCGTTGGGGTTAGGGTTTTTCTTACTCATTAATAATTTTTCACATATATATGTATATGTTTATGCTTCGTTCTTTACTGCACATCATAATATTCGAATGCATTATTTATTTAGCAACTTAGTTATTTTCTAAATGTAGAAATTGTAGAAATCCGAAAATTCCAAAACTCGAAAAATTCCTGTGAACGATTTATTTATGTAGGTTTTTGAATTTGCATTTTTTTATGTATCATTGAATTTGATGCGCCATTGTTGATTCCATTCACTAATCTTATCAACTGCATTTTGTAATTTTTAAAGAGATCTATCTGATTTATCTGAATATTGGATTCCGGTATGATCAGCAAAGGTAGCTATAATACCACTGGTCCACTGAAATATCCCTTGTATATTACAGATAAAGGGTTGGTCCTATGACACTCCCTTGGGGTACACCAATTTCGATTTTTATAAGCTCCGAGTAATTTTGGTTTTACCTCACCCTAAACATGCAATGAAGAATTACAGTATTTCGTTCTACTACTTGGGGAGTTCCATATGGATTTCGTAATCAAGTCGCAAGGTCCAAAGGGTTTAAGAAATACCTTTTTCAAGAAACAGGTGAATCATTTTTGAACTCACATATTTTGTCAGTTCATTGTCAAACTAGTTCATCATCTTGGAAATTCGTAGTTTGCCATATTCTTCGAGCTCTTTTTTTACATTATCAACTCTCTTATCTCGACATGATATTTTGTTCCCCCGTGGAAACCTGCTTCAAAACATTTCTTGTGATTATAGGTTCTATAAGGCAAGTTATGGATTCGTGCAAAAAAAAAACTCAACAAAAATTCTAACATAAAATTATGATGATAGAGAAGTCGAAAAAAGTGGGTCCGGAAATTCCGTTCGCCTGTCTGACTGGCTATCTGTTCGCACCTCTAAAGCCTAAACGGATGGGCCGATTTGCTTCAAACTTGGTATTTAGTATTTATTTGGTAGAATCTCTGGAGGTGTTTTTCATTTCTTGCTCTAGGTAAAAAATAACGGTACCTGCCATACAATCTTTAACAAAAAGTTTGATTTTCTCGAAAACATCTGTAACGATTTTGATAAAACTTTCAAGGTGCTATTTTTTTTTACAACAATACATCTTTCAGTTAGAATGAATTTTTCGAAATTTGTTCTATAACGGTGCCTTTTCATAGATCCAGTTTTTTCAAATGCGGTTTTATCGTAAACTATTACCTCGATTTCAATAAAATCTTGCACACAGGAAGTCAGTTATTATTCAATTAATATTGCATTTCAAAATTTTCAAAAACTTTTTTTTTGATTTTTTAAGATTTTTTAAAAACAATTGGTTTTTGAAATACTTTGAAAACAGGCTGATTGATTTTTTAAAATTAATTTTCCTAGATGAAAACTACAGATTTTCTTATAATGACATACTAAAAAAATTAAAAATATTTTTTCGAAAAGTTTTTTAAAAAGACTGCTTGAACGAACTTCAATATTTTTTCCCCGATAGACATTTAGTTTTCAAATTTTGTATTATATTTTTTATAAATACATATATGACAAATGTACATATGCAGCCACTAAGCAATTATCTAGCATAAGAACAAGTTTGTGCGATCCAGTCGATTTCGGAATAGTTTAGGAGTACTTATTTCTCCAGCTTGTTGCACATCAGCTTGTAGTACTTTAATATCATTAACAGTTTCCATAGAAGAACGTTAGGTTTTAAAACTAAAGTTTATCTCTACATTCGTTTCAGTTTGTTCTCTCATTTACGAGCTTAAATTTTTTTTTTTCAATTATAAAGATTATTGACAAATATGCAGTGTTCTAATATAATTTGTTCGGTTTTTGGAAATAACATTGCATTCCATAAAAGGCCATTAGTTAAAAAAAATGTATGTATTTGAACTTCTTTGTTTAGAAAACATCTTTCCAAATACAAACCTTTTTCAAACGTCTAGACGGTCTTACTCAAAGCTTTCTTCATTGCTATGAATTTATGAAATGTTCGTTGAAGTTAAACAAAGTGATTTCCTAGTTCCATTTAAGGACAATTCCAAAACAAACAGAACACTTCCCAATAAGTACATAGGTAATTCCCAATCGTATCAATAAACACAAACGCACGTCTTAAAACCTCATAAAACCGCCTCTTTTATTGACAAATGTGGTGCAAAGATAATGCCATACTAATAAATTGACACTTACTGAATTATAAAAATACCTTTAAATAAAATTTCCTATAAAAAAAAAAAAATTGTTGAACGCGCAATAAAACTTACAGGAATCCCCCGCAACTCGAAAGCCAGTTTGAAATGGATTCCAACGTGATTCCATTCTAAGACAATTTTTCACACTATAGTCGCATATCCGCGTCATTTTAAGACAAATTACTATTTAATATTGATTAATTAAAAAAAAAAACAATTAAACCTATAATTATCAACATTTTCTGCTGACAATTTATTTATTTATTTATATTTAACTCATTAACATTTATAAATGATTTATTGAATATTTTATTTATGGAAATAGTGTGTTCGAATGAAATATAAACCGCGTGTATTTTTTCCTATAATATAACCGAAATAAAAAAAATAATCAAACAAGTAAATAAATCAACACACATGCAGTGTAAATGTATTTGTATAAGCATAGAGAGAAAAGCAACTAAACGAGAGTGCACTTTAAATCAAATTTCACATCCTCCCAAGTGAATGACAAACCAGAAAAAAGAGAAAAAGCTGCATAAATTGAGCTTGAAATTGAGTGCATTTGTCGCGCGCGTCACATAACAATTGCACTCAATCGCACTTAAACGTCATCGTAATTCTTTTAATTGTCATTTTTATCACGCTCTCGTCACTTCTTTCTCGATGGTTGTTAAGTTGGTGTGTTTTATTCTCTCATTTTATTGTAAATTCAACTTAAATCACGTGCTTTTTCATATTAAAAAAATATTAAACCAGAACTGTCAAGTGTCAAAAGAAATAGAAAAAAAAATTGAGAAAAGTGTGCAACGACGACCGATTAACTTGTGTTTCTTTGGTTTTGAATGAACCCAATAATTATTTTAAATTATTTATATTTTTTTATGAGTGAAATAACTCATTCATTACCAAAGTGCCGGTTAATTTATTTGCGAATGTAATAATTACAGTAATCTTGAGAACAACAATGAGATTTATTCACTTGCTCAGTACGAAGCAAGTCAACAAATTAACGAGATCGATTCAAATGTCAAAATTAGCACATCGCCTAAACCACAAATTGTCATTGAGCAACAGCAACAACAGCAATCACAGCAATCAATTGAATTAGTTGAAAACAAACCCAAACCAATCATTATTAAACAACAAAAACAACTAAAAGATACAAATTCAAATATTGATCTTGAAACACCAGATATTGTGCCTAAATTGTCAACGAAGAAATGCGTAGACGTCGACGAGAAAACATCCACCTCCGCCGCCGAATTGCAAAACAATTTAAAACGTGAAAATCCAAATAAAATAAATAATTCTATAATAATCAATAACAAATCTCTCGTAAAACCAATAGCAACTTCTGATCAATCTAAATTCAATCCGTCAGTAGTTACATCATTTCGTACCCTTCAGCATCGTCCTGATTTATTGTTTGGACGTGTGGCGCCCTCTTTAGCCACAAACCCACCGAAATTAATCGAAGAAAAACGTCCCAAATCTGTCACGGCATCAGTTTTTCGTGTAGCAACTGAAAAGTTGCCCATAAACGCATTCAATTTAAATTCAAATTCAGTCGGTGGTCCAGTTGCATTGAATCAATCAAATTTCCCGCAGCTGAACGTCGCACCGACTGCCCAGTCGGTAACAGCATCGGTTTTTACACCAATATCACAGTTGCGTATAACGCAGAAAAATTGTTCACCATCAACTGCAACAGCAACAACAAATCAACAACAGCAGCATTTGGCGTCTTGTGCGGCACAGCGTTCTGTTGAAATGAATAAAGGATATTTGTCATTTGCTGAGGATACGACAGGACTTACAAGTGAGTAAATTTTTAACTATTTATTTTTTTTCTATATTTACAAATATTTTTATTAACAAGAGGTTTTTCAGTGATGCATTATAGGGTGTTTCAGAAAAAAAATATTGAAAGTTCCGAATAAAGAGACTTTCCTATAAGACTACAAAAAAACTGATAAATTAATGCCAGTATTGATTTGTGTATAGAATTTTTAGTTAGAATATTTAACGAAAATTCAATTGTGAAATGTTTGTTTAACTCAATTTAAACTATGGTAATCTAAAAATTGAAGCGGAAAATTGCATGTCGTTGCATTAGTTTTTTCGCCTGTCTTTCTTCCGCAATGTTGAAAAAGGCATGCTATATAGCTTTTAGATATTTGTTCTCAAAGGCATCTTCTTTCAACATGAGAAGATTCTTGATATCGTAATCACTAATTTCTTCACTGCTCATAATAGATCCAAGATATTTATACTTATCGCAGTTGTCCCTTTCTTATTATTTTCAAAAATAGGCCTTTATGGATCAGAAAATAGGCATATGTTTTCAGTCCTTTTCGCGCTTATGCTGTATCTATTCCTTTCCAGAAGATCTACTTATATATGAAGTGCTCGTTACAAGGAACTTAGGATCTTCACTTATGATGGCTCAATCCTTACTGTAACTGACCCTAAAAGAAAGTCAAGAATTGTAATAAAAAGCAAAGTACTTAATACGCTTTCCTGGGGCATACCAGTAAATTTTGAAATCTTTGATGACTTCTTCGGGGACGCCTATGGAATGCTTTTTAAAAATTAACTAAAAAAATGTGCAAATATCTTGAATATCTTGAAATATCTGATTCTTATACTCTGGTTTGGATCCGGGGTTGATCTACTAAAAAAAATAAACCCGTACTGTTTGTCAGAAATAAATACATGCTCAACAATCTTTATGGTCTTTGGCATCAGATTGATTTGTCAAGTAGGAAAGCTTATTTCGTGTATCAAGGATACCTCCACTGTTAAGACATTTGGTCTCCGCTAATAAGTTTGGATATGAGAATCTTGAGCCATCTAGACCCCATGTCTCACTTTTTTTCCTGAGGGAAACTCTTCTGATCCAATATTTTTTTCTACTGATGACTTCAGTATTTTTAATGAATTTCGGTTAGCGAATTTCCTGAGCACAATTTTGAAAATTGTTTTGCTCTTGTTTATATTTGCGTTTTGAAGTTCCTGAATGGCATGGTTCACTCTCCGTACTCTCTACTTGAAGTTGAAAACAGTGTAATAGCCCACAAAACCTTCAAGAATTTTTCATATCACTCAAGGTCATTGTGATAAAACGTTAAAACTAATAAAATAAATATCTGCCGATGGTTACATACACCAACAAAAAATTTTGGTTACAAATAATAAAAAATAAGTTTATAATCTCTATCAACTCTGAACACGATAATCTCGGTCGCAAATGTAAAGAACGATAGTATCACGCTGATTGCACGCTTTCTTATCAAACCAATTAAAAAATGTCATTGAGATCACTAGAACCACTTCAAATCATCAGAAAAAACAACCACTAACAAGACAAAAACAATGAAATCTTTCTTGTTGTGCAATCTAAATGATTGATAACAATGACTCCGAAAATAATAAAACAAAATTATTATTGTGATGGATTGCAGTGCGATAACTTCTACAATGCACAAACAAATTATTAATTATGCAATTGAAACCAGCTGCTATGATGAAACAGAGTATGGGTAATCGGGAAGTGATTGAAATATTAAAAAATTAAACTCAAATCAAAAGTTCATAACTGCCGATTAACATCTTAATTTTAATTTTTTTTTTTTTAATTGAATGTTTTCTGAATGAAGTAACACCATTGCTGACAATTTGTTGATCTTGGAGCTTTTCATATACTAAAAAAAGACTACAAACGAGCCCCTCTTTCTGTGAATTCCGACATTCAAAGAGATCCACCAAGAAAGCATGGTATCCACATCCAAAATCCGCATCTTTACAGATAATCGATCTCCCATCAAATATTTCAATACGGTCCCAATCAATACTGCAACTTCCCGAAATTTTCGATAATTTCGAATAGTTCCAGTTATTTTTACTGGACAATGCCTTATAAACAAACACCTCATGAGGCTTGGTAATTTCTCAAACGACTTTTACAAACGTTCCTTGAACGATTCTGCACCTCCTTTGCTCATGACCTGTTCTTTTCTGCTATGTATATTTAGGAGAATTCTTCTTCGATGACTCCAGTGTTCTGATAACAAACAATTAACTGGTGTAACTATTGAGGGACTGGTGCCAATATAATTTTACTATTACCTTACCAGAAATATTAAACTTCATCTTTATCAAGTTTATTTCTCTAGTAAGAAAAAAAATATTACTGGGCGAAAACGACTTCCTTGCGGTACACCAGAATAATAACCTTTGATTACAAATATTACAAATATCCCAATTTTCGTTGAACCAAAAAGATTTCTCATTTTTTTATCGAATTTTATAAACCTGATACATTCTTGACCGCCTCCCCAACGTCGTTTTCGAAAAAGTGCAGAGCAATGATGCGGCGGTAAAACCTAAAATACACACCAATCGCTAACTTTTTGAGGACACATTGTCTCCTCGTGAACCTTATGTATAGCAATTTCGTTAGTCAGCTATTCTTCCAAGAATGTGGCTTGTCGCAAAAAATTTTTTTTTGTTAATTAACTTCTGTTATGAGCTTTTGAGTTTCTGGAACTTGTAAAATGCCTGCAACGAGCCATTTGCACTAATGAACACACATTTTGATAATAAAGTTTTATCATTTGAACGTCCTATAACTTGTGATAGTGATTTTGTATCACTTACTGAATAATAAACACTAGATTTGACAGAGTCACAAAAACAACATGGCTGTCACAAGCCGCTAAAATATAGTAGCGCCGATTGCAAAACCCTAGTAATTGGCACAAGAGCAAGTAAGTGAGAAGCAAGCATGCCAATATTTAAGATTTTCTTTTAGTTTTCTTACAGACTCGATGTTGCAGTCATTTTAGTTACACCTAAATAACAATTATTTATTTTGCATGTAACTGTTTCACAAATAACGAACATTTGCCGGAAGCCATTTATGGTACAATCAATAATTATTGTTTTTCAAAAATCCAAAAAAAAAAAACAATCTAAAACCATGGCTACACTTAATATCACTTAATATTTGCATACTAAAAGCTCTAAAAAAGCATCAACTTTAAAAGCTCTTCAACACAAACTATAGAAAAAAGGAGTTACTGTGTGAGAGTTTCGCGTTTCGCAACGTTTACATTAACACTTCTATTGCTTTGTTACTTTTTGGTATCAACCAAAGGAGATATTGATTCGTTAGGATTGTGTTCATGACTGTGTACAGATTAGTTGTTGGGGTTAGAACTTACGTCGTTTTAAGCTTTAAAAAAAGCTTTTTTTATAAAACCTGTTTTGAAATTTTTCTTTTACGAAGTATATTCAACGAAGAAATATTAACTGACAAAAATACTCTCCAACACTTTAAACAAATGTCATACATTAATATTTATTCTCTTGAAAAACTGCAAAATATTTCTTCGAAACCACGAAAACATTTCGACCTAGTTTAAATACCAGAATAAAACAAATAAAAAAATTATTATATTGAATACATTTTTCAAGAATCCACGAACTCATAACAAAACTTCGTTTTGTATTTTTTTTAATCTCACTGGGAATACAAATCTAACCAGAATTTTGCAACAAAAGTCTTTTGAGTAAACAATTTCCAACCCTCGTTCGGTTGATCCATATTTATATGCTTGGCCATTGTTTGCACTTAAACAAACATTTATCCAACAAAGTCAAATTCATAAACAATATTAATGGAACACTAATTGTTCCTTTACAACAACAAAAAAGAAGAAAAGTTAAATAATAACAAACAGTTTATTAATACAAAGTAGGCCCGGAATTGGTCGTAGTTTTTTTTTATTGCAGGAAGCTGGTGGTTCATTTTTGAAACACATTTGGCAGACCAAAATTCCGCGTTGTTTAATTTATCATAAAAGATTTTTTTGTCACCACAGATGGAAACATATTTAAACGTAACAGAAAATTATTTAATACAATTTTAAATTCAAGTTGTTGTATCTGATGACTTTTGCTTTTTGAGACTTATGTGTCTATTTTTTTTTTGCATTTTTTAAATTATTTTCAAAAAAATGTCTTCGCTACCATTTTTTGAAATGTTTTTCTAGTTTTATTATTTTTTTGTGAAAAAATAAATTTAAGATGAAATGTATAAGTATTTAGATGAGCGTAGGTGAAATAAAATATTTATGCTTACAAAAAATTTATAGAACGCAGAACAAAACATCATTGTGATGATTTGTTTCTGAACTGAAAAGATATTCAACAAGTTTTGTATATGTTATATTTTTTTGAATATTTCTTCGTTATTTGAAGCCAATGAACTCTTGGTCAAGGGGAAGGTTGACCAAGCTTGCATACAATTCTAATGAAAATCGTAGACGCTTTTCGGTAGCCAATTAAAAAAAAAAACTATATTTTGTCGATAAAAAACAAGAGAATAAACTTACATCAGAAATTGTTACCTTCTTAATTCCCTGATTCACTTATTGATCCTTTTATGGCTTTCGTCCTGGTGAACTCAAAAAACATTTGAAACTTTCTCGGTTTTGGATTGTTTCATGTCGGAAATAATTTTCTTTTTAGAGGAGCTCTGCTGGTGTCATCTCCTCTTCATTTTCAAAAAGAGGCCCAGTTATTCCTTCCACTAAAGGTTAACAACTTCCCGCATAAATTTTATTTATGAGTGGAATTAATTAAAATAAAGGATAACTTGTTAAAAATATTGTGCATTTTATGTGAAATAAAAAAAAAACAATGTTTTTTCAAAACTATTATTATTATATTCGGGAAAAAAATCAGATCAGGCAAGCTTTGTGTATGAAAGCGTCCAGTTTTGGTTTGATCTCCAGAATTTTCTATTATTTTTTCATAATAATTCTTGGAGCCATTTTCGAGAAAAATAAGTTTTTATTCAACTGACAGTTATCGTTAATTTGAGCTAAAAAAAATAAACAAAGGGCTCTGTAAAAGGTCAAAAATAACCTTATATTCAAAAAATTGAAGACTTTTCGCCCCATGCGCTTAGGCTGTAGTTCAAAATACAAACATACAAACCCACAGACAGAATTTTTCCAGTAATTTCAAATATGTTTCTTTATCATCAAAATGTCATGTTCGATTGCTATCTCTATTTTTTTTAATCTACACGAATGCATAACTTGCATTATTAAACTTAGGAAAGGAAGTAAAAAACCAGGACAGTGACAAGTAAATATTTCAAAAAGCAGAAATAATTCAGGCTTTTTGTTTCAATTTTTTTATATGTTCATCATTAATAGAACCGACAAAACTTTTTTCGTTTCATACATATTTATTTTAATAGGATAACATCCTTTTTTTTCCACACTTTTGGTGACATTTTTATTTTTATAAAAGAAAAATCACACAAGATTTCTCTACCTTTGTAAATGCTGGAGAAATAAAGAAAGTTTTCCGTTCGGAATGGGAAACAGAAACATTTCACAAAAGTTTGATAAATGTTTCGCGAAGCTCCCAAGAAGCGTTTCAGAAACATTTCTTTTATTTCTAAAATATTTCTGAAATTAAAATGGTGTGGTCACACTTTTATGGAACAGAATTTTCAATTTTGTTAAAGTTTTATGAGAAGTGACGATTTTTTTTTAGAAAAAGGACACTGTGGCGTATGTGTAACATTTTTTTTAATATTTTCACATTGTATCCTTAAAATTAACAATTTATTTCTCTTAAGAGTGTATATAGCAATTTATGATGTAAGTTTGATTTCTTCGACAAAATATCACAAAAATATAATAAAAAATGTTAGGTTTTTAAAAAATCTCATTCGAAAGGCAAACACTCACACCTAACTTTGACCGATGCTCTTCGCCAAAGTCTAGCATCGAATAGTCAAATTTAAGTTTAACTACGCGTCGGGTTGTAATCATAACATATCCGTCACTAAAATGTTTTTTACTTGTGATTATAATTACTATGCATTCGTGCAAAAATAAAAATTTGAGATAACAATCAAACACGACCTTACGATGATAGAGAAACATATTTGAGTTACTGGCAAAATTCTGCCCGTCGGGCTGTTTGTCTGTCTGCCTAACATTTTGGACTACAGCCTAAACGGTTAAGTCAATCGTCTTCAAATTTATAATTTAAGGTTATTTTGACATTCTACAGAGCAGATTTTTGAAAGCTTATTTTTCAATAAGGTGGGCAAAACGGTACCGCTCATAGGGCCGGTTTTTTTTCTTCGACTTCTCGAAAACTGGTGATCCGATTACTATCAAAATTGATATTCAAGAAGATGTAAGTAATTTCGCATACATTTTTATTTCGAAAACTTTTTTTTGTATTATTAATAATTAAACAAATTTTTTTTTTGAAAATCAATATTTTGAAAACGGGTACGTGCATTTTTTTTCAAATTTTGTTTTCAAATGTATGTTATTTTTTGCTTAAGTTTGTATTCTTGAATAGTTTTTTTTTAATTAAAAAAAAAAGTTGTTAAAAAACACCGTTTTATTTAAAAACCGTTCCTATACTTTGAAAAAAATTCACACTTTTTTACATTTCTTATAGAAACAAAACAACAAACAAACTTTATTCGAACAATCAAATTTCAAAAAAATCGAATAAATGCTTTGATACTTTAATTTTCTAAAATTTTATTCTACAATGTGACCGCACATATGAAGAAGTACGTGCAAACCAGTCGTTTAATCTTTTAGGGTTTATTCAAAAATCTCATAGAAAAAAGGATTCTTAGTTAATTCCGAATCCGAAATGACCACTTAATTATTAGAACCCCTAATATCAGATAAGCTGATTAACTTAATTATTATCATTATTTACTATGGCTTCCGTATTATTTGTTAAAAGAAAAAATTGCACTCTTTCAACCTAAACAAAACGTTTTTGATTGCTATTCATAAAGTTGGTAAGTCCGTGCTGTACCCACCTGGGGATTTCTTACCTTGTTTACATAACCTCTGGCTCTTAAGTCTTAACTCTAAAATTGATTGAAACGCAATTCACTTAATTTATTTACATTATATCGTAAAAAATACCCCACCTCATATAAATTAAAAAGTGATGGATGATAAAAAGAAGGGTTTACATCCATTTGTTTGGATGCCATTTGTTGCACGTTTTTTCCACCAACACACACCGGCCGGCTTTGGTCACTCAACCATGTAAAAAAGGCCGATATAAATATCCATCACTCTGGTAGTAGAATGTATTATGCAATGGCAACATCTTTGTTGTTATTAAGTAGTGCATTAACTATGCACCTTTGGAAAAAAAATCACAAGCATCAGCAAAATTATATAAACTTATTTCGCAGTTTATTTTTGTTTTTATTTTTTTCAAAACAAGATGATGATTTATGACCAAAACGTTTTAGAAATATGAGAGTGTTGTGTATTTGCCGACCGACGTTACTAGTAGCTACTTTAGATTGTACAGGTTATAAAAAAATCTAATTCGTTAAATAATTTAAATTTTTTATAACCTTTTTGCTAAAATCATTTTGATTATTTTATTTTTGGAGCACTTAAGTGCATGATTTTTGTTGTTGTTGCTAATGATCATTATGTTTAATGGAGAATCTAAAGACAGCAATTAAAAGTGATTAAAGTTAGTCATTTTATTCGAAATAGAATTGATTTTCTTGTTTTTTGTCATTAAAACTTACAAAGCGATTTTTAATAACAAAAAACGTATTTAATTGGGAGTTAAAGCTAAGTTAACAATGCATTTTCTTAAAAAAAATAAATTTGTAGGAATTAATTAAAAATAAAGATAGGAGACACATTCATGTATGTAAGGTTAATGTGATACTAAATATTAAACCATCAATTCTACGGAAGAAGTTAAAAATATATTTTTTTCAATTCATATTAAAAGCTCATATCACAGCAAGACTTGGCTTTCTCATGAGTCAATGCTTAAATAAGTTATTAATAATTTTTTTTTTATGAGAAAGCCTACTAATGCCCTTAAATATCGTAAACGATATCATTTAAATGTCTGTCGCATGAATATCGGAGGCGTAAAACCCAATTTTAAATGAGGTGCATAAACCTCCATGTTGGCATTCGCTCTCTGTCTGCTCAACCAACAAGCTTCTCCAGCCAGCTGGTCACTAGCTAGCTGTCTTCAGTTTCGCACGTGGAGTCGGTTGAGGTCCTCTTCCATTTGTGTGCGCCACCTGGTCTTCCTCTACTGCGCCGTCCCTCTGGGGTGGATTCGAAGATTTTCCGGGTCGGAGCATGATGTCCATCATATATGACCCAGCCATCTGAGACGTTGAATTTTTACTATTTTGGCTAGGTCTGTGTCGCTGTACAGCCGGTACAGTTCTTCATTGTATCTTCTTCTCCACTCTCCGTTGATGCATGCCGGACCAAAAATCACCCGGAGAATCTTTCTCTCGAAGCAGCCTAAAGTGTCCTCATCCACTTTTGACAGGGTCCATGCGTCTGCACCATAGAGCAGGACTGGGATGATGAGGGTCTTATAAAGGGACAATTTAGGTGCCTGAGAGAGGGCTTTGCTACTCAATTGCCTTCTAAGCCTGAAGAAGCAGCGATTGGCAAGAGTTATTCTTCATTTGATTTCAGCGCTGGTGTTGTTGTCTGCGTTAATAGCGGAGCCCAGGTAGACAAAGTCCCGAACTACCTCCAAGTTATAGTTGTCTATGGTGATGTTTTGTCCAAAACATCGATGTTGGGTGTCTCTTCTTGATGACAGCATGTATTTGGTTTTGGCCTCATATATTTGGTTTCCATCTTCGCCGCTTCCGTCTCAATACTCACAAAAGTGCTGCTGACATCACGCTGCGTTCTTCCGATTATGTCAATATCGTCGGCGTATGCGGGTAATTAGACGGACTTTTGAAAGATCGTGACTCTGGTATTGGTGTGAGAGTTCTGCACTATTCTTTCAAGTATGATGTTGAAAAAGTCTCATGACAGCGCATCGCCTTGTCTAAATCCTTTTTTTAATTCAAAGGTGTCGGTGAGGTCGTTATTGACCTCGACGGAACAGCGTGCGTTTTTCATCGTCATTTTACACAGGCGGAGAAGTTTGGCGTGAGCACCCAAAAATGTGTCCCGTTGTCGGAAATTGGGGACTTCTTTATACGCTCCAAAATTCAGTCAGCGATAAATCGGAAGTTTTCGGCAGTTTGCAGAGTTCACGAGCTCTTAAACACCATGCGTAGAATTGACTGACAAGGTTCTGCAGTTTCCTTTTAAGGATAGCTGGTCTGGTGTTCTTTTGAAAATTGGGTGTGGTTGATTGGATACCACTCCAAATATTGAAGAATTGAAAGGGCTAACACATTAACCGATAATTTGTACTCACTAGATCCCTAGTGAGAATCATATTTTACAAAGCCTGATAAGGTAAGAAGTTGAGTATATATAAATAGGCGTAGCCCGGCAATTTTGTTTATGCAAGAAAGAGCCGGCTGTTCTAATAACAATAACACACATGTCCTTTGTATAGTATGCGATTCAAGAGGCAAGCTAGTGAACAGCTCAGGTAAGCTTTCAGATGTCAGATGCTACAAGCTCAGTGATCGTAGTTTGCCTACGTGGCTTAGTATTAGAAACCAGCTGAAGCTCAATCTTTTCCATACTCGGATAAGCCGTATTGAACCATACATTTAGATTTGCTTTGGCTTTACAAGAAGAAGAAGTTTACAAGAATATGGTTTGATCTTTTGGTGGGGGTTTTCTATATAAATATGCATTGGACTTTGCATATTTTAATAAAACAAATGGTTATCGATTGAAAATATGTTGAGTCGAATATATGTTTAGCTCTAAAATATATGCTGGAACTTCTATGCATATATAGGTATAAGAGATACCGGAGTCAAATTACCTTTTTTATTTATAAGTTGATGGATTTTGGCAAACCCGCTTCTGAGTGTGTTTTTTTTATCATTGGCTCATGCCATTACGTGATGATAAAACATTTTCAGCAAGGAACTTTGACTTGCGTCCTCATTTCACGTGATTCCTGCGTTTGTTGAGTGTCATATCTCATATGCACGTGGAGAAATTTGAAAAAAACTTTTGCGCCATCTATAATTTTTTGTAAGTTAAATTATTAATTGCTGTTTGGTTTTATCATATTAATCTTAAAGTTCGTATTTCATTACGTTGGAGCATCAAAAACACTGTCTTCAGTCATTTTCTTTCTGTCAAAGTGTCAGGGCTCCGCACTGATGTTCACTACCAACAGGGATGACATCATCAAAAGTGTGAACTTCGTCTATACACCTTAACACTCTCACTGCTAATTTGATTGAACTTAGTTGTCAACTTCAGAATATAAAACTTTCCATTTCATTGCCATATATTTGCCTTTAATCAACAAGTTAACTAAAAAAAATAAATATTCTTATCACATTTCCATATTTGTCTCGCAAATATTTTTTTTCACGATAAAATAATAAATAATTGATTCACTTCTAATTCCCATGTTTTATGACCAATAATTATGTCACGAGTACTCCTGACGTTAATTTTATTATAATGATTTCGCCCGAAAAAAATCACTCGATAATATCTTAAAAAAAAATATCCATGTGATATCAAAATTCTAACAAAATTCTATCGTTTAATTTATTAAAACTTTTTTTGTTTAATAAATTTAATCATCATTAGCAATTTTCTTTTTAAACAAAAAAATTCTTTTTATGTAACCAAGGGAATTACTGAATGAATCATGTATTTAGTCTGGAACTGAATTGTCCCATCTGCTGATCGGAGTGTATATTGGCAAAGTTAACTTTTATCTGTAAGTCTCATAAAATGTCATGTTGGCAACTCGTAAAAAACCTATTCAAACTAAAAAAAAGTAGTTTGAAACAAATAAAATAATTTGCCCACGAGATGCAATAAAATATTCTTCATTGTCGGACATGGGTTTCTTAATGGAATTAGAACTGACAAATTAAAGGGGATGAGGGGAAGAATAAAATGGAAGACACAATTGCCAATTTTCGCTTAAAATGATGTTTTTGAAGAAATTGGATAGTGTGAAGAAGAAGATACTGTTTCGGTGTCATAAATACGTGTTTAAACATCACAAATGAAAGGAAACCAGGCGGTAAAAGTAGTAATCTTAGAAAGAAGAGATTTTAAATTACAGACTTCATAATATTTAAATGGGGAATACCAAGTCCTTATAGCCGTCACAAGGCGTATGCTGTAGGAAAAATCGTTGGCATCAATTGAAGACAAAATAGGCTAACACACAATCACACTCTTTATTTTAAATGTGTACGTACATTATGGACACTGTGGCGTATGAGCAATATTTTTTACTAAACATAATAAGACATCAATCAGGCATGACATTACGATGAAAAATATATAAAATATTTTGTTTGTCTCTTTTTAAACTGCAGTTCAAAACTTAAAATATAGAAATATTATGTCAACTGCGCTGTTAGAACAAAACTGTGATGGATGGGTGGGACTGGTAAGAAAAAAGAACCTCAAACCCCTGCATTTCAATGTAATGGACATGAATTTAAATGTTTAACCTTCTCAAACTGAAAAGTGATTTTTTAGTGAAACAAGATATATTATAATGCTTTGATTTGACAAATATTTTTTTATCTTTCTTCTCGGTGATTCTCATATATTAGAGTGACCAAAATTTATAGAATTTATATAACAAATCTAGCACTTTTTTCTAAGAAATTAATGGTATGGAGTTTAGTTTAGTTGTTGATTCTCATCAGCTTGTGTGGCTTATTCTATATGAAAAAAATGTACTTCTTCTACTTGATGTTGTTTTACAAGAATTTGGCCGGAAAACGTTTTGCGAGCAAACGAACCACGGGATATTGACTTTCGGGAGTATGGGATACTGCGAAAACGAGTCATGAAAAAAACTATGCAAACTCTGTGAAAAGTGCATACAAATTCCATACTCAATTTGTACAATTTTATCAAAAATTCTAGGATGCAGTTTATAAGAAGATACGAAAAATTACTTAACACTTAGGGGGCGCTACAGGGACGAACCTGGGCCTCAACCAACATGCCTCTCCAGCCAGCTCGGTCTTTGGCTAGCTTCCTCCAGTTTTGCACTCCAAGTTGGTTGAGGTCGTCCTCCACTTGAGCGCGCCACCTAAGGCGAGGTCTTCCTTGACTGCTTCTACCCTCTGAGATGGAATCGAAGATCCTGCGAGCCGGAGCATTATTGTCCATTCGCTCTACATGACCTAGCCATCTTAAACGTGATATGCGTATTTTTTTGACCAGGTCAATGTCTCTGTACAGCTCGTATAGTTCTTGGTTGAACCTTCTTTTCCAAATCCCTTTAACGCAGATAGGGCCAAAAATCCTCCGAAGAATCTTACGCTCGAAACGACTAAGGATATCTTCATCCGAGTCCATGCCTCGGCGCCATAGAGCAGAACTGGGATGATTAGGGTCTTATACAGAGTTTCCTTTGTCTTTCGAGAGAGGACTTTGCTACTCAATTGACTTTCTAGCCCATAGAAACGCGATTGGCAGGAGTAATTCTTCGCTTTATTTCTGACGAGATGTTGTTGTCAGATGTTATAGCGGCTCCGAGGTACACAAAGTCCCTAACTACCTCAAAGTTGTACCTGTCTATTGTGATGTTTTGTCCAATCCGCTGGTGTTGTGTGTCCCTTTTTGTGGACAGCAGGTACTTCGTTTTGGCCTCATTGACTGCTAGTCCCATCTTAGCCGCTTCAGCTTCAATGCTAGCAAACGTCCCAGTGACAGCTCGCCGAGTTCTGCCAATGATGTCTATGTCGTCAGCGTATGAAAGCAATTGCACAGACTTGAAAAAAATTGTCCGCGGCCTTAAAATCAATAAAGAGGTGGTGGGTATCTCTTATGTGCCTAATTACATTGGACGGCAAGATCTTTGACAAAAACAAATAACATTTACGTTGAAAATAACACAACTTATAAAACTTATAAAAACTATCAAAACCACACAACTTAACGGTTTTTAGTAAAAATGAAGTATGTCAGCACACGTCCTAAATAACAAAGAATTTATGAAAAAAGCATTTCGAAAATTTTAGGACGGATTTTGATAAAATCCTGTTTGTTATTTTTAGTTTTTTGACTTCTTTTTAATTTTGGTATGCAGTTTTTTAGAGTTTATTAATATACATGTGATTATAAAATTAAAAATTATTTTTTTTGATTAGTTTTAAAAATATTGATTTTTCAAAAAAAAAATCAAAAATTAATTTTTATTAGAAAAAAAAGTTATTAAAAATTTTGATACGCAAAGTTAATTTGGATATTTAGATCTTCTCAAATATAAAATTTGACAGAAATCCATTGAGCCGTTACCGAGCAAGCCAAAAATTTAAAAAAAACCGTTATATGAAAGGTCCAGTTAATAGACTTTTCCCGTACATGTGGTTCTAGTCAAATGATAGCCAATGCCAACAAAAATTTTTTCAAAATGTTCATCAAAATCGTTGGAGCCGCTTTCGAGAAAAATAACCTTTTCCTAAACGGTCGTATGGTAAGTGCTTATATTTAGCCCTAAAAATAAAATTTCAACTTCCCCTCTGAGGAATGTCAAAAGATAAACACATACCAAATTTGAAGGCAATCGCTTAAACCGTTTAGGCTGCAGCTCGATATACATACACCCGGACAGACAGACAGACAGACGGACATTTTTTGCCAATGACTTGTTTAAGCTTCTCTATGATCGTAATGTCATGTTTGATTGTTATCCCACATTTTTTTACGAATCCTAAACTTGCCCCGTGGCTTAGTGGTTAGTGTGTCGGACTGCTAAGCGAAAGAACCTGGGTTCAAATCCAGCTCATAGCCACCTTTTTTTCTGGGGTACTGCCTCTTGCGAGGAACTGACAAAACCTCCAAGAGTAAAATTTGTCTCGAAAAAGTGCATCTCATGTAGCCGTTCGGACTCGGCGGTAAACTGTAGGTCCCTTCCATTCTTGCAGAGTAACAACACACACAGGAATGGTTGAGAGTATAAGTCACTAGGCCTTGGCTCCTTAAGGAGCTGTCGCGCCAATAAATTTAATTTTTATTTAATTAAACTTGCCTTATAGTCCAATCGCAAGTAAAAAAACAAGTGACTAACTACTGCATTATACTCTATAAATCTGTTCTTGTTTTTCCGTCATTGCATACAAAAAATCAATTATTTCGCTGTTTTCAATCATCAATCTTGTATCTAAAAATCATTGCACATGGTGTAATGGCACGTAGTTAAAAGTAGACGCCGACGACAGTCTACTATGACAGCGCTAGACGGCGTCAAATTGTTCTGCGATTTTCTAGTGAAAAACTTCATTTCAGTCACGTATAAGATATTGGGGGAGGTTAAGGCTCAATTTGTCAGTTGTTTACTTCTTGTCCCAGAAATTTTTTTTTCGTCAAAATTTTGGCAACATTGATTGAAAAAAAATATTATATAACACTAATGACGCAAGTTTCTTTGTTTATCAACAATGTTTAATGCACAGTTTCCAATTTTGGCAAAAAAAATATCAAAAAAAAGCAAAAGTGTTGATAGATACTTAAATTCTTTGTAGAATTTTTATTTGATGGGTACATACACATGTAGATACATTAAAGGAAGCTTTAACAGTTATATCAATTATTTTGAAATTATTCACGATTATTTTGAAAAATATCATTTTCCTTAATATTATAGAGTTAATGGCAAAATGCTGCCTCTCTCTTTCGAATGGTGTACTGTAAGGCCGCCGCGGCTAGATGAAATAATATTCCATTTCTAACCGGAAGAATATTGTACTTCATAACAAAAAACTAAATTTGGCAAAATCTCAAACCGTTTTTGTTTTATTGCATTTTTATATTTAAACTTTTAAATGGTTCACTCTATATATCAACACCAATTGGCGATTTCAGCGCGCCTCATTCCGACTTGGTTCGCTACTAAAAAATGATGCTTCATGATAGTAATATATGCAGTGTATATAGTACAAAGGCGGAACGTGAGCATACGTTATGCTATTTCGTGTGTATTGTGTCACCGATTTATAAAACGTCAAAAAAAAAACTTTTTTTGAAAAACTTTTTCAAAAATTCCATAATGCAATCTCATGCTTAATTAAACTTAACCTTCAATTTAAAATTTAAATTAAGTAAAAAATTCATAGAACCATTTTCAATATTTTAATTTTTGAGTTTTTTTTAATTTTTTTTTAGTTACAAGAAACATGTACTAACTGTTATTTAAAATTATTTCATGCGAAATAACTTTAGCTGCCTATATCAACCAAAATATCATTTTTGTATTATAATCGTTCTGGAGAAAAAAACCCAGATGAAAAAACAGATCTGTGGGAAGTACCGTTTTTAGCCCATTCTCTTAATTTCGTTTCGCCAAAACATAATCCAGATCTATTATTATAGGTTATATTACAGGAACTATTAATACTGAGCTTAAATAGAAAAAAGTTATGTTTTCCATCGTTTAAATGATATTAGTGATTTTTAGTTCGATTGTTTTTATTTCGGTATCCATTAGATGCGTTTAGAGCAATTATTTATATAGGAATATGAATCAAAGATGCAATTTGAGAAACTTATTAAAATGGCCTCGGAAAGAATAAAAAAATAGATGACATTTAATTAGCATCATTCTAAATTTTTGGGCATATCTCTCTTTCAATAAATTAATGACTTAATTAATAGAACCCACTAGCATCGAAAAATTGTATCATCCGTCTCAAAATTGGTCATAACAATAAATTCTAAAATGGCAAATTAAGAGCCCTTAACTGATGAACAATAATAATCAATTGTCAGCTTTTAAAACAGCTCATTGCATTCAGCTCAAAACTTTGGGTCTGTCTATCCTTAATCGTTTAGATTCCTATTCGAACTTACCAACTAAACTAAAAAAGGCCTCAAATAAATAGCCACAAAACTACGACTCTAGGAGGCAAATATGTTAAAACAGACTTACTTACAACTGTAAATGTTCATGACCGCATTGCCTCAATTCATTAGATGAATCTAAAACAAGTGATAATCTCTGTCAATGAATCAACCTTACAGATACTTTTTTATTGAAAATAGTTACGAAAGAATATTTGTAACATTAATAAAAAAAAAATCACTACAATAAAGCTGACTGCGCAGATCAATTAACAAGCAACCCCACACAATGCGCTTCCATACATTTTGGTCGATATCACGCCATTTCATCAAAAGCTATGGGCGGCGCGGCGACGCGCGCATTCCAATCGCGCACCAGTGTGATAATTTGTTTTTGTAATTTTTTTTTTAAATTTGAAACTGCAATTTCCTCTAACGTCAGACCGAAACGACAGCAAAAATATTAAAAAAACAAACAAAAGATTAATGCGTTACCCGGTGTCTAAATTAATTGTATCTAAGCGAACAGTAAACGAAATGTGTTTAAAAATATTGCTTAATCAGTTTACATTAAGAATTTGAAAGAACAATTTTTTTTTCTATTTTTTTAATCTCGATGTAGAATGCATGTATACTAAAAATATATTCCGATCGCATTTAATTTTAAAGGATTTACGATTATTTAAACTGCGCTAGCTCTGAAGTGACGCGACAACAATTGTCTAAAATTAATCTAAAGACAAGAAAACACGTAAAAATAATTAAACGAGATACAAGGACACACAATAGGATTTTAAATGACAATGTCATGTGGTGGTTGTTATGATTTATTTTTATGGTTATGAAAGTGAGAGTTATACAAAAGCTTGTGACGCAATTTGAGCTTTTTATGATTTTGCATTTGATCATAAACAATCACTTTTCAAATGCTCTTTAATAATAAAAAAAAAGGAAAGACCTCATAAACTGAACAACACATTTTGGTTAATTTCAATACAATTTTCAATACAAATTTGGAACAACGACTGAGAAAACTCCAAGCCTATGGACATTTAAAGCCTTAACGACCCTATTTTAACAACTACAACGATACCAGAATTACCTTCTTCTTACTATTATTTAAATGTCATGTTTCAATGTTATTTCAGATTTTACTTGCGGCAAGTTTACCAAGTGAATACAAAATAAAGTACACGACTGGGTCGCACGAACTTGCTCTAATGTGCGACAGTGGTCTTAAGGCTTGAAATTTTTGAAAAAAGGAGGTACAAAATCATTTGAATTTTTGTTGATCACTTAAAAATCACTAGTTAAAAGGTTTTTTGGAAAAAATGAAGTAAGCCCTTTAATTTCTTTTATAGTTTTAAATTTTAAGGAAACATTTTTTTAAAATCGTTTGACCAGTTTTTTTTTTTTTTTAACTTTTCGAAAACATATTCCAATTTTTTTTTGAGTATGCCAACATATAGCAGCTAGTAGTTATTGTCAGAAAACAATTTATTTTAAAATTTTAAACAAACCGTTTTTGAAAAAAAACCAAAAATTAAAAAAAAACTCAAAAAAAAATTCTTTCATTTTTTAATTAGTTTAAGAGTTTTTCTCGGAAAAACTTAGTTTTCAATAAAATTTGAAAACTAAATGTCTATCGAGAAAAAAATATTGAAAATCGTTCGACCAGTTTTAATTTTTTTTAGTATGTCATTATAAGGAAATCTGTAGTTTTCACCTGGGAAATTTTTTTTTAAAAAATCATTCAACCCGTTTTCAAAATATTTCGAAAACCATTTTTTTTAGAAAATTTAAAAAAAATTGAAAAAACGTTTTTGAAATTTTTTGAAATGCGATATTAATTGAATTTTAAATGACTTTCTGTTTGCAAAATTTTATTGAAATTGGAATAATGGTTTACGATAGAACTCAATTTCAAAAAACCGGTTATAGAACAAATTTGGAAAAAAATAATCTAACTGAAAAATGTATTGTTGTTAAAAAAATAGCACCCTGAAAGTTTTATCAAAATCGTTAGAGCCGTTTTTGAGATAATCAAACTTTTTGTTAAAGTTTGTATGGCAAGTACCGTTGTTTTTCGATCTAGAGCAAAAATGAAAAACACCCCACGAGATACTACCTAATGAATACTAAATACCAAGTTTGAAGCAAATCGGCCCATCCGTTTAGGCAGTAAAGGCACGAACAGACAGACAGACGGACGGAATCTCCGGACCCACTTTTTTCAACATCTCTATTATCGTAATGTCATGTTTGATTGTTAGAATATTTTTATGCACGAATCCATAACTTGTATTATAGTACCTATAATCGTAGTAAAAATGATAACGATCAAACATCACATTACGATCATAGAGAACCTACAAAATATACAGTTGCGGTCAAATTAAATTGCACTACTAGATAGCACGTACTTTCTCATATGTGCGGTCACATTCTATTGATAGAATAAAATTTAAGAAAACTAAAGTTAACGTCAAAGCATTTATTCGATTTTTGTGACTTTTGATCGTTCGAATAAAGTACGTTAAATTGTATTGAGCCAAATAATTTAAACGCCATTTAATTTCTTTAAGAAATGTAAAAAAGTGTAATTTTTTTTTCAAAGTCTCATCAACGGTTTTTAAATGAAACGGTTTTTTAACAATTTTTTTTAAAAACTTAAAAAATTAATTTAAGAATGCAAACTTAAGCACAAAATTAATATACATTTTAAAACCAAATAAAAAAAATCACCTACCCGTTTTCAAAATATTGATTTTTCTATTATTTTTTTTTTTAATTATTAAAAATCCAAAACTAAAGTTTTCCAAAAAAAATTAATGCGAAATTATTTAGGCTACCTACATCTTCTTAAATATCAATTTTGGTAGAATCAGATCACCAGTTTTCGGAAAATTCGATGGGAGGTACAGTTTTTAGCCCACCATATTAATTTTTTTTCACCAAAATATAATTTTTTTTATAAAAATGTTTGGACCCGTTTTCGAGAAAAATAAGTTTTACATAACGATTATATGACAGGTACCGTAAATTTTTGAGCTAAAAAGAATTGAAAAAAAACTCCTCTGTTGTCAAAATAACCTTAAGTTTTAAATTTGAAGACAATTGGCCCAACGGTTTAGGTTACAGTCCAAAATACATCCGTACAGACAGACAGACGGACAGAATTTTGCCATTAACTCAAATATTTTTCTCTATCATCGTAATGAAATGTTTGATTGTTATCTCAACTTTTTGCGCTCGAAATAATTTTCGAAAAAGGTTTTTCCAAAATTGGACAAATAAAAAAATTGGATATTTTGATTTAATCGAATTTTTAATATTAAGTTTTTTGATTTTATATTGAGATTTTGGAATTGCAGTTTTATAAGTTTATCAACATACAGCTGATCAAAAATATGTAATCAAAATAATGTTTGTTTTTAGTTTTAATACTATTGAAAAGTTAAAAAAAATTTATTACTTTTAAATAAACCTCTTTCACTAAAAATGGCGAAAAACAAACTAAACAAAATGGTCTAAAAACTTATAAATATAAAAATTACTTAAAAAAATTAAACAAAATAAAAAAGTATTTGAATAGAAGGTTTTAAATAAAAACTCTATGTACTACGTTGTAAGAAAATAAAATTAAAAAACAACTAAGTAGAAGACTCAGCACTAATTTTGGACTTTGTTGAATTATTGATTCAAAACAGCTTTTTACGGCCTTTAAATCCACCAACAAAAAAAGAAGTATTTTCTACCCAGTATTTCAGGGTCCAAAAAGTGTATATGGCTAAAAATCAGTTAACACGTTTACTCACTAACTATATTTTTTTCTCCATACCAAAAAACTTTCCAAAAATAACAAAGGAATTTAATTAATACCTGCATTTTCTTAAATCTAAAGACTATTCTTACCCAGAAAAAAAACCATAAAACAGAAAATCGAAAAAAAGTTTCGTAAATGTCAAATTTTTCCTCTTTAAATGTAAAAATAAACCAAAAATCTTTCATGAACTATTTAAAAAGACAAACCGTTTCAATGCTCTTTTTTACTTAACGAATAACAATCTTTAAATTTAACAACATAATTTGATCTACCATGTGGGACACTTTTTTTTAGTTTTAAAAATAGAAAAATGCATTCCACGAGTTAGCAATTAGCTAAGAATTTTCAAATTTTGTTTGCATTTTTTGTGCTTTGATATTGAAAAACAAAATTCAGATGAAAAAAACAATATTTATTGGCCCAAAGAAGAAAAGAGGTTGTTTCAGAAAATTGTATATTTTTTCCGAAAACTCGAAAAAGTAAATTATTGTTTCAATTTATAAATTAATGAATTGAAAAAAAGAACATTACAAACCAAATTGGTTTTGAACAATTTAAAACAATAATAAAAAAAAAAATATTCAAAGTACTTAAATATATTGTCATATTTACAAATTAAAAAAATATCTATCTATGTGTAATTGGCGTACAGTTGTCAAAAGATACAAGTCTTTGATATTTGAGAAAGATCGCCTACATTTCAGAAAACCAAACGAAGAAACAGCTTTTTTTTTAAATTTAATTGGTTTTGATGTATCAGTTGACAGTATACAGCATTTGCACGAATGCACAGTGTTCCGTTTATGAATTTTAATCTCAATTTTAAATTAACTGTCACTTTTTGATGAAAGTTTATTTAACATTCCAATAATCTGGAAAACATTATGGATAAAAATGATTTTCGAACAACATTTTCGAACCATTAAGAAAACTTCTTCGTTTTCCATTTGCTAACAAAATATTTCTAAATGATTTTATACTCATTATAAATTATACATTTTATAATCTAGACTTTCAACTAAAGTTTGTTTTTTTTTATAAAAAAAAAATAAAGATGCACTTAGAGAGGAAGTCTCCTTTAAGGACGTTTTGCTCAGTAACTAAATAAAAGATTTTCAAACGAAATAAGTTTATTTTTTCAAAACAAATTTATATAACATTAGAAAAACAGCAAATTCCGTCAACATACTATTTCTCAATAATTTATAAAATTAATTCTTTTTAATTTTTTTTCCAAAAGTTTAGATACACCTTAACCCTGGGTCTCAAATGGCAATATTCCAAGCAATAAATTACCCAGTTCATTGCAATTGCTCTCATATTGCCTACTGGGCCCATTGCTGAAGCAATGGCAATAGCAATATTGCCCGGTTAATGGAAGGCAATTATTGCTTTTTCCATCGCCAAGGCAATATTCTCACAAATTTCTCGTTTTCAAAATGGCTGACAATAATATTATTTGAAAATAAGAGCGTACAATTACAATTGCCAGCAATGAAAAACCCATTTTAATTGAATATTGCCCTGCTTATAGATATTGCCATTGTCTGTGGCGACGCAATGTAAACGAGTGCGAATAAAAAAAAAATTGAATTGCTTAAAATGCCAAAAATTTATGAATCTAATTTTTTTCTTGCAATGTTTCTAAAACAATTTTCTGTAACTGACGATTGTTATTGTTGATTTCAAATGCGACTACAGTTCTCCCTTTTCCTTCCTTCACCCTAAGGCACCACCTGATTTTTATGTCGTTTCTGCAAATAACTCCTGTCAACAAAACTTAGGTAATGAAAAAAACTTTTGAATCGTTTGGCACTACGAGGAAGCCAATAATTCAAAAATTCAATAATTTCAATAATTTCTTCAGGATCTTAACTAGTCACTATATTTTTTCGATAATGATGAAGACTACAGTGTAGATGTGGTTAAAAATATAAAAATATCCAAAAGTATCAAACCCTAAAATCATTCATGCATTATTAGAAAAACCGACAAAAATCAGCCAAATGGATAGGCCTGCTATGCTCGTAAAACCGAAATTTTACATTTACAAAAAATTGTGTCCCAAATTTTGTGTTCATTTGTAAAAAAAAAAAAAATGAAATTCTTCATCCTCGTCGGTTACTAAGCTCGTCTAAAACAATTGATGAAATTTTTAAGAAGAAGCCCATTTGCCTTCAGCTCAATTTGGTCAACATATATGAAAACCATTCTCTTCGAATAGAAGGAGTTCAAAAACGATTCAATCGATTTACTTTACGCGGACTTTCCTGGGAACACAATTTTAACTTAACTTCTTATGTTGCTTGCCTTAAACTTATTGGCTTGCAACCTTTAGCAACACGGCGTCAAATCGCTAACATTATTTCTGCAAATGGGGAAAACTGATTCTCCTACCCTTTTGAATTAAGTCCACCTTAATACTAATCCCCGCAACCAGCGCCCTGTTTCTCTTTTCTATCTTCCTGACCATAGAACTGACTATGGTCACTTTGAACCAATGTTCAGAATTTTTCGTCACGCAAAGAATGCACTATTTACCTTTGATTTCAATATGAATAAATCTGTACTTAAATATACCCTTAGTAATAACCCAACTTAAGCCATTATACCTTCCAACCCGAAGTCCCATTCTTTTCTTATAAATAGAAATAAGTTTAGCTCTAAAAAAAAGGTTAAGCTAGGTTAAATTTTGTTGTTGTTGTTACTGGTTAAGTACAGCTTACTATACATAAAAAAAGAGCCAAATCCGCTGGCCCGTATATATTATTTCCGTTATTTTTCTGAACAGATGTTCTTTGACCAAAACCACTGCGTAAGCTTTTCCATCTGTCCTTAACCTCTGGTCTTCTTCCGATTGGATAGAAAAAGCATTTCTTCAACCTATCTCTGAAAAAAAAACAGTTCCGCTTAAGTCCCTTCTCTCTAAGGTCATGGAAATGCTTATTAACATCCCAGAGATTGAAAGCATCTTAATGCTGCCTGATGTACTGTTTTTGCAGCAATAGTCTCTTGGTCATCTGATGGTATTTCTCACCGAAAAGTACCTCATAGTAATGTATGTGCTTTTCATTATTTTACTGTTATTTCTATAAACAATGCTCTAGCGTCTAGCATATAGCCGGCTGCACCCCCCCCCCCCCCCTGAAACAATGCAATACATCAATCCTCTACTACTCATTTCATTTCATTCAACTTTCTACTAAAATATTTAGAAAAAAACTCCCTTTTCAATAAAAAAACAATCTTCTATTCCTCTGCCAGTTTGTTTTAATTTGCCCAACATCAATGAACTTCAAAGTTCAAACCCCCGAATAGTCCAACTCTCAGTTAAAGCTTGTTCAAATTATGGTAGTCATATAAAAATATTGACTGGCACTCGTGATTCCATTAAGTAAACCCGCAACTGCCATCACTCACTTAAAAAATAAATCGGCAAACTAACGCATTAAACTAAATAGAGAGCACTCAAGTCAAGCGTGTGCGTCCAGCAATCCAAACGATAGTTTCCTTCATTTCGTCGCCCGCGTCCAAAGCAAACAAAAATATAGTTTTTTTTCATAAGTTATATTTCAATTAACTTCAATTGAAGGAACCAATTAACAGCTCCATCCCTGCGAAACAAATACCCAAACGGAATGAAAAAAAAACCCAAAGAAAAACATTTTAAACGTCAGAGATACTTCATATTTTCTCGCCCCCTTACCCTCCACCGACCAAAAGATATTGTATCTTAAGTCAAAACGATGTATCTCATCTAGAACTAGAGATATTGCGCTGAAATTCTATATACTGCGTACTCCATTATTCGTCGTGTTTGTTCAATTTTCATACTCGCATCTGATATGGTTGTTGGATAGAATAGAAGACAAAATGAAAACAATACGAAGACGACACCTTAATTATCTTGAGTATCTCCATGGCAGGAGGAGCTAATGAGAAGCAATTTGTATCTATTTACTATATTTTTGTATGGAATGTTTTTTTACAAACAAATTAGATCAAACTGCAACAGCTTGCGCACTTGAAAACCATTTATCTCGGTAATTCTAAATAAGTTTGTTACTGCATCCACTGAAACAACTTCATATCTTATCAAAATATATATAGGTATTGTATCTTATAGATACAAGTGTTACTTGACTTAGAATTATAATATTTTTGTTTTCTTCTATTTTTTCTTTGCAGTGCTTAAGGAAGAACCAGACGATTTGGCACATCTGGCACCGACTGGAGTTGATGCATGTCTTCGATTGGATGAGAATACACCGTTATTTGGCGAAATGCTTGCTGGACTTATGTCTTCTTATGGGGGTCTGCTGCCGGATGATATTAACTCATTGGACTCGCAAAACAGTGGAAACCAAACGAATGGATCCCACAATAAGGGACACATTGATCCGTTTATCAATTATCGCGAAGAATCTAACGACACCAACTGTTCACAGCATTTACTATCTCCTGGAAGTGCATCCAAGGTAAGAGGAATATTTTTTGTTATATATGTACATATTTGATTGTGACAGCTTTGACTATTCTTGGTCGACTTTTTGACTTTTTTATTTATTAGGTGAACATTGGTTGACCCTTACAGACATTAAAGACCAGCGTTAAAGGAAACTGCTTCTTCGTTAGCTTTGGTTCTTTCTAGGTTCTCCATGGTATTTAGACACCTCGATTTGGGATGTCGTTCCTGATCTTCTCATAAGTGGGTTGGGTTGTGGTTTTCGGTTTTAATAGTGATTTTACATTACATTACATATTGATCTGCTCCGTAGATAAATCTACGAAGCAGAGACACTTATGAGCACTGGCTACTGAGGCCATCGGCTCAGACAATTACAAGACAACACACAAGACGACATTGATACAGGACAGAACAGAAGAAAGAAAGAGGATGGAAAAAACAGAAAACACATAACACATGTCAACAGCACGCAGTTGGTTTTCGGACGGTCCTCCATCTTTCCACTAACTACGCGCAACGATGCTTGATGAAGCGATGCTTTATCGGAGCAAAGGCCGTTGACAATAGTGATTTTCTTTGCTGATTGCACAGAAATTCGTTATAAAACATGATTTTTGCTATTGTCAATTGAAGATCAGTTCTCAGAATCATCCTTTCGAAGAGTTAAATTTGGTTCATCGCTGTCTTCGATGAAAACTGTAACTTATAATTGGCCTGAATAAATGCTTATACATAAGCAATTTCGTTGATTTACTTAAACCATATCATTTCCTTAATAACGGATGTACACGATGGAACGCATTAGTCATCTTTGTTAAGTACTGCCTTGGATTGTGCGTTCAATTTGATTAGCTCGTTAAAGTTAGTCCTTGCCTAGATACTTATTTTCTGCTGCTATTATTTCCGGATTCTATTGTTGATCCATCAATGAGCTTTAGGACGAAGTTTCTTGATGTGGATGCCGAAAGTATATCTTTTGAAGCACATTAGATCCAATTTCGCTGTGTTAATCTGGATTCCCCAAATCTTGTTGTACTCAAAACATCTGGGAATTTAATTATCGACTGTTTTGGGACTGTGATTGGCGATATCGAGGAGGCCATATCCATTATGCAAAAAGCAGGTTCTCACAGTCGGTGGGTACAGGTTGATCGAACATGATCAAGTTAAAGAAACTAGGTCCCAGTCTTGAGTCCTCAGCGACTCCGGCCTTGATGTCGATTTGAGAAAAGAATTTTTTCCTAAGAAAGTAAATAAAAGACATTTTTTTTTAATGATGAAGGATTCATCTAAGCTTATCCATACGCCAACAACAGCCAATATCCAAAAAGCATCACACAGTGAAACGAAGGCTGTTAAGGGCTACAAAGACCACAATTTGGACTTTATTACCGAGCGCAATATCAAGTAACTTTCAAGAATGCATGTCGGGGATAAGGTTCTATTCATTGCAGTTGGCAGTATTTCTTGAGCAGTCTGTTATACTGGACTAGCTTGTATTTGGAAATTTTCTAACTTTAGCATTGCAAAGATTTTGGCTATTATCACTGCTTGTGGAAACATTTTAATGACATAGTTGGAAACTCCATCTGGTCCAGCAGATTTTCTTTGTCTTGGAATTGGTGGTTTTAGCCCATATCATTGGTGGTTTTAGCCCATATCTTTTCCCGATTGTAGAATTGATTGTTGTCCTTTGAATTATTTACTGGAGAAGTTTCATCGAACTGCAAGAAGATGCTGTTACCTATCCTCTAAAGTTTTGTGTATTTTTTGTACGTCTAACGCGTCGGAAACTGCTGATTCCCAGGCAGTGGATGGCACTGTCAATTTCGTCAATACGTAGATTTTTGTTAGGTCGTGGCAAGGGAAGGCTTTCTACAACGCCACTTTGTGTTTGTGGTATTTAATTTTCCAGTGTTCTGAAATTAATGAAATTCTTTTGTGGAATACTTTAGGAAAGATAAGGTTAATGGACTGAACATGGTTTCCAGCGATTAAATTGTCTTGTATTTTCCAATGGTTTGGTAGTGTTTCTAGCCTCTATGGTACTCTGATACTGGGTCAGCGTCGAAACTTCTCCATTGTCAATGAGTGGCATTCTTGCTTCTTTCAAAAAGGCAATTTCACCTAGGTGCCTCGGTATTGGGTGACGTTGTTGATTAACAATTCAGCTGAGCTTATTTGGGTAAATTCTGATTTGCAAGTTCCGGCCTATAGGTGCGTTTTCTGGCCCTGATCTTCTGAAGATCAGTTCACACTTGGCCGATGCACCATTATTGATAAAAGAAAAAGAGTTTTGTAATGTGGGCTTCAACATTTTCACCAGCTAAGGTTGCAGACATTGTCGGCAAAGAGAAGGTTCTCGCATTCAATAGGAACGGTTTTGTCTGACGTCATAATGCTAAAAAGAAATGGTCCAAATTTTAACCCTTCAGCGACTCCAATTCTGGTGTTTTTCACTGTTGATTTGCAATCTGTCACTTGGGAAGCCTAGTTGTTGGATTTTATGGATGATAGCTTCTCGTTGTCCAGGCTATTTAAGGCCATTGTAATGTCGTGTTGGAATTTATGAAGTGGGTGCAGCTGCAAATGTTTTTCCAGAAATCCGAATTTCATGTTCATGATGATGTTTATTCGCAGCAGAAACGTTTAAGTTTTCTCAGTATAAGCTCTTCCAATATCTTGCTGAAATTGCTAAGGAGCGATATAGGCCTGTAGTTTGATATGAGGCTGGTGGTGTCATTTTTGAGAATTTCCACTATTTTGGGATTCTGTGGAAAGTCATTATTGTTGATCATTATGATTGCTTAAAACATGATTACTGTCTGCGATACTTTGATGATGCCTCTGCTTTGTCCTGTGTTAAAGTTGCCTCTTTATTGCTTGTGATGATTTTTCCCGGTATTGGAGTTTTTTTTTAGAAATAGTCCTTGAAGGTGCAATTTGACCTTTTTTTGGTAACAAAGCTTTTATTAACAAGAATACAAAAATTCTTTATTTTCTTGCTTCGGAATTGTTCAAAAAAGAACATTTTATCTCAAGTTATATTTCACCGCTGTCGTCCATGTTAACACACCCTTACTCCATACAAACGTATCTTACTCACCATAAAAAAAAAACTAAACTAAACTGAAACAAATCAATAGTATCCTATCAAAGTCAAAAAAATGATTCATATATAGTCTCTCCTTCCAGTACCTCTTACTAATTGAATCACAACTTTTTGTTTTTCTTTCACAGAGTCCCGAAGCCAGCAGCCTACCCTCACTATGTAGTCCTAATTCGCTGAGCCAAGAAGATGACTTCCCATTCATGACAATGAATGTGGATGATGAAATTGATTTATCAATGCGTGCCCCATATATTCCAATGAACGAACAAGATGATTTACCACTCCTGACCGACGACCTAATGTGGGGTGTCGGCTTTGCCTCCGAAGATCTGGCCATGCACAAGGACGATGCCATGCAATACCACACACTAAAACAACAAATGAATTTATCTCCGACTACCACAACAAACAACAGAATGATGTTGAACAACAATCAAAACAACTGTCATAACTCAACGAATCTGTCAAATTCTTCACCATCAGCTTCGCCGATGTCAATGTCATCGTCATCGGCAGCATCATCGCCTTCGCCATGTTCGCCGCATTCGTCGATATCATCGATGCACAATCAATCAAGCTTCGGTGGAGCAATGTTATGTAATGCTAGTGGCGGTGGAGGAGGTGGAAATGCCGGAGGGGGTGGTGGAGGTGATGGTTCTGGAGGAGGTGGCTCTTCTTCGTTGTGTGTGGATGATAGTGACAGTGGCATAAGTAGCATAAACTCGATGTCGCCACAGCACACACATCAACAGCATCATCCACAGCAACATTTGCAGCAACAAAACCATCACCTGAGCCATAGCCACCTTCAGCAGCAGCAACAACAGAATCATTCGCCGATGTCTATTCAAAATGATGGTTTGGGTTTGATGTCGTGTAAAAAGGAAATCGATGGAGGCAATTTGTGTGAATCAATGGATGCCTTCGACAGTGTTTATACCAAGGATTGTAAGTATTGCTTGTTTTTTTTTCTATCAAAGTAAACAAAATTGGGAATTAAAATGGGGGAAGTTTATGGTTGAAAATGTCTTAACTTTTTTTTTTTGGGTTGAACAGCTCCATGAGATTAATTTGGCTTGAACCTCTAGAGTTTATGCCAATCAGTTTGTCTTATATTACTAAATTGTATTGTTAATTGTTTTACTTGAAGTCTATACAAACATTTAATTGAAAATTTCAAGCGTTTCTTAATTGCTTTCATAAATACCTATTGATGTATAAATGCCGTTTGTAGTTCCTCAGTTGCATTACAGAACTATGAAACCGATATTCCATTAAACTGATTATAATTTCTTGAGCTCCTAATTTGACTTGGATCCCAACATTTTATTGAGAACACTTCCAGTTTCATTTAGTTTCACAGTGTTTCTGAGTATACCATCGACACAGATTTAAAAAAGCTCGATATGGAGAATGATATGTAAAATTTCTGTTTAACTACCTGCACTCAAATCTGAGTCAAGTGGTCTTTGTCGTATTAAACACAGCGCCACATGGCTTTTCTGATAGTAGCTTGGCAAAGTTTCCGCTGATTCTCGATACTAGATGATAATGACAAAAAAATTTAAGGGAATTATTAGAGATAGGATCGATGGTGATATCTTGCGATTACAGTGCAAGTTACAAAATGCTATAATAAGCCCTAACGAAAAACTAATACGGTATAGCTAAACATCATACCGTATTATATATATATAAAGCCGAACTGAACAATGTTTTTCAATTTTTAGAAGTTCATCAATTTTAAGATAAAAAACAGAGGGCCGAGTACAGATCCCTGAGGGACACCGCTTTTTTTAATACGGAATTGGAAATGACTTCATTATGTTTAACCGCTTGCGTACTTTTATCCAGATAAGAGAGAATTAGCTTAACTACATATGTAGAATAAGTAATATTAAAACCGGAAAGCAATCCACATAGTGTTCGAAAATTAGATTAGTTTTAGTATTGAAAAGGAATACTGTTCACTTGACAAAAAACGCTTATCAAATATAAGAATGCTAAAGAAATTTGGCGAAATGAACACTTTGCAGATTGAACCATAAACGAAGTAATAATTGTCGAATTAAAATTTGCGAAATAACAAAAATGTTGGGGTGATAATGGCTAAATAAACGTTGGCAAAACCATTTTTTGGCGATATGGTTATGGTACGCTCCCTTAAAAACCCTAAAGATCGCGTATACCAATAGTTCTTTAGTGCGAGTCGCCGGAAGTAATAAGCTTCGAATATCAAGTGCATTTTCAGCACTCTCAAGACTCTGCAAGTTTATAGCTGGCTAGGCCGGAAAACGATGAGCCTTTCTAGATTTCATTGCGATTGATAGAATCTCGGAACTTCTTTTAATGGCTGGTAGGCCATCGAACCCTATGGGGTCGATCTACAAGTTCGTTTCTTCGGAAATGCGCGAGGTTTTAAATGGGTACCCCGGGTTAGCAAGAACCCCAGCTAATTACTCGAGTAAAGCTCGGTAGTAGCTGCCTGTTAAAATTGCGGTAGGTACCCAAGTAGGGGTATCGTGGTGGCTCTGGTTATCCAAATGCTTGGTTTCTGGGGGAATGGCTCGGCTTCGAAAGAAGTCTTGCACATCGCCGTATTGAACATTGATACTACGGTCGCAGATAGGACCTGCCCCTCAGCAAGGAGGATATTTTGTCTTAAGAAATCCGCATTGTTTTGAGGTCAATATATTTCCACGGTCAAGGAACGGTCTTATTTTCTTTTGAATAATATTCTCAAAACCTTTGACGGAAATGGCAATATTGAAAGGATTAATTCTGCAACATCTTCAATGGTCTAAGCAATTATAGAGTTGCTGAGTGATACAAAATTTTTGTTCAGAATATTTTTGGTATGTAGCTAAAGTAATTGCTAAATTAGCTGGAGTATACGGCGAACTAAAAATCTATTTCGTAGAGAGGGATGTTTGTTGTTGATGGAAACTTTAAAGACCAACATTTTTCCAGCGTTTTTAAGGAAGGTAGCGCTTTCGCATTAAAGATTAAATCTTATTGTACCTTTATTTACTTTGCTTTATATTTTTAATTCGAATCCAACACGAAAATGATTCAATCGCCGACAAAACGTCGTTAACTCATTAAATGTGTCGCAATCAATAGTCTAAAGGTGCTTCTAGAATATTATTCAACATTGTAAGTGACATCACTTCACCTGGCTAATGGAAAACTTATTGGACCCATACTCACAGCAAATTTGTTATGAATTCGGACTCAGAGAAGAGACACACAAATCACAATAGTTTTATTTAATTTTTTTTAAGGTTTTTTTTCTAAAAAAAAATTACTAAAATTAAATATATAGACAACTAAAAAAAAGTATTTCGCACAGCCAACAGGTTTCGGTTAATATTAGTTCTAAGTGTATCTTTTTTTTAATTTTTGTTTAGTATAAAAAACAAAATAATGTTCTTTTGGCTCTGATTCATCATCACTCAAGAACGTTTCGTGTTGTTGTCTGTGGCCGGTGTTTTTCGGATTGCTTGCCACCACCCAACCAACCTGCGCCTGCGGTGGCAAGAATAAAAAATAGCATCCGTTGGCAATGAATTCAGTGGCGTTAATTCTGCCTCCAGATTTCGTGATGTCTCTGCTTCTTTATGAACATTTTATTATTTTTAGTCAACAATACAACCATAATCACCTAAACCCTAATGATAGAACATAAAGAAAACAATTTATTTGCGTATTCTTAGAAATGCAATGAGATTTTTTTATTTTTAAAAATCTACAGATGAACAAAAAAAAATTGAGTTTAAAGTTGATGGAAATTTTTCAAACCTACAGCGACTCGTAAATTACTCCATCACTATGCCGGGAGGTGACACTTTTTTTTTTTTTTTTTTTTTATTTTTTTTTTTTATTTGTAAAAACTTATAACTATCTTCATACTAGACAAAAAAAATTAAAAACTAGCTAATTAAATATACACTTAACTAACTTACTGGCCCAATTCGGGCGCTCTAAATTACTCGCTATCTTAATTAATTGCCTTTCGGCCTAAGAATAACTTAAATTAAAATTAACATTAACGGGTTTTATTTTTTCCCAGAAAAAACAAATAAAAACTAGGCATCAGATCAGGGAGGTGACACTTAAACACAGGATGTGCACATAATGAATCCAACCCTCCTTTGGATGTTTTTAAGCGTCTGTCAGAATGACCGTGCCGCGGTAATGCTATAGCGGCGCTGCGGTAGACTTTTGTGTATACTCTGCCGACCGGCACATGAGTCTCCGTCTCAGTAAGAGTCTTTCTTAAATAAAACAAACGTCGTCGTTGTGGGGAATAATTTAAAATGACGATTGCAGAAACAAAAAAATTAACACATTCAAACATACATAATTATGTCGATGTCATTATATGAATTTTTGCTTTGAAAATTATTTTTATATTTTTGATAAAAAATAAATGGATTGGAACTTATGATTTGTACGTTTCGTCCTACAAACATCATACCAAGGAAACTCTAATACCTTTAGAACTATATCGCCATTTTTGAATACGTTTTATTTTGTTTTCAGGCTAAATCGGTCTTGAAGACCAAGACATGGTAACGTGAAATCCATACCTACGCCAACACTTTTAATTTTAAAATTAATTTAATTTAATAAATAATTTAAAAATAAATATTATATTTATAATTTATTAGAATTTGTAAAAAATTTAAGCATATTTTAAATTATTTTACAAATTCTTAGATGGCAACTTTGGCTTGTTTTCTATAGAGAGAGACTTTTAAATGGAAAAGTACGGAATGAATTTGAGAAGGGTAATTAAAGCCCACACGGTTGACTGAATTTCACATATTTTTTCATCTTTTATGTGTATTTCATTCCCCTTCATAATGTAGATGCATTTTGCGTTGCTAAAAAAATTTATAGAAGATAAGAAATAAAAGGCTACAGAAGAAAGTCAAGTAGTGAGTTACTCACTTAATCAACACCCAACACCAATGTTATTATTTTGTTTTGAAGTTGGTTTCTAAGTCGTGTTTCTTCCGACATGACTGGGAAAAGTATCTGGGAATGATGTAGGCCAAGATCAAGGCTTACAAGGTCATTATGTAATCAATACTTTAAGTTTTTTTTAAAGATTTTATCCTGGGTGGGAAGAGGTTTGGAACGCAGTTGAGGCAATTTGATACTTCTGGAGATGAATGAGTGTTTAATTATAAAAAGTCATTGATCCAAAAAAAATAGTATGAGGTAGCAGTAGAAATGATTCTAGAATTTCATTTGTTTATCTGAAAATTAAAAAGAAGGCCATCCAAGCCAATTTTTGTTTTTTGTTTTTAATAAAATTAATACAATTAAATAAAAAATAATAATATGTATAATAACAAAAAAAAATACATAAAATAAAATAAATTTTTTATTAAATTAAATTAAAAATATGATAGAATGAAAATAAAATGTAAATGTAATTTAAATAAATCAAAGTAAAATTTAATTAAATAATAATATAAAATAAAAGCAACTAAAAAATAATAATATCTAATTAACTTAAATAAAATAAGAGTAAATAAAATAATTTATATAAATAAAAATAAAATAAAAATAAACAGAGTAAAAAGTATCAAACCCAAAGAAAACTCTTTGAAGCAAGCTATCCGGCACAAGGGAGTAAGCTTCCGATCCTACAAAACCAACCCGACAGAGGAAAACCCGAAAACAAACAAACAAAACTCATAGCTCGGTTATTGATAAAACCAAATTTTTGCACGACCAAAAATTACTGCAAAAAATTCTGCAATGTCCCAAATGCAGCAAAAATTGTTGGTTATTTGTTCGGTTCCAACGCTCATCGCCAATGAAAAACCAATTGTTAACTCTTTAGAGATGGCGAATTTGCTTGCAGCCTATTTCGCTGCTAGTTCTAGTTACTTCTCTGAAACGTGGACTTTTCTGTACTTGGGAATGTAAAATGTTTCATGGATCAGATTTTTTTTCCGTAATCGTACAATAGCAATACACTAGCCTAGATGGCAAAGTCACTGCATAAGCCTTTCCATTGCTCCTACTCTTTTGGAAAGTAAGATTATTGGTATTGATATTTCCAAATTTCCAAGGCATTTGACAGTTTAGCATGAAGCTCTCTTATCGAAAATGTGTGCTTTATGAATATATGATATTCTTGTTCCTTGGATTAGAAACTATTATCGACTGTTCAATACAAGGTGCGGTTTCAAGTCTGATTTCCATTAAGTAAAAGAAGCAGGTGTGCCTCAAGGCTCCGTAGTGTCTCTACCCCAGCTTTCCATGTTCTTTCGTTGATTCACGTTCTTTTCATTGAAACGTACATACAATCGCAACGGTACCGTTTGTTAAGCTCATTAAACTCCGATTGACACAGCATTGTCAAATGAGTTGTTTTCTGACATGAATGGCATTTGCATTGAAGAAACCGAAGCTTTCTTTGACATCGGCAATAATGCTGCTAAGTTCTTAAGTTTTCTGTATCGATGCAAAAAGTTCTTTCATCTTCTGATCTGGCTTCGATTTATAAAGCGTTTATACGTCTAAAACTCGAATATAACTCCCACCTCTGATCAGTCGCTTCGTGAGCGAGAAAATTGATAGCAAACGATCGAAGAATTTCCCCTTCTTAAAGAACGACGTTGTTTCATTCTTTTCCTTATTTTTTTATCGTTTCTTTTATAAAAAATGCTCTTTACAGCCAGCTGCAATTTATTCCTCCACTTTAAATTAATTAATTTCACCCATAATACTTTTCTCGCAAGGAATGCTCATCAGTTCACGCTTGAGCAAAGTTTCGGACGTAATGTGAAATGTAGAGATTGTTTTTTAACCGAACAACACGAATTTGGAATAGTTTACTTAGTTTCCCTTGCTATTCCAATTTGAGTGCATTCGAATCCAATGTTGATCGACACTCTGTCCCAAACTGAAATCCATTTTAGATTTGTGAAAAGACAGATTTGTGGCCGATGACCGACCCTTCATAAGACCAAGACAAATCAAAAGAATTTACAAGTAATAATCTTTTTTCAAAAGTTTTGATATAGTTAAAAGCTTTGATAATGGCTTATATTTTTTAGTCAAAGAGTTGATACATTATATTTTCCACTTGTCCAAGATAATAAGTGCTTTGCTATATAAAAAATGAGAGAGAAAAACAAACAAATGAGGAAAAAAGCGAAATTTTAGGAATATATCAATTATTCTTTATAAATAGTTCAATAACATTTTGTACACCCAACAGATACTTTGGAAGAAATCCACTCATATGTTTTAAATAAAACAACAATTTTATTCCCAAGGCCAATTAAATTAAAAAAATCAAAAATAATTTTTTCAGTGTTCTAAGATTTCAATTTCAATACAAAAGAATTCTAAATTAGGACTCGCCTGTTCAAAAAATACCACCCACGCGTTCGATTCCATTGGAACAAAATATTTGCATCTGCAACAGTTTAAAAAATTCAACTAATGTATTGCATAAAATCATACCACGAGCCAAAAAATAATTCTCTTTAAAAAAACACAATGACGACAATCAATTTTGCTTTTTTATTGTTGGTCTTGAAAAAAATCTACGAAAAAATTGAATGTCACGGTCGAGGGGCAGTCTGTTCTTCATTTGTTTAAATTAATTGGGTGTTTTATTTCTCCTCCTCCAAATAAATTCTATGTTCATGACTAAAGAATTTTTTTTTGATAAAAATAAAACCAAAAAAAACACAAAAAATTGAGCTGTTTGGCATATTTGACGTATTTAAAAAAAAAATAATAAAAAAATAAAAAAATACATTTTCAACCATGAGCAACATTTGTATATAAAAATCATGTTATTAAATATATTTTCTTCCCTTTTCTTTATTTAAATTAAAAAAAAAAAACATTTAGCTTCCAATCTAGATTGTTGGACCGTACAGGAGTTACTCAACATAAATTCTAACGATTCAAACGTCGCCATTGATGATAACTTAGAACAACAATCAAACAAACAAGAACAAAGCATAATTATTAATACGGCGACTCTCCCGACCACTACCCTGGACGTTCCCCTAATTACAATTCAAAATAATAAAAAAATTTCACTCAACCATCAGCACCAGCAACGTTCAACATCGTCACCGCTGGCAGCAGGAACGTCAGATGTTGCAACTAATTCAACTGCGAATTGCCTCAATTCAAATAATAATAACAACAAACAACAATACACTGGCAATTTAATTCTAAGCGAGGAAATTATCCAAAGCAATAGAAAACCGACGTTGAAAATACCCACCAGCAATACAGCGGCTACAATTCGAATTGCCACCAATGGCAATATGAGTCGCTTTCAAACTTCACCCAAGACAGCAACCATACTTCATGCGAACCAACTGACAGCTCTGCAGGGCAACAATCACAAACGTCATCTCACCACAGGCGTTGCTTCGACCTTGGATTCGAAACGTTTGAAGAATTCCTCAAATGTGGAAATTCAAACGTCACCGCATCTGTTGCAACATCTGATGGCGGCTTCATCGCCTCAAAAACAAAGGTCGGCAGTCAAGACACCAGGGGGATATGACAAGTCACAGACAACGTCACGTTGGAACATTGAAAATGGTGGCGGACTGCAGCAACAACAACAACAGCAAATGATGCGCAGCCAGGACCGTAACCACCCCCTCAATCAGTCACTGGCGTCATCGCCATCGAACTCAGTGCTAAAGAATCTTCTCATTAGTGGATGCGACGTAAGTGCCGGTTATTGTATAGGGCCTGTGCGACCGAAAAAGTTAGCAAAGGCATGAACCAATAATAATGATATACATACACCACTTATCCCACCCTCAAAACCATCATCCCAAAAACTCTCCCTTGCGTTGTTGTAATTTTTTTTTATTTCTTGTTTAACAAACATTCATCTTACAATGAAAATCATTGTAAGATGGATAAATCCACGGATGATTTAGAGCGACATTCGCCACCATTACTAATTTTTTTATTTTTCTGGTACCGTTTTCTACCAAAAAAAAATATTTCAAAATATAAATGGAAGCGAAAAATCTAATTTAAGTTAAAATTAAAAAAACAAACATGTAAACTTTTTAACAAATTTTATTGTTATTTGTACAATGCGTAGCAAAACTAAAAAAAAAAAAAAAAAAAACAAAAAATTATTATATATAAATATTTTTAAAAACAATTTTTACATTTTGTAAATGGATCGATTTTATTATTAACTTTTTGTTAGTCAAAAGATACAAAAAAACTATTATAGATATTATAAAATATAAATATAAAAATAAATAAATTTATCACTTCTCTATCTATGTTGTTAAGTTAGTCTGTAATAAAAAAAAAATATGAACTATTTTATTAGCTTTAAAGTTGTATATATATATTTTTTTTATTTTAGTTACTTTTAATTTTGTAAATAATAACACTCACCACAGAGAACTAAAGCTAAAAAATATCTAGTTATTTAATTTTTAATTCATACATCACTATATAAATTATAAAAAAAAAAATATTTTAAAGAAATATTAAACAAACTAAAAAATCATTGCGACTTTAATTTTTTACTGTGATAGATATTTTCTTTTGTTTTGTTATTGTTAAACATAAAAAATAATAATTTTTACTTTAAAAAAAGTAATGTTATTAAACTCAGAATGCGAAACCAACTGTATATATAAATAATATAAAAATAAAATAAGTTAAATATAATAATCCTAATCTATCGTAGTTAAAGAACAAAATCGAATAACAAAAAATGAAATATTTTGTTAAAACCTATTAAGATTTTTTTTTGTTTCACAAAATTCAATATATTTTACAAATCAAACTTGACAAAATATAAAATGAAATTCAATTCGAGCGCTGACGGTACAAAAAAAGACACAATTATTAAATATTAAAAAAAAACAAAAACATTTCAAAAATATTAAAACAATTTTAGAAAATTTTTAAGAAAATAAAAAATTCTATAGCATAAATTTAATAAAAAAAATTTAAACAAAATACAAAAAATCACAGCTAGATGAATTGAAATTTAAAAAATATTTAACAAAATATATATATTTATATACAAAATAAAAAAAAATACCATATTTTGGATATAACTCTCAGATACAATTTACCGCCGTCACTTTACGAACACAATATTGCGAACAAAAACGAAATGTCGAACATATAAAATTCAAATTTTAGGTTTCAAACTGATATTTTTAAAACAAGTATTTTTTTTATTTATTTTTTTGAATAATTTAATTTTCTTTTATTTTTTTTATGAGACAGCACATTTTTTTTTTTGAAAAACAGCATAAATTAATATACTCTGTGTTTTAATTATTTTTTAAGCTTTGTTAAATATTTTATTCTCTTCACTTATATTCAAGACAAACGTTAAAACAAAAGATTTAAAAGAAAAGATAATTTATATTTATATATATATAAAAAAAAAACTGAAAAAAATAAAGTTCTAAATAATAAAACTGATCGTTAAAAACACTGCTTTTTTAAAATTAGTTTTATTTTTTCTTTGCTGCATTTATGGTTTCCTTTGATGACGAAGCAAATATTTTTTCTTTTCTACTTTAATTGCAAAATTGAAATTTTTTCTATACTAATGTTTCTTTTTTTTCAACGAAGGCCCATTTTTAAGATTAAATTTGTTTTACTAAATTGAGATTAATACTTAAATTTTGAAAAAAAGTTAATTCATTTGAAAGGAAAGAAAAGAATATGAAGTGAGCTTCGCTTCAGTGATTCTTGAACAGCATGAATTCTTGCAACATCGTGCAATAAATTGAAGGAACAACTGGTTTTGATAGCAAGTTCCAGAGAAACAAGAAAAAAGAACTGCGACCCGTACCAACTATGCCGTGCAAACCCTGAAATTTATTTTGTGTATAATAATACGTGTGAGATTCCTGTGAGAAACAGCCAATCAGCCATACGTTTCCTAGTCCTTTTCCCCAAAACTGCTGACGTATTAGTAGTCCCATAAGAAATGTACAGGGACCGGTACACATTTATCGCTGACGGGGCATTTTTCAGTTTGTAGGCGAAGAGAGAATTATCATTATTAAGTGGCAATGAATTTGACATTGATACTTTTTTTGTTTCTTAATTTTTTGTCTTCAATCTTTAAACTACTCCTTAGAATATCTCTTTTGACGTCAACATTTAATAAGGACCTCGAATAGATGGACGCCATTGTTGCAGATTTGGCAATTTAATTAGGTGACGTACACGTTCATCCAATTTTTTTTATCAAATTTTGTTTTTTTTTTCAGTTTCTGGTTTAGATAGATTTTCTGTAAATTATGGTCCGAGCTAAGTATAATTCGACAATTTATTATAAGGGAATGCCAGAGGTGCAAATTTTACTTTTAATTGACTAATGCCAAGTTGTCATTTGCCATGGTTAGTTCGTCTTTTCTGCAAACAAAGTAAATTATCATAACAGGTAGAACAACATGGCTGTCGCAAACTTTTAAAGGTTGCTCATACCTTTCATCATCTGCAAAACAACTGCGATCTGATGGATCACTCCCAGATATTGTGGCGTAGATTTTTGTTTTCTATCGATAACGTCGATGTCATCTGCGTAAGCCATTATCTGGGTGGACTTGGTTACAATAGTCCTTTTTTTGACGTGCCTGATTCTCCAAAGCCGGATCATCTCCTTGTCGAACTCATTAAAAAAAATAGTTTATTGGCGCGATAGCTCCTCAAGGACCAAAGGCCTAGTGACTTATATTCTCAACCATTCCTGTGTGTTGTGAATCTGCAAGAATGGAAGGGACCTACAAGTTACCGCCGAGTCCGAACGGCATTTTTCCGAGAAAAATTTTACTCTGGGAGATTTTGTCAGTTCCTCGCAAGAGGCAGTACCCTGGGAAAAACACCGGGGCTCTGACGGGGAGTCGAACCCCGACCCTTCGCTTAGCAGTTCTACACACTAACCAGTCAGTCACTGGCACTACTCCATCAAAGAAGTTAAATTTTTTGCACAGTAAAACGGCTACTTTAACTTAGCTTCTAATATTGGTCATTGTCAGCCTTGGGAGCTTCTTAGCAAATATAATTGATGCTCCTTATGAAAATACGCAAGAACTAATTCTGGTTCAAATCCACAGATCCGTCTGGAATTCCACATATTGTGGGTAACCTTTTTTGTCTGCCCTTCTACTTGTGTTGTACAATGTTTAGAAAAGAAACGATTCTTCTTCCAATTGAGGTAAAAGTCCTTTTTACAAATAAATGCAAATTTACCCTCAGCTTAAATATTATGTACCTCTAAAGGTGTGTCTACACCAAAAAAACATTTTTTTTTCAAAATTTCAGAAATATTTCTTTGTTTCTGAAATGGTTATTTAGGTCTGGACGCTTCCCGAAACATTTCTGAAATGTTTCTGTTTCTGTTTTTTTTTATTTGTTTGTTTTGTTTATGATGACAAAACGTGAGGCTACTTTTTTACAATCAATCTTAAAGTATAAAACTGGATACATAAAATGGGAAACAAATAAATATTTCAGAAATGTTTCTGAAAAAAAAATCTGAAATGTTTTTTAAACAAATGTTTCTTTGGTGTGGACACACCATAAGAACTAAAGGCTCTTCTTTGTTATTAGAGCTTCTGCAGCAATAGATTTTCTAAGATTTGGTGGTATGTCTCAACAAAAAGTATAACGAATCTTTTTGTCGTTTTAGAGAAAGTAGGAATATTACACAACCTTGCCTTAAATGGCGCTGCAGTGCATGTAAGATCTAGGCTTACACTAACAAGCTGGCTCGGTCCCAAGCTATCTTCCTTTACTTTGCGCGGCAACTTGATTCTTTGATTCTTGGTTTTTCCGACAAGGAATCAGACACAACTTCCTTAAGTTCAAATGGTGCCATTATTTGACTCCACCTTTATTCACAATTAAAACTACTCTTATTATTCAACACTTTTTATTTTATTCTAATTCAACAACTGTGTCACTTAGAGCCGCCTATACGTCTATTTATACCAATTGACATAGTGTTTGACATTTCCCCTTTTGTTACCTTTCTATTGGAAAAGAAATTTTAATATTCAGCACATACCATAACCCATAATAGATTTAAGCTAAGTATTTGAGAATTGAATGTTAGCTTTTAGGTCTACTTGAACTTAGCAAGTAAATAAATTATCAATTGCAAAACAAATTTAAATTAAACCATAGAGGAGAAGGAAACTTTTTTTGTTAGTGCAATTCAGGAGGTTTTCTTCAGAAAACAATGTAGAATTTGAATTTATCTAACTTTACTGTAACTTTTTCTTGCACGTAAGACGTTAACATTACCAGCACATTCCCACATTATAACGAGTGTTCTTTACACTTACTAGAGTTTCTGGGATCGAATTTAAAACAAAAAGATAGGGACGGAAACATTATATTTACTATCATTTTAACGTGCTTTAATGATTTAGCTATCACTGTATAACTTTCTTAAAAATAGAACTCCAGCGGAATAATTCGTTACAATACTTGATTGCCCTTAATACTTTTATACATAGTACATGTTTTCTTTGATACTACACCACACGAATGTGAAATACTTGTAACTATTAACTGATACTTTTATATCAATTTTATTATAAAACTTTCACAACTATGCACTGGTATCTCTTTCAATATCTTTTCCTGTTTTTTGTCTCATGCGTCATGCTGCTATTACGATAAGAATTTTCATAACCCCTTGGAAAAAACTAGCCCTGCTCTCTCATTTCAATGTTAATCCAACAAACCCGAAGAAATAACATGCCTCATGAAAACAAATCTTACTTTTCCATATAAATGTTCAGAAGTATTCTTTTTGTGCGAAAAATAAAACTTTTCTCAAAGAATTTAATTTCTTTTACACAAAACTCTGCGAAATCTGAAATCCGATGGGTTAAAATGATGGTGTATCTTCGAAATGCCTTCCCCTCCTGTTTAGATTAGGCAAACTCATTATAAAGTCAAATAAAATTTTAAACTAGGTCAGTTATATTTAACAAACAATATACAACTTAAAGCCTTTGAAAACTTTAAAAAGGAAAAAGGGCTTTTGATTGTGTTCTCTTTCCCTGAACGCAGAATTCGCAAACTTATCACGTGGTATATGATGGCAGGAAATAGAAATGAGTGAATGAATGAATATAGGTAATGAAATGTATCATAAGTATCTTCATTGGGCTTAGCAAAGTACTTTACTATTGCAAATTATGAAATGAATTTTTCCCTGAGTAATCCTAAAGTATCTTATTGGTCTGAAAAAACTGCGCGAAAATTATTTAAAAAAGTCTTAAAAAATTATACGGAAAGTATACTCTTATAAACATTCATCAGTTTGTGGCCTCAATGGGTTGCAACCTATGATAAAAATGTTGTTCTCAATTAAAGATTAGCCACCACGACAATAAAACTCTCGGGCTTTTTTCCTACAGAAATTATCCTAGATAAACTAAACATGCTAATCTGAATGACCACTTATTGATTCTGAAATCCTTGTGGTTAAAATATCAATAACAGAAAAAAAAACACAAAGTTTATCCACCATTTTTTTCTCCGATACAATACTTGACCTCTTAAACCAGTAACCGGAGGCAGCATAAACAAATAAAACCCCATTTCCGATACGTATTTCCAAACCCACGCATAGCATATTTTTTTCACTCCAATAGACCGCAAGGTAAACGAAAATTACTCAGCTCCATTTTTTTCGATTGACACAAATACAGGATAAAAAAGTCCGACCAACAGGAAGGGATCAATACTAAACAAAGTCCAATAAAGAATTGCCTTTTCCTCTTTAATAATCAAATAGAAGCAACAAAGAATTGAAAACCTTAGTCCTAGTCCTTTCAAATGAAGCCAGAACTATTGAAGCCCTTCAGCTGATTAAGGATATTTTTTTTTTCGTATGACTGTCTGTGTAAAGAATTCCATTGAGAGTATTCCCTTTTTGAATCGGATTATTATGTAAATCCTTACAATCAAAAGATAAGGCTTAAAGACGATAAACGATTTGTACTCCGAGTCGTGGCAATAATATATTCTTTATGGAAGGGAAGAGATGACACTTCTTCAATCCGATAAATATTTTTGGATTGAAAGAACCTTTTGTGGATTGTATAAAGTTTGAATTAATGATTTGCATGCGAAACCGCGAATTACGAGACGACATCCAAGGTCTAAAACTATTTAAATAAAATACAATCCTTTGAATGTGGAATTGCACGCTAAGTTCCAAACACGACAGTTATATCGTACCTACTCTGATGTGTTCCAAAAACGAGGACAAGAATCATATTTAAAGTGTTTTTTGAAAGTCCCTTTTTTGCGGCGCTTTTAAATGAAACCATTTTGAGGTTGTGTAGGCATGCTTCGCTGTCAAGGTGACAAAAAGGCTTGAATTGTCACATAAATCTCGACAGACTGTGCGGAATGCCAAATCCATATAACCTTAACTATAGAGGTGTAGTTTTTGTTAGCCTCTTAAAACGTATTTTACCTTACATACATATATAATTTGTATTCAGACAAGATGTTGAATGAGGTACTTCTGAACATGACAGGATGTTTTGAGAAGCTTTTAAGAAAATCGATCAGGCGCGATGTTAAGGTTGTGGGTGGGAAAGGACATCTTTTCTTCAGTTTGAAAGCTTACACTCACGTTTTGCATTTATTGGAAGAGCATCAATAAATTTTAAATTGATAAGGATGAAATCAAGAAGATTTTGTTTTTTTTTTATGATTTTAAAGAAATATATATCCTTGTACGCCGAAATAAACCACAAAATACAATTCAAATTGGGTTCCCTTATTCTTTATATTTCTCGTATTTCCGAAAGTTTCTATTTTTATTTTAAATGCCAAATGGATTTCCTTGAAAAAAAATCGATTTATCATAATTATTTACTAGGACTTGGACCATTATTCGATAACGTTAAAAACACATTCAACCATTTAGCTAAAAACATGTTATTTGATTATTTATTTTAAGAAAATGTAATATGACATTGAAAAAGGGGTCATTGGAAAGTAAAAATATTTAATTCTTTATTGTTTAAATTGTTGGCTCTCTTGTAAAATATGGATTTGAGTATTATATGAAAAAAGCAATTCTGGTGTATCTCAAGGCTCCATTTTTGTTCCGGTAGCTTTAACTTTTATTGAATACAGCAGTTTGATCATTATTCTAACTGTTGGCCGAAACCTCAACTTTTTAAAATTAATATTAACAGAAGGAATAGCGCCAACAACTTTACCTAACTTAAATTAGGTGTCGCTATAGTCCGGTTGGACGTCGGCCTCAAGCAAGCAACAGCGTTGTTATTCAAAATTATTGGTACACAAAATTTTGTATTTTAAAATTCTGTATGGCCGAAATTCTGTTAAAAAAAAAATTGAAATTGAGAATTTTTAAAAATACTATATTGAACATACTACGCTGTCCTTTCAGGAGGGAATCGATGATTTTCCAGGGTGAATCATTGATGTCTATTCGCCCTGTTTAACCCAGCCATCTGAGACGTTTGGCTTATAATCTCTTGGCTAGGTCTGTGTCACTCCATCTCTCGCCAGTAATGCATACAGAATCAAAAATCACCCACAAAGCAAACCACATTCGACAATGTCAAAAGGTCTACACAATACAGCAGGATGGGAATAAGGAGGGTCTTATAAACTGGCTATTTAATTGGCATTGCCTTCTTAACCCGAAGAAGCAGCGATTTACATTGGTGTTGTTCTCTGAATCGGTACACACCTCTGAGTTATAGCTCTCTATCCTGATATTTTGTCTCTTCTACTAGACAGCGTATACTTGGTTTTGCCCTTACTTATTAGCCCAACTTCGGACATCAGATAAAGGGTTTTTTTCTTTTAGCCATAACTCGTAAATTGCGAGTGCCTATCAAGACTTTTTTCCTTCCATTACAAATGCAGAACTTCAAAAAAAAATGTGAATCGGTGCTACATTTTACATCCTACCAAAATAAACAAAATAAAGTCATTGAGGAAAGGCAGCATATAAACAAACCTCTATCAATACATTATTTCACATGAAAACCTCTCCCATAGAAACCGTGCATTTGTATTGGAATAAAAAGTAGACTATTTTTCAATCCAGGCCTTCATCTATCTTCATTACTAAATTTCATCCAAATCAGTTAACATCCAAATATATACAGTTTTTTCACATTTATAATATAAGTAAGATGTTTTGAATGGTTAGACTGAATTAAAGATTGCACGGTAATTTTTTTTTTGTCCAATTTTCCAAAATAGAAAACTTCAGCTATCACAAACCTGCAGCGGACTAAATTTCATCCAAAAATAGTAATTTAAACAAAATTCCCTTCAAAAACAGTGTTGTTATAAGCTTTCAGAAAAAAAACCCTTTTAATATGCTAAAAATCCCATTCTAAAATTTTATTCATGCATCGTGACCTTTTGTGAAAAATGACATCAATCTCATACGGTATTGAGCTTTTAATATCTTGTTGTTTTCCTTTTAATTCAAAATACATGATTATAACCTGCATTGTTTTAAATCTTTAATTCAATATTGGTTCATAAGTTAATAGCTTATTTTGAATTCTGAATTTTAATAGTTTTTTTGATTCTACAAAGCCATTGAAATTCAATTTATTATTTCGTTTTTCATATGATGTGCTGCTGAGCTTAAGTTTTTTTTATATAAATTAATTATTTTTTTTAAATTCATTTTTTAATAAAAAATACAATCGAAAAATTCAATAAAAATACACAACAATCTACCTCAACAAAAACAAGTCTACCTCTCGCATTTAACATACAATACAATACTTTCAATATGACGATAATATTATGAATAAAAAAATATACAAACTTACAAAAAAAAAAAAACAAAATATAATTAATTTGTGAATAGTATCTTACATAATAATTGTTGTTGTGCTAAAAAAACCATAGCTAACTAGCAAACTTTCAACAATATTCAATAACAATTTGTCAAGCAATCTTGAAATGTGTACATAAACAAAAAAATAAATTCATACGTCTTATGACTAATCCTATAAGGCAAATAAAATATAAATAATTAAATGAAAAAATGAGTGCATTGATCATAAAATTAAAAACAAAAAATGTCCAATTGGAATCTAAATTCACTCCTTTATTAACATCGTTGAATTGTTTTCTAAATTATTTTTATCGCGGACTTCGGAAAATATTACTAATTGTAATGAAAAAAAAATAATTCAAAATTTAATTCAAAAGATTTGTTCTTATTTCCAAATCTTCTTTTTCAAAAATCTAAATTAAAACTTAGTTTTAAGTTTAAATTTAAGTTTTTACCTGATTTAAAAAATTAGATACTCTTAAAGCTTTTGATAATCCTTCAGTTATAATCGTCCCAGTAGTTTTAACCATTCCATTATCTATCTAATTATGTGGAATGTTAGAAACCAATTGTATACATGTTAACAACTAAAATAAAAATATTCATTAAATAGACATAACGAATAAAATATTATGATAAATAAAAGACTGCGAGCGAACACTCTTAAAAAATATTTAAAAAAAATGAGAAAAATTGAATGAGTAAGGAAATCTTAAATAATCAAATAATTAAATGCAGATATAAGTTAAAATACGTGTAAATATGCTTAAAATAAGTCACATACTACATATAAAACACCATGACATTTACCATTTCGTCAAATGCTCTAAGCAATTTACTTATACCCGTATTTAATATTTCATTGAAAAAAAAACTAAATATCACAAACTTAGAAAAAGAAGAAGAAACACGTCCCTCGATTGAAACGAAAAATTAAATTACAATAATTTTTACACTTTTAAATGTAAATGATGTAATTTTGGCAAAGCAACATTTTAGTAATTAAAGCTTTAATTGTAAATTTAAAATTCGGACAAAATTTAAGAAAAAAAAAATTATTGTTTTTTTTTCTTTTTGTATAAACAAAATATTTAATTTAATGTGTAAATTTTCATATCCAGGATTATTCCCCACCGGAGTTGTGAAAATCAAATAGTCAAAAATCTTAAAATTAAAGAAATATATATAGCAATAATTTGTATAGTGAAATTATTGGTTTATTTTTATTTAATACAAATATTTAAAAAAATAAAATAAAATACAAAGTTGCAAACAAATAGTACATACAAAATAAATACCTCCCTCATAGATGTCGTACATAGTAAAAACTACCTCTTTGAATAACAACGTATATATACATAAACAAACAATAACAAACAAAAATAGATATAAGGTAGTCGTAAAGAAATGCTTCTACAATTCTTTAATTATATCCCTTTATATATTATGGATAATATATATAATTATACATTTATTCCCTTAAAAAATATTGACAAATGAAAATAAATAAATTAATAGCTAAATTGTATTTATCATGCTCCAAATAGACAAATTTTATTAATAAAACAAAAACAGTAGACAAAAATACCTCAAGGATATACAGATTTCATCCAAAACCCAACAGAAAGATACAAATGAAAAGAACAAATTAATACAAATCTAAATTAGGTTATACATATCGATTAAAATTAAACTCAACAAGCTATATAATAATAAAAGAAAAAAAAAAACAAAAATAACAAGAAAATATTTTTGGGGTTGCGTTTATTTTTTTAAATTATGATATTTTTTTTTTGTTCAATAAAAGGTTTGAAGAAATATATTTATTTGTTATTATGAAACATTAAAATTATATCCCCACGAAATTTTTTTTTTCAAATGTGTTTTAAAAATGCTTCATCAAATTTCTTGTTAGCTCGAGATATTTTTTACCACTAACTTTTTTAGACTTCGCTACGATCGGAATGTCATTTTTAATTGGTATCTTAATTTTTTTTTTATATTCACGAATCCTAAACTTGCCTTATAGTCCATATAATCGCAAGTAAAAATGTTGCGCAAACAGAGGATGTCTTGAAACATTTATTTTTTTTAAATATTTTGTTGGTTTCGCTTAAACAGGCATTTCCAATAGGTTCATTCTTTTTCACAATATAACAATAATAACGTTTTTAAAATAAATTTTTTTCATTGTTCAAACACCACCAATGAAGCATTTATGTAATACTGGCTTCTAACCTCGACTTCAACTGCGTGGATTTCAGATTAGATGATTTTTTTTTATTTAAATCAAACTTCATTAAAGAAAGAGTTAAAAGGCTCTAGTCTATGTAACAAATGTTTTCCAAATCTGTTTAGTCGTTCGGGCGTGAATGCGGAACAAACATCCGAACATCCAAACTTCTAAACATTCAAACATAAAAACATTTATAATATTAGCAGTAAAGAGTACAGTATATACTAGCGCAACGATTCAAACAACAAACTTCACCTGCCAACTGTGATTTTCAGCAACTTGAAAGATATCTGGAATGATGTAGATCTGCTTGTGCTAGTGACCCATAACAAAGTCATATGGCATTGGCTTGAGCGAAACGCCTACGGACTAACTAAAATAATGGACTTTTAACCTCTTCACTTGAATGCGCCACAGTGCGATAAGTTTCGTTAATCATGAGGTATCACTCTGACACATGCGAACATAGCAAACATGACAAATTCGAAAAAATGACAGATTTATATTCATCACGTTTTTAATGTTCTTAATTTTGACAGTAGGTAATGCTTGGCCATGCCTCTTAGAGTTAGTTCTTACCTCAGATCAGAAAGTCTCATCAAAGCATACTCTGAACCTTTTAAGAACCGAATGTTATCTGAGCGCTGAGAAATATGCATGAGCTTCACAAATTGACATATGTCAAAAGTAGGAGTTAATTCGGTATTGACGTGATGTGATAAAAAAAATATCAGGTCAGTCTTCTCATCATAAATTAAAATGAATTATCACTTAACGAACATGCCTAAAGGCCCAGCTATAAAAGACATAACCAGTTATGGCCTACTAACAAAACTATGTACATACGGGTTTTAAATGCCCATGCCAAAAACACAGTCAGCTCTATAATAGGCAAATGCGCCGTTCGACAAGTTTCGTTAAGCATGAGTTATTTTTTTAATACTAAATCGCTCTGACAAAGGCAAATTTGAAAACTGTAGCACATATAGAAAAATATAACAGATCACATAGCCATGTTTATTATATTATATTATTTTATATATTTTTCATTTTTTTATAACATAATGAAGGAGTTTAGTTTAGTTTTGACATTAGACCATGCTTGGTCATGCCACTATAGTCAACGCTCTCAACAAAAAAATATAACCATGATACATCGGATTTTGCAGCCATTAATCTTAAGTTTAACTCTTTTTTAAAAAAGAACCGCAAAATTCCTTCAATAGATGCAAATTGAAAAATTAAATGCACTGTAGTTCTGTGAAAAATTGAAGGCCCTTCCAATTTCTGTCGACTTTAAATGAACACTTCTTGGGTCATTATAATGTATAGCTTGAACCAATTCACTTTACCATTGTACTGCGCATTTCTCTTTAAATGTCTTTGCTCATCTCATTAATTTTGAAAGATAAACACAATCAGGTTCCAGGGATAAACTTTCTTTACATGAAAATGATAATGGCTCCTAGTGCAGTTTAGAAAAAAACATTTCATCTCTGGCATTGTACTCATTAAATCTCTTGCGCACCATTTTTGTTCTCTTTGTTCTCTTTTTGTGGTATAAGCTATAAAACGTTAGTAGGAGTTAATTCGGTATTGACGTGATGTGATAAAAAAATATCAGCTCAGTCTTCTTATCATAAATTAAAATGAATTATCACTTAACGAACATGCCTAAAGGCCCAGCTATAAAAGACATAACTAATTATGGCCTACTAACAAAACTATGTACATACGTGTTTTAAATGCTCATGCCAAAAACACAGTCAACTCTATAATAGGCAAATGCGCCGTTCGACAAGTTTCGTTAAGCATGAAGTTATTGAATCGCTCTGACAAAGGCAAAGTTGAAAACTATAGCATATATAGCAAAAATATGACAGATCACATAGCCATGTTTATTATATTATATTATTTTATATATTTCTCATGTTTTTTATAACATAATGAAAAAGTTCGTTTAGTTTTTACATTAGACCATGCTTGGTGTTGACACTATAGTCAACGCTCTCAACAAAAAAAATATAACCATGATACATCCGATTTTGCAGCCATTAATCTTAAGTTTAACTCTTTTTTAAAAAAGAACCGCAAAATTCCTTCAATAGATTCAAATTGAAAAATTATATGCACTGTAGTTCTGTGAAAAATTGAAGGCCCTTCCAATTTCTGTCGACTTTAAATGAACACTTCTTGGGTCATTATAATGTATAGCTTGAACCAATTCACTTTACCATTGTACTGCGCATTTCTCTTTAAATGTCTTTGCTCATCTCATTAATTTTGAAAGATAAACACAATCAGGTTCCAGGGATAAACTTTCTTTACATGAAAATGATAATGGCTCCTAGTGCAGTTTGGAAAAAAGCATTTCATCTCTGACATTGTACTCATTAAATCTCTTGCGCACCATTTTTGTTCCCTTTGTTCTCTCTTTTGTTCTCTTTTTGTGGTCTAAGCTATAAAACGTTTTTCGTTTGTTATACCTCGTATTTTACAAATTGCGATAACGACAAACGACACTCGTATTTAACAAACGAGTGATTCCAACTGTCCTTTCCGTTAGTTGCTTCGAAACGGTAAGTCGAAGAGACAAATAAATATAATTTTTTCAATCGTCTGTCTCCTACAATCCCACATGTTATTCTTTTTTTAAACCGCGTATAATAAAAGGTCCACTAGTCATTTCGAGACAAAACTAATTATTTTAAATTAACAAGCCACTTGATGTATTAATTTATTATGTTAAATCTGACACTATATTCTATTGCCCTTGCAATATTCATACTCATTTTCATCGTGTTTGTTAATATCTTCATTAACTTTCTCGCAAAATATTCAACAAGTCTGTCCATTAGTTGTGCAAACAAAAACGCTGACAAGGGACAGATAATTAATCATGTTGTCATATTAAAATGCTCTTATTATTCTGTTATCATCATTAGAAACACTCTTTTATTTTGCACACACACCCTTACTGTGTCGTCGACGAAGCTAGAAATGACAATTGATACAAATAACGAATAATATTCATAATACAGTTCCTTCTTCATCTTTTTAAAGTGTAGATTTAAAGTTGATAATACTTTAGTTTTTACTTTAGGGGAAGGTAAAAGAAACGCGGTATTGAAAGAATTAAGTAAATTTGTTTTTTTTTTAACACATTATTAATTGTTTTGCTTGACATCTGTCAAAAAATAATTTTCATTAACCTTACGCAGGATGATTTAGAGAAATAATTTGAATTAAGGTTCCAACGCTTTGAATTTTAGAGATACTTTAAATGACGAAACACAGACCTTTTGATATTGAGAAATGTTAATTGTGTGCAGTGTGCGTGCGCCTCATTAATAAAAAAAAAATAGATATTTTCACATGTCATCTCTGATTTTAACAATTTTTTTGACAATCCTGGATTTTTTTGACAGTTGACAGGATCAGAACAAAACAAACTAATAGAGTTCCCTATCCTTCTTATTTCTTTCTGATACAAAGGTTGTTTTGTTTATTACGGAATAACGATGACAATGAACAGTTATTTAGTATTGATTTGTCTCTGGATCAAAATATTGACGCGGATTTGTAGTGTGCTCTTGTTATAACCATAGATTAAAGAGTGGTTTAAGATTAGGGTTAGAGTTTTAGGTTTAAAATTAGGGAGTTGGGTTATAAAACAAAATTTTGTACGATTTTCTTCATAAGAAATTTTTTTGGAATAGATTTCCCTGATTGTAAGTTCATTTTCAGTTACTATGCATGTCTACTATTTTTATTTCAGAAAAATATTTAATTTTTTATTATTTTTTATTAAAACAAATAAACGTCTTATAATGATATTGTTAATTTAAATTAAAAGCAACCAGCAGCAAAAAGAATTAAAAGCAACCCTTCTAAATGAAAACTAAAATCAGTTGAGTAAAAGAAAGAGTAAGTTTTATAAAACAATAAGAAAGTGCTTATTTTAAATAAATTAAAATTTAACATATATAAACGAATGCTTAGCATATACCCGTAGCTAAAAAAATGATAGTATTATAACATGTTTGTATTGATAAGATTTTAAATCTAGATGTCGAAATATTTTATATAGAATAATTACCAAAATTAAGTTAGATTTAAAAGAAAAAACTTAGTAGCAATTTATATTATATTTATATAAATTTTACATTAAATGTGTGTAGTATCGCTATTGTGTAAATATATACGATAAACGAATATAACTAGCAGCATTTTATTAAAACAAAAAACCGAATATAAAAAATAACCTTAAACTTAAATAAATGCAATATTAAATTTAAAAAATAAATGCGATTTGAAATAAAAAATAATTGAGTTTTATTTGGTTTCATATTCAATTGTGTAACATTTTACTGATGATTATAAATCTCCATTGATTAATTGGATAGTCTCAACTAATGGACAAAATTCTACAAATGTTGGAAACATTTAAAAAAAGTAGCTTCCTTAGTTATTTATGGAAGACTGCACTTTCGGTCTAAGCTTGGAATCTAGCTGTAGCTAGTTGCTTATAATTATATGAGATAGAGCCTAAACCCTTATCTATTAGCAAATGCGTCTTCATATTCTTGCAACTGAACACACCTGTCATCACCATGAACTGCCGTGGTAGGAATGGCTTTCTGGCTTTAAATCGAACTAATGTTGTCAAATCGAGTTGTTGATAAAGTGTTCGATGCTCTCATATTAAACGGTTGATAAGGGAGTCTCCTCACTGCATCTTCGTAAGATTATGCTTCTGTCAATGTTTTCGATCACAGATTAGTATGCTTCTTTTTTTCGATTAATGGAATCATTGTTATGGCGCTTTTTTGCGCATAGAGCTCACGAACAGCTTTCGCGTCATTCTATGTCAAAGCTTTGTATGCCTTCTGGAAGGCAGATACAGCAAATTTGTCTTTCAGCATTCCTTTTCAAACCAGGGTTTTGCAGTGAGGAATTAGGGATTTGCTCGTAGAAGCCATCATAAAGGTGATGACATATTGAGTTTATTTAGAAAAACTTAGCCTTTGCACGGATTGTCAGAAGTTACTCACTTAAATATCGAAATTTCAAGACATTGTGCCCAAGGCCAGCTTATATGACAAATCAACATCCAAATACATATAAGTTCATAGCTTCAAGTTACGTTATAACTTGAAGACATATATCGTCGGCGTATGCCAGTAATTAGACGGACTTTTGAAGGATCGTGCTTTGTAGGCATGAGGGTTCTGCACTATTCTTTCATGTTTGATGTTGAAAAAGTTGCATGATAGCGCATCGAATTGTCCTTTATTAACTTCAAAATTATCGGTGGAGGCTTTACCGACCTTGACGGAACAGCGTGAGTTTTTCATCGTCATTTTACACAGGCGGACGAGTTTGACAGGGATGCCAAAACTGCACATTGCTTTATAGGGTGTCGTATTGAATCCCCAAAAAAAACCCCACGGGATAATATCCCCAAACAAATTTAATCCAACTTAATAATATCCCCAGAGACGTAAGACAAATGGACAAAATCCCCAACTAAATAATTTATTTTGCCAAAATCACCACGAAATCTCCAAATCCCCAATATCCGTGCACATCTTCATTTATGCATGCAGTTTTTAGAAAAACTCATGAAATTCTCTTATTGTGATATTAATAAATGATAATGATAAATAGTTTCTAAACAAAAAATCACTATGAAGGCATGCACTTTTCAGTCTGACTTTAGTATTCATAGTTTCATAGTATTGTAACATAGTACGTTTATTATGAATTATGACTATTTGTTTCATTTCCAATTTTGAAAAAAAAAATATTTTAATAAACTCTACAAACATTATAAGCATTGGTATATTAAATCTTAGGATTGCATTTCATGCAATATAAATGAAATCTAATATATCCTAAACCATTATGTTCAAGTACACTACTTGAACATAATTGTTTTGTGGATATTCACTTGGAGATTTCCGCTCTGGGTATTATCTCTTTGGGTTTTTTGTCCGGTTGGGATTTCACTTTGGGGATTACATCTTGGGGGAAATTATCACCAACACTGCTTTATAGTTTATATAACTCTTTGACATCGATGAAAAGGTGGTGGGTATCGATTTGAAGCTCTTGAGTTTTTTCCAAGATCTGCCCTAATTTGAATATTTGGTCGATAGTGGACTTTGCTAACTTGCTTAACACCGCACTGAAAGGAACCTATCAGGTTGTTAACGAATGACGTTCACACAATACTGCAGAAAAGATCTTGTAGGCGATGTGGAGAAGACTGATACCCCTGTAGTTGGTTCAGCTCAGAGGGTCTCGTTTTTTAAGGAGATTTGAGATTTCATTCATCGTGCATGCTGTCATCTAACCACATCTTGCTTATGAGTTGGTGCCCAGATAAAATGGATCATTCTGCCTGAGAGCAGAATTTCTTTCGTCATCGCCGTAATACAGTTTGCAGGAATGGTTTTTCCATATTCTCAGCGTCGACTGCGATTCCACTACGATGTTTCCTTGGTCGTCTTTTAAAGCCTCAGTTCGAGCTCTGTAGCACGGACAGTTTCTTTTTACCTTTTGGTTAAACTTTCGAACTTCAAAATTAGGATTCGTGAATATAAAAAAAATTGAGATAACAATCAAACATGACATTACGATCATAGAGAAGTAAGTGGCAAAAAATGTCCTTCTGTCTGAGCTGCAGCCTAAGCGGCTTAAACGATTATCTTAAAATTTCCTGTGTGTGATTCTTTTAGCATCCCCAAAGGGGAAATTAAAATTTTATTTTAAGGCCTAAAAATAACGGTACCTGCCATATGACCGTTTAGAAAAAGCTTATGTTTCTTGAAAACGGCTCCAACAATTTTGATGCAAATTTTTGAGAATTTTTTGGTTGATACTAGCTCTTAGCTATCATTTGATAAGAACCAAATGTACGGAAAAAGTCTATTAACGGTACCTTCCATATAAGGTTTTTTTTTAATTTTTGGATTTCTCGGTAACGGCTCTTTGGATTTCTGTGAAATTTTATATTTGAGAAGATCTAGATAGCCAAATTATTTCTGCATATCATTTTTTTTCTAATTAAAATTAATTTTTGACATTTTTTTTTGAAAAATCTATATTTTTAAAACTAATCAAAAAAAAAATTATTTAAAATTTTATGTTTACATGTACATTAAATAACTAAGAAACTGCATACCAAAATTAAATAAAATAATAATTCAAAAAACTAAATAAATAAAAGGCACGACTGGGTATCACGTACTTGCTCCTATGTGCTAATCCTTTTAATGTGCAGGCGTCTTTTTGACAAAGATTTTATTTTAATGTTTTTTTTTTTAGTTGCATTTATTTTAGAATCGTTGTGGTTTGAAGCTCGAAAGAACATGCGTCACGACACATAAATATATAGGATTGTTAGCTTTTGCAGTTTTTTAGTGTACTATCTTTCCACTTGCTGCTTACTGTTTATAATATAATAAACGTATGGTGTGGGTAGGTATTAATGGAATTTATTAAGGATATTAGGTACTTATAATAAGGTTGAAGGGAAGGTAGGTACTAAAATTAAGATACACATTCCAACTACTGCTAAGCAGTAGAGACAGTATTAAAAGTTAACACAGTGGTTTTGTTTATTTATAGGCAGGTGTGAACTTTTATTGTCTTGATAGAAATTATTGCATTCAGTACTAATCGAATAGTTTTTTTTTGTTAGTTGTTTTGCGTGTTTATTCTTCCTTATTTATTCTGTGTGCTTTTATGATGACGAAATGCTTTAAAATACGTAGGTATGTACGTAGGTTGTCAACTTCTTTTATTTGACTAATGGCTAGGGCTCAGCCGATCAATATGAAATACAATTTTGGGGAAAATATTAAACAAATGAAATTTTTATGAAATCAAAAAAACACTATCCATAACGTTTTTTTGGGAAAATGTTGTAAGCCATCTTATTTCTTTTTGCTGTTTTCTATTTTATGAATTTTTCATTTCAAAATCGTTCGAAAAGTTTTTTCAAAAAAATGTTTTTTTTGAAAAACTTTTCGAAAACATATTAACTTTTTTTTTCAGTAAGTCAATTTAAAGAAATCTATAGTTTATACTAGGAGAAAAAAATCTATGGATTCGTTTTCAAAATATTCAAAAAACAAAATAATTTTTTTAAAAAAATTAAAAAAAATGTTTTTGTAAATTTTAATAAGAAATATTATTTAAATCATAAAACACAACATATTTTATTTCATCAAAATCCGTTATAAAACTTTTTCTAAAAAATTCATTAAAACAAAAAAGATAGATTTTGCATAGAAAACACCATTCAGAAAGTCTTATAAAAATCGTAGGAGCCGTTTTCGAGAAAAATAAGTTTTTCATTAAAAGTTATATGGCAGGTACCGTTAGTTTTGGAGCTAGAATGCCGGTTCGAAAAACTGTCGGGTAGAGTACTCTAAAAATACTATATACTAAGTTTGAATCAAATCGGCCCAACCGTTTAGGCTGTAGGAATCGATACGGACAGACAGACAGACGGACGGAATTTTCAGACCCATTTTTTTTACTTCTCTATCATCGTAATGTCATGTTTGATTGTTAGAATATTTTTTTTACGAATGCATAACATGCCTTATATTCCCTATAAATCGCAAGTAAAAACAAGATTTTATCAAAATCCGTCCTACAATTTTCCGAAGTACTTTTTTCATAAATTCGTTTTTATACAAGACAAGGTTGGGTATGTGCAACGTTTCTTTTTGGTTTAAAGAACCTTTGCATAAACCCAATCTCGCATTTGTTTTGTCGGATTTTTAACATTTACATTTTAACTTGTTTTTGGCTGCTGATGGCTTTGCAACAGACATTTTGTTTCTCTGGACTCGGTCTTCCGCTTTTTGCGGCGTCCCTTCAGCATGAAATCTAAGATTTTCGAGGCCGGAGCATTGATTTTCACCCGCTCTATATTATGGCCACTATCAACTGATAAAGTTCGGAAGTGCCTTTTGGATGATCCTTTATTAATTCTACCTTTTATTAGCTAATTAATTTTGAGAAATTAATGTTTAAAAAAACTTTAACAATTTATTAAATTTTTTAAATTTAAAAACTTCTTTAACAATTGTTTACCAATTTCAGTCTTAATTGAAGCAAGAATATCTTAGAAACAACTAAAATCATTTTACAAAAACGGATGTTCCAATGCTTCCAATCAATTAGGTTGAATATAAATCAAACAATTTAAAAAAATACAAATACAAATGTTTGTTTATTTCCATTAACTAAATATTGTTTTCTATTAACATTACCCCTGTATCTGCTCCCCTTGAGAATTCTTCCAATCAAATTGATTTTCAAAAAAAAATTCTTCCAAATAATTGTGTTTGCTTCCTTGGAACAGGCTTATTGACATTTTATTATTATTTTTCTCCCATTTTACCCCCTTTTAGAACTCACCTAACAAATGCTCATATTTTAAATGTTGCAGGTCAATAACCTCAACAAGCAAAATACTTTCACTTCCAACATCATTCCAGTCATTTAAAAAAGTCCATAAGCTTTGATCCAATCCAATTGTCCACGAGTTTGAGTAACATGTTAAAATTACGTCAACACCCCTGGGTATGGTATTTAAATTTCCCTTAGGTCAGGGTCGTCACAATAAACTGCCTCTCCAATTGAGCGAAACTCACATACTCTAGATTGAATCCAAATACAATGTGTATTCACCTTAATTTAATCACATCATTGATTTTATCACGTGATTTTATATTATTTGGAATATCACTTGATTTTACTCAACTGACTGACGAGGGTTTCTTTGAGACCTGACCTACTTTACAAATTGTATAATTCAATTTTATGGCTTTCCTAGTGAACATTTTCAAGAATTTATTGAGTGCCCATCTCCTGCTTGTTATTTGTTTTACAGATACCTCCTTTATGGAATAGGTAGAAGAATTTTCATTTTCCAATTTAACGTAGATTTTCCAGTTTTCTTCTTCCATCATAGTGGTAACCCTTCTCAAACTCTGTGGCAGGATGGAGGGTGAAAGAACATTTTTGATGGTGTGATCATCATTCAAATTTTGACGGAAAAAAAGAAGCATGTGTGAGAAAAAATCCAAATAGCATTTCATATAGGAGGCATATTCGATATGATTTTCCAGAATCTGAAATGTCTTGAAGTCAGCCTCTGGATGTGAGTTTTATAAATCAAAATTGTAACACATGGTGGGTTTTGACAGGTAAAAAAAACCTTCGGCAATTTGGTCTTAATTTGATTTTTTTATTTAACGAATGCTATGTTTTTGCTGAATTTTGAGTTGAATTGGAGACTTATCCTAACCTTATTTTCCTTTCTTCCAACTTTGTTCGACTTTATGACACCAAATTTTAAAAACCCTTTCATTTATCATTTGAAAATGGCGCCCAAAGGACACCATAAAAACAACAAAAAAAATCTTAAAAAAACACGAAATGGAAGGCGATAATTACCAGTGATAATACCACATAATAATAAACGAAACAGCAACATCATCAGAAAATTAAATTAACTCTGTTAAGATTTATTAAAATGTGTACTAAGGAAGGTCACTTAACGTCTATCCTGTATCCTGTTTCCTCTGTACCTGATTTTTCTGCTTTACACAGCAACTGGAATGAAAATCCTTTAAAATCACACAAAATATGTCCTATTTGCTATAAAAAACCTAAAAATTAATTTTCTTATAGTTGACTAAAACATTAACGATATACAAAATTCACCGACCGTTTTCCATCTGCAATGTCCCTACTTATACCGGAAGTAAGAAGTGTTATGCCACTTTTAGACTCTCCTTCTACTTATTTTGTCAGTATATAGCTATAGGTGGATGAAGAGCACACTGACACTGTCTTATGTGAGCACAAAAAGTCCTTGACAACTCTCATTGTGTGTATAGAGAAAGTTTATTTGCGCCTTGTCTTATGCAATGAATTTCGTAAAAAAATAAACCTTAGTCCTTAACGAGTGGAATTTGATTTGCTTGTTTTTTTTTTCTTAATGACATCTTTGGATTATTTTGAGGAATGTCCTTGAATATTCTTCTGTAGAGATGAATGGTCTGAATACTGAATCGTTTATTAAAATTAGATATTCATAAATGGGGAGGAGTTGTTGAATTAAATGAAGGCAATTTGAAGAGTCAATTGAAGTGGATCTCAAATTTTGTTGGTAATGAAAGTGAAGGCCATATTTAAAATTTCAAGGCCAAATAAGTTGTTATTCAATGGCACTTTAATTCATTTCAAAAATATGTCATTGTTGATGGCATTCGCACAAAGAAAATTTTATAAAACAAATAAATGTATTTGAAAATGAATGTCAACATCATTTTCTAGTAGAAAAAGATACAATCTTTGGGGAAATCATAGGTTTAGCTGTATTGGTGATTTACCAAAAACTTTCTTTTCAAAATAAATAAAGTAAAATAAAATAAAATTAATTATGATAAAATGAAATGAAAAGAAATTTTTGTTTGTATTAATCTTTTCCCATCTTGAAGTAGGCGCGAAAATTTTCACACACACTAATACCTTCTAACCTTATGTGAATGCTTAGCGTTGTTTTGTTTTTGATTTTCACAATTATTATTAGTGGTTACGAAATCAAACTAGGAAAAATAAATTGCACGACTTGATTCCACGTACTTGCTTTTATGTGCGGTCACAGCGTCGAATAAAATTTTGAAAAATTTTAAAGGAACTTCAAAGTTTTTATACGATTTTTCTTACTTTTGATTGTTTGAAAAAAGTACGTAAAGCCCCATTTAGACGATCATTTCAGTTTCAGCTTCAGTTGAGCTATCGGTTAAGCTTTCTTTTAAACTGATGTCTAAATACGAAAATTGAAGCGTTTAACTGAAACTGTAACTGAAACTGATGGATTTCCCATAAGTTGTCAGTTCAGTTACCAGTTAAATTGATGTGTTAATGCGTTCAGGAATCCTAAGCTTACCTTAAAAACGGGTTAACGTCAAAATTCTGCGGGGGTCAGAATTCTTTTAACACAATTCTGCTTTCAAAATGCTTTTTCTAAAATTTTGCTTTTCAAAATTTTGCTTATCAAATTTTTGCATATAATAAAGAAAACAAAGGTTTGGAAAATATTAAAAAGCGCGCGCTTTTTACTTTCTTATACATTTATGTAATTCGCTCTACCTGTGCTTCTCAACGTTATTTCTTATTCAGTTAGCGTCATTTGTTATCTCTTCGCGATAGTATTCTGAGTATTTGAAAAAAAAAATGTTAAATCTAATAAGGGAAAAGATGAATTGTGTGTTGATAGATATATGTATATAATATTTTGAAGTTAAATAAATTTAAACATTATAATTTATTGGGCATGTACATAAAAAAACTGAATCAATTTTTTTTTTTTTAATACATAATCAGATTTTTTTTCTTTTTTAACAGACAGAATTTTGGGAAGCAGAATTTTCAAAGGCAGAAAAAATTGAAAAAATCAAAGTTTTGAAAAACAGAATTTTCGTTTTAAAAGCAGTATTTTGAAGCCAGAATTTCGACCCGCTCCTTTAAAAACCTATATTTTAAGTCAAAAATAGCAAATGGTTTTAAAAATGACGTAACATTATCCATCTTTCTTATTTCTGTATGGTAGGTAGGTATGCCTACTCATCTATAGTTGACCGTCATTTTATTTAGGATTTTGAAGAGCAACCTATCAATTTGGAAGATGGATTTTATGGATATCAGAAATTGCAAATTCGTTAAAAATGTGAATGTACCTGTTGGTTATACATGGCCCGGCCGTGAGCCCTGCTGGCGCCTATGATCAAGAACATTTCATTGTGTGACACCAGAAAATCTTTTTCCCTTTAAAAAAAATACATGCATTTATAATGCTATAACCAAAAGCTTTTTTATTCTTTTGCTCTCTCATAGCGTCAGAAATTTCGGAAAATATGACTTTCGAAGTTGGCAGGCAACCATTTGAACCGCCTTTTTCTTTGGTGAAAATTAATTGTTTTGGGAGCTTATTTTTCGCTTTGCTAAACCAACTTATAGAATATTTCCTTTCCGCTATTTCAGGATTACAAAGCCAGTATGTGGCCATATTTATTTTAAACATTTTTGAATCAAATTCCTCTCTAAATGTTTAACGAATTCAGAAAACAATTATAACTTGGGGCACATCTGAAATATATATACATATGTGCATTAATGTGCACATTAAAGTTATTTTTTTAAAGATATTCCCCCAAATATATGTAAAAGACTTACTTGCAACAATATATATAAATATTCCATACTGTGAAAAATCAAAAAATTCTTGATATGCCATTAGTTTGTTAACGTAACACTACACGCCTAATGACCCTTTTCTTCCTATGAACACAATACATATCCATTATGATTAATTCCAAATCAAGCTGTGTTATCCAACGAAAAATCCAATCACAAAATCCGTCGGTTATAATTAAGTAATGTTATCCAAACGAAATCAATAATTTTCCTAAATAAAAGTTTTTAGCCCCTGAATTATAATTACATAACTCTATATCCAAGTCAAGGAAGAATTTACTAACTAACTTCCTGGGTAAGCTCATAAAATCAATACTTTTTTTATAAAAAAAATCAAATTTTAAATTTCTTAAAGTTCTATAAAAATATCTACAGTCATTGTGCTTTCAGTTACACTTTTTTCTATATTCTCACATGTTGATGGCCTTATTATTAAAAAAATATCTTATAGATGCATACATACATATTTCTTAATATTTATTTAGTTTTCTGATGAAAAACGACTGGGCGAGCTTCTAAACTATCTGTATATAAGTCTATGTATCTATGCCAAATTCATGCTTAACTTTCGTTTTCACTTTTTGTATAAGTTTATACTCATCCTTTTTTCGGGGAAAATTATATTTTTTTGCTTTTCATGGAGCTTTTTCAGTTTTTACTTGCGATTATAGGAACTATAAGGCAAGTTTAGGATTCGTGAATATAAAAAAATTAAGATAACAATGAAACATGACATTACGATCATAGGGAAGTCTCACATTTTTAGAGAAAAAATTTCTGTCTGTCTGTCTGTCAGTATATATAACGAGCTGCAGCCTAAACGGCTTAAGCGATTATCTTCAAACTTGGTGTGTATGATTATTTTGGCATTCCCCAGAGGGGAAATTGAAATTTTATGTTTAGGCCTCAAAATAACGGTACCTGCCATATGACCGTTTAAGAAAAACTTATTTTTCTCGAAAACGGCTCCAACGATTTTGATGAAAATTGTTGAGAATTTTTGTGTTGGTATTGGCTATCATTTTATCAGAGCCACATACAAGGGAAAAGCCTATTAACGGGACCTTTCATATAACGGTATTTTAATTTTGAGATTTCTCGGCAACGGTTCTTTGGATTTCTGTTAAATTTTATATTTGAAAAGATCTAGATAGCCAAATTAATTCTGCATATCAAATTTTTTTAAAACTTTTTTTCTCTAATTAACATTAATTTTTGAAAAATCAATATTTTTAAAACTAATCAAAAAAACTATTTTAAATTATATAATCACATGTATATTAATAAACTCTAAAAAATTGTATACCAAAATTTAAACAAAAATTTTTTTCAAAAAACTAAAAATAAAAAACAGGATTTTATCAAAACCGGTCCTACAATTTTCGAAATATTTGTTTAATAAATTCTTTGTTATTTAAAACGTGTGATAGCATACTTCATTTTTACTAAAAACCGTTAAGTATTGTGGTTTTGATACGTTTTATAAGTTCAAACTGTGTTTTTTTCAACGTAAATGTTACTTGTTTCTGTCAAAGATCTTGCTTTCCAATGTAATCAGGCACATAAGAGCAAGTACGTGCGACCTAGTCGTGCCCATTTTTTGATATCGGTTTCGAATGGATTCATTCATTTTCACCGCTTCAAAAAGCCTGTTTAACTTTACTATCTCAAAAGTAAGAGCTTTTCCATAATTATGGACTTTTTATAGGAAGTAAATTGAAATAATATGAAGACAAAGTTGCTTAAAGCTTTTAAGGTTTCTTATAAAGTACGCACTGCCTTAGCTTTGATTTTGTACTGTATTGAATGAATAACAGACAATCATTATAATTTTCCTGTTTCACTATTATACATACTTGCCTTAGAAAATTCGTTTTCACGGAGCTTTTGCAAGCTTTTGCTTTTAGGTCAGTTTTATGGCGTTAAACCTGTCAAAATTGGTAGTTTGTTTTAATAATAATCAATCCATGATTATTATTGCTAATAGAAGTGTTTTATAAAGCCTCACGCTTTAGCTTCGGTTTGGCCTCACGTTTACAAGTTCAACCATAGGAAATCAATACATCTTATCACAATGTCGCTTTGGCCTGGACGTTACGTTTGGTTCCTGTACAAGATAAGGTAACGTGACTCGAACTCAAAGCTGAAGTAGAAACTGGTTGAACTTTTGCTCGCTTTGACAGAAAAAAGCAAAAACAACAACCGAAATTTGGAAAATGTCACTTAAAGCGAACACAAAACGTGTGAAATGTAACGTGACGAAGCCAAAGCTGAAAGCGTGATTGTGTTTTAGCCATAAGTGTTAGACTGCCTGATCACAATGTAAAAACGGAACAGCATTAGGGTGACGGAGTACGGAGCTAGTGTCAAATTTGTTGTAAGTACCAATTTCAATCGGAACACAATGCACCTACAGTAACTTTGGCATTTGAATACCGAAAAGAAATGATAAAAGAGAGAAGAAACTTTTGTGCCACAAATTGAAATATCATCAAGAAGAATGGAATCATCTGGTGTTATTTCAGTTATACTAAAAAAAGGGTTCGGGAGGAACAGACGTAAGAAAGATTGTTCTTCCATTCATAATTTCTCTCTGCATCAGATGAAATGTCAAATTTACTGTACATACAATTCAAAAGTTAACCAATCTTTTCGTTTGCTTAATGCAGTTCAGTATGCAGTAACGTACCTTTGTGTTTGCAAAATTGAGGCCCGTCCGTAAATGAGCGAGAACAATTAATTCGTATCTTGTGCCCTAAATGGCGGATTGATCCGTTTCGTCAAGTTTCGATGAGTATTACTGCGCTCACGAGTGATTTTACGGACGAAAATCTGACAGCTTGCTTCTTATGCGCTCTGTTATGAAAAATGTTGACATATGTTGACGGCATTCCGTCCTTAATAGATAGACGTTCTCATTTGACAAAGGGATTGCAATGTGACATAACCAAAAAGTATCAAGAAAGATAGAGGATTGCTGTGATACAAAGTTGACATGTAAAATTGTCTAGTTAGTGTAAATACCTTCTTAGCATTGGGTCTCCACGAGCAAGATTTTCTAGTAAGCTAGTTACCATTCTATAAAAATTGCTCGTGGATACCGCAATTAGACTTCTATACAAAATTTAATTTTAGGCATTACTCAGCTCATAGCTTTCTATGGATAGTATACTATTTGGAAAAAAAATTAGAGCGTTTTTCTCCGCTACATTTCTGCAAAGGGAAAAGTATGCTATGAAATGCCCAATGCCAAATTTTCTAGCATTCTATTTTTCTTTCCTTTTATCAAAATGACAGATATTATACTATGAAATATAGAACGCGGAGACACCGTGTACAACGAAATTCAATTCAGATTTCATTTTAAGGGAACATTGTTTAATGTTGTTATAAATAATTATTAAAAAAGCTTTTAAATATTATTTTTCAATATTTTACAATTTTTGAAGCAATAAGTAAAATTAGTTAAAAATAATAATTATTATTATAATCAAATTTAAACTTAAGATATTTTAGAGTTATGTATATAAACCACAAGTGATTGTTATAAAAAAGAAAAAAACAAAAACATGTATAATATTAAATGAAAATTAAAAAATATATATATTTTTACAATCTTAAACCTAAATGTAAGTAGTTACGTTAGATTATAAGTAATAAAATTGATCCATTCACAAAATAGTGATTAAGAATTAAAAAAATAATTTTATATAGACAACAAATATTTAATGTTTAACTGTTTATAAAATAAAATTCAATATAATAACAATATCTCCTCCAATCCCTTAATACCTTTTACGATTAATTTCTGCTTTTTTTCATTTTATAAATGAAAGATTAATCACCCCTTTCAACTACATATTCATTCATCTCTATATATATTGTTGAGCTTATATTTTTTTTTAACTTATGCAATTTTTTTTCTTTTGGCCAATAGAATGCAGTTGCTAAAAATTTCCCTGAAATAATGATCACCGATGAAGATGCCATAGCTCAACTGTCACCGTGTGACAGCCTGCAAACATTATGCTGTAAGACGTCCACAGACAAAGTTATGCGTAGCTTACACTCAAACCCGATGATTGGTGGCCCAAATATGCTACCATCACCGCCATTTCCGACAGATGACTCCAATCCGCCGGCCTTATGTACAATAAGTGACAACGATTGCAGCAGCGACAGTGGCATCGATGACAGTAGTACTCCAACTAAAGTCAGCATTATTAAAAATTTGAAAATCATACCGAATGCAGCCGAGAAATTGTATACGAAATTTGGCATCACTGACGATGTTGTCAAACATGGTGGTGGTCTGCTCATCTCCAATTCAGACTCTAATCCGGGTGTCATTCAGATCGAAACAACGCCATCTCTTGAGACGCCAAATCTAAGAAACTGTCTTCGAAAATCTTCAATTTCTTTCATGGACAGTGGCAATCCTTTGATGACGCCGTTTTTGTTGGACCTCAGCAATGATGACTACAACATGACAGAAAGTGAATACCTTGAAGATAACGAACTTGCTCAGGTGTTAAATGAGTTGACCAATGAAATGGACATGCCCGAGAATGAAGCCTAGCATCGGCATTAATACAAAAAAATTACTCATTTTTTAAATTTTATTTAAAAAAATATTGTTTTACATACAAATCAGTTAAATAAGTTTTTTCTGTTTTTTTGTCTTTTAATATAAAAATAAAAATCAGCATTTATGTAAGAATAACTTTCAATTAAAAGTCTATAGATATTTCTCACTTCTGTTTTATAATAATTTGCATTTAATTTCCATTTTCATTTAACATTTTCAAAAAAAAAATAAATCTTTATAAATGCTGATAAAAAAACAAGATTTTTTTTTTTAAGATTCACTCAAACTGTTACAATATAAATGGGAAAACATGTTTCAGAGCGAAAAAAGTAAATCTTCTATAAAATAAGTACATTTTTACTGCCTAATAAAATTAAATATAAAAATACAAACAAAATATATAATTAAAAGAAAAATTCAATCTTTAAAAAATACACATTTACCAAATGATGTTAACTGTCAAATCTAAATTTAAATTTAAAAAAAAAAAAAAAAACTTTTCAATTGTCTTCAAAATTTTCGTTTTAATATAAATTGGTGTAGGTTCAACAATTTTTTGGCGTAATTTCTTTTAATTCACTAAGGTGCAATCTCTCTGAACTTTTTTTTCACCTCAATATATAAAAAATATATCTGACAACACAAATAAAATTATGAAAATAATTTAATAGAACAGATTGTATACAAACTATTGTGGAATAATTTTCTGATTTTTTTTTAATAATTAATATTCAAAACTTCTTTGTTTATTTTTTCTTAATAAATGTTTTGTAAGTAAGTTTTTTGTATGATTAATATCTTATTAAAAAAAGCTATGTTAACCTCTTACTCGAGGCAGAAATGTTTAACGATTTGACAAATTTTGAAAAAAAGAAAATAAATATAAGAACCAAAATGAAAAACACATAGTTTCAAAGTTTCTCATTAAAAAGAATTTTATAAAAAGAAGTAAGAGTTTGAAGAGGAGTTGTTAATATACAAAAGAATATGGATTTTTGTTTATACAAAATAAAAACATATACATTTTATATGAATATTTATATTTGTTTACAATGTGTAAGGAAAAGAGCACGGACAAAGAGAAAAAGAGAGAGAGAGGAGAAACAGAAAAAAATGAAACCAATGTTTAGAATTATTGAAATTATAGTTAAAATAAGTAAAATTGGTAAAATAAATAATAAAAATACAAAAGCAAAAAATTGAACCACTTGTAATATTTTTAATTTTTTGGAAGTTTCCAGATTTATTTCAATTAGTAAGTAACACAGCAAATGGTAGCTCAACTTGTATTTCTTTTTTAGCTCGGTACCCATATGGTTGACCCCGTGATAATAAAACGATCTGGGTTATAAAAAAATGTTTCCTTTGCATGGTTAGCAGCCATGATTTATTTTGATAATTTTGTATGACATAAAATAAAGATTATTAGCGAAGTGGAATTAGAGTATACATTTTTGGAATTAGTAAATGAAATAAATTAATAGCCTTGTTTTATTATCAACTTATCGGTGTCTAGGTCATTTTTCAACACGTATATATACGACACAACTTGGGATTTAGCTTTCTATTTGTGTTAATTTTTGAAACCCAGAAAATAGTATCAACTCGACGCCTAGATGGCCAATTTGAAAGAATCGATAGAAGGTGATAGTATGTTTGTTTTACATATGTGTGTGTACGACTTATACAAACTGGAAAATAATTTATAATATATTTCATGTAATCATTGCGTACGTTCACGAACATAACTTTTGGGTTGGTTACCTTGCTTGTGTTTGGGTTTTTTTGTGAACGAACAAATCCAACCAGATAGGTTACCTCGTAAAATTCGAAGCAAAAGAAAAACACAGTCAGCTTTTCATCAGCTGTTCACGTGTTGAGAAAAGTATCCAGCAAATTTTAGGATACCTTTGGATTTTCTCTCTGTTTCCATATGTTCTTCAGTTGGAAAACAGCTGTTTTAAAGCATGCAAATTACAACAAAAGCAAGCTAACCAATCGGAAAAATATTAACAAGTGAAACAATTAAATTCTTTTTTTTAATTTTAAAGATAGGTTTGTTTTATTTAAATAATTTGTCACAGTATTTTCTTTCTCATCTAATTGTATCAATTTTATAAGCAACATTCTACTCAGCTTTCAGAAATCTGATAAGTTGGTAGGAACTTACATGTTGACAAATTGACAAATACTTAAAAAATACACATTTTGATAAATAGTCACGAGTCACAAAGATGTAACAATTGTTCAAGAAATACTTACCAACATAACTTCGTACTAAATGCGCTCAAAGTATTGAAGCGCCTTACCGAAAAATAATGAAAACGAATGCGTCCCTGACTTCAACTCTGTCGTTTGACAGATAGAGAGTGAATATTATCCATTGAAGTTGTGCATTTTTATTTTCAACAAATTTATTGTTTTCATTGTTAAATGCCGCACAAAATCTGTTCTAAATTGTTCTACAATATTTTAAGTATACTCAAAACACCACTTTACATTGATTTACGTTCTAAATAAAACAATACTTACTTGTAAAAAGAAATGTTTTTATTTCTCTTAAAAACTCTGTTTTAACATATTTTTTTCTATGAAGGTCATATTATTTTCGTTTTCCTGTTAAGATACTAGAACATTTTAATTAATGCACCTAATTTTACAAAAGTTATACAGTTTAATAAACAACAAAACAAAATTATCCAGATTCGAATCACTTTTTTTAATTTACCGCTTAGCCAAAATGACAGGAAGGGATGGAAATTACATGTATAAGTAAATGATTGGCTTCACTCACGTATACTGTATATATACACAACACGTCTTCCTGTCTAATGTCTTATTTGATTTATTCAATATACATTTTAAGTGAACTAACACTTTGGATCCTTTCCAAAAATTTAATTTAATTTAGTCAATTTGGGTCACTGATGACGTCAAAATACAGGAAGGCGCTGTCTTGTAATCTTGTATCATGATACTCAACGAACCTATCCTTAAATAATAAAATCTTACCAACCTTCAAGTATATATATTTTCTACATTCCAGGTGGTTGACATTTCTTTCCAAGATTTATCTCAACTTATCATACTCACTAATTTCACTAACCTTATTATCAACAGTTATTGTTTGTTTTTGTTTGCCGTATAAAATTTTACTCCGGCGGGTTGGTTATACACTTACCAATAAAACACGGCTATTGATGTGTTAAAAATATATCTAAATTGCTAGTGTGAAACAGAAATGATGTTACAGCAATGTCAGTGTAATACAATGTTGCTGATTTAACTTATGAGAAACAGACCCCAGCTGCAGTTCACTATGGATAGAATTTTTTTTGTCAAACATTTTTAAAATGAAAAATATAAGCAAACGTTACGAAGTTTTGCAATAAACAAATATTAATAAAATAATTTGGCACAAGTAAACCTTAGTTATCATTTATTATTTTATATTTGTTATATATATATTTGTGTGATAATGGGGATTTCCTTATTTTTTTGGAAATAATTTTTGTTTTATTTTAATCTTATAACTGTTTTACTATCTTAATTAATTGCATTTCGGAATAAAAATAACTTAAATTTGTGTTAAAACTGTACCTAGAGTTTTAATTTTTCTGATCATAATTTTTTTTCTCAACCTATTTCAAACTTTAAATACTTAAATCTAGAAAACGGCTCCAAGAATTTTTATAAAAAACAAATCAGTAAGCATTATATTTTGGTGAAAAAAAAATTAATATGGTGGGCTAAAAACGGTACCTCCCATAGGTCCGGTTTTTTTTCTTCGATTTTCTTAAAAACTGGTGATCCGATTACTATCAAAATTGATATTCAAGAAGATGTAGGTAGCCTAAGTAATTTTGTATTAATTTTTTTCGAAAACTTTTTTTTGTATTTTTAATAATTAATTTTTTTTTAATGAATATTTTGAAAACGGGTAAGTGATTTTTTTTACTGTCGATGTAAGTATAGGAAAGGTTCGGGCGAGATTAAACCACTCGAAAGTAATTTCAAAATATTCATCTTGGGGGTAGTAAGCCCCGAAGATTTGTCCATTAGTTGAGTTCATCGCTCTTGAAATGTGCACGAATGACCTTAAAAGTTATCTATCCTGTTTGTATTGGTCCCGTTGAAATAATAGTACTCGGACTCTGGTGTTCTGTGAAGTCCGAGACAGGTACGAAGACAATGTCTCTCAAACACTCGAATCTTTTTCATAAGAGATGTCTATTGAAATATAGATACATTTCTAGCCAGATACTAAGGTACTATGCCACATCCTTACTCGCTAGTGTATGTCCATGTGGCCCAGCGATCAATATCTTGCGGCAGTTCTTTATCGTATCCCTAGAAGCCTTAGACAAAGGGGTTCTAAACGGGACAATTTCACATTTCTGGAAGTTGATTTTCAGCTTCCAATCCCTACAAACATACAGTATTGCCATTATATATACATTTTCTATAGTACTCTCATGGTGGTCATTTTTCGTCTGGCCATCTTCCTGGTTGATTCAGAACTTACTCTAAATAGTGGAGACTAGAACCTTCACCGATATTTTACCAGTATTTAATAAACTTTTGTTGTCTGTACTTATTCTATATTCACACCAATTGGCAATTTTAGCACGCCTCATTGCGACTTGATTCAGAACTAAAAAACGATGCTCCATGATAGTACTATATGCAGTGTATATACAAAGGTATTGCTCAATTTTTGGATCTGTTCTGTACGCGATTAAATCGCCAGCATACGACATTGCATGAGGTAGACTCCCAATTAGATCGATAGTGTAAATACTAATAAGAATCGGCGAGTTCACCGCTTTCTATTGAAGACCATTTTTAATACCAAATGTGGTAGAAGTAACATTGCCACTCTTGACAACAAACTTTCTACCATTAAGCATGCCGGTTTACTTATGCCCCATCTGGTTAACTTAGGTAACGACCCTCTAACCATACGGTGTCGAAAACCTTCTCCCAATCAACCCAGACAGGCACCCGGCCTACCGTTGGCTCCTTGCAGTAAAGTGCAGACCTTAGGTCCATGGTTTGTTATATTTATATATACGTCGTACAAAAATGTTAGAAAATTATTTATTGATTTCATTTAATAAATAACATTTTTAGGTTATTGGCGATAGTATAACACGGATAATGTAAACTTAGTCTAAAAGATTCCTTAATACCAAAACGTCGTCACACCAGCCTCAAAATTTCAAATGTCTCACGAATTCACAGACTTCCTGAAATTTGCAGATGAAGATAAGTTTGAAAATTGTATGTTTCCACTAAGATAATATCTCAGATTTCAGCAGAAATATAAAATTAAATAAAAAGTCAACAAAAGTTCAAGCAATTTGAACTTTTTCGTAACTCAATCACTTGGTTACGTTATCCTTGTGAACTGCGAAGGGTTTTTAGAGAAAAGCGCTTTGATAATCTGCACTTATTTCCTACTGTCAAAGCCGATTTTATAGCGTTTTTTCAATTCAATTTTATTGGCTAATAACTTAAGCCGAAAACAGATGTGCATCTATGCATGCAGCGCTGTCTCTAAAACAGATGTGCATACTATTTGGCACTTATGGTAAAAACAGATGTGTAGATAATTTCGTGCAGGAAAAAAAATTACACAGGCTGTTATGGGACATGTCAACCCAAAATTCTGCAGGGTTGCAGAATATGCACGATGTCTCTATTTCTTAATTTCATGCCTAGTTTTATTGCAGCCACAACAACAAACGAACAAAATGTAAATAAAAGGTAGATATATGGCATTACTGATATATACCACTCGCGTTACCGCTGTGACTTTTTTGCCACCAATTTAAAAAAAAATAATGCATCACAGTTTTTATGGTAATATTATGTTTTTCGTTCACTTACATTAATACGATACTTAAAAAATTTAATTTTTCCGGATTTGTTGGAATTTGTATTCTATAAATTCAATATAGACACAAATTTGATTTTATTTACATTATTTTTAAGTGAAATTTTTTTCTTCGGTATAACAATTGTTTGAAACTTTTTAATAATTTCCAGTGGTAACGCTGCATTTTGACATTAATACAGCAATACATAAATGTAAAAAATGTTTTATGGTCAAAACAGTTGCGCAGATAATTTCTTGCAGGAAAAAAATTACATATGCTCTTAAGGGGATGTAAACCCAAAATTCTGCAGGGTTGCAGAATCTGCACGATGTCTCCTTTTCTAAATGGCATGCCTTGTTTCATTGCTGCCACAAAAACAAACGAAAAAAAAATTAAATAAAAGGTCTCTGACATTACTAATAAATACCACACTTGTTGATCAGCGTTACCGCTGTGATATTTTTGCCGCCACTTTTAAGAATACACTTCATCTTAGTTTTTATGGTAATATTATGTATTTCGTTCACTTACATTAATTTGTTGGAATTTTTATTCTCTCAATTCAAAATTCACATAAATTTGATTTTATTTACATTTTTATTAAGTGAGATTTTTTTTCAGTATAACAATTTTTTGCAACTTTTTAATAATGTCCAGTGGTAACGCTGCATTTTAGCATTAATACAGCAATACATAAATGTCAAAAAAATATGCACATCTTGTGAGAACAACTGCACATCTGTCTTCGGCTGTATTAAGATCAAAACGCAGCGTTACTACTGGACATTTTTGAAAAGTTGCAAAAAAGTGATATTCAAGGAAAAAAAATTCCCTTAAAAAAAATAATGTAAATAAAATCAAATTTGGAGAATAAAAACTCCAAAAAATCCGACAGAAGTTATTTTAATTAAAGACAACACCTAGAAGTTAACATTTTTTTTAATATTTTAAGCAATGATTTCAGAAGATTGGATACAATTAATTACCTGTGTATTACTTTATTTTTACTAAGCTCCTGCTAAGGGTTGTTAATATTATCCGACAAAAACAGTACACAAATTGTACATTGTGAATGTGAATAATATCTTGAACGAAACATCAACATTTTTTTTAAATTTTTTTAGATCATATTCATGTAAGTGAACGAAAAACATAAAATAACTACTATAAAACTATGATTAATTGTTTTCTTTCAGGGAATTTTAAAAAAGTAGCACAGAAAGAATTGTAGCAAAAGTGTCACTTGGTAACGCTGATTGACAAGTGTAGTATGTATCAGTAATGCCAGATTAATTTTATTTAAATTTTTTTCCTTTGTCGTTGTGGCTACAATGAAACTAGGCATCTATTTTAAGAATAGAGACATCGTGCAGAGCGGGCTGCATACAGACCTTGAAATGTGAGTTCCCTCAGTAATTTATTTTGGTTGCATGGGAAACGGCTGCACATCTGTTTTGACCATTTGTCTTTTATAGTATTTTTACAAAAAAGGTTACAGTAAAGTTAAAGCTTAAAAATTAAAAATACAATATATTTTTAATTTAATTAATAATTTATGTAAGAGATTACACCTTATAAACTTATTATTTTCTGCTCAAAAAATTTCTAGCTAATGCGTATACCTTTTTTTAAATTTGTGATTTTGTTTTTATGGGGGCATAAAAGATTTGTTTTATTTATCTACAGATCTTTATTGATCTCGATTAATTTTTAACATGTAATGCATAAAACTGTTTGGATCCCGTTTTTTATTTGTATCTAAACAAGATAGAAGAATTAATTTAAATTCTAAAGCCTAGTACTAAGGTCACGGAAAAAAGTATCTTCCATATAAATGTCCACCCAAGATAAATTTTAGCTCGGGTTTTTAGCTGAGCAGTAGTCAGTTCAAGCTAAATACCAAATTTCAAGCTAACGGCTAAAAAACAGTCTCCACTATGTTTAGCGAGCGAAAGAATAATAAATACATTCTTTAACAAGATTAATTCCGACAGTTGTCATTTTGGATGCAAAAATTGAAAAAAATGGAATTTCTTGATGAATTATTTGAAGTCTCCACTAAGTCTAGCGAGCGAAAGAATAATAAATACATTCTTTCACAAGATAAATTCTGACAGTTTTCATTTTGCATGCGAATATTTGAAAAAAATGGAATTTCTTGATGAATATTTGTAAATTTGTAAAACAAATGTTTTCTTTCCAATTTAAAACTTAGCCTGCCTTTTTAGCAAGGGTGTGTAGAAATAAAAATTTTAGAGATAAAATGAAATGAAAAATAAAATGCGCGATCTGAGTATCAGCATTGTTTATACATTCTCCATAGCACTCTCATGGTCATGGTTTCATTTTTCGTCTGGCCATCTTCCTGGTTGATTCAGAACTTACTCTAAATAGTAGAGACGAGAACATTTCCTGATATTTTACAAGTATTTCACACGCTTTTGTTATTTGTTTTTATTCTATATCCACACCAATTGGCGATTTCAGCGCACCTCATTGCGACTTGATTCGGAATTGAAAAATGATGCTCCATGATAGTACTATATGCAGTTTATATACAAAGGTACCAGTCTTAAAAATTGAATGAAAACTTTGTTGTTAACAAGATTTTTTTGGATTTCCGTCAATAGTAAAACGCAGCTAGTATCAGAAATCGTTATTTTATTATTTTGTATCTGTTTTTTATATGGACCTATTAGATATGGACTGCCAGGAGCCAACTTCATGTTGGTTTATTATAGCGCTTAAAGGAAACCGATTGTCAAATATAGAAACAAAATTTAAAATGAAGAGGCGTTAAATGGAAGCGCAACTAATCCCTCTTAACCACAAAAGTATTTATGAACAAAATGTAAAGTAATAAGTGATAACTACGGTTTGCCTGTGCCAAATTGTTTATTTCTATTTATTTTTATTGCAAAACTTTGGTACTTTTACTTTTATTATTCAATTTAAAAAAGTTTGAAAAAAAAAATCAATTATTCATAGTGAACTTCTTGCTCACTTTCTAGAGACGCTTATTGAAAATGAATTCTTTCGTAACTAAATATTTCACGAGGGTCCTGTTACCTATAAATTTACCACATACCTGAACAGAATTATTCCATAATTACTAAAACGAACATATCTTCTAATCGGTTGTGACATTAGCTAAGAACACTTTTCTAATGAATAGACTGTTACATATAGGTGTCACTACGTTCTGTTGAATGAAGTGGATTTGACAACTTCATTTCTGACGTCTATTTGCTTGGTTTACGTTTACGTGTCTACCCTTAAATCTCTAATAAATATTTTGATAAATAAATTTAATAATTCAAAAATTTAAACAATTTAATGTAATATTACAAACATCCCAAGCCAATGGAATCAAAACTCGAAGAATATAGATTACGAAAACGACGACAACAAAGATACGAACACTTTAAGGAAATTCTGCAAAGAATGCTGTCATTCGGATCTGGAGCACGGACAGACAAAGATAAAGAAGAACACATAATTGATGTCCCAGTAAGAAAGACATCAATTCAAATTGATTAAATATTACATTCTTACATTGTTTGTAATTCATTCTATAAAGGACAACAAAGAAGTAGATATATCATTGGAAAAAGAGTCCCAACTCTCAGATATTGTGTCATCCTCCGATGAGGAGGTTCCAAAATCTACTATTCAAGAATCATCTGCTTTTCCGCCCATTGACCATCACAGAGACTACTTAAACTACACATTAAAGACATTCTACTTTCTCTTTTGGGCTACTTGCTTCGTCATCGCAATTGAACTGCAATTCGGAATAGTTTTCCTAATGGTCTCGGCTCTGTTCGGCATTTACTTCAATACAAGGACTGGGCCGAAACTAAAACACGAACCCAGTGCGTACAGTGTGTTTAATAAGAACTGCGAAAGTATCGATGGGACACTCAAGGCAGAACAGTTCGAACGAGAGATACGGTATGGTCCGAGCAGTGTAATGTAAGAGTTCGGGAAGCAAATAATGTTTCTAGCCGGTGACGATGACTGAATTTTTATTGAGACTTGATTTACTTTGTTCTGAGCTCTGAAAATAGAATTAAATTTTATATTTTTGTGAATACGTTTGCTTATAGCTTTGAGAGAATTTAACAAGTTTTATAAATAAAATAAAGGAATGTAGTTGTATAATTTATTTAATTTTCTAAAAAAATCATTTTTTTTTAATAAATTTATTGATATTGTATTGTTAAATTTCGTGTTATAAGAAGTTTGCTGTATTGAATGTTCATAATTGAACTGAATATCCCGAGAGCTATATAGATTCGTCGTAGCTTATAGCTAGCTAGGATTCATTTCATTAACATGAACTATGGCGACAGGAAACTGGTGAATTACATTCGAAACGAAGAGATGACAAATGACAATTACAGTTGAACAGCATGTGGTTTTGAAGTTCGAAGAACTTTAACTACATATTTACTCAACCAAGGTCGAATTCATTTTCAAACGAAATGTTTGTCAAATATTTAAAAATAAAACAACTATATCAGCCTATACACGTACATACATTACACCAGAAAATATGCTATTTTGCGGATAGTGTGTGTTATTTTGCCATTCGGATATGTATTGGCGCCATTTCTTCTTTTGCAAACCATTGGCAACTTTCCAACGCTTTTTCCTAAATTCATTGCAGACACAAAACTTCTTTCCCATCCCAACTGTATAAGAGATTTGACCATACTTTTCATATGACGATTATCGGAAGAGACTATTCCAGCAAACCTAAAGCTACCGTTCGTAGGCAGCACCCGACGTGATACTCAAGAAAGCTGGAAAGTACCGCTGAATATTTTATTAGTCCAGTCATTACGTCGGGGGGTTCCTAGACCAAACTTTCATATGTGGAATTTCCGCCATCTTGAAAAAAGTGTTATTGATATCGAATTCGTTTTTAATTTTCAGATTTGATCTCAGATTTCAGATTTTTCTTATAACTCGGTTCTCTGTTGAGATACGAAAATTTTGATACCACTCTTTTTTGTTGCTTTTTTACGATCTACAATTAAGGCCTTTACCTTTTCACCTTTCGCTTACAGTTATTCAGATATCGACCGAAGAGCCAAACATTTCGGTAGCGAAATTTGTTTTTTTTTTTTTTGCTATTTTCTTTTTCTTGTGATATATACAAAAAATTGTGTTATTAAACGTGTAGTGTTTTCAGACCTACAATTTGGTATTTTAATTTTTTTTATTTTCAACAAAAAATACGACTTCTAGTGCGCCGTGCCGTCAAAACGGATGAAAGGTTGTTCTGGGAATTATTGCGATACAAAATAAAGAAATAAACCAGCCAAAATATGAATCAGAGACATGAGAGGCGGTCATTTTTTTTATATTTTTCGGTAAATACGGCGGGTGGTTCAACACCAGGTGCCCGACGTACTTCAGATGACTATACAATGCTATATTTTTACTTATATCATATTTTTGTTTGCATAACATTTTAATTGAAATTCTTAATTATAATAACTGTCTTTGGATTTAAAAATTGGGGTTAGGATGCGGTGTTGTTTATCCTTTGTTGTGTCCGTTGCTGGTTCTCTCGTAGAACGGGGCTTGTTCATTATATCCTCGAATTGGTCGCCTGTGATGGCTCGAATATTGAGGTAGAGATGGGTGGGCTCTAGTTATTGCTGGATTTCCAAGTTGTGGTTGTCCTCCAAGTTCCATACCCACTTTAATCGTCGAGCGTATTCATTGTGGTATACCTACTTGATCTTGTCGGAGTAAAAGCTCGATACCATCGAGCATGTATTTCTCATGTATACCAACCACCACCTGAGGAGCTGAGGAGAGGATTAAAAAAAATAAGGACTATCGTGAAGAATAAATAATACTTATTCGTGAAGCCGCTGTCAACTTTGCGGCGCGCTAGAGGTCCAAAATAAAAAAATAAAAATACTGTGATGTGGCAACAAGTTTAGATATTCCGAGGATACATTTTGTAAATTAACGACATCTGTTGGATTCATTGTGTACAACAACCAACATTCATTGTGAGCGCCTAAAAGTATGCTACATATTTGCAATATATTTTAACTGAGTACTAAATCGAACTTGAAGTACTAATTCGAGACTCGAATTAGTACCGAAAGCTTAGATTGTGCCAGAACCAGACAAAAGCTTCCAGAAGCTTGTAAACTTGTATAAATACAAGAGTAGATTGCATTGAAAGTTTATTTTCGAAAGTCGAATTGTTAACTACTTGAAGCGTTAGTAAAAAGTGATTGAATTGAGATTAAATAAAAAGTGATGAATTATAAAAACGTATTTGAATTGTGAATAAGTGGAATAAGTTATATTTGGTGTTATTTAAACTTAAAGACGTTGTGCTTCATAGAATAAAGAGATTTGTTGTATTATTTTGGAATTTCGATTGAGTTTTATTTATCGAACCTCAGGCCAAAATATCACAATACCAATTTACAAGTCTGAATACGCTCTAGACATTAAATAGCAACAATTTTTTGTATATATAGGAATAAACAAATTTCACTTTTTTCAAATTTTTGCTTTTTCGGTCGATATCCCAATAACAGTATGTGAAAGGTGAAAAAGGTAAAGGCCTAAATTGTAGATCGTAAAAAAAGCAACAAAAAAGTGTTCAAAATTTTCGTATCTCAACGGAGAACCGAGTTACTGTAAGAAAAGTCAATTTAACACTTTTTTTTCAAAAAAAAAAATACTTGGTCGAAAAACGAAACTTAAGTTTTCCTAGACACCCGCCCCACAAAATATCCAAAATTTAGATTTTTTTTGTTCACTGGCATTTCCAAATGTGTATAATGACTGGACTATATGGTTTTGGTTGTCTTAGCTCTTAGCTGTACAACAAACCCCATCATAAAGCAGGTAGTCGCAACAATCTATAAATTCTTCGGTCGTTCCTTCAGACATTTTGTTTTTATTGTTTGTGTTGCTGATGCAAGTCGAGCAGACGATTATTTTAGAAAATTACGCTCCTTTACGGTTTAGAATTAAACTTTATTATATTATACTCTTTAATCCACCGCTTCCAAAACAAATTTGCAATCTGCTGACTCATTCGCCAACTCTTTTGAAGCAATAAATCCCTGTCACAGAAAAATCCAGAAGGCTTACTACCATTAGAAGATCCAAGCAAGAAATGGTTTGGGGTCAAGGCTTCAGCATCTTCGGATTCCACAGGAACATTATGTTTGTGCGTAGTAACTTCCTTTAGAACACTCTTCACTGTACCTACCATTCGCTCACAAGAACCTCCCATATATGGCGCAACAGGTGGGTTGAAAAACCATTTTGTTTCAGCACTTGTGGCTTTACCCTGGATTTCGTCCTTGTTCATCTGATTAAATGCTTCTCCATTGTCTGAATAAATTTCTCGCGGAGTTCCTCTTCTTGATGTAAAATTTCGATAACACAAAATACATGAGTCAGCAGTCAAATTATGTGCCAACTCTATATGCACAGCTCGTATTGTTAGGCAAGTAAATAAACACCCCAGCACTTTTCAGTCTTCCTTCCAGATTGTACTAAGATCGGACCAAAATAATCTACTGCGGTATTTGTAAAAGGCCTGAAAAACGCTGCTAGTCTTGCTTCAGGCAATGGAGCCATCTCAGGACATGATGGTATTGCAGTGTTGATCTTTTGCGTATAAACCTGACAAGCGTTCTTAAACTAGGTATCCAAAATCGTTGACGTTGACGAATTTCATTTACAACTGTCTCATGACATATATGATGAAATCGTTTGTGATAATCTTCAACGATCAAATAACTCACGCGATGATTTTTTTTTCAAAAGCACTGAATGTTTAGTTTCATACGCAACAAACCACGCTCTATCTATTCTTCCTTTTATCCTCAGAATCCCTTCATAATCTATGTATGGTGAGCATTTGAAAAGATGACTCGTCTTAGGTAAAGTTCTCGAGTTTGTCAATACTGCCAGTTCATCTGCATAACTGTCCCTCTGTGCCAACCATAAAAGCGTGTTTTCAGCTTCATGTAGTTCCTCCGAAGAAAACATTCCCGTTCTCTTTACAACATCAAAACGTTTGCATTTTGTATTGTAGATGAACCTCAAGCAATACGCCATCGAACGATGTAGACATTTCCATTTTGAAAATCTCTCGAAGTCCAGCAGAGGATTTCCAAAAACTATATCTGTGTGTAACACATATTGTGGTTGAAACTCTTCTAATTGAGATTTAGTGTCTTCTTTAGTTAAAGGCCAGCTTTCTTCATCGGTGTACAAAAATGTAGACTCGATGCGACGTTCATTTTTGTCGGAACCCATCTCCAGTCCTCCAGCTTGGTCTTCTCAAGAATCTCTCCAACTCTGAACATCACAAATTGCTTAAGCTTCCTAGGATCTGCTTTAAGCTAGTATAAAACATTCCGAGAGTCAGTCCACAAAGTTTGAACATGGTAATGTTGACTTCTAATAATGTTTTGCGCAAGTCTTGAACCAATCACCGCTGCTTGTAGTTCCAACCCAGGTATTGACATTGGTTTTAATGGAGCTACCTTTGTTTTTGCTCCAACTATGACACAATCCACACTGAATTTCCATCATTAAGTCTTAAGTATACAACTGTTGCCATAGCAGCCTCGCTAGCATCTACGAACACGTGCAGTTGAACCAACATATTCTTAAACCCTTCTAGCGAATAACACCTTGGAATGCTGGGCGTGAGTTCTCCCAGATGGTCTGCAAATTATTTGAAATTACCTCATCCCCATCCAATAGACAGCTTCCAAACATCCTGAAGTAATATTTTCAACTTGACCAGATAAAACGAAAGGAATCCAAGTGGGTCAAAAACTGATATCAGCACCCTCAACAGTTCACGTTTAGTTGGGGTTCTGTTACCCTTCAAAACATCGATGTGGCCTTTGTTTAGTTTCAGCGAAAAAGTCAATGTGTCGTCCAAAGTATTCCACCATAGTCCGAGAACCTTGGTTGCAGACTTTGTTTCGTCCAGCTCTTGAATTGACTTTCCTTTGCTGCCATCGGATTGATTCAATGCTTGAAGAACCTCTGTAGAGTAAGATACCCAGTTTCGTATGTTGAATCCTCCTCTGGAGTGTATCAGCTTGACGTCTTTAGAGACCTGGATTGCTTCCTCAACTGTGTCTACACTGTACAGCATGTCACCCACGTAATGGTGTTTAATTATTACCTCAGCTGCCTCCGGATACTCACTTGCAAATTGCTTCGCATTTTTGTTTTTAACATGCCGTGCAATACTAGGAGAACATCTTAATCCAAATTGCAAGACTAGCATCTTAAAAACTTCGGGATCACGATCTAAATCACCAAAACGCCACAGGAATCGTAGACAATCCTGATCCTCTTAGCTTCTTGATTGGGTATTGCAAAAGCCTCCGGCCACTTGCTGAAGTAGTCCATGATAACAAGGATGTAACGGCTACCGTTTTCAGTTTCCGGGAACGGACCTGTGATGTCAACAGCGATTCTTTCAAACGGGGCGCCCACGTTGTACTGGCGCATTTTACCTCGTGTTTTGACTTTGGGTCCCTTGCTAGCCGCGCATGTTGTGCACTTTCGACACCAGCTCTCTACATCGTTTCTTGCGCTTAGCCAATAAAAGCGTTCCCGTACCTTTTCCAGTGTTTTGTTGACTCCCAAGTGCCCACCGGATATTCCAGCATGCATTTCTCGTAGGATCTCCTCTACTTTCGATCGTGGAACCACAAGCTGCATCTTAAAGGATCTGCCATCCGGCATTTCCCATTTTCTTCGCAAAACACCATCTTCCACATGGAGAGAGTCCCACTGCGCCCAGTATGCCTTTAAAGTAGGACTTCTGTCGGAGATGTCTCTGGCATTTGGTTTTTCCATAAATTCCTTCCATGCAAGGAGTGGCTCGATGTCAGGGCCTTCTTTTTGTGCATTACGAAGTTCTTCGGCACTCCAACCCCCTACAGGTTCGGCTCTTATTCTCTGGACAGATATACCTCCAACCTTTTCCTCTTTTCGCGCACAATGTTTGCAACTGGGCTCACATGGTCTGCGGGAAAGCGCGTCCGCATTGCAGTGCAGTCTTCCTTTCCGATGCTGTACTTCGAAGTCGTAAGTCTGCAATCGTTCGATCCATCTTGCTACTTGCCCCTCAGGATTTTTAAACTGTAGCAACCATTTTAAAGCGGCGTGATCGGTACGCAGGATGAATCTCTGTCCATACAGATATTTATGGAAATGTTTTGTCGCCAGTATCAGAGCAAGGAGTTCCCGTCTGGTTACACAGTAGTTTCTCTCTGGTCGCGACAGAACTTTGCTGAAATAGGCTACCACTTTCTCCTGCCCATCGTGTATCTGCGACAGAACTGCTCCAACACCCACGTTACTAGCATCCGCGTTCACAATAAATGTTTTGCCAGGGGTGGGGTAAGCTAGTATTGGTGCCTCACAAAGCCGCTGTTTTAGATGTTGAAAGCTTCTTTCGCACTCACCTGACCATTTAAATTGTCTACCCTTCTCAGTTAGCTGGTGCAGACACTTTGCGATTCCGGCAAAATCTTTGACGAACCTCCTGTAATAAGTGGCGAGACCTAGAAAGCTCCTCAGCTGGTGTTTATCTTCGGGAACTGGCCAATTTCTCACGGTTTCGATTTTCTCCGGGTCAGTGTTTACTCCATTTGATGATATCACATGTCCCAAATATTTCACCTCAGCTTTGAACAGAGCACATTTCTTTGGATTTAGTTTCAAATGTGCAGTTCGAAGTCGTGTAAACACCTCCCTCAAGTTGTCGCGATGTTCAGCGAACGTCTTTCCCACAACGATGACGTCATCCAAGTACACCAGGCAGGTTTTCCATGTCAGACCCTGTAACACACGTTCCATTAAACGCTCAAAGGTGGCTGGAGCGTTACACAAGCCAAATGGCATAACGGTAAACTGCCATAGTCCATTTCCCGTTGTGAAAGCGGTCTTTTCTTTGTCTTCTGGATGGATCTGTACCTGCCAGTAACCACTTTTCAGATCGAGGGTGGAAAACCATTTCGCTCCAGAAAGGGTATCCAAGGTGTCATCTATTCGAGGCAAGGGGTAGCTGTCCTTCTTGGTGATGCCCACGGACTTTTTGAGTTTTCGATTAGACCGTCTTTTTCCATGGTTGATATCATCTCATCGACTTCCGACTGTTTTGCCAATGGAAGTCTTCTAGCAGGTTGTCGGATCGGTCTGCTATCGCCGGTGTCTATTCGGTGCTGTACTAGGTGTGTTCGACCATAGTCTCCATCCTGCGATGCAAATATATCAGCAAACTCGCCAATGAGATGTTTGGCCATGGTTTTCTGCTCCTGATTTAGCTCACAGTTTCCAAGGATAGCATTACATACCCCAGCCAATTTTGTTGCAGAAACAGGGCTCGCAGATTCACTTCCAGATGTTGTCGATATGGCTGCAATGGGTACGCATCTTCCAATCACCTCTCCTTGTCTGAGCTTGACGGAGTGTTTGTTCGGATTCATCAGCCTTACCGGAACCATGTTTTTCTTTGGTTCTACTAAAATTTTTCCAACGATATAGCTTGGAAAGTCCTCTTTATTATCTGCTTCAATGAAATAGAATCGGTGGTTCCCAGGATCACCCTCCAAACGCGTCCAAAGAACTGTCTCTGAAGAAGGTGGTAGGACTTCATCTCTGCTTATAACCGCCCGAAGATTCACAGCGTTCTCGTTTCCGTATACCATAGGGATCTCAACGGTTCGATACCTTAACACTTGCATTCGAAGGTCTATGATTACCTCATGTGCCTTCATGAAATCCACTCCAATGATGCATTCGTCGCATATGTCGGCTACCAAGAATGCATGTGAGAAGGTCAACCCTGCCAGTTGTATCTTTAGAAATACCTCCCCGTATACTTTTGCTGCTTCTCCCGTAGCTGTCTTCAGAGTGTAGCAGCTGGTGTTATGTAGCCAGGATGTCTGAACAAGGTCTCTTCTGATTATGGAGGCTGTGGCACCCGTGTCGATAGTGGCCACACATTTTCTGTTTCTGATGACAGTCTCCACTATCAAGCTCTTGCTGCAGCGTGTAGTTTGCGAAACTTGGATGATGGTCCTGGGGGCGTCGATTCCATTAACCAACTTCAGCCCCGCGAAGGCGTTTCCCGCCTGCTGTTGATCAGAAGCTTGTCCAGCAGTGTGAGTGTTATTCCTGCCAGATGCTTCGTCATTCTGCCTCCTCCTTGCGCAATGTGGGCAGCTTACCTGTCTAGGTGGAGATCTGCATTGACGCTGTAGGTGTCCTAGCTTGTTGCAATTCCAGCATCTCATTTGACCGCAAGCAGTGTTCGGCTTTTGTTTTTCAATGTCGACACGTTGACATGAGCACTCTAGCGTAGCCATTTCCCTGACGCGATGGCTACCTTGCGAAGCTTGGTCTGCTGCTTCCATTGTCAGGGCAAATGCTAAAGCCTCAGCGAGCGTTTTCTTACCTGCCATTCTCACAGCCATTTGTAGTTTTCCATCTGCAATGGCATTAGTGAACGCATCGGTTGCCAGTTCGTTTATGATTTCCCTGCTGGTATTGGGATAAGACAAATTGGCCAAGCGCTCGATGTCAGCTTGCAATTGTTGTAGCGTTTCACCTCTTGTCTGGACCCTTGGACGCAACTGGACTCGGTAAACTTGCTGCATGTGGTCGTCGCCAAACCTCATCTCGATTGCCTTGACCATGGCATCATAATCCTGATGTTTGTCTTCAGGAATGGTCTGCAGCAATTCGGCAGCTGTTCCTCTGAGAGCAAGCGTAAGAGCAATTGATTTGTCTTCGTTGTCCCAGTTGTTTGTCAAGGCGGCAGCTTCGAACTGCCTCTTATAAATTGGCCATGATGTTTGACCATCGAAGACAGGGGGCTGCATTTCCTTTCTTCGTGGACCGTCGCTCGAATATTCCCGAACCTTCTGCTTTTTCAAAGAATCAAATTCCTTAGCCAGATGTTCGTACTGTTGCTCTACACTTACGAACTTTTCTTCCAAGTTTTCTATTTTGGCTTCGAATTTCTGATCGATTGTTTGAAGTCTTTTGTCGAAGAGAACATTCTGTGCATCGAGTTTGTTTTCGAGACCATCAAATTTGCTTTCGAGAACGTTCTTTTGTTCTTCAAGAACGTTCTTTTGGTCGCTTAGTTGCTGCTGGAGAATTTCCAACGAATTCTTCTGCTCATTCTTTTGTTCTTCGAGAACGTTCTTTTGTTCTTCGAATTTCGACAGAAGCAACTTCATGGAAGCAGGCATTTCATCGGCTGTACTTACTGTGCATTCTCTCCCTTGTTCTTCAACATCGAACAACATGGTATCTGGGTCTCCACCATCCTGAGTGATAGCATTCTGAAGTCGGAGCAATAGTTCCTTTTTCAGCCCCGAAGTCTGAAGATTTCGTTTTCCTAATTCTTCTTTCAACTCAGCTGTTGTCAATTGTTCTAATTTGCGACCCATTTTATGTAACTGAAACACTATTTTCGCAACAGAGTCAGTTTTATTTTAATGTCTCTTCTAGAAAGATCTTTTTCCAACACTATTTTTAACAAAAATACTCGCTATTCACAGTTTTATAGCACAATCAGTTCAATAGTTTCTGGAAAATTCCACTTTCACAGTTAAATGAGTCACCGAAACTGTTTTAGAAAATGTCACTATGGAATTTTCTAGCACTTTACTGAGTTTTATCCCCAATTTCTGACACCAATGTGATATTTTTGCCTGGGGTTCGACAAATAAAACTCAATCAAAATTCCAAAATAATAAAATAAGTCTCTTTATTTTATAAAACACCACGTCTTTCAGTTTAAATAACACCAATTTAACTTATTTCACTTATTCACAATTCAAATACGTTTTTATAATTCAACACTTTTTATTTAATCTTAATTCAATCACTTTTTACTAATGCTTCTAGTTGTTAACAATTCCACTTTCGAAAATAAACTGAACTTTCAATGCAATCTACTCTTGTATTTATACAAGTTTACAAGCTTCTGGAAGCTTCTGTCTGGTTCTGGCACAATCTAAGCTTTTGGTACTAATTCGAGTCTCGAATTAGTACTTCAAGTTCGATTTAGTACTCAGTCAAAACATATTGCAAATATGTAGCATACTTTTAGGCGCTCACAATGAATGTTGGTTGTTGTACACAATGAATCCAACAGATGTCGTTAATTTACAAAATGTATCCTCCGAATATCTAAACTTGTTGCCACATCACAATACTATCGTCACTAACACACCAGCCTAAAAGAGTTTTTATACCAACAGGTTCTTCCCTGGATACTTCTCGTAATTTCTGCGCCAACAACAGTTTTGTTGACACCAATCAAAATTCCACATTTTGCACGGTTATATTATTGCAGGGGTATACCTCTAAGGTGGGGATGCTTTTCTGCCAAAGAAGCTTGGTCAATAGATTGAATAGGCAACGCTAATTTCTTCACGGTGCGCACATCTCTAAGCCAATGTCTCTCTGAAGCGGATTTGTCACTGTTTTCTGAAATCTCCAACGGTACGATTTTTGACTCTTCTTCAACGCGAACAGTATCTGCAGTCCATTTTAGACACATGGGCTTAGCTATCCCATCCAATCCTTAATTGTTTGCAATCTCCTCCTCAGCCAAAGTTTACGACACTTAAATCACTATGGATGGCTTAGACATCCCTCGCATATATCTCGGTTGCTTACCAAATCTTATCTCCTTCTTGACGAAAAGTTCGCGAAAATTATCACGTTTAACTAATTTGTGACCCTTTCGACAGAGATAACAACCACTAAATTTGCTTGGTTGATTTTCCTTTGAAACAATCTGGTTTTCAGAGTGAGCATGAAGAAGCGCCGACGCTTTTCAAATCTTGTCTCAATAACTGCACATGGTGTAACTTCAGCAGTGTTCTATTTGTCAGATAATGCGTTAATCCAGATGACACCATCATACAATGCACGCTGCTTATCTACGATGTATTCTGGCTGCCCATATAACATTCTTAGAGTCTCGATTACTTACGGAACATTCGACGGCATCATTAAGCGAGTTCCAACAGCTTCTAGCGCTCTTCCTCTCAAAGCTCTTTGCAAACGGGAAAAAATTTCTTGGTTTGAGAACCCACAGAGCTTCGTATCGTCCTCAAAAGTGCTTATAAAAAGCGGCCATTCTTAAGGACGTCCAGAGAACATAGGAAGATCTTTCGCCATCACCTCACGGGCTGCGATTTACCTCTGATCAAGCAAATCAGGTTTCTCAGTTACGGTTGCATTTGGTGGTTTACATCGGAAATCTTTTTCCAATGGCAAAACTTCAGATATGTTATTGTGATGTGTCAACAAGTTTAGATATTCGGAGGATACATTTTGTAAACTAACGACATCTGTTGGATTCATTGTGTACAACAACCACCATTTATTGTGTACAACAACCACCATTTATTGTGTACAACAACCATGCCCCTAAAAGTATGCTACATATTTGCAACATGTTTTAACTAGTACTAAATCGAACTTGACGAAACACTTCGAGACTCGAATTAGTACCGAAAGCTTAGATTGTGCCAGAACCAGACAGAAGCTTCCAGAAGCTTTTAAAGTTGTATAAATACAAGAGTAGATTGGATTGAGAGTTCAGTTTATTTTCGAAAGTGGAATTGTTAACAACTGAAAGCATTAGTAAAAAGTGATTGAATTGAGATTAAATAAAAAGTGTTGAATTATAAAAACGTATTTGAATTGTGAATAAGTGAAATAAGTTAAATTGGTGTTATTTAAACTGAAAGACGTTGTGTTTTATAAAATAAAGAGATTTGTTTTATTATTGTGGAATTTTGATTGAGTTTTATTTGTCGAACCCCAGGCAAAAATATCACATTGGTGTCAGAAATTGGGGATAAAACTCAGTAAAGTGCTAGAAAATTCCATAGTGACATTTTCTAAAACAGTTTCGGTGACTCATATAATTGTGAAAGAGAACTGATTTTGCTATAAAACGGTGAATAGCGAATATTTTTGTTAAAAATAGTGTTTGAAAAAGATTTTTCTAGAAGAGACATTAAAATAAAATTGACTGTGTTGCGAAAATTGTGTTTCGGTTACATAAAATGGGTCGCAAATTAGAACAATTGTCAACAGCTGAGTTGAAAGAAGAATTAGGAAAAAGAAATCTTCAAACTTCGGGGCTGAAAAAGGAACTATTGCTCCGACTTCAGAATGCTATCACTCAGGATGGTGGAGACCCCGATAATATGTTTTTCGATGTTGAAGAACAAGGGAGAGAAAGCACAGTAAGTACCGCCGATGAAATGCCTACCTTCATGAAGTTGCTTCTGTCGAAATTCGATGCTCTGGAAAGTTCCTCGAAAGAACAAAAGAACTTTCTCGAAGAACAAAAGAACGTTCTCGAAGAACAAAAGAACGTTCTCGAAGAACAAAAGAACGTTCTCGAAAGTAAGTTCGACGAACAAAAGAATTCTTTAGAAGTTCTTCAGAAGCAACTAAGCGAACAAAAGGATGCTCTCGAAAACAAGCTAGATGCACAGAATGTTCTCTTCGACAAAAGACTCCAAATAGTAGATCAGAAAATAGAAAACTTAGAAGAAAAGTTCGGAAAGCAAGTAGAAAGTGTAGAGCAACAATACGAACATCTAGCTAAGGAAGTTGATTCTTTGAAGAAGCAGAAGGTTCGGGAATATTCGAGTGACGGTCCACGAAGAAAGGAAATGCAGCCCCCTGTCTTCGATGGTCAAACATCATGGCCAATTTATAAGAGGCAGTTCGAAGCTGCCGCCTTGACGAACAACTGGGACAACGAAGACAAATCAATTGCTCTTACGCTTGCGCTCAGAGGAACAGCTGCCGAATTGCTGCAGACCATTCCTGAAGACAAACATCATGATTATGATGCCATGGTCAAGGCAATCGAGATGAGGTTTGGCGACGACCACATGCAGCAAGTTTACCGAGTCCAGTTGCGCCGAAGGGTCCAGGCAAGAGGTGAAACGCTACAACAATTGCAAGCTGACATTGAGCGCTTGGCGAATTTGTCTTATCCCAATACCAGCAGGGAAATCATAAACGAACTGGCAACCGATGCGTTCACTAATGCCATTGCAGATGGAAAACTACAAATGGCTGTGAGAATGGCAGGTAAGAAAACGCTCGCTGAGGCTTTAGCAATTGCCCTGACAATGGAAGCAGCAGACCAAGCTTCGCAAAGTAGCCATCGCGTCAGGGAAGTGGCTACGCTAGAGTGCTCATGTCAACGTGTCGACATTGAAAGACAAAACCTGAACACTGCTCGAGGTCAAATGAGATGCTGGAATTGCAACAAGCTAGGACACCTACAGCGACAATGCAGATCTCCACCTAGACAGGTAAGCTGCCCACATTGCGCAAGGAGGAGACAGAATGACGAAGCATCTGGCAGGAATAACACTCACACTGCTGGACAAGCTTCTGATCAACAGCAGGCGGAAAACGCCTAAGAACCAACTTCGCGGGGCTGAAGTTGGTTGATGGAATCGACGCCCCCAGGACCATCATCCAAGTTTCGCAAACTACACGCTGCAGCAAGAGCTTGACAGTGGAGACAGTCATCAGAAACAGAAAATGTGTGGCCACTATCGACACGGGTGCCACAGCCTCCATAATCAGAAGAGACCTTGTTCAGACATCCTGGCTACATAACACCAGCTGCTACACTCTGAAGACAGCTACGGGAAAGCAGCAAAAGTATACGGGGAGGTATTTCTAAAGATACAACTGGCAGGGTTGACCTTCTCACATGCATTCTTGGTAGCCGACATATGCGACGAATGCATCATTGGAGTGGATTTCATGAAGGCACATGAGGTAATCATAGACCTTCGAATGCAAGTGTTAAGGTATCGAACCGTTGAGATCCCTATGGTATACGGAAACGAGAACGCTGTGAATCTTCGGGCGGTTATAAGCAGAGATGAAGTCCTACCACCTTCTTCAGAGACAGTTCTTTGGACGCGTTTGGAGGGTGATCCTGGGAACCACCGATTCTATTTCATTGAAGCAGATAATAAAGAGGACTTTCCAAGCTATATCGTTGGAAAAATTTTAGTAGAACCAAAGAAAAACATGGTTCCGGTAAGGCTGATGAATCCGAACAAACACTCCGTCAAGCTCAGACAAGGAGAGGTGATTGGAAGATGCGTACCCATTGCAGCCATATCGACAACATCTGGAAGTGAATCTGCGAGCCCTGTTTCTGCAACAAAATTGGCTGGGGTATGTAATGCTATCCTTGGAAACTGTGAGCTAAATCAGGAGCAGAAAACCATGGCCAAACATCTCATTGGCGAGTTTGCTGATATATTTGCATCGCAGGATGGAGACTATGGTCGAACACACCTAGTACAGCACCGAATAGACACCGGCGATAGCAGACCGATCCGACAACCTGCTAGAAGACTTCCATTGGCAAAACAGTCGGAAGTCGATGAGATGATATCAACCATGGAAAAAGACGGTCTAATCGAAAACTCAAAAAGTCCGTGGGCATCACCCGTTGTACTAGTGAAAAAGAAGGACGGCAGCACTCGATTCTGCGTGGATTACCGGAGGCTCAACGATGTCACCAAGAAGGACAGCTACCCCTTGCCTCGAATAGATGACACCTTGGATACCCTTTCTGGAGCGAAATGGTTTTCCACCCTCGATCTGAAAAGTGGTTACTGGCAGGTACAGATCCATCCAGAAGACAAAGAAAAGACCGCTTTCACAACGGGAAATGGACTATGGCAGTTTACCGTTATGCCATTTGGCTTGTGTAACGCTCCAGCCACCTTTGAGCGTTTAATGGAACGTGTGTTACAGGGTCTGACATGGAAAACCTGCCTGGTGTACTTGGATGACGTCATCGTTGTGGGAAAGACGTTCGCTGAACATCGCGACAACTTGAGGGAGGTGTTTACACGACTTCGAACTGCACATTTGAAACTAAATCCAAAGAAATGTGCTCTGTTCAAAGCTGAGGTGAAATATTTGGGACATGTGATATCATCAAATGGAGTAAACACTGACCCGGAGAAAATCGAAACCGTGAGAAATTGGCCAGTTCCCGAAGATAAACACCAGCTGAGGAGCTTTCTAGGTCTCGCCACTTATTACAGGAGGTTCGTCAGAGATTTCGCCGGAATCGCAAAGTGTCTGCACCAGCTAACTGAGAAGGGTAGACAATTTAAATGGTCAGGTGAGTGCGAAAGAAGCTTTCAACATCTAAAGCAGCGACTTTGTGAGGCACCAATACTAGCTTACCCCACCCCTGGCAAAACATTTATTGTGGACGCGGATGCTAGTAACGTGGGTGTTGGAGCAGTTCTGTCGCAGATACACGATGGGCAGGAGAAAGTGGTAGCCTATTTCAGCAAAGTTCTGTCGCGACCAGAGAGAAACTACTGTGTAACCAGACGGGAACTCCTTGCTCTGATACTGGCGACAAAACATTTCCATAAATATCTGTATGGACAGAGATTCATTCTTTCAAAAATCCTGAGGGGCAAGTAGCAAGATGGATCGAACGATTGCAGACTTACGACTTCGAAGTACAGCATCGCAAAGGAAGACTGCACTGCAATGCGGACGCGCTTTCCCGCAGACCATGTGAGCCCAGTTGCAAACATTGTGCGCGAAAAGAGGAAAAGGATGAAGGTATATCTGTCCAGAGAATAAGAGCCGAACCTGTAGAGGGTTGGAGTGCCGAAGAAATTCGTAATGCACAAAAAGAAGACCCTGACATCGAGCCAATCCTTGCATGGAAGGAATCTATGGAGAAACCAAACACAAGAGACATCTCCGACAGAAGTCCTACTTTAAAGGCATACTGGGCGCAGTGGGACTCTCTCCATGTGGAAGATGGTGTTTTGCGAAGAAAATGGGAAATGCCGGATGGCAGATCCTTTAAGATGCAGCTTGTGGTTCCACGATCGAAAGTAGAGGAGATCCTACGAGAAATGCATGCTGGAATATCCGGTGGGCACTTGGGAATCAACAAAACACTGGAAAAGGTACGGGAACGCTTTTATTGGCTAAGCGCGAGAAACGATGTAGAGAGCTGGTGTCGAAAGTGCACAACATGCGCAGCTAGCAAGGGACCCAAAGTCAAAACACGAGGTAAAATGCACCCGTACAACGTGAGCGCCCCGTTTGAAAGAATCGCCGTTGACATCACAGGCCCGTTCCCGGAAACTGAAAACGGTAGCCGTTACATCCTTGTTGTCATGGACTACTTCAGCAAGTGGCCGGAGGCTTTTGCGATACCCAATCAAGAAGCTAAGACTGTTGTCGAGCAGATAGTGGACCACTGGGTCTGCAGGTTCGGGGTGCCTATGGAATTGCATTCCGACCAAGGGCGAAACTTCGAGTCGAAGGTATTCCAGGAAGTATGCGCATCACTCGGGTTAAAGAAAACAAGGACAACACCTCTTCATCCACAGTCTGATGGAATGGTAGAAAGATTTAACAAGACCTTGAAGGAACATCTGTCCAAAGTCGTGAACGAGAACCAACAGGATTGGGATCGGCGAATTCCTTTATTTCTTATGGCCTACCGGAATGCGGTTCATAGTACAACTGGATACACTCCATCCGAAATTCTATTTGGACGAACTGCCCGGCTTCCAAGTGAGCTAAGATTCGGATTTCCTATTGAAGACCCAAAATGCGAAGAGGACTACGTGTTAGATCTTAGAGAAAGGATCAACGACATTCACCAGAGAACAAGAAACAACATAAAAATTGCGAGTGACCGCATGAAGACCAGATACGATGCGAGAGCAACAGCACCTGAATTCAATGAGGGAGATCTGGTATGGCTTTATAACCCACATCGCAAAAAGGGAAAATCGCCCAAGCTTCAGCAGGACTGGGAAGGTCCCTACCAAATAGTTACGCGCATTAATGACGTCGTTTTCCGAATCCAACGAGGACCAAGAGCAAAAATGAAAATTGTCCATGTGGATCGACTGCATCGTTACCACGGAAACAATGATGATGTGCTTGTTCGGGACGAACAAAACTAAGAGGGGGACAATGTGATGTGTCAACAAGTTTAGATATTCGGAGGATACATTTTGTAAACTAACGACATCTGTTGGATTCATTGTGTACAACAACCACCATTTATTGTGTACAACAATCACCATTTATTGTGTACAACAACCATGCCCCTAAAAGTATGCTACATATTTGCAACATGTTTTAACTAGTACTAAATCGAACTTGACGAAACACTTCGAGACTCGAATTAGTACCGAAAGCTTAGATTGTGCCAGAACCAGACAGAAGCTTCCAGAAGCTTTTAAAGTTGTATAAATACAAGAGTAGATTGCATTGAGAGTTCAGTTTATTTTCGAAAGTGGAATTGTTAACAACTGAAAGCATTAGTAAAAAGTGATTGAATTGAGATTAAATAAAAAGTGTTGAATTATAAAAACGTATTTGAATTGTGAATAAGTGAAATAAGTTAAATTGGTGTTATTTAAACTGAAAGACGTTGTGTTTTATAAAATAAAGAGATTTGTTTTATTATTGTGGAATTTTGATTGAGTTTTATTTGTCGAACCCCAGGCAAAAATATCACATTATTGTTAACCATCACCCTTTTAGATTGTTCTACCCAAACTTTTGTTTGACTGAGCCGCAGACTTCTATTGTCATCCAAATCATCTTCTGCATCAGCCTCCAATGCCATTAGCTCAAACTTTCGTTAAATAAACTTTTTTTCTTTTTTCTCAAGTTCCTGAAGGAATTTGTCATCAATTTTCTTCTGTTCTTCCAAACGGAGCATCTCTTCTTCTCTAGTTTTAGTCCTCGAAGACTGAAAACACATCTGGCCTTGACCTATTCGAAAGTGTTTCGTTGGCTCCGGGCTTAGATGTCGGCTTAGGTTGTATATTCACTGAGTTGCTTGTTGCGAGCCCAACTGTCTTGTCATTTCCAATCGATGAATTAAGATTCGTGCAATCTTTGCAGAACCAATCTTTATTTGCCACCGATGAGTCGACTCCAGCGCAACTAAAATGAAACCAATTCTTGCAACCATATTGTCGACATCATTTTTCCTTTTACAGGCTACACAATCGTTGTTCTCAGACAATTTCTTGAAGTCCAAAATAATGCAAAATTCCTTATATTTTATTAATTTTTTAATTTTTAGAATTGTTGCTGATGCAAGTCGAGCAGATGATTATTTTAGAAAATTACGCTCCTTTACGGTTTACAATTAAACTTTATTTAAGAAATAGTAATAGGTAAGAAACAATAGGAAAATAATAGATAATTAATAAAATAATTATACCTAAAAATTTAAACAAGGTCTTCTCCGTCTTGACTTCTCAGCTTCATGTGAAAATTGAATATAATAATATAAGTTGTCATAAGAGAAAATCAGATTGTTATTTTTAAAAAATTACGATAAAAAATTTATAAACTTGTGAGGTTTTTTACTGTCAGCAACAGTTTGTGTGCTATCAAATGTCAAAAAACAGCATGCAGCATACTCAAACATTGAAGTTGAGTGAATTTCTCCTATATCTAGTGTGAGCGTTGACAATTCGCCGTAAAATCTGCTGACTATGACTATGTTGCCTGTACGGCAAATTCAGCACTGCTTTGAAGTATTACTAAAAAATCTGTGGCCATAGCCATACATCATTTCACATTTAAGCCTCTCCCACAGGAACGGGTCTCTTTCTCTATTTTTCAATCCAGTACCTCATCCGTCTACCCTACCAAACTTTACAAAAATCGATTCAGCCGTTTAGACGAGATTGCGGAACAAACATCTACATCCAAACATTAAAACATATACAAACAATCACATTTATAACATTAGCAGGATATATTAATGCAAAGTTAAATTTGTTTATATAGGTATAGGGTCTCTCATTAAGCGCTTCCTAACTTTAAATTTAAATAAAACAAAGTTAATTAAACAAAGCCCGATGCCCGAATAGACTACTCATTTTGATAAAACAATTTTATCGCTTGCAGGTGTTGTAGAACGCTATATCCGTCCCTGGTGATTTGGCAAACAGACTAAATAAATAACAGCCAATTTGACAGATGAAGCTTCAACAAGATGGCCGCTATCAACTGTCAAAGTTCGAAAGTCCCTATTGGAAGACCCGTGGAAGCGTGGAACAGATTGAACCAGAAATATCACCAGCACCGTCTACAGCGAACAGCATGCTGACCAGCAAAAAAAAATTCAAACACATTGCCACCAGCACCTTCTTCTTAGAACAATAACACTGTCAGTTTTTTTTTGTAGTATGGTGCCTCTGAATATCACTTGGTTAAACTTGGTAGCAATGGAACAGTAACAGCAAATTTAGGATTTTGGTCTAACGACGCTGTTAACGTTACCGTTGCTGGTCTATTCTAGTTTGAGCAATTGAAACACATAGGTTCTAAAATACTGGCGGTCGCCGTTACTGGTGCTGTTGCTGTTGCTGGTTAAATCTGTTTCACGCATATTTATATATGCCCCACAGGGCCCACGGGGGGCAATGGAACACCACGACTGACAGCGTGTATGATCGGATTAAAGCTCGTAAGGTTTTTATTGAAGTGGAATGGCCTCAATGGAATGGTAAACTTTAATCGTTGTAAACGTCGTAATATTGTTTCGGAACCGAATAATGGAAAAATCGATCAGGGGATGAATTCCCGTTCTGAGAAAATATGAAATGATAAAAAACTTTTCACTCCAATTTTCTTAGAGACTTTTCATTTTATCATTTCATGAACTCGCTTATGCGATTCCGATCCGTGTGTACTAAAAAGTACTAAATGAAAATGCGGTTGTTCTTTTCAGATTTCTTTCTTGTTTATAATGCATTGGAAGTGTTATTTATCAATTTTTATTAATTAATTAATTAAGAGAATAAAAAATAGTATAACTAAGTAAATAATTGCAAAAAAAAAAAATCGGAAACTGCCGTAGAATGAATTGGTCCTCCATCATTTGCCTTTGCTTTACAATGTTGCTTGATCTCAAATTTCTGGTCCTCTTCACGGGATGATTGGGTTTAAAAAGTACCTAATTTATCATTGTGAAAAGTTTTTGGCGCGTAAAGACGTAAAATATGTATCATTTCACAGTTCGGAACCAATATGAACAGATATGAACCAAGTCTTCTATGATCTATCTCATCTACTTTTTTCACGTTTATCGACGTTGCATGAATACTCTTAATATCATGCTTTTGTTAAAGCAGGCTTTAAGTGAAAGTAATTGTGTGAACGGAGCCTTTCGTTACCGAGAACTAGAAATTCGTATTTCTTGTTTCTTGCGGCTTGTGTGTGTACGGACGTCGGACACTAGTTATGATACGAAATTGTATCACTAAATTCACATGACGTATTTGGAATGAGAAATATATTTTTGAACGATGAACAACTTGTGTGTAGTATATATCTCCATACCAAGTTCATAGGCTGGAGTTATAGCTATTTCATGGGGAACCCGATTATCAAACTCCTTTAGTGGAGCTTTATCTTTACAGCTTTAATGTTCAATTTTATCGAAAAATCTTTTTGGTCCCGAGCTAGGTTTGAATAAGCGATTCAGCGATTGCGAAAGCCTACTAGGGTTGGCGTTTTTTTAAAAAAATGTGTTCGGTTTTTCAGTATTATTCTTCCTTTGGTTTAACCAAAGTTCAGTTTTAACCGCTCCTAAAAACCGGTTTGTAAAACACACTATGCGAAGGAGTTTTCTTAGTTTTTTCTATTCTACTGATTAATGTGAAACTTCCCGGTAAACCGTTTTAACAGGGATGAAAAAACCTAAAATAACCGGTTAACCGAAAAAATAAAAAGGTTTCGGTTTTAACCGGCGGTTTTTCCATGTCTACGTCCTAAATACCGCACCATCGCAGCGACTTGATAAGCCTCTCTCGGGTGTTGTTGGCTTATCAAATTACTTTGAACCGACTAGCATTTTTATTATCTATTATTTATCTGTCACAGCATTTGACAAAATTATGTGTCATAAAAACTTAATATTTCTTTCATCTATGTGATGATGACTGCATGACAAGAAAGTCTATTATTTGCTGTCATCGCAGAGCATTCCCATTCACTTCTAAGAAAAGACTAATAAAAAATAAATTAAGCTTACCACTTAATCTTTAAAAAACAGACTTCTTATCCTTATTAATCTTTTTACGAAGAATAAAAAACAAATTTATAATTTTTTTGGTGTACGAAATAACAATATATGTATTTTTGTTTTGTCATTTTGTTTTTTTTTTTTTATATTTTTCCATTTTATTACATCAAAAGTGCAGATTATTACATATTTAATATTTTTGCTTATACTTAATGTTCAATATTTTTTGATTGCAGGCGATTTTTTATAAAAAGATAGAATTAAAAATTATTAAAACCATATAACATTTATAATTTAAAAATATTTAACATTTAATTTATTTGTTTAATAAGTCATTAGTTGTGTGTAACAAAAATTAATTTCATATTGAATAAATTAAATTTATGTTTAAGAAGATACAAATAAATACCTCCTTATACATTATTTTCGTATTTATAAAATAATGAAATAATATCTCTCTTCTAGGAAACTTCATACCATTGCGCTTTGTCATAGAAGCTCATATTTTTAATTTCTCACATACACTTTGTTAAATTAAATTAAGCTTTATATAATTATTTTTTTTTATTTGTATAGAAAATATTTTCCACAAATTAATTGGAGTTTTGTGCATAAACAAGGATTAAAACAATATATCCATACAAAATAATGACAAAGGCGGCTTAAAATAGCTGCATAATGGCGTCCAGCCTTTGTCACACATCCTCTTAGTCACTGTGACAAACCCATAAAACTAAAAAGTGCATAACTCTTAAGCAAAGTTAAGCTTTTGTATGAAATGACACACATAACGTTAACTAAAATAGTTGCTAAGGATTAATTACGAACACACCTATGTATATGTGTATCTTATTATGCGGCAAATTAACTGTGTACAAAGGCGGATTATACTTGACTGTGTATAAGTTTATGTGCTCAACTCGCTGGCTATAATGCGATTAGATTACTTCCGGTTTTGCTTCACAGGGAGTTAATATCCTGTTGACAGGGACGCAACTCCATTATAAATAGAACAACAACAACAATACACGTGGTAAATGTTGTGCCTGTGCGGTAGATACTTAAATTAATCAATTCCAGATTGTTATACAGAAGATTGATGGATATAGGGATAATGCGATATAGGGAAAAGTTCTGTTATTGATTCTTATCAAAAGGAAATGACAAGACAGCGGAAGTTTGAACTAAAGAAAAGAACTCTTTTGTTTGATAACATTGTATTTCATTTAAAAAGAATTTAATAGAAATAAAGTTTGATATTAAAACCAAATTCTTAAAAAAAAAAAATATTTTTCTTAAGGCCTTTAAACGATGAATGCAATAAAAGAACTTTACCAAGGACAATTAAACAATGGCTGAACATTCAATGGCGGCAAATGCCAATTCTGAAGTAAGCATATGCTGAATAGCTGAATACACGTCAATAAGCCATGGATAGCTATACTCCGCAGGAACACCGAGTAATGCATTAATTTGTCTGTTGTATTGGCGAGGCGTGAATTTCGTCTTGACAAAAACGCTTATCCGCTTGTCTAGGAGAAACTGAGACAAAAAGATATATTTCCAATTGTGGCCAGCTCTGGGGCAGTTTGCTGAGAATATCCCTACTGTTGCATAATCGGCAAAGAAAGACCGCGGAACTGTAAATAATATACACGAAAAGGGGCGGCGGGCCCTAAGACGAATTTTTTGAAAGACCTCAATATGATCCTTCTAAAGTGCATCAGCTGTTGGCTCTTGACACGTGTCGGGTAATTACTTTGTCACACCTTGTATGGTATGACAATAATCTAATGCTTAATTTCGCCAAAATGGAAGAAGGCGATGTTAGTTTAGGACACACTTATAATTTTGATACAGAAACTAGCGCAATTACATTTATCAATATACCATAACTGACACTTTTAAATTTCATCAAAAAACATGCATCTGTGGTATTTTGACTTCTTCTTTTTTCAGATCGTGGGTTATAGTATCCCTTTTACGTCTGCTTCCAAAATCTGGGATCACCGGATCACCCAAACAAATGGCAAAATTAAGGGTAATTTTTTTGTTCACTAGTTACACTGAAGTGGGCCCTTGTTGCCAAGTAATGTCTAACACCGTGTCTCCACTAGAGAGACACGCTAGAAAATTTGTGATGGGCATTTAATGGAATACTATTTCCTTTGCAAAAATGTCACAGAGAATAACGTATTGCTGTGTTCTTGTTCTAATAGCATTAAAAGAAAAGAGAACGCTCTACAATTTTTTTTCCATTTAGCATCTAGCATTCTATGTATAAAATCTTGATCGTGGAGAACAACCCTAAAACGTGATTGCGTTTTAGCCATAAGAGCTTCAATTTGTTTTTTTTTTTCAAAGTTTAGGAGTCCTTGGAAGTGGGTGCATTCGAATTTTTATTGAATTTGTAATTTCGCATAGTAAAAATCCATTTTGTTTCCACCCAAAGAGATATGTAGGTCGAAAAAAAAAATCAAGAGCGGGCTGCTTGACTTCAAGTATCATCGAAAAGAAAAGAGATCGGCTGGTTTTACAGATCTACATATGTATGTAATACTTTAAAATTAAATGTCCGATTTCAGCAAAAAGATTTTAAGATTTAAAAATAGTGTCTAATACCATGTTCCACCCCACGTGATTTGGTTAAATCCACTTAATTTAACTAAATCGTATAATTAATTTTGTGATTTACAATACATTTTCAATGATTTATATTACATTTTTAAGCACGTTTTATATTAAATTATGTATGTATGTATCTGACATCTGTTTTACAATTCAGCACTTTATTTAGCAAAAACGAAACTTTTTTAGGAATGAAACGCCTATCGTGATTTGTAAATCATTTCACTAAATCATTTCGGTGGGAACATAGTATAAGACAGCAAGTAGATTTTATTGATTGATTGATCAATTTGACAATCTTGCATTTCCAATGAGATTTCAAAGAAATTTCGGGAAAATCTCACTATTCAAAATCCAGAAAAAAATTTGAGGGAAATAGGGGAATTCGACTTGAAATCTTAGATTTCAGGTGAAGTTGGAGATTTCGTTTTAGCATAAGATGATATCTGAGGACTGTAGCGCCACCTGAGATAATGTAGGTAAGTATGCAGAAATAAAAATAAAATTTCAGCCCCGTTGGGTACCCCGCATTTCTTTTCACCGCATTCATTATATACCGTGTATATAAAATCCGAAAAATGACATTTGGTGAACAAAAATAAACACTTCCCATAGGTGTCGCTATGCAATAAGTCACACGTTAAATGAAGTATGTATTTCCAAACCATCGAACCCTAAGACGAAAGTGACTAATGGGCAACCTTAACTTTCGGCCATTCTTTAAATGATTTATTCTGTCATTTCGAACAAATTTTTTCTTATTTTTGTATTTATGCAGAACTCACCAAAAAATTGGAACTACAAATAGAAAAAAAAAACAAATAAGAAACTATATTAAAAAATAACAAAAAATTAAATAACTAAATAAATTCATTTGTTTTTAAATTGTTACTTAATACATATAAAACAATTATACTTAGAAAAAGTTACATTTATAAAAAAAAATATATTTTTGTATATCGTGCTGTCATTTAATGCATGTTTTACATCTACCTATCTATATCCTAAAAGCATGTCCAAAGCACTTAGAAGCGCCCACACGAAAACAAAAAAAATATCTTAAAACCCTTGTATAAAAAGAGCACACAATGTACATAGATACAACACATTCTTATCTTTTCAGTTTTCAGATACAAAAATTTACAATATTACAACTTTGGGCGATAGCTTACTTTACATTTTTAGACCCCTTAGTAAGTTAGTATTTTTTTAACCTTATTTCTTAACTCTTGAGCTCATATTTTTTTTAATTTACACTTTACATTACCAATTTACACACTAAAATATTTTTATGTATACATATTTTTAATTTTTAATAAATTTTTTTTTTTAAGTTTAATTTTTAATCTCAATTCTAGTAAGGCTCTGTGATTTGTTTTTTTTTTGTTGTTTGGTTTATACTCAAAAAATATTTCTCTCTTTTTGCTTTCTCCATTTTTTACGTTCCTTAAAAAAATATTAGTTTAGGTCATGTTTTCACTTCTATTAAAGGATGCAGTTCCGTTATTTGTGTAATCGGATCAGTAGTTATAGTAGTATTTACGAAAGAAGCTTTATTTGTTTGTCTTTTCTTTTTTGTTCGCTTATTTGAAGGTTGTGTTAGCTTGCGCGGCAATAGAGGCGTATAAGAAGAAATTGAGTCCCTGTCCCTGCTACGGCTGGAGCTGCTCCGAAATTCACATGTAAAATTCCTGTTCGATGAGTAGAAACTCTCGAGTGTAGGCCGAATGCTAGCACTTCGGGATAAAGGACTTCCGGCTGGGCAGGAGGCAGAGAATGCTGAGGGCCATCACGATGTGCCATACTGAGTGAACAATGTGGTAGTTTTGCTTGGTTTGCAGGAAAGCGTAGCACACAAGACCCACCATGACGAGCACCGTCCCCAGAGGCATGTACACGCTGAGGTACTTTTTGGCGGGAAATAGTTTGCGTGACTTCTGACAGCGGAGTCCCCAACTCGCTGAAATTATGCAGATTCCGGTGAGAGCTGGCGCTAGGAAAACCCACAGACTTTGTTTGTTGAGTTCTGTTCCGAAGGCAAGTAAAATGGCGCCCAACATATGGAGAAGGGACACAAATTGCGGTCGAATGTGTGCCATCGCAACAAGTGTCACCCAAATCGCTAGAAGTCCACAATAGAAGTCACAGAATTGGAGGACTCCAATCTTCACTAGGCAAAAGCTGTATTCGTCTTCGCCGGAGTCACAGGCATGATAAAAAGTCGAGAAAAACATGGCGAAGAAGTATATCACGGACTCGGTGTAGTATTTCCTCCGCACGCCCATGTAGATGCTGGGTATGAAGAGCAGGTTGCTGAGTGTAAGGAGGAGGGATGCAACAAGAATTGATATGCTCGAAGGTACTTGGGCATCTTCGGTGCAGTCCCATCCTCGATAGCCCTTTAGACAAACGCAGGTTGAGAAGACAAAGCCTCCCGACATATAATGGTAGCACCTTCCGAAGCGACCACATCTACCCGCAACACACGGGCTTGAAGATATCGTAAAGACCACAGAGGTGTTGCAGTTATCCAAGGCAAAATGTTGTTCGGTGGCGAATTTATGGTGACTGTCGAACTTCTTCGTCATATCAATAAAGTCATCTGAGCATTTTGAGTCCATCATGCACTCCTTGATCTTCAAGGTCTCAGTTTCATTCATTTGAGCCAGACATTTTCTATCATTCACACATGTTCGATAGAACTTCGCAGAGTTGGCGCAGGCACATGGTGGACGCATTGAATCCAACATTCCACCATATTTCTTCACAAATTCCTTAACACTGTCAATGATAGTCACTCGTGCAGCAGTCTCAGCTCCATGGCAATAGAGTCCCATGGTTACATACCATTGACCACTTTCGGGAAAAGGAACATGAACCAGACCAGTGCTGGTGTTCGAATCGGTGTTGTTAACTATGCTGGAGGCTGGTAACACTTTCCTGCCATATCGGCACTTATCAGGCCATGTAGGTTCTCCGGGTTCTCCCATTCGCATGCAAACGATGATGGTCTGATTGCTGCGGGGCAAGGCCTGATCTTCCTCTTCTTTTTCATTGCCACTGCTGGAGTCCTTGCCACCCGGCGGTCGGCCAACAAGTTTCTCCGCTAAAATACCACTGCGTTCGGTGGATGGCAACGGTGTTCCCTTTAAATCGAGTCCTTTGAGCCCGTGTTTCATAGAAACAGCAAAGCTCAGTGTACCTCCTATATCGTAAACATCACCGACCTCAAAACTAAAGCCTGCCGGTGTACCTGCGGTCAAATTTAGCACAAGAGGAACTGTCCCGTTGCTATCCGGTATGAGATCGTAGTCAAACATAAAGAACTCCCTATAGGTCTGTCGCAGAAGTGGGTAGAATTCCATGTCTCTGTAGATTACTGGCTTCCAAGGGACGCTGCCAGCCTCACCTTCCGGATCTTCATCCTCATCCGGTGGCATATTATGGAAATCAATTTGCAATGAGTACTCCAACTCGTACCATGGGTTGTTTGATGTTGTATGGTTGGAGGTCTCCTCATCGATTGAAGCCGGATTAATTGTGGTGGCAATTCCACTGCCGCTGTCCACCCACCTCAGGTACTCGTCTCCAGCGTACAGATGTCGAATTCTCTGATTAATGTTAAAGCCCTCAAGACTCGCCGATGATGATGCCCTCGACGACCTGCTGACCGATGATGCGCTGGCAATAAAAGCAGAGGCTGTGGACACTGTCCCCTCCGAAACAACTGATTCGGTATTTTCGGCTGGTGTTGACATTGATGCACCGAATGACTCTTCTATGTGCTCGAAACGGAAACGGATAAAGTGCCAGGCACTCGAGTGTACATAGAACTCCATTGATATCTCGCCGGTTTGGTTAGGCTTTATGATTGTACTTTGTATGTAATTGTTGTCAGTGGGCAGTGCATTTGCCTGAATATAGAAACCAACATCCGGACAGGTCAGGCAGCCATTGCCAATTGTTATTCTTGCGGTGGCAACACCAACATTTTCGGGCACATAGAATTTATAAATGATTTCACTGTTTGTGGCGATTGTGGCATTCATCGTCGTCGCCGTTGATGTCGTCGTCGTCGTCGTCGATGAGGTCGCTGTAAAAGCTGATGTGGATGTTGTCGTCGATGTAGGGGATGCTGAGGATGTTGGTTGTTGTGGCTCGTTGGTTTGAGTTGACGATGATGATGATGACGTTGTTGTGTTTGGCCGATTCAAAGCCGCTTGGTTTGTGTCAGTGGCCGAAGCCAACGATGAGGACGAAGTGGCGTTGTTTTGGTCCGAACTTGTTAGAGTGCTATTATGCACTTGTCCACTATTTAAAATAATTGGAATAAAACGTGACACGGACATTTCGGCCAACAGCAGTGTCTCACATGAAGCGGCCAGACCTGTAAATGACACAAAGGAGATTATTCAGAATAGGGTTAAAACGATTGGCAAACATATTAAATGTTAGGTTATGGTTGGTATGTTGAGGTTGGAGGGAGGTAATCTTTGGGGTATAAGAGCATTACTTGTGGTAATGGAAATAGTTTATGAAAAAAAAATTGTTTCACAAAATGTTAGAAAATCAAACAAACCTCTAATATACACTGATAGGGCTGCCGAGTTAACTTTTTAACGCTGTTTTATTTATACAAACATCGTTACATGTGGAGGTGATGAAAGGTTGTGTATGTAATTCAAATAATTGTAAACCAACCAACATAAAATGTTGGCCTGGTTTGGGTTTTCGCATATTTTTGGGTGAAATATAAGCAACGGTGGGGGTGGCATAAATATGGTTTGATAAAACACACGGATAGTAAACAAGGATAATTTGATCGCGCATTGAATTCTCTTTTGATGCAGTTCTGAGTTTCGACTCATATAAATGTTAACAAAATTAGCTTCCATGTTGGATATATGTATGCAATTGCATGATTTCCACATTGATGTCTCAAGCAAACAAAATAAAAATAATTGATTTTGGGGTATGGAAAGCTCGATTCTTAAGAAGCAGGCTGCGTTTAGTCGAATAATTTGAGACAATTTTCTTTAGTTATATATCCAGTAATAAAAGCATCACCTATTTTGCGCATTATTTTTGATAAGAGAATCGTCATACAACTTTTCAGAGCTTGCAGGGAATCCTGTGTTGACTTTTTCATAGAAAAGGGATTAAAGAAAACCTATACCAAGATCAATAAAAGCTTTTGATCTTCCTTCGGATCTCACCAGTACTGTTGATGGTAAATGAAAACTTATCGACAAATTACAAAAGTCACTTAAGACCCTGCCTCGAAACATATTCCCCAAAAGAACATAAATTCATTTTCCAGCGAGAAAAATGTATAATAATAAATTAAGAAAAAAGAAATTAGCAAAAGAATGGCGCCAACACCGCGCTCCTCATACATGATTCCTAAGAATCACCACTCTGGTAAAATCAAAAATGCAATCAGAGATTAAACAAAACGTGATATTTCTGCTTATCACGAAGGGATTTCTACACGACTGGATCGCACGTAATTGCTATTATGTGCGGTCACAGTGACGAATACAATTTTAAAAAATGTTAAGGGAATCAAAGTTTTTATTCGATTTTTTTAACCTTCGATTGTTTGAAAAAGTACGAGAAATATTTTTCAGCGGAAATATTTAAACGCCATTTTATTTCTTTGAAAAATATAAAAAAAAATTTGATTTTTTGTCCAAAATCGTTTTTTAATAAAAGGGTTTTTATTTAACAACTTTTTCAAAAATCAAAAAAAAATATTTAGAGAATGCAAACTTAAGCACAACAATAACCCACATTTAAAAATTAAATTGAAAAAGAATTCACAAATACGTTTTTAAAATATCGATTTAAAAAACAAAATTTAATTATACAAAAACACAATTTTTTTTTCGAAAATATTTTAAATTAAAATTATTAAGGCTGTCTATATCTTCCTGAATATTAATTTTGATTGTAATCGGTTAACCAGTTCTCGAGAAAGTCGAAGAAAAAAAACCATCCTACGGGGGGTACCGTTTTTTAGCCCTTCTTCTTAAATTTAGTTTTCATCAAAACATAAACCACACCTAGGGAAGTACATTGATTTTTTTTTTCATTAAAATTCTTCGAATCGTTTTTAAGAAAAATAAGCTTTAACTAAACGGTTATATGACAGGTACCGTTAAAATTTAAGCAAAAAAAAAACTAAAAACTTTGTAGAATGTCAAAATAACCCTACGTATTTGAAGATTATTGGCCAACGAACAGAAAGAATTTTGCCAGTAACTCAAATATGTTTCTCTACCATCGTAATGTCATGTTTGATTGTTATCTCAAATTTTTTAATCTGCATGCATAACATGCATTATAGTACCTATAATCGCAAGTAAAAATTATATGAAAGTTTAGGTGACAACACATGTCTATTGGTTATGCAAATAAATAGCACGAATGGATCGCACGTACTTGTACTTGCCCTTATGTGCGGTCACAGCGTCAAATAAAAAAAAATATTAAGGGAACTGAAAAGTTTTTATTCGATTTTTCAGACTTCATTGTTCGAAAAATTTAAAACGCCATTTTATTTCTTTAAAAAAAATGTGAAAAAGGTTGATTTTTTTGATCGAAGGAACGGATTTTACTTAACAACTTTTTTAAAAAATTGAAAAAAATTATAATTGAAGAATGCAAAATTAAGCACAAAAATAACTTTCATTTAAAAACAATATTAAAAAAATCCACTTACCCGTTTTTAAAATATTGATTTTTCAAAAAAAAAAAAAAAAAAATTTTGTATGTATTAAAAATAAAAAGAAATTCTTCGAAAAGTTTTTTAAGTTAAGTTACTTTGGCTACCGTCTTCCTTTTGTATATCAAATTTGATTGTAGTCGGGTACCTAGTTCTAGAGAAAGTCGAAGAAAAAAACCCGGTCCTATCAGTGGTACCGTTTATAGCCCACGAACTTATTTTTTTTTTTCACAAAATACATACCACAACTACGAAAGTAGGTAAACTGATTTTTTTCATAAAAAATCTTCGAGCCGTTTTCGAGAAAAATAAGCTTTTACTTAATGGTTATATGACAGGTACAGTTAACATTTGGGCTTAAAATAAGTCCTCTGTAGAATGTCAAAATCACCTTAAGTTCTAAATTTGAAGACGACTGGCCCAACCGTTTAGGCTGTAGTCCAAAATACATACGAACGGACAGACATAAAGAATTTTGCCAGTAACTTAAATATGTTTCTCTATCATCATAATGCCACGCCTCCCATACGACCGGTGTTTTTGTACAATCAAAATTGACATTTAAGAAGAAATAGGTAGCATACGTAATTTCACTTTTCGAAAACTTTTTTTTATTTATAATAATTTTATTAATTTTTTTTTTGAAAAATCAATATTTTGAGAACTAATAGGTGATTTTTTTAATTTTGTTTTTAAATGTAGTTATTTTTGTGCTTAAGTTTGCATCCTGGAATAATTTTTTTTTTCAATTAAAGAAAAATCCTTTGATTTTAAACCATAATTTCACATATTTTTAAATTTCTTAAAGAAATAAAATGGCGTTTACTTTGATGTCCCCCTTGTATTTTTTAAATTTTATTCGACGATGTGACCGCACATATGAGCAAGTACGTGCGATCCAGTCGTGCAATTTATTCTTTAACGCAAAATGACGAAGGACATTTTCATCTAGCTATATAGAGCAGAACCGGGATTTGTATGATTTCTTATAGAAACTCTTCTTAAGACATTGCTTGGCTTAAGTAAGTAGTTGTTTGGTGAAAACATTGCAGCCAAACAGTCGTGGCTTCCGCTATAAATCAATGACAGCGTTGTCACTAGTCTTCCCAATACGCCGTCGACAAAGGTTGAAGTAATCGGTGTTAGTTTTGAATTATGAATAGGTTATACATATTTTTGCCATAACCACTGCTTAAAAAACAAAACTTTTCAATTTACCATAAAACCTTCAAAACCGGAATACAATTTTTATGGTTGATATGTTGATGCCATTATCTTCAATAAATAATGCCCTTGAAATATTTTAATTTTAATTCAAAAAGCTACTCGAAATGTACAAGAAAATTTACGAAGAAAAACCATCTTCTAAAGAATCAATATCAATTAAATCAATTATATTTATACAAGGACAATGATGGGCTTCTTAACATTCCTCGAAATATTAGAAATATCAATTTGGTTCTCTTGGAAGCCCTCTTGACACATCATTTACACGATGTATTCCTTTTTATTTACATCACATTGAATATTAAAATTCTATCGAGAATCCTATAAGAGTCCATCGTTTTGTTCGAATAATATAGTCCCCTTGATATGCAAATTCTTCTCCAACAAAAGATCCTTGACAAGCCACAGCCCACAGAGGCCACATAATTTATGCACGCACCTAAGAGACAGACACAACAAAATTTTATAGAAAAAAAAAGAATATTAGCAGGATTACGTAATTTGCATAACAAGCACCTGACCATACCGCAGGATATTGAGGCAGTCACACACAAACTGAAGTGCCTATGCCACTACAAATATACTCCTCTAAGGTTGAACACTATAGTTCCAGTGTGTGTATTGACAAGAATCAATGCTGGTTTTCTAATGTCTGGCCAGGATGACGATAGAGAAATGCAAATTACATGCTTATCCTTGGTCCTTATCGTCGACTAAAGGAGATGCACTCAGTCAAGCAAATAACCACATCTATTCATTTCAAGCCGATTTGTGCGGTTTGAAAGCATTAAAGAACCACTCACAATGACTATCTGTTGTGTCTCCCCCTACTTTAAAAAAAAGGATATTCTCCGATGTAAGGATATGGAAGGAACTCCTTCTTATATTATTAAGAGTTATTGCAGATGCTGCTTCATCACAATCGGCTATCCACACCACACGACTCATCGCAACCCACTTGCTCATGTTAGCAGGACATTCATGCAGTAATTTTGTTTTTCAACCTTTGAAGGAGTCCCTATCGAAGCCTGCTTGGATCGAGTTGTCGTATCTTCTACTTTCCCATTTAAATTGGATTTGCTTAGGTGCTATATGAACTTCCCTTTGAGATGCACCACACCAACCATGTAGGGAGTACTGGCATTCCAATGTCATAGTTGTAGTCGTCATCGTCTTCGAAGTCCAGGACATTGTAGGTGTTCTCTGGCCTGTACAAAATAAGATCCCATTTCAGGCAAAAGGGAAGAATTCATTTATTCAAAATTGAAATTGGAATTCGTATTTAATGCATCCTGTGAAGGTGTTAATTTGCAAGCAAATTGAATTTGAAATCTAAACCTAAAAGCAAGGATATTCTACAACGTCCGAGACTCGAAGGAATTATATTCCAAAAGTGTGTGTCCACTCCGAAAAGTGTTCGAGAGGTGTTTAATGTGATTTTTGCCGAATACAAGTGAAGAAATTTTAGGCTGAAAAGGAGATCTTCGAGAAAGGATTTGAGTTATGGGAGTATAAAGCATTTTGTATTCGAATTCAATTAATTGAAAAAAGGTACATAAAACTGGTTTTAATTTTATTAAATATATAGGCAGACGCACATAATAGTATTTGGGCAGAAAATTCCCATAATGTTATAGATGGTTGATATATCGTTCACAAGGACGGCTTGATAAGATATCAAATTTGATTGGAAACAATGTCTTGCTAGGTGGAATTTATCCGTACAATTTTTTACTTGCTCCAACGATTTTGATGCACATTTTTGTGATTTTTTTTGTTGGTACTAGCTATCATTTAATCAGAACCAAATTTTCCGGAAAAGTCTATTGAATGCACCTTTCAAATACCTAAGGGTTTTTTTTTTTAATTTTCGACTTTCTCGGTAACGGCTGAATGGATTTAAAAAAAACTTCATTTTTACTAAAAACCGTTAAATATTGTGGCCTTGGTTCTTATAAGTTCAAACTGTGTTATTTTCAATGTAAATGTACCCAAGGATTCCAAATCACATAGTAATACTCTAATATACTAATATACTAGACATATGCGGTATATACCTAAGGATTTATATAAGGATTTAAGGATGTATGGATCTTTGAAGCCATTTGAATTTCGTTTAATAAAACCTACCATGAATGAAATATGCTTAAGAAAGTTTAGTGTAGAATCAAAAACAACTCCGAGAACCTTTTTCATTGAAAATCGTTCGAAAATATTGTTATCTATTCGATACTCAAAGAACACTGGTGAGGAATTGCGACAAAAAGAAAAACACTGACATTTAGAAACATTCAAGAGTAATTTGTTTAAAATAAACTATCAAGGCCATCTCAAAGCTGAACGGAATTTAAAAATATATCATATATGTCGTTGAAAAAAATCAAGTGGTCCAAGTTGGCTACCTTGAGGAACACCTGACGAAACTTCTGCAGGACACGAAAGCATATTATTAATAGATACATATTGTATGCGCCCTTTCAGGTAAAAGATGCTCCATTTCCAAATATTAGAGTGGAAGCCTAAACTTTCTAATTTGCTTATTAAAATTGAATGATTGACTCTATCAAAAGACTTTGCGAAGTCAGTGTAAATCACGTCAATTTGGTAACCTTTTTCAAGTTTATTTAAAATAAAGTTTAAGAAAATTGAAAGATTAATAGTTGTAGATCTACCTGCCACAAAGACATGCTGAAATGGAGAAATTTGTTCTTTTAGCAAGAAAGCCAATTTGTCATAAACAATTTTTTTCGAAAAGCTTTGGTATTGCTGAAAGTTTGCAGATTGGGCGATAATTATATAGATATTTCTTGCTTAGAACCGGAATTGTGTATAGGAGAGATAAACAAAATATTCCAGTCAGAAAGGAACTCACCGTTTTTCAGAGAGCTATTATAAAATAAACATAAGAAAGAGGTTCACAAAGAGAAATTTCACATTTTTAAGAACAATCGGAGGAACTCCATCAGGTTCAGGATGACAATCTAGATCTAAACCGGATAGTGCTAGCTCAGCTAGTTCAGATGCACTTACTCCTAAACGACCAATGTCAACCAGAGAAATAAATGGTTGGACTCTCCCAGGATCTAGTTCATTTGAAACTGAATAATTCGATTTGAAATATTCGGCAAAAAGATTGCAAATAGACAGTAGATTAGAGTATTGCATATATTCCGGAATACCATTTGATTTTTTTTTATTTTTTATATAAGACCATAAAGATTTACTATTTTTTTTTAGATTTGATTCGATCGAAAGCATGTTCATAGTTCATTACTTTAAGCTTCGGTAAATAAAATTGACAATTTTGTACATGCATTTTATAGAGATCTATTGAACTCTTAGGTGGGATATAGCTTATAAAAACAAATATTACATAGTGGTGATTTATGGTGATTTTCACAATAATTTACTAGATTTTACATATTTTTGCACTTATTGGCGTGAATGTATTTAAAAATGAACTAAGAATTAATTTTTATTTCACATCCTTGTTATTTTATTTTTGTATTCTTTTTCGTTTTCGTTTTTCAGTTTCAGTTCATTGTTGATTTTAGGTTCGGTGAGGATGGTCGGGTGAAGTTGGCGAACAAAAAAATTGAAGAAAATTTAACGCTTGCGACGCAAAGCCCTCCTCCATCCATATCATCTTGTGCTTAACTGTTGCTTGCTAGCTTGCATAGAGCTTGTATAAGGCATATTTTCGCAAGCCACACATTTTAGACCTACGCGATTAAAAAATAGCTGTTATAAGGCCTTAAAAAGTGAGTTTGGTGAGTTATATACAAGGCTTGTTGATAAAGGTTCAAAATGGCCTTCCAAAGATTTTTACTGAAAATTAAACAAATAATTTCTGCTATAAGGCTTTCCACGACAAGTCAATGCAAACAGCTTTTTTTAAGGCTTGATAATAAGGGCTTATACAAACTGAATATTACTTTGCTAATATCAAGGGCCTTATAAATAAGTTCTTATAAATAAAATCAGTTGTAAATAAAATAAGAGAGTTACAACTGAATATTGAAAAACAGAGAAGCAGAGCAAACAGAAATTATTTCTTAAATTCACAGAAATTAAATCAAATATTCACGTTAGTATTTGATTTCATGTATATTATTTCAAAGAATTAACCTTTGAATTTATTTTTACCAATGACAATTTGGCTTGATTTATAAAACAATAAGAACTCAGCACTTTAAAACGAAACAATAATAATGGAATTTTTGTTTAAACAAATCCTAAATCTGCTTTTTTGTGCTTTAAAACAACTGTTTTCCCTTAAAAACCAAATATTATAGGCTACCAAGTACTTTTTGTTCGTGGCACTTCAAAATAGCCTTCGTATTAACATAAGGCATGATATTAGCAAGAGCTGTCATTAAATGGCTTGGGTAAGGCCTTTTCATAACATCCATAGCAGGCTATTAGCATTTAACTGTCACAAAATGACTTGCTCAGATAAGCTAATAACATTTCATGAAAAGCTCTTTGCAGCTATAAGACCATTCGAAAAAGTCTTATAGCAGTTAAATAGCTTGTGTAATGTGCGCCAAACTAAATTGTACAAGGCCTATTAATGTTACTTTAGCAGTCAGAAAATAGCTTGTTTAGAGCCTTATACAAGTTAAATTGTTAGTTGGGATTTTTGCATGCAAACTATCTAATGGGAGATGCAGATATTAATGTAGATCTACACTGCACAATTCAACTAAGTCAGAGTTATATTTTGAATGTTAATATTTTTTTAAATGGTAAATAATTTTCTCGTCGTCTATTTCAATCTTCTTTTTTAATTTTTTTTTTTATGTTAATATCTTAACAGTGCAATTTAGGCCAGCTGTTTTGCACTAAGTGAAACTCAGGTTGGAGTGAATACTAATTTATCAGCATTTGCACTTGGTGCCATTACTTTCTTCCATCATGATCTCGTCGTTGATATTGCTTTCCAGAACCTTTCCCAACATGTGCAATGTTAAAACGCGGACCTTAAATTCACGTGGCTCAAATCCTCTGTCTGCAAGCAAATTATTCAGTATTGTTTTATTTACCTGAGCTCAAATCTCGAGAGTAAATCGAATTTTTACGAGTTTGATGTGCTGTCCAAATCCTCGCACATTTATATAGTACAAAATTCCAACTGGCTCCGCTTTGCTGGTCAGACAACATCCGAAGGAAGGTATGTCGATATCTTTGCTCAGTCACACTACCATACCCAATTGATCGATGACACAACTCAAATTCTAGATTTTCCTGAACAAGTCGCTCATACCCTTTAATTGTTTCTTAATTCTAATCCTTATTATTATACTATTAGTGTTACGTCTCCATTTGAGTCTTCGGACCATTGTAGTATCATTTCCGTAAATTTCTCGTCATCCCCTCACCCAGTTACAGAAAAACTTCCCACCAAGATTGTTAATACGCAGTAATAGAAAGCCAACTGTGAAGATCTAAATAATTTCTTCCGTTAATTTATCTGGTCACTTTGCTTTGTCGATAGTGATATTGATGCCAGTGATGAAGTGAGCGCTTTTATTTCTAACACAATAAAGAGTATCAAACTCAAAAAAGTTTTAGTATAACTCGGAGTGTAAAGAAACTATCAGGCATAAAGAAGTGAAAAACTATACAGAGAAAAATCGGAAAAAGCACAGACCAGTAAGGAACTCATGCAATTCTGTCATCGTTTTGAATATTTTTGCATAAACAAAAATTTACGGCAGTTCAAACTTGAGTTTAATTTTCGACGCTGCGTAAAATACAGAGATTCTTTTTTCAGCCGAACAATATGAATTTAAGAAAGTTTACCAGGTGAGGTTTTCTCTTGCCATTTTAATTTGAAAGCATTCAAAATGATAATCGACTTTTCCATCCTAATCTCCCTAATTTTTCCATGATCGCGCAGTGCTCTTTAACATTAAAAGGGCACAGTAAAAGCTAAATGGCCGTCACAGGCTGTTAAAATCTATGTGTTTCTATTAAAATACCTTTCGGCCAGCAGAAAATCCTGTTTCAAACTATTCCAGACGGTCATACATTTAGCATCACAGAATTAATTTTCCAGTCTATAGCTATAATGTTGAACATTTAAGCTGCAAACTTATGAGAACAGGCAAATTGAACAAAGCTTCCAAAATGTCAATGATAATTGAAAATTGAATACCTCATCGCTTTCATCAATTAATAAAATACCTCGATTTAGAAACTATGCACAAGAAGAACATTAGCTGATGATCCATCTGGATAAAATGAGTTCCTTGCTGTGTTCCAAGTAATCATTTATATTCTAAATTACCCAAATACTGATCCACTCTTCCACTCAATATTGATCCAACCGAATTTACCGTCTGTGTCATCCTGTGCGTTACCCACCTAATTCCCACTTGGTATTGGCCCACCGCACTCATGTTTTCAGTACCTCATCCATTCCCATTGACAGACTACATCATAAACGCAATTATGCAAAACAGCAAAGCCACAATCACTTTATCTTAAAGTTACGTTCATGATGTGTGTCTGTCTCATGTCCTTTTGCTGGCAGGATGATGCAACTGGCGCACTGGGCTGGTTGTTGTATTATGTTGTAACAGCCGCAAGTGCATCATGGCATGTGTATGTCGTGTAATTCATATGGAAATACCAACATGTGATGCGTCCTTGTGTTTGTGTGTACAAATGTCCTTTTAGAATAATAATCCTAAAACATAATACCATAGTCCTGAGTAAATATGAACAAAAAGGGGGACGAGGATAGGGTTGGATAAGCTGCACTATTATATTGGTTCTAAGCCAAGAATGTGCGAAATGTGGAACCGCACCACCTAGTGGCAGGATCTATAAATACTGGGAGAAAGGAGGCTGTCGGTTATTGCAAACGTCAGTGGTTATGTCCTGGCTGGAAGATTGCACATTCTATTTACTCATAGGCGGAAAATAAGCTGAATTCAGTTGCATTGCTTGGTTGAATTTTATGTTTTTTGGCCTTTTTCTCTAGCTGAGGGTTTGAGATTTGATTTTGCCGCAGACTGCTGGTGCCTGACTATAGATTGTGAACGAAGAACTAACATCGCTTTTGGCACGTCTTGTGGCATAGATTCAACTTGTGCAAAGTATTTGATTGTTATTTCTTTTTTGTTTAATGTTTCCAGTGAAATATGTCCTTGAAGAAAAAAAAACATATTTTGACACAAATTTTGTGAATATTCAAATGAAGAAGACCTTGTGCAACATTAAATGATGAATTAAAATTACTATTTTCGTTTGAAAATAATTTTTTTTGTGTTTTGTTTCTCATTAGTTAAGTGCATTTTAATATTGTAATGTATGAGTACTTAGTTGTGGTTTTCCGTTTTGTACATTATGTCGTTCAGTTGTGGTATTTTTTAAGTGTGACAGAGTTTAATGAAAAACATTAACCATTTAAGCATCCGAAATAAAAAAAGCTTTTTATGGGATGAGGTTTCTTCAAAAGACAAGGTTGTAGGAATCGATGGTTTTGAGTCTTATAAAACTGTATAGGTATAGGGTTTTTCAATTGGCGCGTAGAGAGTTTGACGGACTGTGGCGGCCATGTTGTTTTGTTGACATCGGTCTAGTCTGCTGTTTATTATTCAATTACTGATGCCAAATCAAGTTTGAAAATTACGCAATTAAACAGCACGTCAAAATGATAAAACTTTATTAAAGTTTGTTCGTATGTGCAAAACTTGGGAGTATTGCTCTTTTTTACGGTAGACGTGGTGGTCCTTCACAGTCGACTCATCAAGGTTTGGTGGTAATTTTTGAGACCTTTAGTTCGGTTATGAATCAGCCAACATTACAATTTCAAAGGACGCAACATCGGAAAAGAACAACGCCACACATAAGGTGCCTCCAACTTATAAAAGGAAAGTGCTTTCAGAAAGGGAAAAGTTTTCTGGAAGCAAAATATTCTTAGTGTGACGGCCGAAAAAGTACTTTCTTCAAAGCGTTTTCTGACGTAAAGAAATAACGTACAAAAATAACACGGTCTGAATTTATAAAAAGTGTCAAAACCACAACACTTATAGGTTTTTAGTAAAAAATTGAGTAAGCAATCACACGTCTTGCATAATAACGAATTTATGAAAAAAGCATTTCGAATTTGTTTTATTTTTAGTTTTTTGATAATAATTTTTTTTTTTAATTTTGGTATACAGTTCTTTAGAGTTAATTAATATACATCTGATCATAAAATTTAAAATAATTTTTTTATTAGCTTTAAAAATATTGATTTAAAAAAAAAATTATTATAATTAGAAAAAAACAGTTATTCAAATGTTGATACGCAGAATTAATTCAGTTACATTAATCTTCTCAAATATAAAATTTGACAGAAATCTAAAAAGAGCCGTTACCAAGAAAGTGGAAAATTAAAAAAAAACGTTACATGAAAGGTGCCGTTAATAGACTTTTCCGGTTTATATGGTTTTGATAAAATGATAATAATCGAAGGGGAAATACTCATAAAGTTTTTTTTGCCAAAATAGTTTTCAATTGAACCAATATTTTTTGTAAAAAAATTATTCATTAATTCTTCTGATGGTCTGGACGGAATTTTCAGATCCACTTTTTTCTACTTCTCTATCATCGTAATGTCATGTTTTATTGTCAGAATTTTGTAAGTGTTGCCGTTATTTTTAAATATATTATTTTTTACGAGTTTTTTTTAGAAAATTGCCCCTCCAGCTTAAACGGGGGGAGATAGACCCCCTCCCAGAATAAAAAAAATGCATGTATTTTGTCGTTCTACAGGAATCCGTTATTATTTTGCGGCGTCAAAGTTATCGTACTCTTGCCGAGTGAAATATCAGAATTTCCAATTTTTTTAGTCAGAATTTTGATTGCTCGGAAACGGTTTATTATTTTGATAATATTTTTATGGAAGTAGCCATTTAGAAATCTTGATAAAATGGCCAATTTTTTCTATAACTTGCCGAGGGTAGTGCGGTACATTTTTTTTCAAATATGAAGTTTCAAAGTTATCTCACAGAATTTTTTTTAACTATAACTGAGGGAAACTTTTTTCCTACGAAACTTACAATATTTATTTTTAGCTGGATTCGAACCCAGGCTCATTCGCTCAGCAGTCCGACACACTAACCACTAAGCCACGGTTATTACAATAGTAACAGTAATTAAAATGTTGCCTAGGGAATCGATTTTCATAATTTTCCTAAATATTGCCCTAAAATCTAAACCAAGGGAGATAGATTTTTTTATATTACTTTTCCCAGTACGGATATAACCTCCTCTCTCCCCCGTTGCCCGCTTGACGATGACTTACGGGACACCCTGTATATGCAACGTAAATATCTTTCCACTTTATTCTAGGTTCGGTAGTGGCCCGTGGCTTAGTGGTTAGTGTGTCGGACTGCTAAGCGAAAGAACCTGGGTTCAAATCCAGCTCATAACACACACACAGGAATGGTTGAGAGTATAAGTCACTAGGCCTTGGCTCCTTAAGGAGCTGTCGCGCCAATAAATTTATTTATTTATTTATTTTATTTATTTATTCTAGGTTCTAGCTTTCGTTTCCTTTGAAATTTAACAAAACCTTTTCAAAGACTGTCCTTTCATTTAATAGAAGTTCAATAAAATGGCGTAAAATTTGAAGTACTTTGTCAGTTCTATAATTTCCATTAGAAAGATTCAAATCTTTTAAAGCATGCAAATACTAATAAATTTATCAAAAGACATTTCTACCAAAGTACTCATTCTGCTTTCATTATATATTTATATGTCCACCAATAAACACGGCCTTGTGCTGATATGCAGACCAGTTATTAAAAAAGGCTTATAAAGGCTTACAAGTCGGAACAACCAAGCATCACCCACAAAACATATTTACATAAATGCATGGTGAACATCACCCAGCCATAACAGGCATACCACACGAAGGACCTTTTACAACTTAATAGGATTCCCATCAATAAAAACACAAATACGACTTTTTGCTCTGGGGGGGGGGGGGGGGGCAACCACATTTGTAAAGGACTTTACTAATTTTTGTTTGCCTTATAATTCTGATTCTCTGAATGCACTCATTTTTTTCTTTTTGCTTTTCTTACCTTGTTGCTCGATACGGTCGTTATTCGGATCCGTCCAACTGAGAAATGCCACCGCAAACCAATTGCCCATTTGTGGTCCTTCGACAGTTATACGTTGTTGTTTGCCATCCGATTTGAATTGCAGATCGTATATCTTAAATCTGTGAATAAAAAACAAAACAAAAAGAATAATTTGAATGGAATAAGATTGAATATAAATTACGCAAATGAGGGGATGAAAATAAAAGGAAATCAGCTTAAAAACAAATAAGGGAACAAAACACCCATAAGGACGAAAAAATATCCTTGCCGATTTTGCATTATGTTCCTGTGGGCAAAGTTTATGTTGTGCTGTGAGTTGTGTTAAGTTCCCATGTTATATCCTTGTTTGGCAGTTGGGAAGACGAAGAAGGACAAACTTTTCCGAAGGTAATTTCAATTTTCTCAAATTAAAAATGCATTTATAGTCCTTCGTTTGTTGTTCGAAAGATATTTTCCTTAAACGGATTTATTTATATTTTGATCGTTGCTCTGTGCTATAAAAGAAATGTACGGGTGTGTTGGTGGTTCACAAATAAGAATTTCTCGGGATGCGGATGTAGCTAGAGGGGGTTTGGGGACTGGGCGATATATATTGAAAAGTTTTCTCGTACTTTCTATGTCTTTGGAATTGTTTGAACTTTTATGCTGTTGCTTCACGAGGGGGCATGGGGGGAAGGGTGAACGCGTTTTAAGAACGATTTTTTTTAACATTTTATTTTCGAACCCATTTTACTCACAGTTTTGACTGTGTGAACACGGCTTAAGGATACTTTGTGACTGTAGGTGTGTAGTGAAAGAAGCTGTTTAGTGTGACTATGAAAAGCCAGGGAAACTCGAAGGGAGGAGAGAAAAAATCACACAAAAGTGTTGCAAGGAAGTTGCGAGGCGAGAAATGGTTGCAGGCGCCAATGCCGACAGACCGTTTCAGACGTCGTAGTCGACGTGTCAGGAGGAAGAGGAAGTGTATGTTAATGGGAAATACATTTCCTTTACCTAAGCTTAAGGATATGTTTTTGTCGCACGTCTACGACTTTTGCGAGGCTGTAGCTGTCGATGACTATGTGCGTCCCTCGGAATGGTGGGTTAAGTATTATTTGAGTGCAATTGTGTTCAGGCGTTGTAAAAAGGATGCTATCGAATTAGACACCCAAGGCGGTAATGTTTTTCAAGTAGATACGACGAAGAAAACAACGATGATGGCAGAAAGGGAGAGAAAGGTAATTGTCAAGCTTCGGGTGTAATCTGTAGAAGGGGTGGTGGGAACAAAGTGAAACGTTTATTTTGTTGTCCTTTTTCCAACCTACAACCACGACAGGGCGAAAAAGAAGGGTTCAGGAAACTTTGTATTGATGTTAAGATATTTGTGGGAAAAGTGGGTCACGTATTAATGAGTGTTAAAGAAGAAACACGGCCAGAATAATAGGAGATAAGGTGGAATGAAAATAAAAGTAAAAGATATAACGATGACATTGTGCGAAGGAAAATAGATGACATTTGTGATTTTTGTAACTCTTTTCACAAGGGATTGACACGAGGATTATAGGGATTATAATCTGTGTTGAAAGTATTTTTAGAATTTGTTGGGTTTTAATTATTAAAGACGATATCGAAATAATCTACAGAAGTCAGCAAGCTGTACAAGACTCCTTCATCCAGATTGAACAGGGGGCCCAAGACCTGGGGATGCAGATTAATGAAGGGAGCACCAAAAACATGGTGGCTACGCTTGCAAGAAGTGTTGGTCCAACAATAGGGGTAATGGAGCATGAATTTGAAGTAGAGCAATCCCTTAACTACCTTGGGCCAAAAGCAGAAGTCGATAATACTATGGAGAAAGAAATACTAGATATACTAATACTCAAAAGTACTAGGTTTTGCTGCTTTTTTTTAACCGACGAATTTTATTTCGTCTGGAAACACAACTCTCCCACTTCTTTCCTTCGCTCTAAGAAAACACTTGTAGGGTTCACTACAAGCTGACCTCAAAAAACGTCGGCAGGCCACCCGGTAGGTGTCGATGCATTTATTTGATTCAGGAGGCTTTGTCTTAGCCAGGGTGTCTTCTTTTTACATGTCAATTTATGGTCATGCTGTATTTTGTCAAAGATGGTGGAGCTTTTATTTCGATAACGCTTTAAGAGGACCAGCTACGCCTTTTTTAAAGAGATAATCCAGCTTTTATTGTCAAAATTTTGCAGATACACTCTGTTTTTTTTAATTTTGTCTGTATTGAAATTTTATTATTCAACAGTTTGAACTATGCCAATAAAGGAATATATTTCTGATTACAAAATAATTTAAGTTCTTTAAAAGTTCTCAAATACAATCACATTCATTTAAGCCTGCAGATATGCTTCCAATGAAGTCCATCTTCAAACGCTTTATCTTTAAGCAATTTTGTTTCCATCAATTAAGTCCAATTAAAAGTTCAAACAGTCTGTTTGTACAGATGCTCTGCTTGCCTTTGTGCAAAGAAAGCCCATTTTCACCACTGGCAGCCACATACTATACATTAAGAACCTAACAACTACAGCCAAAACAATAAGTCAGAAATTAATCCGATTGCAAGGCAACAGTACGAAATCATCAGAGAATCCATCTTCACTCAGGACCAAAAACGAGCCGACCAACCAACATAGTCATACCATGAAGGAACAAATTGATTTTAATTACACTCGGCACTCACTACTGTACCATCATCATCAGACAAAATCATCGTTCACTCAGGCTGTTTCTCTAGTGTTCCTTGGCATCTTCTTCCATCATCATCGCCTCTAAAAATGAAACTGAATCCTGGCTTCCGGCTTCTGAGAGTAATGATGATGGAACATTGCCCTTTTCCTCTGCTAAGTTGCTTTGTTCCTTTTTCCACCATTCACTTCACATACTTCAGCCTTTTTCTTGTTACCCTAGTGACTGATATAGCCGTCCGACGATGGATGGTAGGGATGGATTCCAGTCATAATTAAAATCCTAGGCATGGATGCAGTGCAGTTTGAAGTCTACGTAGATGAGGGGGGACTGGTTTGAAGCAGGTACACATTTGAGAGATGAAGCTTCTGCTGCTAACCTTTCCTTAGATTATCGTAACCGGAAGGTTGTAGTTTTGGTTCCTAAATTTGATATTTGATTTAAGTGGTGTTACACTTTTGCGGCTCCGGCTCCCACGAATTATGGGAAGAGTTGTTTTTAATATTCGTATATATAGAAAATTAAGATCAAATATTGAATTTTTATTTTTTGGGAACTTATATTTACGTGATATATATATGCAACTGCCTGGCTCATCCGGGCTTAATGGAGCATACGAGAAAATTCTTAGAACTCGATAACAGTGTCACTTTTCGGTGGCCTTGGCGATGATGTCCTAAGTCAGAGTTGTGTTTTGTAAATAAGTATTTTTAAATGGTAAGTGATTTTTGTGTCGCCTATTCTAATGTACGCGGTTTAAGGAAGAATTTCTCTCACGTGTATGTCTACACTGTTTAATACAGGCCAGCTGTTTTGGCATTAACTCAAGTTGGAGTAAATACTGAATTATCAGAATTTGCTCTACATGGGTATAGCTTGGTGCCATTACTCTTTTCCCATCATAGTCTTAGTTAGAAATGATATTGCTTGCCAGAGCCTTTCCCAATACGAAGAATGTTCCACAACGGACTTTAACTTCTTGTGCCTCAAATGTACTCTCCACAAACATATCATTCATTACTGTAGTTATTTGACACGTAACGAGTTTGATGTGCTGTCTGATTCCATCTCGGAAATTGTTTCCTTTGTTCTCGCACTGAATTCGTTATTGCGGGCGATTTCAATGTACACAATTCCAATTGGATCCGCTATTCTGTTCAGAGAACACCCGAAGAAAGGTTTGTCGAGCTCTTTGCCGGGGTACATCACTTTACCCAACTGATCGATGTGCCAACGCGTATACCGGATGTTTGCTGGGCATGCCGCTCATACTCTTGTTTCTTGTTTCTTACTTCTCAACCTGATAATTATACCATTAGTTTAACTTCTCCATTTGGCACTTCGGATCATTGTGTCATTTCAGCAAATTTCGCGTACTCCAGAAAGAACCAAATTTTCCCATGACCAAAAATTACGCCAAAAAATTCTGCAATGTCCCAAAGGCAGAACAAATTTTTGGTGATTTGTAAAAAATATTAAAAACTCTAATCGACATTAACAAAACAATTTTTTACTCTTCAGAAAAGGCAAACTTGCTCGCAACCCATTTCGCTGCCAGCTCCACTCTGCCTCACAGCAATATTGCCGCTTCTGTACTTGAGAATGTAAATTTTTCCATGGGACAGATTTTTTTCCGCCTCATACAGCAAGAGTTCTCAAAGATTTAGATACACACAAATCCGATCTTATACCTCGATTCTTCTGAAGAGGAGTTTTTTCCACACTGGCAAAGCCTCTGCGTAGGCTTTTCCATCGCTCCTACTCTTCTGGAATATTTCCTAGAAGATGGAAAACAGCATTTTGTCCAGCCTGTCCCTAAGAAAGGTGACCGACCCATCCTCCCCCTCCGCCTACCGACCCATAGCACTTACATCCCATCTTTCTAAGGTCATGGAAACGCTGAATAACCGTCAGCTTAAGGAATATCTCGAAGATCGAAAGCTTCTCCATGACCGTCAGTATGGCTTCTGCAGCAACCGATCCACCAACCAATCTTTTAGTGAAAGTAAGATTATTGTTCTTGATATCTCCAAGGCATTTGATAGAATTTGGCATGAAGTTCTCATATCGAAAATGCGTGCTTTTGGGATCAATGATACTCTTGTTCCTTGGATAAGAAACTATCTTCTAGACTGTTCAATACAAGTTGTATTGGACAGATTCAAATCTGATTCATGATCATGAAACTCCGATTTATACAGCATTGTCAAATGGGGTAATAAGAATCGTGTGGAGTTTAATGCTTGAAAACTCAATATTGTCTTCTTGATAGGAAATAGAACTGCCGCTGAAACAATTGCCCCTCTCGAACACCGACGCAATGTTACATGTCTTTCCTTATTTTATCGTTTATTTTTAATTAAAAATGTTCACTCGAAGTAGCCAGCTGCGTTCCTCCCCTTTAAAACTTCCCCCGTAATACTCGTGTCGCAAGGAATGCTCATCAGTTTACCTTTGAGCCCAAATTCGGACGTACCGTGAAATATAGGGATTCTTTTTTTAGCCGTACAACACGAATTTGCAACAGTTTACCCGGCGAGATTTTCCCTTGCTATTTTGATCTGTAAGCATTCAAAACCAATGTTAATCGATACCTCCTATCCTTCCCCTCCCCATCTTTCTAATACCTGCGCAGTGTGCTCTTCATTAAAAGGGAAACACATAGTCCCTTGTGCGCGCCGTAATTATATATATTATATTTTATATTTTATATTTATTTATATTATATATAAAATCTATGCCATGAAAATGAGATCCTTGGTCGAAAGCTAAGGCCGGTTGATCAAGTGCGAGCTAAGGAAAAAAAGACTGCTTAATTGGAGAAGCCGATGCAGATTGCTTTTAAACTTCTGAACATCATAATGGGAGGGGAAATAGACTTTGGCAAAACATTCACATTGGAGTTGTACGGCTCAATTGGGTAAATTGCTTGGTATTTCTGTCAGCGCGAATATTACAGGGAAACTGTTTAAAGGGAGGAATGCAATTAACTATTTTTCTAGAACAATGACCGTAGAAATAACCGTAGATGAAAGAGATCAGTATTTTAGTCTAAGACAGATACGAATTTAAACATAAACAAATAAACATAATAAATATGATCGTTCCCCAAAAGGGTTGTTGATGATGCACATACCCATAATTTCCAGATGTTTGCTTCTCATAGTCGAAGTATCGCTCATGGATAGTGGCAAGGGGTGTATTTTGTTTAACTGATACAAAACACATTATGTTTTCGATGCATTAAGGATTAATGCATTAAGTCCCAAAGTAAGCTCAGAATTTCATGAGCAGGGGTGTGTTTCCAAAAACGTATATGAACAGTTAATGGCATAGTCCTGTCATTAGCGAAGCAGTTTATTGGGTTAGATTTTTCAGACAGCAGATGATTTATAAAAATGAGAAAAAAAAAGTCGAGGACAAAACAGAGCCCTGGGGAACACCAGCATTTATTTTGAGGGTATCAGAATTGACCTACCTAAGCCATGGAACGAGAGCCTGGTGCAGACTCTATCTTTGTCGGTCATTAAGAAGCTTTTGTTCCTTAAGATATTTCTTGAGTTTATGATTGATTCGTGACCTTTAAAATAAGGGACTTAATCCGTCGGTAGTTTGTGGGGGAGGACGATTCACCTATGCTGGAGAAAAGCTCTTTTCTAGTTGCTCCCATCAAGCTTTGAAAAGTAGGATAGGTAGAAAAGCTTGCCAGTGTATCGAAATTCATGAATTTTTTCATAAATTCGTTATTATTATAAGTTGTGTGCTGGTATACACTATTTTAACTTAAAACCGTTAAGTGTTGTGGTTTTGATACTTTTTACCTGCGATTATAGGTACTTTAATGCAAGTTATGCATTCGTGCAGATTAAAAATTTTGAGATAACAATTAAACACGACATTACGATGATAGAGGAACATATTTAAGTTACTGGCAAAATTCTGTCCGTCTATCTGTCTGTCTGTCTGTCTGTCTGTACGGATGTATTTTGGACTGCAGAGTAAACGGTTGGACCAATCGTCTTCAAATTTTGAACTTAAAGTTCTTTTGCCACTCTACAGAAGACCTTTTTCAATTTTTTTTTAGCTCAAAAATTAACGGTACCTGTCATTTAACCGTTATGTAAAAGCTTATTTTTCTCGAAAACGGCTCCAAGAATTTTTATAAAAACAAATCAGTGTACTACTGTAGGTATGGATTATATTTTGGTGAAAAAAATATAATATGGTGGGCTAAAAATGGTACGATTAGGTGGAATTTCGAATCTTCCTTCGGCTTTTTTTGGTCACATTAAATTTAGCAAAGAAACAAAAACAGTAACTTTGGCATGTCCCGACGTTTCGGCAAGGGTTGTTGCCTTCTTCAGGAGAACTTTATTACACATAAAAATACAAGATATAGTTATATGCACAATAAATAACAATAGTAAGAAACTTACATTTCAAAACAAAATTTAATTTTTTTTTTTTTTTTTTTTTTAATATAACATTAATATAATTTAAAGTTTTTGAATTAAAAAAAAAAAAATGAAAAAAAAAAACACTTCTACTTAAGAAGTTTAGTCTTCGATTGAAGGCGAAAGAGAAAAAGAGATATTTTGTTTTTATGTAGAAACAAGAGAACAGTATATACTGATGATATACTCTGTGTATCTTGCTTTCGGTTCATGTTGTTTTTATTTTTTAATATATGAAAAGTCTAGAGGGTGTATCTCTTGGAGGTATGTTTTTCTGTTTGGAGAACTTGGACTCCTTCGCATAGAACCGGTTTTTTTCTTCGACTTTCTCGAAAACTGGTGATCCGATTACTATAAAAATTGATATTCAAGAAGATGTACGTAGCCTAAGTAATTTTGCATTAATTTATTATAATTTAAATTTTTTTTTTTAAATCAATATTTTGAAAACGGGTAAGCAAAATTTTTTAAATTTTGTTTTTAAATGTACGTTATTTTTGTGCTTAAGTTTGTATTCTTGAATTATTTTTTTTATTTAAAAAAAAAAAGTTGTTAATAAAAACCGTTTTATTTAAAAACGGCTCCTACGATTTTGAAAAAAAAAATCATAATTTTTAACATTTACTAAAGAAATAAAATGGCGTTTAAATTATTTCACCCAATACAATTTAACGTACTCTATTCGAACAATCAAAAGTCACAAAAATCGAATAAATGCTTTGATGTTCACTTTAATTTTCTTTAATTTTATTCTACAATGTGACCGCACATATGAGCATTATGAGCAGTCGTGTAATTTATTTACCTTAATTTTTAATCATGCAAAAATTGGGTCCTTCGAAAAGGAGCATTACAGGCTTTCCTGGCTTGTGTGAATATTTCCGAGTTTACTCAGAGAAATAATATGCACCTCCTGGAATCTGGCCATAAGTTATTTAGACCAGGAATTAATATCAACATGGAACTGATGAAGATCCATTTAATTGATTTTGAAAACGATTTTAAAATGCGATCTATACGCTGAGCACTGGGGGAGAAAAATTTAATCCTGAGGCTGCTATTCTATTTGACAAGCATTTTTTTATTGATTGCCTAGATTACTACATTATTTGAGAAACGTTGTTGACCTTTTGTGAAGGATGAATAATAAATCGATTTTTCTTTTTTTTTCTTGTATTTTACAGATATTTCCTTCAGTCAGAAACTAAAGAGTTAAAACAACATAAATCTCTTTGCTTTGGGATTAGCTGGCACAACAAAATTCTATCAGTTTGTCCATGAAAGATGATACGTGCACTAGTGGATTCTGAAAAACAGGAGAGGTCCTAGCCTTCTCATACTTTTTGGCCCATGCACACAAAATCTCACCTGCGCCCCAACCATCCTAAAATCGTCCTTCCATCCTCTACCCCAACTATACACTTGCAAGTCAAATGAGTATTTAAAATGAAATATACACAACACATACATATTTTCCTAGGTATGTAGTCTCTTCGACAAAAGGAGCTTTCATGTTACATGCTCGTAAAACAATGAAACAGCTCCCACTGCAAGGACATGCTAATAAATTATGAATTCTCTCTACTATCCACTTCCATTCCGTACAAATGATACAGTATAGTTCGTTTCTATAGATGTTTCACTCCAACACAACAACAAGCAACAACTAATAATGTACAAAGAACTCGACTAAAGCTGTGAGCACATATAGAAGTCACAAGTAACCAAAAATTCTATTAACATTAGACAAACTTTCTGTCTGTCTGACTTTTGTGTGTTCCGAGTTTATTTGTTTGGAACAATTTATCCTTCTGTTCTGTTGTTTTGTTTAAGGAACGAAGAATGTTCGCTTTGACCGGCCAAGGCATCCTCCACAAATTATTAACAATACTGACTCTGAGGACATTTTTTGCGTGTTTACTTTGCCTTATAAATATTAACAAATTGACCTCTGGAGCTAACACAGATTACACAAGGGGACAAAAAGTTATAAAGTTTCCAAAAGCAAAAGAACTGGGTTCGTCTTGGTTGTGTTATTAATTTTGTGGACAACTGCGTAAGGACCAAATGAATTGTGAAATGTAATCCAATTGCCAATTAAACATGCAAGGAGCAAGGACATATTTTCAAAATGTCCTGATTTATTTTCATCCTTGTTTTCTTGGGAAAGGGTTCGTGGCAGAGGGAAATCCTATGTTTTTGTATAACTATTCCATTATTGTTGTAAATGTCTTGCAAGGATGTATCTAAGTTTATATGTATGAAAGAGTGTGACCGTTTTGCAAGATATGCGTAAGAAGGATGAATTTATGATAAACAAGCACCCAAGCCCCAAACAGAACAATTCCCAATATCGTCATTCCACAGTTTATCATAGTAAAAATCCAAATGTGTGTGTCATCGTAGACAGTGCCGCGTCATCTCCTTGAAAGGATTTTGGAAGCCCTTGATGATGTCGGTATTAGACAAGCCGCTTGTTAATGAAGTACAGTTGTACATACGGATTTGATGTAGAATGTTGATTTGATTTGTAACCAAGGGTTAAGTAGGATGCTGTGTACACGGAATAAGAGGAGGCAGCTTAAGGGGAACAACTTGATCCTGACAAATAGGTACAACATATACACATAACTTATAATGCGAGATAGTGTCTAAAGCCGCATGTAGTTCGGGTAGGTATATGACGTGTCGGTGATTGCGATATTAATTATGGGGCCTAACCTACGTGTGATAGTTCGGAAGCTGCTCTGGGAATTTATATTAGGAATAGACTTGAAGCTATGGTGTTGTGGTGGCGACGACGACGAAGACGTGTCGTCTGCTCTGCTCTGCTTCTAAGACATCTCAATATGGAGTTGATGTTAATTGCATCCTGGGAATAAACATAAATGTGCGCCGTGCAAGGTTTGAATGTGGGTTCTGAATTATGGTATAAGAACACGACACGTGTGTGGCGAGGACTCACGTTAATTGAATTCAATGTTTAATTAGGTTCATTAGGTCAGGGAATCAAAAATTGAATATATCGAAGAAATAATCAATACCTATATTGTGGTTTAATTTTAGTATGAAAGAATATAGGTATGCTGAATTAAAGGGGTGTTATTGCGTTGTAAATGTATGGTCCCAAAACCTATTTTGGGACTATTTGAGAAGGTTCGGTGACCAAATTGACAGCTCTTTCAACAGCGTCGCTATGACATTGAGAATTTTTTCAAACTGAATTTCTCAACAATTTCAGAATGTGACTGTTGCCCTTGTCTTCAAGATAGGTCGAACAACAGGTTTTCGTCTTGTATTTTTTGGCGTTCGTTTACCAACATTGCTATCAAAATGTTCACAAAATGCCCAAAGGAACCATTGTGGGTGAGAATTGCATCTGTTACTTTCCTCAGAAATTCCGATAAAAGCCTTCTTAACTAAATAGCTTTTGTGGAAATGTTTTGCCCCTATGGCAAGTGATGGGTCTTTTGGAAATTCTTGAATCTTAAATTTCAGCCTTTAACACTAAATTCACCATCTTTACTGAGAAAAATCCGAAAAAAAACGACTAGCTGAAAATGCTTTATTTATAAAAGCTGACACCAGTTACCATCCATGGAAGACATTCTAAGAAGTCAGCATAAAATTATGGCATTTCTAACTTTGTGCTTACAAAGTTACCAAATTTTGCCATTCTCCTGCTGATTATCTTTAACAACTGCCGGAGCAACAGCTACTTCCATGAAACTAGGAAAACGGTATAATTGGTTCTCGTTCCGAAGAAGATAACCGAACGACCGTCGATGGGTATCATCCAATTTTGCTGATCTGCTGATTCAGCAAGATACGGTAGGGGCTTACTCTAAGAAAGCCTGAATGGCAGTATGGTTTCAGAGCACGACACTCGCTCATCCATCCCTTTCTTAGACTGGAGACGACAGTCACTAGTAGTAGTATTCATACTCTCAAGTCTAAAAATACCTGAACACCTTGGTAATAATGATCAAAAATTTTCTAACCCATTGATATTTTATGCACAGATTCGCAAGGAATATTTTTGAAAATAAGCGCTGGAGTTCCACAAGGTTCTAAGTTGGGTTCCATACTTTCCAAAATGTATACATCTTACCAGCCTACCAACATCGCAAGCGGAAGGACGAAAACAAAGCTACCTATAGCTTGAACCAAATCACTTGGCCAACGGTCGGTGATTTGGTGTGCAAGAGATTTAAAAAGTACAAAGCCAGAAATGAAATAGTTTTTTTTTAAACTAAACTCCAGAAATAGGTCTGTCCATTTTCGATTATGATATCCCTGATATATGAAAAAGATAAAACATTTTGAAAGGAAGCTACTTCGTAGCATGTACATGTCTTCAAAGAAATCCCATTACGAGGAAATATTGTATGATGATGCCAAGCTGATCTCAATAAATCAGTGCATGCTTCAGGTTTTCAAGAACATTTGTAGGAGAAATGGAAGTCTAGCAACTACTCCAGTAACATAAACTAGAGCCCAATTATCTCTACTTTAACGTTCGAACCATCACAGATTACCGATTCACTAAATAAAACGTATCGGTTAGTTTAAAAAATATTAAATATTTAAAATAAATGTTCAAAAACTTATTAAAAATATAAAAACACATGTTCGAAATGTTGGTATGCAGCATTAATTTGGCAAGCTTGATCTTTTTAAATATAAAATTTGATAGAAATCCAAAGAATATAATATACCTAGAGGGAAAAACGAAAACTAAAAAGGTACTGTTAGAGTCCGGGAGGCGACCGTCCGAGTACCTATCCCATAAGGAGAGTGAAAATAATGAATACCAATCGATAGTACTTGCAGAACATTGCAGAACTTTGGGCGGGAAACGGTCAATTCCGGTAGCATTTTTTATGAAAAATTATCTCATCAAAAAAAAACTTTTTACTGTCTGAAAGGGTTTTGCCTATAGATTCTAAAACCATTGGTCGGGCAACAAAATCTGGGAAGAAATGCTTGCCCGAACATTTAAAAAAAAACTTTTTTTTGATGAATCGGAAAGTGGACAATATTAGTACTAAACGAAAAGTAAGCTGCTCCTCTTTAAGAACCCAGTGGTCAGGCAAACTTTTATAGGGGATAAACATGTTGCCCGACCGCTTTGAAGATACGTAACGCTTTTTTTCGTTCTCACTTATTGGAGTTAAAAAACCTTTTTTATAGTGTCAATTATTAAATTGGTATTTAACGATAGTTTACTTTGCCCTTTATGATAAGGAAATAAATTTATTTACCAATACTTTTTTTTAAATACTTTTTTTGCCTTATAATAATTTTTTCGCATTAAAAGCAAGATTTTTCTAAAAAAAACTTTTTGAACAGTGTTATGTTTTGTTTTTATGTTTTGGATTTTTCAAGTACTCAAAATTAATAAAAAGCTTTATACTTTACCATACAAATTATAGGTATAGGTAATTATAGGATGTGTTCCAAATTCAACTCTGTTCTTGGACAGAGACATCCGGATAGAATATCCAAAGATGACGTCATCAGTGACCCTTGATGACAGATTTAAATTCGGTTTAAGAAAAAACTGCAGTAATTTAAGTTGCAATTGATGCAGGTCTTGTCTAATGTCTTATTTGATTGATTCAATATACCTTTTAAGTCAACTAACACTTTGGATCCTTTCCAAAAAATTTAATTAATTTAGTCAATTATAACGTCAAAATACAGGAAGGCGCTGTCTTGTAATCTTGTATCATGATACTCAACGAACATATCCTTTTTTTTCTACATTCCAGTTGGTTGACATTTCTTTCCAAGATTTATCTCAACTTATTATATTCACTAATTTCACTAACCTATTTATCGATAGTTATTGTTTTTTTTTTGTTTGCCGTATAAAATTTTACTGCGCTAGCAATAAAACACGGCTAATATAACAATATTAACCTCAGAGTATTATAAAAGAAAATGGAAAAACTTCGATTTCATTTAAAACAATGTCTTCAACATTAAGTGGTGTTGGATCTCCTTTAAACCAAAGAGGGAAAACCTTTAATTTTTTAAAATCTAACCAAAATCTTTTGCTTTATTTTTAACACAACATGATTCTGTTATCTGTTGCATTTGCCCACATTGAACTTACATAAATGGTTCTCTTAATTTTTTGCAAAAGTGATTTGAAATAAGGTGGAATTAAACTTGAATCAAAGTTTTTTATGTTTTTAGAAAAAATTCCAGTAGCATTATTTTTCTCTGCATAAAGACTTTGAAACATTTGAACTTTTGTTCAATTTACGTTGCTACAATTTTTTACACCATACATTTTGAAAAGATTCAAGGTTACTATCATTAATAGTAAAGAAGGCGACCGTAAGATTACCTATCCAAACAGGAGACTGAAAAATCAGGGAACAAAGGTTTGTCCGACCATTTTAAAATACGGTAATTTTGCTTCAAACCTATTCAATCATAGCAGTGGATGAAATTGGTATCAAATGAAAGGTACATTTGTTCTCAATATAAATAAACTGGTCGACAAAGTTTTTCAGGGAAATAACCCTTCGTCCGACCACTTTAAGAAAACAATTATTTTTTCTAATTTTCGTTTACGCTGTTCAGAAAATTATTTGTTTTCGCTAAAGTTCGCTTTGAAATAGTAAACCCAATAGTTTTAAAAGATTTAATAAAGGCTAAAAATACCTTACTTTTAGGTCTATCTTAAATGTTCAATCAAAATAATAAAAAAACAAACAGTATCAAATGGACATTCTTTGTATAGTAGGGGAGGCGGCCGTAAGAAAACTACCTCAACAAGCCAATGGAAAATGTAAATCAAGCAATAGTAAATTACATAAAATTTACGAAACCGCTCGTCGGACAGACTTTTTTTTGGCGGTTCGGCGGTAAAGTTACCACTTCCGGTTGCGTTTTTGATATTAGGCTACCTCATTGGGATGGAGTCAATGAATAAAATTGGGTATCAAATGAAAGCTGATACCGTCTACATTAAAGCTGTGTGTCAATTGCGTTAAAATGCTGGCTAAATTCGATTTGTCCGACCCACAATTTTTACTTGCGATTGTAGGTACAATTTAATACATGCGTACAATAATTATGCATTCGTGCAAAAAAAAAAAATAACAATCAAACATGACATTACGATGATAGAGAAACTTATTTGAGTTACTGGCAAAATTCTGTTCGTCTGTCTGTCTGTACGGATGTATTTTGGACTGTAGCCTAAGCGGTTGGACTAATCGTCTTCAAATTTAGAACTTAAGGTTATTTTGACATTTTACGGAGGAGTTTTTTTCAATTTTTTTTTAAACTCAAAAATTAACGGTACCTGTCATATAACGTTATGTAAAAGCTTATTTTTTTCGAAAACGGTTTCAAGAATTTTTATGAAAAAAATCAGTGTACTACTGTAGGTAAGCATTATATTTTGGTGAAATAATATTAATATGGTGGTCTAACAACAGTACCTCCCATAGGACCGGGTTTTTTTTGTTGACTTTATCGAAAACTGGTGATCCAATTACTATCAAAATCGATATTAAAGAAGATGTGGGTAGCCTTAGTAATTTCACATTATTTTTTTTCGAAAACTTTTTTTGTATTTTTAATAATTTTTTTTTTATTTTGAAAAATCAATACAATTTTGAAAACGGGTTGATGATTTTTTGTTTAAATTCTGTTTTTAAATGTTTGTTATTTTTATGCTTAAATTTTTATTCTTGAATTATTTCTTTTTAATTTTTTTTTAAAAAGTTGTTAAAAAAACAGTTTTATTTAAAAAAAAACGCACTTTTTACATTTCTTAAAGAAATAAAATGGCGTTTAAATTATTTCACTCAATACAATTTATCGTACTTTATTCGAAAAATATCAAAAGTCACAAAAATCGAATAAATGTTTTGATGTTATCCTTAATTTTATTAAATTTTATTCTTCAATGTGACCGCACATATGAGCAAGTACGTGCGATCAAGTCGTGCAATTTATTTAATCTGCACGATCTCATAACTATAATTGCACGTAAAAATTGATATAACGGATGTAAGTATGTATATCGACTACAGCCAGAACGGTTGGTAAATCGTCTTCTAACTTAGAACATAAGGTTATTGTGACATTCTACATTTTATTTTGTTTAAACTCAAATAATATTAACGCGGTATTTTGCCATATAACCGTAAGGTAAACGCTTATTTTTTTCGGAAATAGTTTCAAGAATTTAAATAAAAACAATCAGTGTACTATTGTAAGTATGGATTATGTTTTGGTGTAAAAATTAATGTTCTTTAAATGGGTCGTTAAAAACGGTACTTTCCATAGGGCATATGACCGTTCTTTTATGTGAATCTATTAACTGATTATAATCAAAACTGATATTTAGAAAGATGCAGGTAGCAATTTCGAATTGAGTTATATTTGAATGAAGTTTTTTTTGTATTCTTGATAATTTTTTAAATATTTTTTTTTTGAAAAACTAATATTTTGAAAACGGGCAAGTAAACATTTTTTAAAATGTTGTTAAATATGTCTCATTATGTGTTGAAGTTTGCACTCTTCAATTCCTTTTTCTTATTTCTTTAAAAAAAGTTGTTAAAATAATACTTTTTCAAGTTCTTAAACAAATATAATGGTGTTCAAACTATTATGTTGAAAACTATTTTATATACTTTTTTCAAACAGTCAAAACTCACAAAAAACGAATATAAAATTCTTTTAATATGTTAAAAATTTTATTCGACGCTGTGACCGAGAGCAAGTAGCTACTTGCAATCTAGGCATGTAATTTATTTTAGACAAAAATCAGTTTTTAAGACTGGCTATCTTTTGGTGAGAAATAATTTAAAGATGCTGGTCAAACCCAACGGGGTTTTTTCACATAATGGGGTTTTAAATCAGTATATATATTTATTCTGTAAACGTTAAAAAATGTGTTTCTAATTTTGTATAATTACAAAAAAAAAGGATTTTTATAAAAAACTGGACTTATACAATTAAAAAAACATTATTCACATTTCTTAATTGTGAAATTAAAAAAAAAAATAAACTGTCTTCCAGCTTCTTTAGGTTCTTCAATTTGTATGTTGTTACATCTACTTACAAAGAAAAATAAGCATTTATATTTAATAACCTATAAAGTGAAGTGTATTCAATTTTAGTCTATACATTTTTAAAAATAAGACTTAATGATACTAAATAAAACATGTCCGGAAAAACAACATTTCATTAATTCAACCCCTATAGTCTTTTCGGTTTTTTTTTCTTTATATTTTGTGACCATGTTTTCGAAAAATTTAACCAACTGAAGTCCTGACCCAGATTTATTTTAAGTGGCCAGAAAAGCGGAAACATTTATCATTCTCCTAACCTTTATCTTCTTTCTAGAAAATTTTCGATAAAAATAGAAAATGTCATTAACGCTCTTTAACACGCAACTATTCCTTGGTTTAGGATAAAAGAATTCCAGCATTTCCCTTGTCATTAATAACACTAAGTGCCTATCTTAGACACTTCACGTGACGAAGCAATCACTCATTCTGCTGTCCACTTTGTGGCCTGAAATCAAATACATTAACGAAAAAATCATTAATTTGGGACATATAGTCGTAGTTTTTTGTATTTAGTCACTAGATAAGGAACTCAACCTAAAAAAGGCCTTATTGAGTCGACTTCTCGTTTTTCCAAACTTTCTTATCTATACCGAGAAGGAGACACATAATACCATCAATGTCTTCCCCAAACACCAATTTATCGATGACAAATTGTCAAACCAAAGAAAACCATTTTTTTTTTAAATCTAATTCAGTCTTCCTTCATCCTAACAATACATAGAACATGAATCCCCAGAAAAACCGTCATGCAAAGCACATTCAAGAGACTGTACCTCATTCATGTTCATTACGAAAAAAATTTTATTACCCATGTAACCAGACTATCGAACGAAACCAACAGTATCCTTCAAGAGCCATAGCAGAGCTACTCCCCAAAAAACAAATCCTCCCAGAAAAATCACTATGTTCTTGGAAAAATGTATTGTTTCAGGAAAAAAGGAATCATTTGCTCAACATTTAGTGAACATGGTTTTGGTTTCACAATGTATCTTTCGACGAGGTAAAAGAGTGAACATACACATAATTCTTTTTCTCCCCAAAAAAAAAACCCACTGTATCTTTCCTGTGTTAAGTTAAAAGTTATCCCCAGTTATTATAGAACAATATTTGGCCAATTTATTATCCGTTCCACCAGCCACACACATGTTCGTCTATATTCACAACCGGAACAACGATGTAATATGTTCTCGTTTCATGGAGGAGGGTTATAACAGTATAGTAGGGCAACAGGAGTTCAGCTCGAAGGACCACAAACAAAAAAACGAAAAATAAAACCCAACTAGCAGAAGAAACAGAAGGACTAAGTGGATTATTATACAAAATATAACCGTTTTAGGTTAGTTTTTTCGTCTATCTTAGAGTTCTTCTTCCCACCACTGCCCGTGGGAGTCGTCCTTTTTCCCATTCACATATATCCTTTTTAGTGGGTGATTCCCATGTGATGTTCCCTTTCACATCGTTATTGCTGTCAATTTACGAGAAAAAATGTTTCCAGTCTCAGTATAACGAAGCCAGTTGGGTCAGTTTATCTTGATGCACTGCTCTAAGACCGAAAGCAATGCAGGACGAACATGAAAATAAAAGTCCAACACCCCAAAGCCAACCCGGAGCCACTAATGGCGGGCAAATATACTCCTGAATGCCTTTGAAGGTATACACTACATCGATCGACATGACTAAAGTTTAGTTTACAACTTTAAAAAAAATTTGCAATATTGCTGCAGAGTTTCTATGCACTTCAGTTGTGAGTTGTGTGCAACACACACAGGACTCCTTTGGGCTCTTTTTGCATCCTCAACTTCATAAATTTGTAATCGAAGAGCAGAGTGAGTCCTGTATACACATTTCACTTGAATAAGTCATAGTGTAGAAGATTTTAATAATTTATTTTCCAAGATGCTCTTAGCCATCTTTTGCAGTTAGAAAGTACATACTTCAACATAAAATAAAAAACAACTGCACATATGTACATATATAGGCTAAGAGTTGTTCTGAGGCGCAGAAAGGATATGCCAGGATAATCATGATGTACTACTTGCTTGATGTTCAGTCCTTCTCCCGCTTCGGTTAATATGTCAATGTTTGATATGGGAAAACTCAAAGGTACTCGGCATTTGTAGTGAAGGATCTTATTAACACCTACAGCTTTATTCGAGGAGATTTACTATTAAAGAAAAACTTACAAGTAAAAAAAAATTGAAAAAATTATTTCAGTTTCTGGAATCTAAAGGAATAGAGATTTTTTTTCAGATATAATTTTGACTTACCTTTGGTCGGCATTTAGAAAATTTCTCGGGAATGTTATGTTTTCAGGACTTATCACAGGATAACTGCCGGCTTTCAGATGAAGGGTTACATCACGAGGTTTACATACTCTATCTGAAATTTGAAGGAAAACATACAAATTTAATAATATACTTGAAAGAATATCAAAAATAAAGACAACAAAACTTATTTTGAGGAGGGCAGTATTATTTTCAATTTCATAATAATTTGTTTATCAACACATTTCAATGTATTTGTATAAACCTCACTAAACAACAGGTCAATATTGGATTGGAACTAAAACATGCGGTGTCTCAGATGACCAAAGGGTTTATGATGAATGTTCATACAGGCATTCGCTGTGTAGATGGAATCAACGTTGGGATCTATACCTGTAAGGAACTGTTGATCCGGATCATCATCTAGATTTATAAATAGTGTTTTTTTTAAGACGTGTGGTTTTCAATCTGGCAATACTTTTTTTGGAGTTGGTCTTTTTGACAGCTGTCACTTGATTTATGCTCAGTTTGGTTTGTCATTTCATAATGAATAGACTTATTCCTGAACAACTTTTGCAAATCGTGCAAATTTATTACCAAAATAATGGCTCGGTTCGCGCGACGCATCACGGTCGACATAATCACCCAGCAGAGTCGGTAATTCGAGCAACCATGGATCGGTTTTGCACCACGTTTACTCTAGTGGATAATGCGCATCCTCAGAAACGACGTACAGTGTGCACCGAAGACGCTATGGCTGCTGTGGAGCAGAGTATCCAAGAAGACCCTAATGAGTCCATCCGCGATCGCGCGCAACTGGCGTTGTGTCCATCCACTTTATGGAAGATTTTGCGGAAGGATTTTGGTTTACGGATATACAAAATCCAAATCGTGCAAGAATTGAAGCAGAACGACCATCAAGCGGTGAATGGGACCAAAACCAGATGGCCACCGATCCCGATTTTCACAAGAAAATTTTGTTCAGCTATAGAACTCACTAGTGGTTGAATGGGTACGTTAATAAGCAGAATTTTCATATTTGGAGTGATCATAATGCACCAGCCATTGTTGGGACGCCGTTAAATCTTCAAAAAGTCACTGTTTGGTGTGCTCTATGGGCAGAGGGAATCATTGGTCCATATTTCTTCAAAAATGAAGCCGGCCATAATGTTACAGTCAATGGGGAACGCTATAGAGTCATGATAAATGACTTTTTCGTGCCTGAATTGGAGGATGTTGATGTGGACGACCTTTGGTTCCTACAAGACGGCGCTATATACCATACAGCCAACGAAACAATCAATTTATTGAAGGAAACTTTTGGTGAGCGCATTATCTCGCGTGGTGGGCCAGTGGTGTGGCCTCCAATTTCGTGCGATTTAACACCGCTGGACTATTTTTTGTGGGGTTATGTGAAATCGCTTGTGTACGCAGATAAGCCCGAGACGATTGACGTCTTGGAAGAGAATATTCGGCGTGTTATTGCTGCCATGACCCAATTGCTGCAAAAAGTGGTCGAAAATTAGGCCTCTCGGTTGAACTTTGTTCGAGCCAGTCGTGGCGGCCCCTTGCCCGAAATCATTCTTTAGACATAATGGCAAACCTTTATATTTATAATAAAGCTAAATTCTTGCCCATAACATTAAATAATAAGCGTTTTATTTCTTCTTGAAAACCACACGTCTAAAAAAAAACACCTCTTAACAGTAAATTAATAATAGAAAAATTAAGAATTGATATTTTAAATTTGAAGAATAAAAACAGTTCTAAATACCACTTTAAGTTTTAAAGAATTCAATAAATAGTTATTTTGGCGGGTTGACTCTCATATAAGGAAACAGTAAACTTTAAAAATGAAAAGGAAATTTTAAAATTCAAAATAATTATACAAACGATTATATTGCCCGTAAAATTGACGTTGTGCGCGATACGTATTTCAAACAGAACCATGATTTTCAAAATAAATTTGCACAATTTGGAAGCGTTGTTTAGGCGTCAGTCAGTTGATATGCCAAACCAAACTAAAAATAAATCACTGGACAGCTCACATAATGGCCGCCAGTTAAAAAAGTGTTGCCAACATAAAGTTTTATACCTCTAAAAACAAAAACACCCTTTATAAGGAACAAGATTGGCCCAGCACTAAACCTTGTGGAACCCCTTTATTAGTAAATCAAAATTCACTCCTAAGATTACTAATTTAAAATCTTAGTGGTGAATTATTGAGGTACGATCTAAACCAGCTTCTTATATTCAAATTTTCAAGTTTAGTAACCATTACCATGGTTCACCATATCAAACGCTTTAGTGATATCGACGTAAAGCCCAGCTGTGAAATTTTTGTTATCTAAAAATTTAAAGATCACGGTGGAGAGTTGCAGAAGTAGATTTTCTTTTTTGAAAAATAAATTACACGAGATTTAAAAATGGTTTTTTATTTAAAAAAAATCAGTGTCTTATTTTAATACCTTATTTTTCTTGTTGAAGAAAGAATAGAAAATCTGTAATTGCCTACGTCGTACGTCTTTCTCTGATCCTATTTTAAAAATTGAAATAATTTCAGCGCATTTTAATGCTTCAGGAAATATCCCTGCGAAAAAAAAACTATTAAGTATAAATGCTAAGACATCTGCTATGAAACACGCGATATTTTCAAGTATTTTAGTTGAAATTCCACCAGATCCACAAGAACTAATTTTTTTAAGACTGCCAATACATTTAAGTAGCTCAAGGCCAGTTATGGATTTAAAGAAAAACGAAGTTTGGGTCAAAGGATCACCACATATTATACTAGATGTGCAAAAACTACAGGTAGAAGAAAATGAGGATTGTAAGGAGTTTGTTGTATCGACGAAATAATCAATAAATGCATTAGAAATAACAATTGTATCAGATATCACATTTTCATCAATTTTGATGATGATATCATTTTTGTGAGATGTAGATTTGTTCAAGATACTGTTGAACAATTTCCATTAACTTTTAATATCACCTTTAGCCAGATCAAATTGGTTGCCATAATAGGGGCCTCTGCATACCGGAACTTTTCTTTTAAGTTTGGAACATATCGTTTACTATCTTGTTTTTAAATTATAGTTAAGTGGATGTTTCGCACATTTGGTCCTTAATTTATTGTTCACACAATTTTTTTTAATGTACATAGTTGTTTATCCATGCTTTTAATTTTGAATTGTTTGAATCTTTTTTGAACAGTATAACAACATTGACTAACGTATTCTTTTAAAGTTTCAATCAAAATATCATAGGCTTTCGAGATATTATCCTCTAAGTAAACTAACTGCCAATATTCATAAAAAATATAGTTTTCAAATAAGAAAAAGTAAATTTCGTTTTTTTCAATAACTAAAACACGGAAAACACGGAAAACACGGACTCACGACACCACCTCCGATGACGGACCCATGGTAATTTGCTAATTAACTTTGTTGTGGAACAAAATATTGTAATAGCTAGTTCGCAGTTTCCAAGCCTAAAAAATTCACAAAAAGAAATAAGGATTTCCTGATCAATTCAATCTACATTATATTAATCACTTTGCAGTATAATGGTGCAAAAAAATCAGAGGGGCAAACATTGATTCGGTGCACTTCCTTGTTGTGTACATTTACTGAGTACATCCCAAGCTTTCGCCTGATGATGGAATTTATTCTGAAACGCGTTGCTAGTTTTAATATCAAAACTTTTTAAATTTGTATTTTAAAAGATTTTAACTAAAACAATTTCTAATAATTTAAATTGATTTTGTTATTTACGATTTAAAATAAATATTGGTTAAAAGCCGTACAGTTGAAGACAAAACACATAAAAATGATATTAAAAGTGTAGCCAAAAAATTGAATGGCCCTTTGCCATGTTAAGATCGAAGTGTTTTTGTAGCCGCAGATATACAAATTAGGAATTTGGAAAGAGTCATCAGTTAATGAAATTATTTTGAAGAAAATAAAAAGAAAATGAGATATAAGTAGCTGCCTTGAGGGATACCGGGTGTAGCTTGATAAGGCAAATACGAAACGAAGATGGGGCTGGAGTATAGCATCTGACACCCTTGGGATAACAAAAGGCTATTTTAGTATCTCAAACTATCTTGTAGTTGGTATGAAACTTTGAAGAATTAAGCTAAGATCAGACGATTTGTGTAAATACACAAAATCATATATGAATGACATACACAAAATCTACACAAATCCATACCTAAATGCGATTTGTGTAATCACTTAATATTTGTGGTTCAAATGATTTGCGTATTCTGAAACAATAACACAAATTTCGTTTGTGTATCGACACACACAAATTTGGCATACACAAACAAAGTTTGATTTGATTATTTGAGTATTTCTACACAAATATGGAATTTATGTAAACAAATTCTGGTTTTGCTTTTTCTATATTAGGGTTCCACGTATACAGAATATAAAACATAAATATTTCTAGCTTCAAGTTTTATGGGAACAAAACAAAGACACTATGGCGTATGTGTGACATACACAATTGGACATCGTAATATTTCATGTGAGTTTGATCCTTTCTTTCTTTAAGAAAATATCATACTTTAAAATTCTGGGTTTAGGAAACAAAAAATCGTTCAAAATAAAAATCTTTTAAATTGAACAAGATTATTCGTGACTTATTGGGTCAAATGCTTTTGGGAAGTCAGTGTATTTCATTCACAAAAAAAGGTTTCAGTTCATCCCGATTCTTTCGGGGAACTTTTCCAATTTTTTAAAATAGATATTTCTGCTTCGACAGAATTTTTACTTGGGACGTGGAATTATCATCATCGACTGAGTCATCATTTTCGGAAAATCGTTATAAAAAGGTACATATTCCTCTGAAGTACATAAATAGCTTATTCAATTTTTCCGCTGCCAAGAACAGTTTCCGAAGAACCACTTTTATAACCTAAAAGCTTTTAACTTTTATCGCAATAAAATGTTCTTAAAGCTTTTCTAAGAAGGTTTTTTCGGTGCAATATAATTAAAAGAAATGTCGCACATAAAATTCAACAACATTTTGAAACACATTTTTTCTCTATCTGTGATTTCTAGCTCGGTCAATTTTTATTCCAATCCTTGACTTATGCCACAAACTACTGCAAACTTATTCAAAACCCTGCACTCTTGTCCCTCCACTTTATTTTAATGTCTGTCAATCGAAAACCAATCCCATACCCGACAACCCTGATATCCAATTCAACGTTCTATCCACACCATCAGAATGGCTTTCAACTCTATTTTCATCATTATCGATGTCATCGTCACCGTCATCAACATCTAACCATGAAAAATCGCCACCGCAACCACACACGTTGCATTGCATTCAGGTGCTTCACACCACACCTACCTCAGACCTCTCTAACACAAAATAAGGATCTCTTTTGAAAGTGAAATGGGAGGACATGAGTAATAACCATGGCATCTCTAAGGAATAGCTTTTAGCTTGGAACAACATTTCCTTGAAAAGAAGCATGATGCCCTCATCCTCCAACAAATTCTTCCATCATTCTTATGTCACGGTGATAGAAATCATAATTCTTTGACGCTACGATTTCGTTTCGTTTGATTTGGCTCCACAGGTAACAAGCTTCAGTGCATTCCTTTGACGGGCTTCATTCATTCTGAATTTCCGGCTTCCTATGAGCTATGAGCCACGATGAGGTTATCTCTAAGGACACGCGCCTTTGCAAAAGCATATGTTCAACCATTGCTTTTAAAAATATTTCATTAGATTCAGCTCAACTGAGACACCGTTATTCCATAACCTTGCTTTTATTATTGTTATTACACTACACCTCATCAGATATTAAACTTCATCCAACATGGTGCGGCGGGAGTGTGTGTCCTTTTTGTCTTTGTATAGTATTGACGGGGAAAATTGAATTGGTGGGCGGTATAAATGGGCGCCAAACAACGGTTTGAGTTGAAGAAGATGTTATCCATTTTATGTATGGAAAATACGATGTTGGGCACAAAGGTGAGCAAACTTATATGTGTATAGGTATAGTGTAAGCCAATCTGGTAACGATCCCAAGATTCTTTACAAGGACATTCTGATTTAATTTGCCCTGAGAGTTGGCGCTTTGATGTAGTTTTCACATAATCAATTACGTAAAAAATAATATGTTATGCAATATGGAAATTCAAGCGGTTCAGTTTGGAACTGCTCTTTTTGTAAAAATGTTAGTCTCAGTGGAAAATTACTTTGAACACAGAGTGTTTGAGGAATCGATTGAAATCAATTAACTAATATTAAGTATTCTTTTTGATTAAATATTTTTTCATAGGTTTGACGAAAAATTATAATCTATTAAGAATAACATTTACTATGAGGGATTGTGCTTAAGTATAGCCGTGGGCACGACACAAAATCATGGGGTATGCCAACAGAAATAAAATAGAAGTGTTCGATGTGATACTGTCACCTGATTCCGACTCCATTGATATCATTTACTCGACAGCTTCATACTTCGTGCCCATCAATAAGGATAACCATATTAATTAGTAGCTCTCTCATAGTCAATGAGGCTTTTCAATAAAACTTATTATAGAAATAAACCTCCTTAATGGAAAACCTTAAAGATCAGATAAAATAATAGGAACGCGCAAGACGATATTCGTCAAAAGTCTTGCACGGACATCAAATTCTATAAAAATGATGCTTCCAAACTCATAAAAGTCATGTTAAAGGTCCACACTTTTCCAGGCTACCTTGAGAGACGGAACAATACCTGGACTAATTCCTGTACGGAAACACTACAGCCATTTATGAGCAATCACTTTCCAATTATCCCACCAACCTATAAAACACACCAAACAGTCTGTTATTGTGGATGTAATCGTGTCTCAACAAACAGTTGAGGATTATCATCACTCCAAACATGGCAGTTTTGTTTATTGACTTATCCATTCAACCTAAAGTTAGCTCATCGCTGAACAAATTTCGGTTATGAAAATTGGGATCAACGGCAATCTTGTTTTGGGCCCATTCACCGAATCTACGCCTTGCTAGGTGAACCTGTGGCTGCAATTTTTGTACGAGTTGGATTTTGTAAGAACGCAAACTAAGATCTTTCCGCAAAATCTTCCATAAAGTGGATGGACACATATCCAATTCCTGTGCACGATGGCCGATAGACTGATTCGGGTCCTCCTCTACGTTACGCTCTAACAGCAGTAATGACTTCTTCTGTACGCACTGTACGGCGTCTCTGTGCATTCGTATTATCATTTAGAGTAAACGTGGTGCGAAAACGTTCCATAGTTAATCGAAAGAATTGCTCTGATGGACGATTATATTGCCCGTAAAATTGACGTAGTACGCGATACGTATTTCGAACAGAACCGTGATTTTCAAAATAAAAGTAGCTATCAAACCACCACACTTCAACGTAATTCGGTGGGTGGAAATAAATGTATCATCAGAGAAAGTATATTCATTATCATCATCTTCGCGTTACAACCGGGATCCGATCCGGGCCTCCTTAAACAAGTTCCTTCCATATATCTCGATTGCTGGCCGACACCATCCATTTGCGCACCCCAAGGCTTCTAGCGTCCTAAGTCTACGCCATACGTCCAAAGCAAGCAAGGTCTGCCAGATTGTCCTCTAACATACAAGAACTGCAATAGACTTTCCGAGCTGGTTCCTCTTTGCTCATGCGAGCTATGTGCCCAGGCCCCAGGAGTCTACCCAGCTTTATTTTTTCCACAACATCTACTCCGAGGTAGGTTTCATACAACTTATGATTGTATCTTCTCCGGAATCGTCCTCCTCGCACACGGGCCAAGAATTCATCGTAAGGCTTTCCCCTCGAACGCGGCTACGAGATCAGAGTCTTGTGCAGTAGCAGATTGGTTTTTATTGTAAGGTTTCTAGATTTAAAGAGACTTGAAAGACAATAGTAAGTTCTGTTGGATTTCAGCAGCCGCCCGCGTAGTTTTTCTTCCATGTTATTATCGGCTGATACTAATGTGTGGTCAAAGGACCACACTTCTTCAAATTCATGCTCCACTACACTGGTAATTGGACCAACACTTCTCGCAGACGTATCCCCAGGTTTTGTGCCGACTGCTCGATCTGGGTAAGGGAGTATTGTACAGCTTTTTGGCTTCTTCTTCTTCTTCGACGATGGATGTCAATGTCATGTGCGTAAGCCAGCATCTGGCCGGACTTGGTGAGGATAGTCCCTCTTGTTGACGGGCCAGAGTCACGGCTTGCCTTCTCCAACGGCATTTTGAAGAGGATGCAAGCCAGACCATCCCCTTGTCGGAGTCTATTAAAGATGTTGATTGGTCTGAACAGCAATTCGGCTACTTTTACTTGGCTTGTACATAGTCCTGCTAATTTATTTTGGCCTTATAAAGTTCTACCCTGGTTATGATTTCGTAGGCGACTTTAAAGTCTATAAAAAGATGGTATGTCGTATGTTGGAATATTAAATTCCAGAAATTTTTCCATATTCTGCCTTAGGGTAAACATCTGACCATTGTTGATTTGCCTGGTTTCATACCAGGTATCATACATTGATTTTTGCCGATTATGGTTTAGCGTATGGGGCTATCCGTTCTTGCAGGGTTCTTGCCCTTTTTGTGTCTGTCAAGTCTTTTCTATATTCTTCTGTAGTGGCGACGATCTATCAATACGTGGACAATTGGGTTACGAGTGACTTCATCAGGTCATAACCATACCCAGGTGGGTTTGTAGATATCTTTACGATTGAGATTGGTACTGGCAACTATTAATTTTATCGATGATGTCATTTCTAATCTATGACTCGTAGTCCATTGTTATAAGTGTTCTCATGCAAACTATGGGATCCTGGTTCCCTACATAATTTAGCGGTGAAATTGCCAAGGATGATTTTAACGTCACACCTTGGGCAGTCATTGAGGGTCGTCTCTATGCAAGTTCGTAGTAGACATCTTTTTCGTCTTCTTCGGATTCCGCAAAAGGTGCGAGAACGTTTATGAGGCTGATGTTATTAAGTTTGCCTCGAACGCGAAGGGTGAATAGCCTTTCGTTTATTGCATTAAAGCTGATGATGGTGGACTCCATTTTTTGGCTGACTAGGAAGCCTAACCCGAGCACATATTGTTTTGGGTGACCGCTGTATTATAATGTCATATTTTTTTTCTGCAAAACACCATTCCCTGGACATCTCATTTCTTGAAGTGATATTCTGAATTTCTGATTCATTGACAAATAGACTTGGGGTCAAAAAAGCGTAAAATAGCCAGTTTTCAAGAAAGTCGTCTCATGGTCGCATGAGACACAAAAAGAGTTTAAAATGCGACTAAAGTCACACAACGGATTCGACAAGGTGCACAGAAAACTATTAGACTTTATACACTCACGCGAACAAACGAAGCCAGAAAAGGGGAAAAACCAGTATCAAAAGAGTTCAGTTGTAAAGCAGTCGTCAAACCACAAATTACTCAGTACTCACTTCAATATTATTCAGTGGGAAAATGAAAAACATAATAACAAAAAAAAATTAATTTGTCAAAGAAAATATATTAGCATCCGCGAATTTAATTTGTTTTTCACATAACAAAATTATTTTAAATCAATGTTAAGTAACAATAGTATGTCTGTTCGCCTATGCAGTTTGACCGAAGCTTTATATCTAAGGTTTACTTGAGGGAATTTGATTTTTTCTTAACTGGAGGAATGACATTACATTCGAAGTTATGTTTTTTTTTCATGTAAATTTAGATAAAACACGAAAAAAATGGGTTCCCGCGGTGATTTTCAAAATATTTTAATCAAGAATTACTCGGGGTAGGTAGCTAAATATTTTTGAAAAATAGTTTTTTTTCACAAAAGAATAAAAAAATATATAATAATACTTACGAAAGGCACTTTTGGACTCTTCCAATGCTTTGAATGTAAAATAAGCTGTCTTCGAATCTGGCGGTATGCGGAAATGCAAGATGGACACATCCTTGTAAGCGGTATATTTGAGCAGTGTATTTGATGGCAGTCGCACGATAAGTGTTTGATCCTTCGGAATCGGCAGTTGGTCCATCTTGTCCACAGGAATTTCACTAGCCACATGCTGTGACTGATGATTCACCTGGACACTGGCATAACAGTTCCTGGTTATTATAACTAAGAGTATTGCAAAAAAGACTAGAATTTGACTGTACATAGTGATTGCTGTCAAAGGATACGACTATGAACTGCTGTGTTGATTTATTGAACAAAAATCCAAGTTAAGAAAAAAGCAGGCGGTCATCCAGTGATGTCCTTTTTTTCTGATTTTAGGGGTTCAGTCCCTTTAGTTTGTCCAAAAACTATTTCATAATTTAGTGCTCATTAAGAACTGTGTGTCCTTAAAAAAATTGGGTTGGCTATTTCTGGAAAGAGAAAATGATGAATAAAATGTTAATAATGCATGGACAACCTTTAAAAATGATAATTAAATTAACTCTCACTAAAGAACATTAATGTATAAATTTCAAATTAAAATCTAATCGATTTTAATAATTCAGCTAATCTGAATAAACACGATTCTATAAATAATGATGGAGTTGGTTTTAATTAATTCATTTCCCAATCAATGTCGCATTGAATTAGGGTGAGCAAGGACGAACGAACAACGACGACGACATTGCCACTTGCTACTGCAATTCGAGTGTTTTTCGATTTAGTCCTAATGAAGGAGAGAAATTGGTTTTTGAAATTCAAATGATGTGCCTTCCAATTTCCAAACAGCTAAAACTGCAGCACATTATCACGGATACGGTGACGAATTGAATTGTCAATAAATAAAGCTCGGAAATAATTATTTTTTAATTCAGTTGTGGTTAACCAATCATTTTGTTTTTGAAAAGATGAGTTTTTTACAGGACGAGGTCGACAACAACGAACGCCAGTGCCACCGGTGTGTGAATAGACTAATACATTTCAGTTGATTTGACGATGATGTTTCATTGGGAAATTAAATAATTTTTGAAATCTAAAATATCAAGCGAAATTTGAATTGGTTATTGGGCATCTGACTGCAGCTAATATGAAATGCAATTTATGGTTTGCTCGTGTGTACAGGAAATGAGATTGAAAACTAATTGGATAGCCAATTGAATTTCGTTTTAGAATTTTGTAGGTTAATGGATTGTTTGGCAGGGACTTGTAGTAAGTGTGTGATGTGATTTTGGAATTTTCATTTAAATAATGGACAAGGACATTAATGGAATATTTGATAAGTTGTTTTGCTTGTAGTTCTGAAATAAAAAGAGTGTTTTTTTTAGGACGAGAAGTTCGATTTAATTTGATATGAGTCGCTAATGTGATTCCACTTTTTTTTTACTTGCGATTGTAGATACTACGAGTTTAAGGCAAGTTTAGGATTCGTGAATATTAAAAAATTGAGATAACAATCAAACATGAGATTACGATCGAAGACTATAAAAGGTAGTAACAAATTATGTCTGTCTGTTAGTCTGTCAGTTAATCAGATATAGAAATTTATTTTAGATGAAAAACCTGTGAAAGAAGACTATGTATCGTGAGACGTGATTGGAGGTTCATGTTGAAAATGAGACTGCGAAAAAATCATAAACTTTACTAACTTATTGTAGAAGGACTAACATGACTGGATCGCACGTACTTGCTCATATGTATATGCAGTAAATTTATGAATTGCAATTAATGTGTCCACTCCATATTAAACTGACCTGGACCTAAAAGTTAAACTTTTTTTCTGAACTAAGAGATGGAGAGTATTCTCTTTTGTACAATATTGCGTCACAGTTGTATGAGCATCATCAGACAGTTTTAGAGTTTTGAATTACAAAAGTATTTATAATTTTTGTAGAACTAAAAAAGTGTTTTTATTATAAGTAGTTCATAACTCATGCTAGTCATTCACATCAACATAGTGCGTTTCATTTTGGAGCAGTCGGCTGAATTTCTTTCGCGTTTTTTTTTATTTTTGAAGATTTTAAAAGGGTTTATGAACAGGTTAACCCCGACCCGAATAGCCCAGTAAGAATAGCTTTTTGAATGGGCGTTGAAAGGTTTAAGAAAAGGGTTTTTCGCTCTTATTTAAAAAAAACAGTAGGCTTTAGAGAAAAAAAATATGTTTTACAAACTTATACCTGTGTTAATTTTACAAAAGACGGCAGTTTTCACATACCATTTACCGTAACTTCTACATCACTTCAAAGTCTTTATTTAAAAATAAAGTTTATGTCAATATATTCGGGGAAATTAAGAGCCATATAGCTCGTCTCCTACTGTGTAGTTGTTAAAACAATAATTATTATTTTAATTTTTAATTTTTTATTACAAAAACCAAATAATTTTGATTGTTTTTTATTATTTAATTAATTATTTTTTAAGGAAACACAAATTCAACACAGTTTTGTGTATTTATTTAAAATGTGTTAGATTTGTGTTAAAATAAATTAATTAAATAATAAAAAAAATTTCAAAATTATTTTGTTTTTGTAATTAAAAAATAAAAATTAAAAATTAAAAATAATTATTGCTTTAAATTAAGAGCATTAAAAAAGCTTACATCAAGTCAAAATATCATATTTAAAAAAGAATTACAACTTTTACTCATCAATTTTTAACAAAAAAACTTAAATTTTCTTCAAAAGCTCAAAATAAATAAGCCGGAAAATATAACACCATTGCTTTATCATACAACTTCAAACTAAAACATCGTAAAAATCCAAAACATTTTCTATTTCTATTTCGTTGCAATGCCTTTGTGGGCTTTTACTGACTCACAACGTCTGGTCATTGAATTTACCAAATATTGGTGCCTTTCAACCCGAATATTCTCCAAGGAGACCTTTACTGCAGCCCGTTTCTTCACGTCAGCCTACAGATTTTAAATTGTATTTAGGTCGGGTGATTGGCGATTCCATCAAAATAATTGAATGATCTCCAAATCATTTCTTAGCCTTCTTACTGGTGTGCGTGGGTCATTGTCCTGCTAGAAGACCTATAAAAGTGACTTTTCTTACTCTCATAATGGATCATAACATTTTCGAGTATATTAATGTAAACGCGTTGATCCATGATGGGTTTATTCCAATATATGGGCCTTACTCCATAGTAGGAAAAACAAACCCACACCATTATGCTTCATCCTCCGTGCTTAACTACTTTATTTTTGTATTTGGGGCTATATTTCGCTTTCGGAGGTCTTCTAACGTAGGAACGAGATCCTTTACCGCCAAACAATACGTTTTTACTTTCATTTGTCCATAGAACGTTGCACCATTTTTTTGCTAGCCAATTCAAATGCTGTCTTGCAAATATTGTACGCTTTTTAGCATATTTTGCAATTAAAGCACGAACTTTTTTTGGGCTACAAGCGTTTAAATTATGTTCTCTCAATCTGTGTCGAACAGTTTCCAGACAAGCTGTAATATTCAGCTTTTTTTAGCTCAGTTGCAGGCTTAAAGGGATTTGTATGGCTTTCTCAGATTAGGCACCTGACGAGAGTTATTGTCATAACCAATTTTCGTCATGAGTTTTGGTTTTGGGTGTGTATATTCTTCTTCTTCTTTGTTTCCGGAAGCTTTTGACAGCAACACTTTAACTCTTACTCTCTGTATTCCTAGCACGATACCTCAACTGTGAAAACGACTGTAAACTCTGGGACCGAGCTTCCTTCATGACAGTTGACCTCCATGTTCCCTTTGGTCTTCCAATCCATCTCGCACCTTGAGGATTCCATTCAAAGCACTGCTTTGCTATATTGTCATCAGGCTTCCTCAGTGTGTGGCCAATCCAGCGCCATTTTCTATGCTTGATGTCTTCATCCACTTTTGTTTGACCAGTCCTAAGCCACAGATCATTGTTGGATATTGTTTGTGGCCATCGGATCTTTAGGATGTAACGCAGACAACGGTTGACAAAGCCTTGCAACCTACTCGAGATGTTATTAGACCACTTCCACGTTTCACAGGCATAAAGCAGCACAGATTTAACATTGGATCCAAAGAGTCTCAACTTAGTACGAAGTGATATTTTTGAAGAGCTCCACACTGGGGAAAGCATTCCGAATGCAATACGAGCTTTATTTATTCTATTGGTGACGTCCAAGTCTGTTCCACCGTCGGGTGACAGATAACTACCCAGATAGTTAAACTGAGTAACCTCTTCTATTATCTGCTGCCTCAAAATAACCTGCTGTTGTTGGTTCCGGCTGGTGTGTATTATTTTTGTCTTATGGCCTCGTAAAATAAGAAATGTTATCATTTTAATGCCAAAAATACATAATGGAGAGAGGTGACCAAGCAATAACATATAACAGTAGAGGTTGTAAATATTTTTCTATTCACTCATAAAATTGATTCAAAATGAAACTTGTACCAGTGGTGCTATTTTTTTACTAGCACTGTATACGAGAAATAAAGTGTTGTGATGTAGAAACAAGAAAAACATGCATGAGTTCAACCACACCCATCGAACTCACCAACCACATAATGTTCTGAAAATTAGAATGAACAAGAACTAGGTACCTCTCCAATGGAAAATTACCAAAAGGGACATTTTGAGAACTTTGGCCATGACAGATTGAAGTGGGATATACATAGTTTATTTTTATGCGTTGAATTGTGAGCATCGAAAGCGAAAGTAAAAAAGTGATTGAATTGAGAAAATAAAGTATTGAAGAATGAAGAGTAAGTTTAATTTTTAAGTCAAATTAATGCAATTCAAACTTAAAGAAGTTGTGTTTGTAAAATAAAATAATTCGTTGTGTAATTAAAAAAAATGTAATTGAAAAGAAAAAGAGGGAGCATGAGAAGCGCGCGATCGAAGATTTTGAGAGATGCTACTCCAGGAACAACGTGCGGAAGTTTTACCAACAGGTAAAAAGAACGTGCCAAGGAAAAAATCCTGTAGAGCCTGTAGAGATAGGAATGGAAACCTCGTAGAAGAGTCACAGTCGGTGCTGAGTACATGGAAGGACCATTTCTGCAGACTGTTAAACGGCGATGAAGACCAAAATCCCGCTGTCAGGCAGAACGAACCATGCAACATGGATGATGACAGACAAAACTTCCGTCCACCTGACCAAAATGAAGTAAGGATAGCAATATCTAAACTAAAAAACAACAAAGCTGCTGGACCCGATGGACTAAACGCCGAACTTTTTAAAGCGGCCGGACATGGCCTGGTGGAGTGCATACACCAACTCATCTCTAAAGTTTGGTCAGAAGAAAGTATGCCTGATGAATGGAACCTCAGCATCGTTTGCCCGATCCACAAGAAAGGAGACCCTCTAAACTGTAGAGCAATAATTCTCCTGAATATCGCCTACAAGATCCTCTCTGCCGTATTATGTGAACGCCTGAAACCTTTCGTCAGCAACCTGATTGGCCCTATCCAATGGAACCAATCTCTCCATCGTTTTGGGGAAAGCAAAATTATTGCACTTGATATTTCTAAGGCATTTAATAGAGTTTGGCATCAGGCCCTTTTATCGAAAATGCGTGCATTTGGACTCGATGAATCTTTTCTTCGTTGGATTAGTAACTACCTTTCAAACAGCTCAATTCAAGTTATATTGGACGGTTTCAAATCTGATATTCACAAGATAAATGCTGGTGTGCCCCAGGGCTCTGTATTGTCTCCGACTCTTTTCCTTATATTTATGAATGACTTATTATCTGAAACAACTAATACAATCAATTGTTTCGCTGACGACAGTACTCTCAGCTTTACATATTCGTTTCCAGATTCTCATCCATGTTCTTCGGATGTTGAACTGCAACGGCAGCGTATGATAAGTTCATTAAATTCTGATCTTGACAGCATTGTACAATGAGGAATAAGAAATCGCGTAGAATTTAATGCTTCTAAAACTTAATGTTGTCTTTTGTCGTTAAAGCAAAAAATACCTCCAATGCCACTATCCATGAGCGGCACTTGCATTGAAGAAACAGAACACCTCTCAGTTCTCGGTATGTGCATTACAGACCACCTTCTGTGGAATGACCACATACTTGACATCGCAAAGAATGCTGCGAGGTGTTTAGGTTTCCTTCGAAGATGCAAGAAGTTCTTCACCCCGTCTGATTTGGCTATAGTATATAAAGCATATATTTGACCGAAACTCGAGTATAATTCCCATATTTGGGCAGGTGCTCCTATAACCCACTTGAGTTTTCTAGATAGAATTCAAAAAAGAGCTTTGAAAATGATAGGTGATCGAACAATAACAGAAACATTTACATCTCTTGAGCACCGCCGTAATGTTTCGTGCCTTTCGTTATTCTATCGTTATTTTTACAAACAATGCTCTAGCGAAGTAGCCAGCTGCATTCCTCCCCTGAAACGATTCAACCGTAATACTCGAACTGCTAGGAATGCCCATCAGTTTACCCTTAAGCCTAACTTCGGACGTACTGTATAGAGATTCTTTCTTTAGTCGTACCACACGAATGTGGAATTTGCCAGGCTCTGTTTTTCCCTCCCATTTTGATATGCAGAACTTTAAAACTAATGTGCATCGGTATCTCCTCCTTTATCCCTCCTAATTTCCCTAATGCTCGTGCGGTGTTTAAACATTTTAAGGGTACACACAAACACCTTTCGCGCGTGTAAATTATAAAAAAAAAAAATCAGTGTGGTTTCCGACCAGGAAAGTCCACAATCGATCAAATGTTCACGCTAAGGCAGATCCTGGAAACTACGCAAGAAATTCAAATCGATACCCACCACCTCTTTATTGATTTTAAGGCCGCGTACGATAGCATTTATAGAGACGAGCTATACAGAGCCATGTCAGGTTTTGGCATATAAGACCCTAATCATCCCAGTCCTGCTCTATGGCGCCGAGGCATGGACTCTATCTAAAGCGGATGAAGATATCCTTAGTCGTTTCGAGCGTAAGATTCTTCGGAGGATTTTTGGCCCTATCTGCGTTAACAGGCTTTGGAGGAGAAGGTTCAACCAAGAACTATACGAGCTGTACAGCGACATTGACCTGGTCAAGAAAATACGCATATCACGTTTAAGATGGCTAGGTCATGTAGAGCGAATGGACAACAATGCTCCGGCTCGCAGGATCTTCGATTCCATCCCAGAGGGTAGACGCAGTCAAGGAAGACCTCGCCTTAGGTGGCACGCTCAAGTGGAGGACGACCTCAATCAACTTGGAGTGCAAAACTGGAGGCAGCTAGCTAAAGACCGAGCTGTCTGGAGAGGCATGTTGGTTGAGGCCCAGGTTCGTCCCGAACTATAGCGCCCCCTTAGTAAGTAAGTAATTGGATTTTATTCAACGAACCCCAGGCAAAAAATATTAGAGTATGCTTTTTTAAACTAATAAGCAACCAACAGCGCTTTATAGACTTCCGTACTTGTCATGTTTGCAAAGGCTTTCAAAATGCGTTTAAAGTGGATTTTCCATTTTGGCTATGCTCATCAGTAAATTTTAAATAATAATTATTTTATTTTTCTTGGCAATATTTCCTAATTTTCAATTCTCTTATATTATTACATATAAATTGTATAAGCACAAAATTGTTATACTTTACTTAGTAGGAATTACTTAAAGATTCACAAATAAGGGGCATGGTGTTCAGCGGGGATCATTCTTATAGTTTTACCCGTTTTGACTATGCCGATGATATGTATGTGGCTCTAGGCAAGTATAATCAGGGGGCTTTAGAGGATGCGCCAAACATTGCTATTGAAGTGTAACAAAATCTTCTAAGGAGATGAACAGATGATATTGAAAAAATTAAAGAAAATTATGAAAAATATTAGGAACTTCTCTGTAGACTAATACACTATTTTCCATACAAAAATTCCAGATTACCTGGGCACACAAAACATACTCAGACGTATTTTTTTCATAAAAAAAACTACAGATTGCAGAAAACCCCCTCATCTTCTCTGTTCACCCTCGTCTTTTTCATTAAACTAATGCATTTCATACAAAAGAAAAGGATTATAAAAATCGTTCCACGTATAATCATCAAAACAACATCCTAGCAAAGGATTTTATCGAATGGCCTGAATTTGTTCCTTTCTTTTATTTTTGCATGAAAATACTAATTCCCGGAAAGTAATCCCCCAACATATTAACATTGTTCTCGTTCGCCCGCTTTTCATCCTCTTTTCATGCATAGCGATGATGGAGTCCCTATCGTTATGTATTTTTCGAATCAAAAAATTTCAAAAGTATCTTTCCATAGATAGATGCAAAAATATTCATTGCAATGCATAAATTAACAACTCTCTGAGTGTAGCCTAAGTACTATGTAGTACCGAAAAAAACCTTTTGTTTTGGTTTGGTTAGTGCATAACATAACCATACGATGAATAGGGTGAAAGTGGGTAAATTGTAGGAATGGGTAAGCCTCATATTACCAAGGGAAACAGAGAGTGTGACAGGCAAATCGGAAAATTATACAAAACCATTTCAATGCATACAAATGTTGTCTAATGTATTAAACATCATCACATTCCCATAAAGCCCTTAAGGGAAGAGAGCTCCTTCCTCCGATTCATCGTCCTTCGTCCTTAGAAAGAAGGTGTGATTCCGGTACTTCTGCTGCATGGTGACACTATCATACAAATTTATCATTTATGATAAGCCGTTCAGAGAGCCTGCAATAGATACTTCAGTTGTAAAAGAGACATTGTATACAGCCAATCCTTTGTTGATTTGAATTTTATTTTTATTTAATCAGGATAATGGTTCTCGCAAAACATGACCCCAAATATTCCAAAGACTTAAGAACAGTTTTGTTTTTACTGCTCAAACAAGCTGTCATTCAAATTTGCCATCTCTGTAAAGAGTTGGGCTTATTTTTTGTATGAAATTTTTATGAGATTCATTGCCAGGACGACAAGGACTCGACAGGACAGACTGAAATAAAATTGGCCAAAACCTAAACCAAACAGAAGGATAATAATTTGAATATTTTTGCTAAAGTCGTAAAGCATTCATTTTATGGGGACACACGAGAAGGGACTGTCTCGTCTATTTTTTAGCAGGATTTACATAGGACATAAAGTAGTTCCATGGTGTTTGTATGTACCTAGTTTCGTCGTCGGTTGACATTGCTGATGTCGTCGTTATGGCCGTAAATGTTTTTCTAGTTACTTTTTCCAGATCCATTGCTAAAGGATTTTTTGTTCATCCTTGTGGTTCTATTTTGGAACACGACGAGGTGACAATATTATAAATTAACTCTATCTCGATTTTCGGACAGACAAATCTCTATGTGTGTATGTGTGTGTGCGTGTGTGTGTGTTGGAACAATTTTAGCATTTTCAACTTCATACCGGAAACCGGATACATTATTCATGTTTAAAAGAGCTCATATGGGAATTAAGGATAATTTTCGTTGTAAAACCTGCAAAACTGTACACAGATATTTGCACTTAATTTTCAAAAGATCTGTAGTTGTTGTTGGACGATATTCATATGGTAAACTGAGTGAGGTAACATTTTATACTCTGAATTTCAAGTGGCTTAAGGATTATAAGGACATATACAGCACACTGTCGTGCAGTGCAGTCCAGGCGAGAGGATTAGTACCCATATGATCCGTGATGCCTTGCCATGCGGCCAGGCCGAACGGGCGAGATTAATGTAAAGTAGGTTGATAGTCCATTAGTGGATATGGGACTACGAGTCGACTGCTTTACATAAAGGCAAGAAATTAATTCCGTAGTCCTTCATTTTTTGATTATTCTGAGTTGATAAAATCAGTGTGATAATGACAGTATGTTAAGTGGGAAAAGCATTCGAACTTTGATTTATTTAAACATGTTAATTTTTTAAAAGCATGAAAACATTTTTTTTGTTCAGAAAGGTTTCAAGGAAAGGTCCATGACGCGTCATTATCATATTCGTGCTTCACAAATTGTTTCAGAGTATCTTTTTCTTAACAGGATTATATACATAGAAGCGGAGGTGGCCGTAGGAGCACCTACCTACCTCATCGAGTCAATGGAAAATTAAGCCATACAAAATGGCAAATTACATAAAATGAATGCGCGGACGGGCCCGTCCGTAAAAGTGCGAGAACAAGTAATTAGTAACTTGTGACGTAAGCTGCGCTAACGAGCGCATTTTACTGACGAAAGCTTGACAGCTGGCTTCTGATGGTGTTTATTATGAAGAAAATTTGACAAATGCTTCCGCGCCATTCGGGATATTATGTGTAGACGTGCTCATTTGACAAACGGATTGGTATGTTTCAGTCGGTTTTGACACTAGCTTCCGCTTGCTTCCGACCATTATAGTTAGCCCATTACAATCTTTTTCTTGTCCGTTTGGCGGTAAAATGGCCACTACCCGTTGCCTTTTTAGTGCTGGTCTACCTCATTTGGATCGAGTCAATGAACAAGTGGGGTATAAAATGAAATCTTAGACCGTCTACATGCTGGTCGGACAAACCTAACATGGGCCAAAGATGGGTCCGACCACTGTTTTATAAGCATTTTGATTATAAAATACGACTTTTTGCCAAATTATAATTTATTTTTGACGTGATAAATAAATCGTAATTATAAATCGATGACACGCTACTCATACGAAATAACATGACTCATGCTGACAAGAAAAGTAAAGCGTTACGCTTTCCGCGATAATGTGTTTTTTTTCAACCAAAATCGATCGCAAACGTATTCTGAGCACCAGGCGAACATCAGATGTATGTACATATGTATGTATGTATGTTGAGTATGCACTGCTAAACCGCCTAACGGATTTTAATGAAATTTTCAGGGTAAATATAGTTTTGTACAGGGATCGTTCCTATGAATGTTTGGTACCGGTAGCATTATTTTCGCCTTTTACATTAAAACATGTTTTTTTTTTCTAGAGCGTGGTAACGCGCGCCGGGTGCCGCTAATTAAATATAAAATTGGTGCCGATTGGTACTATGTTGTTGGTAGAATAGTATTTTTGGTACTTAGTACTAGAATTTAGTACTATTGTATTTTTGGCACTAGGTTTGTACTAGATTAAGTGCTTAGTAGTAGATTTAGTAATGTATTTTCTTGACATAATAAGTGCAATTGTATATGTTGTGAGTGAACGGGCTGTATGTTGGTGTTGGTGTCATGAATGTTTCCTTATGATGTTATCACGTAAAATTTTCGTCCGTAAACCGACTTTACAGACAATAAACTTTTTATTAAAAAAAGTAAAAACCATTTTTCTAATCAAAGTGATATTTCTATATATATGTATATTTATATATTTTTATATCACTATGAAATAAATAAATTTACTGGCGCGACAGCTTAAGGAGCCAAGGCCTAATAACTTACACTCTCAACCATTCCTGTGTGTGTGTTTTGAATCTGCAAGAATGTAAGGGACTTACAATTTATCGCCGAGTCCGAATGGATATATGAGATCCACTTTTTCGGGACAAATTTTACTTTTGGAGGTTTTGCATTTTCTCATTCCATTCGCTTAGCCGTCCGACACACTTAGCCACGGGGCAATACAACAGTACACTATATCTTTATATATTTCTATATCTCTATATCTCTTTAACTCCATATCTATATTTATCTATTACTCTGTATTTCTATATCTTTATATCACTATATCTCTGTATCGCTATATCTCTGTATCGCTATATCTATATATCTCTAAATATCAATTTATCTACATTTATTTCTATATATATATATATATCCCTATATTTCTATATAAATATCTATATCTCTATATATCTATTTATATCTCTATATTTTTTCATGACTTTATCTCTATATCTCTATATCTCTGTATCTGTTTATTTCTATATCTTTGCTTCTATATATCTCTATATCTGTATATCTCTGTATCTCTATATCTCAATATCTCTATATCTCTGTATTTCTATATATCTATATATCTTTATATGTATCTTTATCTCTATATCTTTATATCTCATATCTCTTTATAGTACAGTGAATCTTATAACTCTTCCGTCTACCAAACTTCGTGAAGTCGTTAAGGCATATAAGCATATGCATCAAACAAACCTCCAGCAATGTAGTATTTCATATTTAAGCTTCTCCACAAGAACCGTGAACCTACCTACCAAATTTCACCAAAATTGACGTGATTGGTGAAGAAATAGATGTGAACATGTAAATCAAAGAAAAGCTTTTTATGTATGTGAAATTTGAATATTCAAGATATGTAGAGTAAAATAGTAAATAAAAAAATATACGTATCTCTTTCACAACCACGAAAAAATGTCCAACCAAAACAACAGAAAAAATGGGGACGACTGGTTCGCATGTACTTGCTCTTATGTACCTAATGACATAAGAAAGCTAGATCTTTGACAAAAACAAGTAAAATTTAAGTTGAAAATAACACAGTTTGAACTTATGAAAAGTATCGAAACTACAATACTTAACCTTTTTTAGTAAAAATGAAGTACGCTTTCACACGTCTTAAATAACAAAGAGTTTATGAAAAATTTATTTCGAAAATTGTAGCACCGGTTTTGATAAAATCCTGTTTTATTTTAATTTTAGTTTCTTAAAAAAAATATTTTTTTTAAAGTTTGGTATGCAGTTTTTTAGAGTTTATTAATATAAATGTGATTATAAAATTTTTTTGCCTAGTTTTAAAAATATTGATTTTTGAAAAAAAAAAATTCAAAAATTAATTTTAATTAGAAAACAAAAGTTTTTCAATTTTTTTATATGCAGAATTAATTGGGCTACATAGATCAAATATACAATTTGACAGAAATCCAAAGAGCCGTTACCGAGAAAGCCCAAAAAACGTTATATGAAAGGTGCCGTTAATAGACTTTTCCCGTAAATTTAGTTTTTATCAAATGATAACAAATACCAACAAAAAATATCTAAAAAAAATTTCATCGAAATCGCTGGAGCCGTTTTCGAGAAAAAAAAGCTTTTCCTAAACGGTCACATGACAGGTACCGTTATTTTTAGGCTAACAATTACAATTTCAATTTCCCCTCTGGCGAATGCCAAAAGAATCACAAGCACCAAATTTGAAGATAATCGCTTAAGCCGTTTTGGCTGCAGCTCGTTATACATACATACTGACAAACAGACAGACAGACAGACATTTTTTGCGATTAGTCGGTGGTCGGTGAATTTGTCTTTCTGGGCACTGCTGTAAAGAACCAACATTAAACGTCACTCTTGCTAATCTCTGTTTCTTAGGGCTTAGTTACCAATTGAAGAATAAAGCCCTATCGAAAAAATCAAAGAGACGCTATACAAAACACTCATCATCGCAGCATTGCGATGTCAGTAAAATGAAAGCTCGAAAACACCCTGTATATGCATTCAACGCTTTCCCTCCAATTCATCTACTTCTCCGAAAAAAAGTAGGCGCTCCTGAAACTTGAAAGTAAGTCTTGACATTGATTGACTTAATTAAACATACCCTCCAACGCTACTCAATTGTTTTTGATCTGCCACAGATAAAACGTTCAAAATAACTTCAACCCAAAGAACACGCTTCCTAGCGGTCCCTACGTTAAGAAAAAGTTCAAACTTCCCTTAACCATCGCCAATGACCGTTACTCTGCCTCACTCAATTACTATCAGTTAAAAGTTCAACAAAAAATGAAAAGAAAAAATACAATTTTTTTTAACTTTAAAGTAGAAAGTACATTCTGGCATCGCCCTTTCACTCACAAGGACACTTTTGCCTTACAACCCCCCCCCCACTTAAAACGGTCAAAAAACTATGATAAGTGTACTTTGAAAGATAACAAGTTGAATGAACAAAAAAGCTATTTGTATCTCCAGTGTTGGTATGGGGGAGGAGAGGGTGCATCCTTTTTGTTTTCCCTCATAATTGTGTGTACACAAGGACTTCTTCAAACACAGCGCTCCAGAATAGAAGAACAGCAAGGGGATTTTGTGAAGCCAAAAGTTTTCCGTTAAACTTGACAATTTATTATGTGGGCTCGGGCAACATTCGTCCACTTCCATTTCGTATTGTTGCCATCCCGTTTCTGTCCTGCTTATATCTCAAAGTCTAGTGTTGTTATCCTGGATTAGCAAGGCGAGTCACTTTTCATGTTTGATTTTTACTTATCTTATCCCGAGTTTTTTTTTCTTTTAGGGAGAACCAACTACTTAGGATACAAAGATGCAGGCTTACTGGTTCAGCGTTTAGTTGAAAATAGTTGGAGCTTGGCCACTGTGAAAATGACAAAAAGAAATCTTATAAAGGAAATAAGGATAAGACCAGCATGAAGAGTGCCCTGATAGCATGCTGGCTGCTCTGGTTATACAATTGTTTACAAACATTTGGCTATAATTAGTGGAACCAAGAAGTATGCTGGCATAGCTATTTGGGTTGTTTGCAGATTCTGCGAGATCCTTTGAAGCATAACACCAGGAAGCCAACGTTAAGTGAGTTAAGTTGGTTGGACGAAATTCAATTAATTGCACTTGCTTTAGAGTTGCGCTAAGTGTGATAGTTTGTTTGGGAAAGAGTAATCTTTTTTCCTGAAAGTTTGACTTCGTTTTTTTTCTGCTCTCATTTTCTTTTATGTTGCATTTTTGGAAAATGGCCACATAAATTATTTTTTTTTTCGGAGGAGAAGGTAATTAAATATTCCAGACGTTGAATCTTATGAATAAAGCGATGGATGGTTGCTTTGACAATTTTCAAAGAAAATAATGTTTTTTTTATTCAAAAACGTAAACATTCATAAACATTGCGCTCAGATATTTGTTGGCATAAAGATCAGAACCGAGTGTAAAGTTGGTCTCCAAATTAGAGGTGTGGCAACAAAATTTTAAAGTTTTTGTCATATAACTGTAAGATCAACTAGCATATTATTGTTCTGAATCGCTTGGTTTGATGGGAGATGGGGCACGTTATTAGGAGTAGGTTATATCTTGGCATTGACTGACATTCATTTTTAACTTGGATAAAGTTAGGCCTCATAGAGTAGGCAGTTGTAGATGTATCCTTAAAAAACGTATAGGTTGGAGAAGATTATTTGTTTGAATTGCATAGTTTTGAGGCTATAAATTATTTTTTTCAAAGCTTAGGAAAAACACTATGCAATATGAACTATAAATTCGCTGTTACCTCTTTCATTGTCATCATCGGCGTAACAACCGGGATCCGGTCCAGGACTCTTTCAACAAATTCTTCCATACATCCCGATTGCTGGCCGACGCCATTCAATTGCGCACCCATCCTTCCAACGCAAACAAGGTCTGCAACAAACTTTCTGAGCTGGTTTCTCTTCGCTCATGCGAGCTAGGTACAAGCCCACAGTAGTCTACCGAGCTTTATTTTTTCCACAACATCTGCGTCGAGGTAGATTTCATACAATTCATGATTGTATTTTCTCCGGAATAGTCCTCCCTGTTGGATTTTAGCCGCCGCCCGCGTATTTCTTATTATCGGTTGCTTCTTTTAACCCAAAGGTAGTCAAAGGACTGCACTACTTCAAAACTTATGCTCCGTTACCTTGATAGTTGGACGAACACTTCTCGCAGATGTGGCCACCATTTACTTAGCGTTCCCTTAATTAATATGCTGCCTGCTCGATCTGGGTAAAGGAGTCTTGTACAGCTTTTTGGCTTCTGCCGATGATGTCAATGTCATCTGCGTAAGCCAATATCTGTCTGGACTTGGTGACGGGCCTGAGTCACGGATTGCTTCTTTCAAAGGCAGAAGAGGATGCAAGACAGACCATCCCGCATTGTCGGAGTCCAATACAGATGTTGATTGGTCTGAACAGCAAACCGGCTACCTTTACTTGCCTTGTAATATTGGTCGTGATCAGCCTCCATAGTCGTGCCAGTTTATTTAGGATGCCGAATTCTATCATGGCCTTATAAAGTTCTACCCTGGCTATGCTATCGTAGGAGGGTTTTAAAGTCTATAAAAAGGTAGTATGTTTTATTATTTTTTATTAAATTGCAGACCTGCCTAAGGTGATAAATCTGATCAATTATTTATTTGCCTGGTATGAAATCACATTGATATTTGCCGATTATGATTTTAGAGTATAGGCCTATCCGTTCTTGCAGGATAGAGGAGAATATCTTATAGGATGTACTCAACAATGTTATGCATTTATATTTGCTGAAGTTTGTGATATCTCACTTCTTATTTATGCCACAAATTTTGCGTTTTCGTAATTCTTCTGGCATTTCTTTGTGTTCCTTTACATAAACTATGATTTCATGAATTGCTTGATGTAGAGTTGGCCCTCCATGTTTGATCAGCTCGGCAGGTATGCAGTCAGCCGGGGGCCTTGTTATTTTTGAGCCTATTAATCGCCTTTTGTATCTCCTCAATATTTGGTGGCTGCAGCATGAGGTCTTCTGCTTAAAATGTCCGTCAGCTGACCGTACAACAATTCACTAAATCACACTTTATATCGCTCCAGAACGCCTTCAGGATCGTTGATCACATTTCCCTCTCCATCATTATAGTATAAACAACGTGGTGTATATTGCAACATTTTTCTGACGGATTGGTAGGACTTCCACGCCTGGTATGGACCTCGCTCTCTGTTTCTTTCCATTTCACAGACAATGTTTTTCTCCCAGGGTGTCCTTTTTGTGTCTGTCAAGTCTTTTCTCTATTCTTCTGAGGAAGAGAATGCCATTTCTATGACTCGTAGTCTGTTGTTATTAGTGTTCTCATGCAAACTATGGGATCCTATGTACTGCCAGGATACTGGCTCCTTACCTAATTTGGCGTTGTAATCGCCAAAGATGATTTTAACGTCATACCTTGGGCAGGCATTTAGGGTCCTCTTTACAAGTTTGTTTTTCAACTTCTTCAGACTCCCCAGTAGGTGTGTTTACCCCGAGCACATAGATGATCGCTGTAATACAAGTCATATTCTTTTTTCTGCAAAACACCATTCCCTGGCCATCTCATTTCTTGAAGTGATGTTATGTCAGCCTTATATGTGGCCAGGACATTAGCTAGATGTTGTGCAGTTCGAGCTCTGTAGAGCGTTTGTAAAAAAAATTCTTAAATCGTTTAGCCGTTGTCGTTGTTTGGTTCGTCGTCATGTAATTATGATCATTTCCGAGGCTTGTTGTCGGGTTATAAGTTTGTTTTTTTTAAGGAGGAGGTTACCAGCTCCTCTCTAACCCTCTCTAACACAAATCCCGGGGACCACCACGAGGAAGTAAAGCAAGAACTTAGGCGTGACGCCACAGGTCCCCAATTACTTTAATAAAAAAGTGCGCAGATGGTATATTAGCAAAATACTTTTTTAAATAATCGCACTCTACTCAGTTATTGTAACGGTAAATTCCTTCTCAAAAGCCATGCGAGAAACTTATAATGCCAACCATTATAATTTCTCAAAACCTAGTGGGCAATATGGAAGACTTCCAAACGTGGCAAAAATTTAGTAATGAACAACACCATTTAAAACAGTTCCTTTAAATTTGTTCCTCCCCAATGTAATTCCTTAAAAGCTTAAATAAAAAAAAAGTTAAAAATGAACTTATGAAAAATAGTGTCAGCCAAATAAGAGTGCGGTCCAAAACTGTCTACTTTGTCCACTAAACTGCCCCATATCTGCAAACTCTCTTTCTAAGTTAACAAACATTTGGGGCATTAATTACCATTTGGCTAAGCCTTTCGTTGCCATTTTTACTTCGTTGACCATTTTTGTTCACTCTTAATGGCTGTGCCGTATGACAAGGAAAAAAACACCCAAAGGTTAAATTCAGGATATACAGAGAACAACAGAATGCGCCAAAGAACAAAATACTCAAAAGTCCTTAACTTTTTAGCTACTTAAGGAAATGGCCATTAACTAAGACCGGAAGTGTCTGGGAAAGGGGTGTTGCTGATGGCGTGGTCTATTGTGCTACACTTTATTTTTCATTTTTTTTTTCTAAAACTTCTTCGTACATCCGCTGAAAATTTATGAAATATACAGCAGATACCCATTAAGCCGGGCACCAGGGCGAATATTTCCTTTTAAGAGGCCTTCGGCGGAAGGATGCCCGGCGCATCCTATAAGCTGCCATCAGAAGAGTAGTTCATAGTTGTGTCACAGCGGGGATGAACTTAAATGAAGCTAAAGGCGACAGTTTGGTTGTAGGGATCAGCGAGAAGTTTTTTTGGGAAATTTTAAAATCGATGGTTCTATACATTAATAAACAAGCTGATAACAAAAGGAATTCCACTCAAAGTTGGCATACCCTAGAGAAGGGATCTTAGTCCAGTACTTTTTATTTCATTGTTTGGCTATTTTCGCCGGTTTTTAATTGACAGTCTTTGCCGCTTAAGCTTTATCCAGATAAAAATGAAGGTCGTGAGATTTAAATTTAAAAAAAAGAACAAGACACTTTCATCAAAATCGGTCAAGCAATTTTCAAAAATTGATTTATTTTAACAAACTGTTATCTGGTTAAATATAAATCCAATAATTTAAGAATATACATGTCGTTGAGAAAAAAATTCTAACCTCTCAATGTTCCAATTTATTGTAAACAATCCCAATACCTCCCCCTTCATCTTGTAAAAAACACAAAAACCATCCGTAGCGCACAATGCTTACACGAAAACACTCAGCCATGAATACTTTATGACTTTTACTCAGTTCAGTTTTTTGCTTCCACCATTTCCCACTGGAGCACCTACATGTAGCAACAGTACAACATGCACACAAACACACACCACTTCACCAGCCTTTTGGCCATTTAGCCCCGACACCATCATCGTCGCCGCTGCCGGCACGCCATTGTCGGCGTCACCAGGAGGTCATCACCATTGTTTCGAAGAAAACGAAATCATTTTCTTGGCACTTGTGCCCTTTTTATTTCGTCCTTCCTTCTGCAATTCCAATGTCCTTCTCCTCCTAACGGCCCTGTTGATAGCCTTGGTTATAAATATAAATGGAGCCCTCTAAGACCTAAGACGGCCGACCACCCGTCAAGACTATGGAGCGGGAAAAAGTAAAAAAGGAGCTTAAATTGAAATTGGAGTCAGTGTCCTTCGCGCTCTGGCTACATCGTTAAGTCATTGTGGGAAGTGGTGATGATAGGTGGCTCTCAAATTTCATTGGCAAAGAATCAGATTCCATCTGTCCTCTGGTAGCTTTTCTTCCATCGCTCCATAACACCGGACAGAGTGGGTGTGGATGTGGGTGGACGAAGGATGGCTGGTGGGTTTTTGGCGGCGGCGGCGGCAGGCGTCATGTATTTGCCATGAGCTCATCGGTTCGGAAAATGGAGAAATTACAATTTATTGCCAGTTGGGTTGTTTGGTCACTGGTTTGGTTTGGTTGCCGGTAGTTGATTTTGATATCGTTTTGTCTTTGCTTTAAAACGGAAAATAGCCTGCGGGCTTTTCAAGGAGTTCTCCAACCCCCTTCCAGTTAGCCAGGTTCTCAACTACAAGTCACTCGAACTGTGTTTTTTTTTGTCGAACAGTTTGTTCCTTTACTTTGTATAATGCCGAAGGGTTTTTTGTTTCGTGAAATATAAATAAAAATTGAAACCAGCTGCACGCAGGATTCAATTCTGTTGAATATTGTCCTTGAGGCTGGTATGCTGGCAGAGGTGGGTATGGTGGTAGAAAGAACAACATCGTTGTTTCTGCTATTTTTGTTGTGCTGAGTAATAATTTCAATTTGTCCTTCGTAAATGGAAGAATTTTTTTTTTTGGTGAGATCCATGAATAAAGTTGGCTTGACTCTCAATTGGCAATTCATGTGGAACAGGATAGGTATGGTGTAGGAGGAGGAGGAGTGGAACTTGGAATTTACTGTGTTTTGCTTATTTTTATATTTTGTTCGATAAAGCGGAAGTTAATTTTGGTTAAGGAATAAAAATAAGTTATCAGTCAGTGCAAGGGACTGTTGTTATCATCCGATTGAACGGGTCAGGTCTTTATTTTTATTTTATTGCGTGTATTTTTTTTTAAAACGTGCTATAAGGCAGTTTCATGTTATTAATTTCACAGGCTGTATTGTTTTTTTTTTATATTTATTTTAAGATTTTAAGTGAAACAAGTGAAACGCGGATACCTCCTCGACTGTTTTATGCCATGGGCTTCTCGGTCGCCTAACACTTCTTCCTTCTTGTGTGAGCGGATTCCACTGCAGTCATTGACTTTTCGAAGCGTATGTCCAATTCACCACTTTCACCTTCGTATAATATAGTCATTTTGGTTCCTGACCCATTCTCCTGAGGAAATCCTAGTTGGATATAGAGGACATGTTGGATATGTAGTAGGTTAGGTACGGATTAAACCTCGGAGTGAAACAGTTGTAGCTTAGTCCCAAAGCTGAGGGAGTTATTTTTCTATATATTATTTAACATACCAAAAGCAGCCTTTGGCTTCTCGATACTGTTTCTGATGTCTTGTTCGGTTCCGCCTTCGGTAAAAATGATACTCCAAAGATATTGAGAGCTTTGAACTGTCTCTACCGGCTCTTGAAAAATATTTATTGCAGAACTGGGTCATTATGAATATCATTGATCCTATCAGCGGGTAAGTATACATACATCATCCACATAATCGTATAGTGTTTCAGGTAGGATGTCACCATCGAATCCCTCCGTTTCCTACGAGTTGAACATTACTTATCACCAAAAATATAGTAGAGGTGAAGGTGAATACTTCATATGTTGCATTAATAATAGCAATTAACTTACCCGGGACGCCCCTCCTGCATAAAGCAAGCCATACACCTACAGTCCTTGTAGATGCTGTCAAAAGTCTTCACAAAATCGATGAGCAACATGTGTTAGCGGTGATCGATGTAGGAGTTTACTCAATGTCGTTGGCACCACTTGTAAAACTCTGCGGGAATGCCTTCAAATCCTACTAAATTCGCTGGACTTAAATGCTTCGATTGCATCCCGTCTCCACTGATGGGCGTAAGGTGTGAATTCGGGAGTTTTTTGTTTCGAGTAGCTTACAAGGTATCGGTTTCACAATTCTATTGATTTAAAAAACTCAGCCAAATACTCCTTCCACCTTCTGAGATGGTCCTTATCTGAATGGAACAGAGAGCCGTCTATGTCTTTATTGAAATGTTCTTTTGAGCTGCAAGCTTCTTTGCTATCACAACTATTTGCAGCATATTCTGTTTTTTGAGGCAAAAAACAGTAAAGAAACCCTCTCTTTTTCATGAAGTACGAAGATACCAGCCTTAAGTTCTTTATGTTCATTGATCCATTACCAAGTTTCCTCAGAAAACAGGTGTTGTTTCATCCCCGTGCTCATTTGATTATTTTTCAGCATCTGATATCAAAATATTTTTCACGATGCTTCAATTTTTGATGATGTCGGGTTCTATGCTGCTGATTGTTTTTATTCTATGAGAAAGAGGGTGCGCCAATTGTTGGCATGCTTCGAAATTCTTTTCAAATCAATTACAAAACCCAAGGCAGAGATCCACACAATGTTTTTTTTATAGGGATTGATATAGGCTACCCTTATAATGTTGGTTAAACACAGTGGGGGCGTTAGGAAAACAGGGAAGAGAGTACAAAAAGATATCTATTCAAATTTGTTTTACAGTTCTGCAAATCATAATGGAAAAAATTAGATTCGGCAAGGCAGTCTACATTCGCGTGGTACGGCTAAAAAAAGAATCCCTGTATTTGACTGTACGTCAGTGGTTGGGCTCAGGGGTTAATGGACATTCCTAACAGTTGAGTATAAAATCAACATATTTGCTACAGAAAGAGCATAGTTCCCAAGGATCGGAACTTTTCCAGATTTATCACTGATAGCAACTCACTCTGCTGAACAACTGACAAGGAACTATTTACTAACGACAGTAGCCACTGCGGACTTGAAGCCGTTATACAGCTTTCGAACGAGCTTTTGGTGTCGCCTCAAATGACAGGAATCTATAAGGATCGATGGATCCATGGATTGATGCTTGGCAATATTAAAACTCTTGTACAGACAGTGTACTTACAGAAATGACCTGGAAATTAGGATACTTAAGGCGTCGATAAGAAATATCAACTCATTCATAAGACAGAGCTATAGATTGATATATACATAGAATGATATATGATATAGATGATAGATCCTTTAGAAAAGGCGGAGCACTTAGAGACTATTTTTCAAGAATTATATATAGTGGGCATTCACTTGAATCATGACCTGTAGAAGTAAGTTAGCTCTGCTGAATCATTTTTACCTTCGAAATAGCTTCACGCTTCTCCCTAAGGATGCAATAAACATATATGTACATAACTTTCTTTGACAATGTGCTGAATAATACAGTGAGTTGGAAGATAGCGGTTGTGAATCCTCTTCCAAAGTAGAGAAGGGATAGTTCCAATCCGGCGCTTCTCCGCTCGATAATTCTTCTTCCTAGTGTCAGCAAGTTATTCGATAAAGTTCTTAATAGAGCTCTGTCCAAATGCGCGGAGGATAAAAAATATAGATTCAGAAAGACCGTTCGGTTTTAAGACCAGGGTCTCTAAGTTAATATCTGCTGTCCAATGAAACAGTGCTAAGAATCAATACACGTGTTAATATCTGATTGATTTGGAAAAGCCTCTCAATACCGCAAAATTATGATGTATTTTTTGGTGAGGCATATTCATATAAACTACTGTTTTTTATTTGTAGGGTTCCGTTATTAGTCTAAACTTGAAGAAAAGTGATATATCCTGGTGCACAGCGAAAGCTAGTGATCGTATTGCCACATGCGGCTCCATGGCAAAATACCAGGTACTAAATTACTTTCACATCTGGCTAAGTAGGTTCCTATATTTCAAATGTTTTTGACCCTCATTTGGCTGATGATAGTCTACACACAGTCTATTGGTATCCAGTATACTTCAAACTTCAACGTTATACCATCTCAAATGTAAAGTGGAGCTCCGTGGCTTAGTGGTTAGTGTGTCGGACTGCTAAGCGAATGAGCCTGGGTTCGAATCCAGCTCATAGCCATCTTCTTTTTCGTGGTACTGCTTCTTGCGAGGAACTGACAAAACCTCCAAAAGTAAAATTTGTCTCGAAAAAGTGTATCTCATGTAGCCGTTCGGACTCGGCGGTAAACTGTAGGTCCCTTCCATTCGTGCAGATTAACAAAACACACACAGGAATGGTCGAGAGTATAAGTCACTAGGCCTTGGCTCCTTAAGGAGCTGTCGCGCCAATAAATTTATATATATTTTAAAAAATTTATATATAAAATATTTGGGTGTTTAAGAGGCGTTGTCGTAGGAGAAACAGAACATGAGAGTAGGAATACAAAAAAATACTGTTTCAACTGGGTTCTTAAAAACAGCATCCAAAGGAGATATAACTTTTTAATCAACCCGAATTGTAATGACATTACAAATGAGATGATCTCGACTGCTAGGCTGACTTTTAGAGCTTTCTACTAAAATGTAGCTTTATTTTTAGCAGTTGGAAGCTGATGCAGTTGGGGAAACAAATAGAATTTTTTCACCAATATATAGAGAATACTAGCAGACCCGGCCACGCGTTGATGTGGCTTTTTTAATTTGCAATACAAAAATTTGAGCCCATTAATCGAGTTGCAAAACAATCCTTTGAATCGAGTTGAACAAGTTGGACAAAATTACACACAATACAGAATATTTCATCAAAATCGGTTCAGTAGTTTTGGTGTCCATTGGCAACGAACATCGTTGCACGTGATTTTTATATATTAATATTTCAATACTAATGTAATGTCATGTTTGATTTGTATCTCAATTCTTCTTTGTGTTGACAATCCCAAACTTTAATGAAACCAAATCATTCCATTTTTATTTATCGAGCTGAAAAGTAGAAGCAGGCTCCCTAAATTAATTTTAGCTCTAGAGATGCAAAAAATATATCCATTAATTTCCAATTTAAATACTGTTATAAAAAAATTGTCCATCAACCTTCACCTAAATGAACACACCAGCCATGTAAAGCACTAGTGGAATTATTATCTTCATTTATTTATCACAAATGGTGTTGGGATGAGTCATATCCTTTAATACTATACCTGTATCCCCATTTAATCCTATAAAAAAAATCTAATCAAATCCTTTCCCTTATGCATGCATCTATATATGATCCTTTATGACTACCATTCTGTGCAAAAAATGTCCTGTGATATAAATCTAATCTAAATCTCTATCATCCATCAAATATCTATTCAGATGAACACATGTATATATACACAGATACCTCCCAACAGATGAGTGTTTGCAACACCCATCTATAACTCTTTATAGTTAGATTTTCCCCAAATTGCATTAGACAGAAGGGAATCGAAAAAAGTTGAACCAAGCATTAAACTTTAGAGTCACACACTAAATGCCATATGTGCGTACCTACACAAGGATAACCAAACGAGTACGCGTTCCAAAAAAAGGACCCTCACTTGATCCCTATTCTGGCTTACATCCAAAACTCCTGTCGTTGATGGAAAATTTGCATACAAAGCACCTTATGAAAAATTCTCGGCAAATAAGCTGAACCTGTACAATAGGGACTCCCACTGTGAGCTGCTCTGTATAACTCACCCACACAAACACAACAGTTTAAACGGAAAATGACAAACGTTGGGGTCGGGATATTAAGGGAAAACTCCCGCTTCTGCGATTTTACCATTAAATTGGAATTTTTGCCATGATTTATGATGGACGGACATTGGCTTTGTCTTCGTATTCATATTAGAAAATATTTTGATTTGTGGACCGCACCAAAGACGAGAGAGAGAGGTCCTCGTTATTCTCTCGTAAAAGTGGTAAATGCAAGGACTATACTAACCGATGGGGATGACGGGAAGGAATATGATCTTATGGACGGAAGTAGGTGCTTCAATCTGAGCGTTTGATATAAATCAACTTCCACTTGGGTGCTTCCTTTCATAAATTGCAGTCATCCGTCAGTCTGGTGTAACCCGGGAAATCATCAAAATTGAACTCGCTTCCTTTGCCGCACTCGACCGACAATGAATATGAATATAGGATGAGAACTAATCTATTACCGGTTTTTCTTTAAACCTTCCACATTTTCTTTTTTTTTTCTTTTTAATCAAAAAGGCCTTTTCTTATGACGATGACGTGGTGACATCGTTAGTTTTTATTGACAGTATGTTCGGCAAGAAAATATATGTAAAGTATTTCAATTTAAGTCGCTTTCTATGTATTATCACTTCTGAATGAGGAACAATTCCAAAATTCCTTATTAATGAGTTACGTTGTGTTGAATATAAATAGGACACACACGAGAATTTACCGATGCATGCATTAATGCCCAGTTTTAAATAAAAACAGGACGAATTCAAGGACCATTCCATCGTGTTAATGTCAACAGCTCTGTAATACATATATTCTTACCACAAATACCACAAACCCACATCCCTAGTTCGCACTTGTCCCTATACTAACCTCAAAAAAATCCTACAAAATGTTTTTCCTAAATTAGACTTCTTTACGCCAAAAAGTTCAGTATAGTATACCATGAAGTGAAATGTGTGCATTAAAAAAAAAATAAAAAAAAATTAACAAAAACATTCATCCTCGTTCATCATCCTGCGCTTAACTCCTAAACATTCAGAAGAGCAGAAACACGAGCGCCCACTTGGCCCTACCTTCCTTAAGAATATAATAATATCCTGCGCCACCACAACATAAATATCCTTCAAAAAGTAGTAGAGTACTATGTGTGCTATTTGTAATAGAGAAAACTTCAACATACACATCAAAGTTAAGAATCCAGTGAAACACTTCTCACCTCATTCTTCTGCCGCCACTACAACCCTATAGCTACTTTGACGTTTTGACTGCGTCCAGGATTCGGAGGACGGAATCGTGCTCGTGAATATATCTTTCATTCGAAGCTAAATAAACAAAACATTTTTTTTTATTTTTATACAAAACAAAAATCACAAAATGAAACTCTAAGTAAAATGTAGAGCACACTCTTGCGAAATCCTTAGACGCCAACAGAGGTAGATAAAGTGCAGCGAAATGAATCCTCAAAATAGGCAATGTTTTTTTTTTGCACTGCACTTCAGATGGAGGTAGATATTACTTATATAGTTTGCAAAAAGGTTGTATGACAAAATTCCAGGGGTGGATTCTTAAATGTTTGTCTCTTAGGAAAATTTATATATATTTTTTTTTTTTTTTTTTGGGATGCCCAGAGAATTCCAATTGATATCATAACAATCTTAAGTTAAAGAAGAAGAGAAAAGGTCTTTTCTAAAACTGTTCAACAATATTTTGGTTCTTCGAGCCGGATCAATCAATCAAAAGTGGATGTACCGCTTTAGGTTGCTTCGAAAAAAAATTGTGGATGATTGTTGATCCATTCTGATGCATTAACGGCGAGAGCAGAAGGAAATACAACGAAGAACAACGAAGAACTGTATAGAAACAGCGACGTAGCTAAAAAGAGTAAAAGTCCAAAGTCTCAGATGGCTGGGTCATATAAAGCGCATAAACAACAATGCTCCTGTCTGGAAAATCTTCGATTTCATCCCAAGTATCAAGTGATACAAAAATCGAAGACAAAGAAAAGCCCTGAAGGCACACCAGCATTTATTTCTGATTATCAGACTTGAATCCGTTTAAAAAGTATTACTAATCTGAAGACCTTTAGGCCAAAATCTACAAAATGATTAAGAAACTTCAAGTACAATAACCTCAGTTTCCCTAGAATCATGGAAAATGGTTCCTCTTAAGCTATAAAATCACCAGTGGACCTGCGAAAGTTAATCAACTTTTTTATTGTCTTGGTCAGAAGGGGCGGAGGAGGAAGATACGTGAAAGAGGAGCAATTCTAGGAGTATAACATTGTTGAGTACAGTCTAATAAGATATTCTCTTCTATCCTGCAAGAACAAATAGGCCCATACGCTTAAACCATAATCGGAAAATATTATTGTGTTTCATACGCGGCAAAGCAACAATTGATCAGATCTTTACCCTATGGTATGTGATGGAAAAAAGTCTGGAATTTAATATTTCAACAATCCTTTTATTGACTTTAAAGCCGCCTACGATAGCATAGCCAGGGTAGAATTTTATAAGGCCATGCGAGAATTCGGCATCCGAAATAAATTGATACGACTATGTAGGCTGAGCATGATCAAAGACTAATATTACAAGCCAAGTAAAATTAGCCGGTTTGCTGTCCAGACCAACCAACATCTTTAATAGTCTCCGACATGAGGATGGTTTAGTTTGCATCCTCTTCAACCTGCCTTTGGAGAAAGCCTATTGTCACCAGGTGCAGCCAGTCATCGCAGACGATATCATCTTGTACAAGACTCCTATACCCAGATCGATCAGACGGCACAAAACCTGAGGCTACATATTAATGAAGGGATGACTAAGTTGATGGTGACTACGTCTGCATCTAAGCGAAGTATTGGTCCAACTATCAGAGTAGTGGACCCTGAATTTAAAGTAGTGCAGTTATTTAACTACTTTGGGTTAAAAATAGCAGCCGATAATAATATTTAGGAAGAAATACGGGGGCGGCTGCTAAAATCCAACAGAACCACTAAAATTTATCAAGCCTCGAACCCAGAAAAATAATTTTTTTAAATAAATACATTTATTAGCGCGACAGCTCCTTATGGAGCCCAAGCCTAGTGACTTATGTATACTCTCAACCATTCCTGTGTGTGTGTTGTTAATCTGCAAGAATGGAAGGGACCTACGATTTAAAGACCAGTCTGAACGGATTTATGAGATGCACTTTTTCGACACCAATTCTTACTCTTGGAGATTTCGTCAGTTCCTCGCAAGAGGTAATACCCCGGGAAAGAAGGTGGCTATGAGCTGGACTCGAACCCAGTCTCTTCGCTTAGCAGTCTGACACACTAACCACTTAGCTACGGGGCACTACTGAATCTAGAAACATTACCATAAAAACCAAGCTACTACTGTACAAGACTATGGTCTTTTCAGTACTTACATTCGGATCCGAGACTCGAGCACAAGTTTTCATGTGAGATCGACAAATTGGTGTTCTCGAACACGGCTCACTAATTATCGGTATTCCCCAACTCGAATGTCGAACGTCAAATGACACTCGAATGATACATACCTATTCCTGAACTCGAAAGTGACGCTTTTTTCTGTGATAAATTATTCATGTTTAAAAAGTGTTCGAGAGCAGCAGTGATGGATGCAAAAATGTAGGTAAAAATAAAAAAAAGTCTAAGTTGTAATTTTCTAAGTGTTATGAATAATGAAGTGTTTGAAACAAATTTAAATATTTTTTATCGGTAGGTATTTGGCATAAACGACGATCTGGCGTTTGTTTTAAATGTGTGCTCCATTACTAGCAGCAAATATACAACAATTGTTTTTTAAAACATCTCTGTACTTATCACATTAATCTTTTTTGCACTTTTACGATTTAAACTGATTAATTTACTATCAAATTACATTTAACGATTAGTTCTCAAATCAAAAGATTTTTAGTTGGTACATACTTTTAACCAAGTCATGGCCTTCCGGTTTGAAGAGTTTTAGGTTCAGCTAGGTCATTAGCCCTACCTAGCTTTAATTCGTCTAGATTAGATGGGCGCACTGTTATTCTACTTCGTTTATTTTGCTTGACAGCTGAATTCGTTTCGTCACCACGCCATTTATATTTATTGCAGAAGAGTTTTTTTCTTATTCTCAGCTTTGACTGAGGCTTCTATGATAATGTCCCCTTGATCATCAGTTCGAGCACAATAACAGTTTTTTTGTACCTTTTTGGTTGTGATATCCGGAGTCGTTCCTTGACTACAACAAGGTGGTGGTCCAAATCAATGTTCGCCTCTCGGATAGTTCGGTAGCCCATTATACTGCAATATTGTCTGATGATTAAGAGTTGATTGATGAGGAGATCTTCGTGTCCCTTTTTGAATGCTGAACTGCAAACAAACTATTACAATATTTTGCCTAGCTGCAAAGTGAATTAGGCAAACTTCATTATTCGACAGTTTTCCGACTGTAATACCAAAGTATTCTCTCACTAGGGGAAAGCCCACGATAATATAAATGTCTTGGCCAGGAAACCTGCTTATGACTTGACCTCGAAAAGACATATCTTTTATGACAAACTCTGCAAAATAATAAGTTTAAACTCCTGGTTCAAAATTTTCCTAATTCAGCCCTGCATTCAGACCTATAACGTTAAAACAAAACCATTTCCATATTCCCTGAAAATATTTCATACGCAAGGACCTGCTTAAGTCTTCATTGAAATTAAACCCAACCACTTTTACCAACAAGAAGCAGAACTCGCGAAAAATTCTAAGATTTATTAAAGGATATGTGCAGTATATACTGTTTTTCAAAAAAAAAAGTAAACACAGGAATTAAGGGACTGAAACATATGTTTGTTTTCCTTTTTTAACTTTTCTTATTTTTTCCTCTCCTTTTTTTAATTTCGACATTCAAGCCCATGAGTTAGATTTTCCATTCTTCCCATAGCACACAATCCCAACCAAACCCAGAAGGATGCTATATCCAAGTGCCTAGTGCCATTCATCCTATGAGGTCCTTCTCCTTGCCGCATCACTGCTATAGGAAAACACTCGTGGTTCACTTTGGTGAAGAGGAAAAAATAGGAAAAAGAAAAACTACACAAGCAGTTTTTAGCTAGCTTTTCACTAAGTTAGAGAGGAGAAGCAGAGAGGCAGCCAGCTTCAGCACACGCGAACCTGACGTTCTATGGAAGGATGAATGAATTATGGAAGCAAGAAAGAATTCTAGGATAACATTTAACTTGAATGAGAAATAATAGTTCGGGCGGAAGAACTACTGTAGTGGGTATATACCCGAGCGCATATAGTTAGATGTGGAACAACCCCGGCACTCATGAGGCAGTTGGAAATCAGGAAAAGATAATAGCGAAAATTTATGGTGCACTGCCGCCACTGATGCCGCCAACCATGGCTCACCCATGCCGCAAACTATAACCATGGGAATTTCCGTTCTTCTCTATGTACCTCGCTTTGCTGTGCTAAATTGAAGCTGGAGGAGCCATACAGTCTCGACATTGGCATCACAGTCGACGTAAGTTAACGCCCGAGCTCACTTAATCGAGGATAAAAATGTGGAGAGTGTTCTGTGCAGCGCAAACAAATGTCCTGATTAGTGGAACTCATGAGTTCGTAGTTCGTACTACAAAAATACTTCACCACACACACACATACATACGATATCTATTCCAACCGAAAGGATACAAAAAAAACCAACGCAAATGTAAACGATTGATGAGGACAGAATGAGTTGGCTCAGATGATGCATTTGTTGACTATCCTAGGAACGGATTTTTACGGAAGCTAATTTATCATTCCGCCATCATCATTTTTAGCTTGGCTATTATAAATGCACGAGTGCAAGTCGATTTTAGCATGAAACTTGATTTATCATCATTAATACATTTTTTCTCTTCATTCGAGTGAAATAACGTTGCAAAATTCCTTTTGAATTATTTGGAGAGAAATCAGTATTTTTGTTTGGTTATATAGGTGTACCTAATTGCCACGAACTGTAGTGTAAATTAATGAATATTGAATTTTAAAACTTATAAATACATGGACATTTGTTTTTGAAGATAGTTTTTTTGGGAAAGGTTTTATGCTATCCATTTTCCTTCGAAAACATAGAAAATTAAAGAAATGTGTGGGTAAGACTGAGCCTTGGGGGAGACCAATAAGGCTGCTTACTTATTATGGTTAGCAGTCAAAGTAAGATTTCAACAAAGTCAGTGAGAAAATTTAGACAAACCGCACCAAAGCAAAATTCCACCATTGAAGCCTGTTCATGATAATTAGAATAGAAATACGACTCTTTTTAAGCATGTTTCTAGAAGCTTTTTGCCATTATGAACGAGAGTGGTACTATTGGGGTATTTTATCTCCAAGATTGAATGGAAAGACAATCCTACACGATATCACCTTCAGAAACGGACCCAGCTAGGGTCATTGATTTTGCGGCGAAAAAAAACATGGTTTCAAGCTACATTCCGAGGAACCAACGTGGACTTTAATCACTATCTAGCACTACCTATTGAAGCTGTTAGACGATCAACAACTATGCAGAGGAATTTGAATGATGGACGACTTAAATCGGTAATGACGGCCAAAGTCTGTGCTGATTGCGTATCCATTAAGCTAGCGAGAAACCCTCCGATTGTTAATATAAACCGTGACGATCAATGGGAACTATCTTTAGCAAGCCATAAGAAATGCAGAGGTATTGGGGTTCTCACAACCACCTCCGAGAAATTCCTGGTTTGACTCCGAATGTGCTTAGGCTCTGAAAGCAAAACGAAGGTTATACAGGTCGTGCCACCGGAAAAGAAATAGCAAATTTAATAATCTCCGAGTTCATCGAAGGGAGAATAAAAGCGCTTTTTCAGGAGAAAGAAAAAGATCAGAAGTCCTTAGAACAGTGATACAGGAAATATCAGAATTCAACAGCTGCCCTGGGCCCTCCAGCGATGTTGAAAGAAATACTGTAGAAAAGATGTCGATATTACTCATCTCAACACACTACTCCAACAAGTTGTTAAATGGCGCTGACCGCTAATATCCCGCCAATAATCGACCTGTATCAGTCAAGACAACCAAGATTTTCATTCGCTCAAATGAGCGCTTGTACTTGAAATTGATTGTATAGGAAGAACTAAGTGGGCAGTAACCAGTGCTTTCCCTTTATTGGAGTCAGCAGCAATTTCTAGGTATAACCTTGGAGTTAGTCAATAAATTTGTCTATCTAACCCAGGGCAGATATAGCTCTCGCTTATCGCTGTTTTTTGTCTTAGTAAGGAAATGAGGAAGCCATATCCTTTTATGGTGACAAAAAAATAATTAATGATGGACCGGCCATGTAGAGTGGATGAGCAGCGACGCTCCACTTTGCAAAGTCTTCGACACCATATACCAGATGGAGATTTAACACGTTAGTCTTAATTTGCAAAGGAGCAACTATAGGTTAAGGGGGACCCCCAACTGCTTGGAGTACAAAATTTAAGACGTCAGGCTAGAGATTGAGACGGCTGGATCAGCATTAGCGCGCTATGTAGCAGCACCATTTAAAGTACAGTAAAGTAAAAACAAACAAAAGACCTGAAAGGTTAGTCATGTTAGTCGCTATAATGTGTTGTCTTTCTTACATTTTTTGGGCGTTATTATGATCTGGAATGAACTTACTTATTATTATTACATTATTTTTCTTTAGCCAAATCTATCTCTATTCAGGTGCGGCTTTCATCTGGTCTATATGACCAAGTCACAGCCATCTGCGATGATGGACGTTGGCTAGTGCTTTTTAAAATTTGTTTGACTAAATTTGTTGCTGCAAAGTAATCCAATAGAATTTTCGAAACAGAAAATGTTCCAGATAGCGATGGATGGACAGCAATGTTTCCGCCCGAAAATGGGACGGTGTATTAAAGGAAGACCGGCAATTAGGTGGCGCACGCAATTGGTAGAGGACCTCGACCACGTGCATAACTATAGGCAGCTAACTAGGGATCGAGCTAAATGGAGAAGCTTGGCGGTCGAAAACCAGGCCCACCCTGCACTGTAGTGTCATCTTCAGCAAAGAAAAAAGAAAAAAGAACAACTCGTACCGACCATGCCCTGCACACACTGAAATTTTATTTCGCGTATGTGAATACGTGTGAGATTCGTGTGAGAAGCAGCCAATCAGTCATACGTATTAGTAGTACCATAAGAAATGTACAGGAAAATGTACATTGTACACATATTAAGCTGAACGGGTATTTTTCAGTTTGTAGACGAAGAGAGAATTATCCTCCCAGTTGTCATTCTTGTTTCTTTTTTCTATGATCTACAGTAAGGTAAGGTACTCGTACTTGTATCAAATTTTAACAACTCTTTTTCAATATCACATAAAAAGAAGAAGAAGAGGAGAAAACGAAAATGAAGCACAAGAAGAAGAAGAAAATAAAAAGAAGATGCCGTATGCCTTCTTTGTAGATTTCCTTTCTGTTTTTGATTCCATAGTGTCAGCGGCTCTTTTTAATAAGCTTTATTAAATGGGAATCTCAAGCATTATCATGACTGTTCTAGAAGCGATATATCCAATAAGAAACGGTGCTCATTAATTGGCGATTTCCAATGATTTCTCAACTCTCCTTCTTTCTTATTCTGCAGGGCGCGAGTTTGGAGATATGTATTTCAGATCCAAGAACGTTTCAAAGTTTTTTTACGTTTTTTTGTGGCCTATTTGCATAGACCTGCTACTTGAGAGAACCCCATAAATCAAACGATCTCGGTGGCCAATTTTAAAATTTATCCACCACACTGTGAATAGCGAAGCAAGCGGAACGTTGCCCGGACACAACACCCATTTGACAGTTGTAGCTTCAACAAGATGGCCGCTATCAACTGTCAAAGTTTGAAAGTCTTTATTAAAAGACCCTTTAGATATAATTATATGGTTTTTGGCCGTTTTTGGCCAAGAAAGTTCTAAAATCATTATGATAGTATAAGACTGTTGATTTGTAAGCGGAATTAAAAAGGATGAAGTTTGTATTTCCATTCTTTCTAATTGAAATTGAAATTCGATAATTTAGAGTTAGAATAAATAATATTTTCGTATTGCGATAAGCCTGAATTGATTGAATTGATTCTTTTCGTGGTCGTGCTAATACGTACTTTTCACCTGGACAACTTATTAATTTATTTTTACCAACATTTTAGAATTGGTTTTAATACCTTTCCGATTTTAATTCACAATGTCGTTAACAATAAGACATGCCCGCCGGCGCATGTGAAATCGAATCGACTTAAATGCCCTATGGAAAACCGAAACTGTGTAAGAGCCATACATTGCATGACATTCAGTCAGTCAGCCTTTAAAGTATAAATTAATCCTTGGTCCTGGATCTAATACTTTTAGATTGTGTTAGACCCAACACTAGCAGCTTTGCTCAAAATCCGGAACACCAGCCAACATTTCCCGCGCTCAAGTAGGAAACTCACAGTCCTCCGAATACAAATACAAATGTGGACCAAAATCCATCAAGCTTCCAGAAGACACAATTAAACAGCAACTTTGGTCACTAATTTTAACCAATGCTAATTTAAATTATCATTCAAATTTAAAACAAAAAACCTTTAAAAGTCTGTCATTCAAAAGTTAAATTTTTCTTTTATTGAAATACAAAACGTGGAAGAAACCCTAATTGATAATTCACTTTGAGTAATAGCTTTATTTTTCCACTTAAATCTCCCTCAAATCGTTAAAGAGCCATAATCACTTTAGTTGAGAAATAAAAATGTCTGTCGCAGAAGCCAAAACAAAATGGAACTTCAAAAACGGTTGTTTCTATCGCGTTGTTGTTGCCAGCCGCCAATTTTTTTCCTTCAAATCTTTGTGGTTTTCAAAAAGAGGAAAAAAATCGTAAAAAATCTTTCTGGCCAGACCTGAAATAGTTCACGTAATTTTTCATCGTTCTTATTTCCTTTCTCAATGAATGAATGGATGGATCAGTGAAAGGGGAATCGGTCAGGATGCAAGCTTAATTTCATTTTAATGTTGCTCCAACTCCAACTGACATTCTAAATTGCATTTCCGTTTTTTGCCTTCTTATTCAAATGATTTTGTCTGAATGTAGTTTTTTTGTTTTTCTTTTTTTTTTGTTGGTATGTGTTGTTCTCGGACTGAAGTCCGAGGACTACTTGTTATCCTAATACCTAATAGAAGAAAAAAAAGAATCTATATAAAGGCTGGCCTCGTCCTTTTCTACTTAAGGTAGGTATAGGGTCCAGGCCGATGGACGTTGGGCGCATTGGCACCGACGTCCATGGGCGTCGTGGTATAGTCTGTTCTGTAATAACAAATTGCAGTCATTAATCAAGGAGCTATTTAATTTTGTTTGTTTATTCCTTTTTTTTTTTATTTTCTTTTTCTACAAGGACTTCCGGAAAAATCGTCATAGAAGTGCGATGAGGGCGAGAAAGTAATCAGAGGCTAAAGGTAGCTTGAAATTCCTTGTACGGCAGTAAACGGAAGTCCCTAGTTGGCAGAGTCAGAGTGTATAAATTGATGTTATTAGTTTGGTAAGGGAAGTTCGTAGAAAACAAATTATTTCAAAACTGACGGACTTGTGTATACGTAAAAGGGCAGTTCAGAGGGTAGTTTACCTTAATATGGGATTTTTATTGATTGCTTTTGTTCCCTATTCAAATATCCACATCATGAAGTGGAGAGTGGAGTGTTGGTAATTTGTTTCTAGAAGCTGCAATAGGTTGGGGGAGTCTATAGAGACTAAGTGAAATGAAAAAGCTGTAAAATTAAGATGGACCGACAAAAATGAAAATCTTTAAAAAGCATTACTTTTCTCAAAAAAAAAAAAATAATTTACAACACAATCTTTTCAAATAATCTTTCTAAGTTGTTATCATAGTTAAAAACAATTTTCATCATGGAGTTAGTAACATGGAATTAGCATTTTTTTGTCTTGGCTATATATCTACTTAACATATTTTACGTGTAGTAGAAATCATCTTAAGTCCATATTATTATAGTTCGATTAACATACAATTATATTCTGTGATATTCTACAAATGATGAATTATTTGTATTTCCGCTCATTATGTCCCCCACTCTAAAATACAAATCATATGTACAGACACCAAAGTCATGCTTCACTGCAGCTGCACATCCCTCTCTCTCTACTTAGTTTCTTATTCTTGTATATTGTGGATCTCTCTTAAGTTAAAAAATTATAGGTCCGTTCGTCTACTTTTTGTGTTCTTTTAGGAAAATTGTCAAACTTTGAACAGTGGGGATGAAAACTCTCAGAAAATAATAAATTCGCTCAAAAGTAAAAGAACGCTTTGTGGATCAAAATAGGGAAACTTTTTAACCTTTAAACAAATTAAAATTTAACTAAACGAAATGAATCAAATAAGTGCAGATGGAATAAAAGTTGTGATGGAAACCCCATTTTATCAGACGCATTTTCTTTTGACCGAATTTTGATTTATAAAATATTGTGACTGAAAAAAAGTTTGTCCTTTGAATATAATTAGTAAAACCAACTTTAATAGTAAACTTGAGTTAAATATGTGCATTGATAATAATTTTCCTTTGCATTTCTTAAAAAAAAAAAAAAAAATTAAAACATGTGTTAAGACCTCATTAAATTTAAATTGTAAGCTTAAAGAAAATAGATTCTTTGAATTTCTTGAAGCAAATATCGTGCCATAGTAAAGAAAGAAAGATACGAGTTTTCAAGGCTTTAAGCTATAAGCGATTTCATTATCCTTAGGAGTATAGATCAGAATTTGATTCCGCAGATCAATATCTTCAATATAAGGTGTTCGTGTTGTGGAAGAGAACCTTAAAAAAAGATAAAGGAGCTTTAAGGCACATTAACACGCATCTACTGATGAATCCAAGGAAGACGAAAAAGATTGTTACTATAATAACTTGTGGAGAGGACTCCTAATGTGACATTGAAATCATCCCGTTCAATTTCAATGACAAATTAGGAAGTCATTGGTACTTGTTGACACCATCTTATGCAGTGGTGGCAGAGTTCAGAACAGTTGGTTTGATGATGAATGCAATATTACGTCTGCACTCAAGGATGTTGAATACCGAGCAAAACAGCAGAACTTTAAGCATGCGATGATATATATAAAGACCTCAAAAGAACGGAGAAAAGACTTCATTTACAAAAAAAGGCAGCCTGGGAGAAAAACATGGCCTTGAAATGGATAGAAATAGAAGCTAGGCCTGCTCTGCCCGAACGTTCTACCAATTCCTCGCGTCTATACCCAAGGATGTCATTCATCATACTAAAAAGACCTTGAGGGATATCAGATCACCGATCCTGGCGGCATTCTAGAGCGACGGCAAGTGTACTGAATTGTTGAATGGCCGGCTCATAGAAGTAATTAAGGGTCCATCAATTCAGATGAAATGAAGAACAAGTCTAGGTTGAATGCTGGCTTTTAGCCGATGGAGTATAAGTATTCCTCAAGATCAAATTGTGTGTAAGAACTACTTTTTTTTGCAGAGGGGAAGGCTTATCTAAACCTCTTGTATCCTAATAGTCTTAAGGGGTTAGCAGATCCCTTTTAAAGCGATATATTCTCGCACATTGAGTAAACCACATCCACCTACTAGGGGTCCTACTTCTCATCAGGCTGGACTAAACCGACTGATGACGATGATACTCGAAAACCGGACTAAGTCCAGGGGCTTGCTTCTGTTTCCCTTGGCGCTAGAATATATCTTTTAGCGGTAGCTTGGCAAACGTGCAGGTCATTTCCAGATGAATCATTACATCCGAGGCATGGCAACCTCATACCGCATTCCTGAAATAACCATCAGCAGAGGCATTTTTATTATTTTTGCTAATGCTTTAAAGCAAAAGTTTTAACTTAACCTAACTCCTTAAATTTGTTACAGTACACAAGAAAACAGTTAGAATATTTAATTTTAATAAATCAACAAAACATGCCACACAAGCTATCAAACACTTCCTTTGAAATGTCGTATCCTTCCCTGTTCCTTAACTGTGTATCAAACACATCCTTTCACCTGACCCAAATTCGTAATCCATACGCCCGCAGGATATGTGCTGCATTGAACTTCAAGCAAACAAATTTTCCATTTCCTGACATAAATAAGAAATCAATTTAATTAAGCCCGATTCATCGTCCTGTTTAATTGCATCTCTTGACCCAGTTGATCTTTGTCTACATTGCAGATGAATTTCATCCTCTATATTTTCATACCGAAAGCATTGAATCCTTGCTATGGCGGAAAGTCATTTAAACTCACAATTGATGTTTCAACTTCAACTGCAATCAATCTCTCCACAAAAAAAAAAAAACAAACTGATATGACAAGACGACAAAAAAGGATTAAAAATGATTCCCCGTTATAGTTCCATCTCTGCAGTTTAATATTGTTGTTTTTTTTAACATTAAACACAGAGAGATAGTCCCCTAAAGGCTTTAACCATTTTGCAGCTCAATATTGAAGCAGCTATCCAAAAAATAAGTTTATTGGCTTCCAAGTGGGTAGTCAATGTACTAGTTTCCAACTATAATACATCAGCCTCTAAAAGGAACTCCGACTTTAGACCGACAAAATATCAGTCGGGAAAAAAACAGAAATCCGAACAAATTTCCTGAATTCCCCGAAAAATTGAAATGGCCTAGAAAGAGAAAAGTAAAAAAAAAAACTAAACCAACACCAAAAGGGATAGGGATGCTTTAGTACCACAAAGTAACACCAGGGTAGTGCATGGAACTGGGTTGGTTAGATTTATTGTTTCAGTCCCGACAAAAATATTGGCTTCGTGGGAAAAGAATTCAATTGAAATTCATATACTTAGTTTGGGGGTATTGGGGTTGTTTACTTTTTGCACCCCCATCCGGAACAAAGGGTAGCAAGAGACCACTATATGTGACACAGTCGGTCGTGTTGGCTGGTTGTGTGCTCTGATCTTTTTTTATACAAACATCAGTAAAAGTATATCACTCCGCAGAAATTCGATATTCTGGGTAAAAATACATAAAATTGAAACCGACTCAACTCGAAAAATGACGATGACTATTTGGTGCCAGTGATGATGTGGAATAATGTCCTGTAAGCCCAGTACCCACACCCAAACCCACATCCACATTTGCCTATTGTTTTTATTCATTGAGTTTATTGGCATTTCATAGAAACATGTGCGGTGGGGATAAATCATAAAAAAAATAAATTTATTGTCAACAAAATCAATTTTAAATATTTTATGGAATGAACACATGCATACCTATGTATTTGTATGGGGATGTTTATGGATTTGGAATATTCTGAGACTAACATTTTGAGAATAAATAAATTATTTGAAATATAAGCTTAAATAATTTGTTTAAAAATGGCTCAGACTTCAGGCATTTAAGATTTAAAAACGTTATGATACATAACGGTTGAAGAGGAGAGAAGCGCATTTAGGTCTTTCTAGACCACCTCAATCTTACCAAATTTTTCTTTCACGTTAGTCTGATGGTAAGCATTTGGTAATAATATGGTTCCTACAGTGGAGAGTTAAAAAAAAGGTACTCAACCAACAATTTAGCTTATATAAGACCCAGTTTTTGAAATTTGACAAGTAATAGTTTGTATACAGCTTTTATAAAGCAAAATTTCGCAAGCCAAACATTTCAAACTGACAATTAACAAAAATAGCTATTATAGGAGTGATATTGGCAAACTATATATGTACAAAGATTGTAAATAAATAATTCCGAAGTTATTCACTGAATATTCAAAAAAATAATAGATGCTTAAAGGCTCTCTATGACAAGTCAATGCAAACTTGTGTAAGGCTTCGATATAGACATATAACATTCAAAACAAGCTATTACGATTTAGCTCTTATAAAATAAATATATAATAAATATAAATAAATATAAAATGGAAATCCATAGAGCCGTTACCGAGCAAGCCAAAAATAAAAAAAAACGATTATATGAAAGGTCCCGTTAATAGACCTTTCCCGTATATGTGGCTCTGATCAAATGATAGCCAATACCAACAAAAAAATTCCCAACAAATTTCATCAAAATCATTGGAACCGTTTTCGAGAAAAATAAGCTTTTCTTTAACCGTTATGTGGTATATTTTTAGCCCTAAAAATAAAATTTCAATTTCCCCTCTGAGGAATGCCAAGAGATACACATACCAAATTTGAACGCAATCGCTTAACCTGCTTACGCTGCAGATCGATACACAACGGACAGACAGACAGACGGAAATTTTTTGTTAATGAGTTTTTTAGGCTTCTCTATGATCGTAATGTTATGTTTGATTGTTATCTCAATTTTTGTATATTCACGAATCCTAAACTTACCTTATAGTCCCTATAATCGCAAGAAAAAAAGAACTTAATTAAAGAGTTACCACATCTACGTTAATGCAAAACATGGAGGTATGTTCTTTGGATTTTGTCAAAGAGCTTTCACAATTGGTGCTTTTTAAAGCTTTTTAAGACCAATGATCTATAATTTGCACTCTGTAATCAGAGTGAGAGATGCACGTCCTATCTTTATCTTCACTGTACTGACAATTTTTAGTGGACAGACTATATAAAAGGGCCAAATGACGCGAAAACTTGACTTTTGAAACCAATGACGGTTCGTTAGTGTGAGTGATGATTCCAAGTTCGAAGTGTGTGTGATGACGATTGAAAACGTATAATAAGCACCGTAAAAGAGGCTTTTCACAAAGCCAGCCTTAAAAATAACTATCTTGCTTGCATCTCTTACTTTTTGTCTTTGACGGCATTATAAATCGTTGTTTTGTTTTTTGTTATCTTACTGGAGTAATTTTGTTTTTGTTGTGCTTTTATTTTTAAGCAATTTATTTTATTAGTACATTTTTTGTTATATTCGCAGTATGGCTGGACAGAAGTAGAGGCTTTTAGAGAAAAATTCAATCATTTTGATGTGTTCAACTTACCTAAAACTGGAATTATTTTTTTTGTATTTATTTAAATTCGATTAACTTAAACACATTAACATAAAATATCTTATAAGCTAGTGTTAAGTTGTCGAGTATTAACATACCTAATCTATATACAAAAAATGTATTGGCGCGACAGTTCCTTAAGGAGCCAAGGCCTATTGACTTATACTCTCAACCATTCCTGTGTGTGTGTTGTTAATCTGCAAGAATGGAAGGGGCTACAGTTTACCGCCGAGTCCGAACGGCTAGGTGAGATGCACTTTTTCGAGACAAATTTTACTCTTGGAGGTTTCGTCAGTTCCTCGCAATAAATAGATCTATACACATAAATAAAAATGAAGTATCTGTTTTTAAAATCAAAATAACAGCTTTTTAATTGATGTATACGAAAGGATATACATTACTTATAACAAAAACACCATTAAAAAAATTTTTGTCTGTATGTCTGTCTGTTTGTTCCGGGTAATCTGGGGAACGGCTGCACCAATTTTGACGGGACTTTCACTGGCAGGTAGCTGATATCCTAAGGAGTAACTTAGGCTATGTTAATTACTCACTAGGTGGCGCTGGTGTCATCCATAGGTTAGAATGGGTAAAATCAGGGTTTTAACGAGCAAAGAACGGGTTTTTAAAGGGGGGAAATATTGAGCGGCTTGCAATGAACGTAGGGCCCCAGAGGTTTTACAAGCAATGGAATTAATGTAGTTGTTGATTAAATATTATACCTAGATTTGTTGCTGTCGATTCGAATTCGATCCGTACATTATTCATTACTAAAGGGGGAAAGTAAGAAACATGAAGAGAAGTTTTGTTTTTGCTGGGTTAAGTATAAGTCCATTTGTTCCAGACCAATTATGAACTTGTTCGAGATCTTCATTTAGGCATTCTATATAATGTTCAATTAGACCGATTGGACAACTTCAATACAGTTGCACATCATCAGCATACCTGAGACAGCATTTTATACAAGTTAGTAAAGAGTTTATGTATAAGGAAAACTGCAATGGACCCAAGACTGTCCCTTGGGTAACTCTTATAAAATTTGGGGGAACATTAAATAACGATCCATTAATTTCTTCAGCTTGTGATCTTTTTGTAAGATAAGAAGGTAATAATTTTACAGCTGTTGTCGAAAAATTAAACTCATAGATAAGTTTTCTAGACCTAACTTTGTGATCTACGGAATCAAATGCTTTTGAAAAATCTAAAAGGATTAGAAGTGAAACATGATCCCTATCCATTGACTGTCGTAGATCTTTAATGACATTGATCAAAGTGACACAGCTATGTTGTTTTGGTATCCGGATTGCAAAGGAGAAATGAATTTACTAACACCAAGAAAAGCATTTATTTGTTTCTGAACAAGTCTTTCAAAAACCTTGGAAATAAAAGGCACGACTGGGTCGCACGTACTTGCTCTTATGTGCTAATCCTTTTTAAGTGCAGGCGTCTTTTTGACAAAGATTTTATTTTAATATTTTTTGTATGACGTGCAACTTCCTTAGAATCGTTTTGGGGTGAAGCTCGAACGAACATGCGTCACGACAAAGGGATAAACACATAAATATATAGGATTGTTAGCTTTTGCAGTTTTTTAGTGTAGTATTATCTTTCCACTTGCTGCTTACTGTTTATAATATAATTTGCTAATAGAAAGATACAAAGGACTTTTTTCAGTTAAATTTTCATTTTGGTATGGAAAAATTTGAACAACTGGCATAAAGATTTGTCGGAATCAGCAGTATGGCAATAATGCTAGGTAAAGGGACCTTTATACGTCTCAATATGGGACCAATGGAATTTATAAAGGATTTAGGTACCTATAATGAGGTTGGAGGGAAGGTAGGTACTAAAATTAAGATACGTGTTCCAACTACTGTTAAGCCAGTAGGTATAGAGACAATATTAAAAGGTGTAAACTTTTGTTTTCTCGATTGAAATTTTTGCATTCAGTAGTAATCGAATAGTTTTTTTTATTTGTTAGTTGTTTTTGTGTGTTTATCAAAGGCTTCCTTATTTATTCTGTGCTTTTATGATGATGAAAAATACTTTAAAATACGTAATATGAAATAAAATGTTGGGGAAAAAAATTTATGAATTCAAAAAAACACTACTCATAAGGTTTTTTGGAAAAAATGTTTTAAGCCATCTTATTTCTTTTGCTGTTTTCTATTTTATGAATTTTTCATTTCAAAATCGTTCGACCAGTTTTTTCAAAAAAATGTTTTTTTTGAAAAACTTTTCGAAAACATATTTAAAATTTTTTTTTAGTATGTCAATTTTAAGAAATCTATAGTTTATACTAGGAGAAAAATTAAAAAAAAAATCTATAGATCCGTTTTCAAAATATTCAAAAAACAAAATACTTTTTTAAAAAAATTATTAAAATTTAAAAGAAAATGTTTTTGAAAATTTTGATAAGCAATATTATTTAAATCATAAAACACTACATATTTTGAAAATTTCATCAAAATCCGTCAATTAGTTAACGAGAAAGTCTAATTTTAAAAAACCGGTCATATGGGAGGTACCGTTATAAAACTTTTTCTGAAAAATCCATTAAAATTAAAAGATAGATTTTGCACAGAAAACATATTCTTTAAAGTTTAATCAAAATCTTAGGAGCCGTTTTCGAGAAAAATAAGTTTTTTAATAAAAGTTATATGGCAGGTACCGTTAGTTTTAAAGCTAGAATGCCAATTCCAAAAACTGTCGGGTAGAGCACTCTAAAAATACTATATACCAAGTTTGAATCAAATCGGCTCAACCGTTTAGGCTGTAGATATCGATACGGACAGACAGACAGACAGACAGACAGACAGACAGACAGACAGACAGACGGACGGAATTTCCGGACCCACTTTTTTTGACTTCTCTATCATCGTAATATCATGTTTGATTGTTAGAATTTTTTTTTTTTTTTACGAATGCATAACTTGCCTTATAGTCCCTATAATCGCAAGTAAAAAGGACAAAACTACAATCGGCCTAAAATCAAACACCTTTGGAATTTTTAGGAATATGAATAATTTTCGCTAGCTTCCATTGCTTAGAATACTCACTAGACATGATGATGAAGTTAAAAATATGAGTTAGGTATAGTAAAGGGATAGGCAAAAGAATTTTGAGAAATGAAGGGTGTATTTCGTCGAGACCCACAGCTTTTGATTTTATCGAAAGTGTAGACTCAACAATGTCCGAATCCTTGAAGTGAGAAAAAGCTAAAACTAGAACCATTTAATTGATCTGGACAACGCAGTTTCACCTGTAGTGAGGTTATTTGAATGTGAAATACAAGTTGAAGTAGAAGGATAATTAAACTTTTATTAAGCATGTTTTTTATCGACATCGCATTTCAGGTTCCATGAGTTTTGTACCAACCAATGTTTCGTAGATTTGCTCATAATTTTCGCCATGCTACGGAGCTATTTAAATGACTGGAAAATATTTGGCTCTTAATTTTTCTTACCTCCATCACCTTATTACGTAGCGAACAGTAAATCCTTCGTAGTTGAAGAAGTCGATATCGTATCCAAGCCTTAATGTAAAATCTCGTTGCACAATCAAAGAACGGATATTTGACGTAAACCATGATCTGTGACTTTAGTTCGTACCTGCACAAAGTTAGCATAAAGCTGCTTCACAATTTTGTTAAGAAAGTCGACTTGAGGGCAACCCAGTTTATAAGTTTAGCGTTTGCCTCTTATGTTTCATTGCAAAGTCCCTGAAATTAACGCTGAGAGAAACATTCAAAATATCAAAGTCAAAGGTCAAAAAAGATAAAATCATGTTTAGAAAAAGCTATAGCAGAGAATTGATCATATAGAAGAACTCTTTTTATGTCAGTCACCCAAAATAAATCTAACAGAGTTGAGCTTTCATTGGAGAAGTACGTAGGTAAACAAGTGCCCGCAAATTAACGATACTTAATTCATCTTAAAGATCATTTTCGGCTAACAAGTTGATATTAAACTAAGTTGGAATACCCACAAGCGACTAAAAGCCAATATTCAATTCAACAGGGTCTTTCTTGCAGTACATTTTTTCCTTTTGTTATGTTTCCCAGTTCCAAGAGGAAATGCGAACCACATTTTATGATGTGACACTCTAAACATTTGTAACACATCATTGCACACTAAAATTTCCATTCCGAAATTTCATTTATTTCACTCACTGAACCGACAACGCACACAAATTAATCACCTTCCTTACGAACACCTACATTCACACATATGCCACTCTCAAGTGATTTGATAAAATGTCCTCATTTCCTCATCAACAGACTTTAGTTTCCCTTCACCATCTCATCCGATATAAGTCAAACCTCTTCCGGTTCATGAAGATGCATAGATAAATTAAAAAAAAAATTAACCTCAACGTGCCATATCTCCTCGCGAAACAGGTGCGTAAAGCTATGATATGATATTACCAAGCCATTGCGTACTCCTTAAAAAGCGGCAATAAAACACACACAAAAGGACGAATATACAAAAAAAGGATGAAATTTATGAATCCACATAGAGCACGAAACATCTGAAGTGGATAACATTTTAAGTGACTTTAATTAAAGGAGCAGGTGAAACTAAACGCCTGTCGAACCCCATTCCTTTCCACCACTTGAAGAGAAATATATACTAGTAAACCAGACTCCGTCAGGCATTGTGTTTACCAAGAGCAACATCCTGTTTCAAGTTTTCAACTATGAGTAAAGGATATTCGACAGGAAAAAAAATTCAAAGGTGATATAAAGAACCCTCCTAAACGAGAACCGGCAGCCGCACCTCAACCAGACTCCCTTTATTTTGCAGAGGATCATTTTTCACACCAATATAGTGCATACATGAAATTGAGCCAATTTTGTTAACCCCCTGGAGGAAGCCCACCACACACTCTGTTACAAGTTTTGAACGAGAGCTGC